>JAZHRO010000012.1:89230000-91630000 GCA_037157565.1 Thalassia testudinum
GAGTGGGCCTAGGTGGAAAATGTTGTGAGGGAGGCTCCTTATCTTTCTATTTTTTGGCTTAAACACTTGTAAGTTTGTTCCATTTTTATTAATGAAATTCTTTCAACGATTGCTAACCTTCAGTAATCTTCATTTTCTTTCTCAAAAAAAAAAAAAAAAAAACTAGTCCGTGTTCATGTAAGAGTCTCTAGAGCTATGTTACTTCTTTAAGCAAATCAACAATTCAAGGAAAATGGACACTTTACGGGAGTAAGGCCGTGGAGCCTTACACTTGGGTGGATATGGAGGTAGTAGATAGTCTTAAATATATCTAATAGGGATCAGGCTTCAGCCCACTCCTTTTAATCAAACTGACACAAATTCAAGGATAAAACTGGAATCCAGACCGATAAGGATGGTCCGGATATCACCTATGAGGAAATGCTAGGTTTAGCAAAATAGGGATTCATCCCAAAGTCCAGAGTCCAGGGGGTTTGGCCAATTGATAGTACAACGAGTAGCAAAAACGAGGCATCACTAGAGTCAAAGGCATTCTCTCTGCCTACCGAAAGATTACATGCACGAAATAGGTAATCCCTAACAAGATGCAACTGTAATGATGCCTATAATGGTGGCTTTAACAATTACATCTCAAAGGACCAACCACTAATGACAACTTACAAGTAATCTCAAGCTATCCCCCCCTCCCCTCTCGATTGCAAGTGGCTAGTGACTAGGTATACAAGGCTAACCGAGCTCCCAAGGGATATGCATTCAATTTGATTCAATATAACTAAATCTGTATTCACTTCACCCCAATTATTTGCATTAAATCCTCCATTAAACTTGTAAAACTAGTGAAACAGATACACATCTCATTCAAGAAATGGTGCATATTTTGTGGGTGAACTCGGTAAGCAATTTCTATATTTCCTTGTGTGATTGATTGCTCTCTCGTTTCTCTTGAACCTTAAACCAAGTAGGGCCAGGATCCCTTTGGTGGCAGATTGCAAGTTGAACCAAGCCAAAGGTCCTAACCTATAAAACCTGTCAATATCCATCATGGGTCAAGTAGGAGCTACATCTCTAAGACCTAGATTTAGACATTGGCTTGGTGAAAATATTTGCAAACTAACTAGTCTTCTAAATCAGATTACATGTAATGGCAATTTACCCCTGTGTACTTTGTCCACTAATAGCACACAGGATTGATGGTAATACATGTGAGTGCTCAATTGTCACACTACATCGGCATAGGATTTCCATTACAAATCAAAAGATCCTATAATATAGATCTAATCGAGACCATTTGAGCCATAACTTCGTATTTTAAGTCTACCTCAGAGAAAACTATGACTACCTACTCGACACTCCCTATGATACCATGTTTCAAACCACCAAGGTACAAAAGCCATGGAACTTCCAATTATCTGAAGAACTTGTGTAGACGCCCTCAAAGAAAGTACCAACATTCGAAGAACTTCCCTTGGTGAACAAAAGTCTTTTATATGGAGAAGACTTTAGGTACCTACATCCCATCAAAGTTGTTTCTCATGGACTCATACCATAAATGCAATACATGGTCTAATAACAAACTTATAAAGTAACTTTCCAATTAAGCACATGATTAAGCAAGTAATTTGTCTCAGGACAGCATGCCTAGACCTAATGAAGGGGCACATAAGTTGGGTGGGAGGGATGCCTATGTGCCATTTAAGTCCTCCTTTAAGGGATTTTTCTTAGAGGTAATACTCTCCATTATTCCTATACCTCTACTCCCATTGTGCTTAAAATCATTATTGGCAACTTTTAGCTTCCTACAACATTTCATATACAAAGCAATACCAAAATTCTATATGGCTGACTAGCTAGTCTCTTTCCCGATCGAACCCTTTCAATGCTTTTGTAGAAGGGGGGCTAGATAATATCTCATTGACATAAGAACTACCATGGAATCCATTGTTATGTGTGAATTATCATATAGTTGCCTACTTGGGTTCATTGGTATATGGGTTGATTTAGCCCTAACCATAAGCATCTCTTGCAATAAAGTCTAGAACATACTTTTTGACAACACCACTCCATGCTAGCTCTTGGCTACCTCTATGTTTAAAAAATATCTCAATAGGTGCAAATCATTGGTAATGAAATGTACAACTAATGTTGTAAAAGTCAATAGTTGATATTTAGTCGATTGGGTCACCGATTAAGTAGTATACAGTATGCGGGAGAGTAGTTAGAGAGTCCTCAGTCGGGTGTATATATATATATATTTATAAAATATATTAATAAGATACATTCACTTGCACAATTCAAGGTTTCAACAAGTAAAATATACCATCACATAAAACTCAACCATCTTTACGTTCAAGGTAATGAAAATAAGTTCCAAGCCATAAGATCAAAAGAAAAAAAATAACATAAGCTCAAAATTTTTAATCATTGTAACTTGTAACTGGGTCAGGTTGAGGCCCGGTAATAGACGTATATGTAGAAATCAACCTTATAGTCAGTCGACTAAGTCAACTACTTAGCTACGTAGTCGGGCCAACTGACTGTCAGCTCGACTATGGGTACTCAGGTCAGTGGAAGGACCAACTAGGACTACTCAGATGAGTAGTAAGCCTAGTGGGTTGATTTTAACAACACCCTATATACAACTAGGGATTCTTTGGTTTATTATACGCCTTAAGCATTATCGCCTATAAGAATAATGTCACAAACGTGTATTAGTTGAGCAATCATACCTTCCTTGATCTTCATTAATAAAGAATGATTTGTAATGGACCTTTGAAAATTGATGAAAGTATTATTTATGTTAACTCCAGGCTACCTTACTACACTCCTACTCTTAAATCATTGGTGGGTATTACATATGCATATCTTCCTTTAGATTGACCGTAGAAGACAGCTTTCTTTACAATGAGCTAATGCAAAGGCCAGTCAATCAATGTAAATATCCATAGTGGAGGCAATCAGGCAACTAGGGAGAAAGTAAGAACTTTTCAGAAAAGTTCTTACTGTAAGTATACCGTAAGTCCAAGTGAAACCTGTGGCCACCAAGCTAACCTTATACCTATCAATTGTGCCATCCTAAAGGTGTTTCACAATGAAGATCCACTTGCAACAAGCTATGTAAGCATCAGAAGGTGGATGAACAGGCTCTCTCCAAAGCAACCATCTCCTCCATAGCCTGCTTCCACCAAAAAAAAGCATGTCCTATTGATGAGAATAGGTGCTATAACATGATAAACTACCAAAGGAGACTTCTTGAATCAAGAGCTCAAGTTCTCAAGACTATTTAACTGGATATAAGGATGCATTGTGCACATTCACTTCCCTTCCTCAAGACAATAAGTAGATCTGCATCAGCCTAAACATATCTATCCATAGGGCTTGATCACCATCATCAATATTGAACAGAAATCACCACCTATAGATCAATAGTTGTCAGGTCTGTACTAAGCAGAGAATGTACAACCAAGGAAGACAGAGGTTTGACATCTAAAGGTAAGTGAGGTTTTGTAAACTGCATATCCTGTTCTATAGAAGTCATCACCAGAGTGCAGTCTAGCACACATGTGATATAGGCATGGGTGCAGCCTCTAGAGACCGTAACAAGGCAACCTGTAATTCCACATTGAAGAAAATCAATGCAAACTCAAAAAAATAAAAAAAATGATAACATCACTAACATGATGACCACCATCTTAAGATCGAAACACCAGTATCCCTTCGGAGCTCTGAAATATCCAAGAACATGCACTTCACTACATGAGGGGTCAGCTTATCCCGTCGTAGTCCAAACAAGTGGACAAAAGTAATGCAGCCAAATATCTTGAATGTACCATGGAATAGATTCTAGTGTAGAAACATGATCCTCCATTCTTGAAGAACAGTAAATGCCATACTATTGTTAAAATGGCATGAGTTGAGAACATCTCCTCAATACAAACGTTGAACACTTACATGAATGAAAAAGGACAAGCTATCGGGAAGATGTTTATGTTCTCTCGCAGCTATCCTATTCTAATAAAGAAGCATGAGGGCAAGATCTGATGCACTATCAAGAGATCTGAAGAATGTATATGATGTGGAATTACAGAACTTAAGTCAGTTACCTATGTGCAGTCTTCACATTGGGTGAGAATTGATTTTTTATTACTATACAAGGAAAACCTAAAATTCCCAAAGAAATCATCGAAAATCAGCAACAGCAGCCAAGCTGAACAGGACACTCTCTTGACCCCCCACGCATCCAGAACAGGACACGCTCTTGAACCCCCATGCATCCATGTATGATAAGTCAAACAGATCTTTTCAAAAAAGTTACTAACTCATAGAGATTAGTAGAGGAGAGACCAAACATGATAGAAAAAGTACTTTTATGATGCTTCTCGAGTTGATATGCTTTGACTTAATGGTTGTAGCTGGGGCAGCTAAGGAAGAAAATGTCTCGACTTAGAGTAGAAGATGGAGCACGTCCTAACCTAGAAAATGGAAGATGGTTGTGGCTGGAGACAATTGACAAAGAACCCTAGATCCTAGAATATATTTGATGTTCAAGTTCAATGATTCTTATCATTTATACTAATGATTCTCTTATGAGTTGAAGTGATAGGATTGTGATGAGATCAAAACTTTTAGATAATTTTATGTTCTTACCTTGCTCATGAGGACTATGGATGTACACGGGTCGGGTTCAACCTGAAACTCGACCCGACCCAACCTGATTGGGTTGAGTTGGGTTCCGAGTTATAATGAGGTAGAGTGGGTTAGGATTTTCCCAAGTCGAAAAAAAATGGATTTGGTTGGATCTGAGGCTTAACCAAAACAACCCAACCTGCAACACCACACAGACACACACACATAGAGAGAGAGAGAGTTGGGAGCGTACAGGTGTGGCAATTTCTCTCACCATGAGGAATGTTTTGGACTAAAAATTTGGGGATTGAGATTACTCCATATGAACATGTTATGCACCAAATTTGAAGCCAATCCAATACTTCTAGCACATACATCAAAGGGGCTCATTTTTTATAGCCTAAGTATCACAAAATTCGACCATGTTGGATGTATGTGTTAGGAGTGTCGGATTAACTTCAAATTTGGTGTATAACATGCTCATATAAAATGATCTCAATCCCTAAATTTTTAATCCAAAATAATACCCGTGGTGGGAGATATTGCCGCACCTACATGTAACTTATGTGCAGGTCACTACATGCTCCCTTTTCCCATATATATATATATATATATATATATATATATATATATATATATATATATATATAAGGGATGCCAAACTACAAATCAAAATTTGAAATCTCATGTTGAGTCTCGACATCTCCTACATATATGTATATGACTCAACAAAATCCTCATCTTGTTGATCTTGACATCTCCTCACTCCTGCAACTCAAATTCCCAATTCCTAACCCTCACCAACTCCTCATCTCTAACATAGTTACCTCCACTAGCTCAAGCAACACTCTCTACCCTTACAACACCTCCAAGCTCCACTCCAAGCAATGTCTCTCCTCAACTTTAAGCTCAGGGGGTGCCCTCTCCTCACCTTGATGGTGGCTACACTCTATGCTTTTAAGGTAACTCTCAACCTTCTTTCCTCCCTTAGCCCCTTACCTTCACTCAAGTCCTTGACGACTCACCTCTCCTTTTTCTTCCTCCTTGTAGGGACCCCCTATTACCGCCGAATGACCCACCTCTTCTGTCTTCTTCCCTGCATGGACTCCACCACCATAGTCGAACAACCTACATCGTCTCTCTTCTTCCCCATAAGGATCCCACCGCCACCATCGGAGCACCCCCTCAATATTGTTGTCAATTATTGGTATAGGCCTGAGATTTTATATGCACCTATCAAGTTTATTATCAGGTATGCCTTTAGCTTTTTTCGTTACTTTTAGATCATATCTTTATTTTTTTTATTTGAAGTTTTTTTTTTATTTTTACTTATTTTATTTACTTTTTATAAGATACAAATTATTTATGAGTTTAAAATTTTTTATTATTAAGTACGAAAGACATAGGAAGCATGTCGAATAAGCAAAAATTTCAATTAGTCAACAACCCGTTCAATTTGACCCCAATGACCTAATTTTATGGGTTAGGTTGGGTTAAAAAAATCCCAATCTGCAAACTGTGGGTTAGGTTTAAGTTGAGTCCCAACCAAGGTTCAAAATGTTGATTTCAGCGTCGTTTCGATAAATTTTCAAGTGCGCATTTCACTGGCACATCGAGGGCATGTCGTGGAAATGCCCATGTTTCGACATCAGATTTCGACGATTTCGATGCCCGAAAAATAGTCCATTTAGAAGAGACATGTCAAGGGCATGCTGGAGGCACGTCGATGCATACCGATAGAAATGATAGAATTGGTTACAATGATTGAAATTTTAAGAATAACTATTTAAATGGATAAATATTTCCGTTTAAGTCCTAAATTTTATCTTATACTTCCTATTTAAATGGATAGCTATTTTTAAAATTAAGGACTAAAGGAAGAAAAGTATTAATGCTAATTCAAAATGAGATATATGGTTGATATTAAGGAATTTCGAGAAAATTACTAAACATGACTTAAAATGGGTAAAAATGTTACAATATGAAAAAATGCATAGGCTTTAGAAAATCAAAATCATATTTTGAAGAGCCTCCCACGGTACAGATCATCAATATCTTTCAAGTTGGTGATATGTGATATATAACTCGTGCAACAATATCAGTAGTGCAATGCAGCAGCAACCAGCCAGCAGCCAATAGTAGTAATGGCATGCGGCATGCGTTACATGTGCACAACCTAGCAATAAGTAACAATGCAAACTGACATACCGTTAGCATACCGACAATTTCGATGGCATGTCATTGACATGCCAGAGACATCCATACATTTCGATAGGTATGTCGTGTTGATATAGCATCTCGTCAAAAACCCTCGTTTTGTCGATATGCTGAGGCCATGCCGATGGCAATTTAATCATTGGTCTCAACCTGACTCAACTTGACCCGTGTACACCCCTAATGAGGACCTTGGCATCATGAGATACTTTCTACCAATCAAGGCTTCAAATAATAATGGCATAGTACTCTCTCAAAAGAAATATTTTCCTAAATTACCTGCAGGTGTTGGGCTTTCTGCTTGCAAACCTGCTTATTCTCTAATAAATCCTAAGTTAAATTTGCATGTTCCCGACCACCCAATACTCTTGTAAAGAAGTTATTTAATTGGCATTAGTACAAATGTATTTTTGCTATTTGTGAAGTTAGTTATTTCATGGGTAAACAACAAACTCATTAAATTGTTACCTATCACATCATTTAATATGCAAAATTATAGTGTCATAATAGTCTATTCTTCCATAGTCATAGACACCTCAGAATTCAAGGTTTTTCATATGTCAATTATGTGGATCTCTTGAAGATAGGCATACAACCATATTGCTCATATTTGTGGCAATCTTGTCACATAGAAAAGCAAGAAACAAAGTCATAAAGGGTATAAATTGCTGAGCCTGAGTAAGATGCTAAGGTTCACACTTCTTTTCTGTTGAAGGGCATGGGTGTTCTATGAATGAACCAAACATATCAAGGTTGATTGCGATCTTATTCAAGATGCCGTAACATGTGGACATATTACCACTCCATTCTTCCAACAGGTTCAATTGTTTAGGTAACATACCTAAGTTGGACATGAGAGATTCATATGTTCCAGGCTGAAGGGAAGTGTTTACACTTGCAACCTTTTCCTTTTATGTCCTTCCAATTATATTCTCTCCCTATTATGTACTCATGTTACCTCTACATTTTGGTGCGTCTTCATATATACAAGGCAAACCCAGCAGTAATACTCATTCAATTCAATATAACTTTCTACAATCACAATCTACCACAAGATTTTAAATATTGATATCGATATCGTATCAACAAGTCAAAAAAGGGATACATTGGGGATATATCGCTTACATCAGTGAATTTTGGGGAAATCACTCATAAAGGTAAAAAATATCAAAAAATGTCATAAATTTAAAAATTAATATTTTGATAACTAATACATCATGAAAAAATGCCTAAAAACCATTTGTATGTGTGTGTCCCGCTCAACCTCCCTACTTTCTAGCCAAAACACTCTAGCAGGCGCTTCCCCACCCAAAAATAGTGCTCTTGATGATATATCACCAATATTTCCAAGATATCACCTGATACATCGGCAATATATCGTGATACTGCAGGTAGTATCGATATGCCTGGACCTGACGTTACCGATATATCGGCGAAATATCGCCGATACATCCAACCTTGATCTACCTCTCATATTTGATGAGAGTGGATATACGAAAAGCATTGGCATTTCACAGCAAGTTAGTAGGCTAATCACAGGCACAGTTGCATGAAACTGTTGGTTTACTATTATCTAGCCTATTCTTTTCCAAAAAGACTATTAACTTGCCCACATCTACCACTATTTCCCTCTTACTAATTATCATCAGTACTTGTACCACTTTTCTCCTCTAACAAATTGTCACATCATCTTATTCCCTTCAACATAAATGTTAAAAATCCCTCACAAAAAGTTCAAAAATATTAAAAGTTGCTCTTAAGGGACACTATCTGTGCACAAAAAGAGTAGGCTTTTCATTATTGGTCATCATAAGAGAAACTTCCGTGACTGCGTATCTTTCTTATGCATTTACCTTTGACTTTGCTAGAGCGAAGAGGTTAAAGAACATATAGCTCGAAGCCTAAGAAAATATGGTGCCAAGCCTAAACTATAACTCTATCACATTCAGATGCAAAGGATGCATTTCATTCACATGCTACCATCACTAGGTCCCTGTGCATCAACCAACAACTGCTCACATAATCTATTTAAGTACAAATGTTCTTCAACCCATCACAGAAGCTCATTGATTAAATGTATGTACAGAACGACAAAACAATGCCATCAAACAGACATCCCCAACCTGTGTTAAGCTCTGATGGGAAGCTCCTCTTTCCAGGTCATCCCGTGGATCTACATATGCTAACAGGTAAAAGATTTCACTTGGTTAGAGCCCAAAACAGAACCAACATACTCAAAGCAAAGCAAAGAAATGGTGCTTAATCTCACAATTCAATTAAACTTACCAACATTAACATCTACACCTAGGGGTCTCTGATTCATCCAAGGGGACGGCGGTTGCTGCAGAAATTCACACGTACAAGCCAACATTAACTTCCCGTAAATGTACAAACATTCGATATACTTAGATGAGTATCAAATGGAAACACCGGCAGGGGAAAACAAGGAGACACAATACCATATAAGGGCTAGGCCGCCCGCCTCCCTTCACATCCGCCGCCACATCCCTTCCTTCACTCCCTGAGGGGACAAAATCGCCCGGCGTCGGTGCCTGGTACATCTGGTGCTCCGCGATCCCAGGCAGCGGCGTCTGGATCGGCGTCTGCAGGGGCGTCTAAAAAAAATCCACAGGAACACACAAACAACCGAATCACAGCATCAACATCGAACGGCAGCATGAAACGAAAACGAAACCCGACAACGAGGTTGGTTAACTCACAGGAGGGAAGAGCATCTCCGCCGTGGGCGTCTCGTACTCCTCGAACGGCCCCTCGTAGGGCACGTTCAGGTCGTGCACCGGCGTCCCCGCCCCCGCCGCCCCTCCTCCCACCCTCGTGGCGACCGGCCTCGGCACGCCCGCTGCCAGCACCCCGCACTGGATCAGCTTCGCCTCCCAGAGCTTTCAAAACCCCCCACGGAACAACGCCGATCAAAACCCCACAAAAACCGCCAAGGAATCGATGCGGAAAAAAACGCATAAATGGACGGGGGGAGAGGGCGTGGAGGATCTAATCTACCGCCTGGAGCTCGCCGAGGACGGTTTCGCTGGCGCCGGAGCGGACGAACTCGTCAGTGACCTTGCCGATTACGTCGTCGATGACGTGAAGATAGACGGAAGAGACGCCACCGGTGGCCATCGGGGCCTTCGGATCGGGGATCAGGATGTATCAGATGGGCATGCGAGGAGAAAGGGAGGCGGGGAAGGAAATCTAGGGTTAGGGTTTCGGGAGTGGGGAGCCGGAGGGGAGCGGGGGAAGAGAGAAATGGAGGGTGAGCAGAGGGAGAGAGAAGTGAGGAGGAAGGGGCGGACGATACGGGGGAGTATCGAAAGGGGGAATATAAATAGGTTTGCATCCGGGGGAGGGGTTGTTGGCCACGTGTCAAGATCGGCGGGGGATAAACCGCGTCTCCGTTGGAAGGGGTGGTGTGGGTTGGGATGGTATATATACGCTGCCGCCGCTATCCCACACACCACCGCCTTGCTGGGGGAAACTGATGGTGTTGGATTGTGGAGGATTGTGGAGGTGCTTAATGGGCCTGGCCTTCTCCTTTTGAGCCCGGTTTGCTTGGGCCCAATTCACAATTGGAAAAATGGGGTTGGCTATCCGAAAATATTAGGATTTCTTTGTTTCCCAATAAAAAGAAATATAGAAACCAGACTCTTCACAAGTCTGGGACCCTGCTCGTAGCTTTTGGTGTTATTCCCTATTCGATGGTGAGGGATGGAGGTTTATGAGATGGTACGCATCTCTGGGTGTGATAATTGGTATCCAAAAATATGTCTGATTTGAAACAAAGGCTATGCACAAGAGTGGGCCGTGCACATAGTTTTAAATAGTACCCAACGGTGAAGGAGAAGTCAATGAAATAATTGACATGGCAAAAATGGATCTCATAAAAGTATATAGGAAAGACCATTGTGTTATCATAGCCTTTCTTTATCTTGAACCCTTTGCACCTATGATAATGTTGGAGTCAAGGGTGTCCAAGAATGATAGAGAAAATGTTCGTGCATACGCCAAGGCAAAGACGTTGAGGAGAATATGCAAGAGAAGAAGTGAGATTGTGGAGGAGAATGAGGAGGAACAAGAGGAGGGGAGTTTGAAGAGAAGTGGAGATGGAGGATGGATTCTATGAATCCCATTTGCAAGATGAAGTTGGAGAAAGAAGATTAAGGTGGTTCTACGTTATTACATTCAAGGAAGAAGATGAAATGTTAACCATTAAGCCCTAGTGTTGCAACATTAGTTGATGAATGTTATTAGGGAGTGGAGGTAACAGTAAGATCCAGAAAAGTATGCCTTCTAGTCAAACCCTCGCAAGGGAAATTTTTACCAAAGAAAAGATCTTCACAAGGGCCTAGGTTTTTGGGGGGCACTATGGGTGACCTAGTATTCAAGGATACTAAATTGTTGATTAGTTTTGACTTAAACCACATCACCTATTACGTGAACATAAAGCACCGATTGATAGAATCAATGGAAACAACGTGCTAATCATACCTAAATTTCTAGTATTATAGAAGGAAGCAAAATAATAAGAATAGAAATAGTTTCTCTAAGTAAAAGGTTGAAGAAGATCTTTATGTGGTAAAAACTCCAGAAGAAAGAACTACAATACATCTATTGAGCTTGCTCTCTCTTACATTGTGTTCTACTAGTTTTATCATTATTGCTTGGTTGGGAAGCGACTTACTAATAATGTCGTACACCCCAACCTGATCCACCTCACTGATGCATGAAAGTCAAGGTGTTAAAATTTAATTACTTATTTGGTGCCAACTACCTAAGCTAAAACATAAAAGCTTTCTTACCAATTATTTGTTTCAAGCACATTATTCCTTAATCCTTGAATAACGTACTCTAGTCTCTTCATCAGTCTTTCTTGTAAACCTATGCTCAGAATAAGAGGCATAAACAAAGTTGTTCAATCAGGATATTTAATAGAATGCAAGTAATTGTGATTATCTCATGCTTTGTTCTTATGCCTTACTACATATTATACCATTGCCATTAGTTGTTTTTTGACTACATCAACTATATTTCTAGCTTTTTTCATTCCCTATTCAACCCTTATTAGTAGTCCAAATCTACTAGATCTTCCTTAATCATGTTTTTAATTTGTATTTGTTATTTAAATTTTCACTTAGCATCAAATCCCCAATATCTCGAAACCAACAGGCATAAATCTTGTATCGTGATCTTTTTTCTTTAGTAGTATGATTCCTTCTTGTACTAGATTTATATTACCTTACTTGTTTACCTTTAAGTTGTTGACTTCCACTTTAGCTTTTCTTATAATAACTTATGTGTTAACCAACAAGCTACTCGTATCATATCATTTAAACATTGTATTGGGATCATCTCTTATTAATCGCTGATAAGGAGAGAAAAATCCTCTTGAATAAACTTCATAAACTAACTCGATGGATCCAGCCACTCGACATCCTGGCGGATTCGGTCGCTCAGCATCTTGCTGGATTTGACAAAATCCGACTGACCAGTAGCTTGTCAGATTTGACTCAATCTAAAGATTCGATAACCCACCCGTGGACTGTGGCGATTGAAGTTAAAACGCATGACCGTTGTATTAGTATTCACGCTAATTCATTGGACAGTTACTCAAATAAATGCTATTAATAGGTAGATCGTGGGAACGTGGGAAACCCACGGTTGACAAAAGCTTCCCCTATAAATACATAGGAAAAGTGAATTTTTGTTTTTTACACAATCAAAAAGACAAATTCGAGTGAGTGCTATTGTGTTGTTAAAAATATTAGTGAAGTTTGGAAGAACTACTCTCCCCTTAGGCATACACCTTTTCCTAAGTGGAACTAGGTCATCAATCTCTGGTGCAATCTTTCTTGTGTCCATTTACTTGAATCAAGGCTTCTAATCTAAGGACCTCGATCAATCACTGAAAATTGCGATTATCCCATTCAATTCCTTTGTAGTTTTATTTGTCATTATGAACCTTACTTGGTTGTCTTAACTCTTAGATTAAGTACATAGATGCAGCATGATGACTTTTCTTAAACTTTCATCTCAGGAAGTAGCCTCTAATTCACTAATTATTCATACCCATGATTAATGATTTACCATCCCTAGCATTTAGGGATTCCACCTTATTTCAAACTTAGTGATTCGATTGTTTGACACTCTTGTAGGCTAATCTAGCATACAACACTATCTCGCTTTCTTTTAATCATTTCACGAGCGTCAAATCTTTAATCCTCTATAATTAGTTGAGACAAGGTAGATGACAAGCTTTGTTATTGGCTTACAACTATCCCTTATATGCTCCTATCACTCCCTTATAGGTTTATTTTGTTCTCTCCAACTCACCACCTACATGTTTCCCTCCAATTATAGCCCCTCACCAACTCATATTCTACCTAGGAGATCACCTCTTTGAGCCAAACCTAGAACCCAAGGTCAACTAGCAAGTAGGGTACATAAAAGTTGCGAACATTGATAGTTATGGTAAGTAATGTTATTTGCTTGACCAAGTAGAGAATTCATCATCATTGGCATCTATTACATTCACACCTTATGCCTGACATTGGCACCTTATGCCCAACACGATTATCCTAATATTCCATACCTTAAACTATTTCTATTGACATCTCATGCCTACCCTAAGTCCTCTAGTATGAAATGCCTATTACAAGGCCACTGGTATTATGTGTCATGTACTCATATTCTGGCACCTAGCATCCACTATAAGGTGATTTATCAAGACACATGCTAAACACAAGTCTATTTAGATTGATACCTTCTCATTCATCCACAAAGAATCAAGTATACTCAATCCTAATCTACTTCCTTAACACTAGTTTATTTACCAAAATATCCTAGAAAAGCTAGGTTAACCTTGTTTGGCTACTTGGATTGCCCATCCCAAGTTTTGGGAACTCAGTTTAGGCTAATCCATCCCATCATACTCCACAAGATATAAGAACCATCCTACTCTATGTTGTGTTGGTGTAAGGGCACCACGATCGATGATTTTGATGATAACAAAATACTTGTTATTTAACAATTGCATTGAATCTATAGTTTCAGTAAGTGGAATCAAGTGTGAAAGAGTTCAAGCTCATGTCCATGGAGAAATGGAGAAGCTTGACTTTTGGACAAAAGCATCAAGGAGCATGGAGATGATAGAGCTTTGCTTGGAGCGAGAGCTTGAAGAAGCATGAAGAAGAAGAATATGATAGAAATCAAAAATATATTTTATATTTTCTTTACATGTTATTTCTTCTTCTTTAGCTTTATGTTAAAGAGCTCAAAGTATAACGTCTTAGTCCTAGGATCACTTACACATCTCTAGGACACTTAGGAAAACCTTAGAATAGAATCAGAAAGCCAAAATATAAATCAAATAGACATATATATCAAACATTCAACACTATTACCAGACGTCTGATAACTCATTTTAAGTCATTTGATACTATGACTAGATGTCCAATTACTTAGGCCAAAATATAATAGCATATGCCTTTCCATTTAGACATCTTAACCAAATTCCAGTCGACCTTACAAATGTCTGATAGTATCACCAGATGTCCAATAATAAGACCGTTAACCTGTTAGAGCAAAATCTTCGAAGATCCCCTTAAGATTATTTTATTATTATTCCCAGACGTCCTTAAAGATCCCTAGACTTCTGATAAAAGAGTTGTCAGACCAAATTTGTCCCAAATCAAGATTTGTCAGACCCATATGATCGTTGGCTTCTTGGGAAATCAATCCCCGCATAACACTCTTACTATTAGACGTCCAGACCATCTGTCGAATGTTCAGTCCATCGTCTGACATTGTTACACTAGAACCCTATTTCGATCAAGATATTTCTAGGAATAAACCCACTTACAATTAGACGTCCAAAATTAATCCCAGACATCATAAAAGTCTTCCGTAGATGTCTGACTAGATTCCTATTTAGATTCAATCAATTCCAGGAAACACTCCCTATAGAATTGAACGAATAAATCTTTCATTAGACGTTTTACCAGATGTCTGAGATTAAAATTAGACATCTGATTTTGGTGTCAAACTCATTATGATTTTGTTTTCGACCCATTCTTTTGTGTAATCACCCCTAACGACTATAAGACCATTTCTAAGCCTTCTTGAACATTCCTAAGGCCTCTATAAATATTAAAGGACCTTTACTTGGCAATATACACCATAGAGACAATACTTCCACCTTTCTTAAGTGTAAAAAGAGATTTAAGAAGAAGAGACTGCCATTTGCTCTCCGAGTTCTATGTTCTACATACGAGAGCATCAACTTGTGTGCATTCATGCATACTCTCTTCCGCATCAGGGAAGTCACTTGCCTATTGAAGCTTAGGTTAATTCCATACTTATTGGGCTCTATAGGCTTTTGTATTTTCCACTTTCTTTGGTTGGGTATTCACGTGGTGAATTCCCGTTTCCTCCGTGAAACAAAATACTCTTCTTGAAGTAGAGGGATTTGAGATACGCTACCCTCAGGTTAAAGTAGTGTGGGTGTATTGAGATTGAATTACCCTTGTTTAAGTAGTTTGGTTAGTGGGTTTAATCGACTCGGTCGGCCGAGAAATCCTAAGTCGAAAGACTTAGTGGTGATTTTTACTCTTGGGGTTTCCACCTAAAAGTTTGTTGTCACTTGTGGTGAATCTTGTTATGTGATTGAATTTTATTTCTGCATATTTTATATCGTGACTATTCACCCCCCCCCCCCCCCCCCCCCCCCCTCTCCAGTGCAATTTCATGTTATCCATTAGAATCATTGAGAGGGTGTTTGGTAGGTAGGTTAAGAGGGGTTAAGTGGACTTAACCCCAATTTGGCCTCTTACTTAATCCGCCTACCACTTGTATTGGTTTAAAGGGGACTTAATTTGAGGTAAAGTTATTCCACCCCCTTTGTGAAATAACTTTAACCTGCTAAATCACCCAAACAAGTTACCCCACTTATTCTACCATTCTATTTTACTCTTCCATAATTCTCAACTTATTCCACAAATCTATTCCCCTTACCAAACACTACTTAACAATACCACGTGAAGACCTCACTTTCCCACCAATGCTCTCCACCCAACCCTCCATTCCCTTGTGGTTTGTAGCTTACTCCATTCTCCATAGCATGAGATGTTGGCCCAATCAACTAAAGATTTTTTTTAAAGATTTCTAATGAACTTGTCAAAATCCTAGTCAACTCCCTTACATTATAGTTGACTATACTAATTAGTCCACCAATCCCTTTTCCTTTATTGTTCTCAGAACTTACTAAGTTTATAGCCTTAACAGTGGCCATCTCATTTTAACCTTTCCCAAATTAATTAACATGAACCCTTAACTATGATTTTATAATCTATATTATTGTCGAATTCCTAGCAATCTAAAGGTTGGATTCTCCAAATTTCATTCATGATTCTACCTAGGTTCTATAAGCTCAATTTAAGCTTCATTCTTTTTGAATTCTAGCCCTCTCTCCTTGAATCTGGAGAATATGTGAACTTATGTATTCTCTTTCTTGTTAAGGAATGTGAGCTAAAAAAATAAGTGGTGAAAAGGTGAATATTCGTAAATTAGGATAGAAGTTGTTGAAAGGATATGTCTAAATCAACTATAGAACTTAGCTAAAATTGAAATTTAATTCCATAATTACACAACTTTACTTCAACTATTTATTTGCCTCAGGTGGATATTCTTATGTTAAATTAGCTAAAGTGGTCATCTAGGTGGAGTACAAATCAGGCAATGACCTTTGTAAGAAATGGTGTTCAATTCTTCCTTGACTTTCGTTGGACATCAAGGTGATGCACTAGCAATTTATGGTATAAATTAAGATCATATTTTAGAAATACAATTGTTCCTGCATGTATCGGTAATATTAAAAAATCATTGATAATATTTAATTTAAAATTAAAATTTCACATATCATATCGATAATATTAAAAAATCATTGATAATATTTAATTTAAAATTAAAATTTCACATATCATATCAATAATATTAAAAAATCATTGATAATATTTAATTTAAAATTAAAATTTCTAGTGTGATATGTGATTTAAAATTAAAATATCATATATCTATCACTTTATATTTAAATATTATTAGTATAATTTAATTCAAAGGAAGGCAATTAAATTATTTCGTAAATATACGTTTTGCGCTATAAGTTATAGGATTATTGCTAATATAAAAAATAGCAATCGTAAAATCGGTAGACATCAAGTATTTTGTCTCAAAGAGGTCAATTACTGGACAATTTACTAGAAAATTCACAAGCATTCCCCCAAACGAAGCGATTGGAATTTGCCTTTTTGTGCCGAACGGCACCATCCATTTCGACGAGATGGCACGTGCACGGTCATCTCAACTTTCTTTCTCATAGAAATTATATGCAGGCCACGAAGTCGTAACAATGTCCACTTATAAATTAGGGAAAAATGGGTAACGTAAATCTTTTACACACCGAAATTCATATCCCCTTTGTCAAAAATACGAGGCACACATTCAGGAGTGAGCACTGCTGTTGGACTTTAAGGGCTAATTTATTTTTAAAATTAAAAAAATAATGTAAAACAATGTATATAAAATTAATGTTAACTCTTATTTCTATTTATTTATAATTTTTACTTAAATTAACTAGTATGGATCTTGGAAGGTCTTACTAAAAAATTTATTATCGTAGAAGGTACTGCTTAGTCATTGATCATCCAACGTACAGGAAAAAAAAGCAAAGATCAAGCAAACACATAGGGAGACAGAGGTTTAGTGACTCAATTTCACCTTAAGGGGTGTACGTCTAGGAAGAGGATGAGACTTCCAACTATACATTAGAATTCATTTTGTGCTATCACATGATCTCGCTCCCTCTCCAGGGAGGAGTCCCCCCTACTGGGGGTTCTCCCTCTTTATTTATAACATCGAGGATACTCTCATTGATGGGCTTTGGTGCCCCTACTTGTCAGGTTACGTGGTAGCTATTAGGGTGCAGGTTGCCAGGCCCATTGATGATAACGTAATCATCAGCCATAACTAGCTTTAATTAATTAGAATCGATAGACAAATGCTCCTACATAACCACTAGAGAGTCATAATTCATTGCATATCCTTTCTGAGAAAAATACATTAAAACAAGGTTAAATCTACAGGTTTAATAACATATCATAAATGTGGAGTAATCATGGGATTTTTTAGGGGTTAAATGAAGGTCAAATGTTCATAAATATCTAATAAGAGGGTCTATGCAAACAGAAATGAATTTTCACACTTTTCAAGAGTCAAAACATTTCTTTAAAAAAAAAGAGAGTTAAGTCAGCATCCGAAACGTTAATTTCAGATCTGCTTAATTAACAGAGGTTCTGGTCAAGATAAATTCCATCTAAATATTCTAAAAATCATAGAAAAATATTTTATAAGGTTTGGTATCCTTGATTTGACCATTGGAACTTATTTTGACCTAAAACAGAGTCTCAGACAGTAAGTTACCCTAATTTGAGTTTCTACATAAATTACCCAGTCAAACTTGGTTAAAACTAAATCTGACTTCACCATCAGATTTCTTGGTCTAAATTAGGTTTGTACCAAAATTTGGGTCCAATCAAAGGTCATCCTGGCCTAGTTTGCATTTTAGTCTAGTCTAACTCTCTTTCTCTTTCAATCAACCCCTCAACTTTTGAAATAATTATAAAGACCCCCTTAACTTTGTCATCACCTTCACCAAGAGGCCCTTGCAGCCATTGCTGTGTGAACCCATCAAGCGGCAACCTTCCATTTGGGATTTCTCTCTAATTTCACACCCAAATTATTTCAAAATTGGAAGGGAGACTCCTCAAGAGATTCCCTTTAGTTCTGAACCTGATCTTGATGTCCGAATCTTGCCCTAGAGTTCATGCGAACTCTTGGAAATCGCCAAGTTCCAATCCCTGAATTTCGAAACTTTCAAGCTTGTTTCCAAGCTTAGAAGCTCGTTTAATGCCTTATAAAAAGAACCTGATTGCAAACCTCACCTCCTTAGCTTGGTTTTGGCTGCATTTCTTCAACAAACACCCTTTCCCTTAGGCCTCCTCCACCAGCTCTGGTGAGCCCTCTGATCTGCCATCTTCATCGGCTACCACAGACCATAGTTGGCTGATTCTTCTTCCTCACCTTCTTCCGCGCCTTGCGATACCAGCAGGCACTGTATTCCTCCATCTTCCTCGCCATTCTCTCCCATCGGAGATATTCCCTTCTCCGGTGTCAGCCATACCATAACTAACACCATCTTACCCCTTTCGACCGTTAGTTTAGGTGAGTTAGGTTCCTTCCTCCCTCTACTTCCTTTTCCTCCCTTTAACCTCTCAATTCAGCCAACAAATCGCCCTTGACCACACCTTCGCCTTCCGCTCGGGTCGAGCTCCGACGAGGCTTCCCCGATGCCACAAGCCACCAAACGACTTGCTACCACCTCCACAAGCTCTGCCTCACCATCATGAACAAAACCTCTCAAGAAATTGAGGGGATTGTCCATCCACACAACCCACCAAACACCACCTCCGCCACGCTTCATTTCCGACTTCGCCCGACCTCATCCACACACGAAACATCCCACGGATGCCGCCATCACCTTCCACACCCTACGGCGATCCTCTTGAGCATTTTAACGAGGCCTTATAGCCCATATTTCATGTTTCAGGTCCCCTGTCGGAGCCCCATTGCCGCGTCATCTTCTCTAGCTGTGTTCATCGAGCCGCAGCTGTGTTCTTCATCAAATTCACCCCCAGGTCGCGCGGATAAGTTTCAGGACCCTTCCCAGGTCCTCAATTAAAGGCCTCGACCTCAACTGTTGCTCCAATTAGCGAAGACCTTCTTCAGTAGCTGCACGCGAAGACGCTAGTGGGAATAATCCAACATCGTGAACAGTTGAAACACTTATGAAAGATATATTGAATTAGCACTATTGGCTCACTGCCTCAAGAACACAGGGGTAAGGTCCCTCTCACCACAGCTCTCGCACACGTCGGCTACCTCCACACCCGGTAGCCTTGGTCACCCAAATCCCTGATTACCTGATTAGCTGCTCGATTATCTAAGAGAAAGAAGAGGAAGGAAAGAGAGAGAGAGCAGGGGGTTTTCTCTCTACCTCTGTGCCTGTGTGCAACACTTAGACGTTGAAGGAAAGTGATGCTTTGTGCTTGAGGAAGGCTTTGAAGGAGAAGAAAGCCTTAAGAAGAGAAGGAAGGCTCGTGAAGAAGGTCTGAAGGAAGGAAAGAAGAGGAGAGAAAGAGAAGCTGAAGTAAAGGAGAAGAAGAGAAAGGCTTTGAAAGCCTTGTGCCTGTGCTTATTGATGATCATTTAAGTCGTCTGATTGATAAACCTGTTGTTTGATTGAGCATTATTTGAGATGCTGTTGCATTATTTAGGTACTATGGTTAAGGTTAAATTGATTATGACATGCATGCTTAATTAGAGGATCTAATTGGTGATTCAAATAACCACTTTTTAGATTCTCTCCATTCTTTTTCTCTCTAGATACCTTGGATTTCATTGACTAACTAATGTGATAGGTTATTATTCATTGAATATCTATTTGAATGCTACATTGATTATGCCCATTTATTCTGAATGTGATTAATGTTGTTAATTTCACATTTGCTCCCTGTGTTCGACCTCGGACTCCATTGTAGATTCTGAGTTATAAATTTTATCTGTCTTCGAGTGATTTCGACTTGCTATGATGATTACATCCTTTAAAACATTGATTTTGCGCATTAACACCCATCATTTCGTATCTTTCGCCTAGGCTGCACAGGATCTTCTAGCAGACCGGGTTGGTGTTGACCGGGGATATGACTGATCTCAAATGGAATGGGGGTTCGATTTCACCTATGCACTTTGTGTCCAAGTAGTCGGATCCTCTGTCGAGTTGGGTGCGGAGTTTTGGATCCAAGGGCACTTTTTGCCTCACTTCATATGGCCCCACTCTCTAGCTAGTGTGAACTGCTAAGAGAGTAGAGAGAATGACCAAACTCCATGGTAGGTGATGCCCCTAGATGTTCGTTTAGTTGTGTTGCAACAGGGGGAACATTTATGCTAAGGGAGTTAAGTTACCTTCACCTGCTTCCGATTGCGCGGAAGAGGTTTCTTGTTAGGGTGTACGGGCTCAAGCTTGTGCTTGTTTTTAGGCGGTAAGGTGCTCTAAGGCAGATCGGCAGACCGCGAGCCGTGCAAGCTCGGGTTTGAGTTAGCCGTATGAGGTGGGTATTGACTTCGGCGTGGGTCGTGTGGGCCTAAGTTGGTGCCAGCCTTGAGAGGCAGCGGGAGTTTGGGTGTAGGGCGCGTCGGCCTAAACCGGTGCCATCCTTGAGGGGCAGTAGAAATTTGGGCGCGGGGCGTATGAGCCCTAACCTGTGCAGCCTTAAAAGGCAGCAAGAATTTGGACGTGGGGCATATGACCCCTAGCTTGTGCTGGCCTTGTGAGGCACTAGGAATTTGGGCATTAGGCGTATGAGCCCTAGCCCATGCTAGCCTTGAGAGGTGGTGTTTCACGTAGGCGAGATGTTGGGCAGGGACCGTTGCTGCCGCGGGAAGTTGCAACTCAAAGCATTGCACCTTTTTTGGAAGGTCATGAAAAGTTTTTTGAATGCTCGATGTGTAATAACGTGCGGGTCCTTAACCAGCAGTTTCATTGGTGCGATGACGCTACCGCAGGATCAACGCCATATCTCGACGAATTCGATTCCTTGGGAACTAGTGAGCCACAAAGGGTAAAAAGACGTCACTGCCCTAAGTGGCGTGGGGGGCGAGGTTATAAATAGGGGCCCGATGTGAGCCTCGTTTCACCATTTTTCATCATCCTTGATTGCGTTCGAGGGAATTGAGGATTGAGGAACAGTTATGATCTCGTTCTTTCCTCGGGTAGAGTTCTGCCATTGAACTTTTGTGTATCCTGTAGAGCAATTGAAGAGCAGCTATGTACGGCTCTTTGGACGGAGGTGAGTGTTCTTACGCTTTTTGTGCGGGTTTAAAGTGTATCACGCTGTAGTATAACCGACAAAACGTTTAAACAAATATAAAGAATTTTATTACTCGAAAAACTAGAGTATCCGAGGTCGAACACGGGGAGCAAATGGAATTTATTACTAATCAAAATGTAATTGAACACTCTAATTTACTCAAAATGTTAATTCAAATATGAATGTATACGATTAAAAGTAATTAGGACAAAAAAATATGAAATTGGACGTCTGATCTGGTGATCAGACATCTTAAAAGTATTTTTCCCTTTTTCTTCTTCTGATCTTGCTTTCTTTCTTCTTTCTCTTCTTTTCTTGCGAAGGCTTCTTCTTCCTGCCTTTGTATCTTTTCTCTTGCTTCTTCTCCTGCCTTGCCTTCCTTCTTTCTTCTTCTTCTTCTGATCTTTGCTGTCTTCACTTGACCTCTCTTTCGTTCTCTGTCTTGCTTCTGCCTTGCTCTTCCTTCTTCTCCTGCGAAGTCTTCTTTCCTCTTCTTCTTCTCTGCCTTGCTTCTTCCTCTTCTCCTTGCGGCTAAGTCTCTCCATGCTCAGTCTGCCTGCACAGGAGCAAAACCTACCCCTTTCCCTCTACCCGCGCGTCTCTCTCAGCAATTCACTCAGGGACGCTCTCCCAGAGCCACATGGATAATCGGGTCGAATCGTACCCAGGACCAGGCGCACCTGCAGGTGGTGTGATGCGCGAGGAGTGCTGAGGTTTAAGTCGGGTTGGATCCCGCCAGATCCGCGAGATGAAACAGCGGACGAGGCGGGCGTGAGGGCAGGTGAGGGACCTCACCCTTGTGCTTACGGAGGCGTTAAGGTAATATCACAAATTCAATTTATGGCGTAGCGGCGCCTCGGCTCTCCACAATGTGGGACTAAAGCCTTTACCCTGATTTCGCGCGCGCCCGCAGACTTGCGTGTCATCCCCACAACTGCTGGCTCTGCTAGCGCTCCCTGCTGGACCAGGGCGCTTCGCGACACCCGCACGAATACGCAGCACCTGTAACCTGGGAACCCTGGCGCCTGGAGCAGCTACGGAGCTTCTTCAACTATCGTCCATGGCGGCAGGAGCGTCGACACTGTCAGACACAAAACGAGCCTCTCGGCCCAATCAGACTAGCTAGAGACCTTCGCCGTAGCACGGCGAAGGCAGTGGACGGTGCTGCAGGTCGCAGGTCGGCCTAGGCGTGCGTGCCTAGGTCAACCTGTGGCCGAATGTGTGGGGTTGTTCGGGGGGTTATTGGGGAGATCTGGAGTGGCAGTGGAAGGGTGGAATGAATTCCTGGTGGTGAGGCGGAGCTCACGAGATGGTTGGCGAGCCGTGTGGAGGGGCGGAGTGGTGTGGGCGGCTCGCCGGAGGTCGGTCGGAGGCGAGGAAGATGGAGGTGTTCAGGCACTGTCGGGGGGTAAGTAGATAAAATAGCAAGGGAAAAAGAGAGAGGGGAATGTGGAGAAGGTATTTGGCCTAACTACAGGGATGAAGGGGGACGGAGAGGCGAACAGCAGTACCTGCTGTCGCCGGAGAAGATGCTGCCCAGTGGGGGAGAACGGCGGCGACGACGGGGCTGAGACGGCGTGCGCGGGTGCTACGCGACGCGGAGGAGAGTCAGGAAGCTAACTCTGCCACTGGTTTTGTGGCGGAGCGAAGATGATGGGAGAGGGAGCTTGCCGGAGCTTGCTGGGAACTTTGGCCGGGCAGGAGGAGATGAATTGGAGGTGGAAACTCGGCCAAATCAAGTTAAAGATGAGCGACCGGAGGTGTAGTCTCTTTTATAGGCACTGGGCCGGTTGTTCAGGGCGTGGAGGGAACGCAATCGTCTGAGGTCGGTCGCCGGAGATGGAAAGAGGTTAAGATACCCAAATCTCTCGTGCGTTCGCACGAGAGGTTGGGTTCACACCCGGGATCAAGATTGGCCTCAGATGGAAGGGAATTCCTCAGAGAATCTCCCTTCCATTTCTGGGAGGGGATCTCTGAGGAATCAGAGAGGATTCCTTCTCAAATCCTCGCCGGAGCAGGATTCTGCCCCAATAATGGTGGCAGGACCTGATTGCAAAGGTGGCGAGGAACTTAGGGGGCTCTCTGCAAAGATATTCAAAAGATAGGGACCAAATTGTGATTTGGGTGTACTAAATTGCAAAGTAGGTCAAGATGACCTCCCCTTAGGTCCAAATTTTGGTATAAACCTAATTTGGACCTAAGGAATCCAATGGTGAAGTTGGATTTTAGGTTTGACCACGTTTGAATGGATATTTTGCGTAAAAACCCAAATTAGGTCAATTGATGAACTAGGACCCTAATCTAGGTCAAACTGGGTTCCAAAGGCCAAATTAAATGTTATAAACCCTAAAGGATGTTTTTCCATGATTTTTAGAGGGTTTAATTGATTTTTATTCTGACCTGAACCTTGTTAATTTAAGCGGGTCTGTTTTAGGGTTACCAAGTGTCATTTAATTCTTAGATTGCACGTAAACCCATTTCTGATTGACTCAACCCACTTTTTATCTCATTTAGACCATTTGACCTATGTTTTGCCTCTTAGAAATCCCGTTTATGTACTGCAATGGTAAAATTGCAGTTTTAACCTTTATTTCATGTTTTCTTCTCAGAGCACTTGTTCCTTCAGTTAAGCCTTCTTCTAGGTTATGTAGGAGCTTTTATCTTGTTTATTGGGTCAAAATGAGCTAGTTATGGCTCATGATGAGGCTCTCATCATACCCCCATTCCTAGCTTTTGCTAGTCCCTTAGCAAAATTTCAAAGTTTTAACTTCCGTTCTAGACCTTGAGTGTCTGTCAATAATGATAAGTGCTTCTCTTTTTCTTTTGTGATTAGGTAGGAATGCCGACAATAGGCCTAGAGGTATTCAAGTACCAACCAAAATCCGGACCTGTTCCGCTTTAGCCTCAATCCTCCGCAAAGGTTTCTACGGCCCATAGAAACTAACCTAGAGTTTGTTGGACTCCGCGGTTAAAGCACCTGTGCTTGAGACATTTTTAGCCTAAGTTCAGTTTGCAGTGCATTTTTTGTAAGAGAGAGATAGAAGATTTATTTGTTTGGAGAGCTTTTCTCTCTCTTTTCTTTTTATTTCTAGCTTCGGATTAGCTTCTCAACACGGTTTGTATCGGATTCCTCGTCCCCATCATCAATCCTCAAGGGTCCCTGGCTATCGAGATTTCGAGATAATCCCGCCCATGGCAAGCCCCAGAACCCTGGCTTTCGAGATTTTGAGATAATCCCACCCATGGCATTCCGTGGCCGAATCCAGACCCTGTCGATCGACATTTCGTGATAATGCCGCCCATGGTATCTGAACCAGCAGAGTGCTTACATGCCCCTAGTAGGATATTTAAATATCCTAAGAGACAAGCACCGAGGAGACGATATGTTGTTACGCATCTTCGAGGGGAATTTCCCGCCTCTCTGCGCTGGGAACTCGTCCAAATCAATTTGTGTTGATTGGCCGCTCCTAATCTAGGTGACTTTTTCAGAACATTAAACGCTTTTCGCGTGATTTGGATGTTTATGCGCACTGAACCAGACTGTGTGTGAATTTGGGGTGCTTAGGTTACCGAATCCCGCAAACCGGAGGTCAGTTAACGAGGTCGAATACTTCCTAAGCCTTAGACCTAATACTTAAGCTTCTCATTTTCCCCAACCTCTTGAGGATTATCCAGATTTTAACGGATACATGAATTTTTAAGCTAAAGATACTAGTCCAGGAGGCCTAAGACCAGCGTTCCCACTAATCTCTTGTTATGACTCCTTAACACTTTTCTTTTATTTCTTTTCTGATCTGGTCTAGAGCTTCAGTTAATTCCTTAATCTTTTACTAATGACTACTTTTTATTTTTCATTTTGTGCTCCTTTTTGTCATTTTTGCTCTTTTTCTCCTTATGAATATGTGGCTCACAACATTTCCTCCCTCCCCCCATTTTTTTGTTCTTTTTCTTAATTTTTCAAATTTTTTTTTGTGTTTTTGACGTATGTGAATTTTTTGTGAGAATCCTTCTGATTTTTTCTTGGTTCTGCGTGTATGCATTTGATCACCCCCCCATGCCTAAGTTTTGCAATGTCCTCATTGTAAACAAAGGGTGTGAATTAGTGTTGAGGTCAGTGACTTAGAACAGGATACATCGGGTGGGTGAATGGGTCGAAAATGACTGATGCGAACGATTTCAAGCTCTGATACGTGTACCAGAGGTGGGATCAACTGTCTAAGGCTGACTCAAGGTGCAGTAGACGTGGAGTACAGACGGATAATCAGACGGGTCTCTGTTTTTAGGGATGACGGGTTGCCTCCCGTTAAGCGCTAAATTTAATGCCTTCAGCCGAGCGGAAAATGGGGTGGAGAGGGAGTGGTCAAATCAATGGAATTTTGGAAAACAAGCACCTTGATTAAGAGCCTGGTTGGTCCAACCAGGTGTTTGTTAAGATCAGTGGGCTGATGATGCAGCCCAAACCCAATAAGTCTGGTGGGTTGATAGATGTAGATCAACAAATGTGGAACCCACCATATGCAGTGAAGTTCTGATGGATATGGAAGTGAAAACTCGGGTTCAGGCTGAGTCAACTTAGCCTGGTGAGAGTAGGGTTCCGAAAGATAATCAATGTAAAGTGTGGAATCCCTACAGGGATGATCAAAGGATGGAGGCTCCTGATCTGTGGTGTGATCGGTGCCCGATACCCGGTATAGATATGGAGTGGACTCATCTGCAAACGGCTCAGTGAGAGGTGAATCGGAATAGAAATTGAGTCCGGTTGCGGGTCAGGGTGGAGAACGGGATTTGATTGGTTCTGTATATGTGGAGCAGGTGGCTTCAAAGAAGATTGACATGTTATAATCAGGTGGCAGCTTCTCCCCGATGTTATGGTCAGATTCGAAATCGTCGGAGAGTTTGCGAAAATCAAAATTTGAATGAGATTCACGATCATGGGTTCCATCATAGAATAAATCATAATCTGTATTAGCAGCCTGATTAGGGTCTAGCCTAAATGTTAACTCTGAGCTTAAAAAGGTGTCCCTATTTGGTAGAGGCTCAGGTTCTAAGCTAGTAGGGTAGACCCAATTGAAATCCCACTCGTCCAACTCCTCAGTTTCTGTGTCGTAGATTGGCATGACTTCCGAAAAATCGATTAGTTCCTCTGAGGGTGTTGGCGAGGGATATGCATCAAATAAAGGCCCAAGATCATATTCTTCATTGAAAAATTCATCTTCTTGATATGGGGCCCGGAAATCTTCCCAGTAGGTTTCAGATCTAGATTCTGAGTTTAAGATGTGGGTTGAATTACTAGAATCTAAGTCCGAATTACCTTCGAGGGTCACCTTATCAGGATAAGGGACGGAATTTACACCCTCGAGAGGTTCAGTCCTACTTTCATACTTGCAGGAGTCTTGGGATTCTAAAATGGGTTCAACATGATATTTTCCTGCATTTGGAGCTTCCCAACCTTCTTCAATATCAGGCACATTGTGTTCTATCTGGGTTGGGAATCCACAACCACTTTGTGCCTCAAACCCGAGATCAGATTTATCCTCGATGTTGTCCCAAGATAGATCATCCTCTGTTGGTATACGTGGGTATTTTTGATCAATAATTTGTTTTACTAATCTCATTATCTCTTCCTGTTTTTCAAGACTATCTTGGTGTTGCTTCCAAAGTCGAGGATCTGTCATACATTGGAGGTATTCAAGATTGTGTAGTTTTTCTATCTCAATGTATGCAGTAATGAGCAAGTCACGGGTTGATCCTTTGTTGGCTTCTGCTAATAACACTTGGGCACAAGTTATGACAAAGGTTGTGGTTGTTGGGACATCAACCTGAATGTTTCCTACTGTTGTTGAGGTTTCTTCATTTTCATAAAATTTCATGGCATCCTCAATCATTTTATCTCTCATGGATCTCCGATATTCAGGTTTCTCAACTGGTAGTCCTAGGTGTTTTGGCTGCATATTTGGATCAGGTGGTGGAGTCAAGATGTAGAATCAAGTTGGAATCACGATGTGTTATGAAGCGATCAGATCTGAATAACGAGTCCCACTGAAAATGTGTATGTGTGCTCTAAAGAGAAAAGATGAGGGACTAGAGATGTTCTTGACCCAATCAAGACACCCAAAGATGTTTGGATGACTATGGAGGTTCGGGGCGGATGGACCCCTGGATCAGAAGATCGTCCACCTGAGAATTACCTGGGTAGCCAGAGAGGGAGAGTCTCGCAAAGACCCCTACACGGTAGAGCGCCCCTACGGGTTACAGGGTTTCCCCCACCCGACCTCTCTTGTCACTGAGATTCCAGGTAGACCAGAATGGGGACCTTGACCTCTTAAGTCTATCACTTTTTTATTTCAAAGGTGCTTTTAGGGTTCTCACTTGAACTTTAGATGTTTTTATATTGTGACCTAATTTAGAGGTTGGTTGACCCAAGGGGTCAACTTCACCTGACCTGTCCTATAGATGGCAGAATGATTCTAAGTTTTGGAGCCTAGAGATCACCCTGATTTGACTCCCAGGTTATTAGGTCCAAAAATTTTAAGATTCAAGTGATTTTAGAGCTCAATTTTAGGGTTTGTCTTATTTAGCTCTCTTAATCAAGGGCTTGGGTAGCACACTG
Organism: Thalassia testudinum; assembly: GCA_037157565.1. Classification (NCBI taxonomy): domain Eukaryota; kingdom Viridiplantae; phylum Streptophyta; class Magnoliopsida; order Alismatales; family Hydrocharitaceae; genus Thalassia; species Thalassia testudinum. Next base: position 89,258,441 of record JAZHRO010000012.1, read on the forward strand.
ATGCGGGAGGATTTATTTCCTTTTATACAGGCATGTGTGACTAGCGCTTCAAGACCCTAATGTGGAAACCCTAATTTGGTTCTATTTCCAATCCTCTTTTTCTTTTTCACAAAAGTTCTCTTTGAACTTATAAATAAGAAGTGTGTGGACCGCCGAGATTAAGCGTTATTTCAATTAGGCACAAGAATTTGTGGGATGGAATCTAAAAAAAAAAATCACTCCAATTTCAAGAATATTTGCAGAAATTGTCGCAAAATCAGGAAATATTTTGCCTTAGAGATGGTGATTACTATATAAAGAAGGCAATTGATTCCTAAATTGATTTTCTTCCTTTTGTCTTTCAAAGATTAGGGGATGATTAAGGAAGAAACGAAATTACCTGCCCTGGAGTGGTTGACTTGTGGGAGAGATTTTCTCGTGAAGTACCTGCAAGATCACATCAAAGCAAAGTAGGGCAAGTTAGTGTTCAATATGATAAAAAGAATGTAGAGACTAGTGGTAAATTGCGAGTTGCTCCCCGGCAACGGTGCCAAAATGTTCTCACGCTTTTTGTGTAGGTTTAAAGTGTATCACGCTGTAGTATAACCGACAAAACGTTTAAACAAAAAGAAAGAATTTTATTACTCGAAAAACTAGAGTATCCGAGGTCGAACACGGGGAGCAAATGTAATTTATTACTAATCAAAATGTAATTGAACACTCTAATTTACTCAAAATGTTAATTCAAATATGAATGTATACGATTAAAAGTAATTAGGACAAAAAAATAGGAAATTGGACGTCTGATCTGGTGATCAGACGTCTTAAAAGTATTTTCCCCTTTTTCTTCTTCTGATCTTGCTTTCTTCTTTCTCTTTTTTTCTTGTGAAGGCTTCTTCTTCCTGCCTTTGTATCTTTTCTCTTGCTTCTTCTCCTGCCTTGCCTTCCTTCTTTCTTCTTCTTTTTCTGATCTTTGCTGTCTTCACTTGACCTCTCTTTCGTTCTCTGTCTTGCTTTTGCCTTGCTCTTCCTTCTTCTCCTGCGAAGTCTTCTTTCCTCTTCTTCTTCTCTGCCTTGCTTCTTCCTCTTCTCCTTGCGGCCAAGTCTCTCCACGCTCAGTCTGCCTGCACAGGAGCAAAACCTACCCCTTTCCCTCTACCCGCGCGTCTCTCTCTCTCAGCAATTCACTCAGGGATGCTCTCCCAGAGCCACACGGATAATCGGGTCGGATCGTACCCAGGACCAGGCGCACCTGCAGGTGGTGTGATGCGCGAGGAGTGCTGAGGTTTAAGTCGGGTCGGATCCCGCCAGATCCGCGAGATGAAACCGCGGACGAGGCAGGCGTGAGGGCAGGTGAGGGACCTCACCCTTGTGCTTACGGAGGCGTTAAGGTAATATCACAAATTCAATTTATGGCGTAGCGGCGCCTCGGCTCTCCATAATGTGGGACTAAAGCCTTTACCCTGATTTCGCGCGCGCCCGCAGACTTGCATGTCATCCCCACAGCTGCTGGCTTTGCTAGCGCTCCTTGCTGGACCAGGGCGCTTCGCGACACCCGCACGAGTACGCAGCACCTGCAGCCTGGGAACCCTGGCGCCTGGAGCAGCTACGGAGCTTCTTCAACTATCGTCCATGGCGGCAGGAGCGTCGACACTGTCAGACACAAAAAGAGCCTCTCGGCCCAATCAGACCAGCTAGAGACCTTCGCCGTAGCACGGCGAAGGCAGTGGACGGTGCTGCAGGTCGCAGGTCGGCCTAGGCATGGTGCCTAGGTCAACCTGTGGCCGAATGTGTGGGGTTGTTCGGGGGGTTATTGGGGAGATCTGGAGTGGCAGTGGAAGGGTGGAATGAATTCCTGGTGGTGAGGTGGAGCTCACGAGATGGTTGGCGAGCCATGTGGAGGGGCGGAGTGGTGTGGGCGGCTCGCCGGAGGTCGGTCGGAGGCGAGGAAGATGGAGGTGTTCAGGCACTGTCGGGGGGTAAGTAGATAAAATAGCAAGGGAAAAAGAGAGAGGGGAATGTGGAGAAGGTATTTGGCCTAACTACAGGGATGAAGGGGGACGGAGAGGCGAACAGCAGTACCTGCTATCGCCGGAGAAGATGCTGCCCAGTGGGGGAGAACGGTGGCGACGACGGGGCTGAGACGGGGTGCGCGGGTGCTACGCGACGCGGAGGAGAGTCAGGAAGCTAACTCTGCCACTGGTTTTGTGGCGGAGCGAAGAGGATGGGAGAGGGAGCTTGCCGGAGCTTGCTGGGAACTTTGGCCGGGCAGGAGGAGATGAATTGGAGGTGGAAACTCGACCAAATCAAGCTAAAGATGAGCGGCCGGAGGTGTAGTCTCTTTTATAGGCACTGGGCCGGTTGCTCAGGGCGTGGAGGGCACGCATTCGTCTGAGGTCGGTCGCCGGAGATGGAAAGAGGTTAAGATACCCAAATCTCTCATGCGTTCGCACGAGAGGTTGGGTTCACACCAGGGATCAAGATTGGCCTCAGATGGAAGGGAATTCCTCAGAGAATCTCCCTTCCATTTCTGGGAGGGGATCTCTGAGGAATCAGAGAGGATTCTCTCTCAAATCCTCGCCGGAGCAGGATTCTACCCCAATAATGGCGGCAGGACCTGATTGCAATGGTGGCGAGGAACTTAGGGGGCTCTCTACAAAGATATTCAAAAGATAGGGACTAAATTATGATTTGGGTGTACTAAATTGCAAAGTAGGTCAAGATGACCTCCCCTTAGGTCCAAATTTTGGTATAAACCTAATTTGGACCTAAGGAATCCAATGGTGGAGTTGGATTTTAGGTTTGACCACATTTGAATGGATATTTTGCTTAAAAACCCAAATTAGGTCAATTGATGAACTAGGACCCTAATCTAGGTCAAACTGAGTTCCAAAGGCCAAATTAAATGTTATAAACCCTAAAGGATGTTTTTCCATGATTTTTAGAGGGTTTAATTGATTTTTATTCTGACCTGAACCTTGTTAATTTAAGTGGGTCTGTTTTAGGGTTACCAAGTGTCATTTAATTCTTAGATTGCACGTAAACCCATTTCTGATTAACTCAACTCACTTTTTATCTCATTTAGACCATTTGACCTATGTTTTGCCTCTGAGAAATCCCGTTTATGTACTGCAATGGTAAAATTACAGTTTTAACCTTTATTTCATGTTTTCTTCTCAGAGCACTTGTTCCTTCAGTTAAGCTTTCTTCTAGGTTATGTAGGAGCTTTTATCTTGTTTATTGGGTCAAAATTAGCTAGTTGTGGCTCATGATGAGGCTCTCATCAGTGAGCCCCCTCTGGTGCCCGCACGCAGCTCCCTCAGTAATTTCATGAGGACGGAGCTGGGGCTACTGTTGCCGGGAACTCCTCTCGTGGGATTGTACTTGCTCAGGCAAAGGCGGGGTGTCGGTTGGATGATGCCCGTGATGCTTTCCCAGATGGTGGACCTTGTCTGGGGATTTTCTATGGAAGGGCCAGCTGAAGGCTTGGCGGCATTGACTACGTGAAGCCCCTCACTGATATATTGGAGGGTACTCTGCATGTTCGAGTGGCCTCCACTACCTCCCGAGGCCAGGGGCCTTCCGCGTCTGTCATGCCGCTCTTTTCCCTCCACGACTTCGCGAAGGCGGGCGGAGGTTGGTGTACCAGGTGCTCCTCTCATGGGAGTGTATTCGCCTGGGTAGAGAGAGGCTCTACAAGGGCTTTTCAGCTCCGGGGATTCACCCGTTCTGGCCTTGCCCTCCCGCCATGGTGCATAGGATGTGGCTGCCTCTTTGCCTCTTCATGGTGAGCCCTCTTTTAGCCCTTTCTAGAGTCGGCTTGGGATTTTTAGTGTTTCCTGACGTAGTTTCTCCCAGGTCGCGATCCTCGCACCTCGACTCTGCTTACCCTTTTGGGGAGTCTTTGGCGACCCTAAGGGAGGCATTGGACACAGTGGAGGAGGACGCTGGTGCTCCACCCACAACAAGGACAAGTAGGTGGGGCGTCCCGGTTGCCAGAGTAGGGTGGGGTTAGCCGTAGGACAAGGTAGCTTTCTCGGCCAAGCTAGCTGTTGGTCGCAGAGCTGGATGAGGGCCGTGGTCCTTCTGGACTTACCCAGTCGCTTGCCTATGTTGTACACTCCTTCTAGAGGAGGCACAAGTTCTGGAAGTATTCTCCCTTTCCCTGGGGGTTGTGATACTTCATAGTGTCGCCTTCATCTTTTGTGGCGGATAGGCGAATGCCTCTAAGTTTGGTTGCTAGTATCTTCGTACAAGCTTGTCTCTTTTTAGCTGTAACTTAGCCAGAGACACTATTTTAGGGAATGTAACCGTCGATGTTTGTTGTAAAGGAAATAAAAGATTATACTATCTTATTCCTCGTATGGGTTGCTCGTATGCCAAGTATGAGAATGCATTCATTGCGTGGGATTCGTTCGCACGGGTTTTGTGAATTGCATTTTAGGAAGCTTGACTTGATTCCTTTCGCTTACTCGAACGAATTGGCATAGAGGATCCTCCTATCACTTCCTCTTGGCTTATCATTGACTTGGGATGGGTGCCCGTGAGGGGGGCCATAATCGACGATGTGTGACATGTTAATTGGCTGCTACTCTCGTCTATAGTTCTAATATTTCTAATATTTCGTCGTAGTGTAGTATAGAGGAGCGGTTTCCAGTTTAATACAATTTGTTACTCAGAAAATAAAAGTTTTACCGAGGCAGGGAGCAAACTGTATTCTAGAAGTACAAAGTTTCTATTACAAAAATGAAAGAAAGAGAGAGAGAGGGATTTGTCTTGTTGGCTTTTTCTTCTTCTCTTCTTTCTCTTGTCTTTGTCTTCTTCTATTCTCTTCTCTTTGGTTCTTCAGTCTTCTTCCTTCTTCTTTCTTTTTCTTCCAAGCTTCTTCTTCTCTTTCTCCTCGTGTTCTGCTTCTCTCTTCTTTGTCTTCTTTCTTCTGTTCTTCTGGGCGTCGTCTGATTTTTCAATCAGACGACTTAAGTAGCCTCTGCTACAGTGCGTCCTCCTTCTTTCTTCTTCTTCTTCTTCTTCTGCTTTGCTTCAAGCAGCCACGGCTCTGGCTGCTCCTTCCTTCTTTCTCTTCTTTCTTCTTCCTCTGTGGTCTGCCTTCTCTTCTTCTTCTTCTGTGCCTGCACACTCACAGTTGGGTCAGGGCAAAAACCTACTCTACCGTCCCCCGCGTCTGTCTCTCAGAATTCACTCATAGGATAGCTCTCCCAGAGCTGTCGGGTATTCGGGTACGAGTCACGCCCGGGTCCAGGCCCACCGGCGTGCGGTGGTGGGCGAGGAGTGCAGGTCGGGTGAACGGGTCGGGCCAGGTTCGCGGGGGGTGGTCGCAGACGAGGCCGGGTGAGCGGGTGAGAGGGACCTCAGCCCGTGTGTTGAGGCGATAAGCCTATAGCACTTTTTGCATTTATGTGGGTGCGCTGCTTCAGAGTCTTCCGAGGTGGGACTAAATGTCCCACCCCAATTGGGTGCCTGCAGCTGAGAAAGCTGCAGGCAATCGCAGCTGTGCACGGGGCTCTCACCCCAGCTGCAGGCCTGGGCAGGTGCGTGAGGGCGAACCGCTCATCTTGGCGAGTCAGACCTGGGCGAAGCGAGGCTGCAGCTGTAGGCAGAAGAAGCTCCACCTGCTCAGCAATGGCGGTGGAGGGCGGGTGACCTGTTGACAGCAATACGGCCTCTCGGCCTAGTCAGAAGGTGCAGGGAGCTTCGCCAGAGTGCGGCGAAGCTCATGCAGGTGGTGGCGAGGCGTGGGGTGGCGTGCAAGGGATGCCCTAGGTCTTACTGTGGCTGGGGGAATGGGTTTGTTCGGGGGGTCTTTAGGCAGCGAACGGCAGGGAGTGAAGGGGTGGAAGTGGTTCAGCGTGAAGAGGCGGAGGTTTTGGGTCGGTCGGCGAGTTGTGTGGGGTGGTGGAATGATGGGAGCGAGTCGTCGGAGGTTGGCCGGAGATGGAGAAGGTGAGGGTGATTAGGCGCGGTCGAAGGGTTGTTGAGCAAATTGAAGTAGGGAAAAGAAAGAGGGGAGGAAAGGAAAGAACTGTACCTACTTGGAGGGACGAGAGGGGAACGGAGCAGGGCGACAGTTGTATCGACTGTCGCCGGAGAAGAAGATGCCCAGAGAGAGGGGGCGGCGACGAGGAGAGAGCGGGAGAGCGCGCGCTGGGTACGACGCAGCGTGGGAATTGCGGGCGAAGGCGGCTCTGCTGCTGGTAATGCGGCAGAGCGACGAGGAGGAGGAGGAAGAACCGCCGGAGCTGGAGGGCTTCTGCCGGAGTGGGAAGAGAGGAAGGAGGGGGGGTGTTTCTCCGTCAGATCTGAGCTACTGAGTGCGGCAGAGGGAGGCGGCTTTTATAGAGGTGAAATCAGAAAGGAGGGCGGAGGGAGGCGACGTGCCTCCCTCTCTGGAGGACGCCGGAGATGGAGACCCATACCTTCCGTGCATTCGCACGGGAGGTATAGGCAGCCGCAGAGACCATGGAGGTGTCCTTGCGACCGCAGACGTCGCAGGGAACCCCTGTTGTCTTGGCAGAGGGCCTCCCTCACCCTGCGCGGCGCCATGCTCCCCGCAAAGTCGCCGGAGCATGGTGCTGCTCAGGGTTTTGCAGGGAGGACCCAAATGCAAAGAACGAAGAAGAATTAGGGGCCAAAATGCGAGGGTTTCAAAAGTTGAGGGCCAAAAAGTAATAGATGAGGACCAAAATGTAAAGTTGGTCAAGAAGGTCTCTTCTTAGGTTCAAGCTTTTATACATGATTAACTAGGACCTAAGAATTCTGATGGTGAATTTTATTTCTAGATCAGACCTTGTTTGACCGATCAATTTACGTAAAAACCCAAATTAAGTCATTAATTGGGCATGGTTCTCAATGTAGGTCAAAATGGGTTCCTAAGGCCAAATTGAAGGTTCTAAACCCTAGAGATTATTTTTATTTGAATTTTAGAGGGTTTATTCGATTTTTTCTTTGCCTCGAACCTCGTGAATTGAAGTGGGTCTGTTCTTAGGGTTACAGGATGTCATTTAATTCCTTGGAGTTGTTGTAGCCCTTATTGGATCATTTCATCCTACTTTTCTTCTTATTAGGTTGGTTTGACCTATGTTTGGACCCTGAGTTACCCTGTTTTCATATTGAGTTGGTGAAATTACATTTTTACCCCTTAGTTTCTGTTTTCTTCACAAACTCAGAATTTCTCTGAGTTAAGCCTTTCTATAGTTATGTAGGAGCTTTTTCTTGCAAATCTGGGTTAGATGGTGCTAGTTTAGGGTTTATGACGAGGTTCTCATCATACCCGCATGCCTAGCTTTTGCTAGTCCTTTAGCAAAAACCTAAGGTTTTAACCTTTGTTCTAGACCATGATGTTTTTAACAACTTCAGATAAGTGCTTTTTCATTTGAACTTAGATTAGGTTAGAATGCTGACCATAGGCCTAAAAAATACTCTAGTACCAATCAAGATCCAGATCTGTCCAGCCTCAGCCTCAGTCTTTGGCAAAGGTTTTTAAGGCCCACAAGAACTAACCTAAGGTCTATTGGACTTTGTGGTTAAAGCACCCGTGCTTGAAATGATTGTAGCCCTGGTTCAGTTCACAGTGCATTTTTGTAAGAGAGAGGAATAGAAAGTTTTTCTGTTTGGAGAGTTTTTCTCTCTCTTTTTCTTTTATTTCTAGCCTAGGATTGGCTTTTCAACACGGTCTGTATCAGATTCCTTGCTCCCATCATCAATCCTCAAAGGTTCCTGGCAATCGATGCTTCAAGATAGCACCGCCCATGGCAACCCCCAGAACCCTGGCTATTGAGATTTCGAGATAATCCCATCCATGGTGTTTCGTGGCCGAATCCAGACCCTGGCAATTGACACTTCGTGATAATGCCATCCATGGAATCTGAACCAGCAGAGTGCTTACATGCCCCTAGTAGGATATGTAAATATCCTAAGAGACAAGCACCGAGGAGATGATATTTTTTTACGCATCTTCGAGGGGATTTCTCGCCTCTCCGCACTGGGAACTTGTCCAAATCAACTTGTGTTGATCAGCCTCTCCTATTCTAGGTGTATTTTTCAGAATTTTGTGACGCTTCTGCGTGATTTTGATTTTTATGCTTACTGAACCAGGCTGTGTGTGAGATTGGGGTGCTTAGGTTACTGAGCCCCGTAAACCATAAGTTAGTTAATGAGGTCAAAAACTCCCTAAGCTTTGGACCTATTACTTAAGCTTTTCATTTTCCTCAACCTCTTGAGGATCGTCTAGATCTTAATGGATACTAAGAGTCTGTTCAAGAATGCCTAAAGTTTGCGTTCTTACTAATCTCACCAAGCACTTTCATTTCCTTTCTTGAATAAGGTCTAGAACTTAGGTCAATTGCTTAGTTTCTTACTAAGGGCTATCACTCTTTTCTTTCATTTTTTGTGCTCCTTTTCATTTTGTTTCCTTCCCACAAAATTTCCTTTCTCCTCTTATTCTTTTTTGAAATTTTTTTTTTATTTTTATGATGTTTTTGGCATATGTGAATTTTTTGTTTTAAAACCTTTTTTACAAGTTTTGCACTTTTATACCCCCCCATGCCTAAGGTTTGCAATGTCCTCATTGTGTTTTAGGAGGTTTTTATTTACTTAGTTCATTCCTTAAGACATATGTTTTAATGAGTGAATGGGTCGGGATGAATTCTGCGGACGATTTCTAATCCCAGATGCAAGCATCTGAGGTGGGGTCGGCTGTCTATAAGGGTGAACTTTAAGTGCAAAAAAGTGTGAAAAGGGATTTAGATTTTCAGAAAATGACGGGCTGCCTCTCGTTAAGCGCTGAGTTTTACGCCATCGGCTGGGCGCAATGAGCTCAAGGGGAATGGAGGATAAGAGATGATTCAGCCAAATCAGTAGAAGTTACATCAATGAACGGCTTGAGTCTCTGACCGTTCACGATGAAAGGTTCGGAATCGTGGCTGAGAGGACTGATTTCGATAGCTCCATTACCAAAAACCTGTCGGACTAAATATGGTCCGACCCACTTGGATCGCAGCTTTCCCGGGAAAAGTTTAAGTTGGGCATCAAAGAGTAGAACCTTTTGACCAGGATGAAAGATCTTTCTTGAGATATGCTTGTCATGGAAGGCTTTATCCCGCTCCTTGTAGATTCGCGAGTTCTCATACGCATCTAGGCGTAATTCATCGATCTCGCTAATTTGGAGTTTTCTGTGGGTTCCAGCCTTTGAGAGATCTAGATTACAGTTCCGTACTGCCCAATAGGCTTTATGCTCCAGTTCTACAAGAAGGTGACAAGCCTTTCCGTACACCAGTCTAAAGGGAGACATGCCTAATTGGGTTTTGTGGGCGGTCCTATAGGCCCACAATGCTTCCGGAAGTCAGGACGACCAGTCCTTCCTGTCAGGTCGAACAGTGACCTGCAGGATCTTCTTGATCTCCCGATTTGACAGCTCAGCAAGACCATTAGTTTGGGGGTGGTAAGGAGTAGAGATTCGGTGAGACACCCCGTATTTGATCATTAGTGACATAAACTGAGCGTTCGTAAAATGGGTCCCCCCATCAGAGATTATCGCACGAGGAATCCCGAACCTTGAGAAAATGTTTTGATGAATGAATTTGAGAACGATTTTGTGATCAGAGGTTAGGGTCGGTATGGCTTCAGTCCATTTGGACACGTAGTCCACAGCAAGCAGAATGTATTCGAAACCATTCGAAACAGGAAAGGGGCCCATAAAATCAATCCCCCAAACATCAAAGATTTTTTACACGAGAATCGGTTGCAAAGACATCATGTTGCGACGGCTCATGCTACCCAAAGTCTGGCAACAACTGCATGCCTTGCAGTGACTGTATGCGTCTTTGAAAAGTGTAGGCCAGTAAAAGCCACACTGGAGGACTTTTGATGCGGTTTTATGCCCAGAGAAATGGCCACCGCATGCCTGGTCATGGCAAAAAGAGAGGATATGGTTGAATTCCTCTTCCGGGACACATCTCCGAATGATTTGATCAACACCTATGCGGAAAAGGTATGGGTCTTCCCACATGTAGTACTTGGCATCAGAACGCAACTTGTCTTTCTTGGTCTTCGGCCAATTAGACGGGGTCTGATGAGATGCCAAGTAGTTTACTATATCAGTAAACCATGGAAGTCTAGTACCGACAGTAAGCAGGTGCTCATCAGGAAAATGTTCTGTGATGGGTCCAGAAGGGTTGATAATCTCAGAAGGAAGACGGGACAGATGGTCGGCTACCACATTCTACCTTCCCGCCTTGTCACGAATTTCAAGATTGAATTCTTGCAACAGCAAGATCCAACGAATTAGTCGGGGCTTCGCGTCCTTCTTGGCAAGGAGATGCCTTACAGCCGTGTGATCCAAGTAAATGATGGCATGGGAACCCAGAAGATACGATCGGAACTTTTCAAGGGCAAACACTACGGCTAGCAGCTCTTTCTCCGTAACTATATAGTTACGCTAAGCCTCGTCAAGTGTCTTGCTAGAGTAGTAGATGACCACAGGTTTCCCGTCAGCTTTCTGACCCAGGACCGCTCCTACAGCGAAATCAGATGCATCGCACATGATCTCAAAGGGTTGAGACCAATCAGGGGATTGTAGGATAGGTGCCTGGGTGACTCGGTCACGCAGGTTGTCAAAGGCTAGTGTGCATTCCTTGGAGATTTCAAAGGGTACATCCTTAGAGAGAAGAGAAGTCAAGGGGCACGCGATTTTCGAGAAATCCGGAATGAAACGACGGTAAAAATCGACGTGCCCCAAAAAAGAACGGATGCCCCTGATCGAGCTAGGCATAGGAAGGTGAGAGATCAGATCAACCTTAGCTCGATCCACTTGGATGCCTTTTTCTGAAATTAAGTGTTCCAGGACAATTCCCTCAGGCACCATGAAATGGCTCTTTTCCCAGGAAAGAACCAAATTTACCTCGATGCACCGCCTGAGTATTTGGACCAAGTGTTGGAGGCAATCGTCAAAAGATTCTGCAAAAATTGAAAAGTCATCCATGAAGACTTCCAGAAAATCACCTACCATATCTGAGAATATGGCAAGCATGCACCGTTGAAAGGTTGCAGGTGCATTGCAAAGACCGAAAGGCATCCTTCGGAAAGCGTATGTTCTGAAGGGACTGGTGAACGTGGTCTTTTCTTGGTCTTCAGGATGGATTGCCACCTGGTTATAACCGGAGTACCCGTCAAGAAAGCAGAAGAACCTATTTCCCGCTAGTTTCTCGAGAATTTGATCAATGAAAGGTAGTGGGAAATGATCCTTCTTCGTGGAGGAATTGAGTCGGCGGTAATCTATACAGACTCTCCACGCATTGGCTAATCGGGTAGGAATGATTTCTCCGGTCTCAGTTGCTATGGTGGTGAGTCCTGCCTTCTTAGGCACAACCTGAACTGGGCTCACCCAACGACTATCGGAGATCGGGTAGATGATTCCGGCATCTAACCACTTGATGATCTCCTTTTTCACGACCTCCTACACATTAGGGTTCAAACGTCTCTGCATTTCACGAGAAGGTCGTGCGCCCTCTTCTGAATAGATATGATGAGTACAATAAGAGGGACTTATTCCAATCAAATCATCGAGAGTCTACCCGATGGCTCTGCGATGTTGCTGGAGGACAGTGATCAGACGGGATTCCTGTTCGAGATTGAGGTTGGAATTGATAATCACAGGGAGGGTCTAATTAGATCCCAAGAAGATGTACTTCAAGTGAGCAGGAAGAGGCTTCAATTCGAGGATAGGGTTATCAGCAGCAGCGGGTGGTTCAGTATAGACGTGAGGTTCAAGGGTAGGAGTTACTAGATTGTTTATATCTGAATTCGACTCCTCTGTTTGCGGGTCAAGATCTTTCTGTGGTTGATGAGGCATAATCAGGTCATTCTGGAAGTGTGTTTCATCAACCAAAGCCCTAATGTCGTAAATCTGTTCGATGACACCGCAATTAATTCCTTGTTGGGCCTTAAATATGTCAATTTTCAATGTTTGATCCCCAAATTTGAGCTCTATTTGGCCCTCTTTACAGCTAATGTTGGCTCTAGCAGTAGCCAAGAAAGGTCTCCCTAAAATGATTGGTGTATCCCTAGGGTTCTCAGGTGCGTCCATATCCAAGACTGTGAAGTCCACAGGGAAATAGAAATCCCGCACTCTTACAATAACATCCTCGAGAGTCCCTTTTGGTGACTTTATAGATCGATCTGCTAATTGTAATGTCACCTCGGTTGGTTTTAGCTCAGATTCTTCTGAATGGTCAAGTAAGGATGTGGGTATCAGATTTATGGATGCACCCAAGTCTAGCAAAGCTCTATCAAATTGGGTATCACCTATCTTGCAGGAAATCAGGAGAGTACCAGGATCTTTAGCCTTGGGTGAAAGTCTACTGAGAATTACAGAGCTGGCTTGCTCTGACAGAACAATTGGGCTTCCACTCTTGGTTCGCGGCTTACGCTGGGGTGTACACACATTCTTTAAAAATCGTGCGTAAGCCGGTACGTGGCGGATTGCATCCATCAAGGGGATGTTTATGTGGACCTGCTCAAAGAGCTTGACCAGGTCCTCCTCAGGTGGCACGGGCTTGGTGGTCTTCTTTCCCTTGGTCAAGGCCTCGGGAAGCGGGATCTTGGTTGGTTCTTCTAGGATAGGTCCAGGTCTTGGATCTGGGATAGGGGTAGGAACGTCCTGGATTACTGTCCTATGCTTGGGATCACTACCAGGCTTGGAGTGGTTTGTATGAGGTGGGTCTTGGGTTTCCTTACCACTACAGGTTGTTACGGAATTAAGTCCTGCCTGGTTTTGGTTGGGATTGGGTAGGATAGGTTGCTACTGGTAACCTGCAAAAGAAGTGGAGGCCTCTATCCCGTCGGGTGAAGGAATAGAGGGGGCCTGATAAGTCACATGGGCATGGCCCGGGTTTGGGTTCATAACGCGCCGCTGGGTTGGCACGTTATTTGGATTAGGAAGAGGTTGGGAAGGAAGAGTGCCTGGCTGGCAAGAGTTTGCCAATTGGGCCAATTGGTTTCGGACTTCTGTAAGTTCATCCTTGTGTTGCTTTTGAATAGCCGCATTCGTTCTCTGAATGTCAGCCAAAGTCTGAAGGATAAGGGACATTTGATCCTGATTTGGCCCTGATGGATAAGTAGGGTTGGGCCGAGGCTGAGGCAGCTGGTAAGGACGAGGGGGTTGTTGTGGGCTGGGTTGAAAGGGTGGTCTTTGGGTTTGGGAATTTCCCGCCCATTGAAAGTTGGGATGGTTTTGCCATCCATGGTTATAGGTGTTGGAGAACGGGTCGTTCTGGATAGCGTCGAGGTCCTCGCAGGTCTGAGGAACCTCCAGAGAGTCAGAGAAAGAGGGGATGGTATTTCCCGGGCTGGTGTAGAAAGAATCGGAAGGACCTCCAGTCAAAGATTCGAATGATGGATCCATCCTAGGAGAGGATCGATGGAGAATGTTTTGCACAGTTTCCCGTGTGGAAGGAGGCTGTGCAAAGAGGTTATGCGCAGAGGTGGCTCGCTGTAGGTGTTGAGTCAGCTCATCCACCTTCTTTTCAATAATCGAGACCTTGTCCAATCGACTGGCCATTAATTCTAGGTCGACTGATGCGGACAGGCCCTGTGTCTCATGTGCTCCCCTAAGATTCGTCGATGCGCGGGTATTCGTCTTGTCGAATAATCCCATGGAGTCATTATTGATGGAGTTCTCGCACATGTTTTCGAGAATCTCCCACACAGTGTCCTCATGCTGACCCATGATATTTCCTCCGCAGGTTGCATTGACGAAAAGACGGATATCCTCACGGAGTCCCTGGTAAAAAGATTGGACCTGTTCCCATTTAGGAACTCCGTGATGGGGGCACTTTCTCATGAGATCCTGAAAACGATCCCATGCCTCATGGAGAGGTTCCCCTGTTTGTTGAGTGAAGTGCGTAATCTGATGGCGCAAGGCGTTTGTCTGACCAATGGGGAAGAACCTTTTCAAAAGCTCGGACTGAAGTTCTTCCCAAGTGTTGATCGGCCGGGTCTGAGTTTGATACCAATGAGCTGCCTTGTCCATAAGAGAAAAGGAGAACATCTTCTTGAGAAGAATATCCCGATTTTGCGCGTCTGACCCAAAAGTTTGGGCCAGATGCTTTAACTGTTTGATGTGCTGGAAGGGATCTTCGGAATTAAGCCCATGGAATTTAGGTATAGCATGAATCATGTTGGGCTTTAATTCGGAATCAGGTCCTCCAGTTGGGATTTTGACTCGAGGTTCGATGGCCACCGCAGTAGGATTATAATGGTCCCGCATCATAGGACGCTGCTGTGGGTGCACAAAGTTTTGGAAGAGGTCGTTGAGTCGCTGGAGCTGGTGCTCCAGATTGTTTTCTTCCTCAACAGGCTGAGCCATGATGGGGGAAGAAGAAGAGTTTGTTTCAGAATCAGATGAGAGAATGATGGGGTAGGGTTGTTGTTCAAACACGGGCGTCGAGGCTTGGCCTTGACGAGAGTGAATTCCTAAAGGACATCTTAAGGGTGGTCTTAAGGATCTCCTACCGTTCATGCACTGTTGGAATTGAGGAGTTTAGAATTTGCTGGACCCAATCAAGACACCCAAAGAATGTGTTGGGTGACTATAGAGGTGCGGGGTAGATGGACCCCTTGATCAGAAAGATCGTCCACCTGAGAATTACCTGGGTAGCCAGAGAGGGTGAGTCCCGCGAAGACCCCTACACGGTAGAGCGTCCCCACGGGTTACAGGGTTTCCCCCACCCGACCTCTCTTGTCACTGTGGTTCCAGGTAGACTAGAATGGGGATCTTGACCTCTTAAGTCTACCTTTTTTACTTTAAGATCAAGGTGCTTAGGGTTTCACTTGAACTCTTAGGTGTTTTTGTGAACAAGGTGGCCTAATTTGAAGGTTGGTTGACCCTAGGGGACAACTTCACCCAGTGGTTCCTTTGAGAATTTAGGCCTTGTGTTTTAGGGTTCAAGTGTTTAGAGAGAGCCAATTGTTTTAGGATTTTTCCTATTAATTATTTTCAATCAATGGCTTGGGCACACCTTTTTTGAATTTCCTCAATTCTTGATTAGGGGGTGTGTCTCTGAAATCCTAATGTTTGACCTTATGTTGGCTCTACTTGGTCCATTTAATTCCTTGTTTGGGTAATTAGGGCTCAGGCAATGATGTGTTAGCCCTTAGTTACCTTTAAAATTGTGTGCAGGAATAGTGGTTCTGAGAACATGCAGCTATTACAATGTATAAAAGACTGGTTATGCCTATTTCTTTTCTTTGTTTTTAAACTTTTAGGGTTTAATAGGAAGTTACCTGTCCTTGGAGTGGCAGTGGTGCGGCTGCGTCTTTTTCTTCCTGAACCTGCACAAGAGAGGAGAGATTATTAGAAACTTACAAATAGAACTTCTATAACTTCTAGAATAGCCGTTGCTCCTCGGCAACGGCGCCAAAAACTGGCTGCTACTCTCGTCTATAGTTCTAATATTTCTAATATTTCGTCGTAGTATAGTATAGAGGAGCGGTTACCAGTTTAATACAATTTGTTACTCGGAAAATAAAAGTTTTCCCGAGGTCGAACTCAGGGAGCAAACTGTATTCTAGAAGTACAAAGTTTCTATTACAAAAATGAAAGAAAGAGAGAGAGAGGGATTTGTCTTGTTGGCTTTTTCTTCTTCTCTTCTTTCTCTTGTCTTTGTCTTCTTCTATTCTCTTCTCTTTGGTTCTTCAGTCTTCTTCCTTCTTCTTTCTTTTTCTTCCAAGCTTCTTCTCTTTCTCCTCGTGTTCTGCTTCTCTCTTCTTTGTCTTCTTTCTTCTGTTCTTCTGGGCGTCGTCTGATTTTTCAATCAGACGACTTAAGTAGCCTCTGCTACAGTGCATCCTCCTTCCTTTCTTCTTCTTCTTCTTCTTCTTCTTCTGCTTTGCTTCAAGTATCCACTGCTCTGGCTGCTCCTTCCTTCTTTCTCTTCTTTCTTCTTCCTCTGTGGTCTGCCTTCTCTTCTTCTTCTTCTGTGCCTGCACACTCACAGTTGGGTCAGGGAAAAAACCTACTCTACCCTCCCCCGCGTCTGTCTCTCAGAATTCACTCATAGGATAGCTCTCCCAGAGCTACCGGGTATTCGGGTATGAGTCACGCCCGGGTTCAGGCCCACCGGCGTGCGGTGGTGGGTGAGGAGTGCAGGTCGGGTAAACAGGTCGGGCTAGGTCCGCGGGGGGTGGTCGCGGACGAGGCCGGGTGAGCGGGTGAGAGGGACCTCACCCCGTGTGCTGAGGCGATAAGCCTATAGCACTTTTTGCATTTATGCGGGTGCGCTGCTTTAGAGTCTTCCGAGGTGGGACTAAATGTCCCACCCCAATTGGGTGCCTGCAGCTAAGAAAGTTGCAGGCAATCGCGGCTGTGCACGGGGCTCTCACCCCAGCTGCAGGCCTGGGCAGGTGCATGAGGGCGAACCGCGCATCCTGGCGAGTCAGACCTAGGTGAAGCGAGGCTGCAGCTGCAGGCAGAAGAAGCTCCACCTGCTCAGCAATGGCGACGGAGGGTGGGTGACCTGTTCACAGCAATACGGCCTCTCGTCCTAGTCAGAAGGTGCAGGGAGCTTCGCCAGAGTGCGGTGAAGCTCGTGCAGGTGGTGGCGAGGCATGGGGTCTCGTGCAAGGGCTGCCCTAGGTCGGACTGTGGCTGGGGGAATGGGTTTGTTCGGGGGGTCTTTAGGCAACGAACGGCTGGGAGTGAAGGGGTGAAAGTGGTTCAGCGTGAAGAGGCGGAGGTTTTGGGTCGGTCGGCGAGTCGTGTGGGGTGGTGGAATGATGGGAGTGAGTCACCGGAGGTTGGCCGGAGATGGAGAAGGTGAGGGTGATTAGGCGCGGTCGAAGGGTTGTTGAGAAAATTGAAGTAGGGAAAAGAAAGAGGGGAGGAAAGGAAAGAACTGTACCTACTTGGAGGGACGAGAGGGGAACGGAGCAGGGCGACAGTCGTATCGACTGTCGCCGGAGAAGAAGATGCCCAGAGAGGGGGCGGCGGCGAGGAGAGAGCGGGAGAGCGCACGCTGGGTACGGCGCGGCGTGGGAAGAGCGGGCGAAGGCGGCTCTGCTGCTGGTAATGCGGCAGAGCGACGAGGAGGAGGAAGAACCGCCGGAGCTGGAGGGCTTCTGCCGGAGTGGGAAGAGAGGAAGGAGGGGGGTGTTTCTCCTTCAGATCTGAGCTACTGAGTGCGGCAGAGGGAGGCGGCTTTTATAGAGGTGAAATCAGAGAGGAGGGCGGAGGGAGGCGACGTGCCTCCCTCGCTGGAGGACGCCGGAGATGGAGACCCATACCTGCCGTGCGTTCGCATGGGAGGTATGGGCAGCCGCGGAGACCATGGAGGTGTCCCTGCGACAGTAGACGTCGCAGGGAACCCCCGGTTGTCTTGGCAGAGGGCCTCCCTCACCCTGCGCGGCGCCATGCTCCGCGCAAAGTCGCCAGAGCATGGTGCTGCTCAGGGTTTTGCAGGGAGGACCCAAATGCAAAGAACGAAGAAGAATTAGGGGCCAAAATGCGAGGGTTTCAAAAGTTGAGGGCCAAAAAGTAATAGATGAGGACCAAAATGTAAAGTTGGTCAAGAAGGTCTCTTCTTAGGTTCAAGTTTTTATACATAACTAACTAGGACCTAATGATTCTGATGGTGAATTTTATTTCTATATCAGACCTTGTTTGACCGGTCAATTTACGTAAAAATCCAAATTAAGTCATTAATTGGGCATGATTCTCAATGTAGGTCAAAATGTGTTCCTAAGGCCAAATTGAAGGTTCTAAACCCTAGAGATTATTTTTCTATAAATTTTAGAGGGTTTATTCAATTTTTTATTTGCCTCTAACCTCGTGAATTGAAGTGGGTCTGTTCTTAGGGTTATAGGATGTCATTTAATTCCTTAGAGTTGTTGTAGCCCTTATTGGATCAATTCATCCCACTTTTCTTCTTATTAGGTTGGTTTGACCTATGTTTGGACCCTGAGCTACCCTATTTTCAGATGGAGTTGGTGAAATTACATTTTTACCCCTTAGTTTCTGTTTTCTTCACAAACTCAGAATTTCTCTGAGTCAAGCCTTTCTATAGTTATGTAGGAGCTTTTTCTTGCAAATCTGGGTTAGATGGTGCTAGTTTAGGGTTTATGACGAGGTTCTCATCATTAATCAATAACTTCACAATAAAACATTGTTGTCGGGTTTTTATCTCCAGCAACGGCACCAAAAATATGATGCGATCGACCACGGTTTGTATAAAAAAATCATCGTTGTTGTAGTATGTGTCACAAATACAAACCATTATCGTGTCAATTTTATTTAATTACATAATTTTTACTGGTTTATTTCAGGTCGTTCACTGTGAGGGAATTATTGATATGCACCATTATTTAATTCCAACATTATTCTTTAATTCAAAAAAGATCAATTTTATGTACAATAATAAATGAATGAATTAATGAATAATTAATAAATGAAATCATAGCTTAATTATGTACAAAAGAATTAACTAAAATACTAGCAAACACCTAATTACAAACAAGCATCCGACACTATAATTAAATATTATATACTATCTATTTATAACATATAAAACTAATACTTACATATATACACGACAATAAGTAATAATATATACTATACTAACTTAACTTAATATTTTAACATATACAGTAACATATATAGTATGTACAGCGACATATATAAATGTTGCTAAACCTTAGGAAAAAGTATATACATAACCTACGGTAAAAACTAGGCTCTATAGTGACATTTATTCTATTTACAATGATGGATTAGTCTGTCAGTAAAGCTATACTATTATTTATGTATATAAATAGCTCAAACATTACTTATATTACATATACGTATTATGCATATTATTTATTTACAGTATACTCTATATATGTTATATACACATTATACTTAGGCAGCATAACTCTTCTTTCTCTTCTAGTTAGTTTCTCTGAGGGCTCTCTTAGACACTTAAATTATTTCAGGTCTTGTCCTCTATGGCTCTCTCAGAGGTCTCTTCACACTTAAACCGTTTACTGAGGGCTTCAACACTTAGCCACAGAATACCCTTTTCTCTCTTAGTTAACCCCTTATTAACCCTCACTTAATACAAAATTTAGGTTTTTAAGTTGGCAGGTGGCCTTTTCGAGGGATAGACAGCACCCTCTCGGGTGGGACCAGACTTCTACTAAGAGCCACCCTAATTTGTTAATTAGGCCTCTTAATCATGGTTTATGCTTAGCAATGGGCCTAATCAAGCCCTCGCACAGTGCATGGCTCCCAACCACACATCGCACATCGTTCACACATCAATGTCATATGTCATACATGCTCAGGGGATAAGAGGGTAAGGGGTTTCTCGCGCCTGGCGCGTGTCGACTGAATAGCCAAGGGAACAAAAACAACAAATTGGGCGCTTGTGCGTTACCAATGTGGTGCTATCTTTAACGCCTCTCAGCTACTGCATTCTCAGTAGATGTGTCCTGATTTCGGATTTTTTACCCTCGATTTGAGGGCCATAATTAATTATAATTTAAAAATAAATTATAGGGTTACAAAGTATTTACAAAAGGCTACTTAATTATATAATTTATTTATAGAATTAAGTATGTTTACTATATAAATAAATTACCTAAAGTTTACACTTTATACACGCTGATTTTCAAGTTAATTTCTTAATTAACATATAAATTAGTTATTTAATGGTCTAATTGACCCTACACAGTTTTAATATACATATTAAAGCATTTATTACAAATTTTTATTGTATTTTACACGATTTATTTTGATTTAGTTACATTTAAATAGGTGATATCATGGTGTTATTCATGTAAATTAGGTATAAATAATGTAATACATTATAAATATAGTTAAATTAGTTTAATTTACTTAAAATATTATTATATAAATGTACAATATAAGTTAATTCGATTATCACTTAAATTACTAATTTATTTTAATTTAATCTAATAACTTAGCTAGTAACTTAATAAATTATTCTATATATATATTTAAATTATGGTACAGGGTTTATTATGTACATAATATACATATAAATACGTATGTACAATATCATTCATAAATCTATTTATTTATAGCATTTTATTAATTTACTTAGAGTATAGTACACATAAGTTAGAATAATTAATAAATAATTGTACAGATAAGTTATATACGTAATATGTTATCTTAAATACTAAAGTTACATTATGTAACACATATATAAGTTTTACATACATATTATATCTCTATTGTATAATATATACATTTATAATTTAGTATAAAGCTTATATTTACATATATAAACATAGTATACAAGGTATTTTTTGTTATTTTTAGAGTTTTTTCGCTTTTTATGTGTTTTATATGTTTTGTAAAGATAGGGGATGGGTAAGAAAGAAAGAAATGAGAAGAATAGATCGTGTTCTTGTCATTTTTTAGTTTAGGGATTTTTATTGAGTTTTAAGGTATACTGAACCGTCGGCTGGTATATTCTACCAAGCTGAGGGTTCAGAATGCCTTGAAACTTGGCATATGTGTAAAAATATACCTAATCTTCACCAAGACAGGTTTATTTTATTTTTTGTATTTTTTATATCATTTTTATTTATTTACAAAGTTGGCACAACCTAGGCCTAAAAAAGGTTTTAACACTAAAATCTAAGGCCTTGAAGTGATGTTTATGGGTTGAACATGCAGTATGTTCATTCAGATATGTCCAACAATAGATGTTTCCATAGTTAGACATAATTTTTCACTTAATATTTCATTAACTCCCAAATTGGATAGTTTTACACATGTATAACTGACAAAAATAGTTTAAAACTGAATTACAAGTCATTCAAAAGAGATTTAAAATCAAATAGCAATACATGAATGCTTGTACAAAATTTTTTACAACATATAAAACATTCTAGCCATTTAAAACAACTAAGATCCTAGCTACAACCTGTTACAACTCGGTTCCCGAATCCCTACAAGACCCGAGACCGGCTCGACTCGACTAATCCCAAGACCCAGTCGTCCAAAGGGAAATAACAAAAAAAGTAGGAAAGTTAACCACATTCACTATGCTAAGTAACTAACAGTAAAAGAGTACAGCAGTAAAGAAGTAAAAGATGCTACAGTACATATCGCCACTACAACAATAGAACAGTAACAAGGTACAGAAACGTACAGGTACAGAAAAGTAAAGGTACAAAACGTAGGGTACAGGAGTCTGAACTCACTACTACAAAAAGGTACTACAAAAGAAAGCTACTGCTACTGGGCTCTACTGGGCCCAGCACCCTCTGCAGCCGGAGACTCGGGCTGCTCAACACCTGAACCTGAAAAGGTTATGAGTACACAAAGTTAGCGAACGTTGAGTAGAGTGACAACCAACTAACTAAAGCAGTAAAAGTGAACAGGTAGCTGTTTATTTCAATTACTTTATTTCACAAATTATTTCTTTTCACCCATTGGTTTATTTATCAGATCTCTTTCTTGATCTCGAATGTTCCTTGTGGGAACGATTTTGATTGCAATCTTTTTCGAAGAGTAGAAGTTGCATGTGGTGCTCTCCTGGCCGGGAGAGTCCCCTGTGGTGGTCCTACATCCAGTCAACCACCCCAAGGTCACGGACAGACGTAACGGTGACTACGGCACGCGCGATAAGCGCACGGGTAGCTACCCCGCACTGGCACGCGGTCAGTTGTTTCCGCTAACAGGTGCGCCCAAAGTACAGCACGAAATAGTATAGGGCCTAGCCCTCTCAGTAACAGGGGTTTAGCCCCTTAGAACCAAATAGGGGTCTCGCCCCTCCACAGTCGACGCACCCTCGCCTGACTACCTTGGTTTGCCCAGTGGGCCTAAGAAGTCGGTGTAGGGTGGCTAGCTGAACCTCGGGCCTCGTGGGGTGGCTAGCTCTCTCCCTACACTAGTAGCTCTCCCTGGTACAGTGTACGTGAGGGCCAAGAAGTCGGTGCAGAGTGGCCAATCCTAACCCCGGGTCCCAACCCAAGGGCGACTAGCTCCGCTCTACACTAAACAGGGGACAATTGCTCTCCTTGGTACCACGTACTCAAGGGCCAGCACAGTTCCCCACTCACATTTTTCAGATCCATTCCATATATTTTCAGGAGCTCTACTCCTAATTCCCCGTAGGGTTCATGCTCATATTTCTCATTTCATTCCATACCAGGTTTCATCATTCACATTTCCATTCTCAGGTTATATACATGCCACTAATATTTCTATCATTCACATTCCCATTCTCAGGTTATACACATGCAGCTCGTATTTCTACCATTCACGTTTCCATTCTTAGGTTATATACATGCAGCTCGTATTATAGCATTTAGCTTATACAACAGGTAAGGTTACATGCAACTGTTTCACTAGCACAGTTAATTCATATTTCACAGGCAGCTCTTGTTCATTAACAGGCAGTTGTTTTCTATTTACTCATTCAAGACTGTAATTCAAACATGCATATAGACATTTCAATTGTTTCTCGTCCTAGGATTCATGCCATATCCTAGTTTCTAATCATTCATTCCACACATGCATTCAAGTTTGTATTTAAATTAGGGGAAGCCACTCTACCAGACAACTTAGGAGTAGTGGGGGCTCGAACGGTAGGCTCACGTGCCTCAGCAAGCCCCGAACCCACAATAGAATGAAGTCCTATAACAAGGAGCAATCACAAGGGCACATTCAGAACATCATAGAAAGCCTTCTAATAAGTAGAGGAACTCATAAGGAAAACATCGGTATCTTATTTGCGTAAAACAGGTCTCAAACGGACCCTAAATGGGTTAAAAACAGGGCTACTGACTCAAATCAGACGTTTGGAATATCGTCCAGACATCTTAAAGGTGTCCAGAAACGCACCTCAGGCTCTGCGTCGACCCCACACGTCCACGACCTCTTTTGGACCGTCTGAACCCAGCTCCAGACGTCTGACCTCCTCTCCGGACGTTTGGAAGTGCTTCCAGTCGTCTGGTAAGCTGCCTAGACGTTTGAAATGCATGGGAGGGCGTGCCCCGTGCCTTCCCGAAGCAAATCCTACATGCGACAACAAAATCTTCTCAATATAGGCATGCGAATTGTAGCTGCGGAGCAACCTGCATGGCCGTATCCGCAAAGGATACGTACCTTCGCGAAGATCTCTCTTCAGACGTCTGGAACTGCCTCTAGACGTCCGCTCCGTCGTCTGGACTTCACTCTAGACGTTTGATTTTGGGAAAAACTCAGAACCAGAACCTGCTCCCACTCGCTCTCTCCGCACGTAGCCGCAGCTCGCCTCCTTGCCTGCAGAGCCGGCTGCAGCAGTGTCAGGGATGACTCCCCTGACGCACTCCTCCTCCTCTTTCACGTGCCGCTCCGGTCGTGCCCTCTCTGGCGATCTCCCGCATGAGCTCACGAGCTCAACTCCTCCTCTCCTCGCGCAGCCTCTCCTCGTCGCCGCTCTCGCGGTAGCTCATCTCACAGGGGTGGAGAGGAAGAGAAGAAGGGGCTGGTGGCTGTGGAGAACGAGAGAGGAGGAAGGGGGTGATAAAGAGGGCGTTAGGGTTTGTATGAGGAGGGGAGAGAAGAAGGGAAGGAAAAAGAGGGTACTATCTGCGCGCAGCCCGCGCACAAACGCGAAACTCGTACGCAAAAATTTTTGATTTCCAGACATCTGGGAAGGTGTGCAGACATCTGACCAGACGTCCGACCGACAGTCCAGACGTCTTAAAAGGCTCAAGACAGAACGGGTCTTAACATCATAACAAACTTAAAAGAAGTTTCATCCCCGAGACTTGAGCTAGCTAGGGTACGGAAAAAGTAATGTATATACGCATAACTTAAAGAGGATCGAAGCCAGTCTGAAAAGACGTACCCTCAAAAAGCTCCGGGTGCCGCTCTCGCATCGCCGCCTTAGGCTCCCAGGTAGCCTCCTCATACCTCTGGCTCCTCTACAAAACCTTCACCAGGGGTACCTACTTCCGTCTCAAACTCTGGATGGCCCTGTTTGGTATTTGTACTAGTCACTCGGGGTTGGTCAGGTCGTCACCCACCTCGACACTCTCGTGGCTCAGAACGTGACTAGGATTGGCTACGTACTTCCTGAAGTTGGACACGTGGAATATGTTGTGCACACCGGAAAGCTGGGGAGGAAGGGCAAGCCTATAAGCAACGGGTCCTACCCGCTCCAAGACCTCAAAGGGCCCTACAAACCTCGACGTGAGCTTCCCTTTCACCCCAAAATGCTGCAGGCCCTTCATGGGCGAAACACAAACAAAGATGTGATCTCCAACCTCGAACTGCACCTCTCTACTCTTCCGATTGGCATAACTCTTCTGTCTGCTCCTGACAGTGTGAAGTCATCTATGAATTTGCTCAATCATGTCCTGACTCTACCAGATCAGCTTGGGGCCAACCTCCCACTTGGTCCCCACCTCAACCCAACTCAAGGGTGCAGTACACCTTCGTTCGTACAGAGCCTCGTAGGGTGCCATGCCGATGCTCGAGTGATAACTGTTATTATATGCAAACTCTGCCAGGGGCAAGTGCTCCTCCCAAGAGCCCCTCCAGTCCAGTACATGGGCACGTAAAAGGTCCTCAAGTGTCTGTATCGTGTGCTTTGACTGTCCGTCCGTTTGGGGGTGGTACGCCATACTAAACCTCAACCGTGTCCCCAAAGCCTGCTAAAACTCAGCCCAAAACTGGGATATAAAACGGGTATCCTAGTCGGATACAATCTCACGTGGAACTCCATGTAGACGTACCACGTCACGAATATATCTCTCTGCCAACTGCACTGGTCCCAAAGTGACTCAATCTGCAAGAAACGTGCCGTCTTCATCAATCTGTCTATAATCACCCAAACTGCACCGTGTCTTCGCTGGGTGACGGGAAAGCCCACCACCAAGTCTATGGTGATGCTCTCCGACTTCCACTCTGGCACAGGAAGTGGCTGCAACGGCCTTGCAGGCCTCTGATGCTCGGCCTTCACGTGCTGGCACACCAAACACTGCTGCACGAACTCACCTACATCCTGCTTCATCCCTCTCCACCAAAAGTCACGTTTCAGATCATGATACATCTTCCTGTTCCTGGGATGTATGGTGAACCTGGACCCGTGTGCCTCAGTCAGGAGCTCTCTCAACAACTCCTCATCTCTGGGAATGCACAAACGTCCCCTCATACGCAGCACCTAGTCTGTAAAGGAGAAGTCTCCTAAGTCCCCTGACAGTACCCTGTCTCGCAACGGCTGCAGGTACGGATCTATCATCTGTCCTGTGATGATGCGGTTTATCAGCTCTTGTCTCGTCTGTCGGGTCACTGTCACTGCCCTACAATGCCCTTGTAACTCTAGGGGTCGCCAACTGCCCAACTCCTCCATAAGCCTCCAACTCTAAGCCTGTAAACTAGCCAAGTGGGTGGGCGCCTTCCGGCTCAAGGCGTCAGCCACCACGTTGGCCTTCCCCGGATGATAGGAGATGCTGCAGTCATAGTCCTTCAGGAGCTCTAACCAATGTCTCTGTCTCATGTTAAGCTCCTTCTGATCAAACAAGTACCTGAGGCTCTTATGATCCGTAAATATCTCAAAAGTCTCATCGTACAAGTAGTGCCTCCATGTCTTCAGTGCGAAGACGACAGTTGCCAGCTCTAAGTCATGGGTAGGGTAGCTATGCTCATGAGGCTTCAGTTGTCGCGAAGCGTAAGTGACAACGGGACCCCGCTGCATGAGCACACCCCCTAACCCTTTAACGAAGCGTCCGTGTAGACAACGAAACCGCCACTGCTGTCTGGGATGGTATGCACAGGAGCTGAAGTCAGCCTCTCCTTCAACTCCTGAAAACACGCCTCACAAGCGTCTGTCCAAGCAAAGGGCACGTCCTTCCAGGTCAACTGAGTCATAGGATTTGCAATCTGCGAGAAACCCCTGATAAACCGTTGGTAGTAACCTGCCAGTCCCAAGAAACTGCGGATCTCTGTCACTGTACGTGGCTTCTCGCACCTGAGTACTGCCTCTACCATGGCTGGATCCACAGCCAAGCCATCCCCTGAAATCACATGACCCAAGAAGGTCAACTGCCTCAACCAAAACTCCCACTTGCTGTATTTGGCATACCGTCTACGTCGTCTCAATGTGTCCAAAACCATACACAAGTACTGTCCGTGCTGTGCCTGATCTCGCGAGTAAATGAGCACATCATCAATAAATACCACCACAAACTGGTCCAGATACGGTCTGAACACCCGGTTCATCAAATCCATGAAGGCAGCGGGGGCGTTGGTCAGCCCAGACGACGTGACCAGAAACTCGTAGTGTTCGTACCAGGTGCAAAAGGCCATCTTGGAGACGTCGGTCTCCCTGATCCTCAACTGGTGGTAGCCAGATCTCAAATCTATCTTGGAGAACACAGTAGTAGCTCGCAACTGGTCAAACAAATCATCGATCCTCGACAGTGGATACCTGTTCTTGATGGTGACCCTATTCAGCTAGGGCCTTGCTCTCTCAGAACAGGGGACTCGCCCCATAGAACCAAACAGGGGTCTCACCCCTCCACAGTCCGTGCACCCTTGTCTGACTACCCTAGTTTGCCCAGAGGGCCTACTGTTCAAAATCAGACGTCTGGGAATAATCCCAGACGTCTTAAAAGGCGTCAGATATTACCTTTTGTTCCTGCGGTATCCTCACATGCCCAGACCTTCTCTGCAATTGTCTGAAGACAGTTCTAGACGTCGGACAATGTCTGCGATCGTCTGGATGTACTTCCGAACATCTGGTGATGTGATCAGACATCCAAAAATGCGTGGGAAAGCGTTCTGTGAGCCTTCCAAAGGACCTTTATCTGCGTACGAAAATCACAGGTCCAAATCAGGCCAAACCAAGCTTCTGCAGTGAGGCCTGCATGGCCGTAACCGCGAAAAAAGCACGTACCTCAGCACTACGGTACTTTCAGATGTCTGGCCCCAGACCCGGATGTCTAGCTGCTGCCACGGTTGTCTGTTCGACTCTCCAGACATCTGATACTGGAAGAAACCCAGTACCAGGAGGTCCTCGCAGCTCGCTCCGCTTGCTCCCCCTCTTGAAGCAATAGCTCCAACCGCCGCAGGAGCTTGAGCAGCTCCTCACTGGCTCGTCCTTGAGCTCCACCAAGCTCCTGCGGTTATCTTCCCCCTCCCCTCTCTGACTTCCACGCACTCTCTAGCTCACGCTCCTCCCCGCTCTCACTCCCTCGCCGGTGGCTCCCCTTTTTTGTCGCGGTTGCAACAGAGACGGAGGAAAGGTGATGGTCGTAGGAGAAGGTGGAGGTGGCGGTGGCTATGGTGTGAGGAGGAGAGGGGAAGGGAGGGGTTTTTATAGGAGAGGGTTTAGGTGAGGGTGCAGGGAAAGAGAAGAGCCTCTGTGCACCGCCTGCGCGCAGAGCGCAAAGCGCGGTACGAAAAATTTTACTTTCAGACGTCCGAGAGCAAGTCCAAACGTCTAGATAGACGTCTGACTGAAACTCTAGACGTCTTAAAAGGCTAAAAGTGTAATGAGTCATTACACAGGGGGTTTTACAAAGACTCAGAATGCTAAGAAGTTATGGTTGTGCTTAGTGACAAGTCAAGACTAACCAGGTGAATTTTAAAACTCAATCCTGGGGTTTCACTTCTTTTTAAGTCCAAGTTGATCCTAGCTTCAGCTTATGTTTTCGGATCGACTCTCAAGAAACGAGGAATACTCAAGCCCAACTCTTATTGCATTTGTGGCTCAAAGAATATTTTGTGGAACAGGGTATTTGTATTGAACCCTAAAAACATTTTTGGTTTAATTTTGTATTTACAAAATGTTGTTTTCGGAAAACTACGTGATCGAAGTTAGATTTGAAAAACCCGTCGTTGTAGTTTGATTTACGAAGAAATCCGTTAACAGATAAATTTATGCTAAGGCTCTAAGAATTTCGGGTCGAACATAGGGAGGCGAACGTTTGATTCAAAATCGTGTTTGTTGAATTGTCTCGAAGTAAATTAGCCAATCGAATTGAATCCAAATTAGCAATCTACTTAAAGGATAAAGAATAGAAGACAGAGAGAGAATATTACAGATAAAGAGAAAACAGAGGTAGAATAAACATGGATTTCATTATTAAATGCTATTCATTACACTAATCATTACATCTAGAAAGTAGGAAATCTATGCTAGAAAGCAGTAAATCTACTCTAGAAAGCAGTAAAGAGAATGGAGAGAGAAGTATCTTCCTCGACGCATTCTTAGAGGATGAGCCAGACGGGGAGATGATGAGAACCTCATCATGAGCCATAACTAGCTCATTTTGACCTAATACAAAGGATAAAAGCTCCTACATAACTCAAGGAAAGGCTTAACTCAGAGAATTCTAAGTTTAAGAAGAAAACAAGTCATAAGGGGTAAAAATGCAATTTTACCAGCACAATCTGCAAGCAGGGTAATTCAGGGTCCAAACACAGGTCAAACAAACCTAATAAGAGGGGAAGTGGGATGATCTGATCTGATAAGGGCTACAGCAACTCCAAGGAATGAAATGGCAATCTGTAACCCTAAAACAAACCCACTTCAATTCACGAGGTTCGAGGTAAAGAAAAAATCGACTAAACCCTCTACAATTCGTAGAAAAAATAATCTCTAGGGTTTAAAACCTTCAATTTGGCCTTAGGAACCCATTTTGACCTACATTGAGAACCATGCCCAATTAATGACTTAATTTTGGTTTTTACGTAAATTGATCGGTCAAATAAGGTCTGATCTAGAAATAAAATTCACCATTAGAATCCTTAGGCCCCATTTAGTTATGCATAAAAACTTGAGCCTAAGAAGAGACCTTCTTGACCGACTTTGCATTTTGGTCCTCATCCATTACTTTTTGACCCTTAACTTTTGAAACCCTCGCATTTTGGCCCCTAACTCTTCTTCGTTCTTTGCATTTGGGTCCTCCCTGCAAAACCCTGAGTCGCCGGAGCATGGCGCCGCGCAGGGTAAGGGGGACCCTCTGCCAAGTCAACGGGGGGTTCCCTGCGACCTCTGTCGTCGCAGGGACACCTCCATGGTCTCTGCAACCACCCATACCTCTCGTGCGAACGCGCGGAAGGTATGGGTCCCCATCTCCGGCGTCCTCCGGCGAGGGAGGCACGTCGTCTCCCTCCGCCCTACTCTCTGATTTCGACTCTATAAAAGCCCTCGACGCTCTGCCGCACTCTCCAGCTCAGATCTGACGAAGAAACCCCCCCCCCCCTTTTCCTCTCTTCCCACTCCGACAGAAGCCCCCCTGCTCCGGCCCCCTCGTCCCTCCAAGTAGGTACAGTTCTTCCCTTTCCTCCTCTCTTTCTTTTCCCTACTTTAATTTGTTCAACCGCCCTTCGATTGCGCTTAATCACCCTCACCATCTCCATCTCTGGCCACCCTCCGGTGAGACGTTCCCATCGCTCCGCAGCCCCATACGCCTCGCCGACCCTCACAGAACCTCCGCCTCCTCACCCTGATCAACCTCCGCTCACCCATTACCACTCCACACCCCCACCATACTCCACCGAACAAACCCATTCTCGCGGCCACAGTCAGACCTAGCCCCGCCACCAGACGCATCCCATGACCTGCCACACCCCGCACCACCTTCGCCTTGCCATGGCGAAGGTCCCTCGCATGTTTGATTAGGTCGAAGGGCCGTATTCCTGTCTAACAGGTTCGCAGCTCCAGCCGCCATTAGCGATGATTGAAGCAGCTTCGAGGCGAGCTCCAGGCCCTGCAGCCCCAGATTCCCAGGTGCTGCAGGTTCGGGCGAAGTCTGCGAAGGCTTCTGCCTCTTCAGTTGACCCAGACATCGACTGCAGCTGATCAGAGGGCGAGGTGGAGTTGTCCCGCGGGCACGCGCGAAGGCAGCAGAAGTTAGTCCCACATCGTGGGATTTCGAAGCCGCGCACCCGCATAAAGGCAAAACGTGCCTTAGCCTGTTTGCCTCCTGACCACGGGGTGAGGTCCCTCTCACCCACTCGACTAGGCCTCGTCCGCGACCACCCCACGCGGACCTGGCCCGACCCGTTTACCCGACCTGCACTCCTCGCCCACCACCGCACACCGGTGGGCCTGGACCCAGGCATGACCCGTACCCGACTACCCGGCAGCTCTGGGAGAGCTATCCTACGAGTGAATTCTGAGAGAGAGAGACGCGGGGGAGGGTAGAGTAGGTTTTTGCCCTTGACGAAACTGTGAGTGTGTAGGCACAAGAGAAAAGAAGAAGAAGAGAAGGCAGATCGCAGAGGAAGGAGAAGAAAGAAGGAAGGAGGACGCATTGTAGCAGCGGGTTACTTAAGTCGTCTGATTGAAAAATCAGACGACGCTCCGAGGACGAAGAAGAAGGAGAAGAAAAGAAGGATAGGACCGCAAGGAAAAAGAAAAAAAAGAAGCTCTGAAGAACCCAAGAGAAGAACAGAAGGAAGAAGACAAAAGAAGAGAAGCAGAACCCAAGAGAAGAACAGAAGGAAGAAGACAAAAGAAGAGAAGCAGAACACGAGAAGAAAAGAAGAAGAAGCTCTGAAGAAAAAGAAAGAAGAAAGCAAGAAAAAGAAGAACAGAGGAAGAACAAGAAGAAGGAAGAAAACTGAAGAACCAAAGAGAAGAGAAAAGAAGAAGAAGCCAACAAGACAAATTTCTCTCTCTCTCTCTCTTTGTTTTTGTAATAGAAACTTTGTATCTCTAGAATACACTTTGCTCCCTGCGTTCGACCTCAGGAGATCTTTTATTTCCCAGTAAAAATTATAATAGTGGCAATGATTATCTGTACTACAACGCCATTTCTATAACAAAACAACAAAACCTAGTCATACCGCCATTATTCTTGGCGTCGTTGCCGGGGAGCAACGACTATTCTAGAAGCTTTAAATTTCTTTCAAGAGATTGCTAATTTTTTTCTCTCTCTTGTGTGCAGGTAAAAATTGGAAGAGCAGCCGCACAACAAACACTCTAACAAACAGGTAATCTTCATTAGCCCTCTCTTAAACTCCCTTAAAAAGGAACAAAAAAATCAATCAACTTAGGACTACCTGCATCATACATAGTAATTCCTCAAAGTTGCCTAAATTTTTCATTTCAACACATTTTAACTGTCCATCTAGCTAAGGTAACTAGGGCTAAAACCTTCTTGATTGAGCCCT
Organism: Thalassia testudinum; assembly: GCA_037157565.1. Lineage (NCBI taxonomy): Eukaryota > Viridiplantae > Streptophyta > Magnoliopsida > Alismatales > Hydrocharitaceae > Thalassia > Thalassia testudinum. The sequence goes on from JAZHRO010000012.1 coordinate 89,289,561, forward strand.
AGATACTACATTTTTGAGGCAACTGAAATAGACCAACTAGAGCCAACTCAGGAATTGAAAAGCTAGGGATTTTAGAGATACACCTTCTATTAACAAAGAAAAGATCTTCCCAAAAAGAGGTGTACGTAAACCTTGTTTGAAAAAAAATCTACACAAGAGAAACCCTAAGCAAATGGCTCTCTAAACACTTGAACCCTAAAAAGAAAGGACCCAAAAGCTCTCAAAAGAACAAGAGGTGAAGTTGACCCCTTGGGTCAACCAACCTTAAAATTAGGTCACTTCTTCACTCAAAAATACCTAAAAGTTCAAGTGAAACTTTAAGCACCCTGATCTTAAACTAAAATTGGTAGACTTAAGAGGTCATGATCCCCATTCTGGTCTACCTGGAACCGCAGTGACAAGAGAGGTCGGGTGGGGGAAACCCTGTAACCCGTGGGGACGCTTTACCGTGTAGGGGTCTTTGCGGGACTCACCCTCTCTGGCTGCCCAGGTAATTCTCAGGTGGATGATCTTTCTGATCAAGGGGTCCATCTGCTCCGCACCTCTATAGTCACCCAACACATTTTTGGGTGTCTTGATTGGGTCCAGCACCTTCTAAACTCTTCCACTCCAACAGTGCATGTACGGTAGGAGGTCCTTAAGACCACCCTTAAGACCTCCTTTAGAAATTCACTCTCGTCAAGGCCAAGCCTCGACGCCCGTGTTTGTGCAGCAACCCCCTCACATTATTCTCTCTTCTGATTCAGAACCAAGTTCTTCTTCTTCCCCCATCATGGCTCAGCCAGTTGAGGAAGAAAACAATCTGGAGCATCAGCTCCAGCGACTCAATGACCTCTTCCAAAACTTCTTACACCCACTGCAGCGTCCTATGATGCGGGACCACTACAATCCTGCTGCGGTGGCCATTGAGCCTCAAGTCAGAATCCTGACTGGAGGACCTGATTCCGAATTGAAGCCCAACATGATTCATGCTATACCTAAATTCCATGGGCTTAATTCCGAAGATCTCTTCCAGCATATCAAACAACTAAAGCATCTGGCCCAAACTTTTGTGTCAGATGTGCAAAATCGGGATATTCTTCTCATGAAGATGTTCTCCTTTTCTCTTATGGACAAGGCCGCCCATTGGTATCAGACTCAGACCCGGCCGATCAACACTTGGGAAGAACTTCAATCCGAGTTTTTGAAAAAGTTCTTTCCCGTTGGTCGGACCAACGCCTTGCGCCATCAGATTACTCACTTCACTCAGCAATCAGGGGAACCTCTCCATGAGGCATGGGATCGTTTTCAGAATCTCATGAGAAAGTGCCCCCATCACGGAGTTCCTAAATGGGAACAGGTCCAATCTTTTTACCAGGGACTCTGTGAGGACATCCGTCTTTTCGTCAATGCAACTTGCGGAGGAAATATCATGGGTCAACATGAAGACACCGTGTGGGAGATTCTCGAAAACATGTGCGAGAACTCCATCAACAATGACTGCATGGGATTATTCGACAGGTCGAATACCCGCGCATCGACGAATCTTAGGGAGCACATGAGACGCAGGGTCTGTCTGCATCAGTCGACCTGGAATTAATGGCCAGTCGATTGGACAAGGTCTCGATTATTGAAAAGAAGGTGGATGAACTGACTCAGCACCTGCAGCGAGCCACCTCTGCACATAACCCCTTTGCACAGCCTCCTTCCACAAGGGAAACTGTGCAAAATGTTCTCCATCAATCTTCTCCTAGGATGGATCCATATCCACCATCTGATTCTCTAACTAGAGGTCCATCCGATCCTCTTTATACCAACCCGGGGAATTCCATTCCCTCTTTCTCTGACTCTCTGGAGGTTCCTCAGACTTGCGAGGACCTCAACACCATCGAGAACAACCCGTTCTCCAACACCTATAACCCTGGATGGCGAAACCATCCCAACTTTTAGTGGGCGGGAAATTCCCAAACCCAAAGACCACTCTTTCAACCCCGCCCACAACCCCCTCGTCCTTACCAGCCGCCTCAGCCTCGGCCGAACCCTACTTATCCATCAGGGCCAAATCAGGATCCAATGTCCTTAATCCTTCAGACTCTGGCTGACATTCAAAGAACGAATGCGGCTATTCAAAAGCAAGACAAGGACGAGATTACAGAGGTTCGAAACCAATTGGCCCAGTTGGCAAATTCTCGCTAGCCAGGCACACTTCCTTCCCAACCTCTTCCTAATCCAAATAACGTGCCAACCCAGCGACACGTTATGAACCCAAACCCGGGCCATGCCCATATGATTTATCAGGCCCCCTCTGTTCCTTCACCAGATGAAATAGAGGCCTCCACTTCTCTTGCGGGTTACCAGCAGCAACCCATCTTACCCAATCCCAACCAAAACCAGGCAGGACTTAATTCCGTAACAACCCGTAGTGGTAAGGAAACCCAAGACCCACCTCATCCAAACCACTCCAAGCCTGGTAGTGATCCCAAGCCTAGGACAGTAATCCAGGACATTCCCACCCCTATCCCAGATCCAAAACCTGGACCTATCCTAGAAGAACCAACCAAGATCCCGTTTCCCGAGACCTTGACCAAGGGAAAGAAGACCACCAAGCCCGTGGCACCTGAGGAGGACCTGGTCAAGCTCTTTGAGCAGGTCCACATAAACATCCCCTTGATGGATGCAATCCGCTACGTACCGGCTTACGCACGATTCTTAAAGAATGTGTGTACACCCCAGCGTAAGCCGCGAACGAAGAGTGGGAGTCCAATTGTTCTGTCAGAGCAAGCCATCTCTGTAATCCTAAGCAGATTCCCACCCAAGGCTAAAGACCCTGGTACTCCCCTGATTTCCTGCAAGATAGGTGATACCCAATTTGATAGAGCTTTGCTATACTTGGGCGCATCCATAAATCTGATACCCACATCCTTACTTGACCATCTAGAAGAACCTGAGTTAAAACCAACCGAGGTAACATTACAATTAGCAGATCGATCTATAAAGTCACCAAAAGGGATTCTCGAGGATGTTATTGTGAGAGTGCGGGATTTCTATTTTCCTGTAGACTTTATAGTCTTAGACATGGATGCACCTGAGAACCCTAGGGATACACCAATCATTTTAGGGAGACCTTTCTTGGCTACTGCTAGAGCCAACATTAGCTGTGAGGAGGGCCAAATAGAGCTCAAATTTGGGAATCAAACTCTGAAAATTGATATATTTAAGGCCCAACAAGGAATCAATTGCGGTGTCATTGAACAAGTTTGTGACGTTAGGGCTTTGGTCGATGAAACACACTTCCAGAATGGCCTGATTATACCTCATCAACCGCAGAAAGATCTTGACCCGCAAACTAAGGACTCGAATCCAGATATAAACAACCCAGTAACTCCCACCCTTGAACCTCACATCTATACTGAACCACCCGCTGCTGCTGATAACCCCATCCTCGAACTGAAGCCACTTCCTGCTCACTTGAAATACATCTTTTTGGGTTCTAATCAGACCCTTCCTGTGATTATCAATTCCAACCTCAATCCCTAACAGGAATCCCGTCTGGTTGCTGTCCTCCAGCAACATCGCAGAGGCATCGGGTGGACTCTCGATGATTTAACTGGAATAAGTCCCTCTTATTGTACTCATCATATCTATTCAAAAGAGGGCACACGACCTTCTCGTGAAATGCAGAGACGCTTGAACCCCAATCTGCAGGAGGTCGTGAAAAAGGAGATCATCAAGTGGTTAGATGCCGGGATCATCTACCCGATCTCCGATAGTCGTTGGGTGAGCCCAATTCAGGTCGTGCCCAAGAAGGCAGGACTCACCACCATAACGACTGAGATCGAAGAAATCATTCCTACCCGATTAGCCAATGCGTGGAGAGTCTGTATAGATTACCGCCGACTCAATGCCTCCACGAAGAAGGATCATTTCCCACTATCTTTCATTGATCAAATTCTCGAGAAACTAGCGGGAAATAGGTTCTTCTACTTTCTTGACGGGTACTCCGGTTATAACCAGGTGTCAATCCATCCTGAGGACCAAGAAAAGACCATGTTCACCTGCCCCTTTGGAACATACGCTTTCCGAAGGATGCCTTTCGGTCTTTGTAATGCACCCGCTACCTTTCAGCGGTGCATGCTTGCCATATTCTCAGATATGGTAGGTGATTTTCTGGAAGTCTTCATGGATGACTTTTCAATTTTTGGAGAATCTTTTGATGATTGCCTCCAACACTTGGTCCAAATACTCAGGTGATGCATCGAGGTGAATTTGGTTCTTTCCTGGGAAAAGAGCCATTTCATGGTGCCTGAGGGAATTGTCCTGGGACACTCAATCTCGGAAAAAGGCATCCAAGTGGACCGAGCTAAGGTTGATCTGATCTCTCGCCTTTCTCTGCCTAGCTCGATCAAGGACATCCGATCTTTTTTGGGGCACGTCGGTTTTTACCGTCGATTTATCCCTGATTTCTCAAAAATCGCGCGCCCCCTGACCACTCTTCTCTCCAAGGATGTACCTTTCAAAATTTCCAAGGAATGCACTCAAGCATTTGAGGCCCTACGTGACCGAGTCACCTAGGCCCCGATCCTACAGTCCCCTGATTGTTCTCAACCCTTTGAGATCATGTGCGATGCATCCGACTTCGCTGTAGGAGCGGTTTTGGGGCTGAAAATTGATGGGAAACCTGTGGTCATTTACAACACTAGCAAAACACTGGATGAGGCTCAGCGTAACTACACGGTTACTGAGAAAGAGCTGCTAGTTGTAGTATTTGCCCTAGAAAAATTTAGATCATACCTTCTGGGTTCCCGTATCATCATATACTCGGATCACACAGCTGTGAGGCATCTCCTTGCAAAGAAGGACGCGAAACCTCGATTAATCTGATGGATCTTGCTGTTGCAAAAATTTGACCTTGAGATTCGCGACAAAGCGGGAAAGCAAAATGTGGTAGCTGATCACTTGTCCCGCCTTCCTTCTGAAATGATTGACCCTTCCGGACCCATCACAGAGCATTTTCCCGATGAGCACCTGCTGACTATTGGTACTAGCCTTCCATGGTTTGCTAATATAGTAAATTACTTGGCATCTCATCAGATCCCGTCTGATTGGCCGAAGGCCAAGAAAGACAAATTGCACTCTGATGCCAAGTATTACATTTGGGAAGACCCATACCTCTTCCGCATAGGTGCTGATCAGATCATCCGAAGATGTGTCCCGGAAGAGGAATTCAACAATATCCTCTCTTTCTGCCATGACCAGGCATGCGGTGGACATTTCTCTGGGCATAAAACCGCATCAAAAGTCCTTCAGTGCGGCTTTTACTGGCCCACATTGTTCAAAGATGCGTACAATCACTGCAAGGCATGCAGTCGTTGCCAGACTTTGGGCAACATGAGCCATCACAACATGATGCCTATGCAGCCGATTCTCGTATGCGAAATCTTTGATGTTTGGGGGATTGAGTTTATGGGCCCCTTTCCTGTTTCAGATGGTTTCGAATACATTCTGCTGGCTGTGGACTACGTGTCCAAATGGATTGAAGTCATACCGACCCGAACCTGTGATCACAAAATCGTTCTCAAATTCATTCATCAAAACATTTTCTCAAGGTTCGGGATTCCTCGTGCTATAATCTCTGATGGGGGGACCCATTTCACAAACGCTCAGTTTAGGTCACTAATGACCAAATATGGGGTGTCTCACCGAATCTCTACTCCTTACCACCCCCAAACCAATGGTCTAGCTGAGCTGTCTAATCGGGAGATCAAGAAAATCCTGCAAGTCACTGTTCGGCCTGACAGGAAGGACTGGTCATCCCGACTTCCGGAAGCATTGTGGGACTATAGGACCGCCCACAAAACCCAGTTAGGCATGTCTCCCTTTAGACTGGTGTACGGGAAGGCGTGTCACCTTCCTATAGAACTGGAGCATAAAGCCTATTGGGCAGTACGGAGCTGTAATCTAGATTTTTCAAAGGCTGGAACCCACAGAAAACTTCAAATCAGTGAGATCGATGAATTACGCCTAGACGCGTATGAGAGCTCATGAATCTACAAGGAGTGGGTTAAAGCCTTCCACGACAAGCATATCTCGAGAAAAATCTTTCATCCTGGTCAGAAGGTCCTACTCTTTGATGCCCGACTCAAACTTTTCCCGGGAAAGCTGCGATCTAAGTGGGTCGGACCATATTTAGTCCGACAAGTTTTTAGAAATGGAGCTATCGAAATCAGTCCGCTAAGCCACGATTCCGAACCTTTCATCGTGAACGGTCAGAGACTCAAGCCGTTCATTGATGTGACTTCTATTGATTTGGCTGAAGCATCTTATATCCTCCATTCCCCTTGAGCTTATTGCGCCCAGCCGATGGCGTAAAACTCAGTGCTTAACGGGAGGCAACCCGTCATTTTCCTAAAAATCCAAAACCTTTTTCTGACACCTTTTTGCACTTAAGGTTCACCCTTGTAGACAGCCGACCCCACCTCAGATGCTTGCATCTGGGATTAGAAATCGTCCGCATTCTGTCTTAAGGAATGAACTAAGTAAATAAAAAACCCCCTAAGTCACAATGAGGGCATTGCAAACCTTAGGCACGGGGGGGGGGGGAGTATAAAAGTGCAAAACTTGTAAGAAAAGGTTTTAGAAAAAAAAAATCGAAAAAGAATAAAAGGAGAAGGAAATTTTGTGGAGGAAGGAAAGAAAAAAAGATGAAAAAGGAGCACAAAAATATGAGAAAAAAGTAGTCATTAGTAAGAAACTAAGGAATTAACCTAAGTTCTAGACCTCATTCAAGAAAAGAACTGAAAAATGCACAAAGGGATTAGTAAGAACGCAAACCTTAGGCACTCTTGGATAGACTCTTAGTACCCATTAAGATCTGGACACTCCTCAAGAGGTTGAGGAAAATGAAAAGCTGAAATATTAGGTCTAAGACTTAGGAAGTATTTGGCCTCGTTAGCTAACTTTTGGTTTACGGGACTCAGTAACCTAAGCACCCTAACCTCACACACAGCCTGGTTCAGTAAGCGTAAAAATCAAAATCACGCAGAAGCGTCGCAAAAAAAAAATCTAAAAAGTACACCTAGAGTAGGAGCGGCCTATCAACACAAGTTGATTTAGACGAGTTCCCAGCGCGGAGAGGCGAGAAATCCCCTCGAAGATGCGTAACAAAATATCATCTCCTCGGTGCTTGTCTCTTAGGATATTTACATATCCTACTGGGGGCATGTAAGCACTCTGCTGATTCAGATTCCATGGATGGCATTATCACGAAGTGTCAATTGCCAGGGTCTGGATTCGGCCACGGAACATCATGGATGGGATTATCTCGAAATCTCAATAGCCAGGGTTTCGGGGGTTGCCATGGGCGGTGCTATCTCGAAGTATCGATTGCCAGGAACCCTTGAGGATTGATGATGGGGGCAAGGAATCTGATACAGACCGTGTTGAAAAGCCAATCCTAAGCTAGAATTAAAAAGAAAAAGAGAGAGAAAACTCTCCAAAACAGAAAAATTTTCTATCTCTCTCTCTTACAAAACGCACTGCGAACTGAGCCAGGGCTAAAATCATTCCAAGCACGGGTGCTTTAACCACAAAGTCCAATAGACCTTAAGTTAGTTCTTGTAGGCCTTAAAAACCTTTGCTAAGGACTGAGACTGAGGCTAGACAGATCTGGATCTTGATTGGTACTAGAGTACCTTTTAGGCCTATGGTCAGCATTCTAACCTAATCTAAGTTCAAATGAAAAAGCACTTATCTAAAGCTATTAAGAACTCCATGGTCTAGAACAAAGGTTGAAACCTTAAGTTTTTTGCTAAGGGACTAGCAAAAGCTAGGCATGGGGGTATGATGAGAACCTCATCATGAGCCATAACTAGCTCATTTTGACCTAATACAAAGGATAAAAGCTCCTACATAACTCAAGGAAAGGCTTAACTCAGAGAATTCTGAGTTTAAGAAGAAAACAAGTCATAAGGGGTAAAAATGCAATTTTACTAGCACAATCTGCAAGCAGGGTAATTCAGGGTCCAAACACAGGTCAAACAAACCTAATAAGAAGGGAAGTGGGATGATCTGATCTGATAAGGGCTACAACAACTCCAAGGAATGAAATGGCAATCTGTAACCCTAAAACAAACCCACTTCAATTCATGAGGTTCGAGGCAAAGAAAAAATCGAATAAACCCTCTACAATTCGTAGAAAAAATAATCTCTAGGGTTTAGAACCTTCAATTTGGCCTTAGGAACCCATTTTGACCTACATTGAGAACTATGCTCAATTAATGACTTAATTTGGGTTTTTACGTAAATTGACCAGTCAAACAAGGTCTGATCTAGAAATAAAATTCACCATTATAATCCTTAGGCCCCATTTAGTCATGCATAAAAACTTGAGCCTAAGAAGAGACCTTCTTGACCGACTTTGCATTTTGGTCCTCATCCATTACTTTTTGACCCTCAACTTCTGAAACCCTCGCATTTTGGCCCCTAACTCTTCTTCGTTCTTTGCATTTGGGTCCTCCCTGCAAAACCCTGAGCAGCGCCATGCTCCGGCGACTTTGCGCGGAGCATGGCACCGCGCAGGGTAAGGGGGACCCTCTGCCAAGTCAACCGGGGGTTCCCTGCGACCTCTACCGTCGCAGGGACACCTCCATGGTCTCTGCAACCACCCATACCTCCCGTGCGAACGCGCGAAGGTATGGGTCTCCATCTCCGATGTCCTCTGGCGAGGGAGGCACGTTGTCTCCCTCCGCCCTACTCTCTGATTTCGACTCTATAAAAGCCCTCGACGCTCTGCCGCACTCTCCAGCTCGGATCTGACGGAGAAACCCCCCCTTTTCCTCTCTTCCCACTCCGACAGAAGCCCCCCTGCTCTGGCCCCCCTCGTCCCTCCAAGTAGGTACAGTTCTTCCCTTTCCTCCTCTCTTTCTTTTCCCTACTTTAATTTTCTCAACGGCCCTTCGACCGCGCTTAATCACCCTCACCTTCTCCATCTCCGGCCACCCTCCGGCGAGACGTTCCCATCGCTCCGCAGCCCCATACGCCTCGCCAACCCTCACAGAACCTCCGCCTCCTCACCCTGATCAACCTCCGCTCACCCATTACCACTCCACACCCCCACCATACTCCACCGAACAAACCCATTCTCGCGGCCACAGTCCGACCTAGCCCCGCCACCAGACGCCATCCCACGACCTGCCACACCCCGCACCACCTTCGCCTTGCCACGGCGAAGGTCCCCCGCGTGTTTGATTAGGCCGAAGGGCCGTATTCCTGTCTTGCAGGTTCGCTGCTCCAGCCGCCATTAGCGACGACTGAAGCAGCTTCGAGGCGAGCTCCAGGCCCTGCAGCCCCAGATTCCCAGGTGCTGCAGGTTGGGGCGAGGTCCGCGAAGGCTTCTGCCTCTTCAGTTGGCCCAGACATCGACTGCAGCTGATCAGAGGGCGAGGTGGAGTCGTCCTGCGGGCACGCGCGAAGGCAGCAGAAGTTAGTCCCACATCGTGGGATTTCGAAGCCACGCACCCGCATAAAGGCAAAAAGTGCCTTAGCCTGTTTACCTCTTGACCACGGGGTGAGGTCCCTCTCACCCACTCGACTCGACCTCGTCCGCGACCACCCCACGCGGACCTGGCCCGACCCGTTTACCCGACCTGCACTCCTCGCCCACCACCGCACACCGGTGGGCCTGGACCCGGGCATGACCCGTACCCGACTACCTGGCAGCTCTGGGAGAGCTATCCTACGAGTGAATTCTGAGAGAGAGAGACGCGGGGGAGGGTAGAGTAGGTTTTTGCCCTTGACGAAACTATGAGTGTGTAGGCATAAGAGAAAAGAAGAAGAAGAGAAGGTAGACCGCAGAGGAAGGAGAAGAAAGAAGGAAGGAGGACGCACTGTAGCAGCGGGTTACTTAAGTCGTCTGATTGAAAAATCAGAGGACGCTCCAAGGACGAAGAAGAAGGAGAAGAAAAGAAGGACAGGACCGCAAGGAAAAAGAAAAAGAAGAAGAAGAAGCTCTAAAGAACCCAAGAGAAGAATAGAAGGAAGAAGACAAAAGAAGAGAAGCAGAACCCAAGAGAAGAACAGAAGGAAGAAGACAAAAGAAGAGAAGCAGAACACGAGAAGAAAAGAAGAAGAAGCTCTGAAGAAAAAGAAAGAAGAAAGCAAGAAAAAGAAGAACAGAGGAAGAACAAGAAGGAAGAAAACTAAAGAACCAAAGAGAAGAGAAAAGAAGAACAAGCCAACAAGACAAATTTTTCTCTCTCTCTCTCTCTTTATTTTTGTAATAGAAACTTTGTATCTCTAGAATACAGTTTGCTCCCTGAGTTCGACCTCGGGAGATCTTTTATTTCCAAGTAAAAATTGTAATAGTGGCAATGACTATCTGTACTACAACGCCATTTCTATAACAAAACAACAAAACCTAGTCATACCGCCATTAGGAGACACCTAGAAGACAGGGGACAAAGCGAGAAGGACGATGAAGCGGGAGGAACTGGTGGCGAGGCAGTACATCGTCGTCATCGCGGGATCCGCTTCCCGAATGAAGTGAGATGACAACCACGGGATGCTCCACGAAGGGGGGAGAAGGTGGAAATTTTCTAATTTTTTTTCCTACTGTAATATTTTCTGAGATTAAAAAGTCCTAATGCCCAGGTATTCTTTCCTAATTCAATTTTCTTTTCAAAAATAAAGAGAAAATAAAAAAATCAACGAAGATAACAAGATGATTCGGAAATGAATATCCACCTCCCATGCCTATCTAATGCAATGTCCTCACTGTATTAAAAGACATGAAACAGAGAGGAATAGAGTAGAAAGCACCTGAATTGCGTGAACAATAGGTCGACTCGGAGATGAAAAAAACCTATATATGTGCTGAAGTTAGTGCCTTCAGCTAGGCACACTATACAAATAAAGAAGAAACAAAGTATTCACAGATGTAGGTTAGAATCAGAATAAAAGGATTCACCTCAAGACCTGCCAACAGATGTCCATAGATGTAAACTAGATTGTGATGTAGACCCATACTCCATAGTCGAGTATATCTAAGGTTCTGGATAAAAATTACCCAGAACCTGAGATCAGTATGCAAGTGGGGTCGAGCTTGCAATTTGTGAGGATGAAACCCAAAGCCAAAAAGTTGGATAACAGAGAGATTAAGCTCAAAAGGATAATCAATGAATGTTTGCTTGGGTTGGACATCCTCTGAGGAGATGTCATAAGGGTCCTGGTAGAAAGTTGGTGGTTTTGGACAAATTGGAACCCTTAAACTTTGTTTTCTGCTTCCTCCAGAATCGACTTCCTAAACCAACATTTCCCACTTTCTATCCTCTGCAATCAAGATTTCAAATTCCTGGACCTCCTGCATATTAATCACTTCGTCTGAAATTTCCAAGTGAAATAACCCGTTGCATTTTTAGCCGGATAAGACGTCAGGAGTTTTAATTAGACGTCTGGACACGTTCCCGGACATCTAAAATGAGATTTTTGTACTGCGCTTTGCGCTCTGCCTGCAAGTGGTGGGCGGAGGTCTCTCTCACCCCGCACCCTTACCACATAAACCCTAGCACCCCTCTATTTAAACCCTTCCTCCTCACCACCCTCACCCCCTCACCACCAGCCACCACCACCTCCAACTCTTCCTCACTGTGCGGCAGTGGAGAGGGAGAGCGAGAGTGTCGAGAGGGAGGACGAGCGAGAGAGGATGAGAGGGAGAGAGGAAGAGAGAGGAAGGAAGAGAGTGTGAAGGTCGGAGGACCTTCGGGAGCTCGGCGGAGCTCGCACGGCTGGCGGCGGGCGTGTGCACGTGGAGGAATGGCTCAGGGAGGCGGCCTCCCGACCCTCTACAGCTGCTGAAGCTGCTGTGGCGCACTGCAGGCGATGGTGCAAGGTGAGAAGCATCACGGAGCAAGTTCTAGTATTGGAATTTTTCCAGTATCAGATGTCTGGGTTATCGTCCAGATGGCTGGCGAGGCACCAAATCATCCGGAGCTGAGGTCGGATGTCTGAAAGAGTAATATCGTGAGGTACGTACCTTCCTATGCTGCTTTCTGCCATGCAGAAGTTTTCAGTGCAGGAGGTGTTGGGCTAAAATAGTGCCTGCATTTTCATACGTAGGTGAAGGCTTTGGGAAGGCTCGTGGTGCACTTTCCCAAGTACTTTTGGATGTCTGACCGCATTGCCAAATGTCCGACGACCCTTCCAAACAACTGGAAGGAGGGTGAGACGACTAGAACTGCCCCCAGACGATCGCGGAGGAATCCAACGTCTGAGTACACCGTAAGAAACACAAGGTGAGATCTAATGTCTTTTAAGACGTCTGGGACTAGTCCCAGACATCTGATTTTGGTCAGTAACCGCGTTTCTGACTCGTTTAAGGCCCAAACGGAATTGTATTTCTGCAAAAGTCATACCGCTATTTTCCACTCGAGTTCCTCTACGTGTTCGTGTTGAGTATCTACTGCTTTGGCCTTGTCTATTGTAATTAGTCGCTAGTACAGGCTACCAGCCGATGGCATGTTCAGGACCCGTGGAGATGGCAAGATCTACGGCACATGCCCCCATTCCTCCTGTGATACCCGATAGAGTGGTTTAATGCATTTATTAAGACATGAATAAAGAATATGCTTGCTTGGATTAAATTGATTGAAACTCTAGGATGTGCAATGAATCCTAGGGTGGAAATGCATGAGCATGATGTTGAACTACTTTGGTTTACTTGAGATGCATGTTAAAACATGAGCTGCCTATATGTAATTGAGAAATTGAACTGTGAAACCACAAGCTGCATACATATGATTGAGAATTTAATTGTGAAAACATGAGCTGCCTGTATAAGAATGAGGAATGAGTTTTAGAAACATGAGGTCTGAATATGGATAAGTAAGATGAATATGAGCATGAACCCTACGGGGAATTAAGAGTAGAACTCCTGTGGATGAAAGGAATCTGGAATATAGACGGGAAGTGTGTTGGCCCTTGTGTACACGGTACCAAGGAGAGCAACTGTCCCTTTTTAGTGTAGAGCAGAGCTAACCTCCCTTGGGTTAAGACCCAGGGTTGGGATTGGCCACTCTACACTGACTCCTGTTGGCCCTCGCGTACGTGGTATCGAGGCATGCTACTAGTGTAGAGAAGGAGCTAGCCACCCCACGGGACCCAGGGTTCAGCTAGCCACCCTACACTGACTTTGTCAGGCCCTTTGGGCAAACCAGGGTAGTCGGACGAGAGTATGCGGACTGTGAAGGGGCGAGACCTTTATTTGGTTCTGAGAGGGCAAGGCCCTATACTATTCCGTGCTGTACTTTGGCGTACTCGCTAGCGGAAATGACTGACCGCGTGTCAGTGCGGGGTAGCTACCCGTGCACTTATCACGCGTGCTATAGTCACCGCTACGTCTCGACAGTGACCTCGGGGTGGTTGACTGGGTGTAGGACTACCACGGTTGACTCTCCCGGCTAGGAGAGCACCACGTGTACCTTCTACTCCACGGAAAAGACTGCAATCAAGATCATTCCCACAAGGAACATGTACGATCAAGAAATACCTGGATACTTTGAGAAATATATGAACTAGAAACACATAAATGAGATACATAGAAATGAGAAATAAATCTGTTAGTTGTTTTTACTTTACTTGGACTTAAATAATGTAAACACCACTCTACTCAGCGTTCGCTGACTTCGTCTTTGTGTAACCCTATTCAGGACCAGGAGTTGAGCAGCCCGAGTTTCAGGCTGTAGAGGGAGCTAGGCCCAGCCAAGCCTAGCCGTAGTTGTTTTTCTTTCCAGCTCTTTAGTTCTTGCTGTAGTCGTGAGTACTGGACCCTTGAGCTATTGTTTTGTTACTTCCTATTTTTCTTTCCGCTGTTGTTGTCGTGGTGGCATGTTCTATTTTTGAGACAGTTGTTCTACTTTTGTTTACTGTTTTTTTCTTTCCTTCTTCTTAGTTATATTGCATGTGTGAATGTGGTTTATTTCTCGTTGGACGACTAGGTCTTGGGATTAGTTGAGACGAACTGGTCTCGGGTCCTGTAGGGATCCAGGAACACCGGATCTACTTAAAGGATAAAGAATAGAAGATAGAGAGAGAATATTACAAATAAAGAGAAAACAAAAGTAGAATAAACATGGATTTCATTATCAAATGTTGTTCATTACACTAATCATTACAACTAGAAAGTGGGAAATCTACGCTAGAAAGCAGTAAATTTACTCTAGAATGCGGTAAAGAGAATGGAGAGAGAAGTATCCTCATCGACGTTTGCTTAGAGGACGAGCCAGACGGGGCGACGCCTGGAAGACAAAGAACGGAGCAAGAAGGAGGACAAAGAGGGGGGAACCGGGGGCAAGGCAGGACATCGTCATTGTCACGGGATCTGCTTCCTGAATGGAGTGAGATGACAACTGCGGGATGCTCCACGAAGGGGAGGGATGGTGGAAAAATTCTAATTTTTACTCTAGAGGAGCATCCCAGGTTTGGGAGAAGCTCTTAGAGCTTTGGAGGGGATGAGAGAAGAGAGGAAGGGATGAAGAAAATGTGACGGTCGTAGGGCTATTTATAGGTGAAGTTTGAATGGGAAAATAGGTTATTTTACTTTAAAAACATTAAATCAGGGCCTTTAGTGATGGATAAAACTGTCACTAAAGCCCATATCGTGGGCGTAGTTGCCGTGCACACCGGGCCTCCTCTCCCACCGCCTCAATGCACGCATACGTACGTGCATTCTCGCGATCGGACGGCTTAAACGTGCTCTGCCCAATCTCACTCAACGCCTACTAGGAGGTGACGCAGCCTCCTTCATTGCCGTTGGATCAAAGATCAACGACTCAGGACGTACGCTCACCCTCCTTCACAAGAGGACGTCTGATGGCGCGATCGCGCTCCTCACATCTGGGTGTGCCACATCACCCACATCCGCACCGTCTGCTTGCCATCGAATGACCTGATTTTTCCACTCCCACGCTTGTGCCTGATTTGAGGCGTAGTGAGGATCGAACCCGCACCTCGTGCTCGCGAAAGAGCGCTCGACCGCTACGCTGTGGCCGACTCTTTGTTGCGCTTATGTTTTAAGCACGCGCACCCGTGGTAGTTGGATCAAGATCCAACGGCCCATATCTTGCCTTACCCGTGCCTTTAGAGGTTGAGAAGCGGTGCTGTGGTCGGTTTGGGTGGCTATGGTGGCGCCACGTGGCGCCATCATGGCCGTCCATCTTCTGTGAGTTGCAGATGGTACCACGGATGTGGGATTGGACCGATTTTCCCGACGTGCTGCGATTGTCGATCGAATCCATCCGTGCAATCGGATTTGTCATCTGAAGTGCGGATTTATACCATCTTGGTCCTTGATCTCTGACCTTCCTCGGATTATATCTAATGCTACGGAAGTCCGATCAGGGCGATCTTGGAGTCGTTGAACTCCAATCGTCGCCCTGATCAGATCCGTATGGTTGGATCTTCGATCCGAGGCCCCGATTAAAAGTCGCCCTGTTACCTAACCACAAAAAGGGAAAATTAACCTAAAATTTACCCAACCTAACCTTAATGCAAGATGATGCATGTTATGCAATGTTTATAATGTTTGATGCAACTATAATACTAAGAACATGCATAAATAGACATTTTAGGCTATTCAGATGCATACGCATTACAAAACTTGGAGAACATACTTGACTTATTTTTAAAGAAGTTTTTGAATTTTTTTTTTTACTTTGTTAGTATGCCTCCGACAATTTTATTTGGTAGAGCGCACCTTATTTGGTGGGTGAGTTCCTTGGTGGAAAGAGCTTCTCCTAGACATAAGACTAAAGACTACGACAAAGAGTCTACCTACACGCACAAGTAAGGACTCCACCTTCCCTAATGAACGCTAGGGTTGAATTTCAAATTCACAAGGTCTTTCCCGACACTGTGTCGTGTAAACCAAAGTTACTTAGACAGCTAAGTCAAAGAAGACCAGCAAATCCTATACTGGTGACTCAGGTACAAGAATACGTCCTAAAGTTAGGAGAGATTCTGGTCTATCTTGTCAAAGCTCAAAGTGTATTAAGCCAAAGCCTGAACGAATTAGGCTACAATGGCCCGGAAAGTCAAACTAGCAAAGGTTGAATGTCCATAAAAACTTATTTTGTTTTTGTTTTTAGGTAGAAGATCATAGTTAAACACTTATATTTCTTTTTAGAACTTTTCTCTCCTCAGAATTTTCTTTGGAGTTCTTCCTCAACAATAAGTATAGGTCCTTTATTGTATTTTTGGAATTTTTGTGTTTTTTCTTTTTTTTTGTATTTTTGGCTTTGTAATTTTTTTCAAAATTTTTCAAAATATTTTTCAAATTTTTTAGTATTTTTAATAATACTATATTATATACACTATAGGTGTGTCTATAATTGCATTTTAGTTAAATGGTTCTCCATTTACACCCCCAATGCTTAAATGATGCAATGTCCTCATTGAATGAATAGGGTAGATGCAAATGCATACTGTGCCTTTCACTATCCTAGACTGGGTGACGGAGGGAAGTCAGAATGAGGTGATAAAAATCTATGTGCGGATGATTTCAAGTCTGATACAAGATCAGAGTGAAAAGTCGGGCTAAGAAGTGAATTGCATGGCATATGTGACAATGCGATGGATGCTTAAAATGCAAGGGTAGACGCCTAATGCAAGAAAGGTGAAAATAAGAAAGGTGAAAACAACTATATACAAGGATAGGTTTGTTAAGTTTAACGCCTTCAGTTAGGTGCAAATCCAGTGGGTAATTCAAAATGTTGGAGCAAAATGGTAGAATTAAAAAGTTTGAGATCATGTGGCTCAATAAAGGATTTTAGTCTTTGTCCATTGACTGTGAAAGGTTCAGATTTGTCAATCTTAGTGATCTCAATGGCTCCATTATCAAATATTCTTAGGATTTTGAAAGGTCTAGTCTACTTGGATCTGAGTTTCCCTGGGAAGAGTTTAAGTCTAGAGTTGAAAAGATGGACTTTTTGACCAGGGTGAAAGGTTTTCCTATGGATGTGACGGTCATGGAAGGCCTTTAATTTATCCTTATAAATCCTTGAGCTTTTATAGGATTCATTCCTTAATTCATCTATCTCGGAAATTTGTAATCTTTTATGATCACCGGCCTTCTCTAAGTCCAAGTTACACTTTCTGATGGCCCAATAGGTT
Organism: Thalassia testudinum; assembly: GCA_037157565.1. NCBI lineage: Eukaryota > Viridiplantae > Streptophyta > Magnoliopsida > Alismatales > Hydrocharitaceae > Thalassia > Thalassia testudinum. The sequence continues at coordinate 89,306,700 of JAZHRO010000012.1, forward strand.
TTGTGCTCAAGTTCTACAGGAAGATGACATTGTTTTCCGTATACAAGTCTGAAAGGAGACATGCCTAAAGGGGTTTCGTGAGTTGTCCTATACGCCCATAGTGCATCAGAAAGGCGGGAAGACTAATCTTTCTATCAGGTCGGATGGTAGTCTGCAAAATCTTCTTGATCTCCCGGTTGGACAATTCAGCTTGTCCATTAGTTTAAGGGTGATATGGTGTAGCTAGGGAGTGAAAGTGGATGTTCTTAAAGTGAGACCCTCCATCACTAATGATGGCTTTTGGTACCCCAAATCTAGAGAAGATGTAATCCTGAACAAAGTGATTTACAATCTTGTGATCATTTATCCTTGTGGGGATGGCTTCAATCCATTTAGAAACATAATCAACTGCCAACAAGATATACTTAAAGCCATAGGAATTAGGAAAAGGTCCCATGAAGTCAATGCCTCAGATATCAAAGACTTCGCATACTAAGATCGGATTCAAGGGCATCATGTCTTGGTAGCCAATATTACCGAGAGATTGACAGCGTGAACATGCCCTAGTATATTCGCATGCATCTTTGAAAAGTGTGGGACAGTAAAATCTACTTTGCAAGACTTTTGCATCAGTCTTTTTGCCAGAGAAATGATTGCCACAAGCCTGGTCATGACAGAACGACAAAATGCTTTCTATCTCCTTATCAGGGCACACTTCCTAAGGATCTGGCCTGGGCAAAGTTTTAATAACCAAGGGTCTTCCCAGAAATAATGACTAGCTTCGGTTCTAAGCTTGATGATTTGAGGTTTAGTTCGCCCATTGGGGAAAACACTAGAAGCTAGGTAGTTAACAATGTCAACATATCAAGGAAGGTCAGAATGGATGACTAGCAATTGCTCGTCAGGGAAGTGGTCAGAAGTAGGAAGTGAAGGAGAAATCGCTTTAGAAGGAAAGCGGGATAAGTGGTCAGCTACCACATTCTGCTTCCCGACCTTGTCACGAATCTCTAAATTAAATTCCTTCAACAGCAGGTTCGATCTAATCAGACGAGATTTCGTGTCCTTCTTGGCGAGAAGATGTCAAACTGCAGCATTGTCAATGTAGACTATAATGTGGGAACCCAAATGGTAGGGTCTGAATTTTTCCAGTGCAAATACTACAGTTGGCAATTCCTTTTCTATGACTGTGTAATTCTTCTGAGCTTCATCTAAGGTCTTACTAGCGTAATAAATGACTATAGGCTTCCCATCAAGTTTTTGACCAAGGACAACCCCTACTGCATAATCAGAGGCATCGCACATGATCTGAAAATGGTGGGACCGATCCGGGGGTTGCAGTATTGGTGCCTTGGTAACTAGATCGCGAAGTGTTGTATAAGCACGGACACAATCGTCAGAGATCTGGAAGTCTACGTCCTTAGAGAGGGGATTTGTGAGAGGTTGGGCTAACTTAGAGAAATCCTCTATAAAGCAGCGGTAAAAAATAACATGCCCGAGAAAAGATCTAATCTGTTTAATCGATGAAGGTAGCGTTAGTTCAGAAATCAATTTTACCTTCGCATGGTCAACCTCTATTCCTCTCTCAGAAATTAGGTGACCTAAAACTAGTCCTTCTGGTACTGTGAAATGTGATTTCTCCCAGGAAAGTACCAGATTCACGTTTATGCATCTTTGCAAGACCTTAGTCAGGTGTTCTAAGTATGCATCAAATGTGCTCTCGAAGACCGAGGAGTCATCCACGAAGACTTCTAAACAATCACCTACTAAATCAGAGAAGATTGTAAACATACACCGCTGAAATATAGCAGGTGCGTTGCACAATTCAAATGGCATCCTACGGAATGCAAAGGTTCCGTAGGGGCAGGTGAAGGTCATTTTTTCTTGGTCATCGAGGTGAATTGCCACCTGAATATAACCTAAATAGCCATCCAACAAGCAGAAAACTCTATTCTCAGCTAGTCTTTCTAGTATCTAATCAATGAAAGGCAATGGGAAATGATCTTTCTTCGTGGCTTGGTTGAGTTTGCGGTAGTCAATACATACTCTCCACGAACTAGCAATCCTTGTAGGGATGACTTCTCTAGATTCAGTGGTTATGACGGTAAGTCCAGCCTTCTTAGGCACAACCTGAACAGGAGTTACCCACTGACTATCTGAAAAAGGGAAAATAATTCCATTGTCTAACCACTTAATCATCTCATTTTTAACCACCTCCTGAAGTGTAGGATTCAATCTACGCTGTGGCTGCCTAGTTGGTCTAGATCCTTCTTCAGTGAAAATCCTATGTGTGCAGTAAGGACTAATGCCAATTAAGTTAGAGAGGCTCCATCCTATGGCCTGTCTATGTGCTCTCAGGACAGATAAGAGTCGTGATTCTTGATCAGTTGATAAGAAAGAGTTGGCAATCACAGGATAAGTCTGATCAGGTCATAGGAAGACATATTTCATAGAATCAAGAAGAGGTTTGAGCTCAACAGGTACAGGATCAGGTGAAGGAGCAGGTGTGGAGAACTCAGAAGATCTTAGAGACACTAAAGGAAAAGGAGGTAAGTCCACACTTTCTACAGCTGGTGTCTCAATGAGAGTCAAGTCAGAGTCCAAAGAGTGTTGAGGTTCTAAATTTAGTGAATCAAGCAAAGTATCCTCAATCAACCTATCCTAAGAATCCAAGGAACAGATTTCTTCAATTAAACTACATGATGGTCCTCTTTGGGCCTGAAAAATATCATTGTTTATCTTCTGATCTCCACATTTCAACTCTATTAGGCCCTCCTCAAAATTGATGTTTGCCTTGGCCGTAGCCAAGAAAGGTCTCCCTAATATGATAGGTGTGTTCTGGATATCCTTAGGTACTTCCATGTCAAGGACTATAAAGTCTACAGGAAAATAAAAGTCCTTGACCAGCACTATAACATCTTCCAACACTCCTTGAGGTGTCTTAACTGATCTGTTAGCTAATTGCAAGGACACCTCGGTTGGCTTCAGATTGCCAGCCTTGAAATGTGTCAATAGGGATGTTGGGATAAGATTGATGGAAGCACCTAGATTAAGTAATGCTTTATTGAATGTGGTGTTTCCTATCATGTAGGAGAGAAGAGGGGTGCCTGGGTTTTTCTTCTTAATAGGGAGGTTAGAAATGAGGGAACTCACTTATTTTGAGAGAATGACAGGTCCACTCCCTTTCTGAATTCTAACCTTATGCTTAGGTGTACATAGGTCTTTCAAAAACTTAGCGTAAGGGGGAATGTGGCGAATCACATCCAACAAGGGGATGTTTATGTGGACTTGCTCAAAGAGCTTGAATAGATCCTCCTCAGGTGCCACACAAGGTTTCTTCTTCTTTTTGTCTTCATTCTTCTTTTCTAGAGCCTTCGGAAAAGGTATAGAAGTAGAAGTGAGAGGATCAATCATAGTCTCAGAAGAGTCAGGAATAGGTGAATCAGCAAGAGGAGTGGAAGGTCTAGGTTCAGAAGTAGATTCAAGTAAAGGTGGATCGTATGTGCCTCTACCACTCCTGGTAGTGACGACATTTAAATCATATTCTGGCGTAGACAAATCATCAGGATTAGGAAGGATAGGTGGTTGTAAATCATAAGTAGGATCGGGGTAGAAAGAATTAGGATCAGAATAAGACTCAGGTTCGTGTAAGTTTGTGATATAAGGTGTGCTTGACCGTGCAAAGGAGGTCAGGTTTGTGCTTGAGATGGGAGTGTGTGTGATTGACGGGATTCCGTCAAGTGCATTAGCTGGGCTTTCATTTTAGCTAGTGCCGCATCCTGTCTCTGCTGCATAGCAATGTTTTGTTGTTGCATATCAGCAAGAGCTTTCATGATAAAACCCAATTGGTCATCTCGTGTAGGCCCAGGTTGAGAGTATTGGGCGGGCCTGGGTTGGGGTTGCTGGTAGGCATGCAGTGGATACCCGTGTGATTGTTGAGGTGGTGCTCGGATCGAGTTGTGCTGTAGTGGTGTAGAAGGTTGTTGATATGGAGGTCTTTGTGAATTTCCCGACAACGAGAAATTTGGATGATTATGCCATCCAGGGTTTGTGTTTCTGCAAAATGGTCATTGTGAATGGCGTGGAGCTCCTCCGAAGCTCCAAAAGGTGTAGGGAAGTCAGTGTAAGGAGAACAAAGGTTCCTCCAACTGGTGTAGGATATGAAAATGAATAGTCCGGTAGTGCAGGTTGTGTCACAGAAAGGTTATTCACAGTTTCCTTCCCTGTGAGAAACTGAGAAGAAGTGTGTTGTGTAGGTGATTGAGAAGAAGGAGATGATGAAGGTTTAGAGAGAAAATTCCATACTTCATCTACTTTCTTCTTGATTAAGCCCACTTTATCCAGCTGAGTAGACATTTTCTTTAAGTCTCTACTGCTGGATTGGACTTCGTGTACCCCCGAATGTGAATGGGAATGTGAGGACTTTCTATTAAACACGCTCATTGAAGCACTGTTAATAGAGTTTTCGGCCATGCCTTCGAAGAGCTCAAAGGCTGAGTCCTCGTCCCGACATAGGAAGTTGCCTCCACAAGCGGCATCTACAAAATTCCTAGTGTCATCATGGAGCCCATGATAGAAGATCTGGACTTGTTGCCAGCGTGGGACATCATGGTGGGGACATTTTCTCAGAAGCTCGTGGAATCTCTGCTAAGCTTCGTGCATTTGTTCTCCTGAATTTTGGGTAAATGTAGTGATAGCACTCCTTAGAGCATTGGTGCCGCCTACAGGGAAATACTTCTTTAGGAACTCATGTTCTAAAGAAGCCCATGTGTCCATTGGTGTAGTCCGTGCAAGAGTTCTGAACCAAAAGGTGGCTTTATCCTTTAACGAAAAGGAGAACCTTTTCATTAGAAGCGTGTGCTGATCATGGCCTTGCGGACCCAAAGTTTGAGCAAGATTTTTTAACTCCTCTAAATGCTAAGAAGGGTCCTCAGAAGCAAGTCCATGGAAGTGGGGAATAAGTGCTATAATGTTCGGCTTTAATTCAGCAGCGTGACCCCAATCGGGATAACATACCACAGGCATAGGTTAGGCAACTGTGGGATTATAGTAATCCCGTAGTTGACGTCTACGAGGTTGAGGTGGTGCCTGAGGGTTTGCTAATAGATTAACAGCTTATGGAAGCTATTGCATCTGTTGAGTAAGGGTGTTCATTTGAAGTTGTGTTTCAAACAAGTGTTGAAGGTGAGGCATAGGTCCTCTCTCCGACGGTGGGTTAGGGAAATTTGGATATGGTGGAGGTTGGAACCTATGGGTTGGTGGTGGTGGTGGTGGATGATGTGCAACAAGACGTGGAGGAAGTTGGCCATTGAATGGTCTACTGATCCCGCGAAGGTGGTTGGTGGCTTGGTCGCTTTCTAGATGCGTCCCTTCTACCATTAGGCCTGTCCTTTCCGTCGTCGTGGCCGCGAGGCGTGGTGCCATCGGGCACGTGCCCGCCCGATTGTGCCTCCAAATAGGGCTAGCGTCAGGAGACTTTCGCGTGTGTTTGGCCTTGCAGGTGGCCTTTGCCTAGGGCTTTTGGTAGATGGCGGTCGTGGAGCAGGGCTACCCTTAGAAGGTGGAGATGGGTTGTTACGACCAGGTTCCCGGATCCCTACAGGACCTGAGACCGACTCGCCTCGACTAATCCCAAGACCCAGTCGTCCAACAAGAAATAACCAAAAAGCAGGAAAGTAAACCACATTCACACATGTAATATAACTAAGCAGTACAAATATATAAAGCAGTAGAGGAAAGTAAAAACTGTTGTTTCATTACATATCACCACAACAACAGAAACCATGAAAACGAAAGTAACAGTAGAGATAATAGTAGCTAAAAAGTCTGATACTTACTATAGCAATACGGGTACAACAAGAAAGTGCAGAAACTACGGCTGGGCTAGACTAGGCCCAGCACCCTCCGCAGCCAGAAGCTTAGGCTACTCAACTCCTGGTCCTGAACAGTGTTATGAAAAAGACAGAGTCAGCGAACGCTGAGTAGAGTGGTATCTATACTATCTAAAGTAGTAAAAGCAACAGGTTTAATTCTCTTTTCTATTTATTTTATTTTATGTGTATTTCCTTTTCACCCATTCTTCTCAATATCCAGATATTCTTGATCTTACATGTTTCTCGTGGGAACGATTTAGATTGCAGTCTTTTCCGAAGAGTAGAAGGTACAAGTGGTGCTCTCCTAGCCGGAAGAGTCCTACGTGGTAGTCCTACACCTAGTCACCCACCCCGAGATCACTGACAAGGTGTAGTGGTGACTATGGCACACGTGATAAGCGCACGGGTAGCTACCCCGCACTGACACGTGGTCAGTCATTTCCGCTAGCGGGTATGCCCAAAGTACAGCACAGAATAGCATAGGGCCTTGCCCTCTCAGAATAGGGGTCTCGCCCCTCAGAACCAAACAGGGGTCTCACCCCTCCACAGTTCGCGCACTTTCGTCTGACTACCCTAGTTTGCCCAGAGGGCCTAACAAGTCGGTGTAGGGTGGCTAGCTGAACCCCAGGCCCCGTGGGGTGGCTAGCTCTCTTCTCCCTACACTAGTAGCTCGCCTCGATACCGTGTACACGAGGGCCAACAGGAGTCGGTGTAGAGTAGCCAATCCTAATCCCGGGTCTCAACCTAAGAGCGACTAGCTCCGCTCAACACGAAAAGGGGGCAGTCACTCTCGTTGGTACCACGTACTCATGGGCCAGCACACTTCCCGTCTACATTCCAAGTTCCCAACTAACCACAGGAGTTCTACTCCTAATTCCCCGTAGGGTTCATGCTCATATTCACCACATTTATTCCGATCCAGATTCCACCATTCACAATTCAGTTCTCATTTATATGCAGGCAGCTCAAGTTTCCATAATTCAAAACATGCCACTGGTGATTTCATGGGTAATTGATTATAAAATACATGCAGCTCATATTTTAACAGGAAACCCACAATTATTTCATAGGCAATTGCTAGTAGTTTATCTCAATTTTGCATATAATTACCAAACAGTGCATTCATTTCTCTACCTTAGGGTTCATGCCACATCCTAGGGCTCAAGTCAGTTAAGTCTACAATACATGCTTATTTGAACATTGTTAAAAGCATTAAACCATTCTACCAGACAATTCAGGAGTACTGGGGGCTCGAACTACAGACCCAGGTCTCTACGAGCCCCAAACACGCAGTAGACTGAAACCCTATACCAGGGAATACATCACAAAAGGAAGGTTCAAAATAATGTACAAAGGCCTCTAGTACGTAGAGAAACTCGCAAGGAAACTATAGGTACTTCATTTACGTAAATTGGATCCCGATCAGAACCCAAACGGGTCAAAAACGTGTTTACAGTCCAAAATTAGATGTCTGGGAATAAGTCCAGACATCTTAAAATATACAGAACTTTACCTCAAGTCCCTGCGGTGTCCTCAGACGTCCAGGTTTCCTCTGCGATCATCTAAAGGCAGTTCCAGACGTCGGACCACTCTTCCGGTCATCTAGAAGCACCTTTGGTCGCCTGGTGAGCTGATCAGACATCGGAAAGTGCGTGGGAGAGCGTTTCGCGCTCCTTCCCAAGGCTGCTCCTGCGTACGACAGTCGCAGCCACCAAATCAGGCCCAACAAACACTCTGCGGAGCGGCCTGCATGGTCGTAACCGCGAAAAGAACATACCTTCATGATAAATGAGCTTTCAGATGTCTAGTCTTAACTCCAGATGTCCAGGTGCTCCACTAGTCATCTGGACTCCGCTCCAGACATTTGATACTGAAAAATTTCCAGTACCAGAACCCACTCCCAGCTCCTTCCGCCGCGCACCACCCCGCGTCATCGCAGCTCAAGCTGCTGTAGGTGGTCGAGGACACCTCTCTGGACTCTCTCCTTGTAAAGACCCGTCCCACTTTTAGCCTTTTAAGACATCTGGAGTGTTAGTCAGATGTCTGGACCCTTTCCCGGACGTCTAGAAATTAAATTTTTATACGCACTCTACGTTCTACATGTAGGCAGTGCGCAGAACTCCACCTCTCTCTCTCCTTTCTCCTCCTTCCTACCCAAACCCTACACCCTCGGCCTTTATAAAAGGCCACCCTCCCCTCTTCTCCTCTCCACTCCACACACCACCATCTCTACCTTCAGATCGCAGCGGAGCGGTGGGAGGAGGTGAGTGATGAGAACCTCATCATGAACCCCAACTAGCACATTTTGACCTAAATAAGTATACAAAAGCTCCTACAAAACTTAAGGGAAAGCCTAAATCAGAGAATTATAAATTTGAGCATAAAGCAATTCACAAGGGGTAAAACTGTAATTTTATCAATGTAGTACCCAAACGGGATTTCTAAGGGTCTAAACACAGGTCAAATGGGCTTAATGAAAGAGAAAGTGGGTTGATTTGATCTGAAAAGGGTTATAGCGGCTTCTAGGAATTAAATGACATTCTATAACCCTAAAACAAACTCGCTTTAATTCATGAAGTTCCACGCAAGATAAAAATCAATTAAACCCTCTAAAATTCATGAAAAAATATCCCCTAGGGTTTAGAACCTTCAATTTGGCCATTGGAACCTATCTTGACCTAGATTGAGAACCATACCCAATTTTTGACCTAATCTGGGTTTTTGTGCAAATTGACCGGTCAAATGTGGTCAACCTAAAATCCAACTTCACCATTGGATTCCTTAGGTCCAAATTAGGGTTATATCAAAATTTGGACCTAAGGGAAGTTTGCATTGACCCACTTTACAAAATGGTGCTCAGTAATTACTTTCTGACCCTTAACTTTTTGAACTTTTGCGTTCACCCCCTCAACTTTCCCTTTGTTTTCTTCATATCGGTCCCTCTTCCACCCGTAGCAGCAGGCCATACCTCCGGCGACTTTGCGCTGAGGATGGCGTCGTGCAGGGTATGGGAGCCGGCCCCAGAAACGAGAGGAGGGTCCCTTACGTTGTCCTCTTCCACATGGACCTCCTCCATGTCCTACCGACACCCATACCTCTTGTGCAAATGCGCGAGAGGTATGGTCTCCGACTGCCCACGTCTCCGGTGGGGATTTTCCCTCCATTCTCGCGCGTCTGCCATCCTGCCCTCATCTATTTAAGATGCAGCACGCCCCGCTGCTTCGGGCAAGCTTGATTTAGCCTGAGATTTCCCTCACATTTACTTCTCCTCCTCCGGCCAAGTGGTTCAGCAAACTCCGGCGACCCGCTCTCCTCCTTCTCGTCTCTCTGCCACAATACCAGTGGCAGAGTTGTCCAAACCACCTTCCTCCGCTTCGCGCAGCACCTGCGCAAGCACCTCTCGCCCCATCGTCGCCGTCGTCTCCCTCCACTGGACATCATCTTCTCCGGTGACAGCAGGTACTGCCAGTCGCCGTCTCTCCCCCTTCATCCCCTAAATCAGGTTAGAACCACTCCTCTCTACCCCTTCTTCAATTCCCCTTACTTTATTGCACAAAAATACCCCTCGATTCCACTATCCACCATCGCCATCTCCACCTCCGGCCAGACCTTCGACGAGGCGTTCCCGCCGCTCCACGCCTCCCTCTGCCTCACCAACCGATCCCTAAGCATCACCACCACCCACCGATTGCCCTACGAACCCCCACTGACCGCGCCAACCTTTGTCGCCTTCCCCCGACCTAACCCATCCTCACGGCCACAAAGCGACCTAGGCACACACGCCTAGGTCGCCCTGCAGCCAGCCAACCCCCGCCTCACCTTCGCCGTGATACGGCGAAGGTTTTTCTTCGGTCTGACAGGGCCGCAAGGCCTTATTACTGCTTTTAGGTCTCGAGCGTTCACTGCCATTACTGTTGAGCTTGGAGAAAGCTTGCTAGCAGCTCTAGGACTTTGCAGTCCCAAGCTGGAGTCCTGGGCAGCGCAGGAAGGACTCACGTGTGGTCCCAGGTCCCCAATAGTAGGCGCAAGCCTCGCGTTTCGCTGCAATCGCGAAGACCTCAACTGCAGGCGAAGGCCCGGAAACGGGTGGGACGTTTAGTCCCACCTCGGAAGTGTGCGGGTGAGCGCCCGCACATAAATTGTTTTTGTGCCTTATGCTTATCGCCTTCGATACACAGGGGTTAGGTCCCTCGCCTACGCACGCGCAGAGCACCACACGCTAGCTCTTGCCCTTGCTCGCTCTCATGCCCCGCGGGCCAGGGCCGAACTCGATTACCCGACCAAGCACTCCTCGCGCACCACCCACGCCGGTGCACCTGGTCCTGGGCGTGTTACCCGACCTGCTTACCCGATTAAGGCTCTAGGAGCAAACCTTGGAGTGAATTTGAAAGAGAGAGAGAGAGACGTGGGGCGGGTAGGGGTTAGGTTTTGCCTAACCTTGTAATGTGCAGGGAAGCAGGAGAAGAAGAAAGGAGGAGGAGCGGCTGAGGGGACTTAGCCGCACAAAGCAGCAGAAGTTGAAGAAGGAGGAGGGAGCACAGCAGAGAGAAGAAGAGGAACCGCAGCTGAAGAGAAGAGAAGGAGAAGCAACCAAGAGCTGCAACAGAAGGAGCTGAAGAAGAAAGACAATGGAAAAGAAAAGAAAAGAGGAGGGAAGCCTGCCGCACAGAGGAAAGGAAGCTGAAGAAGAAAGCCGAGCAGAGAAGAAGAAGAAGCCAAGAGGAGAAGAACCTGCAAGGCACTGTAGCAAAGGGGTAGATAAGGCATCTAATTCAAAGAATCATACGTCCGAGAAAGAAAAGGCAGAGAAAGAAGAGAAGGAAGAGAGAAGAGGAGAAGAAAGAAAGAAAGAAAGAAAAAAAGAAGAGATTTTTGTTCCCTCTCTCTTTAATTTTTGTAAAGTAGCATATTATAGTGAATTGTGAATTTATATGCTTGTAGAATTAAGCTTGCTCCTTAAGTTCGACCTCAGAACATTCTAAATTTTGAGTAATAAATTGAAATAAACTGATCATCTTTTTTCACAACATACTACAACGAACACATCTTTTAAACACCGACGAAAGACGACCATTAGTGGCGAGGGAGCATGTGAGAGCGAGGAGGAGGAGAGTACGTGAGAAGGAGGAGGCCGAGGTCGAGAGCATCGGTGGAAGCTCGTCGGAGCTCGCATGGCCACCGCGGTGCGTGCAGTAGGAGGAGGGAGTTCGGAGTGACGTCCTCGGCCACCTACAGCAATTGGAGCTGCGGCGGAGTGCGGTGAGGAGCACTGGGAGCGTGTTTTGAAACTGGAAATTTTCTTGTATCAAACATCTGGAGTGTAGTCCGGATGATTGCTAAGCTTCTGGACGTCTGGAGTCAAGACCAGACGTTTGAAAACCCCTTTATCGTGAAGGTACGTTCTCTTCGCGGTTATGACCATGTAGGCTGCACCACAAAAGGTACGTTTGGCTGATTTTAGGGTGGCTACTCTGTCGTACGCAGTAGCAGCCTTGGGAAGGTGCGCGGAACGCCCTTCTATGCACTTTCGGACGTCTGATCAGCTCACCAGACGGCCGGAGGATTGTCAGACGTCTGGAATTGCTTTCAGACGGTCGCAAGGGAGTCTTGGACGTCTTAGGATACCACAGGAACTTGAGGTGAGATTCTGTAGCTTCTAAGACGTCTGGACTTGTTTCCAGACATCTGATTTTGGTCTGTAGACACGTTTTGACCCACTTGGGGTCCGATCGGGATCCGTTTTATGCAAACGAATTATCTGTAGTTTCCTTGTGAGTTGCTCTACGTACTAGAAACCTTTATACACTGTTCTGAATCTTCCTTTGTAATGTATTCCTTGGTATAAGATTTCAACCTGCTGCATGTCTGGGGCTCGTAGAGATGCCTAGGTCTGCGGTTCGAGCTCCCATTACTCCCGGATTGTCTGATAGAGTAGTCTACCCCTGTTAATATTTTTAAATAAGAATGTATCTGTGGAATTAGCCAACTGGAAACCTAGGATGTGGCATGAACCCTAGGACAGAGAAATGAATAAACCAATTGTACTAAATGATTGTATTTGTATGCATGAATAAGTTAAACTGCTTGCCATTGCCTGTAATAAAGTTATGAGCTGCCTGTTACAATATGAGCTGCCTGAGATAAATGAACAGTTACCCGCGAACTCATCAGTTGCATGTATTAAATTGTGGAAACACGAGCTGCCTGTACATAAACGAGAACTGAATTGTGGATGATGGAATCTGGATCGGGATAATGTGGTGAACATGAGCATGAACCCTACGGGGAATTAGGAGTTGAGCTCCTGTGGTCAGATGGAAGATCTGGAATGTAGACGGGAAGTGTGCTGGCCATTGAGTACGTGGTACTAAGGAGAGCGACTGTCCCCCTTTTGTGTAAAGCGGAGCTAGCCGCCCTTGGGTTGGGACCTGGGGTTAGGATTGGCCACTCCACACGGACTTCTGTTGGCCCTCGTGTACACGGTACCGAGGCGAGCTACTAGTGCAGGGAAGGAGCTAGCCACCCCACGGGGCCTAGGGTTCAGTTAGCCACCCTACACCGACTTGTTAGGCCCTCTGGGCAAACCGGGGTAGTCAGACAAGAGTGCGCGGACTGTGGAGGGGCGAGACCCCTATTTGGTTCTGAGGGGCTAGACCCCTATTTCTGAGAGGGCTAGGCCCTATACTGTTCCGTGCTATACTTTAGGCGTACCCGCTAGCTGAAACGACTGACCGCGTGTCAGTGTGGGGTTGCTAGCCGTGCGCTTATCACGCGTGCCGTAGTCACCGCTACGTCTTGACAGTGATCTCGGGGTGGTTGACTGGGTGTAGGACTACCACGGAGGACTCTCCCAGCCAGGAGAGCACCACGTGTACCTTCTACTCTTCGAAAAAGACTGCAATCAAGATCGTTCCCTCGAAGAACATGCAAGATCAAGAGAATTTGAAAGTTTGAGGAAAATGGGTGGGAAATAAAAAGGAAATACAATAACTAGAAAAGAGAATTAAACCTGTTGTTTTTATTGCTTTAGATATTATAGATACCACTATACTCAGCATTCGCTAACTCTGAATTTTTCATAACATTGTACAGGTCCAGGAGTTGAGCAGCCTGAGCTTCCGACTGCAGAGGGTGCTGGGCCTAGTCGAGCCCAGCCGTAGTTTTCTACACTTCTTGTTATACCCCCTTTACTGTTGTCATGAGTTTCAGAACTTTAGCTACTGTTGTTGTTACCGTTGCTTTCGTTTCCGTTGTTTCTGTTGTTGTGGTGATTTGTATTGGAATAGCAGCTTTTACTTTCCTTTACTACTTATACGTTTTTACTGCTTAGTTATATTGCATATGTGAATGTGATTTATTTTCCTACTTTTTGGTTATTTCTTGTTGGACGACTGGGTCTTGGGATTAGTAGAGGAAAGTTGGTCTCGGGTCCTGTAGGGATTCGGGAATCGTGTTGTAACAAGAAATGAACCAACTGGCTTGAGAATAACCATTCACGTGCATGTAACTAGGGTAGCCACCACAACGTATCGCTTTGATATCTGTTCTAAGTCCTTTTTTGCATAAATTCGATAGTGTTGACCCTTTTGTTCTGTCTTCCGCGTCTCCTTGCAGGAGATGCCTCGTCGGGGAGTTCTCAAGGTGGGCCGCAGTTGCAATCGTGGATGAGGTCAGAGGGGCGGACGTGTCGGGCCCGAGGTGCCAGTTGACCCGCCTCTTCTCCCAGGCGTTCAGGCCCAGGATCTCACCCAGCTGATCAGAGACATAGTGCGAGATGAGCTCCACCAGGCTCCACGGGCACCTTTCCCTGAGGACGTGGAGGGGGAGTCCTCGGAGGGACAGAGAGACTGCAGCAGCACCGGAAGAGCAGGAGGGGGAGGGGGTGGTCCTCCACCGCCCCCACCGCACTCTGACACTTCCGAGCACGAGCCCTCCTTGCCTAGAGGCGTGCCCATTCCCCCATTGCAACTGCACCACGAGCTTTTCGGATAGTTCCGGAAGCTGACGGCCCCCTCCTTCAAGGGGGATGAGGACCCGTCTGAGGCAGAGGACTGGTTGGAGCAGATAGAGAAGGCGTTTGACACCCTTCGCCCTCCTGCGGAGTGCCCCGTTGCCTTTGCCACGTACCAACTAGAGAGTGCTATACACAGGTGGTGGAGGGCAGTTAGAGGCTAGGAGAGGGGAGAGCCGATGTGGGACCAATTCGTGACCCTCTTCTGTGAGCAGTACTTCCCGCAGACTTGGCAGGACCAGAGGAGGTGGGAGTTCAACACTCTCCACCAGGAGACGATGACTGTTAGCACGTATCGTGTGCACTTCCTGTAGCTGTCACGTTTTGCTTCGACAGCCGTAGCTATAGAGGAGGAGCGCCAGTGGAGGTTCACTGAGGGGCTCCGACCTGCTATTCAGGGGTATGTCAAAACCCTGAGGCTTCCCACCTTCTCGAGAGTGGTGGAGGCAGCCATGACATACGAGGAGACCAACCCGACCGTGTGAGACATCGATATCGGATGGAAGAGGCCCTACTAGCCAGAGTACTCTCAGGGCTGTCGAGAGAGGAGGCACGCGGCACCCGCAGGAGAGTGCGATAAGCTCGGATAGGTTGTGTTAATATGGCCAAATTAGCGTTGAAGTGAATATAGTGGTTAACCTAAATCGAGCCTAACCATCTTTTTACAAAATTTTTTAACCTAGACTACTTGATTTTATCTTGGTCACTTTTAGGCTGAAGGTTGATCTCAGGGAGGCTGGAATTAGAGGTGAATAAGTTTCTACGCCTTTCCTACAATGAATCTCTTTCGTGCGTTTATTATGTTTTTGGTTCTTTTCTATTTAAGATTTTTTTGTTGATAATTTTGTCCTTGAGGTACATCCTTAAAATCTGGTCCTTGGCTTTGAGCCAAATTGTTCTTGTCTTTGAGCCAATTTAGGGTTCCAAAAACTGGTCTTACTATTCGCAAGACCGAGTACCTGCAAGACAATGATTATCTTTTCTCTTTTACTATTTTCTTTATCTTTTTAATAGCAGGAAACAAAAGAGAAATAGAAACTAGATAGGTTGCTTATAAAGAAATAAATATAGTCTATATATATATCGATATATATATATATTATATATAGGGGTTACGAACGTGGCATCAGACGGATTTTAAGATGTCTGGGAAGTGGCCCAGATGTCTATCCAGATGTCTGGAACCCTTCCCAGACGTCTGGTAATAAATTTTTTCGGCGTACCAGGTTGCATCTGCGCGCGTGCGCGCACAGACTGTGCCCGCCAACTTCATCTTCTTTTTCCTCTCTCTTCCTGCAGACGCGCCATTTCTCTTCTCTCTCTCCCCGTGTTGCCTTATATATAAACCCTCGCCCTCTCCCTTACCCTCATCTCCTCCTCCTTTCTCTTCTCCTTCTCCCTGCCAGCGAGAGTGTGAGCGAGCAAGTGAGCAGCGGCGGCAGCGAGCGTGCGGGAAGGAAGGTTACGGGAGGAAGGAAGAAGCTCGACCGCGAGGGTGCGAGCTTGCCGGGGCAGCTAGAGCTGGCCGGCGGGGGAGCGACGGCCTTGGGGTGTCGCGGAGGGGATGCTGCAGCTCGGGCAGCAGGCGGACGGGGCGCGGCGCGGCAGTGCGTCGCGGGCGGAGAGCAACCAGGTCCTGATTCTGGGAAAATTTCCCAGAATCAAACGTCTGGACTTACGTCCAGACGACTCCGAAGACGTCTGGAGGACGGTTTAGACGTCTGACAGGTATGATATTTCCTATCTTTTCTTTTCTACGCGTGTACGGCCATGCAGCCGTCCGCCGCGTCCTTCTGCGCTTTGTCCTGCTGAGAGCAGGTGTGTGTGTGCGCAGGTTCTACTCGGGAGGGCGCGAGGGCTCCCCATCCCACGTGAATTAGACGTCTGGCCACAGTACCAGACGACTGAGAGAACCCCCAGACGTCCGTGGTGACAATCGGACGTCTGGAAACCAAGGCCAGACGTCCCAGTGGGCTTCTGGACGTCTGAAGGACTGCGCAGACTGAGGTACGACCTGATCCACCTTTTAAGACGTCTGGAAGAGGTTCCAGACGTCTAATTTTGGACAGATTCATCGTTTTTGACCCGTTTAGGGCCCGTTCGGAGTCCGTTTTCCGCGTTTCGAGTTGCGTTCTTTCTAGAATTAATTCCTCTATCCGTTTACAGTAATTGTATACTGTTCTGAGAAACTCCTTGTGATTTATACAGTAATTGTATCCCGTTCCGTTGCAGTCTTGGGAGTTGTGGAGACACGCGGGATTGCCGACCATGCCCCCAGTACTCCCGGTTTCGCTGGTAGAGTGGCCTTTTAAATTTAATTAGCAAAATTTGTACAATTATGAAACAATTAATAGAGTATAGGGCATTGCATGAACCCTAGGACAGAGGAATTAGTTTGAATGATAGATCCTAGGGTATTGCATGAATCCTAGGACGGGAAAACTAGATTGAATGATAGATCTTAGGGTACGGCATGAACCCTAGGACTGGAAAACTAGTTGAATATATAAACATTGCAGTCTTGGAAAAGTGGAAGGGAAGTGATAACTGCCTGTAAATTGGTTAACAGCTGCCTGTTATAATGGATAATTACGGATGAGAACTTGAATTGTATGGACAAAAAGCTGGAATGGTAAAAACCTGAATTGACTGAGTTAAAAGAGCAGGAACCCTACGGGGAATTAGGAGTAGAACTCTTGGAAAGAGAATGGAATATATTGGGGAAGTGAGCTGGCCCTTGAGTACGGAGTACCAAGGAGAGCGACTGTCCCCCTGTTTAGTGCAGAGTGGAGCTAGCCGCCCCAGGGACCCGGGGTTAGGACTGGCCACTTTGTACCGACTTTTGGCCCTCGTGTACACAGTACCGAGGAGAGCTACTAGTGTAGGGAGAGCACTAGCTGTCCCACGGGTCCCGGGGTTCTACTAGCTCTCCTAAACCGACTTGTTAGGCCCACTGGGCAAACCAGGGTAGTCAGGCGAGGGTGCACGAACTGTGGATGGGCGAGACCCCTGTTTGGTTACTGTGGAGGGGCTGGACCCCTGTTACTGAGAGGGCTCTGCCCTATACTGGTTTCGTGCTGTGCTTTTGGTGCACCCGTTAATGGAAACGACTAACCGCGTGCCAGTGCGGGGTAGCTACCCGTGCGCTTATCGCGCGTGTCGTAGTTACCGTTACGTCTGTCAGCGACCTTGGGGTGGTTGACTGAGGGTAGGACCACCACGGGGGACTCTCCCGGCCAGGAGAGCATCATGTGTTACTTCTACTTTTCGGAAAAGACTGCAATCAAGATCGTTCCCACGAGGAACATTCAAGATCAAGAGAAGGATCTGAGAAATAAATTAATAGTGAATAAATAGAAAGACATTAATAAAAAAAGTAAAATATAACAGCTGTTGTACACTCTACTACTTCTTTAGCTTTTAGTTGCCACTCTACTCAGCGTTTTGCTGACATGTCACCCTTGTTACCTTTTCAGGAGCAGGTGTCGAGCAGCCAGAGTCAGCGGCTGCGGAGGGTGCTGGGCCTAGTAGGGTCCAGTAGGGTTACTTGTAGTACTTTCTGTACTTTTCTTCCACTGTAGTGAGTAGATTTCTTTTGATATTCCCTGTACTTTCTTTATTGAAAACTTTATGTCATGTACATGTATATTTCCTTTCTGTTGTGGTGGTGCATACTGTAGTATTTCCTTTCTGTTCTGCTATATTTTGTTACTACTAGTTATATACATGGTGAATGTGGTTTATTTTATTGTTCTTTTGGTTATTTCTCGTTGGACGACTGGGTCTTGGGATTAGTTGAGTCGGTCCGATTCTCGTGTCTCGTAGGGATTCGGGAATCGGGTCGTTGCAGGGGTTGGGGGTGGAGGTGGAAATGGCGTGTAGCACGGTGTCGAGTTGATCGATGTCTAGGAAGACGCAACCAACAGGACGAAGTGCCGCATGGAGTGTAGTATGGGTGTGTGGGAGTGTGTGCGGAGATGCTTTCTTTACGCAGGTATCGGGGAATATCAGCAACTGGTGCGGATATTCCCGCGATATAACATGTGGTGGAGTGTGTATTTGTAGTTATATATATATATATAGATATGTAAATATATATATATGTATATATATATATATATAACTAGATATATATGTATATATATTTAACTATATAGATATATATATATATAGTAATATATGTATATAGATATATAGATATATATATGTATTTATATCTATAGATATATATGTATATATGTATAAATATATGTGTGTATATATATATATGTATATATATTTATATTTAGTTGTATAGGAAATAATATGTATATATATATACATATTATTTCCTATACAACTAAATATAAATATATATACATATATATATACACACACACACACACACACACATATATATATATATATATATATATATATATATATATATATATATATATATATATATATATAAATATAAGTATGTATAAGGGTGCATAAGTGAGTGTGTGTGTGTGTATGAGTGAGAGAGCTGGAGAGTTAAGGTGTCTGGAGGCTGCGCCCCTCGTCTGATGGCCAAGGCACAGGCGCGCAAGACTGCGCGCGGGTGCTGGAGGACGGCGCAGCGCATCGCGCTGCGTGCTGGAACGGGAGTGGGCGAAGAAACGGGCGCTGGAGCAGACGCGAGCGCAGGCGCGTGCAACTGGCTGGAGGCGGTCGTGGCGGGGAGAGAGAGTGCGCGGTGACTGGATAAGTGAGAAACTTTCCAGTCATAGCACTGTAGCTACAGTGCTGCGCAGAAACACGTGAACAGTAGCTACAGTTCCCGCGTGGCTCGGACAACCGGTTGCGGCCGGTTCGGTGTGTGCGGGCGTGCTGGAGCAAGCCTGCGCGCGCGGAAGGAGCTTGCGCCTGCTGCTAGCTTGCGCGCGGGGGCTTGCGCGCTGCATGGAGGCCGCTGCTGCTGCTGGAGCTCCAAAGCTTGAAGCTTTGGCAATGGCGGGAAGGGCTAAACGATGGAAACAGAGAGTGGAATCCACCACGCCCACCTGCTCTTGGATGAGCTGGGCGGTGGTGGGACTCACAGTGGTGGTCGTGGGACCACTGTGAGCCTGCTCTTGCCCGTAGCGTCTCTCTTCACGGGGAAGAGGTGCTGCGTATGGAGGGGAGAGGGGAGGAGATGGCCTGGAGGAAGGGTCTGCAGGTGTTGGTCTGGACCAGGCTCCCCTGCGTAAGGAAGATGGTTGGGCTTTTTAAAGACGAAGGAGCTTGCCACAGCCATGCTGCAGGAGCTGTATGTTCAACCATGCTGCCAGGCAGAGGAATGGCGCGAAGAGGTGCACGCCCATTCCCTGTAGCCGTGCGGGGGAGACGATTTCAAAGTCAAGAATAAAAAATGAAGGTGAAGTTTTCAATGCAACCCTTGATGAAGACGTTAATTGCATGGCCAATTATTCACTTTCCTCCCCTCTTAAATAAATGCATGCATGTGTTAATTTTTACAAATGCAACTATGGGTACCTAATATGCAATGGCATTGCTAGGAAATAACACAAGATGGTATAATTGTTGGTGTATTTTTGCTGTGCAATCAGAGAGCCATCTCGTTTTGCGGGGTCGTCAGTGGCCTTTGCGGGCCTCAGACAGGGGCCAGCTGCTAGCACTGGACGCCCGCCCAGCCGTTAGCAGGGACCTACCAATAAAGGGAGTCGAGTTCCCCTCTGCTACCAGTGTGGCCAACCAGGCCACATCAGGAGGGACTACCCATCTAAGGCTGGAGCATAGAAGATGCTCCCCGCACCGAGCGTTGGAGGTCAAGCTGGTGGTCGTGGTCCCCAGGCGCGTGGGGGAGGGCAGCAGTCACGAGGAGGTACTGAGCAGTGGCTACTCGCCCGACCCAGAATGTAGTTGCTTAGTCTGCGTCGAGGGTTGAGGGGCGTTTCAACGCCCTGACATGCAGAGATGGCAGGGCTTCCGTTTCAGTGGTGGCAGGTATGGTTATCGTTTTCGGCAGATTAGTATACGTACTTTTTGATTCCGGCGCCACACACTCTTTTGTTGCTGCAAGTTTTGCTGTCAGTTTGGGACAGGACAGTGTGCTGTTAGAGGATCCATTTGTGATCAGAGGCCTAGGTGGCTAGTTATTTGTAGCTGAGGAGGTCTACACGGACTGTGAAGTCAGTATAGGAGGACACAGCCTCCCCGCTGACCTGATTGTGATACCGATGGAGGATTTTGGTGTGATTCTACGGATGGAATGGTTGTCCACCTACCACGCCTTGGTGGACTGTTTCGAGAGGAAGATCGTCTTCTCCATACCGGAGTTGCCTTGCTTTGAGTTTCACGGACAGCCGGTGGATGGAGGTTTCAGGTGCATATCTACGCTTCGGGTAGTGAGGCCTTTGAGCCAGGGGTGTGAGGGCTTTCTAGCTTGTGTAGTGGCAGAGCCTAGCCTTGTGGCTTACTTTCAGAGAATTTCGGTGGTTTGTGAGTACCCCGACGTGTTTCCAGAGGAGCTGCCAGGACTACCACCCGAGCATGAGATCCAGTTTGAGATCTCACTGGTACCGGTGACCAGCCCTATTTTTGCTGCACTGTATCGGATGGCACCACTTGAGTTGCGAGAGCTCAAGTCACAGCTACAGGACCTATTGGAGAAGGGCTTTGTGAGGCCCAGTGCATCCCCGTGGGGAGCCCTTATGTTGTTTGTGAAGAAGAAGGATGGTACCCTGCGACTTTGTGTTGACAACAGACAACTGAATAGGGTCACCATCAAGAACAAGTATCCGTTGCAGGGAATTGATGACCTTTTTGACCAGTTGCGAGATGCCACAGTGTTCTCCAAGATAGATCTGAGATTAGGCTACCACCAGTTGAGGATCAGGGAGATCGATGTCACCAAGACAGCTTTCCGTACCCCGTACGGGCATTACAAGTTCTTGGTCATGCTGTTTAGGCTGACCAACGCCCCCACTACTTTTATGGATTTGATGAACCGGGTTTTTAGACCATACTTGGATCTGTTTGTGGAGGTATAAATCGACGACGTACTCGTTTACTCGCGGGATCAAGCACAGCACGGATAGCATCTACGGATGATTCTGGACACTTTGAGACGATGTAGGCTGTGTGCCAAGTGCAGCAAGTGTAAGTTTTGGTTAAGGCAGGTGACTTTCTTGGGCCACGTGATCTCAGGGATGGTTTGGCTGTGGACCCAGCCAAGGTTGAGGCCATACTCGGGTGGGAGAGGCCACGTACAGTGACGGAGATACGCAGCTTTTTGGGACTAGCAGGTTACTATCGGTGGTTTATCAGAGGATTCTCGCAGATTGCGCGTCCTATGACCCAGTTGATTCAGAAGGGTGTGCCCTTTGCCTAGACAGATGCATGTGAGGCATGTTTTCAGGAGCTAAAGGAGAGGCTGACTTCAGCTCTTGTGCTCACCATCCCGGACAGCAGTGGCTATTTTGTGGTCTACACTGACGCTTCATTGCAAGGGTTAGGGGGTGTGCTCATGTAGCGGGGTCACATTGTCGCTTACGCTTCACGGCAATTGAAGCCCCATGAGAATAGCTACCCTACCCATGACTTAGAGCTGGCAGCTATTGTCTTTGCACTGAAGGCATGGAGGCACTACCTTTACGGTGAGACCATTGAGATTTTCACAGATCATAAGCGCCTTAGGTACTTGTTTGACCAGAAGGAGCTTAACATGAGACAAAGACGTTGGTTAGAGCTCCTGAAGGACTACGACTACAGCATCTCCTACCATCCAGAGAAGGCCAATGTGGTGGCTGACGCCTTGAGCTGGGAGGCACCCGCTCACTTGGCCTTTCTACAGGCATAGAGTTGGAGACTGATGGAGGAGTTAGGTAGTTGGCAACCCTGGGAGCCACAGGGCTATTGTGGGGTAGTGACAGTGACACGACAGACATGACCAGAGCTGATAGACCGCATTATCGCAGGGCAGATGGCAGATCCGCACTTACAGGCATTGCGGGACAGAGTGCTGTCAGGGGACCTAGGAGACTTTTCTTTTACAGACGAAGTGCTGGGCATGAGGGGACACATGTGTGTTCCCAAGGACGAGGAGTTGTTGAGAGAGCTTCTGACGAAGGTGCACGAGTCCAGGTTCACCATACATCCTGGGAACACAAAGATGTATCATGATCTGAGACGCGACTTTTGGTGGAAAGGGATGAAGTGGGATGTGGGTGAGTTCGTGCAACAGTGTTTAGTGTGCCAGCAGGTGAAGGCCGAGCACCAGAGGCCTGCTGGGTCGTTGCAGCCACTTCCTATGCCAGAGTGGAAGTTGGAGAGCATCACCATGGACTTGGTGGTGTATCTACCTATTACCCAGTGAGAACACGACGCAGTTTAGGTGATAGTGGACAGGTTGACGAAGACGGCACGTTTCCTGCCGATCCGAGTCACCTTGGGACCAGCACAGTTGGTAGAGAGGTACATTCGCGATGTAGTACGCCTGCATAGAGTTCCGCGTGAGATTGTATCCGATAGGGATATCCGTTTTACTTTCCAGTTTTGGGCTGAGTTTCAGCAGGCTTTGGGGATACGGTTGAGGTTTAGTACCGCATACCACCCCCAGACGGACGAACAATCAGAGCGCACCATACAGACGCTTGAGGACCTTTTGCGTGCCTGTGTACTGGACTGAAGAGGCTCCTGGGAGGAGCATTTACCCCTGGTAGAGTTTGCATATAATAACAGTTATCACTCGAGCATCGGCATGGCCCCTTACGAGGCTCTGTACGGACGGAGGTGTATTGCGCCCTTGAGTTGGGTCGAGGTGGGGACCAAGTGGGAGGTTGGCCCCAGGCTGATCCGGTAGAGTCAGGAGGTGATAGAGCAATTCCACAGATGACTTCACACAGTCAAGAGCAGGCAGAAGAGTTATGCTAACCAGAAATGCAGAGAGGTGCAGTTCGAGGTTGGGGATCACGTCATTCTCCGCGTTTCACCCATGAAGGGCTTGCAGCATTTTAGGGTGAAGGAGAAGCTTGCACCAAGGCTTGTGGGGCCCTTTGTGGTCCTGGAGCGGGTAGGACTTGTTGCTTACCGGCTTGCCCTTCCTCCCCAGCTTTTTGAAGTACACAACATGTTCCACGTGTCCAACCTCAGGAAGTATGTCGCCGATCCCTGTCACGTTCTAAGCCACGAGAGTGTCGAGGTGGGTGACGACCTGACCTACCCTGAGAGACTAGTGCAGATACTAGACAGAGCCGTCCGGAGTCTGAGATGGAAGCAGGTACCCCTGGTGAAGGTTTTATGGAGAAGCCAGCGGTATGAGGAGGATACCTGGGAGCCTGAGGCGGCGATGCGAGAGCAGTACCTGGAGCTTTTTGAGGGTACGTCTTTTCAGACCTACTTCGGTTCTCTGTAAGTTTGTTATGTGCTTTATTTTCCTTTTTCCGCACCCTAGCTAGCTCAAGTTTCGGGGATGAAACCTCGTTTAAGTTTGTAATGATGTAAAGACCCATCCCACTTTTAGCCTTTTAAGACGCCTGGAGTGTCAGTCAGACGTCTGTCCAGACATCTAGACCCATTTCTGGACGTCTGGAAATTAAATTTTTGTACGCACTCTGCGTTGTACGCATAGGTAGCACGCAGAACTCCGCTTCTCTCTCTCCTTTCTCCTCCTTCCTACCCAAACGCTACACCCTCAGCCTTTATAAAAGGCCACGCTCCCCTCTTCTCCTCTCCACTCCATACACCACCATCTCCACCTTCAGAGCATGGCGGAGCGGCGGGAGGAGGTGAGCGAGGGAGCGCGTGAGAGCGAGGAGGAGAGTGCGTGAGAAGGAGGAGGAGGTTGAGGTTGGGAGCTTCGGTGGAAGCTTGTCGAAGCTCGCTTGGCCACTGCGGCACGTACGAGAGGAGGAGGGAGTCCGGAGTGATGTCCTCGGCCACCTGCAGCAGTTGAAGCTGTGGTAGAGCGAGGAGAAACGTGGTGGAGCGCGGCGAGGAGCGCTAGGAGCGCATTCTAATACTGGAATTTTTCTAGTATCAGACGTCTGGAGTGCAGTCCGGACGACTGCTGAGCTTCTGGACGTCTGGAGTCAAGATTAGGCTTCTGAAAACACCTTTATCGCGAAGGTACGTTCTCTTCGCGGTTATGGCCATGCAGGCCGCATCGCAGAAGATATGTTTGGCTGATTTTAGGGTGGCTGCTCGGTCATACGTAGGAGTAGCCTTGGGAAGGTACGCAGAACGCCCTTCCACGCACTTTCGGACGTCTGCTCAGCTCACCAGACGACCGGAGGACTGGTCAGACGTCTGGAACTGCTTTCAGATGGTCGCAGGGGAGTCCTGGACATCTGAGGACACCGCAGGAACTTGAGGTGAGATTCTGTAACTTTTAAGACATCTGGACTTGTTTCCAAACGTCTGATTTTTGTCAGTAGACACGTTTTGACCCGTTTGGGGTCCGATAGGGATCCGTTTTATGCAAACGAAGTATCTGTAGTTTCCTTGTGAGTTGCTCTACATACTAGAGACCTTTATACACTATTCTGAATCTTCCTTTGTGATGTATGCCTTGGTATAGTATTTTGACCTACTGCGTGTCTGGGGCTCGCAGAGACGCCTGGGTCTGCGGTTCGAGCCCCTATTACTGGCGGATTATCTGATAGAGTGGTCTACCCCTATTAATCTTATTAAATAAGAATGTATCTGTGGAATTAGCCAACTGGAAACCTAGGATGTGGCATGAACCCTAGGACAGAGAAATGAATAAACCAATTGTACTTTAGGCGTACTCGCTAGCGGAAACGGCTGACCGCGTGTCAGTGCGGGATAGCTAGCCATGAGCTTATCACACATGTCGTTGTCACCGCTACGTCTTGACAGTGATCTCGGGGTGGTTGACTGGGTGTTTGACTACCACGGAGGACTCTCCCAGCCAGGAGAGCACCACGTGTACCTTCTACTCTTCGGAAAAGACTGTAATCAAGATCGTTCCCACGAGGAACATGCAAGATCAAGGGAATATGAAAGTTTGAGGAAAATGGGTGGGAAATAAAAAGGAAATACAATAAATAGAAAAGAGAATTAAACCTGTTGTTTTTACTGCTTTAGATAGTATAGATACCACTCTACTCAGCATTCGCTGACTCTATCTTTTTCATAACATTGTACAGGTCCAGGAGTTGAGCAACCCAAGCTTCCGGCTGCAGAGGGTGCTGGGACCAGTCGAGCCCAGCCGTAGTTTTCTACACTCCTTGCTGTACCCCCTTTACTGTTGTCGTGAGTTTCAGACTTTTAGCTACTGTTGTTGTTACTGTTGCTTTCGTTTCTGTTGTTCCTATTGTTGTGGTGATACGTATTGGAATAGTAGCTTTTACTTTCCTTTACAGCTTGTATGTTTTTATTGCTTAGTTATATTACATATGTGAATGTGGTTTATTTTCTTGGTTTTTGGTTATTTCTTATTGGATGACTGGGTCTTGGGATTAGTTGAGGCGAGCCAATCTCGGTTCCTGTAGGGATTCGGGAACTGGGCCGTAACAAGATGGTATCTGAGCGAGGTCATCCCAAGAAATGAACCAACTGGCTTGAGAATAACCATTCACGTGCATGTAATTAGGGTAGCCACCACAACAAGACGGTATCATCCGTAGATGCTATCCGTGCTGCGCCTGGTCCCGTGAGTAAACGAGTACGTCGTCGATGAATACCACCACAAACTGATCCAAATACGACCTAAAAACCTGGTTCATCAAATCTATAAAAGCAACGGGGGCGTTGGTCAACCCAAACGACATGACCAAGAACTTGTAGTGCCCGTACCGGGTACGGAAAGCTATCTTGGAGACATCGATCTCCCTGATCCTCAACTGGTGGTAGCCTGACCTCAAATCTATCTTGGAGAACACTGTGGCATCTCGCAACTAGTCAAAAAGGTCGTCAATCCTCAGCAGCGGATACTTGTTCTTGGTGGTGACCCAACTCTACCCCACTCCACTACTGTGTAGAGTGTTTAACTCTTCGCCGCTCATCATCGCCAGCCTTAGCTGCGGCAACAAGTCTCCACCACCTTGAGCATGTGGCGTGACAGGCCACACCGCCGCCCAAAGCTTGCTTGCACCACTATGCGTCTACACCAGCCACCACACCTTCACCAACACCAGCGACCACCACCATCACCAACAGTGCAACCACCACCAGTAGCCATCCACGTGCAGTTAAGTCGTCCGGGAAGTTTCCTGGACGACTGAAGCCCCTTAACCCATTTCCACGCCTCATCACCTTCCTCTTCATTTTCATCTTCCTCTTATTCCTCTGTCTTCACTCCACCAAAAACAACCCAAACCACCTCCACCACCTCGCCACACCACCTTCACCAGCGCTCCTACACCATTACCGTCCTCCTCCGGCGCGCACCTCCTCATGCGGCCAGCAGTAGACCAGCGCACACGCGCACCACCTCATCCACGCGACCCAGTGCACGTGTAACACCTCCCACACCCCACGCTGGCCGTGCATCAGCTGTAGCTGCAGCAATCCTCCGCATGCGTGCCAGCAAGGCTAGCATCTCCTCCGCGTGCCCCATGAGTGCAAGCACGCCACCTCTCCTTTCGCGTGCAACAACACGACCACACACGGTTGCCCGTGCCCTCACTACAGCAATAGGCCGCTGGAACCCACAACCATCGTCGCTCGACCCGATCGGCTCTGGCCTCGTCGCACTTCGCTGTGACTGCCATCACGAAGCCCTCGGCTGGCTTGTCCTCCACCGCAAGTCTCACCTCCAGCCATGGCCTCCTTCGCGTGCAACATGGCCATGAAAAAATGCTCTGTTTCACATCCAATTAAAATTTACAAGTGATACCATTGTGAGCTTCTCATTTTATCATTTAAAGGAATATTTTATTATGGTGATTTTCTGATAACATCCCTGACTTTTTATGAAAATACGATTTCAGCATGATCATATCTTGTTCCCTTAATTAAATGGTGATTTTGATTCAGTTTTTTGACAAAATTAATCGTGAACTTCTGTTTTTAACCCGTACGAGTTTTAATAAGCCATTGCCTCCCTGTAGACATGACCCGCTCTCCTAAGTGATTTAATTTTAATTCAATATTTTGATTAAACGATTTTCTACCACTTAGAAATACAAATGACAAATCATTTTAATTATCATCTTGTTAAGTGAGAATCGTCTTTTCAATAAGCGGGGCAAGGGAGCCTTTGCTTGAGTCCATGTCAGCCATTAGGAGTCGTTTTGCCGACCCTAAGAGGCGGCAATTGTCAGGATTGCGGGGGTGGATCTGTCTAGGCCCCAGCCAACTCGGGAAGGTGGCCTGTCAGCCTGACTCGTGGGCCCATCTATGCTGACCTTAAGAGGTTGCTGATCGGGTCTTGGGGGGTGGCTACACATTCGCTCGAGCTTGGACCGATTTTTGGACCGACTTGCCATCCTTGAGAGGTGGCAGGGAGAGGAACGTTGGGCACACCCTCTTAGGTTCTCGTCAATTGTAAGGGGTGATGGAAACACCATCATGAGCCATAACTAGCTCAATTTGGTGAGATAAAGTCAATAAAAGCTCTTATATATTAGTTATAAGGTCTCTAGAGCAGGGTGAGTTGTTTTGAGAAGAAAATATGAAAATAGGGTTATTTCTACAATTTTACCTTCTTATCACAAGTACAGAATAACCACGGGGTATGCCAGGGGTTTATTAAAGGTCATTTAGTCATTAATGTCTAATAAGTGGGTTCATGCAAACAGAAGCAGGTTTACACGCATTTCAAGAATTAATGGATATCTGAAACCCTAAAAATAGATCCGTTTAATTAACTGAGATTTTGGCCAAGATAAAATTCACATAAACCCTAAAAAATTCATATAAAAATATTCTCTAGGGTTTGGCATCCTTGAATTGACCATCAGAACCTGTTTTGATGCAAAATAGTCACAAACAGACTGTTGCCCTAATTTAGGTTTTTACATAAATTACCCATTCAAACTAGGTCAAAACTAAAATCCAATT
This sequence comes from Thalassia testudinum, assembly GCA_037157565.1. NCBI lineage: Eukaryota > Viridiplantae > Streptophyta > Magnoliopsida > Alismatales > Hydrocharitaceae > Thalassia > Thalassia testudinum. The sequence continues at coordinate 89,334,552 of JAZHRO010000012.1, forward strand.
TCACCATTGTATTCCTTAGGTCAAAATTAAGTTTGTATCAAAATTTGGACACAATCAAAGATTGCCTTGACTTAATTTGCAATTTAGTCCAAGTTTGACTCTTATTATCCCAAAAGATCCCTCGGCTTTTGAATTTATTACAAAAACCCCCTATCTTTGTCGTCACTCTTTGCAAACAGGTCCTTCCACCATTTTCGTGAAGGAATCCTACTTCGATGAGCTTTGTTTGGCAAGAACTTGTTGATTATTTGACAAATCTCTCTCAAAATTGAAGGAGAGATTCGTCAAGTAATTGCCTTCCTTTTGAACCTATTTGTGGGCTTACCAAGCATGAGAGATATGGGTATCCTTCGCTGGCAAGCTTACCAAGCCTGAAAGCTTGGTCTCCAAGCTTTAAACTCCTTCCCATGGCCTATAAAAGGAGTAGGGGCAAGAACCCTAGCTCCTTAGCAAGTCTTGGCTTGAGAAATTCCCTCTTCCTCCCTCTCCGGCCAACTTATGATTTTGCACCAGTGACTACCTCCATTCTCCCTCTTCCGACCGTCCAACCATCAAATTGGACGACCCAACGTCCTTCCCTCCTCCTCGCGAACCTCTCTAGCCAAAGAGAGGCCATTCCCCTATCTCACTCGTCGTCGCCGCCTTGCCGTCCTCTTCTCCTTCTCCAGCTTCAATCAAGCCACGACCGGAGCTCTCCGGCTCTCGTCCTCATCCCTAAGACCCTCTACTTTCTCCATTTACTCTCTACTTCTCTTTCCCGCACTAACGACACACACTCGACCACCGCTTCGCCCTCCCTGACTTCATCTTCCTCCACTCTGGCCATTCCTCCGGTGAAGCTCTCCACTTACTCCACTAATCCAAACGCTTCGCCGACAAGTCTACGACCTTCGCCTCATACATGAGAATAAAACCCCTCAAGAAATTGAGGGGTTTGTTTGCCCTAATCACTTGTCGAACTCCATGCTCACCGCACTGTCATCTTGAGGTCGTCTGACTTCTTCACTCACTCTCGTGCGCCACCAAGACCACCATCATGTTCGCCATCCTCAGGCGATCCTCCTGAGCATATTTGATGTGGTCGTGAGGTCGTTCACGTGCTTGCAGGTATTCCTCTGGAGCTTTTCCACCGCCCTAGCTGCATCGACTACGCCTTCAGTCCTCCGACCAAATCCACTCCAAATTTCAGCTCTAGTTCATGTGGAGTGGTCTCAGGATCCTTCCTAGGTCCTAGATTGGGGTCACGAGCGCTTGCAATTGCCTCAATTTGAGGCGGCTTCACTAGATGCAACTCACGCGAAGAACAGGGACTTAATAGTCCCACATCGTGAACTATCGAGACTTCAAAGCTGCATATATTGAATTTCTGAAGGGGGCTTATTGCCCAAGATCACCGGGGGTCGAGTCCTTGATCACCTCTCTAAGCACCCGCTACCCCACGCCGGCAGATCTAGACCATTGACCGTATATCCGATTACTTGGTTAGCCCTGGGTTTAAGAGAAAGAGAAGGAAAGAAAGGAAAAGAGAGAGAGGGGGAGGGGGGTTTTGCTCTGGTGCCCACCTCTCGACACTTAGTGAATTCTGAGGGAGGCCTTTGCCTCTGCTGGTGTTGGTGCTGAGCTCTGCTATGCCTCTCCCTGAGGCTTGAGAAAGAGAGGCCTTGCCTTTGTGTGCTGGTTCTGAGTGCACAGTACACTTATCCTACGTGGATTAACCTTGGTTGATACTGTTGAGATATTTGATATTATTGTAATTAGGGTAATTGGTGATTCAAATCACCATTTTGCCCTAATCTTTTTGCACTATCAACATTTGTTCTCATATACATATCATTTGAGTTTAGAAATTTCATCATATATTGAGATCTTGTGATAGAATTGCAATTTTGAGATTTATTGCAACACTTGCTCCCTACGTTCGACCTCGAATTTTGTTAGGCACTCTGAAAAGGATTTTAAAATCGTCGCGGTGTGGTATAGGTTGAATTAGCGCGAAAAACAAATAATATTTATTACTTGAATTTGAAGTTCGAGGATGAACATAGGGAGAAAATAGGAATTCACACACTAATCTCAAATAATGTAAATGTGCACAAAAATTTAAACCACAAAATGGTATTCAATAAATACTAATTTGTCACATTAGATATTTAATGAATTTTCAGGTATTTTGAGGCAATAAAAAGGTATAGAAGCTAAAATGACGGTGATTTGAATCACCAATTATTCTCTAAGCCTATATATATATATATATCAAACATTCAATATCTCAATAGTATTTCTAAGTATCAATCCTCAAATCAGACGTTTGCTGGTAGGATCAGACGTCTTAAACATCAGATGTTACAGTGCTTCCCTAGCATTGTTCTTCTTCTTCTTTCCTTGGCTTCTTCCCTTTCTCTTTCTTCTTATGCTTTTCTTCTTCTTTCCTTCTTTTGCGGCTGTGCCTTCTCTTTTCTGCTTCTCTTCTCTTCTCTCCTTTGTTTTCTCTTCACGCACAAACCTTCTTCCTTCTCCTCTACTTTCTTCTTACGCACAAGGGAAGCAATCCCTCCAGTGACTAAGTGTCACAGAGAGAAAGACCCCCTAACCCCTTCTCTCTTTCTCACTCAAAGTTCCTCCTCTTCTCTCTCAAATCAGGCGGGTATACGAGAAATCAGATCAAAGCCCAGACCTGCGTGGCGTGGTTGCGGGCGAGGGCATGCGTAGGCACATGCGAGGGGACCTCACCCCGTGCTGACTGAGGCGAACAGGCTATAGCACAAAATCAATTTAAGTCCGTGCGCCGCTTTTTCAGCTATTGAGGTGGAACTAAAGTCCCACCCTTTCTTCGCATGCATTGTTGCAATGATGATGCCTCAAATTGGTGCAATTGCAAAGGACAACACCTTCAGTTGGCACCCTAGGATCCTTCCTGGATGTGTTTTGCGTGATCTGGGCATAGTGCCTGGAGCTGCGAACTCAAGAACATGATGAAAGCTTGCTTGAAGCAACTGTGGCAATGGCGGTGAAGGTCCTGAACTTGAAATCCAAAGAACGGTCTTTCGACTCGGTTAAACTAGCTCAGTAGCATCGTCGAACGATGACAAATGTGATGGTGTTTGGTGGGGTGAGGAGGTCGTACGACCTCAAAACGTGGGTGCGGTGAGCATGGAGTTCGGTGGAGTCGTAGAGTGGCAAATAGGGTGAATTGGTAGAGGGATTTTGTTGATTGGAGCACGACGGAGCTGATGGAGGTGATAGCGGCGAGTTTCGAGCAGTGTGGCGGTGTGTAGGCGTCGTCGGAGCTTCGCCGGAGCGGAAGAAGATGGAAGGGGAGACGTGTAGTTGGCGGTCGTTTTGAGATATAAAAATAGGGAAAAAGAAAGAGGGAAGTAGGGGAAGCTAAAGAACCTAGTTTTAGGGATGAAAGGGGAAGGAGGACTCCAGTTTTGATTGGCCGGCACCGTGGAAGAGAACTTCTTCATTAAGGTGGACGGCCTGGAAGAGAGGGGAGGACAGCCTTGGCTTTGACACACCAGGCAGGAACAAAGGAGATGAAGATATTAGCGCTCCCACGTTGGCGATTGGGAGGCCGGAGATGACGGAGGACAAGGCTCGCCGGACCTAAGAAGGAGCAGGGCCAGGGGTGGAGTTTTGAAGAGGGTTTTGGTTCCAAACCTTGCCGGGGAAGTTTGGCCTGATTTGGGCCTGCTTTTATAGGGCTTAGGAGGGGATTTTGAGCTTGGAAGCCAAGCTTCCAAGCTAGGAATTGTCGCTGGAATAGGAAGTTTTAAGATACCCAAATATCTCATGAGTTCACATGAAATTGGGAAGGCTTTTAGACTCATGACCGGATTCATTGGAGAGAGAACACCTCAAGGAATCTCCCTTTCAATTTTGGAAGGGATTGAGCGAGAAATCAGGGAGAGCTTCCCATTTGAAGGTCGCCAGAGTTTTAGGAATAGAATTTTGGTGTGGAGGGGACCTTTCAGTGAAGAAGACAAAGAAGTTAGGGGGCTATTTGTAAGAGAATTCAAAAGTAAAGGTCTAAATGAGATAAAAAGAGTCTGATTGGACCAAAATGTAAATTTGGTTAAGATGATATAAGATTGGGCCAAAATTTTGCTGTAAACATAATTTTGGCCTAAGGAATCCAATGGTGAAGTTTAATTTTGGTTTTGACCATGTTTGATTGGATAATTTATGCAAAAACCCAAATTATAGCAAATATCTATCTGAAACTCTATTTTAGGTCAAGATGGGTTCTAATGGTCAAATTAAAGGTACCAAACCCTATAGAATATTTTTATATGAATTTTAGAGGGTTTAGGTGAATTTTATCCTAACCAGAACCTCAGTTAATTAAGTAGGTCTATTTTTAGGGTTTCAGAAGTCATTTAGTTCTCAAAACACGCGACTAACCCACTTGTTGGATATTTAAGTTCATTTGGCCCTTAATTATCCCCTCGGAAAACTCGTGATTGTACTGCATTCATGATATGATGGTAAAATTATAATTTTAACCCTATTTTCTTGTCTTTTCCTCAGAATGATTATGCAATGAATTATGGCTCTCTGGTAGAAGCATTTATTCCTTGATAATAACTAAATTGAGCTAGTTATGGATAATGATGGTATTCCCATCAGATCTCTTTCGAGCTATAAATTGTATTTGTTCACGTGCTATTTTCGACTATATTACAACGAAGTGTTTTTAAAACCCCGATTCAGTGAGTGAACATTTTGGTTCTATTGTCGGGGAGTAACGCGCAATTTGATCTCTTGATTGCAATATCTGATTTGATACTAACTTGCTCTATCTATTTTTGCTGTGACCTGTGTAGGGAATTTAGCCAAGGAGTAAGATCAACCACACAACAGCCACTCCAGGGGTAGGTAATCTCATTTTCCATCCCCATTAAGCCCCTTATTCTGAAAACCTAAAAAAGGAAAAATCAATTAGGATCAACTTGCATTCTATTCTTAGAATCAATCATCACAAGTTGCCTAATTTGATTTGATTTGACTCTTTGTGTAGACAAACCCTAACCTTAATTCTTGCACCTACTTAGGGTTTAAGGTATTTAGGGCTATCACTTTCTTGCTTGAGCCCTAGGTACCACATTTGGAATCAATTAATTGGACCAATTAAAGCCAACTAAGGTTTCCATCTCAGGGTTTCAGGGACATACTTGCTTAAAAAAGAATCAACCTTATGTGTGCTTAAACCTTGATTGAATCTACCTAATCAAGCAATCCCTAAAATCAAGCTCTAAATCTCACTTGAATCCTAAATGCCAGACTTAATATCCTCAAAGGACAAGCAGGTGAAGTTGGCCCACATTGTGGGGTCGACCAATCTTCAAATTAGGTCACCTTGCACAAAAATATCATAAAGTTCAAGTGAAATCCTAAGCTCCCACTCTCTAAACTTAAAATTGGTAGACTTGAGAGGTCAAGCCACCATTCTGGTCTACCTGGATCAATAGTGACAAGGAAGGTAGGGTGGGGGAAACCCTGTAACCCGTGGGGGCGCTCTATCGTGTAGGGGCCTTTGCGGGGCTCTCCCTTCCTGGTTGTCCAGGTAATTCTCGCGTGGATGACTTTTTGATCTAGGGGTATCATCTGCCTCGAGCCTTTATAGCCATTCAAAAATCTTTGGGTGTCTTGATTGGGTCCATCGCACCTTCTATTCCTCATCTACTCCATCGGTGCATGTTTGGGACGAGGTCTCTAAGATCACCATTGAGGCCTCCATTAGCTATTCACTCCCGTTGAGGACAAGCCTCAACTTCCCCGCTTGTGCAACCACCCAACCACATTGACATATTTTTTGATTCATCTGAGCCTAGATCTCCTTCATCCATACTCGTGGAACAACTAGTAGAAGAAGAAAATAATCTCCAGACTCAGCTTCAGCGCCTCAACGATTTATTCCAATCCTTTATGAATCCACCGTATTGTTCTATGATGAGAGATCATTACAATCCCACTGTGTTGGCGATCGAATCTCAAGTTCAAATCCCGACTAGAGGTCCTGATAATGAACTCAAGCTCAACATAATTCATACTATTTCTAAATTTCATGGGCTTAATTCTTAAGATCCCTTCCAGCATATCAAGCAACTCAAGAATCTAGCCTAGACCTTCGGGTCAGAAGCTCAGAATCGAGATGTCTTGCTCATGAAAATGTTCTCCTTCTCCCTCATGGACAAGGCCACTCATTGGTACCAAACTCTGACTCGTCCAATCAACACATGGGCTAAACTACAATCCGAATTCCTGAAAAAGTTCTTCCCTGTTGGTTGGACAAATGCTCTGCAGCACCAGATCACACATTTCATGCAACAAGCAGGAGAACCGCTTCATGAGGCATGGGATCACCTTCTAGATCTGATGTGAAAGTGCCCCTACCACGAAGTTCCTAAATGAGAACAAGTTCAGTCCTTTTACCAGGGACTCCGTGAGGATATTTGATTGTTCATCAATGAGACCTATGGAGGAAACATCATGGGTCAACACAAATACACTGTGTGGGAGATTCTCGAGAACATTTGTGAGAACTCCATCAATAATGAATCCATGGGCATGTTTGATTGGACGACTGCCTGTGCGTTGATGAATCTGCGGGGAGCACATGAGACGTAGGGCCTGTCCTCTTCCGTTGACTTGGAGTTAATGGCCAATCGTCTGGACAAGGTCTCTTTCATTGAGAAGAAAGTGGATGAGCTGACTCGACATTTGCAGTGAGCCACCTCTGCGCAAAACCCATTCGCACAACCACCCTCTAGGAGGGAGGCTGTGCACAACATTTATCACCGACCTTCTTAGGGGATGGATCTATACCCACCCTTGTCTGATCTAGGGTTCAGAGGAAACTCCTGATCTGCGCACTCTAGTTGCCTGTAGCTACTAGGGCCCCTCTCCGGAGTAACCCCCCTTAGGTTCCTCACGGGCTTTCCATTCTTTCACCTCACAGAACCAGGGGGCAGTGAACCTTAGTCCATGGTCTGCACCCCCTCTAAGTATGCCCGCCTAACGCGTGGTCAGGGGGGTGGATTTGTCTAGGAATCCAATTGCCCTGCATGAGGGCGATCCTTTTCAGACTGATTCGTCTCAAGGATGTTTTCTCAGTGCGTGACCAAGTGAGTGCGTTCTTCTTTAGACGCAAGGCTCCATTTCCTGGTACGTTCTACCCTTTGCTGGTGGATGAAGCCTCTTCTGTGGGCAGGCGTTGGGGCCTGCCTATCTGGGGGCGTACCTATCTTAAGCGGTGGCTGTCGTTGGCACCGCGTCCCTCGGGTGATCCTTGAGGGGAGTCACCTTGTTCCATGGCTCCTTATTGGGTATTTGAGCGTGTGGCTGGGGACATTGTACCCATGCCTGTGGCGCGGATGGACTGGATCGAGGAGCCATGCATCTACCGCATCACGGGGTGTTTACAAGGTGAGACCGATGTTTAAAATGAAGCGTTGTAATATAGACGAAATTGCTTGGAAAACAAATACAACTTTTATTACTCAAAAAAGTTCCGAGGTTGAACATAAGGAGCAAATGGAATTCACACACTAATTTTTAACAATTAATGTAATTTGAACACAAAATATTACTTAAAAACTAATGTGCAATGTAGAGCATATGAGTATATGAAGAGTAAAAAGAATTTTAGACAAAATAATGGTGATTTGAATCACCAATTATAAGTCTAATACATAGAATAATTACTCAAATTTACTAGAGGAGAGAGTATGAAATCTGACATCTGATTTTGCAATCAGATGTCTTAAATGACATTTGCTACAGTACCCCTTGTTCTTGTCTGCATGCCTTTTCTTCTTCTCTGATTCTTCCTTTCTTCTGCAACTCTTCTTCTTCTTCTTCTTCACTTATTCTTTGTCCCTTTAGCTCAGGCCTTCGCTACTTCTTCTTCTGTTCTTCTTTCTCTCTTTTCTCCTCTATGCCTTTAATTCTCCTCTTCTTCTTCTCTTCTTCCTTCTCTAGCTTTTCTGCCTTCTGAATCTGGCCAAGTGTCAGAGCCAAACTTCTTAGGGCAAAAACCCCCCTTCCCCCATGTAACTCTCCTCTCTTCTCTTTCTATTTCAACCTCGCTCTCCCAGAGCCACAGTCGGTCGGGTAATTGGACCAAGCGCATAACCTGGTCCAGGCTCACTGGCATGTGATGGTGAGCGAGGAGTGCAGGTCAGGTCGGGTCAGGCCAGGTCCGCAGGTGAGGTGTCGCGGACGAGGCCGGGTGAAGGTGTAAGAGAACCTCACCCTCAATGATTGTAGGCAAACAACCCCATTCACTTTTTGCTAATATGTAGCTGCAGGTGACTCTTCGTATCCAAGGTGGGACTAAATGTCCCACCTTTCTTCCGCGCAGCACAACAGCAAGGCACTCAGCCAATTTGACGAGGCAGCAGCTGCTGAAGCCCTTGTGTGAGGACTTGGACACCTGCACACCTCAATTCCGCACAGCCTAGAAGTATCCCCTGGGGCAGAGCCACCCTTGGAGTAGCTTGAAGCTTTCTCGAAGCACGGCGTCAATGGTGGGTCTGGGCTTGCTACCTGAAATCAAGAAAGGGGGCCTTATGGCCGCATTAGAACGCTCAGCAAGATCTCCGTGGCACGGCGAATGTGATGGTGGCAGTGGCATTGAGTGACAGTAGTTGTGGTGGCCGGACGGTGATGGGAACGGTCGGTGAGAGTGGGTTTGTTTGGGAAGGTGTTTGGGTGTGTGATGGAGCGAATGGAGTGAGGGAAAATGATTAGGGATATGTGGTGGAGGTTGTAGGGTGGTCGGCGAGGTGGATGGAGGTGCGTAGTGATGGGAACACCTCGCCGGAGGAGTCACCAGAGATGGAGGGACTGGTATCCCACGTCGATGTGGTTGCCAAACGTGGGGAAGACGAACCTCCGTAGGAGAGGCGGCGGAGAAGACGGGGAAAGGACGACGACGGCTGGTATTGCGCGACACGGAGGATGGTGATAAAGGTGAATCTGCCACTAGTTTCGTGGTCAGAAGACGAGTAGAGTCGAAGAGAAACTGCCGGAGCTTGTGGAGAGTTGCGGCTGAAGAGGAGAGCGGAAGAGGGGGAGTCCGGCCCAATTTCAAGCTGAGGAGAACGATTGAACCCTGGGGAGTCTTTTATAGGTCATCAGAGATGGTTTTGTGCTTGGAAGCCAAGCTTCCAAGCTAGAAATGCTCGCAGGATTTGGAAGCTTCAAGAGACCCAAATCTCTCATGCGTTTGCATGAGAGGTTGGGAAAGAATCAGAGCATCTTGATGAGTTCATATTAGAGAGGATTACTTGATGAATCTCCTTCCCATTTTGGAAGGGATTCATCAATTAATCAGGGAGAAAATCCAAGTTGAAGGTCGTTGGAGTAGGTTTCCTCCGCGATAATGGCGGAGGGACCTGGTTTGAATTGATCAGTTTGATTTGATTTTATTACTCGAATATTTCAAAAATTCTCCGAGGTCGAACTCAGGGAGCAAGCTTGATTTTAGAAACATGGAAAATCACGATTTGCAATAATACACTGTTTTACAAAAAATTAGAGAGGAAATAAATTTTCTTCTCTTTTCTTTTCTTCTCTCTTTCTTCTTTGTTGTTCTTTCTCTTCTTCTTTTTATCTTCAGACGTCTGATTATGGGAATCAGACACCTTAAGTAGACACTTGCTATAGTGCACGTGTTCTCCTTCGTCTTCCTTTCTCTTTAGCTGCTGCTTCTTCTCCTTGGCTTCTTCTTTTCTCTTCTTTCTCTTCTTCTGCTTGGCCTTCGTCTTTGCGGCATCTCCCTCCTCTTCTTTTCTTCTTTTCCCTTTGGCTCTGTCTCTGTCTTCTTCTTCTTCTGTTGGCTTCTCCTCTTCCTCTTCTTCTACTTCAGCTCCTGCTCCTTCGTCTATTCTTCCTTTCCTTTCTTCCTCTTCTTCAGCTTCTCCTCCTCTATGCGGCTAAGTCCTTGGCCGCTTCTTCTTCTCTTCTTCTGTTTCCTCTTCCTCCTTCTTCTTTAGCTTCCCTGCACAAGCATGGTTAGGCAAAACCTAACCCCTACCCTCCCTGCGTCTCTTTCTCTCTGTTTCACTCTAGGGTTCGCTCTCCCAGAGCTTGCTCGGGTATACGGGTCGGGTTACCCACCCGGGACCAAGCCCACTGGCGTGCGGTGGTGGGTGAGCTGTGCTAGGCTCAGGTAAATGGGTCGGTAATAATAATATGTGTCTTTTTTTTAATGATGATTGGTTCGTTGTAATGATTCTGCAAGGTGTAATGAAAATATTATTAGTGTCATTGTAGTGGGTTGTATGGAATACCAATCATTATTACGACCATTATTATTTATTTATCTAATTTTTACTGGTTTTATTTCAGGTCGTTCACTGGAAGGTAATTATTGAATTACATCGCTCTTTAATCTCAAAATTGTCCTTTAATTCCAAAAAGAAGTTTTACATCTAATAAAGAATGAATGACTGAAGACTTGGTTTGCCTACTCACAAAGAGTTTATCAAAATGCTTGCAAAAACTAACTATAAACAAGCACCAAACATTTCATCACTATATTCTGAACTCTCTTTACAAGTTATAATATTAATACTTACATGAAAGTATACTACCAACTAAGATTACATAGTATACTAAATTAACTTACTAATCTGACACCTACAGTAACACATACAATAGCTATAGTAACATATGTAAGCGTCGCTAGATCCCAGAAAATACTATATACAAACTTAAAGAGGGAAACTAGGGTCTGTAGCGACGGTTATGGCGACATTTTATTCTGTTAGTAAATGTAAGTAATTGGCTATACTACGTATACATATATATATCTTTTGTATTTGTATTCACCTTCGTATTTACATCTCTCTCTCTTACTCCACACTAATCTTCTACTGTTATTCTTCTTCTTCTTTGTTTTAATTTTGCCTTAACAGGCTCCATAAACTGCGGCGTAGAGGTAATTAACTACTATCATTAGTTCTCTTAATTAATTAAAAATGTGTTTAATTTGCGGGCACACTTTTCGAGGGATACACAGCACCCAGAGGGTGGGATCAAACCTCTACTAAGCGTGACCTTTTTGTTATTACGTCGCTTAATTACGTTTCATCAAGCTCAGAACACAGGCTTTCTTAGCCTGCTCACACACACATCTCCCCGGGCCCCCGGCCCTACAATGCTCAGAATATGCTCAAGGGTATGCTCATAGTAATAGCGTATGTTGTTTCGGGCGCCTAGCGCTCGTGACGACTACACTGTAAAGTAACAAAATCAATATAAATCACCACGCGCACTTTGCAGCGCACGATGTGGTGTTATTCGAGCACCGCATCTGTGCTGAAAAGTGCGCACGACTGCATGCTGAGGGAGATTTTGGCCCTCAATTCGAGGGCCACAATTTATTTAAAAATAAAAATAAATTATGGGAAAATGAAGTATTTACATAATACTATACAATTGTACATTTAATTTGAGATTTTAATTATATTTACTATATAAATAAATTCACTAAAGTGTACGATTTTTACACACTGATTTTGGTGTTTTATTCTTTAATTACTTATAAATTAGCTATTATATGGTCTAATTAACCTTATACAGAGTTAGTATACATGTATAAGTATTTTATAAACATTTTTATTATATTTCTCAGAATTAATTTCTGTTGTATTTACATTTGAATAGCATAATTGATTATTTTATTTATAAATCAAGTTAAAGTAATATAATAAGGTATAAACATACTTCAATTAGCTTAAATTACTTAAGATATATTAGCCTAAGTATACAGATTCAATTAACTTAATTATAATCCTAAATTACTAATTTATCTAATTTAATTTAACAATTTAGCTATTAACTTAATAAATTCATTATTTATTATATATAAAGGATTAAATTAAGGTACAGGATTTTATTAACTTATAATCTACATATGCATAGATATATACAGTTTTATAGTTTAATATTGTTATTTATACGATCTACAGATTTAGCTAGTCTAAGAATACATATAAGTTAGTTTAATTTATAGATAGTTATATAATTAATGTATATACTGTCTGATCTAAATTAGATACCTAATTTACAGTATGTAATATATTTTCATAGTTATTTGTATAGTCTATGTATATGTACTACCTATTTACATATATAACCTAGTATAGAGCTTATGTTTATAAGAGTATACTTAATATACGAAGTAATATATTTTTAGGTCTTTTGGGAGTTTTTCACTTTTTATGTTTTTTATAAATCTTATAGAAATAAGAGATGAGAAGGGAAGAGTTGGTCGAGGAGAAAGAGGCATGTTTAATGTTTTTTTAAGTATAACTCTTATTATTAAGCTTCATGACTGCCTTATTTTCATTCAGCATGAAATTTAGGAAGTGTTTACCAACTTTAATACATTCCTTAGTTTAGTTTCCCTTTTTAAATCATGTGTTGGACAGTTAGCTTTAACTAAACTAGCTGACAACACTTGAAAGAGATAAAACAAGCATTCACAAAAATTAAAGTTCAATTATCTAACAGGAAAGCTTGTATTCACAAGGGAAGCAATATATCTATATGTTAGCTACATTCAAAACACATTCTACAGGGTATTACATCAGATTCCATCTACTACAAATTAAGACAGTTAGACAGCAGCAGCAGCATGGATTTTACAGACAAACCCTGCAGCAGCTCAAATCTAATTCCAGATGGTCTAACTGCTACTGCAGTTAGTTCATTTGGGATGAAATTTGAGTAGAGAGAGAAGGAGAATGTAGCTGCAAAGTGCAGCAACTTGCTGTAAACATTGGGATTAAAATGATAAATCCAGACTAATTAAAAGAAATACTCTCTCAATCCCCCATTTGACAAGGGTCTCACTTCTCATTAAAAACACTAAATACCCCAATTCAAATGCAAAAACCCTTATCAAAAACTTCACATCAGATTAAATCAACCAAAAAACACCGATCTAACTCTTCCTAATGCTATAGACAGCATGTAGAAAGAGTTAAATCAGTCAATTAAAATCCCTAATTCAAATCCCAGGTTCTGAAACCTTAAGGAGTATTGAGAACTCCTTAGGTTAGGAAATCATCAATGCATCCATTCAAAACAAACTCATGGATGCAAGATAAAACTTCAAATCACCACAGTGATTCTCCTTAGTTCTATCTTGCATTCAATGCATTAAAAACTTCATCAAACTCAGATCTGAATATGGCTCTTCTAAGATGAAGTCTGACATCAGAAACATCTCAGATTCCTTGCCAACAATGAACACAAATCAGAAGTTATTTAATTTGTCAGATTAAAACAGTTAAAACCAAATTGAATGGAAATCCTTGAAATCCAAGTTAAAGAATAATCTGACAAACTGAAAACTTCAAGTTTAGACCAGGGGCTTTTGTGAACAAAAGTGAGGTGAATGGGAAGCCCCTTAAGTGCTTTTTGACGCCAATTTCAGATCTGAGGTTAAAAACCAATCAAATCTGAAATTAGGTCTGAGTGTATGGGTGGAATGCGAAAAACAGGTAGTGGAAATCAGAAGTGGATATGAAAATATGGAGAGGGGGAGAATTTGTGATTATGACTATGTGAAACCTTCCCCTCTGATCTGGAATGATCAGAGGAGGTGAGGGGGAATTATAGTCTCAATCTACTACTACAGCTACTTTATCCTAACAGCAAAATTAAACACTACAAATTACATTAATTCTACTCTAAACCTACTTAACTACAGCTACAACTAATATGCAGAATAATAAATCTACTCTAACAGGAAGAAAAGGACCTATGGGTCCTTAGCTGATGGCTAAGGAGAAAGAAGGGAGGAAGATGACTCCAGCGGAGGGAAGAGTCTGCTAGTGAGGCTCCAGGGTCGTCCTCAGGTGCTACGAGATCCTTAGCGACGAGGAGGTCGAGAGAAGGTGACAATTTCACAGCCGGTGGCTGTGAAATCAACTGGAGTGGACGAACGATCGCTAAGAGATGTAGGAGGGAGCGATCCTTTGCGCGCACAACCACTGAGGTGCTTAAGTAGCAAACTCAGTGGCTGAGATCACCGCGCAGGTGAGGATACTCGAAGAGGTAACCGGTGGCGGGGATGAGAGGAGAGGAGCGTGCGGTGAGCCAATCTCAAAATCTGACCGTCAGATGGGATCTGGGGAGAGGGGTGAGCGCACGCGTCTATTCGCCCGAAGCTTCTATTCAAATCCAACCGCAGATCAAAATCGCGAGAAGCAACGGATGGCCGAGATTTGCCGTGTTCTTCGCGCGCTATAGTGCGTGCGAAGAGCAGCAGGCTGACCTCTAAAATGTTGGGAAAATTGCAGGGAAGACCCCTGCGTGAAGGGGTTGAAAATTTGCGTGCAGGCCCATAAGTGAAGAGAATTGCAACATGATGGACCCTGCAGCCTTTCAAAGGGGTCCCTACGGTTTACAAGTAGGTCCAAAAAGGAATTCTAAAGGCAAGAATGTAATGCATGAAGGACCTAAGTGTAAACTACATATTACATAGTCTAAATGATGTCCAAATGACTTCAAATTTTTATATGTGCTTAATTGAACATTTAAGACATTAATTATACTTTTGATTTGGCCTTTCAAACTTATTTATGTGTTCAATTAATGCATGGATCACCATTTGTTCTTTGCTTTCAAAATATCTTATTTTGTGACCTAATTATGAAATTTTAACACAGAGTAAAGGTTTTAGATCTTTTTCTTTAATTCCCACACTTAACCCTTTTTATCTGTTAATTTGATGTTGTTGTACTTAGTGTCTAGCTTAACTTCAGCTTTTTAGCCATGATGAGTAGCCACTCATCATACCCCCATGCTTACATTTTGCTAGTCCCTTAGCAAGCAATTCATTGAAGTGTAAAGCAATTTGAGTATCAGCAAGGCAAGTGTGAAGAGATATCTTTTTCCTCTTTCAAAAGTTTTAAGTGTTTGATGATGATCTTCAAGTTGAAAGATCTTTTTTTTTTCCAATAAACCAATTGTGTTTTGGACATTGTGAGAACCTTATTACTGAGGATAACCTACCACAACTCGAGACTTAAATGACATAGACCATCTCTCAACCAACAAAGACTCTTAATATTTAAACCTTAAGTCGAATTCCAGGACTCAGGGGGTTTTACAAAGACTCAGGATGCTATGAGGTTATGGCTGTGCTTTGTGAAAAGTCAGGACTAACCAAGTGAATTCTAAAGCTCACTCCCGGGGTTTCACTTCTTTCTAATTCCAGATTGATCCTAACTTCAGCTCATGTTTTCGAATGACTCTCAAGAATTGATGAGTATTCAAACCCAACCCTTATTGTGTTTGTGGCTCAAAGAGTTTTTGGTGGACAAACAGGGCATTTGTTTTGAACCCTGAAAACATTTTGGTGGAACAATTGTATTTCCAAAATCTGGAGAACATACTTTACTTTTGTGCAAGAACTCTCTCTTTTTTTTTTGGATCAGTATGTCTCCGGAACTTATTTGGTGGAGCGTACTGTATTTGGTGGGTGAACTTTTTGTGGAAAGAGTTTCTCCTATACACAAGACTAAAGGTTAGGACAAAGAGTCTACCTGCACGCACAAGTAACGACTCCACCTTCCCTAATGAATACAAGGGTTGAATTTTAGGTTCAAGTGGTCTTTCCTGACATTGTGTAGTGTAAGCCAAGGTTACTTAGACTCTTAAGTCAAAGCAAACCAACGAATCCTGTACTAGTGACTCAGGTACAAGAATATCCTAAAGTTAGGAGAGACTGTGGTCTATCTTGTCAAGGCTCAAAGTGTATTAAGCCCAAGTTTGTATCAAGCTATTATGGCCCGGCAAGTCAAACCAGTAACGGTTGAATGTCCATAAACACTTATTCTATATTTGTTTCCAACTAGAAGATCATAGTTAAACACTTATTTTTCATCTTTTTTCTTCCTTTCTCCTTAAAATTAATGTCCTCCTTAGACAATAGAATGCATGTCCCTTATTGTATTTTTGAAATTTTTGTGATTTATTATTTTTTTGTATTTTTGGCTTTGTATATATATATATATTTTTTTTTTTTTTTTTCCAGCATATATATATATATACTATTGGTGTGTCTACAATTGTATTTCAGTTTAAATGGTTAACTATTTACACACCCCCATGCTTAAATGTTGCAATGCCCTCATTGAATGAATAGGGTGGATGCAAATGCATGCTATGCTTTTCACTATCCTAGATTGGGTGATGGAAGGAAGTTGGAATGAGGAGATAAAATCTTTGTGCGGATGATTTTAAGTCTGATCTAGGATCAGAGTGAACAGTCGGGCTAGGAAGTGAAATGCATGACATGTGTGTCAATGAAAGTATGTTCAAAATGCAAGAGTAGAACCTAATGCAAATGAAAGCTAAAGTAAGAAAGGTGAAAAACAGTTATATACAAGGATAGGTTTTGCTAAGTTTAACGCCTTCAGCTAGGCGAAAACTTGGATGGTAGTTCAAAATGTAGGAGCAAAATGGTGGAATTGACAAGTTTGAGATCATGCGGCTCAATGAAAGGTTTCAGTCTTTGTCCATTTACAGTAAAAGGTTCAGATTTGTCAATTTCAGTGATCTCAATGGCTCCATTGTCAAATATTCTTAAGATTTTGAAAGGTCCAGTCCATTTTGATCTTAGTTTCCCAGGAAAGAGTTTTAGTCTAGAGTCGTAGAGAAGGACTTTTTGACCAGGGTGAAATGATTTCCTATGAATGTGACGATCATGAAAGGCCTTAAGTTTATCCTTATAAATCCTTGAGCTTTCATAAGATTTATTCCTTAACTCATCGAGCTTAGAAATTTGCAATTTCCTAAGATCACCAGCCTTCTCTAAGTCCAAGTTACACTTTCTGATGGCCCAATAGGCTTTGTGCTCTAGTTCTACTGGAAGATGACAGTGTTTCCCGTACACAAGTCTAAAAGGAGACATGCCTAAAGGGGTTTTGTGAGCTGTCCTATATGCCCACAACGCATCAGAAAGGCAGGAAGACCAATCCTTTCTATCTGGTCGGATGGTAGTCTGTAAAATCTTCTTGATCTCCCGATTGGACAATTCAGCAAGTCCATTGGTTTGAGAGTGATATGGTGTAGCTATCCTATGTGACACCCCATAATTTTGAAGTAGGGACTGAAAATGTGTGTTTCTAAAATGGGTACCCCAAATCTAGAGAAGATGAAATCTTGAACAAATTGTGTCACAACTCTATGGTCATTAGTCCTTGAGGGGATGGCTTCTATCCATTTCGAAACATACTCAACTGCCAACAATATATACTCGAAGCCATAAGATTTAGGAAAAGGTCCCATGAAGTTAATGCCCCAAATGTCAAAGATTTCGCACACCATGATCGGATTCAAGGGCATCATGTCTCGGCGGCCAATACTGCCGAGAGACTGACAGCATGAACATGCCCTGCTATATTTGTGTGCATCTTTAAAGATTGTGGGCCAATAAAAATCGCTCTGCAAAATCTTTGCAGCAGTCTTTTTTCCAGAGAAGTGACCGCCACACGCCTGGTCATGGAAGAACGATAAGATGCTTCTAATCTTCAGGGCATGGGGGCCGGCCCATGCGGTAAGGGGCTTCGCAGGGAGCTCCCCTTTCAAATTTGGGGCCGGCTCCCCATGCATGCGTGGCGCCATCCTCCATGCAAAGTCGCCGGAGGTATGACCTGTGCAGCAGGTGGCAGAAGGACCTGATTGGAGAAAATGACAGGAAAGTTAGGGGAGTATTTGTAAGAGTTTCAAAAAGTTGAGGGTCTGAAAGTAATTTTGAAGACTAATTTGCAAAGTGGGTCAAGACGGCCTTTCCTTAGGTCCAAATTTTGATATCAACCTAATTTGGACCTAAGGAATCCAATGGTGAAGTTAAATTTTAGGTTTGATGACATTTGACTGGACATTTTTCATAAAAACCTAAATTAGGCCAAAATTTGGGTATGGTCCTAAATCTAGGTCAAAACAGATTCCAACAGCCAAATTGAAGGTTCTAAACCCTAGAGGATATTTTTTCATGAATTTTAGATCATTTCTTTGATTTTTATCTTTCTTGGAACCTTACAAATTAAAGTGGATTTGTTTTAGAGTTATAGAATGTCATTTAATTTCCAGATTTTGTCATAACCCTTTTCTAACGAAGCCATCGCACTTTTCCTTTATTAGGTTCAATTGACCTATGTGTAGACCCTTAAAAATCCTGTTCATGCACTGCAATGATAAAATTACAGTTTTACCCCTTGTATAATGTTTTATTCTCTAATTAACATTTCCCTGATTTAGGCCTTTCCTTAGGTTATGTAGGAGCTTTTGTTCACTTTATTAGGTCAAAATGTATTAGTTAGGGTTCATGATGAGGTTCTCATCATACCCCCATGCCTAGCTTTTGCTAGTCCCTTAGCAAAATATTAAGGTTTTAACCTTTGTTCTAGACCATGAATTCCTTTCATCAATTTTCATAAGTGCTTTTTCTTCTCTTGTCTCTTTGATCAGGTCAGAATGACAACCATGGGCCTAAAGGTACATTAATACCAACCAAGATCCAGACCTGTCTAGCTTTAGCCTTGGACCTTAGCAAAGGTTTTTATGGCCCGTAGAAACTATCCTAAGATTTATTGGACTTCGTGGTTAAAGCACCCGTGCTTGAGACATTTTTAGCCTTGGTTCAGTTTGCAGTGCGTTTTATAAGAGAGAGACAGATGGTTTATTTATTTGGAGAGTTTTCTCTCTCTTTTCTTTTTAATTCTAGCTTAGTATTGGCTTCACAATATTGTTTGTATCGGATTCCTCATCCCCATCATCAATCCTCAAAGGTTCCTGGCAATCGATGCTTCGAGATAGCACCGCCCAAGGTAACTCCCAGAGCCCTGATTTTCGAGAATTCGAGATAATCCCACCCATGACGTTCCGTGGCCGAATTCGGACCTTGGTAATTGACATTTTGTGATAATGCCATCCATGTAATCTGAACCAGCAAAATGCTTACATGCCCCCGGTAGGATATGTAAATATCCTAGGAGACAAGCACCGAGGAGACGATATGTTGTTACGCATTTTCGAGGGAATTTCCCACCTCTCCACGCTGTGAACTCATCCAAATCAACTTGTGTTGATCAGCCGCTCCTAATCTAGGTGACATTTTCAGAATATTAGAAACGCTTCTGCGTGATTTTAATATTTATGCTCACTGAACCAGACTGTGTGTGAATTGGGGTGCTTAGGTTACCGAGTCCCGAAGGTCAGTTAACGAGACTGAATACTTCCTAAGCCTTAGACCTAATACTTCAGCTTTTCATTTTCCTCAACCTCTTGAGGAATATCTAGATCTTAATGGGTACTACGAGTCTAGCCAAAAAGGCCTAAGGTTAGCGTTCTTACTAATCTTCTTGTATTTCTTTAGCACTTTTTCTTTACTTTTCTTTTAATGTGGTCTAGAACTTTGGTTAATTCCTTAATTTCTTACTAATGACTATCTCTTTCTTTTTCATTTTGTGTTCCTTTTTAGCATTTTGCTCTTTTCCTCCTTTTGTAAAGCTCACCAACAACTTTTTCCCTCCTCCCATTTTTGTAATTTTTTTTTTGACATATGTGATTTTTTTTTTGAAACCTTTTCTTGTTATGAGTTTTATTACATTTTCATTCACCCCCATGCTTAAGGTTTGCAATGTCCTCATTGTACATTATGTGGGTTTTTATTTAGCTTAGTTCATGCATTAGGACAGGTATTGGGTGAGTGGATGGGTTGAGGTGACTGTTACAGACAATTTCTAATCTCAAGTACGAGTAGTTGAGGTGAAGTCGGCTGTCCTAAAGGATGAACCTAAAGTGCAAAGAAATGTCAGAAAAGGTTTCGGGTTTTCAAAAGAATGGTGGGCTATCTCCCGTTAAGCGCTAAATTCTACGCCTTCAGCCAAGCGGGAAATGGGATGCAGAGGGAATGGTCAAATCAGCAGAGTTTCGTATAACAAGCACCTTGATCAAGAGCCTGGTTGGTCCAACCAGGTGCTTGTTCAGATCAGTAGGCTGATGATGTAGCCCAAACCCAATTAATCCGATGGGTTGATACATGTAGATCAAGTGCTGTGGAACCCACCATAAACTATGAAGCTTGGACGGATGTGGAGGTGTGAATGCGGGGTTTGGCTGAGTTGAATCAGCCTAGTAAGAGTAGGGATCTGTAAAATAATCAATGAATGATGCGGAGACCCTACAGGGGTGATCAGAGAATGATGGAGCGTGGTCTTCAGTCTGATCAATGTCCGATACCCGGTGTATGTGAGGAGCATCTGCAAACAGCTCAGTGGGAGGGGAATCAAAATAGAAATTGAGTCTGGTTGCGGGTCGGGGTTGATGACGGGTTTGATTGGTTCTGTATGTAGGGAAGAGGTGGCTTCAATGAGAACTGGGTATGAGGGCTCTTCTAGAAATGAATGATTGGTGGTCTCATGTAGAGAGTCCTCTGGGTAACTATCAAATGCCTGAAGAATGTCCATAGGATGAAGGAAATCTGAATCGAGAAAAGATTTGAATTCTGGGTTACAATTACTCTTGGTATTTTCTGGTTTTGGTTCCTGAGGATCGAAAATGAATGATTTTATGTCATTGAAATTAGTGATCTCGGGAACCGGGACCTCAGAGTCAGAGTCGGAGAATGAGTCATGTGAGCTAAGGTCGTAGATTGTCTTGGTGTATTCAAGAAGCAGAGTCTCTCTGAGATCAAGTTCTAAATGAGATTCAAGATCATGAATTCCACCACAGAATAAATCACATGATGTGGATTCAGCAGCTTGACTGGGGTCTAGCCTATATGTCAATTCTGAGTTTAAAAAGGTGTTCTTTCTATGCTCAAGTTCCAAGCTGGTGGGACAGACCCAATTGAAACCCCACTCATCCAACTCCCCGATTTTAGTATCGTAAATTGGCATGACTTTCGAAAAATCGATCTGATTTCCTGAGGAAGTTGGAGAGGGATATTCATCAAATAGAGGTCCAGAATCATACTCTTTGAACATTTGATCTTCATCATATAAGGCCTCGTAATCTTCCCAATAAGTTTCAGATCTAGGTTCTAGGCTCAGGATGTGAGTGGAATTACTAGAATCTAAGTCTGAATGGCCTTCGAGGGTCACCTTATCAAAATAAGGGGCAGGATTTACACCCTCAAGAGGTTCAATTCTAGTTTTATTATTGCAGGAGTCTTGGAATTCTCAGCTTGGTGATTCATAATCTAGAGTTGGCTTGACATTGTGTTCTCCTACAATTTCCCAACCTAATTCAATAGTCTTTTATCTGGGTTGGGAATCCATAACCATTTTGTGCCTCAATCCCGAGATCTGGGGAACCGGATTGATCCTCAATACTATTCCAAGATGATTCATCCTTAGTTTGTGGTATATACGGGTATTTCTGGTCGATAGTTTGTTTCAGTAATCTCATCATCTCCACTCATTTTTCAAGAGCATCTTGGTGTTGTTCCCAAAGTACAGGATTTGTTATGCATTGAAGGTATTCAGATTTGTGTAATTTTTCGATCTCAATGTATCATGTTATGAGCATGTCTCGGGTTGATCCATTTGTGGCTTCTGTCAATAGAATTTGGGCACAGTTTATGATGAAGGCTGTGATTGTTGGGACATCAACCTGAATGTTTTCTATTGGTGTTGAGGTTTTGTGTTTAATTTCATAGAATTCAAGGGCTTCCTCAATCATCCTATGTCTCATGGATCTTTGTGGTTCAGGTTTCTTGAAGGGTAATCCTAAGTATCTAGGCTGCATATTCGGATCAGGTGGTGGAATAGAGATGTAGAATCAGAATTTTGATGTAGAACCAAATTGTGCCATGATGGAAGAAGAAGGGAAACTTGGTTCAGAATCAGAGGAAAGATCTAGGTGGTGGGGTTGCTGCACAAACAAGGGTACCGAGGGTTGGCCTCGGGGAGAGTGGATTTCTAAAGGAGGTTTCAAGGACCTCCTACTAAACATGCACTGATAAATTGGATGAGGTTAGAATGTGTTGGACCCAATCATGACACCCAAAATATGTTGGGTGACTATAGAGGTTCGGGGCGGATGATACCCATTAATTAGAAGGTCGTCCACCTGAGAATTACCTGGGCAGCCAGAGAGGGTGAGTCCTGCGAAGACCCCTACACGGTAGAGCGCCCCCACGAGTTACAGGGTTTCCCTCACCTGACCTCTCTTGTCACTGAGATTCCAGGTAGACTAGAATGGGGACCTTGACCTCTTAAGTCTACCACTTTTAATTAAGATCAAGGTGCTTAGGGTTTCACTTGAACTTTAAGCCTTTTTTGTGTGCAAAAGTGACCTAATTTAAAGGTTGGTTGATCCAAGGGAACAACTTCACCTCTTTGTTCCTGTGAGAGCTTCTTAGGCCCTTTCTTTTAGTGTTCAAGTAAATTAAGAGCGTGATTGCTTAGGGTTTCACTTAAAACGGTCTCTTCAAACAATGGTTTAGGCACACCTCCTCTTGGAATTTTTAGTTCTTTATTTAGAAGATGTGTCTCTAAAATCGTAGCTTGGAATCCTAGGTTGGCTCTAGTTGGTCCAATTAGTTGCCTCAGAAATGGATAACTAGTGCTAAAGCAAGAAGGTTTTAGCCCTAGTTACATTAAGTGGATATGCAGTTAAAGTGTGTTGAAACTCAAAATCAGGCAACTCTGTGAATTACTAAGTACGGAAGACAGGTAGACCTAGATTGATTTTTCTTTTCTTTTTCCTCTTTAGAATGTAAGGGGCTTAAGAGAGAGGGTTGAAGGTTACCTTTCCTCTAGTGTGGTTGTTGTGCGGCTGCTTGTCCTTTCTTGCCTTTCCTGCACAATAAAAGGGAGATCAAGTCAGTATAAAATAAAAAATTATGATTTTGAAGCATCTAAAATGCCTGTTGCTCCCCGGCAACGGCACCAAAAACTGGTTCAAATCGATCAGTTTGATTTGATTTTATTACTCGAATATTTCAAAAGTTCTTTGAGGTTGAACTCAGGGAGCAAGCTTGATTTTAAAAGCATGGAAAATCACAATTTACAATAATACACTATTTTACAAAAAATTAAAGAGGAAATAAAAATTTTCTTCTCTTTTCTTTTCTTCTCTCTTTCTTCTTTGTTCTTCTTTCTGTCTTCAGACGTCTGATTATGGGAATCAGACACCTTAAGTAGCCACTTGCTATAGTGCACGTGTTCTCCTTCTTCGTCTTCCTTTCTCTTTAGCTGCTACTTCTTCTCCTTGGCTTCTTTTTCTCTTCTTTCTCTTCTTCTGCTTGGCCTTCGTCTTTGCGGCAGCTCCCTCCTCTTCTTTTCTTCTTTTCCCTTTGGCTCTGTCTCTGCCTTCTTCTTCAGTTGGCTTCTCCTCTTCCTCTTCTTCTACTTCAGCTCCTGCTCCTTCATTTATTCTTCCTTTCCTTTCTTCCTCTTCTTCAGCTTTTGCTCCTCTGTGCGGCTAAGTCCTTGGCCGCTTTTTCTTCTCTTCTTCTGTTTCCTCTTCCTCCTTCTTCTTCTTTAGCTTCCCTGCACAAGCATGGTTAGGCAAAACCTAACCCCTACCCTCCCTGCGTCTCTCTCTCTCTGTTTCACTGTAGGGTTCGCTCTCCCAGAGCCTACTCGGGTATACGGGTCGGGTAATGCGCCCGGGACCAGACCCACCGACGTGAGGTGGTGGGCGATGTGTGCTAGGCTTAGGTAAATGGGTTGGGCCAGGTCCGCAGGGGGTGGTCCCGAACGAGGCCAGGTGAGCGGGTGAGAGGGACCTCACCCCGTGTGACTGAGGCGATAAGCCTGAGTCACTTTTTCAATTTATGCGCCGCGGGGCTCTCGAAAACGGCCGAGGTGGGACTAAATGTCCCACCCTTTTGCCTGTGTGTTCGCAGCTGAAGGCGCGAGTAACTGCAACGCCAGCTGAGGTCTTCGCTGCCAATTGAAGACCTGGAGTTGTGCGCGGAGGTAATCCGCGCAACCTGGGCTCGTGTCCTGGGGCTGCGGAGGCTTGGAGCTACTTGCGAGCTTGCTCCAAGCTTCAGTGTCGATGGCGGCGAGCCTCTGAACCTGAAAGCATGCAAACAGCCTCGTGACCCTGTCAGAATACTCGGCAGGCTTCGCTAGAGCACAACGAAGTTACTGCAGGGGTCGGCGTGGTTCAAAACGGCCTAGGCGTGTGTTACGACCCGGTTCCTAAATCCCTACAGGACATGAGACCGGACCGACTCGATTGATCCCAAGGCCCAGTTATCCAACGAGAAAGTAACCGAAAAGCAGTAAAATAAATCACATTCACCATGCAAGCAACTAACAGTAACAAAAGTACAGCAGTAAAGAAATAAACTACTACAGTACACACCACCACAACAGTAGGAAAGTAAACGAGTTTAGGAATATAATGTTCACAATGAAAGAGTACAAAACTATAATAAACTACTCACTACAATAGGAAATGGAGTACAACAGAAAGCTACAATTACTGGGCTCTACTGGGCCCAGCACCCTCTGCAGTTGTAGGCTTTGGCTGCTCAACACCTGGACCGGAAAAGGGTTATGAGTACACGAAATCAGCAAACGCTGAGTAGAGTGGCAACCAACTAACTAAAATAGTAAAGGTAGACATGTAGCTGTTGTTTTTCAATTTATTTCTTTCTTTAACTAATTATTCTTTCTTTTACCACTTGATTTACTTATTGGGTCTCTTTCTTGATCTCGCATGTTCTTCGTGGGAACGATCTTGATTGCAGTCTTTTCCGAAGAGTAGAAGTAGCACGTGGTGCTCTCCTGGCCGGGAGAGTCCCTCGTGGTGGTCTTACACCCAGTCAACCACCCCAAGGTCATGGACAAACGTAACGGTGACAACGGCATGCGCGATAAGTGCACGGGTAGCAACCCTGCACTGGCACGCGGTCAGTCGTTTCCGTTAGCGAGTGAGCCCAAAGCACAGCACGGAACCAGTATAAGGTATAGCGCTCTCAGTAACAGGGGTCTAGCCCCTAAAAACCAAACAGGGGTCTCACCCTTCCACAGTTCACGCACCCTTTCCTGACTACCCTGGTTTGCCAAGTGGGCCTAACAAGTCGGTGTAGGGCGGCTAGCTGAACCCCGGGCCCCGTGGGGTGGCTAACCCTCTCCCTACACTAGTAGCTCTCCTTGGTACTGTGTACACGAGAGCCACCGAGTCGGTGCAAAGTGACCAAACCCACCCCGGGTCTCAACCCGAAAGGTGGCAAGCACCCCTCTACACTAAGAGGTAACGTTGGCTCCCCTTGGTACCACGTACTCAAGGGCAAGCACACTTCCCAAAGCATTTCCAGATCCATACCATATATTTCTCAGGAGCTCTACTCCTAATCCTCCCCATAGGGTTCATGCTCATATTCCATTTCTATTTCCATTTCTCAGGTTCTACACATGTAACATGTAACTTTATGGTTCACATTCCGGGTTTATTCGCAGGTAGCTCATGTTTCCAACATTCACCTTTCCATTTCTAGTTCATATACATACATCTCATATTATGTCATTTAACATAAACAACAGGAATTCACATGCAACAGTTTGCTAGCACAAGTACTTTACATTTCACAGGTTGTTGTTATTCATTTACAGGCAATTGTTATCATTTTATCTACTCATTCAAGACTGCAATCCATACATTCAACACAAACATTCCAGTGTTTTTAGTCCTAGGATTCATGCCATATCCTAGGATCTAATCATTCATTCCACACATGCATTCAGGTTTATAATTAAACTAGGGGAAGCCACTCTACCAGTAAACCCAGGAGTAATGGGGGCTTGATTGGCAGGTCCACGTGCTTCAGCAAACCCCAAACCCGCAATGGAACAAGGTCCTATCACAAGGATCATTCACAAGAGACTACTCAGAATAGTATAGAAAGTTTTCCAACAAGTAGGGAAATTTATACGGGAAACAACGGTATCTTAATTGCGGAAATCAGACCTCAAACGGACCCTAAACGGGTCAAAAATAGTAATTCTGATTCACATCAGATGTCTGGAACACCTTCCAGACGTCTTAAAAGAGTCCAGAACCACACCTCAACTCCTGCGCCACTCCTCAGACATCTAGGAACTCCGTTGGACTGCCTGGACCCAGTTCTAGACATCCAACCACCTCTCTGGACGTCTGGAAATCCTTCTAGTCGTCTGGTGCCTCGCCCAGACGTTTGAACTGCGTGGAAGGGCGTGTACCACGTCTTCCCGAAGTGAATCTTGCACGCGTCAACGAAAATCTCCTCAATATGGCACGAAACAGTGCCTCGGCGGAACGGCCTGCATGGCCGTATCCGTAAAGAAGGTGTACGTCGCGAAACTTACCTTTTAGTCGTCTGGAACCTTCTCCAGACGTTGTCTTTGTTGTCTGAACGTTGATCCAGACGTCTGATTCTAGGAAAAACCCAAAATCAGAACCTGCTTTCACCTTCTCGCGCCACGCGTGGTCGCGCCGCACCCGCTCGCCTGCTGCTCGGGAAGCAGCAGTGTCGGGGAGGACCTCTCCGACGCACCTCTCTACCTCGCACATGCACCGATCGGCCGTGAGCTCTCCAGCGAGCTCCCACACGAGCTCGCACGCTTGCTTTCCTCTCTTCCCCTCGCTGGTCCTCTCCTCCCACGCCGCTCACGCTCGCTGCTCTCGCTGGAGGAAGGAGAAAGGTGGCTGGAAGTGGGGTGAACGAGGGAGAGGAATGGGGTTTAAATAAGGTGTGGGTTAGGGTTTTCGTCAGGCGAGAGGAGAGAGAAGTAGAAGAAAACTAGGTCACGTACTGTCTGCGTGCAGCACACACGCAGACGCGAGGAAGTACACGAAAAATTTCGATTTCCAGACATCTGGGAAGGTATCCAGATGTCTGACCCAAGTTCCAGACGTCTTAAAGGGCTCAAACAGCACAGGTCTTAACAGCGTGCATGCCTAGGT
This sequence comes from Thalassia testudinum, assembly GCA_037157565.1. Lineage (NCBI taxonomy): Eukaryota > Viridiplantae > Streptophyta > Magnoliopsida > Alismatales > Hydrocharitaceae > Thalassia > Thalassia testudinum. The sequence goes on from JAZHRO010000012.1 coordinate 89,361,489, forward strand.
CGGCTGAGTCTGTGTGAGTGGGTTTGTTCGGGGGGAGGAGACAGTGGGTATGGCGATCAGTGGAAGGTCGCAAGATGATCAGTGGGTGGAGGTGAAGTTTAGGGACTGGTTGGCGAGGGGTGGAACTGTTTGTGGTGGTGAAATGGCCCCGCCGGAGTTGGTGGTCGGAGGTGGAGATGGCAATGGTGGATAGTGGTGTCGAGGAGTCGAAGTAACCAATTGACAGAGGGGAATAAAAGGGAGAGTAAGGAGAGCTTATCTACGAGTGCAGAGTGAAGAAGCAGATGCGGAGGTGGCGAGCAGCCGGTATTGCTGTTGCCGAAGACGAAGGCGTCCAGGGGGAGAGGACGGCGACAAGGAAGAGGGGCTGGAGGGAGCCCGCTGGTAAGGCGCGGCGCGACGGAAGACGGTGGAGGTAGCTCTGCCACTGGTACTGTGGCAGAGCTACAAGAGAGGTGAGGGAGAGTCACCGGAGGCTTTGGGCGAATGGCCAGAGTTGGGAGGAGAGGAATTGGAGGGGATTCTCAAGCCAAATGGAGCTTGAAGGATGCAGCGAGGTGTGCTGCTCCTTAAATAGGCAAGAGCTGGCCGGGAGGCGTGCGAAAGTGGCGGGAAAAACCTCGCCGGAGGTATGGCAAATGGAGGCCCATACCTCTCGCGCGTTCGCACGAGAGGTATGGTGATCTTCAGGGCATGGGGGTCGGCCCATGCGGTAAGGGGCTCCGCAGCGAGCTCCCCTTTCAAATTTGGGGCTGGCTCCCCATGCATGCGTGGCGCCATCCTCCGGGCAAAGTCACCGGAGGTATGGCCTGCGCAGCGGGTGGCAGAAGGACCTGATTGAAGAAAATGACAGGAAAGTTAGGGGTAGTTGTAAGAGTTTCAAAAAGTTGAGGGTCTGAAAGTAATTCTGAGGACTAAATTGCAAAGTGGGTCAAGACAGCCTTTCCTTATGTCCAAATTTTGGTATCAACCTAATTTGGACCTAAGGAATACAATGGTTAAGTTGAACTTTAGGTTTGACTACGTTTGACTGAATATTTTGCATAAAAACCTAAATTAGGCCAAAATTTGGGTATGGTCCTCAATCTAGGTCAAAATAGGTTCCAACAGCCAAATTGAAGGTTCTAAACCTTAGAGGATATTTTTTCATGAATTTTAGAGGGTTTATTTGATTTTTATCTTACTTGGAACCTTATGAATTAAAGTGGATTTGTTTTAAAGTTATAGAATGTCATTTAGTTCCCAGATTTTGTCATAACCTTTTTCTAATCAAACCATCCCACTTTTTCCTTTATTAGGTTCACTTGACCTATGTGTAGACCCTTAAAAATCCTATTCATGCACTGCAATGGTAAAATTACAGTTTTACCCCTTGTATAATGTTTTATTCTCTGATTTATAATTCCCTGATTTAGGCCTTTCCTTAGGTTATGTAGGAGATTTTATTCACCTTATTAGGTCAAAATGTGCTAGCTAGGGTTCATGATGAGGTTCTCATCAGGACCTAATTGTGAAGACGACGAGGAAGTTACGGGGCTGAATGTAAGGGTTTTTCAAAGTTGGGTGTATAAATTTAATTAGATAGGTCCTTTTTTAAACTTGGTCAAGATAAGTTCTCCTTAGGTCCAAATTTTGGTACAAACCTAATTTGGACCTAAGGAATCCAAGGGTGAAGTTAGATTTTGGTTTTGATCATGTTTGACTGAGTAGTTTACGTAAAAACCTAAATTAGGGCAAATATTTATCTGAGACTCCATTTTGACCAAATTGAAGGTACTAAATCATAGCTAATATTTTTCTATGATTTTTAGAGGGTTTAGGTGAATTTTATCCTGACCAGAACCTTGGTTAATTAAGTGGGTTTGTTTTTAGGGTTTCAAAAGTCATTTAATTCTCAGAACACACACAAATCATTTTCTATCTGATCTAACCCACTTATTATCTTATTAAGACCATTTAACCTTTATTCAGCCCTTGCGAAAACCTGTAGTTGTACTGCATTGATAAAATTGCAGTTTTAACCCTAATTTTTTATTTTTCCTTCAGAATGCTTATACACTGAGTTATGACCTTCTGATGGTTATGTAGGAGCATTTATGGACTCAATTTTATTCAAAATGAGATAGTTAGAGCTCATGATGGTATTCCCATCACGGGGCCTAATTCATCGTAACGCCAGGCCCCGAGCTAAATTGGCCCAGATCGGGAAGGCTCGATCACTTACTACTCGACCATTGATAGCCTCTTGGGGTTGCCCTCGATCCCTAAGGGTTTTGCGAAGTGCTCTCGGGACATGCACTTCGCTTCCTCAGAGGATTTATTTGGTTGGCTAGGGAGCGGTCTGCACACAAGCCTTTCCCAGGCGAACGCCACTGGAGGGGCTCGGTAGGAAGCTCCTGTGGGATAGCCGAGTGCTAGCTCACCTCAGGGATTGTTCCTTAGGGAGTAGACCTTGAGGCAAGGTCGATCGTTCCTTTAAATCAGGTCGTGGCTGTTGCTCCAGTTGCCTTCAATGAGGGACCTCCATTCCTTCGTGCCTGCGTGGCCAAGTGGCATGTCTTGGGCGTATATCTGGGGCCACTGGACTTGGCTCCTGGTTTCTTCCAATCGTACTACGCTTCTGGGAGGAAGGCCCAACTTGGGGGACCTCGGGCAGCGAGCCGAGGTCACCAAGGCGTGTAGACGTCGTGCTCTGACTGGGCTCCTATAAAGGAAGGAGGGCCACACGTGGGGCCGTGGGTGGTCATGAGCACTGTAGAAGCTTTTACCCATGGGGGCCGTAGCAGGGCACTGGAGGGGCCCTTGTTCCCAGCGATCGGACTCTCTGAAGAGCGATGGCTTTTTTGTTGACTCTTCTCACAGACAGCGCCATTTGATGGGCCTAAGGTCCTACCAAAAGATTTATTATCATAGGAGGCACTGGTTAGCGATTGATCATTCATCGCATAGGGAGAAAAAGCAAAGATCAAGCAAACACACAGGGAGATAGACGTTTGGTGACCCAGTTCCACCCTAAGGGTATACATCTTGGTGGAGGATGGGACTCCTAATTATAAACTGGAACTCATTTGGTGCTATTACATGATCTCACTCCCTCTTTGAGGAGGAGTCCCCTCCTAATGGGGGGTCTCCCTCTCAATTTATAACATGAGGGATACTCTCATTGACGAGCTTTGGTGCCTCTACTTGTCAGGCTACATGGTAGCTATTAGGATACAAGTTGCCAGGCTCATCATTTTGTATCTTCCGCCCAGACTGTGTTGGATCTTCTAGCAGACTAGCTGGTGTTGACAGGGGATACAGCTGATCTCAGGCGAGACAGGGGTCCGGTTCTGCTTGTGCATTCTGTGTTTGGGTAGTCGGATCCTCTATCGAGTCAGGTGCGGAGTTTTGGATCCAAGGGTACTTTCTGCTGCTAGTATTAAGTTATAATATTAACCCCTTTGATGTTTACTTCGATTGGTGTTAATATCAATTTCTAAAGAGTAGAGTTTGGATACAAGAAAGTTACGAAGCTAATACCTATTTAATTTTCTAACACTTCTTAGGACTTATGTTAGTAAAATGGATGTTAACCTCCTAAAATAAAAGTTAAGATTATGCATGTTACCCTCTCAAGTAAATAGAGACATATTTGATAGGTGAGTTAAGTAAGTTAACCTGATTTTATTTACCACTTAACTGGCATGTCACTTGTACCATGTTAAAAGATGTTAACCCGACGTAATATTAATCCACCTCCTAATTGAAACAAGGTTAATCCACTTAGATACCAAAACATCAAAATCTACCTTTTTTTTTTTTTTTTTTCATCTCTTGTTTTCGTTTTTTTTTTTTTTTCTTTCTATTTATTCTACTGACTTAACCTGAGTATCACTTTGGCTGTCAAAGAGGATTAATCCTCGGAATAAATTAATCTTGGAAGGAGACAGCAGTGATAGTTCGCATCGAAAGCGACGTGAGACGAGACTTGAGTTGACGAGTACATGTAAGTAGGCCATCGGAATCGCCCGGTGCTCCAAGCCAATTAAATCTGATCTAATCCTTCTTACGACGGCATCGATTTAGCGAGAACTCGAGAATGAGGTGCAGAAAACAACGAGGAGGAATGACAGCCATCACGTCCAACGGTAAAGTCGAGAAGAAAAGTTTAACTTTGATAGGACGCGTTACAGCGTGCGTCGACGCCAAGAGATAAACATTGGTATGATACTCAAACTTTATTTTATTATTTCTCAAGAAAATCTAGATAAGCATATATATTAGTTTCCAACGACAAAGCCACCATCGACATAGATGATGTCCAATCCTCCATCTGGATTGAAGCTCATTGTTTGTTGCAGGCTTTGCTTCTTTGGATTCAGAGTATGATTTTTAATGCCGTTCTCTCTAGATGAGAACGTATTCAGCTAGCAAAGTCCATGCAAAGAAAATAAATTTTCTTTCTTTAATTAAATAAAATGATTTTATGGTGTGATATATCTTGTTAGTTACAAATCAGGTGATGTCGTACACTGCCTAGAAGCAATCACCGTAAAACCATAACCACAACCTGCCCATGAGATCATCCATGGTGCATGGCGGCTACTCAAGAGCCCAAAGAAGCACTCCGTTAAATAATTGACGAATGCACTCCGACCCCGTTGCTTCGTATCAATCCAAGGAAGAGATTCTTTTAATGCGTTGGGTAAATTAAAAAAAAAAAAAAGAATTTCCAAAAAGGCAGGCGTGTAGCCCACGTAGGAGACCCGTGCATAAGCTTTAATCCCTAAAAACTACGTGACCATTTTGACTCTTTTAAATTGGAAACTTTGCACCAAAGCTCGCATGCTATACAACCAACATGTAAGCTCTTCGATTTGGAGGTCGGACAGTAATATTTCAAACCCAAAGTTCAAATATACCCTTCTCAAAAGGGTGTAAACCTCTTCATTGCACATAAAACTATATATTGCCTTATATATGTCCAAGGAGATCACGAAGACTCAAATTTCATTTGACAGTAGAATAAGTTGCAACTGGGATAAGTAGATGACCGAAATCGGTGGATACATTGAAATGAGATGTTCTTAATTTGAATGTTGTGATTATTATTATAAAATTGATTGCAATATTTTCTTACATTGATTAGTACTTAGGAAAAGTTATAATAGAGAATATTACTTTAGAGGCTACAAAATCGATCAACTTTAACTCTCAAAATAATCCATTGTCAGCGTAGAGGATAACCCGCGTTAATGGGACAATCCTTGGGATAATCTTTCAACGATATGCAGCCTCCGTGTCTGATGCTGGTCAATTTGGTGTCGAAAAATTTCAAGTTTGTTTTTGACATTTTTTTTTTTAACCAGCATGTACTATCATGTAATCATACATCTCAAATATCACTTAGACAATCCTCTAATATTGCTTTACTAAACCCATTCGACCTCTCATCAAAGGCATTTATCAAGGAATCTTAGCTCATCATGTTAAGCTCTCCATACAAGACCAACACAATACACAAATCACCGATTTCTCTTTGAACAACAGACGAAATTCCCCTACCTGCAGTAGCAGCAAGGGCATATATGCATAAATCTTCATGTTAGAAGGATCACTGGTTCAATTTAGTGTATGCAGAAGGAACACAATGCAAAATCTTCAATTCAAATTCTGGCCATGTATCCTTAATTTAAACAACACAACTAGATCCATACCAAACCACCCCTAGCCAAGCCAAAGTTTGATAGCTGCCTACTGGAAATACGAGAGTAGATCAAGTGTGAGCGAGAGCACGTAGAAGCATGGCGGCGGCCAGAGGACCCTCCTTGGCGGCTTCGTGCGGGGCGTGCAAGTTCCTGAGGAGGAAGTGCTCCGACGGGTGCATCTTCGCCCCATACTTCAGCTACGAGCAAGGTGCTGCCCACTTCGCAGCGGTCCACAAGGTGTTCGGGGCGAGCAACGCCTCGAAGCTCCTCCTACAGCTACCTGAACATCACCGCAGCGAGGCGGCCGTCACCATCTCTTTTGAGGCTCAGGCTCGGATGTGTGACCCCGTCTATGGATGTGTGGCCTACATCTTTGCTCTACAACAACAGGTTAATCACAATATATATATGATAATGCTTCATTACTGCATGCTTATGATGATAGACAATGGATATATTAGGGAGTATATTAACTACTATTCCGTGATGAGTGACGAGCATTATGCATAATGTAGCACCTTGAAGTGAAGTCGGTCACTTGTATCAATCAAGCTACAATTTGACTTCCTCACTTTTTGGTGTCGTCTATATATATGTTCGTCAGTTGTACTATAATGTCTTGAAATAGTAAGTGCACTCCACGTTTAGATTGTGGGTTTTGGTTACTAGGAAAGTGTGGTGTTAGCAAAGATATTATATTAGTTGTATGGGGTCTTGCTGTCTTACAAACACGTGCTCGATTATTTTAAACCAGATGGTGTGGCTCATTTAGCTCTAGCTTTGACGTTTTAAGGTGGCCACTAGTCTGGACTGGAGTTTTGCACAAATTGATGGTATGTTGTGGGTAAATCCGGTACATTTTAACCATGTAAAAGGGAAACCTTGAAAGATTTGGCAGCACCAATCAAATTTTGTGTGTTTGAGCATTTTAACCATGTAACTTACAGACAATACCTATGTATATCCAGGGCCCATTTGTTTAGGGGAAAAGAATGAGGCCTTCTGTGCATGTTTGGATTGGGAAAATCCGAAAAAAAGTTAATTACGCATGTGTTAGATTAAGAGCAATTATGCGGGCATAAAGTTATTGTGAGAGGCTCTTGGAATAACTTTATTATACTCCCTCCTTCTTGCAAATGCAAAACACCAACCCTTTATATTCCTTCTCAAGGTCAAAGTGGGATCCAAAAGGGTCTTATTGTTCTACTTATTTCACATAATGTTAAATCCTTGTACAGTTCCTCTGAAGCTTATTCTCCAAACCAAACATACAGGCACGACAATCCTTCTCTCTTACCCTTCACATGCATTCTCTCCCTCCCTCTCTGATTTCCTTGGTGTTCTTTTCTCTTCTTTGCTTCTAAACTTCAATATATAACAACTATTTTTATTATACATATGATATTTTGATGCACTATAATTAATGGAGCAAATTTCAAATATAGCCAAATTTTTCTAATAGGGAAGGAGCCGCTGCCATTGCTATAATGTCAATGTAGTAGCTATAATTTGCATAACTCAAGATTAAAGGCTAAATGAAGACTTAAGCAAGTTCAATCATATCACTAGAATTTCTCTTATTTGGGACTTCTTGATTTATCGTGCCTTTTGGGTACATTTAGAAATATGATCGATATGTAATAACATGTAGCACATTAGTTTTGGCCATATAATTAGTTGATATTTTGAAATGATAATAAATGATTTTTTTTACATATGAAGAATTAGAATAGCGTCAATGCATAGAAGTGCAGGCTCTGCAACTAGTAATACCTCCAATGGACTTTGTGCATGTGTCTGTGGCTGCAATAATCACAAGCATCTAAGTCCATAACTCAAATGCTCAAGTGAATTCACTTAAGCCTGTTTGGTGTGCATAATTGGGCTCCCAATTCCACATTTGACGACTTTCATCCCGAGATGATTGTGATACTGGATTTGGGCCTCCAATTCTAAGGTTTGAGAATGCTCCCCCCCCTCCCCCCCAATAAAGGATTAACCATGGTTGATGTTCTATCCGTGATTTAATTTTAGCATGCTTTCATATTAGTAGTTGATCACCCATTTTGCCTATGCTCAATAGCTGATATTCGAGCTTTGGTGTAGTAGTGGCATGCTTGTTGGTCAGTAGTTGATTAGACAACTTGCATTTAATTAATAGTTTATGTTTGAGCTATATATGATTTAATATTAGGATGCTTGTTTGTTTTAATCCATATCTTCAGTTAAATGATTATAGTTTGATAACAATGTTTTTGAGATACTGGATCTCACTATATTATCCTCTATTGTGCCTCCTTAAGTATTATACCTTTCCTTAGTAGTTGATCAGTATGCTCTATCTGTGATTTAATTTTACTGTGCTTGCAAGTCAATAGTTGATCACTCATACTATTTGTGCTTAGCAGTTGATTGATGTTTAAGCAATGATGTAACAACAGCATGCTTGTTGGCCAATAGTTGATTAGGCATCTTGCAGAGGATCCACCCCCCAACCATTGGTGATTTTAAGATCTAAATCAAATATCACTAGCGATTTTTAGTTTTGAATCAAATATCGTCGATGATTTTTGCATTGAAACCATTTCAAACCAAATATTATTGATGATTTTTACAGCTAAAATCAAATATCACCGATGATTTTTGCATCTTAAACTAAACATAGAACCAACTAACTTATCAATGGAAAAGTTATTCATCCATTGCTATTTAACTAACTTTCTCCTCCTAATTTCACCAACCAATTAATTCCACATATATACCAAACACCACGATTAGAATAAACCTTCCTAATTCTTTGACAAAATAATTAAACCAACCAAACATCAAAATTCATCAATTACTTCATTCATTTCCTTTCTAATTTTTATTCCTCCTAGTAATTTTCGTTACCAAATGGGGCCTGAAGTGTTAAGTATGCTTCTCTTTGATTAACACGTGAATGCAAGGGAGGACTTGAGCTTATGGGTGCTAGACATGATATATGAATAGGTAATGAAGGGTGAAATCCATTGCACGCAAAGCATACATTGCAAAATTAAGAAGAAAAGTTAATTATGCACAATGTTATAAGTCTAAAATCAATTCCCTCATTGCAACTTCCAACAAAAGAGACGTTTAGCCTCAAAAATTAAAAAAGAAAAAAAGAGAAAAAAAAAACATAAAGAGAGATGTAACCAAGCATATGCATTTTTCGGAAGTTCTTGGAACGTAGTTTGATCTGTTTGGGGGTCTTTCGATGAAAGTTAAACAATAGAGGGTCGAATTTAAAGATTGAACAAGGGTACGATCTAGAGGTAACACATTTTTCCTTGGAAAATTTTGATGATGGTGATGATAAACTAAAGCAACCAATGCATACAAGCAAGCACTCACACTTAGCGTCTACTTGTTACTCCCTTTAGCTAATTATTGAGAATGACTCTATATCATGTCAGGAGTGAGCAATATTGCACGCAGCTACATAGCAAAATATAATTGACCATGCGAACCCTATCTCCTACTTACAATTGTTCCTCATGCCCCTCTCTTTTTCGTATGTTTTCCTATCTCCCAATTATAGGAACCATCAGGAAAAACATCCACCAATTGGTATCTCAAAGATTTTGAAAATTTTCAGGCAGCGAGACTGCAGGAGGAAATCGAGTCTCTCACAGTGAGACTCACAAGCACCCCCACCGAAACTACTGATCCACAGGCCCTTCTCACCACCTTCCTCCACCAGACCTCTCAACTCTTCTTGCAGGAGGAGAACATGCAACACTTGGATCCGGATCACTTCTGGTCAGATGGCATCGGAAACCCGAGTCCCATATGCGAGGACCCGCGGGAGCTACTTCCGGACCATCAGCTGGAGGCCATGGATGGTCTTGACCACTGCAGCATCCTCTCTGAGGAGCCCAAACTGCGTGAGGACGTGTACTTCCCCTTTGATTTCTAACGGGTAATCATTAATTTACGCATCTGGTTTCAGCTCTAATACTATCAATTTAGTATCTCATGGACCGTTTGTGGATGTTTAGTAAGTCAGCACTCAGTTGATTAAGCTATTTGCATGGCTTTTTCTTTTTCTTTTTTGCTTTGGATTCCTCGGCGTGCTGTGGTTTTGTTGCCTTGCAAGGAAACGATGATAGCATGTATATAAAAAGACTAACAAGTCAAAGGTCGGTTCCTTTTTGAGGTCTAAACAAAGTGCGCATGATTACAGTATTGTTGGCGGAATGGATTAGTCTTGAGAGAATCTTACTTCCCTTCCAGTGGGATACGATAGAGATAAGATGAGTAGTGCTGTAGATTAGGTGGGATTTACGAGCAATGTCACCTTAAATTTCTTCGCATAATATACCAATTTAACCCACTTTACTCAATTTTTTAACAAAATAATAATAATAATAAATAATTTAATATTGCATGTAAAACAAATAAAATATATGCATCTCTATATATCTTATCGAATTTCTTCATAAATAAAGGATCCGATTCAACAATCACACATAAGTAATTATAGAAAAGAGACAAAGGAGTTGGTGACCTAGTTCCACCACAAGAGTATACATCTAGGAGGAGGGCAGTGCTCTCGAATTTCCACTAGAATTAGTGGTAGTACACGGTCCTTGTTTTTCTCTTTCTGATACTGCGTAAAGAGGACCTTTGAGGGTCTCTCTTCCCTATTTATAGCACAAGAAAATATCCAAACAATATAATATTTTTCACAACGATCCTCGCAGATTCTCCGGCAAGTCCCTATTAACAGCGCTGGTATTGCCATCTTTACTACCGACGTTGTCGTAGTGGATGTTATCGCTATCTCTTTGACTCTAGTCAACCCGAGTCCTTTGGTGGGTTGGTCCTATCTAGATCCACCTGGATAAAGGTGGGTCCAGATCCGTTTAAGCGTAGGTGAGTCCGACGGAGAAGGATCCAGGTAGCTGGATCCTTTTTAGGGCTTTGTACAGGGTTTTAAGTCTGAGGGTGCCTTTTGCCCCTTATTATATGCCCCACTCTCTAGCTACCGGATGCTACTAAGAGAGTAGTAAGATACTTAAAACTTCACAATATACGATGCCCCCAAATGATTTCCCGATTGTCTTTCAAGTAGGGTAAGCATTTGTCATGACAGGGAAGTTTTAACTTCAGGCAAGCAAGCCACCTTTAGTCATGTGATGCATGATCATTGAAATATGCATGAAAGATTGGCATATCCCGCCTGGGTTCCCGTTGGCCTTAAGAGGGCAACATATAATAATTAAGGAGAACGTATGAGTGTTCTGCCTAACTTTCTGCCGACCTTAAGAGGTTAGCATTTGGTAAAGGAAGCGTGCGTGTATCTACCTAAGTTCCTGTCGGCCTTAAGAGGTCAGTATTTAATGAAGGGAATATAGGCATATCACCGCCTGAGCCCCTGCTAGCCTTAAGAGGCTAGTATCCTGGGTAGTAATGTGACGTAAGCATCACCTTCCACGAGTGGTGGCCAATCAAGGTGGGAAATGAGTGTTGTCATGTTGCGTGACAAGACTGACATTAATTGTCATCATGATGAGGCATAATAGCCTCAAATTTCGCACTTCTTAGCGATGTGATTGCTGTTACTATGCTAAAATGATACGCGTGCAGGCGCATTTAATGCTTTAAATGACGTTCGAAGGTCATATAGGTTTTGGTGGGAAATTTTGAAATCCGTGCTGTAACCTGCAAGATTTCATTTTTTCCAAATCCACCCCCCTCAAGGGGGGAACCACCCTCAGAAGAGTTATAAATTGGGGGTGGAGCACTGGGGTTATAAATAGGGGTGGGGCACACTTAATGTCCCATCTACTCTCTTTACTGCGATGGAAAACCTTGTGAGGCAAACACTGCTACTTCTTCTCCGACTACTTGTGAGAAGATCCCTATGTCAGAACACCATATCCAGAGGAGTAGTAAAGACTAATCATGTCTGGGCTCTCGGGCAAAGGCAAGTCTGTCTCTTCCTCTTTTGGCATTTTGCTTGAGACGGAGTTGTATAATTTTCCTTTTGACTTACGTAGTCGGACCACCATTAAGGTGTTGCTGGATGTTTATGGGCATGAGGGGGTTCCGTTCCATGCATGTGGGTCCTAGACCCGTCTATGCTCCGACAGGACAAAGGAAATGTGTATAATTTGTAGGTATGCCATAAAACATGGTCTGCATGTACCTTTAAATCCATTTTTGGTTTCCTTCCTTTCGCATTATAACCTTGCCCCCTCGCAACTGAGCCTCAATTGCTGGCTTGTCCTTAATACCGTTATTGTCATTTGTCTTCATCTGGGGATTCCTCCCTGACTAAGCATAGTTCACTTAATTTTTGGGCTCATGCTCCTTAAGGTAAAAAGGGGCAGGCCACCTTCTGGCACCTATACCTTGTGCAGCCGGCGTATCAAATACCAAATAGTTGATCTCCCCGATAGTTTGAAGGGGCAAGATCTTTGTTTCTTTTTTCTTTCCAACATTAAGGACTTATTCATCCCTTATACCTGGCAAGGCCCACGTGAGACAACGTAATGAAGTTCGAACCAATTGCCCTCTCGGAACTCAGGTGGGATGAAGTTCTGAAAGCATTGTCGTGGGTCGCAGATGCTTATCCCACGCCAAGTAAGTTGGGGGACAATAGCTTTAGAAAGTGTATTTCTTCTACCCTTTACTTAATTCCATTATGCTTTTTAATGCAGCTTTTGAGTGGTTTCACCGTCCGGATATTCCCCGGTGCTGAGGCAGTAGTTCCACGCACCGTGAGTCTTGACATGGGGAAGTGAGGCCATTAGAGCAGGACGGGGGGAGTGAATCTTCGTGCTCCAAGGAGGCGAAGAGGAAAGGGGTGGTAGGCAAAGAGGACGCAGGGGTCCCCCTAAAGTGCTTGAGAAGTGGACCTACTATGAGGCTTCTATGGGGAGAGGAAGCGCTTGCTTCTTTGAGCTCAGGTAGGGATGAGGCGGTGGATGTCCCAGTGGATCTGTCTCTCTCGTTTGACTTGCCTAAGGCAATTGTCTTAAGTGATTCGCCGCCCGAGGCGTCTGTAGAGGTGGCTCAAATGGGGGTCACCAAACTGTCCATCCTGATCACCGACTCTACTAGCACCTTCCCGCAGCTGGCGTAGGAGGTGGCTGCCACCGAAGGTTTCTTAAGTGGTAGCATCTTCGAGCAACCTTACCCCAAGCGGAGCTCAACGAGAGCGAGGGTGCTAGTAGATCCCACTGGTCATGGAGGCGACATGATGATAGGTCAAACAGTTGAGTCCATCAGAGGATCCATACTAGAGGGGGCCCCTGAAGGCCCTATACTCAGCCGGGCAACATCGGCTTAGGTGGGCGCTTCAAGTGACTCCCCGAACCTGGAGAGGCAGGTTCTCTGACACCTACAAGATACCTTATTTTGAGGTACCTCCAGTTGAGAGGAATGAACTTTAACCACATGTTCTTTTTCTACTCGTGTATGGTAAGTTTCTCCTAAGTTCTCCGTTGGTATAAAATTGGGTCTCACGCCTCCGTCAATACTTTTTGACAGGTTGAGGCTCTTGGGACTTTCTTTGTCCCATGCGGCGATGTTCCGTTAGACATCGCTTAACCAGTTGTCTCAATGGGCAGTGACTGTTAAGGCAGAGTAGAGGAACTTTACCTGTCTGCTCTTGGAGGCCATAGCTACCCGTAAGAAGGCAGAGAAGGCCGCCAAGGAGGCTACATAAAAGTTCCATTCACAGCAATAGGGGGCCAGCCAAGTGACTTGACTGCAGGAAGAGCTAAAGAGTCGGGTATATAGGGCAGAAGCTAGAGGAGAGTCTCATCACGACCCACAAGAGGGATCTTGTGGTGCTGCGAGACTTGTCTGGGTGCCTGCAAACCTCCAGTGCCAGTGTGCTTTCGTTGAAGGTGGAAGTGCAAGTGCTCAAGGTTGAACACTCCTCTACCGTGGAGGGGTATGAAGTTGCTCTTAAGAAAAGCACCTTATCCTAGACGCAACTATCGACGAGCTTGCTAGTCTGAAGGCAAGCCACAAGAAGGCAGAAGTGGTTGTGGAAAGCCTAAGAATCACTCTCACCAAGGCCCAACAGCTTGCGGAGGACAGGGGCAAGAAGCTCCTAGAGTTGGAATGTACTGCACAGTCGGAGCTTAACCTTGAGATGGTGTTGGCATTCTTCGCCTCTACTCCATCAATGGAGGAGAGCCAGGACATGATCTTAAACGAGATCGGCAAGTATACCCTGGTAAACGTGCAGTCGTTGCTGGAGGGCAAGAAGACATCGGTGGAGCTGTGCACTTGATCTATGGATTAATTTCTGTCCGAGTTCGACCGTCAAAAAGCTGACGGTTTGAACGTGGACAAGGCTCACATAGAACCGTCTGAGGACCAACTGGCTCCTAAAGAGGAGGTGGACAAGCTGGTCCGTCAGGAGCTGCTGAGTCACCTGCTCTCCCTATTAGCCCTTCTTGTGTATTTTCTTTGCCCCTTCAAACACCTGGAACTGATATTTTTGGAGACTTAGAATGAAATCACCTGATTTTATAGTAATGTTGTTGTTTCTATTTCCCCTGTTAACCATTTTCATCTTTCTTTTTGTTTTTGTGGGCCATTTGAGGGGAATGATCTCGAGAATTGTTACATACGAAACTTGCAACGAAATGAAAGGAAAAGTTTTTATCTTTATTGTCTTTTCTCTTTCTTTTTATACATGATACAAACTTAGATTACTTGCATGCCAAGTACGAGGGATGCCCTTGCTGCCAAGGGTTTGTAATTCGTAGAAGTCGCCTAGACTATCTTTACGAATTTTATAGGGTCCTCATGGGGAGTCTAACTTCTCGCTTGAGTGACTTGGCATAGAGACTTAGTTTTTGCGCAAGACAAAGTCTCCTTCTGAGAACTTCCGCTTGCACACCTGCCTGTTGTTGACGCGGCTAGATCGTGTTTTAATAATTAATGCGTTGTAATATAGATGAACTTTCTGCGAAAACAAATAAAGATTTATAACTCGAAAATTAGAGTATCCGAGGTCGAACACAGGGAGCAATCTAAGTATTTCCAAAACTTGAGAACACAACTTTTTAAATGAGAATAAATGACTAGTTCAATGAGAGTGATATATAAAAAAATTGCTCAAAGGGAACAAAAGAGCTCCTTCTCTTCTCTTCCCTTTCTGCTTCTGTTTCTCTTTCTTTATTTCTTTTCTTCATGGGACCAAGGTCTGGCTTTCTTCCTTCTTTTCTTTTCCTTTGCCTTCTTGAATCTTTGTATGCCCCTTGTCTTCTTCTTCTTCAGTTCTGCTCTCCTTGGCCTTGCTTCTTCTTCTCTGCCTTGCTTGGTTCTGTTCTTCTTCTCTGCCTTGCCTCTATTCTTCCATACCTTTCTTTCTCTTCTGCAGAGCCTCCTTCCTTCTTTCTTCTGTTTCCCCTTGGCGTTTCCTCTTCTTTTCTGCCTTGCCTTTCCTCCTTGGCAGAGCTTTCCTTCCTTCTTTCTTCCTCTGCTTGCAGTGGCTAAGTCCCTGCATCCTACACACAACTACGTACAGCAAAACCTAACCCTCTACCCGCGCGTCTCTCTCTCTCTGTGTAAACCACTCTCAGCAAGCTCTCCCAGAGCTGGGTAAACAGGTTGGATCGCGTGCCCGTGTCCAGGCGCACCGGTGTGAGGGTGGTACATGAGGAGTGCTCAGGACAGGGTCGGGTTGGGTTGCACCAGATCCACGTGGTGAACTCGCAGATGAGGCGTAGTGGTAAGGTGAGGGATCTCACCCCAAGTGTGACTAGAGGCAACCGGCTGATATGACAAAAATAATATAAAGGATATGAGCTCGTCGTGACTTGCCGATGTGGGACTAAAGCCCACTGCTTTTCCTCGTGCGCCCGCAGCAGACCGCGCCTTCAATTCCCTCAACTGCAGGCTCTGTTGGCTTCACTTGCTGGGTCAGCTACCTTCGCAAGATCTTTCCAAGTTGGCAACACCTGGAAATATGCAGTTCTACAACCTGGATCAAGCATGGAGCTTCCTCGAGTTGCCATCAATGGCGGCCGGAGTTTGAGATCTGTCTGACACAAAAATAGCCTCGCGGCCTAATCAGATCACCGGGGGACCTTCGTCGGGTCATGGCGAAGGTGAGGAGCTATGCAACAGGCCGCGGGGCGGCCTAGGCATGAGTGCCTAGGTCGCTCTGTGGCCGGACGGGTGGGTGTGTTCGGGGGGTTGTTGTGGTGGTGTAACGGGACTGTGGATGAGTGGAGGGTGCTCAGTGAGGTGAGGCGGAGGTTATGCGATAGTCGGCGAGACGTGTGGGGCTGCGGAGCGATGGGAGCGTCTCGCCGAAGGGTGGCCGGAGATGAGGAAGGTGGCGGTGGATAGGGATGGTCGAGGGTCGATTGTGTGAAATAAAGTGAGGAAATGAAAGAGTGGAAGATGGGGAACTTATCTGGACTGTTGGGAGAGAAAGGGGGTGGCGGAGTCAGACGGCTCGTTTGTGCCGTCGTCGGAGAAGATAACCCTGAGGGAGATAACGGCGACGCGGAGGTCTGGGAAGTGTGCGCTTGGTGCGGCGCGACGTGGGAAGATGAGGCAGAGTAGACTCTGCTGCTGGTATGGCAGTAGAGCAACGAGAAGGAGGAGAGGTAATCGCCGGAGCATGCGGGTTTCTTGGCCGGAGAGAGAAGAGACGAAATTTGGAGGATTCTACCGCCAAGGCAAGTCTGAGAGATTTCGCAAAGGGTCGGAGGTCTTTTTATAGGTGCTGGCCGAGCTTCTGGTGCGTGGAGGGCAAGCTTTTAGCCATCGTTGTCTTGCCGGAGAAGGAAGGTGGTTGGGATCCAAATCTTTCGTGCGTTCGCACGAGAGATTGGACAGGAATCAGAGATCGTGATCGGGCTCAGATGGAAGGGGATTCCTCAGAGAATCTCCCTTCCAATTCTGGGAGATCTCTGAGGGATCTGAGCGTATCCCCCCTGTCATCCTTGCCGGAGAAGGATTCTTCCCCAATAATGATGGAAGGACTTGATTGCAAGATTGGTGAAAAAGTTAGGGGTGTTTATGTGATGGTTTTCAAAAGATAGGGATCAAAATGTGATTGGGTGTACTAAATTGCAAAATAGGTCAAGATGACCTCCCCTTAGGTCCAAATTTTGGTACAAACCAAATTTGGACCTAAGGAATCCAATGGTGATGTTGGATTTTAGGTTTGACCATGTTTGACTATATATTTTGCGTAAAAACCCAAATTAGGTCAATTGATGAGCTAGGACCCTATTCTAGGACAAACTAGGTCCCAAATACCAATTTGAATGTTCTAAGCCCTAGGGGATATTTTTCCATGAATTTTAGAGGGTTTACTTGATTTTTATCCTGACCGGAACCTTGTTGAATTAAGCTGGTGTGTTTTAAGGTTACCAAATGTTATTTAATTCCTTGATTGCACATGAACCCATTTCCGATTAATTCAACCCACTTTTTATCTCATTTAGACCATTTGACCTATACTCTGTCTCTGAGAAATCCCGTTTATGTACTGCAATGGTAAAATTACAGTTTTAACCTTTATTTCAAGTTTTCTTCTCAAACACTTATTCCTCCAATTAAGCCCTCCTCTAGGTTATGTAGGAGCTTTTATTCTCTTTGTTAGGTCAAAATGAGCTAGTTATGGCTCACGATGAGGCTCTTATCATACCCCCATGCCTAGCTTTTGTTAGTCCCTTAACAAAATTTCAAGATTTTAACTTCTGTTTTAGACCCTGAGTGTCTGTCATCAATTATGATAAGTGCTTCTCTTTTTCTTTTGTGATTAGGTCAGAATGCCAACAATAAGCCTAGAGATACTCAGGTACCAACCAAAATCTGGACCTGACCCGCTTTAGCCTCAGTCCTCCGCAAAGGTTTCTAAGGCCCACAGAAACTTACCTAAGGTTTGTTGGACTCCGCAGTTAAAGCACCCATGCTTGAGACATTTTTAGCCTAGGTTCAGTTTGCAGTGCGTTTTTGCAAGAGAGAGATAGAAGATCTATTTGTTTGGAGAGCTTTTCTCTCTCTTTTCTTGTTATTTCTAGGTTCGGATTAGCATCTCAACACGGTCTGTATCGGATTCCTCGTCCCTATCATCAATCCTCAAGGGTCCCTGGCTATCGAGATTTCGAGATAATCCCGCCCATGGCAACCCCCAGAACCCTGGCTTTTGAGATTTTGAGATAACCCCGCCCATGGCATTCCGTGGCCGAATTCAGACCCTGGCGATCGACATTTCGAGATAATACCGCCCATGGTATCTGAACCAGCATAGTGTTTACATGCCCCCAGTAGGATATTTAAATATCCTAAGAAACAAGCACTGAGGAGATGATTTGTTGTTACGCATCTTCGAGGAAAATTTCCCGCCTCTCCGCGTCGGGAACTCGTCCAAATCAACTTGTGTTGATCGGCTGCTCCTAATCTAGGTGACTTTTGCAGAACATTAAACGCTTTTGCGTGATTTGAATATTTATGCGCACTGAACCAGACTGTGTGAATTTGGGGTGCTTAGGTTACCGAATCCCGTAAATCGAAAGTCAGTTAACGAGGCCGAATACTTCCTAAGCCTTAGACCTAATACTTAAGCTTCGCATTTTCCCCAACCTCTTGAGGATTATCCAGATTTTAGCGGATACGTGAATTTTTAAGCTAAAGAATCTAGCCCAAGAGGCCTAAAATCAGCATTTCCGCTAATCTCTTGTTATGTCACCGTAGCACTTTTTTTCTCTTTTCTTGATCTGGTCTAGAACTTCAGTTAATCCCTTAATCTTTTACTAATGACTATTTCTTTTTCTTTTTCATTTTGTGCTCCCTTTTTGGCATTTTACTCTTTTCCTCCTTTCATTTGGTATGACCCTGAATTGTTTCTCCCCTCCTTCAAGTCTCTCTTTTTTTTTTTTAAATTGAAACCCTTCCTTGATATGAATTCTCCTGACATTTTGCACTTTCATACCCCCCATGCCTAGGATTTGCAATGCCCCCATTGTAAATTAGGTGGGTTCGATTTCGGCTTAGTTCATGCATTAGGACAGGTGTTTGGTGAGTGAACGGGTCGAAGTGACTTATTGCGAACGATTTCTAATCTCAGGTAGGAGTACCTGAGGTGAAGTCGGCTGTTCTAATGGATGAACCCTAAAGTGCAATATGAATTCCACGTAGAAATGTCAGAAAAGGTTTCGGGTTTTTCAAAGAATGACGGGTTGCCTCCCGTTAAGCGCTGAGTTTTATGCCATCGGTTGGGTGCAATGAGCTCAAGGGGGATGGAGGGTAAAGGATGACTCAGCCAAATTTGTATCGGTCATGTCAATGAACGGTTTGAGTCTCTGACCATTCACAACAAAGGGTTCGGAATCGTGGCTGAGTGGGATGATTTCAATGGCTCCATTTCCAAAGATTTGTCGGACTAGGTAGGGTCTGACCCACTTAGATCGTAGCTTTCCTGGGAATAATTTAAGTCAGGCATCAAAGAGTAAAACCTTTTGACCAGGATGAAAGATCTTTCTAGAAATGTGTTTGTCGTGAAAAGCTTTAACCCATTCTTTGTAAATTCGCGAGTTCTCATATGTGTCGTGGCGTAATTCATCGATCTCTCTTATTTGAAGTCTTCTGTGGGTTCCAGCCTTAGAAAGATCTAAATTACAATTCCGTACTGCTTAATAGGCTTTATGCTCCAATTCGACAGGGAGGTGACATGCCTTCCCATACACTAGTCTGAAGGGAGACATTCCTAATTGGGTCTTGTGGGCGGTCCTATAGGCCCACAATGCTTCCGGAAGCCGAGAAGAACAATCTTTTCTGTCAGGTCGAACAGTAACTTGAAGGATTTTCTTGATCTCTCAGTTTGATAGCTTAGCTAGACCATTAGTTTGGGGGTGGTAAGGAGTAGAGATTCGGTGTGACACCCTGTATTTGGTAATCAGTGACCTGAACTGAGCGTTTGTGAAATGGGTCCCTCCGTCAGAAATTATTGCTCGTGGAATCCCGAACCTTGAGAAAATATTTTGATGAATGAATTTGATAACAACTTTATGATTGTTGGTTCGGGACGGAATGGCTTCTATCCACCTGGACACGTAGTCAACTGCGAGTAGGATGTATTCAAAGCCATTCGAGATCGGGAAGGGTCCCTTAAAATCAATCCCCCAAATATCAAAAATTTCGCATACCAAGATCGGCTGTAGAGGCATCATGTCTCGATGGCTCATGTTGCTCAAAGTTTGGCAATGGGAACATGCCTTACAGTAATCGTATGCATCCTTGAAAATTGTGGGCCAGTAAAAGCCACACTGGAGGACTTTTGATGCGGTTTTATGTCCTGAGAAATGTCCACCGCGTGCCTGGTCATGGCAAAATGAGAGTATGTCCTTGATTTCCACTTTTGCGACACACCGTCGAATTATCTGATCAGCACCAATGCGGAATAGATACGGGTCTTCCCATAGGTAATACTTGGCATCGGAACGCAATTTGTCCTTCTTGGCCTTCGGCCAATCGGACGGAATCTGATGTGATGCCAAGTAATTTACTATATCTGCGAACCATGGAAGACCTGTACTGATAGTCAGGAGGTGCTCCTCAGGAAAATGTTCTGTGATGGGTCCGGAAGGGTCAATTATTTCAGAAGGAAGACGGGACAAGTGATCAGCTACCACGTTTTGCTTTCCCGCTTTGTCGCGAATCTCAAGGTCAAATTCTTGCAACAGCAAGATCCATCGGATTAATCGAGGTTTCGTGTCCTTCTTTGCAAGGAGATGCCTCACAGCTGTGTGATCCGAGTATATGATAACACGGGAACCCAGAAGGTATGATCTGAATTTTTCTAGGGCAAATACTACAGCTAGCAGCTCTTTCTCAGTAACCGTATAGTTACGCTGAGCCTCATCCAGTGTTTTGCTGGCGTAATAAATGACCATAGGTTTCTCGTCAATTTTCTGCCCCAAAATCGCTCCTACAGTGAAGTCAGATGCATCGCACATGATCTCAAAGGTTGAGACCAATCAGGGGACTGTAGGATCGGGGCTTGGGTGACTCGGTCACGTAGGATCTCAAATGCTTGAGTGCATTCCTTGGAAATTTTGAAAGGCACATCCTTGGAGAGAAGAGTAGTCAGGGGACGCACGATTTTTGAAAAATCAGGGATAAATCGACGGTAAAAACTAACGTGCCCCAAAAAAGATTGGATGTCCTTAATCGAGCTAGGCATAGGGATCTTGGAAATCAGGTTAACCTTAGCTCGATCCACTTGGATGCCTTTCTCCGAAATTAAATGTCCCAGGACAATTCCCTCAGGCACCATGAAATGACTCTTTTCCCAGGAAGGAACCAAATTCACATCGATGCACTGCCTAAGTATTTGGACCAAGTGTTGGAGTCAATTGTCAAATGATGCTCTAAAAACTGAAAAGTCATCCATGAAGACTTCCGGATAGTCACCTACCATATCTAAGAATATGGCAAGCATACACCGCTAAAAAGTTGCAGGTGCATTGCAGAAACCGAAAGGCATCCTTTGAAACGCGAACGTCCCGAAGGGGCAGGTGAATGTGGTCTTTTCTTGGTCCTCTGGATGGATTGCCACCTGGTTGTAACCGAAGTACCCGTCAAGAAAGCAGAAGAACCTATTTCCCGCTAGTTTCTCAAGGATCTGATCAATAAACGGTAGTGGGAAATGATCCTTCTTCGTTGAGGAATTGAGTCTTCTGTAATCAATGTAGACTCTCCATGAGTTAGCTATTCGGGTAAGAATGACTTCTCCGGTTTCAGTCGTGATGATGGTAAGTCCTGCCTTTTTAGGCACCACTTGTATTGGACTCACCCAACGACTGTCGGAGAACGGGTAGATGATCCCTGCATCTAACCACTTTATGATCTCCTTTTTCACGACCTCCTGTAGGTTAGGGTTTAAGCGTCTTTGCATCTCTCTTGAAGGTCGTGCGCCTTCTTCTGTGTAGATTCGATGTGTGCAGTATGAAGGGCTTATGCCAGTCAAATCATCGAGAGTCCATCCAATGGCTCTACGATGTTGCTGGAGAACGGTAATCAAACGGAGTTCCTGGTCAGGTGTGAGTCGAGAGTTGATAATCACAGGAAACATCTGATTGGAATCCAAAAAGACGTACTTCAGATGCTTGGGAAGGGGCTTAAGTTCCATGACAGGATTGTCAGCAGCAGCGGGTGGTTCGGGGTTTGTATCAGGAACAAGGGTTGGAGTCATAGGTGTGTCTAGATCATGTTCGCACTCCTCTATTGGCGGGTTTTGATTTTCTAGTGGTTGATCAGGGATAATCAGGTTGTCCTCTGTATGCAATTCATCAACCACGGCTCTGATATCACATATTTGCTCTATAACCCCGCAATTAATCCCTTGTTGGGCCTTAAAAATGTCAATCTTTAGGGTTTGATTCCCAAATTTTAATTCTATCTGGCCCTCTTCGCAGTTTATGTTGGCCCTAGCAGTGGCCAAAAAGGGCCTCCCTAATTTGATTGGTGTGTCCCTTGGATTCTCAGGTGCATCCATGTCCAGTCTTATGAAGTCCACCGAGAAGTAGAAATCCCGTACCCTAACAATGTCATCCTCGAGTATTCCTTTAGGTGACTTGATGGATCGATCGGCTAACTGCAACGTCACCTCAGTTGATTTAAGTTCGGACTCTTCAAGGTGGTCAAGGAGGGATGTAGGTATTAGATTTATGGAGGCACCTAGATCTAGTAAGGCTCTATCAAATTGGGTTTCACCAATTTTACAAGAAATCAGGGGAGTTCCAGGGTCTTTAGCCTTGGGTGGGAGTTTACTCAAGATGACAGTGCTGGCTTGCTCTGACAGTACGATTGGATTCCCATCCTTGGTTCGCGGCTTACGTTTAGGTGTACATACGTCTTTCAAGAATCTTGCGTAAACCAGTACGTGGCGAATTGCATTCATCAATGGGATGTTTATCTGGACCTGTTCAAAGAGCTTGACCAGATCCTCCTCAGGGGCCACGGGTTTGGTTATTCTTTTTCCTTTGGTCAAGGCCTCAAGAAATGGGATCCTAGTTGGTTCCTCTAGAATAGGTCCAGGTTCTTGATCTGGGACAGTGGTATCCTGGATGACTATCCTAGGGTCTTGGCTATTACCAGGCTTGGAGTGGTTCGGATAATGTGGGTCTTGGGTTGTTTTACCACTACGTGTTGTTACAGAGTTTAATCCGGCTTGATTTTGGTTTGGGTCTGGTAAGAGGGGTGGCTGCTGCTGAAATCCTGCATAAGATGTTGATGAGAACCTCATCATGAGCCATAACTAGCTCATTTTGACCTAATACAAAGGATAAAAGCTCCTACATAACTCAAGGAAAGGCTTAACTCAGAGAATTCTGAGTTTAAGAAGAAAACAGAAACTAAGGGGTAAAATGCAATTTTACCAGCACAATCTGCAAGCAAGGTAATTCAGGGTCCAAACACAGGTCAAACAAACCTAATAAGAAGGGAAGTGGGATGATCTGATCTGATAAGGGCTACAGCAACTCCAAGGAATTAAATGACAATCTGTAACCCTAAAACAAACCTACTTCAATTCACAAGGTTCGAGGCAAAGAAAAAAATCGACTAAACCCTCTACAATTCGTAGAAAAATAATCTCTAGGGTTTAGAACCTTCAATTTGGCTTTAGGAACCCATTTTGACCTACATTGAGAACCATGCCCAATTAATGACTTAATTTGGGTTTTTACGTAAATTGACCAGTCAAACAAGGTCTGATCTAGAAATAAAATCCACCATTAGAATCCTTAGGCCCCATTTAGTCATGCATAAAAACTTGAGCCTAAGAAGAGACCTTCTTGACCGACTTTGCATTTTGGTCCTCATTCATTACTTTTTGACCCTCAACTTTTGAAACCCTCACATTTTGGCCCCTAACATTTATTCATTCTTTGCATTTGGGTCCTCCCTGCAAAACCCAGAGCAGCGCCATGCTCCGGCGACCTTGCGCGAGGCATGGCCCCATGTAGGGTGAGGGGGACCCCCTGCCAAGTCAACCAGGGGTTCCCTGCGACGTCAGCCGTCGCAGGAACACCCCCCTGATCGCTGCAATCGCCCATATCACCCGTGCGAACGCACGGACGGTATGGGTCTCCATCTCCGGTGTCCTCCGGTGAGGGAGGCACGTCGTCCCCCTCCGCCCTCCTCTCTGTTTCTGCCTCTATAAAAACCCCCGACTCTCTGCCGCTCTCGGCAGCTCGGTTCTGACGAAGAAATCCCCCCCCCTTTCCTCTCTTCCCACTCTGACAGAGGCCCCCTTGCTCCGGCGGTTCCTCCTCCTCCTCCTCGTCGCTCTACCGCACTACCAGCAGCAGGGCTGCCTTCACCTCCTCTTCCCGTGTCGCGCCGTACCCAGCGTGCTCTCTCCCGCTATCTCCTCGCCGCCGCCCTCTCTCTCTGGGCACCTTCTTCTCCGGCGATAGTCGATACGACTGTCGCCCTGCTCCGGCCCCCCTCGTCCCTCCGAGTAGGTACAATCTTTCCTCTTCCTCCCCTCTTTCTTTTCCTTACTGTAATTTGCATAACCACCCCTCGACCACGCCTAATCGCCCTCACCTTCCCCATCTCCGGCCAAACTCCGGCGAGTCGCTCCCGTCATTCCACCACCCCACACGACTCGCAGACCCTCACAGAACCTCCGCCTCCTCACCGTGATCAACTTCCGCCCTACCATTTCCCGCCACTCGCCACCTGCAGACCCCCCGAACAAACCCATTTCCCGCGCTACAGTTTGACCTAGGGCAGCCCCTACGCTCCGCCCCACGGCTTGCCAGACCCCACACTGCCTTCGTCGTGCCACGGCGAAGGTTCTCCACTTGTCTGATTAGGCCGAGAGGCCGTTCTTCTGTGGACAGGTTACTCGCCCTCTGTCGCCATTGCTGAGCTGGTGAAGCTCTTTCTCACCTGCAGCTGCAGGCACGCTTCGCCTAGGTTCGACTCGCTAGGACGCGCGGTTCGCAGCCACGCAGTCGCCTAGGCCTGTGCAGTTGGGGAGAAAGCCCCGCAGCTGCTGCATCTGCCTGCAGCTCCCTCAGCGGCAGGTGCCCAATTGGGGTGGGACATTTAGTCCCACCTCGGAACTTTTGAGAGGTCCACACCCACATAAAGGAAAAAAGTGCCTTAGGCTCTTTGCCTCCTGAGCACGGGGTGAGGTTCCTCTCACCCGCTCGAGCTGGCCTCGTCCGCGACCACGCCCCGCGGACCTGGCCCGACCCGTTTACCCGTCCTGCACTCCTCACCCACCACCGCACGCCGGTGGGCCTGGACCCAGGCGCGACCCGCGTATCCGACTACCCGGCAGCCCTAGGAGAGCTATCCTATGAGTGGATTCTGAGAGAGAGAGACGCGGGGGAGGGTAGAGTAGGTTTTGCCCTCTGATCGAACTTTGAGTGTGCAGGCACAGGTGAAGAAGAAGAGAAGGCAGGAAGAAGGATTGCGAGAAGAAGAAGAAGAAGAAAGCCACGGAGGAAAGAACAAGAAAAGACGCACTGTAGCAGCAGCTACTTAAGTCGTCTGATTGAAAAATCAGACGATGCTGTGAAGGCAAAGAAGAAGGAGAAGAAAAGAAGAACAGGACCGCAAGGGAGAAGAAAAAGAAAGAGACGGACAGAAAGAAGAACGAGAAGAAAAAGAAAGAGAAGAAGAAGAACAGAAGGCAAGTTGAAAACAAGAAGAGAAGAACAGAGCAAGAATAAGAAGAAGGAAGAAAACTGAAGACTCAAAGAGAAGAGAAAAGAAGACAGACGAGAAAGAAGAGAAGAAGAAGCCAACAAGACAAATCTCTCTCTCTCTCTCTCTTTATTTTTTTTGTAATAGAAACTTCGTACCTCTAGAATACAACTTGCTCCCTGAGTTCGACCACGGGAGAACTTTCATTTCCGAGTAAAAATTGTAATAATGGCAATGACTATCTGTACTACAACATAATTTCTATAACAAAACAACAAAATCTAGTCACAACGCCGTTATCACTTGGCGCCGTTGCCGGGGAGCAACGGCTATTCTAGAAGTAATAAAATTTCTATTTGTAAGTTTCTAATAATCTCTCCTCTCTTTTGTGTAGGTACAGAAAGAAACAAAAAGACGCAGCCGTACCACAGCCACTCCAAGGACAGGTAACTTCCTATTAAACCCTAAAATTTTAAAGAAAAAGAAAAGAAATAGGCATAACCTGTCATTATACATAGTAATAGCGACGTATTCTCAGAAACTATTATTCCTGCACACAGTTTTAAAGGTGATTAGGGGCTAACACATCCTTTCCTGAGCCCTAATTACCCAAACAAAGAGTTAAATGGACCAAGTAGAGCCAACATAAGGTCAAAAGCTAGGGTTTTTGGAGACACACCTTCTATTAACAAAGAAAAGATCTTCCCAAAAAGAGGTGTAGCTAAACCTTGTTTGAAAAAAATCTACACAAGAGAACCCCTAAGCAAATGGCTCTCTAAACATTTGAACCCTAAAAAGAAAGGACCCAAAAGCTCTCAAAAGAACAAGAGGTGAAGTCGACCCCTTGGGTCAACCAACCTTAGAATTGGGCCACTTTGTTCACAAAAACACCTAAGAGTTCAAATGAAACCTTAAGCATCCTGATCTTAAACTAAAATTGGTAGACTTAAGAGGTCAAGATCCCCATTCTGGTCTACCTGGAACCGCAGTGACAAGAGAGGTTGGGTGGGGGAAACCCTGTAACCCGTGGGGACGCTCTACCGTGTAGGGGTCTTTGCGGGACTCACCCTCTCTGGCTGCCCAGGTAATTCTCAGGTGGATGATCTTTCTGATCAAGGGGTCCATCTGCCCCGCACCTCTATAGTCACCCAACACATTTTTGGGTGTCTTGATTGGGTCCAGCACCTTCTGAACTCATCTCTTCCAGCAATGCATGTACGGTAGGAGGTCCTTAAGACCACCCTTAAGACCTCCTTTAGAAATTCACTCTCGTCAAGGCCAAGCCTCGACGCCCGTGTTTGTACAGCAACCCCCTCACATTATTCTCTCTTCTGATTCAGAACCAAGTTCTTCTTCTTCCCCCATCATGGCTCAGCCAGTTGAGGAAGAAAACAATCTGGAGCATCAGCTCCAGCGACTCAATGACCTCTTCCAAAACTTCGTGCACCCACCGCAGCGTCCTATGATGCGAGACCACTACAATCCTACTGCAGTGGCCATTGAGCCTCGGGTCAGAATCCCGACTGGAGGACCTGATTCCGAATTGAAGCCCAACATGATTTATGCTATACCTAAATTCCTTGGGCTTAATTCCGAAGATCCCTTCCAACATATCAAACAACTAAAACATCTGGCCCAAACTTTTGGGTCAGATGTGCAAAATCGGGATATTCTTCTCATGAAGATGTTCTCCTTTTCTCTTATGGACAAGGCCGCCCATTGGTATCAGACTCAGACCCGGCCAATCAACACTTGGGAAGAACTTCAATCCGAGTTTTTGAAAAAGTTCTTTCCCGTTGGTCGGACCAACGCCTTGCGTCATCAGATTACTCACTTCACTCAGCAATCAGGGGAACCTCTCCATGAGGCATGGGATCGTTTTCAGGATCTCATGAGAAAGTGCCCCCATCACGGAGTTCCTAAATGGGAACAGGTCCAATCTTTTTACCAGGGACTCCGTGAGGATATCCGTCTTTTCGTCAATGCAACCTGCGGAGGAAATATCATGGGTCAACATGAGGATACCGTGTGGGAGATTCTCCAAAACATGTGCGAGAACTCCATCAACAATGACTCCATGGGATTATTCGACAGGTCGAATACCCGCGCATCGACGAATCTTAGGGGAGCACATGAGACGCAGGGCCTGTCCGCATCAGTCGACCTGGAATTAATGGCCAGTCGATTGGACAAGGTCTCGATTATTGAAAAGAAGGTGGATGAACTGACTCAGCACCTGCAGCGAGCCACCTCTGCACATAACCCCTTTGCACAGCCTCCTTCCACAAGGGAAACTGTGCAAAATATTCTCCATCAATCTTCTCCTAGGATGGATCCATATCCACCATCTGATTCTCTAACCAGAGGTCCATCCGATCCTCTTTATACCAACCTGGGGAATTCCATTCCCTCTTTCTCTGACTCTCTGGAGGTTCCTCAGACCTGCGAGGACCTCAACGCCATCCAGAACAACCCATTCTCCAACACCTATAACCCTGGATGGCGAAACCATCCTAACTTTCAGTGGGCGGGAAATTCCCAAACCCAAAGACCACTCTTTCAACCCTGCCCACAACCCCCTCGTCCTTACCAGCCGCCTCAGCCTCGGCCCAACCCTACTTATCCATCAGGGCCAAATCAGGATCCAATGTCCCTAATCCTTCAGACTCTGGCTGACATTCAAAGAACGAATGCGGCTATTCAAAAGCAACACAAGGACGAGATTACAGAGGTCCGAAACCAATTGACCCAGTTGGCAAATTCTCGCCAGCCAGGCACACTTCCTTCCTAACCTCTTCCTAATCCAAATAACGTGCCAACCCAGCGGCACGTTATGAACCCAAACCCGGGCCATGCCCATATGATTTATCAGGCCCCCTCTGTTCCTTCACCAAACGGGATAGAGGCCTCCACCTCTTTTGCAGGTTACCAGTAGCAACCCATCTTACCCAATCCCAACCAAAACCAGGCAGGACTTAATTCCGTAACAACCCGTAGTGGTAAGGAAACCCAAGACCCACCTCATCCAAACCACTCCAAGCCTGGTAGTGATCCCGAGCCTAGGACAGTAATCCAGGACATTCCCACCCCTATCCCAGATCCAAAACCTGGACCTATCCTAGAAGAACAAACCAAGATCCCGTTTCCTGAGGCCTTGACCAAGGGAAAGAAGACCACCAAGCCCGTGGCACCTGAGGAGGACCTGGTCAAGCTCTTTGAGCAGGTCCACATAAACATCCCCTTGATGGATGCAATCCGCCACGTACCGGCTTACGCACGATTCTTAAAGAATGTGTGTACACCCTAGCGTAAGCCGCGAACCAAGAGCGGGAGTCCAATTGTTCTGTCAGAGCAAGCCAGCTCTGTAATCCTAAGCAGACTCCCACCCAAGGCTAAAGACCCTGGTACTCCCCTGATTTCCTGCAAGATAGGTGATACCCAATTTGATAGAGCTTTGCTAGACTTGGGCGCATCCATAAATCTGATACCCACATCCTTACTTGACCATCTAGAAGAGCCTGAGTTAAAATCAACCGAGGTAACATTACAATTAGCAGATCGACCTATAAAGTCACCAAAAGGGATTCTCGAAGATGTTATTGTGAGAGTGCGGGATTTCTATTTTCCTGTAGACTTTATAGTCTTAGACATGGATGCACCTGAAAACCCTAGGGATACACCAATCATTTTAGGGAGACCTTTCTTGGCTACTGCGAGAGCCAACATTAGCTATGAGGAGGGCCAAATAGAGCTCAAATTTGGGAATCAAACTCTGAAAATTGATATATTTAAGGCCCAGCAAGGAATCAATTGCGGTGTCATTGAACAAGTTTGTGACGTTAGGGCTTTGGTTGATGAAACACACTTCTAGAATGGCCTGATTATACCTCATCAACCGCAGAAAGATCTTTACCCGCAAACTAAGGACTCGAATCCAGATATAAACAACCCAGTAACTCCCACCCTTGAACCTCACATCTATACTGAACCACCCGCTGCTGCTGATAACCCCACCCTCGAACTGAAGCCACTTCCTGCTCACTTGAAATACATCTTTTTGGGTTCTAATCAGACCCTTCCTGTGATTATCAATTCCAACCTTAATCCCGAACAGGAATCCCGTCTGATTGTTGTCCTCCAGCAACATCGTAGAGCCATCGGGTGGACTCTCTATGATTTGACTGGAATAAGTCCCTCTTATTGTACTCATCATATCTATTCAGAAGAGGGCGCACGACCTTCTCGTGAAATGCAGAGACGCTTGAACCCCAATCTACAGGAGGCCGTGAAAAAGGAGATCATCAAGTGGTTAGATGCCGGGATCATCTACCCGATCTCCGATAGTCGTTGGGTGAGCCCAATTCAGGTCGTGCCCAAGAAGGCAGGACTCACCACCATAACGACTGAGATCGGAGAAATCATTCCTACCCGATTAGCCAATGCGTGGAGAGTCTGTATAGATTACCGCCGACTCAATGCCTCCATGAAGAAGGATCATTTCCCACTACCTTTCATTGATCAAATTCTCGAGAAACTGGCGGGAAATAGGTTCTTTTGCTTTCTTGACGGGTACTCCGGTTATAACCAGGTGGCAATCCATCCTGAGGACCAAGAAGAGACCACGTTCACCTGCCCCTTCGGAACTTACGCTTTCCGAAGGATGCCTTTCGGTCTTTGCAATGCACCCGCTACCTTTCAGCGGTGCATGCTTGCCATATTCTCAGATATGGTAGGTGATTTTCTGGAAGTCTTCATGGATGACTTTTCAGTTTTTGGAGAATGTTTTGATGATTGCCTCCAACACTTGGTCCAAATACTCAGGCGATGCATCGAGGTGAATTTGGTTCTTTCCTGGGAAAAGATCCATTTCATGGTGCCTGAGGGAATTGTCCTGGGACACTCAATCTCGGAAAAAGGCATCCAAGTGGACCGAGCTAAGGTTGATCTGATCTCTCGCCTTTCTATGCCTAGCTCGATCAAGGACATCCGATCTTTTTTGGGGCACGTCGGCTTTTACAGTCGATTTATCCCTGATTTCTCAAAAATCGCGCGCCCCCTGACCACTCTTCTCTCCAAGGATGTACCTTTCGAAATTTCCAAGGAATGCACTCAAGCATTTGAGACCCTACGTGACCGAGTCACTCAGGCCCTAATCCTACAGTCCCCTGATTGGTCTCAACCCTTTGAGATCATGTGCGAAGCGTCTGATTTCGCTGTAAGAGCGGTCCTGGGGAAAAAAGCTGACGGGAAACCCGTGGTCATCTACTACGCTAGCAAGACACTTGATGAGGCTCAGCGTAACTATACAGTTACGGAGAAAGAGCTGCTAGCCGTGGTATTTGCCCTTGAAAAGTTCCGATCGTATCTTCTGGGTTCCCATGTCATTATTTACTCGGATCACACAGCTGTGAGGCATCTCCTTGTAAAGAAGGACGCGAAACCTCGATTAATCCGATGGATCTTGCTGTTGCAAGAATTTGACCTTGAGATTCGCGACAAAGCGGGAAAGAAAAATGTGGTAGCTGATCACTTGTCCCGCCTTCCTTCTGAAATAATTGACCCGTCCGGACCCATCACAGAGCATTTTCCCGATGAGCACCTGCTGACTATTGGTACTAGCCTTCCATGGTTTGCTAATATAGTAAATTACTTGGCATCTCATCAGATCCCGTCTGATTGGTCGAAGGCCAAGAAAGACAAATTGCGCTCTGATGCCAAGTATTACATTTGGGAAGACCCGTACCTCTTCCGCATAGGTGCTGATCAATTCATCCGAAGATGTGTCCCGGAAGAGGAATTCAACAATATCCTCTCTTTCTGCCATGACCAGGCATGCGGTGGCCATTTTTCTGGGCATAAAACCGCATCAAAAGTCCTCCAGTGCGGCTTTTACTGGCCCACACTGTTCAAAGACGCATACAATCACTGCAAGGCGTGCAGTCATTGCCAGACTTTGGGCAACATGAGCCATCGCGACATGATGCCTATGCAGCCGATTCTCATATGTGAAATCTTTGATGTTTGGGGGATTGATTTTATGGGCCCCTTTCCTGCTTAGGATGGTTTCGAATACATTCTGCTGGCTGTGGACTACGTGTCCAAATGGATTGAAGCCATACCGACCCGAACCTGTGATCACAAAATCGTTCTCAAATTCATTCATCAAAACATTTTCTCAAGGTTCGGGATTCCTCGTGCTATAATCTCTGATGGGGGGACCCATTTCACAAACGCTCAGTTTAGGTCACTGATGACCAAATATGGGGTGTCTCACCGAATCTCTACTCCTTACCACCCCCAAACCAATGGTATAACTGAGCTGTCTAATCGGGAGATCAAGAAAATCCTGTAAGTCACTGTTCGGCCTGACAGGAAGGACTGGTCATCCCGACTTCCGGAAGCATTGTGAGCCTATAGGACCACCTACAAAACCCAGTTAGGCATGTCTCCCTTTAGACTGGTGTACGGAAGGTGTGTCACCTTCCTGTAGAATTGGGGCATAAAGCCTATTGGGCAATACGGAACTGTAATCTAGATTTTTCAAAGGTGGAACCCACAGAAAACTTCAAATCAGCGAGATCGATGAATTACGCCTAGACGCGTATGAGAGCTCGCGAATCTACAAGGAGCGGGTTAAAGCCTTCCACGACAAGCATATCTCAAGAAAAATCTTTCATCCTAGTCAGAAGGTCCTACTCTTTGATGCCCGACTCAAACTTTTCCCGGGAAAGCTGCGATCCAAGTGGGTCGGACCATATTTAGTCCGACAAGTTTTTAGAAATGGAGCTATCGAAATCAGTCCGCTCAGCCACGATTCCGAACCTTTCATCGTGAACGGTCAGAGACTCAAGCCGTTCATTGATGTGACTTCTATTGATTTGGCTGAAGCATCTTATATCCTCCATTCCCCTTGAGCTTATTGCGCCCAGCCGATGGCGTAAAACTCGGCGCTTAACGGGAGGCAACCCGTCTTTTTCCTAAAAATCAAAAACCTTTTTCTGACACCTTTTTGCACTTAAGGTTCACCCTTGTAGACAGCCGACCCCACCTCAGATGCTTGCATCTGGGATTAGAAATCATCCGCATTCTATCTTAAGGAATGAACTAAGTTGAATAAAAACCCCCTAGGTTACAATGAGGACATTGCAAATCTTAGGCATGGGGGGGTATGATAGTGCAAAACTTGTAAGAAAAGGTTTCAAACAAAAAATTTACATATGCCAAAAACACCATAAAAATTAAAAATTTTTTTCGAAAGAGAATAAAAGGAGAAGGAAATTTTGTGGGAGGAGAAAAAGAAACAAAACGAAAAAGGAGCACAAAATTATGAGAAAAAAGTAGTCATTAGTAAGAAACTAAGGAATTAACCTAAATTCTAGACCTCATTCAAGAAAAGAACTGAAAAGTGCACAAAGGGATTAGTAAGAACGCAAACCTTAGGCATTCTTGGATAGACTCTTAGTACCCATTAAGATCTGGACATTCCTCAAGAGGTTGAGGAAAATGAAAAGCTGAAATATTAGGTCTAAGGCTTAGGAAGTATTTGGCCTCGTTAGCTAACTTTTGGTTTACGGGACTCAGTAACCTAAGCACCCTAACCTCACACACAGCCTGGTTCAGTAAGCGTAAAAATCAAAATCATGCAGAAGCGTCGAAAAATTCTGAAAAGTACACCTAGAGTAGGAGCGGCCGATCAACACAAGTTGATTTAGACGAGTTCCCAACGCGGAGAGGCAGGAAATCCCCTCGAAGATGCGTAACAAAATATCATCTCCTCGGTGCTTGTCTCTTAGGATATTTACATATCCTACTGGGGGCATGTAAGCACTCTGCTAGTTCAGATTCCATGGATGGCATTATCACGAAGTGTCAATTGCCAGGGTCTGGACTCGGCCACAGAACACCATGGATGGGATTATCTCGAAATCTCAATAGCTAGGGTTTCGGGGGTTGCCATGGGCGATGCTATCTCGAAGCATCGATTGCCAGGAACCCTTGAGGATTGATGATGGGGGCAAGGAATCTGATACATACCGTGTTGAAAAGCCAATCCTAAGCTAGAATTAAAAAGAAAAAGAGAGAGAAAACTCTCCAAAATAGAAAAATTTTCTACCTCTCTCTCTTACAAAACGCACTGCGAACTTAGCTAGGGCTAAAATCATTCCAAGTACGGGTGCTTTAACCACAAAGTCCAATAGACCTTAAGTTAGTTCTTGTAGGCCTTAAAAACCTTTGCTAAGGACTGAGGCTGAGGCTAGACAGATCTGGATCTTGATTGGTACTAGAGTACCTTTTAGGCCTATGGTCAGCATTCTAACCTAATCTGAGTTCAAAGGAAAAAGCACTTATGTAAAGCTATTAAGAACTCCATGGTCTAGAACAAAGGTTGAAACCTTAAGTTTTTTGCTAAGGGACTAGTAAAAGCTAGGCATGGGGTTATGATGAGAACCTTATCATGAGCCATAACTAGCTCATTTTTACCTAATACAAAGGATAAAAGCGCCTACATAACTCAAGGAAAGGCTTAACTCAGAGAATTCTGAGTTTAAGAAGAAAATAGAAACTAAGGGGTAAAAATGCAATTTTACCAGCACAATCTGCAAGCAGGGTAATTTAGGGTCCAAACACAGGTCAAACAAACCTAATAAGAAGGGAAGTGGGATATCTGATCTGATAAGGGCTACAGCAACTCCAAGGAATTAAATGACAATCTGTAACCCTAAAACAAACCCACTTCAATTCACAAGGTTCGAGGCAAAGAAAAAAATCGACTAAACCCTCTACAATTCGTAGAAAAATAATCTCTAGGGTTTAGAACCTTCAATTTGGCTTTAGGAACCCATTTTGACCTACATTGAGAACCATGCCCAATTAATGACTTAATTTGGTTTTTACGTAAATTGACCAGTCAAACAAGGTCTGATCTAGAAATAAAATTCACCATTAGAATCCTTAGGCCCCATTTAGTCATGCATAAAAACTTGAGCCTAAGAAGAGACCTTCTTGACCGACTTTGCATTTTGGTCCTCATTCATTACCTTTTGACCCTCAACTTTTGAACCCTCGCATTTTGACCCCTAACTCTTCTTCGTTCTTTGCATTTGGGTCCTCCCTGCAAAACCCAGAGTAGCGCCATGCTCCGGCAACCTTACGCGAGGCATGGCACCGCGCAGGGTGAGGGGGACCCCCTGCCAAGTCAACCAGGGGTTCCCTACGACGTCAGCTGTCGCAGGAACACCCCCCTGATCGCTGCAATCGCCCATACCGCCCGTGCGAACGCACGAACGGTATGGGTCTCCATCTCCGGTGTCCTCCGGCGAGGGAGGCACGTCGTCCCCCTCCGCCCTCCTCTATGTTTCTACCTCTATAAAAACCCCCGACGCTCTGCCGTTCTCGACAGCTCGGTTCTGACGGAGAAATCCCCCCCCCCTTTTCTCTCTTCCCACTCCGACAGAGGCCCCCTTGCTCCGGCGGTTCCTCCTCCTCCTCCTCATCGCTCTGCCGCACTACCAGCAGCAGGGCTGCCTTCACCTCCTCTTCCTGCGTCGCGCCGTACCCAGCGCGCGCTCTCCCACTATCTCCTCGCCACCGCCCTCTCTCTCTAGGCACCTTCTTCTCCGGCGACAGTCGATACGACTGTCGCCCTGCTCCGGCCCCCCCTCGACCCTCCGAGTAGGTACAATCTTTCCTCTTCCTCCCCTCTTTCTTTTCCTTACTGTAATTTGCATAGCCACCCCTCGACCACGCCTAATCGCCCTCACCTTCCCCATCTCCGACCAAACTCCGGCGACTCGCTCCCGTCATTCCACCACCCCACACGACTCGCCGACCCCCACAGAACCTCCGCCTCCTCACCCTGATCAACTTCCGCCCTACCATTTCCCGCCACTCGCCACCTGCAGACCCCCCGAACAAACCCATTTCCCGCGCTACAGTTTGACCTAGGGCAGCCCCTACGCTCCGCCCCACGGCTTGCCAGACCCCACACCACCTTCTCCGTGCCACGGCGAAGGTTCTCCGCTTGTCTGATTAGGCCGAGAGGTCGTTCTTCCGTGGATAGGTTGCTCGCCCTCCGTCACCATTGCTGAGCCGGTGAAGCTCTTTCTCACCTGCAGCTGCAGGCGCGCTTCGCCCAGGTTCGACTCGCCAGGACGCGCGGTTCGCAGCCACGCAGTCGCCCAGGCCTGTGCAGTTGGGGAGAAAGCCCCACAGCTGCTGCATCTGCCTGCAGCTCCCTCAACGGCGGGTGCCCAATTGGGGTGGGACATTTAGTCCCACCTCGGAACTTTTGAGAGGTCCACACCCACATAAAGGAAAAAAGTGCCTTAGGCTCTTTGCCTCCTGAGCACGGGGTGAGGTTCCTCTCACCCGCTTGAGCCGGCCTCGTCCGCGACCATGCCCCGCGGACCTGGCCCGACCCGTTTACCCGTCCTGCACTCCTCGCCAACCACCGCACGCTGGTGGGCCTGGACCCGGGCGCGACCCGCGTACCCGACTACCCGGCAGCTCTGGGAGAGCTATCCTATGAGTGGATTCTAAGAGAGAGAGATGCGGGGGAGGGTAGAGTAGGTTTTGCCCTCTGATCGAACTTTGAGTGTGTAGGCACAGGTGAAGAAGAAGAGAAGGCAGGAAGAAGAAGGACTGCGAGAAGAAGAAGAAGAAGAAGAAGAAGAAAGCCACGGAGGAAAGAACAAGAAAAGACGCACTGTAGCAGCAGCTACTTAAGCTCTGAAGGCAAAGAAGAAGGAGAAGAAAAGAAGAACATGACTACAAGGGAGAAGAAAAAGAAAGAGACGGACAGAAAGAAGAACGAGAAGAAAAAGAAAGAGCAGAAGAAGAAGAACAGAAGAGAAGGCAAGTTGAAAACAAGAAGAGAAGAACAGAGCAAGAATAAGAAGAAGGAAGAAAACTGAAGACTCAAAGAGAAGAGAAAAGAAGACAGACGAGAAAGAAGAGAAGAAGAAGAAGCCAACAAGACAAATCTCTCTCTCTCTCTTTATTTTTTTTGTAATAGAAACTTCGTACCTCTAGAATACAACTTGCTCCCTGAGTTCGACCTCGGGAGAACTTTCATTTCCGAGTAAAAATTGTAATAATGGCAATGACTATCTGTACTACAACATAATTTCTATAACAAAACAACAAAACCTAGTCACAACGCCGTTAGATGTCGAAGCTTCCATCCCGTCTGGTGATGAAGCAGCAAGGGCCTAATAAATCAAATGTGCGTGGCCTGAATTTGGATTCATAACGTGCCTCTGGGTCAGCATGTTATTTGGGTTTAGCAGAGGTTGCGAAGGAAGGGTACCAGGTTGGTGGGAATTTGCCATTTGGGCTAGTTGGTTGAGAACCTCTGTGATCTAGTCCTTATGCTGTTTTTGCATTGCCGCATTAGTCTTTTGAATGTCAACTAGTGCTTGAAGGATAAGAGTCATTTGATCCTGGTTTGGCTCGGATTGGTAGGTGGGATTGGGCCAAGGCTGAGGTGGCTGATATGGACGAGGGGCTTGTGGACGGGGTTGATATGGTGGTCTTTGAGTCTGAGAATTTCCCGTCCAATGAAAGTTAGGATGATTTCGCCATCCAGGGTTGTAGGTATTGGAGAATGGGTCATTCTGGATGGTGTTGAGGTCCTCGCAGTTCTGAGGAACCTCAGGAAAGTCAGAATACGAGGGTTCAGAGTTCCCCCAACTCGAGTAGAATGGATCGGAGGTCACTCCGATTTGAGAGGTAGACGGGGGTGGATATGGGTCCATCCCCTTAGCAGATTGGTGGTAGATGTTTTGCACAGTTTCTCTTGCCAGAGGTGGTCGTGCAAAAGAGTTTTACGCAGAGGTGGCTTGCTGCAAATGCCAGGTTAACTCGTCCACCTTCTTTTCTATGATAGAAACCTTGTCCAAACGACTGGCCATCAGTTCCAAGTCGACGGAAGTGGACAGGTCCTGCATCTCATGTGCCCCTCTCAGATTCGTCGATGCGCGGGCATTCGTCCTGTCGAATAAGCCCATGGAGTCATTATTTATGGAGTTCTCGCACATGTTTTCGAGAATCTCCCACACCGTGTCCTCATGTTGACCCATGATGTTTCCTCCGCACGTTGCATTGACGAATAATCGAATGTCTTCACGGAGTCCCTGGTAAAAGAACTGGACTTGTTCCCATTTAGGAACTCCGTGATGGGGGCATTTTCGCATGAGATCTAAGAATCGGTCCCATGCTTCGTGAAGAGGTTCTCCCGGTTGTTGAGTGAAATGAGTGATCTGGTGGTGCAAGGCATTCGTCCGGCCAACGAGGAAGAATTTTTTCAAAAATTTGGACTGAAGTTCCTCCCATGTGTTGATTGGACGGGTCTGAGTCTGATACCAATGGGCGGCCTTGTGCAAGAGGGAGAACGAAAACATTTTCATGAGTAGGATATCCCGATTTTGTGGATCTGACCCGAAGGTCTGGGCCAGATGCTTGAGTTGTTTAATGTGTTGGAATGGATCCTCAGAGTTAAGCCCATGAAACTTTGGTATGGCATGAATTATATTGGGTTTCAGTTCAGAATCAGGACCTCCAATCGGGATTCAGACTCGAGGTTCGATCGCCACCGCAGCGGGATTATAGTGATCTCGCATCATAGGTCGCTGCGGTGGGTTTACAAAGTTTTGAAAGATATCATTCAAGTGTTGAAGTTGGTGCTCAAGGTTGTTCTCCTCTTCAATGGGTTGTGCCATGATGGGAGAAGCAGAACTTGGTTCTGAATCAGATGAAAGATTTATGTGGTGGGGTTGTTGCATAAACAAGGGCATCGAGGCTTGGCCTCGACGAGAGTGAATTTCTAAAGGAGGTCTTAAGGATGGTCTTAAGGACCTCCTACCGAACATACACTGAAGGATGTGATGAGATTAGAAGGTGTTGGACCTAATCGAGACACCCAAAAATTGTTGAGTGACTATAGAGGCTCGGGGCGGATGATACCCCTTAGTCAGAAAGGTTGTCCACTTGAGAAGTACCTGGGCAGCCAGAGAGGGAGAGTCCCGCAAAGACCCCTACATGGTAGAGCGTCCCCACGAATTATAGGGTTTCCCCCACCTGACCTCTCTTGTCACTACGGTTCTAGGTAGACCAGAATGGGGACCTTGACCTCTTAAGTCTACCTTTTTTACTTTAAGATCAAGGTGCTTAAGGTTCCACTTAAACTTTTAGGTCTTTTGAGTGAAAAAGTGACCTAATTTTAAGGTTGGTTGACCCAAGGGATCAACTTCACCTCTTGTTCCTTTGAGAGCTTTTGGGTCCTTTCTTTTAAGGTTCAAATGGATTTAAAAGCCTGATTTGCTTAGGGTTTCTCTTGTATAGATCTTTTCAAACAAGGTTTAGGCACACCTCTTTTTGGAAAAACTTTTTTTTTTCTTTGTTTAAGAGAAGATGTGTCTCTAAAAACCCTAGCTTTTCAATCCTTAAGTTGGCTCTAGTTGGTCCAATTTAGTTCCCTCAAAATTTGGTATCTAGGGCTCAATCAAGAAAGTTTTAGCCCTAGTTACCTTAGTTGGATGAGTAGTTAAAAATGTGTTGAAATGAAAGTCAGGCAACTTTGATGAATTACTAAGTATGAAACAGGTAGCCCTAAGTTGATTGTTCTTTTGTTCCTTTTCAGACTTTGAGGGAGTTAAGAGAGAGGGCTAATGAAAATTACCTGTTCCTTGGAGTGTCTGTTGTGCAGCTGCTCTTCTTTTCTCTGCTTTCCCTAAGACAAGCACAATAAAAGAGAGGAATTAGGTCAAATATTGGATCAAAAGTTGTGATCAAAAGCTTTAGAAGTGCCCGTTCCTCCCCGGCAACGGCGCCAAAATGTTGACGCGGCTAGATCGTGTTTTAACAATTAATGCGTTGTAATATAGACGAACTTTCCACGAAAACAAATAAAGATTTATAACTCAAAAATCAGAGTATCCGAGGTCGAACACAGGGAGCAATCTAAGCATTTCCAAAACTTGAGAACACAACTTTTTAAATGAGAATAAATGACTAGTTCAATGAGAGTGATATATAAAAAAAATTGCTCAAAGGGAACAAAAATGGACGTCTGATACAATATCAGACGTCTTAAAATAGAGCTCCTTCTCTTCCCTTTCTGCTTATGTTTCTCTTTCTTTATTTCTTTTCTTCCTGCGACCAAGGTCTGGCTTTCTTCCTGCTTTTCTTTTCCTTTGCCTTCTTGAATCTTTGTCTACCCCTTGTCTTCTTCTTCTTCAGTTCTGTTCTCCTTGGCCTTGCTTCTTCTTCTCTGCCTTGCTTGGTTCTGTTCTTCTTCTCTGCCTTGCTTGGTTCTGTTCTTCTTCTCTGCCTTGCCTCTCTTCTTCCTTGCCTTTATTTCTCTTTTGCAGAGCCTCCTTCCTTCTTTCTTCTGTTTCCCCTTGGCGTTTCCTCTTCTTTTCTGCCTTGCCTTTCCTCCTTGGCAGAGCTTTCCTTCCTTCTTTCTTCCTCTGCTTGCAGCGGCTAAGTCCCTGTGTCCTGCACACAACTACGCATAGCAAAACCTAACCCTCTACCAGCGCGTCTCTCTCTCTCTGTGTGTAAACCACTCTTAGCAAGCTCTCCCAGAGCTGGGTAAACGGGTTGGATTGCGCGCCCGGGTCCAGGCACATCGGCGTGAGGGTGGTGCGCGAGGTGTGCTCAGGAGAGGGTTGGGTCGGGTCGCGCCAGATCCGCGTGGTGAACTCGCAGACGAGGCGTAGTGGTAAGGTGAGGGACCTCACCCCAAGTGTGACTGGAGGCAACCGGCTGATATGACAAAAATAATATAAAGGATATGAGCGCGTCGTGACTTACCTTTGCGGGACTAAAGCCCACTGCTTTTCCTCGTGCGCCTGCAACAGACCGCGCCTTCAATTCCCTCAACTGCAGGCTCTATTGGCTTCACTTGCTGGGTTAGCTACCTTCAGAAGATCTTCCCAAGTTGGCAGCACCTGGAAATCTGTAGTTCTGCGACCTGGATCAAGCGTGAAGCTTCCTCGAGTTGCCGTCAATGGCGGCCGGAGCTTGAGATTTGTCTGACACAAAAATAGCCTCGCAGCCTAATCAGATCACCGGGTGACCTTCTCCATGTCACGGCGAAGGTGAGGAGCTATGCGGCAGGCCACGGGGTGGCCTAGGCGTGAGTGCCTAGGTCGCTCTGTGGCCAGACGGGTGGGTGTGTTCAGGGGGTTGTTGTGGTGGTGTATCGGGACTGTGGATGAGTGGAGGGTGCTCAGTGAGGTAAGGCGGAGGTTATGCGATGGTCGTCGAGACGTGTGGGGCCGTGGAGCGACGGGAGCATCTCGCCGGAGGGTGGTCGGAGATGAGGAAGGTGGCGGTGGATAGGGATGGTCGAGGGTCGATTGTGTGAAATAAAGTGAGGAAATGAAAGAGTGGAAGATGGGGAACTTATCTGGACTGTTGGGAGAGAAAGGGGGCAGCGGAGTCAGACGGCTCGTTTGTGTCGTTGTCGGAGAAGATAACCCTGAGGGAGATAACGGAGATGAGGAGGTCAGGGAAGCGTGCGCTTGGTGCGGCGCAACGCGGGAAGATGAGGCGGAGTAGACTCTGCTGCTGGTATGGCAGCAGAGCGACGAGAAGGAGGAGAGGTAATTGTCGGAGCTTGCGAGTTTCTTGGCCGGAGAGAGAAGAGAAGAAATTTGGAGGATTCTATCTCCAAGGCAAGTCTGAGAGATTTCGCAGAGGGTCGAAGGTCTTTTTATAGGTGCTGGCCGAGCTTCTGGTGCGTGGAGGGAAAGCTTTTAGCCACCATTGTCTCGCTGGAGAAGGAAGGTGGTTGGGATCCAAGTCTTTCCTGCGTTCGCACGAGAGATTGGACAGGATTTAGAGATCGTGATCGGGCTCAGATGGAAGGGGATTCCTTAAAGAATCTCCCTTCCAATTCTGGGAGGAGATCTCTGAGGGATTTGAGCGTATCCCCCTGTCATCCTCACCGGAGAAGGATTCTTCCCCAATAATGATGGAAGGACCTAATTGTAAGATTGGAGAAAAAGATAGGGGGTTTATGTGATGATTTTCAAAAGATAGGGACCAAAATGTGATTGGGTGTACTAAATTGCAAAGTAGGTCAAGATGACCTCTCCTTAGGTCCAAATTTTGGTACAAACCTAATTTGGACCTAAGGAATCCAATGGTGAAGTTGGATTTTAGGTTTGACCATGTTTGACTGGATATTTTGCGTAAAAACCTAAATTAGGTCAATTAATTAGCAAGGATCCTTTTCTAGGACAAACTAGGTTTCAAAGGCCAATTTGAATGTTCTAAACCGTAGGGGATATTTTTCCATGAATTTTAGAGGGTTTACTTGGTTTTTATCCTGACCGAAACCTTGTTGAATTAAGCGGGTCTGTTTTAGGGTTACCAAATGTCATTTAATTCCTTGATTGCACATGAACCCATTTCTTATTGATTCAACCCACTTTTTATGTCATTTAGACAATTTGACCTATGCTATGTCTCTGAGAAATCCCGTTTATGTACTGCAATGGTAAAATTACAGTTTTAACCTTTATTTCAAGTTTTCTTCTCAGAACACTTATTCCTCCAATTAAGCCCTCTTCTAGGTTATGTAGGAGCTTTTATTCTCTTTGTTAGGTCAAAAAGAGCTAGTTATGGCTCATAATGAGGCTCTCATCACCTGTTGTAAGCAGCTGTTGTGGCTTCCTTGTATTTAACTGTCGCTTCCGACGCATTCTCCCTTAGCTCGTCCACGAGGTCCAAGGCTAAGCGGACTTGATTATCATTGGTGGCGGGGTCAGATAGTTATGTCTGGTAGGTAGGGAGGGCCATCTCTATAGGTAGTCGGGCTTCCATGCCGTACATAAGATTGAATGGTGTGTGGCCTGTAGAAGTCTTTTAGCAGGTCCTGTAGCCCCACAGTACATTCTATAGCTCGTCCACCCCCCTTCCTTTGGCTGAATCCAGTCGACGTTTCAACACTGTGATAATGGTACAGTTGGTCTCCTCCGCCTGCTCATTTGTATGAGGGTGACCCACAGATGTGAAGCATAGGTAGATATCTCAACTGGTGCAAAATTCTTCGAAATTTTTGCAAGTGAAATGGGTACCATTATTTGTGACAATGCACTAAGGTATCCTGTACTGAGTTATGATGTTTTCCTGGACGAACGAAATGACCCTGTCAATTATTGGGCTGGCCATGGCCTTAGCCTCGACCCACTTGGAGAAATAATCCAGTGCTACTAGTATGAACCGCTTCTAAGTTGGGGCTGGCGGGAAAGGACCTATGAAGTCCATGCCCCATTTGGCAAAGGGGATCGGTGACATGATAGGCACAAACTTTCCAGGCAGCAAGTGGCATAAGGTAGCAAACCGCTGACAAGTGTTACACTTGCACATGAATTCCTTGCATTGCTACTTCATCTAGGGCAAGAAATACCCTGCCTAGAACAGCTGGACCAAGAGTGCCTTGTACCCTTCATAGTTCCAACATATATCTTCATGGGCTTCTTGAAGAGCCTAAGATGCCTCCTATTTTGTAAGACAGGGCAATAAGAGGGTGAAATACTCCTGCTTGTACAATTGCCCCTCTATTAAGGTGTACTTGGAGGCCTTCAGGTAGAATGTCTTAGACCGTGGTTCCCTTGGGGGCAGCTCACCTATGTTCAGGTAGGTGATGATAGGCATCATCCATGATGTGGATTGCTCTATCAAGAACATCTTGGGAACACGTACTATTGGCTCCTTCAGAACTTGAAGACAGATATCCTCCTCTTGCTCGAGAAAGATAGTCGAGGCTAGGTGGGCTAAGGTGTTCACCAGGGGATTGTCGGATCGAGGTATCCACCTGATCGAGACAGTTATAAAATTTGATAGTTCCTCCTTGACCTTTTCGACTTACAAGATCATATTTGGATCCTAGGCTTGGTAATCACCATTGATTTGATTGGCGACCAATTAGGAATCCATGTAGACTTCCAACAAGGAGAGGCATCTTGATTTTGCTTCCTGGATGCTAGCTAAATGGCCTCATATTCCGTCTGATTATTGAATGCTAGGAAGACAAGTTTAATGACGTACTTATGAGTAACGCTATCTGGGAGGTCAAGGTTATGCCCGCCTCATAACCAAGTGTCATGGATGAGCTGTCAGCATATAGCTTCCAAGGCAGAGTGAGGGAGGCATTCAAGTCTATAAATTCCACCACAAAATCTACCAAGACTTATCCTTTGGTTAATCTCCTTGGCTAGTACTGGACATCAAATTCTGCCAAGTCTATAGTCCACTTTATCTGTTGTGCTAACCCCGTAGGTTTATGTAACATTCGCCACAGGGAGTAGTCAGATAGGACTACTATGGTATGGGCTTGGAAGTATGGATGTAGCTTTCTAGCAGTGATCACCAAAGCTAGTCTGAGTTTCTGCCTTGATAGATCTTGTTGATGAAGTATACTAGTCATTGCCCCACTTCTCGTTCGCCGACTAAGATGGCGCTGACAGTGGACATGGGCGTAGGTAGGTATAAGTAGAGAGATTCCCTTAGCTTAGGAGTCGTTAGGATGGGAGGACTTCTGAGTGCTTCATTTACTTCCTCCAAAGCCTTCTTGCAATAGGGAGTCCAATGGGCGACCGAATAGCCTTTGCCCTTTTTTATACACTCAAAGAAGGGAAGGCATTTGTCAGAAGATCGTGACAAGAATCGTCCTAAAGAGGTGATTTTGCCGACTAGTGACTGCATTCCTTTCAGTGTACTTGGTGGTTACAAGGCCACAATCGCTTGAATATTGTCGGGGTTGGCTTCAATTCCTCCGTTGGAAATCAAGAATCCCAAGAATTTTCCAGTGGAAACCCCAAATACACACTTCTCGGGGTTTAGGCGGAGGCGAGTGTTCCTTAAGACATGGAATAATTCTTCTAAATATTCTAAGTGTTGAGGGAAATTTGATCCCTTCACCAACGTATCATCTATGTGCACTTCAAATGAGTTTCTCCTATCTATTATGAATAAGGTA
This sequence comes from Thalassia testudinum, assembly GCA_037157565.1. Classification (NCBI taxonomy): domain Eukaryota; kingdom Viridiplantae; phylum Streptophyta; class Magnoliopsida; order Alismatales; family Hydrocharitaceae; genus Thalassia; species Thalassia testudinum. Next base: position 89,405,850 of record JAZHRO010000012.1, read on the forward strand.
TCAGGTCTGTCTGTTGTAGCAAGGCAGATTTGGTGGTAACTGCTATAGGCGTCTAGGAAGGACATGTGGGATTGTTTATCGTGCTAAATTGATATTTAAAAATAATCAATTTGCAGTATAATCGAAATAGCGTTCAAACAAATACAATTTTTATTACTCGAAAAAGTTCCAAGGTCGAACACAGGGAGTAATATGGGATTTAGAAATTAAGATCACAATTCAAAAGTAAAAGAATTTACAATAATATCAGTATCAACGTGCAAAAATATGGGAGTAAAATGGTGATTTAGATCACCAAATACTCCTACAATATCAATTATGGAACTCAATGTATATGTATGAAATGAGATCTAAATCTGTCATCTGATTTGGAAATCAGATGACTTAGAGTGATTCTCTTCTTTGTCTTCTCTTCTTCCTTCTCTGACTCTTCCTTTCTTCTGCAGCTTCTTCTCTTTCTTCTTCTTTTTCTCAGGCCTTCTCTTCTTCTTTCTTCCTTTAGCTGCTTTCTCTTTAGCTCTACGATCCTCCTCTTCTTCTTCAGCTTCTGCTTAAGCCTCCTCTTCTTCTTCTTCTTCCTTCTCTGACTTTCCTCTTCAGAATCCAGCTGAGTGTCAGCCGAAGGTCCCTATAGCAAAACCTTCCCCCTACTCATGTGACTCTCCTCTCTCTTTCTCTCTTAGGATCCACTCTCCCAGAGTCATAGGGTATCCGGGTTATTGGGTTCGGTGCGTACCCGGGTCCAGGCTCACCGGCGTGTGGTGGTGAGCAAGGAGTGCAGGTCAGGCGGGTTATCAGGTCGACCAGGTTTGCGAGTATGTGTCATGAACGAGGATGGGCGAGCGGGTGAGAGGGACCTCACCCCATGAACTAAGGCGAACAACTTCTTTCACAAAATCAATTTATGCGCCTCAACACGCTTTGCAGCCGCCAATGTGGGACTAACTGCGCCCTTCTTCGCGTGCCCGTAGCAGGGAGTCTCCTTCAATTGCCTCAACTCGCAAGGCTAGCATCGTCAATTAAGGGCTTGGACTTGTGCGCGAGGCACTTCCACGCAACCTGGGACGTCAACCTGGGACCGAAGTGCCTGGAGTGAGCTTCAAGCAAGCTCGAAGCTTGCTCGTCAATGGCGGATAAGGCTAACACCTGAAATCAGTGAAACGGCCTCTTGGCCGCATCAGAACACTCAGGGATGGTCGCTGGAGCACGGCGAAGGTGATGGTGGTGGTGGCGTGGAGCGATAGTGGCTGTGAGTGCTTGGCTAGGTTAGACTGTGTGTATGAGTGGGTGTGTTTGGAGGTGCGTGTGAGTGAGTGGAGAGGGCTATAAAGAGAAGGGTAATGATCAATAAGGTGTAGCGATGGTCGTGGGCTTGTCGGCGAGGGATTTGGTGATCTGTGGAGGTGGGATGGCCTCGCCAGAGGGGGTGGCCGGAGATGGAAGAGATGGAGTTGCAAAGGGTTGTCGGTGGTCAGGTTTGGAGAATAAAGAGAGGAGAAGAAAGTAGGGGAGATAAGGAACCAAAGAATCTACTATAAGGATGAAAAGGCTAAGGGATTCCCAGGCTGATGTGGTTGCCGGACGTGGGGAAGAGGAACCTCCGTAGGACAGACGACGGCGAAGACGGGGAAAGGACGGCGACGGCTGGTATTGCACGATGCGGAGAACGGTAAGGAAGATGAATCCACCACTGGTACTTTGGAAGGACAATGAGAGGAGTTGGAGAGAGACCGCCGGAGCTTGCGGAGAATTGCGGCCGAAGAGGAGACGAATAAGGGGACTTCTAGCCAAATTTCAAGCTGAGGAGAATGATCGAACCCTAGGGAGTCTTTTATAGGTCTCAGGAAGAAGTTTTGAGCTTGGGAAGCAAGAATGCTGGCCGGATTTGGGAGTTCTTGAGACCCAAATCTCTCATGTGTTTGCATGAGAGATTAGAATAGATCTGGAGCACATGGACGGGCTTCGATTGAAGGGAATTACTTGATGAATCTTCCTTTCAGTTTTGGAAGAGATTCGCCAAGCAATCAAGGAGAAATCTCTTGTCAAAGTTCGTCGGAGTAGGTTTCCTCCGCAATAATGGCGGAGTTACCTAATTGTCAGGACGATGAAGAAGTTAGGGGGCTGTCTGAAAGGATTTTGAAAGTTAAGGGCAGAAATAAGATTAGACAGGACCAATTTGCAAACTAGGTAAAGATAAATTCATCTTGAGTCCAAATTTTGGTAAAAACCTAATTTAGACCTAAGGAATCCAATGGTAAAGTTGGATTTTGCTTTTGAAAATGTTTGACTGGGTAATTTATACAAAAATCTAAATTAAGGTAAATATCTGTCTAAGACTTCATTTTGGATCAAGATGTGTTTTGATATTCAAATTGAAGGTACTAAACCCTAGAAAATATTTTTCTGTGATTTTTAGAAGGTTTAGGTAAATTTTATCCTGACCAGAACCTCGGTTAATTAAGTGGGTCTCTTTTCAATATTTCAAAAGTCATTTAATTCTCAAAACATACGCAAACCCTTTTCTGTCTGATCTAACCCACTTATTATCCTATTAAGACCATTTGGCCTTTATTCAAACCTTGAGAAAACCCGTGGTTGTGCTTCATTCTTGATAAGCTGGTAAAATTACAGTTTTAACCTTAGTTTCTTATTTTTCTCTCAGAATGGTTATACAATGAGTTATGATTCTTTGGCGATTATGTAGGAGCATTTATTAACTCAATTGGGTCAAAATGAGCTAGTTATGGCTCATGATGGTGTTCTCATCATACCCCCATACCTAGCTTTTACCATTCCCTTAGCAAAATTTCAAGGTATTAACTTTGATTCTAGACCATAAAATCCTTTGATGCTTAAAAATTTTATGTGTGCTTCCTTTTATAGATTAGGTTAGAATGCCGATAGTAGGCCTAGAGGTACTCAAGTACCAACTAAGATCCAGACCTGACTAGCTCTAGCCTCAATCTGCCGCGAAGGTTTCTAAGGCCCATAGGAACTAACCCAAGGTTCGCTGAACTCCGCGGTTAAAGCATCCGCGCTTGTAACATGTTTTAGCCTCAGTTCTGTTTGCAGTGCATTTTTGTCAGAGAGAGGCAGAGGAATTTTTCTTTATTTTTGGAGGGTTTTCTCTCTCTTTTCTTATTATTTCTAGCTTCGGATTAGCTTTACAACACGGTCTGTATCGGATTCCTGATCCCCATCATCAATCCTCGCAGGGTCCTTGGCTATCGAGATTTTGAGATAATCCCGCTCATGGCATTCTGTAGCTAAATCTAGACCCTGACAATCGACATTTCGGGATAATGCCGCCCATGGCATCTGAACCAGTACAGGGTGCTTACATGCCCCCGATAGGATATTTAGATATCCTAGGAGACAAGCACCGAGGAGACGATATATTATTGCGCATCTTCAAGGGGAATTTCCCACCTCTCCGTGTCGGGAACTCGTCCAAATCAACTTGTGTTGATCACCTGCTCCTAATCTAGGTGACTTTTTCAGAAAAATTTAAACTCATTTGCGTGATTTTGAAACTTAGGCACATTGAACTAGACTGTGTGTGGATAAGGGTGCTTAAGTTACCGAGTCCCGCAACCCAGAGGTCAATTAACGAGGCCGAATAATCCCTAAGCCTTAGACCTAATACTTAAGCTTCGCATTTTCCCCAACCTCTTGAGAACTATCCAGATCTTAGTGGGTACTTGAATTTCTAAGCTAAGGATTATAGCCTAAAAGGTCAAAAATCATCGTTCCTACTAATCTCTTCTCTATTTTATTAGCACTTTTTTGCCTTTCTTTCTTTTGATATGGTCTAGAACTAAGTCAATTCCTTAATCCTTTACTAATGACTATTTCTTTTTCTTTTCTTTTCAAATTATGCTCCTTTTTGACATTTTTATCTCCTCCCTTTTTCTCCTCAAAATCTAATATGCCATCAAAATTTCCTTTCTTCTCATATTTTTTTTCTTTTTCAAGAATTTTTTATTTTTTGGTATTTTTGAAATATGTGATTTTTTGTGAGAACCCTTCCGAACTTTGATTTTTTGTATGCTTGCACTTTACCAACCCCCATGCCTAGGTTTTGCAATGTCCTCATTGTAAACGGAGGGTGTGAAACAGTTTTGGGTTCAGGAATTAGAATTGGATTATCGGGTGGGTGAACGGGTCAGGAATGACTGTTGCAGATGATTTCAAGCTCTGGCACGTGCACAAGGGGTAGGATCGACTGTTCTAAAATTGAACTCAGGTTGCAATAGACGTGAAGTACAGAAGGATAGTCAGAAGGATCTCAATTTTTTTTTGGAATGATGGGTTGCCTCCCGTTAAGCACTAAATTCAATGCCTTCAGTCGAGCGGGAAATGATATGGAGGAGTGGTCAAATCAGATGAGTTTTGTAGAACAAGCACCTTGATCAAAAGCCTGATCAATCCAACCAGGTGCTTGTTCAGGTCAACAGGCTGATGATGCAGCCCAAACCCAATCAATCTGATGGGTTGATAAATGTAGATCAGGAGATGTGGAACCCACCATATACTTTTGGAACTCGAAATGGTATGGAAGTGTATAGCTAGGGTTTGGCTGAGTTAAATCAGCCTGAACAGAGTAGGGATCCTTAAATGAAAAAGAATCAGTGGAGGATGTAGGAATCCTACAGGAATGATCAGAGAAGGATGGGACGTGCTTTGTAGTCTAATCGATGTTTGAAACCCGATAAAAATGTGGAGGAGAATCATCTACAATCAGCTCATTAAGAGGGGAATCAGAATAGAAATTGAGTCCGGTTACGAGTTGGGGTTGAAAACAAGTTTGGGCAGGTTCTGCATATATTGAAGAGGTGGCATTAATAAGAATTGTATATGAGGGTCCTTTTAGTAAGAATTCATAGGTAGGTTCATTTAGAGAATCCTCATAGTAGCCATCAAACTCAAAGGTAAATGCTTGCAGAGTGTTTATAAGATGAAAGAAATAGGAGTCAAGAAAAGATTCAAACTCTGGGTTGTAGACACTCTTGGCAATTTCAATTTTTGATTCCTGACGATCAAAAAGAAATGATTCCATCTTAATGGAACCTGATTTTGAATCAATGATCTCAGGATTAGGGACCTCCGAGTCAGAGTCGAAGAATGGATCATGTATGCTGAGGTCGTAGATTGGCTCATAGTCGTCAAGAAATAATAGCTCTCCGTAGTCATACTAAGATTCGAAATCATCGGAGAACTGACAAGAATTAAGTTCGGGATCAGAGGTTCTACCATAAAATAAATCAAAAGATGTTGACACAGCAACCTGACTTGGGTCTAGCCTATTCATAGATTCCGAGCTTAAAAAGGTGTCCCTATTGGGCCTGGGCTCAAGTTTTTGGCTTGTAGGGCAGATCTAATCAAAACCCCATTCTTCCAACTCCTTGGTTTATGTATCGTAGATCGGTGTAACTTCTGAAAAATCAATCTGTATTTCTGAGGATGTTGGAGAGGTACATTCATCAAATAAAGGCCAAGAATCATAATCCAAATTCAAATTTTGATTTTCGTCACACGGGGCCTTGTAATTATCCCAAGGAGATTCAGATCCAAATTCTAGGCTAAGGATGTGGGTTGAATTACTAGAATCTAGGTCAGAATTGCATTCGGGGGCCACCTTATCAGAGTAAGGGGCAGGATTTACACCCTCAAGAGGTTTTGATTCAATCTCATTATTACAGGAGTCTAGGAATTTTATGCTTGGCGAACCAGGGTTTTAGTTTTCTAGGGCTAGCTCAAAATTGTGTTCTCCTACAATTGGGACCTCCTAACCTATTCAAGATCAGGCATATCATATTCCATCTAGGTTGGGAATCTACAACAACCTTGTGTCTCAAACCTGGGATTTGGGAAATCAGATAGATCCTTAGTATTGTTCCAAGATTTTTCGCTGAATGTTTAGGGAATGTATGGGTATTTTTAATCGATTATCTGCTTCAATAATTTTATCATCTCCTCCCGTTTGTCAAGATCATCTTGGTGTCTTTCTCAAAGTATAGGAATTGTCATGCCTTGGAGGTATTCAAAATTATGTAATTTTTCTAACTCAATGTATCCTGTCATGAGAACATCTTGAGTGGATCCATTTGTTACTTATGTTATAATTACTTGGACACTATTTATGATGAAGGTTGTTGTTGTCGATACATTAACCCGAATGTTTTCGATTATTTTTTAGGGTTGGTCATCAATCTCATAAAATCTGAGGGCATCCTCAACCATTCTATCTTTTCTAAATCTTTGAGATTCAAGTTTCTTCAATGGTTTTCCTAAGTAGCCAGGTTGCATTTTTGAATCAAATGGTGGAATCAAGATGTAGAATCAAAATTGATTAGATCTGAAAAAGATTCCCAAGAAAATCTGTGTGTGCTCTAAATAGAAGGAATGAGGGACAGGATGTGATATTGACCCAGATGATGAATTAGAAGAGATGTCTATGTGATGGGGTTGTTACACAAATACGGAGATCGAGGCCTGGCCTCGACAGGAGTGAATAACTAATGGAGGCCTCAAGGGTGACCTTAAGGACCTCCTACCAAACATGCACTAATTTACTAGATGAGAATAGAATGTGATGGACCTAATCAAGACACCCAAAAATTTTGGATGACTGTAGAGGTTCGGGGCGGATGATACCCCTTAGTTAAAAATCCGTCCACCTGAGAATTACCTGGGCCGCCAAAGAGGGAGAGTCCCGCAAAGACCCCTACACTGTAGAGCTCCCCCACGGGTTACAGGGTTTCCCCCACCCGACCTCTCTTGTCACTGATGGTCCAGGTAGATCAGAATGGGGACTTGACCTCTTAAGTCTACTAGTTTTAATTAAGAGCAGGGATACTTAAGATTTCACTTGAACTTTTAAGATGTATTGAGTGCAAGAGTGACCTAATTTAAATATTGGTTAACCCAACAAGGTGGGTCAACTTCACTTATTTTTCCTTTGAGAAGTTTTAGGTCCCTCTTTTAAGATTCAAGTGAGATTAAGAGCCTAATTTTAGGGTTTGATTAAATAAATCAATTCAACCAAGGCTTAGGCACACAATGTTTGGGAAAGATCAGTTCTTGATTAAGTAAGTGTGTCTCTAAAATCCTAAACTGGAATCCTTAATTGGCTCTGATTTTGATCCAATTTAGTTTGTCGAATGTGGTATCTAGGGCTCAAACAAGAATGTGATAGCCCTAGTTACCTTAAGTGGGTGCACAAATCAGAGTTTGTTGTTTTAAATCAAATCAGGTAACTTGATGAATTATCTAAGAATAGAAAGTAAGTAGCCCTAATTGATTTTTTTTCCTTTTTAACCTTTTCAGAGATAGGAGCTTAAGAGAGAGAGAGTAATTAGAACTTACCTGCCCCTGGTGTGTTTGTTGTGCAGTTGATCTTCCTTGAATGTATCTTCTCCCTAAAACAACCACAGCAAAAGAGATATAACAAGTTAGAATCCGAATCAGGAATTGCAACCAAGAGTTCTTAATTGTCAATTACTCCTCCGCAATGGCTCCAAAATGTTTATCGCACTAAATCGATGTTTAAAAATAATTGCGTTCAAAAAAATATAATTTTTATTACTCGAAAAAGTTCCAAGCTCGAACACAGGGAGCAATATGGGATTTAGAAATCAAGTTCACAATTCAAAACTAAAAGAATTTGCAATAATATCAATATCAATGTGCAAAAATATGGGAGTAAAATGGTGATTTAGATCACCAAATACCCCTACAATATCACCTAAGGAACTTAATGTATATGTATGAAATGAGAGCTAAATCTATCGTCCGATTTGGAAATGAGATGACTTAAAGTGATTCTCTTCTTTGTCTTCTTTTCTTCTTCCTTCTCTGACTCTTCCTTTCTTCTGCAGCTTCTTCCCTTTCTTATTCTTTTTCTCAGGCCTTCTCTTCTTCTTCTTTCTTCCTTTAGCTGCCTTCACTTTAGATCTGTGATCCTCCCCTTCTTCTTCAGTGTCTGCTCAGGCCTCCTCCTCTTCTTCTTCTTCTTCCTTCTCTAACTTTCCTCTTTAGAATCCAACTAAGTGTCAGCCGAAGGTCCCTGTGACAAAACCCTCCCCCTACCCGTGCAACTCTCCTCTCTCTTTCTCTCTTAGGATCCGCTCACCCAGAACCATAGGGTATCTGGGTTACCGGGTCAGGCGCATACCTGGGTCCAGGCTGACCGGCGTGCGGTGGTAAGCGAGGAGTGTAGGTCAGGTGGGTTATCGTGTCAACAGGTCTGCGAGTATGTGTCGCGGACGAGGCCGGGCGAGCGGGTGAGAGGGACCTCACCCTATGAACTAAGGCGAATAGCTTCTTTCACAAAATCAATTTATGCACCTCAACACGCTTTGCAGTCGCCGATGTGGGACTAACTGCGCCCTTCTTCTTCGCGTGCCCATAGTTAGGAGTCTCCTTAAATTGCCTCAACTCGCAAAGTTAGCATCTTCAATTGAGGGCTTGGACTTGTGCGCAAGGCACTTCCGTGCAACCTGGGACGTCAACCTGGGACCGAAGTGCCTAGAGTGAGCTTCAAGCAAGCTCGAAGCTTTCTCGTCAATGGCGGATAAGGCTAACACTTGAAATCAATGAAACGGCCTTTCGGCCGCATCAAAACGCTCTAGGATGGTCGCCGGAGCACGATGAAGGTGATGGTGGTGGTGGAGTGGAGTGATAGTGGCTGTGAGTGCATGGCTAGGTCAGACTGTGTTTGTGTGAGTGGGTGTGTTCGGGGGTGCGTGTGAGTGAGTGGAGAGGGGAATAAAGAGAAGGGAAATGATCAGTGAGGTGTGGCGATGGTCGTGGGCTTGTCGGCGAGGGATTTGGTGGTCTGTGGAGGTGGGATGGCCTTGTCGGAGGGGTTGGCCAGAGATGGAAGAGATGGAGTTGCGAAGGGTTGTTGGTGGTCGGTTTTGGAGAATAAAGAGAGGAGAGGAAAGTAGGGGAGATAAGGAACCTAAGAATCTACTCTAAAGAAAAAAGGCGAAGGGATTCCCACGTCGGTGTGGTTGCTGGACATGGGGAAGATGAACTTCCGTAGGAGAGATGGCAGAGAAGACAGGGAAAGGACGGTGACGACTGGTATTACATGACGTAGAGGACGGTGAAGAAGACGAACCCACCATTGGTAATGTAGAAGGACAACGAAAGGAGTCGGAGAGAGACCGTCGGAGCTTGTGGAGAATTGCGGCCGAAGAGGAGAGTGGAATAAGGGGACTTCTTATCGAATTTCAAGCTGAGGAGAATGGTCGAACCCTGGGGAGTCTTTTATAGGTCTCAGGAAGAAATTTTGAGCTTGGGAAGCAAGCTTCCCAAGCTAGGAATGCTCATCGGATTTGGGTGTTCTTGAGACCCAAATTTCTCATGCGTTCGCTGTTGGTGCTGGAGCACCGCGATCGTTTATTTTGATGATAAAAAAACACGTGTCATTTAACATTTGCACTTGAAGTTGTGGATTTCAGGTTAATTGCAAAATGAGACATGGTTAGACGGAGTTCGAACTCGCATCCAGGATGGATTGGAGGAGCCTGACGGAAAACAAAGGAGCTTCGCGAGGAGCGATGGCTTGAAGAAGGAAGGAGATGAAGAATAAGATAGATTTCCTTTCCTTGTAATCGTTGTACTTTTGTTTCTTTTGTTGCTCTTTATTTTTGTTTCTTAGATTCATGTTAAAAAGCCTCAAAGAACCCTAACAGTAGTCCTAGGAACACCTGCACAACCCTAGGATACTTAGGTTTTCTGTAGAGAACCTGGAAAATCAAAATAAGGTTCAAACAGCCTTTTCATACGTCTAATCTGAAAATCAGACGTCTAATAAATACTTTTAAGACGTCTGAATGTTGACTCAAACATCCGATAATGTTTAGGCTGAACTTAGTTTGTTCTGTCTAATGAAATCAGACATCCAGAACTTAGTCCAGACGTCTGATGATTTCGCCATACGTCCAATTAGTAGACCATTGACTGGCTTAGCAAATAATGGAGGATATGACCGTTAGCTGGTATCAGATGTCCGTAGAGGACCCCAGACGTCTGATACATGACCGTTTTGCCTCGGCTGACCCAAAATCTCTTCTCAGAGATTTTCTAGCCATTGCACTCTCTTGGAAATCCATTCCCACAAGAAAAGTAGGTTTCCAGACATCCAGACTTAGTTCCAGATGTCCTGTACGTCGTCTGATGACAATGCACTAGAACCCTATTTAGATCTGATTCAAGTCAGTAAGGAAACCCGCCTAAAATCAGACGTCTGACTTTGTTCCCAAACGTCTTAAACTGGTTTTCCAGACGTCCGATGCTAGGATCAGACATTTGATAACCCTGTCAGAGTCATGATTAACCCTGATTTTGGCCTGATTCTCTTGGGCTTTGCACCCAACGGTTATAGAAGCTTTCCAAAGCCTTCCTAGGCCCTCTATAAATAGAGGAGAACCTCTTGCACACCAATACACACCTAGATACACAAGACACACCTAGTAATACACTTTCACATCATTTTGTCTCTTGATCCTAAGAAGCAAGCTTTTACTCTCCAAGCTTACGTGCTACATCTAGAGAGCTGATCCGATTGCGCACCCGCTCTCCCGCCGACGATTACGAGAGCGATGAAGCGCTACCGCGTGGTTCACGCATTCGCGTCAAGTCGACGCACCTTTGCAAAGGGAAGCATCCTAAGTCTTATAGAAGCTTAGGTTAAGATCATCTTTGTTGGCCTTATAGGACTGTTGTTATTTATCTTTGTTCTTTGGTTGGGCGTTCGCTTTGCGAATTCCCGTCTCCTTCATGAGACAAAATCCTTCTCGTGAAGAGAAGGGGTTTGAGGTACTCTACCCTTGTATAAAGTAGCGTGGTTGTAATTGAGGTTGAATCACCCTTGTTTAAGTGATTCGTTTAGTGGATTTGATTGACTTGGTTAATCGGAAAATCCTAACTCGAGAGGGTTAGGTGGTGGTTTTCACCCCGTTTGGGTTTCCACCTAAAAATCTTTGTGTACATTGTGTGAATGAATATTTTGTGAGATTGTTTTATATTTTATTTCGTAATTTATTACATCACCCCCTTCTACCAAGGAAACTACATTCGCATGATAGATTGGGAAAGATCTGGAGTGCATGGATGGACTTAGATTGAAGGGAATTACTTGATGAATCTTCCTTCTAGTTTTGGAAGAGATTCGCTAAGCAATCAAGGAGAAATATCTTGTCAAAGATCGTCGGAGTAGGTTTCCTCCACGATAATGGCGGAGGGACCTAGTTGTGAAGACAACGAAGAAGCTAGGGGGCTATTTGAAGGGATTTTGAATGTTAAGGGCAGAAATGAGATTAGACATGACCGATTTGCAAACTATATCAAAATAAATTCATCTTGGGTCTAAATTTTGGTACAAACCTAATTTGGACCTAAGGAATCCAATGGTGAGGTTGGATTTTGGTTTTGGTCACGTTTGACTGGGTAATTTATGTAAAAATCTAAATTAAGGCAAATATCTGTCTGAGACTCCATTTTGGGTCAAGATGGGTTCTAATGGTCAAATTGATGGTACTAAATCCTAGAGAATATTTTTCTATGATTTTAGATTTTTTAGGTGAATTTTATCCTGACCAAAATCTCGGTTAATTAAGTAGATTTATTTTTAGAATTTCAAAAGTCATTTAATTCTCAAAATATACACAAACCCTTTTCTGTTTGATATAACCCACTTATTATCCTATTAAGAAAATTTGACCTTTATTCAACCCTTGAGAAAACCCGTGGTTGTACTGCATTCATGATAAGCTAGTAAAATTGTAGTTTTAACCCTAGTTTCTTATTTTTCCCTCAGAATGGTTATAGAATGAGTTATGATTCTCTGGCAGCTATGTAGAAGCATGTATTGACTCAATTGGGTCAAAATGAGCTAGTTAGGGCTCATGATGGTGTTCCCATCAGGGATTGACCACTGCAGGAGTCTACTAGAGCATCCACCCTTGGCAAGGGGAATTTGCCTTTTGGGCAATTTTGATTCATGTTGGTGAAGTCTACGCACATTCGCCACTTTTTGTTGGCTTTCTTTACCATGACCACAATTGAGACCCATGCCAGGTACAAGAACTCCTCAATGAAGCCAGCTTTAAGGAGCTTCTGGACTTCAACCTCAACTGCTTGCTACTATTCAGGTAACTTGTTCCTACGTGCCTATTTGATTGCCCGAGCGCCCGCCTGAATATTGAGATGGTGCTTGATAGGAACTCCATCATGAGCCATATTCATTCTGGAAGAAAAATAAGAAACTAGGGCTAAAACTGTAATTTTACCAGCTTATCTTGAATACAATACAACCAATGGTTTTCTCAGGGGTTGAATGAAGGTCAATTGGTCTTAGAAAGATAACAAGTGAGATAAGACAGATAGAAAAGGGTTTGCACGCATTTTGAGACTTAAATGACTTTTGAAACCCTAAAAATAGATTCTCTTAATTAACTAAGGTTTTGATCAAGATAAAATTCATGTAAACCCTCTAAAATTCATAAAAAAATATTCTCTAAGGTTTAGAACCTTCAATTTGACCATCAGAACCCATTTTGACCTAAAATAGAATCACATACAGACATTTGCCCTAATTTAAGTTTTTTCATAAATTACCCAGTCAAACATGGTCAAAACCAAAATCCAACTTCACCATTGTATTTCTTAGGTCAAAATTAAAACTGTATCAGAATTTGGACCCAAGATGAATTTATCTTGACCTAGTTTGCAAATTAATCCTGTCTAATACATTTCTACCCTTTACTTTCAAAATCCTTTCAAAAAGGCTCCTATCTTTGTCATCATTCTTCACAAATAGGTCCCTCCACCATTATCGCGAAGGAATCCTTCTCTTGCGACCTTTGATTGAAGAGAACTCCTCTATTCAATCAGTCCCTTCCAAAATTGGAAGGGAGATTCCTTGAGGAGTTCTCTTCCTTCTGAGTCCATCCATGAGCTCCATAGCCTTCTCAATCTCTCATGTGAACGCATGAGAGATTCAGGTATCTTTAAAAATCTTACTCCAACGAGACTTTCCAAGCTGGGAAAGCTTGTTTCCTAAGCTCAAACCGCCTCTAGATCCTTATATAAGAGAGCCCAGATCCTCCCGAACTTCGCTCAGCTTGAAATTTGGCCAGAAGTCCCCTTCTTCCTCTCTCCTCTATGGCCGCAAATCTCCGCAAGCTCCGACGGCCTTTCTCCGACTCCTCTCGTAGTCTGACCACAAAACCAGTGGCTGATTCGTCTTCCTCACCATCCTCCACGTCGTGCAATACCAGCTATTGCCATCCCTTCCCCATCTTCGCCACCATCTCTCCCTTGGAGGTTCGTCTTCCCCACATCCAACATCCACACCGGTGTGGGAATCCCTTCACCTTTTCATCCTTAGAGTAGATTCTTAGGTTCTTTATCACTCCTACTTTCTTCTCTCTTTATTTTCCAAATCCGACCACCGACGCTCCTTCGCGACTTCATCGTCTTCCGCTCTGGCAATCCCTCCGGCGAAGTCCCCCGCTCACGCCACAACTCCAAATCCTTTGCCAACCACACCAAAACCTCCACTTCACTTTTCCACACCTTTCCCCTCACTCCATTCGCTCCGTCATCCACCCAAGCTCACCCCCTAACACAACCACCTTCACGCACACAGTCCGACTCCGACCAACCACCATATGCATCCATCCACCACGCAGATCCTCTCTACAAGTTCGCCATGCTTTGGTGACGCTTCCTGAGCGTTTTAATGCGGTCGAGAGACCTTCTTTGAGATTTTCAGGATATAGGTTCACGCCATTGCCGTAGCTGCTTCAAAGGAGCTCGAAGCGTGTTCTAGCGACCTACAGGTACAGATGTTGTGTCCAAGTAGCGTGGAATCAGCCCAGGAAACGACCCAAGCTACTAATTGGAGGAGTCTACCTCCTCTTCACCTTCAATTGGTCGCATCCTCTGGAGCCGTTCACACGAGAATAAGGAAGTGGGATAGTCCCACATTGGAAAGTGCTGAAGCAGTGCACTAGCATAAATTGAATTTGTGTTAGAGGCTATTCGCCTCATAACATCGGGTAAGGTCCCTCTCACCCACGCTCACTCGGTCTCGTCCGTGACACGTACACGCGGACTTGGTTCGACCCGTTTACCTGCCTAGACTAGACCTGCACTCCTTGCTCACCACCGCATGCCGGTGAGCCTAGACCCGGGTACGCGCCTAAATCCGATAACCCGATTACCTGTGGCTCTTGGAGAGTGAATCCTAAGAGAGAAAGAGAGAAGGAGAGCTGCACGGGTTTGGGGAGGGTTTTGCCCTGAGAAGCTTGGCCCTGACACTTAGCCAAATTCTGAAGAAGAAAAGAAGAAGGGCCGAAGAAGAGGAGTTACAAAGCAAGGCTCAAAAGAAGAAGAGGTGAAGGCTTGGAGAAAAAGAAGAAGAAGAAGAAGCTGCAACAAAGAAAGAGAAGAAGTTGAAGAGGAAAGACAGAGTCAGAGATAGGAAGAAGAAGAGGAGTTACAGCACATCAGCAGATGACTTTAAGTCGTCTGATTTACAAATCAGACGACAGATTTGAACTTTCATTTCATACATATACATTGAGTTCCTTAGTTAATATTATAGGAGTATATGGTGATTTAAATCACCATTTTACTCCCATCTTTTTGACACATTAACACTTGGCATTCTTATTGGAATACTTTACAAGTTAAATTGTAATCTTAATTTCTAAATTCCATATTACTCCCTGTGTTCAACCTCGGAACCTTTTTCGAGTAATAAAATCTATTTGTTTTCAACGCAATTTCAACTATACTATAATGCTTCATTTTAAACTAGATTTTGCCGCGTTAATAGTGCTGAATCAGGGTCGAGTCCACCCCCAGAAGGTCATTGGTGGACCAAGCGAATACGTTCGTGTTGGTCCTAAGCAGGAGTAATAACTCCTGAACCTCGGAGGGATCAAGGTCCACTTCGACCTTAACGAGCTTGATAGTGTCATCAGGATACAGTTGGATAGCCATGACTAAAGAGCCTAGCTGGAGTTCCAAAGTCACTGGCGAATCAGCCAGATTTGTTTCCTACTGAATCACTTGGACTTGGCTTTTCTTCTTCCTCTATTTTTGTGGCTTGGAGGGTCATGGCTCCATGGATCATTCCACCTTGATCCTTAGAAGTTCTCGCACAACCGTTTGATCCCCATATATTATTCTTACTCCTCGAGGAGCTTGTAATAGCATGAATTGAAAATACGAGGGGATCAGGCAGAAAGCGTAGGTAGTTGGGTGGCTAATGATGCCGTCACATGCCGTTGTCAACCCAGCCACTATGAACGTGACCGTCCTGTTGAGATACCTGTCCCCATTTCAAGTGGACAAGGGAAGACCGATCTCCCCTTTTGGCATCACCTTGTGATTGTCTAACCCCACGACCGAGTATATTAACGGGGAGAGGTGTTCTTCTTTGAAGCCCAACTTAAGCAGCATCTTCGAAAAGAGAACATCAACAACACTGCCTTCGTCCACCAAGAGCATAGGCTGTAGCTGCCTCGGCAGTAGGAAAGTCACCAAGAGTAACTTAGTATGCTTTGTCGAGTTAGGCAAAGAGGTGAACAGCCTAAAGGCCTCCTACTTGACGTGACCTCTCTCGCCTTATTGAAAAGTGGGGAACGCACTATGAGGCACCGATCTAGAGGGAGTGGCTTGCTGACTTGGGGCAGCGTTGACCCTGAAATTGACCTCGACCTTCTCGTCCGTGAGTTCAAGCTGTAAGAGATGAGCATTCTACGATAATGCGGCCATTGCCGCCGAGACCTGGCAGTGGTACTCTGCCAAAGGAAGTGAGGGAGATACCTCCTCCTCGAATTGGTGGGTCTTTGACACGTCTGGCTCTTGGTCTGCGGCAAGGACCATAATCACTCCTCGAAGCTGCTGGAGCTTCTCCTTGTGATAGTCTTCTAGACCTTCCATGGGTCTTTTGCCCTTATTTTGTCTCTCATTCTGCTTGATGAAATGGGCCATGTTTCCAGGCCAGATTTGGGACTCGATCTGTTTGTACATATCCCGGTAGTCCTTAGTAGCATGCCCCCGGGCCCTAAGGTACTTGCAGTAGGGCTTGAACTCAGCCTTCTTCTTGAGAGACTTTGGCGGGGGTAGCAGGTCCTTGTCCGTGGACCAGACCTCTACCAACACATCCTCCTAATTCACGGCCAAGGGTATGTTTCTTCAAAAAACTCCTGCCTGGGTTGGCGGGGTCCATTGCTTTGGCCCTTAGCAAGCAGGTCGCTCCTTTGATCTTAGAAGCTAGACTTCTGCTTGTTGAAGCAACTACCTCCATGGTTGGATATGGGAGACGACTCTCTTGAGGTCCTCTTCTCTTCAAAGGAATCGAGAGCATCCTTGTATCCTTCCGCCAGTTGACTATGGTAGCGAAAGGAGTCATTCTGTTCTGTGAACCTCATAGCCCTATCCCACAACTCCTCCATATCTCTAGGCAGGAAGTCGTCGATGTCGTATCAAATCCTTTAGGTCAACAGACCTGACATTAGTTATTGGATGGCTATGACATCGTGAGACCTCTTGTACTTGAACTATTTGGTCTTAAATCGATCCAGGTAGGACTAGAAAGATTCATTCTTTCACTACCGGATTTCCAATAGCCTTTTTGGGTTGGTTCTAACCCTTTGCTGCTCTGCAAATTACTAGCAGAACTTATATGCTAGTTCTTGGAAGCAGGTGATCTGTCCGGCCAGCAGTTCATTAAACCACTCCTGGGCCATACCAGATAGATAAGACAGGAATACCCTGCAGAGTGCTCCGTCTGGGTAATCATGCACCAATATCATCTAGCGGTAGCTCCTCATGAAGCTATTGGGATCCGTCGTCCCGTCATATTAGGCCATGACGGGTTGCTTGAATTTCTCCGGTAGGGGGGCCATCATCACTTCCTCTGTGAAGGGATAGGTAGTGACATAGGTGTGTGGCCGTATACTCCTCATTGCCTTGGTGACCTGGCGGACTATCTCAGATATCGAGCCTCTGTCGTTGGTCGCCAAAGATTGAGCCCCGGATTGCTCCCTTGATGAAGGTGGGCAGGAACTTCCCCTTTCTAGCTATTGATTTCGCATTTTAGCTTTTCGAGCTATTTGCGTAGGCAAGCATTCTCTTCCACCATACGATGCCACTTTAACTGATCATCTTCGGAGCTCAAACTTTGGGGCTCCTCCAGCTAGATTTTGCTTAACTCCTTAATTTACTTGATCTCAAGGAGTTTGTCAGCAACTTACTGCTGTTCAACCTTCAGAGCTACCAGTCTGGCTTCATATTGTTCTTACCTTGCTTGCATCTCTAGGAGGGGATCCTGCACAGGAACCTCAAGTAGCCAGCTAGGTTGAGTCGACTTCCCCTTATCACATATATTCTCTACTAACTTATCATTTATACCACTACCTCTATAAATTATTTCATCTTAAATTTTATTCAAGAATAAATGCTAAACTCTCATGTAACCGCAACCTTATGAAAAAGATGTTAAGCTGATATTATGCAGGTTATGATCAAATTAATGGATGAAAACTTCCAACCTTTCCCGTTATTTACATTGGAGATTTCTTTCTTTCTTTGTTTCTTTTTTTTTGAGAGGTGAGATTGGATTTTTATTCATTGTCCACGTTTGAAAGATGGTTGACCCTAACCACAAAATTTGTCAAAAATGTCTTTTCAATAGTAATAGCCCTCTTTTCCCTCTCTTGAAAGCCCTTGTCCGTACAAAAACATTGGGGCTCTGATCAACCATCCCTGGTAGTTCGCACCCCCCTTCCTGCGGATCATCCCTCTCTACCCCTCGACCTTCCTCTTTATAGATCGAGCTTACATCTTGACATGAATGGCTTCTCGTGGCTGATTGCGACGGTCAAGGGTGAGGCGATGGTGCATTCGTTGAGGTCACCACGAGGGTCGGCCATGGCGGTCGTGGCCAGCGTGGTGATCGGCCATAGCATGGCATGGTGGGCTTCGTCGAGGTCGTGGCGTGGCGTATGAGAGTGGCATAGCTCGGTGAAGCTGCTAGGACAACGACTATTGCGCGTGGTTGGCGCAGTGGGCTCCTATCGAGGTTGTGGCGCGACGTATAGACGTGGCACGGCTCGGTGGAGCTGGCCGGACGACTATGGCGCGTGGGACAGCAGCTTTGCAGCGTCGCGTCATTGTGGTCGTGATTTCGTGACGGGCTACGATCGTACAGTAGTCGAGGTGCGGTCGGTGATCGATTTGCAATAGTGAGCAGTAGCCAAGTGGCGCTGTTATTTTTTAGGAGTTTGGTCCTTTTTTCTTACTTTTTAGTATAGATCTATTTTATTTGAAATCACATGACTTTGTATTTATCACCGTCAAAATTATCATTAATTGATTTATTTAATTTCTCGTTAATATAGTGTTTGAGGGTTTATCTCGTAAGTTTTTTTTTTTATTTGATTGATTTTTTATACCTTGACGTTACCTCATTTCCACGGAATGTAAATCATTCCTCTTTTGAAGGTATTTGAACTTTTTAAAATCATTCCCCTTTCGAGGGTATTTGACTTTTCTTTTTCTGACTTATCCTGTGGGATCCGTTCACATGTATCATTTTTTTTTTTTCATTTTTAATGGAATGTTCGTTCCCGTATTAAAAAAAAAAGAAGCTGTAATATCGATCCCAATGGTTGCCATTTTCTGACAGTTAATAATGTGATGGCATGATCACTAGCTTAAGCTTATAATATATATAATATTAATTAACTTAATTAGAATCAAGCTAAACTATGGAATAAACCATCTACGTCCTTGATCAAGACCGTACAGGTCCACATGTTTGAAAAAGCTTTAAAAAATCCCTCTTCCCAGCCCAAGCTACATCTTTCGTAGAAGAAGACATTGAGATATATAATGTAAAGATTTAATCATGTAAACAACGATCACCAACACTTCCTTCTGGCATTGAATTGCTAATGACGGGACTTTCTAGTTATTTAAACAACCACATCTTATTGCACAAATACATCAAAGATGATGGGACATCTTATGTTTGAAATATATAAGTACATTAATATTGACATATGCTAATGCGTAAATGAAAAGCAAAAATACCACTTTTCATCGACAACCAAAAATGGAAAGCAAAGTTTGCACATAGTTAACGCTAAGGAAGATAAGGTAGCAATGATAACGGGGGTTTTAACTTTTTAAAGCAATTTATATCATAACCTTGAGTTTTATACAGTTTTCTCTTGTTTCGTCCCTAACCATTAGGTTCTTGTAAAAAATATATCCAAAAAATTAATTAAGAAAAATAACCTGTTCTAAGCCTCTTTTCACATGCAATTTCACGCCTTCCCCCTCAATGGAAACCGCGCTCATACTCAGAAGTTTGAGCTGCTGCACTTTAACGAGGAAGTGATGGTGAAAATCGAAAACTCTTCTTTAAGAGATTTATGATTATCTATTCTTATCTTGTAGCTTCTTCAATGCCATTGGGTGACATGTCTCATCTATATCAGGAATTGTTAGTTTCATTCTTCTCATGCTGTTGATATATAAACTTGTGATGGCTTGTGGTATGCAATTTATATCATGATTTGGAGACTCTAAAGATAAAGACATACGAAGTTGCATAACCACACTTATTATTAATTATTGTATGTAGGCAAAATGTCCTTATCTTTTCTTTTCAGCCTTTTGACAAATGTAATCCAATTTACATGACCCGTTCTTGTATTTTGATGATTGAATTCTTTTTGAATTAATACATCACCAACTACTTAGAAGAATAAAAAATCGGAAAACTCAAATTTAACATGAAAAATGGCGTGACTTGTTCAAAACTTAATTCCTGCCTCCCGTTCTCAATAGGAGGGTGAAATCGATCAATTTACACGGAAAGGGATTTAACTCAAGCAGTTCGCACAAAAAGCTTCGACTGAACTGTCATAAGATGATCCAATCAACACAAAAGCCTTGTTTGTATTTATCATTGGGATAAAACTGACTTACATGGAATCCCACCAAGCATGGCTTATTTGCAATAAAAAAAGTGATTGTACAGCAATAATTACTGCACTGCTCCAGCATGAAAACTAAGATCAGACATTCCATCGTTGTATGAGAAAAAGGTCAATAAAAGCATAAAGCATTTTTTGTCTGGTAGGGTAAAAAAGTATCGAAATTTGTATAAATGCCCTTTCAAGTTCAACAACTAAGCACTTACGGTTTACAGGCCACTGAACCAAATGTGTTTACATACAAGCGTGGCTAAATCCAATCAACTAAAAAAGGATCAGACTTAACCCAACGAACAAATCGTCCCAACAGTATAACCCAATGAACGAATGGTCCTAACAGTATACAAAAGTAACCTCCGTACACGTCCAACCGCCATTCAAAGCTCCTTCCCGCCACTCCCTCCCTCGCCGACTCCAACCCACCCCACCCGATGTCGGAGCATGCACCCGTCCACGGACCGCCGCCGCTCGCACCTCCACGCGCAGCTGAGCGCCACGAGAAGCTCGACGATTGCCGCCTCCGCCTTTTCCCTATCGGAGAACACGAGCGTCTGCAGTGCCAACACGCTCCTCCCCTCGTCTCCCAACGCTCCGCTGCTCCCCACGCAGCAGCTCCTCGCCTCGTACCACCTCTCGGTGTCCTCCGCGACGGGCCCGAGCCACTCGAGTATCCTCAACGCCGCAACCCTCCACGCCTCCTTCTCCTCCTCCTCCCCCTCCCCCACCTCCCCTCTACAGTAGTACCCCCTCAGCTTCGCCCCCACCCTCCCCCTCACCCCACTCGGCAGAAGCCCATACAGCTCCTCCCTTCCCTCCCCGTCCCCCGCCTCCAGCATCCTACTCGCCGCCGTCACCACATTCGCGTACCGCAGCGCCAGCCCCGACCCCCCCAGCGTCCCGCTCGGAGCCTCCAACACCGCGGACGTCCACATCATCGGATACTCCCTCGGATGCCGCTGGAGAGGCCCCGAGCTCCTTCCCCACGGGCTCGCCCCGGCGGGTCTCTCGAGGGGTGCCGAGAGGTAGAGGTGGCGGTCACGCAGCCTTTGCGAGAAGCGGTACCGCCCGTTCTTGCTGGGGACGACGAGGGGAAGCTCGAGGGCCACCGGGGCGAAGACAGCGCACAGCCTCGCGAAGATGGTGACCACCGCCCTACCCATGAGCTTCCCCACCTTTTCGCCCCTCTCGCTCCACAGAGAGCTCTCTTTAAGCTTCTGCACCACTTGCCTTTGCGAAGAGACCCTCTCGCTCTTATGAAGGCTCCCCTGGCTCCCGCACCGTCTTCTTTCCGAGGCCTCCATCTCCGCCAGCCTCTCCGTCGCCACTCGAAGCCTCGAGACCTCGGACACGTGCTTCTCCATCTTCTTGAAGCTCCTCTCGGCCTCGCCGTCGCAGAAGGTGAGAGCAGAGAGGTCGCCGTCGCCGGACTTGAGGTCGGAGTAGAGGTGGTGGAACTCACGGGGCCACGAGTGGCGGCCAGCGAGGCGGGAGACGGACTCGGCGGCACGGTCGAGGCCGTCGAGGAGCTCGGCGCACGCGAGGCGGAGGAGGGGGAGCTGGTCGGCGGAGTTGAGGTAGGAGACTCCAGGGGAGCGCATGGTGGAGGCGCGGAGCCTCGCAAGCTCCGAGGCGGAGAGGGACCCACGGAGGCTTAGGAGCCTCGACATCGTCCTCGCCGCCTCAAAGGCGAGGATGCCCATGCTATTGGTATCAATATTCGTATTCGTAACCGCATCAAAACCCGAGTTGAAGCGGAGGAGGGAGGGGGAGATGCGCCACGGCTTCTTCTTGTAAAGGGCGACCATTGCGAGCTGTGTGTACCCCTTTCTTTTTCCTTTTTTTTTTTTTTTTTGTTGCTGTTGTTGAGTGGATTCACTGACGTTTGCTTGTGCTGCGGGTTAAGGTGTGTTGGTGTTGGTGTTGGTGTGGGGGTTCGGTTGGGGGAGGATTAATAAGGGTCGGGTAGAAAGGCGGAGGGAATGTTTGGGGATCGTTCGTTGACGCGGGAGCGAAGCGGAGACTGGTGTCGGCAGCTCTTGTGTCAGTGATGGTTATCTCCCCCTCCGTTGAAGTAAAAGTGGAGAGAGAGAGTGGAATTTGGATTGACGAGGACGGCTACACGTCCTCTGCGGTCTCTGGTGGTTACTGGGGATATACAAGCGGCGAGCACGTGCCCTTCCAAGCCGCCCAACCGTACAGGCCAACCGTGAGGGAGCGCGTGTCGGTTGCGTGTAAGGCCATTCCGCGTCTTATGTTTGACAGTGCACCCGTGTTCATGGAAGAAAATAAGAAGAGAAAGAAAAAAATAAAACAAAATGGAAGAAAAATTTCTCCCTCGCCCAAGGAAAAATTTTCTAATTGAAATAATTTTTATGTAAGTTGATTATCCTATATTTTCACATCAATTTGGAATGTAAAGAGTTAACTTTAAAGGTTATCCTATGTACAGAGATTTATTGATGGGATAAAAATATAGAATGACATTTTTGATCTTATGTACAGATGAGTTATTTTATTGGGTTAATATATTGTTGTTTGGAATGTAAAGAGTTAACTTTAAAGGTTATTTTATGTATAGAAATTTGTTGTTTAGAAGCATGCTGATGGGATAAAGTATAAAATGATATTTTTGATCCTATAATTGTTGATTTATAAGTTAATTGTTAATAATAGTTGGAAGACCTTGTGACAATAAGATAGTATGTACTTTGAATATTTAACTCATCTTACTACTTATGAGTCATATCTATTTCTTATCCTTTACATGAGAAAAATGTCTTGACCGATTGATATTATTGCCCTCTACATGATATTATTCCTATCATTTACATGGTAGAGTATTGCACTAACATTTAAGAGGTCATGAGATTAAATTTCATGCCCCCTACATGTATCTTCTTAAACAAAAAAATTCAAGTATTTTTTTTCCCATGAAGGACAAATATGATGGACATAAAATTTGATCTATAATCCTTAGATGACAATAGAGGGACTTTACCACTCTAGCAACTCCTTGGTGTCACTCCATAGGTTTTCTTATATCGTTACGTAAGATTAGTCTTGCCAAGAAGAGAATCCATGTGGGAATGCATGTCTATTGAACAATCCACAATGTTAAGTGATCCAACAATTAATGGATTTCATTGGATGTGATTTTGAATCTAAATGAATAATCATGAATGACGGTAGGTTGGATTAGCTTGAATTATGGTTGAATCGATGACTTATTGCAATCTCAATGATTTGGGACCTTTTCAATCCAATTTAATCGATCCTACTACCTTGTTAGAATTGGTCTCCATGGTAACAAGCTAGCTTAGATCAGGCTGTGGATTGTTCCACATTAGGCATGATCCTTAATTTGTAAATAATTCAATCTTTTTCTTCGATATATTGTATCCATTTGATTTAAGACTTGAGATCAATACAGATGAGTTTGGTTTGAAATTACTTAAAATCATTTTCATTTCCTTCAACCCTTGTTATCCGCATCCAATGCGTTTCTTCTTTAACTCTATGTTGAAATGTAGGCTCCATCTCTTCCAAATTAATAAGAAGCATAAAGGAAAAAGAATTGAAGGGGTTCGTTTAAATCAAGTGCTATCTAACTTAGATTAGTAAAATGAAAATAGAGATAACCCCTATTTGTGTTTATATGTTAAGATGAGATTTTCTTGGTTGATATTTACGTAAAAAGTTAGCAAACATAAGATGGTGTACATAAAATATGTTCATGAAAGCTATGATTTGGGGGAAGTACTTCAACCCTAACCTTGCACCATCCTTAAAATCGTACTAATTCTTAAAATATCGAGAAAAAGGTTACCAATTTTCAATAATTATGAACTCCGGTGCAACCTAATGTGATTCAAATTTTACAAATAAGATCGAAAAGAATCCGTATTCATTCAATGCAATTTTCTTCGGAGAATATCCATCAAAAACATGAGAGATCCCCTACCTACTTTGGGAAATCAGGCAATTCAATCAAGGGTGAAAGCCCCAAGTTTCAAATAACCCAAGTTTGAGATTATAACTACAAACAAAAGCACACGATATCTCACGTTGCAAGGTAAGCTACAAACATTGGATACCTCTCATTACGCAGAATGAGATCCGAATTTAGATTTCGTAACTACAAAGTAAATTACCCCTTAAGTCGATCGTATTAAATGAATTTGGTCAGACCGAGTAGCCATCCCATCCCTGTCGAACGGGAGAAAAGATCTGCCGACCAGCCACCAAAATTAAAAAAAAAAAAAAAAAAAGAAGGTCTGGTCCGTACGAAATCGGTGATACCGTGTTGCTTCGCGATCAGCATGGCTAAATGGCCATTGGATCCGGCGATGCAACCATCATCGGTTAGGCTACTGCTTGCCGTCTGCTTTGACGGCCTGAACGTGCCTCCGTTTCCCGTGGCAGTTAATAGATTTGGGCCATCATCGTCATCCATGTTGTAACGGATTAGTCCAACGTAGTCCAAACGTACCGGCCGTTAAAAGAAGAGCGATGGTTTACCCACATCATTTGCCACGTCATATTTTAAGTCCTCCATCTTCATCGTTCCGTCCGCACAAAACGACAGTGGAGCCCCTTCCGGCTGTGAGGCCCGATACGGATGAGGGAGAGTGCGTCCGTTTATGTGTTTTCTATTTTTTGCTTTGCAGGAAAGGTGCTATTATTTTTCAACGAGGTCAATCAAACAAGCGGAAAACGAGTGTTCGCAGCTCGTAATATCTTATTCGAACCACAATATCTTTAGATTTATCTGTATTAATTCAATTAAGTCAAACCGAATTAAATCGGTATTCGATAAAAAAATTTATTGAAAATACATAATTAAAAACATTATTTTGCAACTATAATTAAACAAAAACTAACATATTTTATAAAAAAACTAAATAAAAATAAAAGGTACAATAAAAATTTAGAATTTAATCCTAAAGAATATATACGTCTTGAATCTTTATTTTAAATTTTAAAGTCACATATATTTTTATTTATTTTTAAAATTTTTATCTCTTAAGAAAATAATTAAATCAATATTTGATTTTATCAAATTGATTGATCTAACCTAATTTTGATTGATTTATGTTAACTTTAACCTTTATCATCTGAATCAATAGATTCGATCGGAAAGGCACTAATTTATCATTAAATCAATTCGATTTAATATTTAAAACGTTGCTGTACATAGATAAAGTCGGCAATCCGCCTTTACACTGTGTCCCGTTGAAGATGCAGAGAGACGAAAACGTCAAAATCCTTTTCTTTTCTCTTTCTAGATTTCGACACGGTAGGACTTTTCTTATAAAAGGAATTTTTTTAGAATGTTAAAAAGGGGTTGTTTGTGTACGTGATGTCGAATGGATGCTTCAATATTTTCCAAATTTATGTACATGACCACATAAAGTTACTTGATTTTATACGGACGCCCCTCATTGAGCAAGACAACACAAATTTATCTTACAGGAAATAATTAGATGACAATTAGGGTAAATTAAGATCCTTAGGCCTTTTGTGGAGGAGAATTGTTAGGAGGAATTAAAAGTAAGAGTGGAAAAAATGAAAAAATCAATGAATTTTGAAGTTTGATTGATTTAATTGTCATGTCAAAGAAGTTATAGGAGTTTATTTTACTTTGTTGTACGGAATTAGTCGGTGGAATAAGATACAAAATGAGAATAATTTTATTTCACCTTGAATGTAAAATTTACTTGATCCAAAATTATGAGCCTAAACTCGAAATATATAGATTTCAAAATCCACGGTGCCGGAGCTTATTCACGCGTACTATGTTAACGATATGATTCAACTATGACTTCAAAAAGATAACATTGATGAAAAAAATCATTACATCGTATTTAGCCACGGTGGTAGCTACAGGAGAACATTCTTCGAGAACGAAATCTTCGCCAAATCTTGGAATAAGATCTCGACCATATCTCAGAACCAAATCCTCTTCAGACAATAGAGTGTGGTTTCACTAAACTGAGATTGGTGATTTGTTGAGAAGTTCATGAAACGGACGTCGAGGGGGGGAGGTGAGATCATCTCACCTTTTAGGGATTGTGATAAAAAGGGGAATTAGCAAATCACTGTATTAATTGAGATACACGAGGGCTCGAGCCCAATTGAGCTCGAGTTGGAATTGTCGAGCTTGGAGGCCTGTTTGGGTCCGATTAGGCTCAGTATGTAAGAGTTGATAAATATCCATGTTGGGATTCTTTAAATCTTAGGGTTTTCACTAAAATTAATCTATCTTTAACTTAGGATGAATCTGTACCACAACTTATCTCAACTGAACTTCAAGCTAATTGGGTACTGGTATTAGTGTCTCAATTGAACTTCATGCTGATTGGGTACCGATACTAGTAGACCAGTACCGATATCACATATACTTAGTACGGGTATTGGTGAACCAGTACTGGTATCCTTAAGCTACAATTATGAGTTCTATATTCAAACAAGTACCGGTACTCATAAGCTACAGTTTAGAATTCATGTCCATATGAGTACTCATCCAGTAGTCACTATATACCGGTACTCATGTTGAGTATCGATACTTGGTGAATATTGGTATCACTTCAGGAAAGAACTGGTCTCAACGAGTACCGGTACTCATGAAGAATATCGGTACTTGTTGGGTTCTGGATATACCACCTATAGCCTACCAGTACCGGTACTGATGACCAGTGTCGGTACTTGTAAGATACAGATTCTAATGACTTCAAGTCTAGAACCTAATCTAGGACTCATGTGTACTAGTACTCATGATGAGCACCGACACATGTAGGTCCCAATTTTGGACTTAAGACCACTTGGAGCTGATCTGTAGCTTGCATGTACCGGTACTCATGAAGAGTACCGGTACTAGCAATCTACAATACACTTTAAGTCCAAAACTGTAACAGCTGAGTACCGGTACTCATCAAGTGGTACTAGTCTTACTTGCGATTACGAGTTGTATCTTGAATTTTTTGAGAATATAAAACATCTATCTATATCCCACATGAGTTTGCACGAAACAGAGGTTAACCAATATCAGATATTTAAACAAAATGATGTTTATGATTTTAAATCGGATAAGATAAATCATGAATTAGATAAATTATGCAACAATGTTCTTTCTACTAATAAGTATGCACATATACAGAGGCATGCCTTTGATGATTGAAAGAACTGCTAAACAAAGAAAAACCTGTGATCATCTTGAAGAAAGAGAAGAGGGGGCTGCAAAATGATGTTTCCAAAAAAACCCACCTCCAATACCTCGATCAAGAATGACAAGAAGGAGTTCTTTCTCTCTTCCTTTTTCCCTGTCATTCTCTCTTTCTCTGAAAACCCAATTCCTTAGGTACACGATGGGGGTGCAAAACTTAGGATTAGTAGTGGGTCTTTTGGAGATCATAACCCCTAAAAATACTTAATCAATAATTAGTCATCCTAATTACCGTATGGTGAATTATATATCTACCCATCAAAAAAACATAATTCACAAGTAGGTCTCGACACATATATAATCTAAACCACACCATCATTTTTACATTTTATACCCATACCCATTGTAAACCTTAATTTGATCACTTGATGTGATGTGCATTATATGGCAGTCCTTCATATGTTGATTGATTATATGAATGCATAACGTATATGTTAATCCATACATTAGGTTAAAATCCAGCAATCCCTACTTTGAAGCATCTGTTCAATTCTTTTCCTTATTTTTTTTGTTGAAGGGAGTCTTGTACTGCAAGCCAACTAGATCGCAAACTTTTGGAAATGCAACAATAAAGAGATGATCCCTAAAGCTCCCCCTAAACATGCCTCTAATGAAGAGACAACATGTGAGAGGAGAAAATAATTCCACCTAAGAGAAATTATTTTATCCTGGACTTCCAAACATGCAATGGGAACCTCAATTCCAGCTGTCAAACAAACCCAGAAGGGGTCAATCTCAACATTGATATTTTGAAGAGCAGCTGCTGCTCATTCGCTCAACCTATAGAGACAACAAAATTCTATTTTGGCACTGGACCTTCCATGTGTTGGCTCCCTTTGACAGTAGATTGCCCAATAAATTGCAGCAACTTTGATATGCAGAAAATTTTGTGCAAGAATATCTTCAAGTTTATGGGAGACCTTTTTCGGCTTTCCATCCAACAAGGTGGTAGCCTATGTCAGTGTGTTTAGTTCTACCATGGAAAATTGAAATGGCATGGATCAGCAAACCAGAGAACCAGATGACCACTTGTTAAAAATCGCACTTCCTTAATTAAAGACCAAAGCTAGAAAATTCCATGTACAACATTCACTGGGATTGAGCATCATTACTTTGCAGAGGAAGGCGGGATTGTCGGCAATTTACAGGAAAAGGCATAGGTTGCAAAGTCTCAAGAAGACTTCCTTTCATCAAGTGAATCAGTCCAATCACCATATAAGAATCGTTGAATTTGTAAGATTGGAAGTAACTACAACATAGGCAATGACTTCTTTGGAACGCTGCAGAATATATTAATATGATTCCATTGATCAGACTGTGTGTTGTAAATTGACAATCTTTGTCAGCAACCAAAGATAAATCATGCCTGGTCAACAAGAGATATTGTACATATGGAGTTGATGTGCTGGAGGCTACGGGATCTTCGCGGACGTGTATGATGGCATTACAGATATCACATGAGTATGGAAATTTGTTTCCAACTGTTAACCTGAGTTATCCTGAGAAGATGTGTCATGTAAATGAAACTTTGTTGTTAATCAAGAATGCTGTTAGCCTCTTCTCAGTCAATACCAAGAAGGGATGTTAGAAATGGAATCTCGTTTCCATTAAATACTGTGACAACTATTAGATATTGACACCAATTCTATCCTTGTTGGGAATGTCTAGCAATGTCCCTCACGACATTATAGCGTCTTTGGTCCCAGGAGTTATGAGTAGGATGCAAATTCTTCCAGAACTTTGCATGCTACATCCAAATAAAGGGGGGCATCGGTCCTTCTTGAGAGAGAAAAAGATGAAGGCAAAATATAAGGAAATGCAGCAGGTGACACGTTTTGAAACGTAAGGTGATTTGAATGTAGTCCCCACTTGATAATTGGTATTTAATGTAAAAAAATAAAAAACGTAAGGTTTGTTATGTGGTAGGTCCCATTACATTTAAAAAAGATCATCACACTATCTTGAATTAAAATATATAGGTAATAAATCATGTTTGCCTAGGTGATAAATCATTTTACACCAGTGATAAATTATTCTGTGATGATTTTATACTGATGCAAACTTGTTCCAAAGGTAATATGGTGATTTTACACTAGTGCAAAGTAATTTTACATCAGTGCAAATTGGTTTCAAAAGTGATCTGGTATTTTTGCATAAGTGTAAAATGATTTTGCACTCGTGAAAAATAATTTTGCATCAGTGCAAAATGATTTCAAATGTGATTTTAGTAGTTTGCATCCGTGCAAAATATATTCATTATGAGTTTTAATAGTAGTAGATCCTACCACATGTTAGTATTTTTTTGTCTAAAAGGAAAATACATCAAGTAAAGACTATATTCAGATCTCTTTGCATTGCATTTTTGTTACGACCCGATTCCCGAATCCCTACAGGACACGAGTCCGGACCGACTCGACTGATCCCAAGACCCAGTCGTCCAACGAGCAAGTAACCAAAAAGCAGTAAAATAAATCGCATTCACCATACAAGCAACTAACAGTAACAAAAGTACAGCAGCAAAGAGGTATACTACTATAGTACACACCACCACAACAGTAGGAAATTAAAACAGGTACAATAATATAAGGTTTACAATAAAAGAGTACAGAAGTGTAACAAAATTACCCACTACAACGGAAACGGGGTACAATAAAAAGGTACAATAATTGCTAACAACAGTACTCTACATTTCACAGGCAACTGTTATCCAATTACAGGCAATTGTTATTATTCTATTTACTCATCCAAAACTGCAATTCATGTATTCCATATAATTATTCCAGTATTTCTAGTCCTAGGATTCATGCCATACCCTAGGATCTAACATTCGTTCCAGATATGCATTCAAGTTTGTAATTAAACTAGGGGAAGCCACTCTATCAGCAAACCCAGGAGTAATAGGGGCTTGATTGGGAGGTCCACGTGCCTCAGCAAACCCCAAATCCGCAATGGAACGAGGTCCTATCACAAGGATCAATCACAAGAGACCACTCAGAACATGATAAACATATTCCAACAAGTAGTGGAACTTAAATGAAGAACAACAGAATCTTAATTGCGAAAATCGGACCTCAAACAGACCCTAAACGGGTCAAAAACAGTAATCCTGACTCATATCAGACATCTGGAACACCTTCCAGACGTCTTAAAAGAAGTCCAGGACCATACCTCAACTCTGCGCTACTCCTCAGACATCCAAGGACTCCACTGAACTGTCTGGACCTAGTTCTAGACGTCCGACCACCTCTCAGGACATCTGGAGACGCTTCTCGCCGTCTGGTGCCTCGCCTAGACATCTGAACTGCGTGGGAGGGCGTGTCCTGCGCTTTCCCAAAGCAAATCCTGCACGCACGATGCAAAATCTTCTCAAAATGGCATGGAGCAGTGCCTCGGCGGAACGGCCTGCATGGCCATATCTGCAAAGAAGGTGTGGGACGCGGAACTTACCTCTCAGTCGTCTAGAGCTCCTTCCAGACGTTGTCTACGTCGTCTGGACATCGGTCCAGACATCTGATTCTAGGAAAATCCCAGAACCAGAACCCGCCTTCGCCTTCTCGCACCGCGTGTGGCCGCGCCGCGCTCGCTCGCCTACTGCTACGACTGCAGCAGTGTCGGGGAGGACCTCCCCGACACACCTCTCCGCCTTACGCACGCGCCGATCGGCCATGAGCTCTCTGGCGAGCTCCCACGCGAGCTCACAAGCCTCCTCTCCTCTCCTTCTCACGCTACTCCTCTCTGCCGCTTCGCTCATTGCACTCGCTGCTCTCGCTGGAGGAAGGAGAAGGTGGCTAGAAGTGGGGGGCGGTGTAAGGGAGAGGAGGGGGTTTATATAAGGGGTGGGATTAGGGTTTTGCATCGGCGAGGGGAAAGAGAAAGAGAAAGAGAAGAAATGCGGCTGCGTACTGTCTGCGTGTAGCACGCACGCAGACGCGAGGAGGTACACGAAAAAAGTTGGTTTCCAGACGTCTGGGAAGATGTCCAAATGTTTGACCAGACGTCTGACCCAAATCCCAAACGTCTGACCCAAATCCCAAACGTCTTAGAGGGCTTTAACAGCACGGGTCTTAACAACATAACAAACTCAAAGGAAGTTTCATCCTCGAAACTTTAGCTAGCTAGTGTGCGAAAAAGAACAACATACTCATAACAAACTCAAAGAGGATCAAAGCCGGTCCGAAAAGACGTACCCTCAAGGAGCTCCAGGTACCGCTCCCGCATCGTCGCCTCAGGCTCTCAGGTAGCCTCCTCGTACCACTGGCTCCTCAACAAGACCCTCACCAGGGTAACCTGCTTCCGTCTCAGACTCCGGACGGCTCTATCTAGTATCTGCACTGGCCGCTCGGGGTAGGTTAGGTCATCACCCACCTCGATGCTCTCGTGGCTCAGGACATGACTGGGATCGGCGACGTACTTCCTGAGGTTGGACACGTGGAACACGTCGTGCACACCAGAAAGCTGGGGAGGAAGGGCAAGCCTGTAAGCAATGGGTCCAACCCGCTCCAGGACCTCAAAGGGTCCCACAAACCTCGACACGAACTTCCCTCTCACCCCAAACCGCTGCAGGCCCTTCATGGGCGAAACGCAAAGGAAGATGTGATCCCTAACCTCAAACTGCACCTCTCTGCGTTTCCGATCTACATAGCTCTTCTGCCTACTCCTGACAGTGTGGAGTCGCCTGCGAATCTGCTTGATCACCTCTTGACTCTACCGAATCAGCCTGGGACTAACCTCCCACTTGGTCCCCACCTCAACCCAACTCAAAGGTGCAGTACACCTCCGTCCGTACAGAGCCTCGTAGGGTGCCATGCCGATGCTTGAGTGATAGCTGTTATTATATGCAAACTCCACCAGGGGCAAGTGCACCCCCCAAGAGCCCCTCCAGTCCAGTACACAAGCACGCAAAAGGTCCTCAAGCGTCTGTATCGTGCGCTCTGACTGTCCATCCGTTTGGGAGTGGTATGCTGTACTGAACCTCAACTGCGTCCCCAAGGCCTGCTGAAACTCAGCCCAAAACTGGGACGTAAAGCAGGTATCCCAATTGGATACAATCTCTCGTGGACCTCCGTGCAGACGTACCACGTCGCGGATATACCTCTTTACCAACTATGCTAGTCCCAAAGTGACTCGGATCGGCAAGAAACATGCCGTCTTCGTCAATCTGTCTATGATCACCCAGACTGCGTCATGTCCTCGCTGGGTAACGGGCAAGCCCACCACCAAGTCCATGGTGATGCTCTCCCACTTCCACTCTTGCACTGGAGGTGGATGCAACGGCCCTGCAGGCCTCTGATGCTCGGCCTTCACTTGCTGGCACACTAAACATTGCTGCACGAATTCACCTACATTCCGCTTCATTCCCCTCCACTAAAAGTCATGTCTCAAATCATAGTACATCTTTGTGTTTCCGGCATGTATGGTGAACCTGGAACCGTGTGCCTCAGTCAGGAGCTCTCTCAACAACTCTTCATCCCTGGGAACGCACAAACGTCCCCTCATGCGCAGCACCTCGTCTGTAAAGGAGAAGTCCCCAGGGTACCCTAACAGTACTCTGTCATGCAACGACTGCAAGTACGGGTCGGTCAACTATCCTGTGATGATGCGGTCTATCAGTTCTGGCCTCGTCTGTCAGGTCACAGTCACTGCCCCACCATGCCCCAGTAACTCTAGGGGTCGCCAATTGCCCATCTCCTCCATGAGGCTCCAACTCTACGCTTGTAAACTGGCCAAGTGGGCGGGCACCTTCCGGCTCAAGGCGTCAGCCATCACGTTGGCCTTCCCCGAATGGTAGGAAATGCTGCAATCATAGTCCTTCAGGAGCTCTAACAAACATCTCTGCCTCATGTTGAGCTCCTTCTAATCAAACAAGTATCTGAGGCTCTTATGATTTGTGAAAATCTCAAAGGTCTCACCGTACAGGTAATGCCTCCAAGTCCTCAGCGCGAAGACAACAGCTGTCAGCTCCAGGTCCTGGGTAGGGTAGCTATGCTCATGGGGCTTCAATTGCCGTGAAGCGTAAGCGACAATGTGACCCCTCTGCATGAGTACACCCCCTAACCCCTGCAAAGAGGCATTTGTGTACACAACGAACCCACCATTGCTGTCTGGAATGGTAAGCATGGGAGCCGAAGTCAGCCTCTCCTTAAGCTCCTGAAAACACGCCTCACAAGTGTCTGTCCAGAAAAAGGGCACGTCCTTCCGGGTCAGCTATTTCATAGGACGTGCAATCTGCAAGACACCCTTGATAAACCGCCTGTAGTAGCCTGCCAGTCCCAAGAAACCGCGGATCTTTGTCACTGTACGCGGTCTCTCCCACCTGAGCACTGCCTCAACCTTGGCTGGGTCCACAGCCAAGCCATCCCCGGAGATCACATGACCCAAGAAGGTCACCTCCCTCAACCAGAACTCGCACTTGCTATACTAGGCGTACAACCTACGTCGTCTCAGTGTGTCCAAAACCATCCACAAGTGCTGTCCGTGTTGCGCCTGATCCCGAGAGTAGATGAGCACATCATCAATAAATACCACCACGAACTGATCCAGATACAGTCTGAACACCCGGTTCATCAAATCCATGAAGGCAGCGGGGGTGTTGGTCAGCCCAAATGGCATGACCAAAAAGTCGTGGTGTCCATACCGGGTGCGGAAAGCTGTCTTGGAGACGTCCGTTTCCTTGATCCTCAACTGGTGGTACCCAGACCTCAAGTCTATCTTGGAGAATACCGTGGCACCTCGCAACTGGTCAAACAAGTAGTCAATCCTCAGCAGCGGATACCTGTTCTTGATGGTAACCCTATTCAGTTGTCTGTAGTCCACACAAAGGTGTAAGATGCCATCCTTCTTCTTCACAAACAATACCGGGGCTCCCCACGGAGACACACTAAGCTTCACAAAGCCCTTCTCCAGAAGGTCCTGCAACTGAGTCTTGAGCTCTCGCAGCTCAAGGGGTGCCATCCTGTAAGGTGCTGTAGAAATGGGGCTAGTCCCTGGTACCAATGAGATCTCAAACTCGATCTCACGCTCGGGCAGTAGTCCTGGCAACTCATCTGGGAACACGTCAGGGTACTCTCTGACCACCGGGATACTCTGAAAGCCTGCCACAGGGCTGGGCACTGCCACCACACAAGCCAGAAAGCCTTCACACCCCTGGCCCAAAAGTCTCGCTGCCCGAAGTGCAGAAATGCACCTGAAGCCTCCGTCCACTGGCTGTCCATGAAACTCGAAAGAAAGCAACTCCAGTATGGAGAAGTTGATCTTCCTCTCAAAACCGTCTACCAAGGCGTGGTAAGCGGATAGCTAGTCCATCCCCAGAATCACGCCAAAGTGCTCCATCTGTATCACAATCAGATCAGCAGGGAGGCTGTGTCTCCCAACACTAACCTCACAACCTGTGTAAACCTCCTCAGCTACAAACAGGTGACCACCCGGATCTCTGATCACAAACGGGCCCTCTAACAACACACAACCCTGCCCTAAACTAACAGCAAAACTGGCAGCAACAAACGAGTGCGTGGGGCCAGAATCAAAAAGTGTGTAAACTAGTCTGTCGAAAACTGTAACCATACCTGCCACCACTGAACCTGAAGCTCTAGCGTCTCTGTGTGTCAGGGCGTTGATACGCCCCTCAGCCCTAGGTACGAACGAAGCAACCACACTCTGCGCCGAACGGGTAGCTGCTGGCCGGTACCCTCCCCGCGACTGCTATCCTCCCCCACGCGCCTAGGGACTGCAGCCTCCTGCTCGTCCTCCAATGCTCGGTGCGGGGAGCATCTACAGACCTCCAGCCCTAGACGGGCAATCCCTCCTAATGTGGCCCGGCTGGCCACATTGGTAGCAAAGGGGAACTCAACTCCCGCCCTCAGTAGGTTCCTGCTGACGGCTGAGCGGGGGTTGGGTGCACGCAGCTGGCCCCTGTTGGGGGCCCCCAAAGGCCACTGACGGCCCCGAAAAGCATGACGGCTCTCCTGCGGGTGCCATGTGCCTCCTCTCTCGTCGTCCCTGTGAGTAGTCTGGCTAGTAGGGCCTCTTCCATCCGCTGTCAGTGTCACATGCGGACGGGTTGGTCTCCTCATATGTCATGGTTGCCTCCACCACCCTCGAGAACGTAGGCAGCTTCAGGGGTTTGACATACCCCCGAATAGCAGGCCGGAGCCCCTCGGTGTACCTCCAAAGGCACTCCTCCTCGGTAGCCATAGCTGTCGCAGCGAAACGAGACAGCTCCAGAAAATGCGTGCGATACACGCTCACGGTCATCGTCCCCTGGTGGAGAGTGTGGAACTCCTACCTCCTCTGGTCCTGCCACGTCTGGGGGAAGTACTGCTCGCAGAAGAGGGTGACAAACTGGTCCCAAGTCGGCTCGGCCCTCTCCTGACCTCTGACTGCCCTCCACCACCTATGTGCCGCGCTCTCCAGCTGGTACGTGGCAAAGGCCATGCTGCACTCCACAGGGGGGCGAAGGGTGTCAAACACTTTCTCGATCTGCTCGAGCCAGTCCACCTCATTCGGGTCCTCATCCCCCTTGAAGGTGGGGGGCTTCAGCTTCCGGAAATATCCGAAAAGCTCGTAATGGCGCTGAAGTGGAGAAACTGGTACGCCTCCAGGCAAGGAGGGCTCATGCTCAGAAGTGTCGGAGGAAGGTGGGGGCAGTGGAGGGCCACCCCCTCCCCCACGTCCAACGCTGTGTCTGTCTCGTGGTCCCACAGAAGTCTCCCCCTCCGCAGCCCCAAGGAGAGGTGCTCGTGGAGGTGGGTAAATCTCCTCACGTACGATCTCCCGTATTAGCTGGGCGAGGTCCTGGGCCTGAATGCTCGGAAGTAGTGGCTGGTCCACTGAGGCGTCGAGCTCAACGCGCCCTCCCCTCCGACCTCGTCCTCGGCCGCGTCCGCGGCCCGCCTTGCTGCTTCCCCGTTGAGGCATCTCCTACAAGGAGACGCGAACACAGAACAGAAAAGTCGTCAATTCTAATCGACATTCAACGAAAGAACCTTAGAACATATGTAAAAAGGTACATTGTGGTGGTTACTCTAGTTACGAGAATGTGAATTGGTTATTTTCCTGCTAGTTGGTTCACCTTTCGGGACGACCTTGCTCTGATACCATCTTGTTACGACCCGGTTCATGAATCCCTATAGGACACGAGACCGGACCAACTCGACTGATCCCAAGACCCAGTCGTCCAACGAGCAAGTAACCAAAAAGCAGTAAAATAAACCACATTCACCATGCAAGCAACTAACAGTAATAAAAGTACAGCAATAAAGAAGTAAACTACTACAGTACACACCACCACAACAGTAGGAAATTAAAACAGGTACAGGAATATAAATTTTACAATAAAAGAGTACAGAAGTGTAACAAAATTACTCACTACAACGGAAATGGGGTACAACAAAAAGGTTCAACTACTAAGCTCTACTGGGC
Organism: Thalassia testudinum; assembly: GCA_037157565.1. Lineage (NCBI taxonomy): Eukaryota > Viridiplantae > Streptophyta > Magnoliopsida > Alismatales > Hydrocharitaceae > Thalassia > Thalassia testudinum. The sequence goes on from JAZHRO010000012.1 coordinate 89,442,525, forward strand.
CCAGCACCCTCTGCAGCCGTAGGCTCTGGCTGCTCCACACCTGGACCTGAAAAAGGTTATGAGTACACGAAATCAGCAAACGCTGAGTAGAGTGGCAACCAGCTAACTAAAAACAGTAAAGGTGGACAGGTAGCTGTTGTTTTCAATTTCATTCTTTATTTAACTAAATGTTCTTTCTTTCATCACTTGGTTTATTTATCAGGTCTTTTTCTTGATCTCGAATGTTCCTTGTGGGAACGATCTTGATTGCAGTCTTTTCCAAAGAGTAGAAGTAGCACGTGGTGCTCTCCTGGCCGGGAGAGTCCCCCGTGGTGGTCATACACTCAGTCAACCACCCCAAGGTCGCTGACAGACGTAACGGTGACTACGGCACGCGCGATAAACTCACGGGTAGCTACCCCGCACTGGCAAGCGGTCAGTCGTTTCCGTTAACGGGTGCGCCCAAAGAACAGCACGGAACCAGTATAGGGCATAGCCCTCTCAGTAATAGGGGTCTAGCCCCTAAGAACCAAACAGGGGTCTCAACCCTCCACAATCCGCGCACCCTCGTCTGACTACCCTGTGTTACGAACGTGAGCGTCAGACGTGGTTAAGACGTCTGGGAAGTGGCCCAGACGTCTGGAACCCTTCCCAGACATCTGGTAATAAATTTTCTCGACGTACGGATTCACGTCTGCGGGCCTGCACGTGTAAACTGAATCCGCCGCCTTCGTCCTGCTCTTTCTCTCCCTCCCTGCAGACGCGCCGCTCTCTTCTCTCTCTCCCCATGCTGCCCTTAAATACCATCGCCCTCTCCCTCACCCTCACTCCACCTCCTTCCTCTTCTCCTTCTCCCTGCCAGCGAGAGCGCGAGCGAGCGAGTGAGTGACTATGGCAGCAGCGGCCACGGCGAGCATGCGGGGAGGAGTGTCGCGGGAGGAAGAAGAAGGCTCGACCGTGAGGTGCGAGCTTGCCGGGGTAGCTAGAGTCGGCAGGCAGGGGAGTAGCAGGCGTGGGGTGTAGCGGAGGAGCTGCTGCAGCTCGGGCAGCAGTCGGGCGCAGTGCGGCGAGGACGTGCGTCGCGGGCGGAGAGCGACAGGGTCCTGATTCTGGGAAAATTTCCCAGAATCAGAAGTCTGGACCTTCGTCCAGACGACGAAGAAGATGTCTGGAGGAAGACCCAGACGTCTGGCAGGTACAATATTTTCTTTCCTTCTTTTTACGCGGATACGGCCATGCAGCCATACGTCGCGTTCCTCTGCCCCTTTTCGTGATGAGAGCGGATGCGTGTGTGCGCAGGTGTTGTTCGGGAGGGCGCGAGGGCTCACCTTTCCACTCGAATCAGACGTCTGGCCACAATACCAGACGATGGATAGGACCTCCAGATGTCCGGGGTGATAATCGGACGTCGGGAAACTAAGGCCAAACGATCCAGCGGGATTCTGGACGTCTGAAGGACAGCGCAGACTGAGGTACAACATGATCAACCTTTTAAGACGTCTGGAAGAGGTTCCAAATGTCTGATTTTGCACAGATTCATTGTTTTTGACTTGTTTAGGGCCTGCTCGGAGTCTGTTTTCCGTGCTTCGAGTTGCGTTCTTTCCTGATTTATTTTCTCTACCTGTTTACAGTAATTGTGCACTGTTCTGAGAAACTACTTGTGTTGATCCTTGTGTTAGGTCCTGTTACGAACGTGGCATTAAACGGATTTTTAAGATGCCTGGGAAGTGGCCCAGACGTCTAACCAGACGTCTGGAACCCTTCCCAGACGCCTGGTAATAAATTTTTGCGGCGTACGGGGTTGCGTCTGCACGCCTACGCACGTAGACTGCACCCGCCGCTCTTGTTCCTCCTTTTCCTCTCTCTCCTCCTGCAGGCACGCAGCTCTTTTCTCTCTCTCCCCGCGTGGCCTTATAAGGCCCCCTCGCCCTCTCCCTCACCCTCATCTCCTCCGCCTTCCTCTTCTCCTTCGCCCTGCCAGTGCGAGAGCGTGAGCGAGAGAGGGAACGGCAGCAGCAGCGGCTGCGGCGAGAGTGCGGGAAGGAGGGTTGCGAGCGGAAGGGGGAAGCTCGACCGCGAGGGTTCGAGCTTGCCGGGGCAGCTAGAGCCGTCCGGTGGGGGAGCGGCGGGCGTGGGGTGTCGCGGAGGGGCTGCTGCAGCTCAGGCAGCAGGCGGACGACGCGCGGCGCGGCCGTGCGTCGCGGGCGGAGAGCAAGTCGGGCTTTGGTTCTGGAAAATTTTCCAGAACCAGATGTCTGGGCTTACGACCAGACGACGGTGAAGACGTCTGGAAGACTGTCTAGACGTCTGACAGGTAAGATATTTCTATCTTCTTCCTTCTTCGCGCGTACGGCCATGCAGCCGTCCGCCGCGACTTCGTTTGCGCTTCGTCATGCTGAGAGCAGGAGTGTGTGTGCGCAGGTTTCGCTCGGGAGGGCGCGAGGGCTCACCATCCGACGTAAATCAGACGTCTGGCCGCAGTGCCAGACGACGAAGAGGACTTCTAGACGTCTGGGGTGACAATCGGACGTCTTGGAACTAAGCCAGACGCCCCAGTAGGCTTCTAGACGTCTGAAGGACTACACAGAGCTAAGGTACAATCTGACCCACCTTTTAAGACGTCTGGAAGAGGTTCCAAACATCTGATTTTGGACAGTTTCGTCGTTTTTGACCCGTTTAAGGCCCGTTCGGAGTCCGTTTTCCGTGTTTCGAGTTGCGTTCTTTCCAGAATAAAATCCTCTACCCGTTTACAGTAATTATATACCATTCTGAGAAACTCCTTGTGTTTGATCCTTGTGTTAGGACCTCATTCCATTGCAGTCTTGAGGTTGTGGAGGTGCGCGGGATTGCCGACCACGCCCCCAGTACTCCCGTTGTAGCTGGTAGAGTGGCTTTTAAACTATTTAGTATAATTTGTTACAATTGTGGAATAATTAATAGAGTTTAAGGCATTGCATGAACCCTAGGACTGAGAAACTAGATTAAATGATAGATCCTAGGGTATTGCATGAATCGTAGGACTGGAAAACTAGATTGAATGATAGAACCTAAGGTACGGCATGAATCCTAGGACTGGAAAACTAGTGAAATATATAAATATTGCAGTCTTGGAAAAGTGGAAAGGAAATAATAGCTGCCGGTTATGAATGAATAAATATGATTGAGAATATGGGTTGTATGAACGTAAAACTGGAATGGTGAAACCTACAATGGCCAAACAAACAGAATACGAACCTTATGGGGAATTAGGAGTAGAACTCCTGGAAAGAGAATAGAATGGAACTGAGAAAGTGAAACGTGGAAGTGTGTTGTCTCTTGGGTACGTGGTACCAAAGAGAGCAGACATTACCTCTTAGTGTAGAGGGGAGCTTACCGCCCTCAGGTTGAGACCAGGGTGGGTGTGGCCACTGTACACCGACTTGCTGGCCCTCGTGTACGCAGTACCGAGGAGAGCTACTAGTGTAGGGAGAGCACTAGCTACCCCATGGGCCCTGGGGTTCTGCTAGCCTCCTACATCGACTTGTTAGGCCCACTGGGCAAACCAGGGTAGTCAGGCGAGGGTGCGCGGACTGTGGAGGGGTTGGACCCCTGTTACTGAGAGGGCTCTGCCTTATACCCGTTCCGTGCTGTGTTTTGAGCGCACCCGTTAACAGAAACGACTGACCGCGTGCCAATGCGGGGTAGCTACCCGTGCTCTTATTGCGCGTGCCGTAGTCATCGTTACGTCTGTCAGCGACCTTGGGGTGGTTGACTGAGGGTAGGACTACCACGGGGGACTCTCCCGGCCAAGAGAGCACCACGTGTTACTTTTACTTTCCGGAAAAGACTGTAATCAAGATTGTTCCCACGAGGAACATTCGAGATCAAGTGAAGGATCTGAGAAATAAATAAATCGTGAAATAATAGAAAGACGTAAATAAAGAAAGGAAAAATTTAACAGCTACTGTATACTCTACCGCATCTTTAGCTTTTAGTTGCCACTCTACTCAGCGTTTCGCTGACGTGTTACACTCGTTACTTTTCAGGACCAGGTGTTGAGCAGCCAGGGTCAGCGGCTGCAGAGGACGCTGGGCCTAGTAGGGTCCAGTAGAGTTACCCGCAATTCTTTTTGTACTTTTCTTCCACTGTAGTGAGTAGTTTTCTTGTTACTCCTTGTACTTCTTTATTGTAAGCTTCATGTTATGTACATATTTGTTGTTCTACTGTTGTGGTGGTGTATACTGTAGTAATTCCTTTTCTTACTGCTGTATTTTGTTACTGCTAGTTATATTCATGCTGAATGTGGTTTATTTTACTACTCTATTGGTTACTTCCTCGTTGGACGACTAGGTCTTGGGATTAGTCGAGTCGGTCCGATTCTCGTGTCTCGTAGGGACTCGGAATCGGGTCGTTACTGGTCCCCGTTCCGTTGCGGCTCTGGGGGTTGCGGAGGCACGCGGGATTGCCGACGATGCCCCCAGTACTCTCGATTTCGCGAGTAGAGTGGCCCTTTAATTTATTTAACAAAATTTATACAATTATGAAATAATTAATAGAGTCTAGGGCATTGCATGAACCCTAGGACTGAGAAATTAGATTGAATGATAGATCCTAGGGCATTGCATGAATCCTAGGACTGGAAAACTAGATTGAATGATAGATCCTAGGGTACGGCATGAATCCTAGGACTGGAAAACCAGTTGAATATATAAACATTACAGTCTTGGAAAAGTAGAAAGGAAATGATAACTACCTGTAAATTGGTTAACAGTTGCCTGTTATGAATAAATAAATATGCTTGAAAACATGGGTTGCATGAACATAAAGCCGGAACGGTGAAACCTAAATTGGCTGGGTTAAAAGAGCTTGAACCCTACGGGGAATTAGGAGTAAAACTCCTGGAAAGGAAATGGAATAGAATTGGGGAAGTGAGCTAGCCCTTGAATACAGAGTATGATGAGAACCTCGTCATAAACCCTAAATTGCACCATCTAACCTAGATTTGCAAGAAAAATCTCCTACATAACCATAGAAAGGCTTGACTCAGAGAAATTCTGAGTTTGTGAAAAAAATAGGAACTAAGGGGTAAACATGCAATTTTACCAACTCAATCTGAAAACAAGGTAACTCAGGGTCCAAACATAGGTCAAACTAACCTAATAAGAAGAAAAGTGGGATGAGTTGATCCAATAAGACTACAGCAACTCCAAGGAATTAAATGACATCCTGTAACCCTAAAAACAAATCCACTTCAATTCACGAGGTTTGAGGCAAAGAAAAAATTGACTAAACCCTCTAAAATTTATAGAAAAATAATATCTAGGGTTTAGAACCTTCAATTTGGCCTTAGGAACCCATTTTGACCTACATTGAGAACCATGCCTAATTAATGACTTAATTTGGATTTTTATGCAAATTGATCAGGCAAACAAGGTCTGATCTAGAAATAAAATTCACCATTAGAATTCTTAGGTCCTAGTTAGTCATGTATAAAAACTTGAGCCTAAGGAAAGACCTTCTTGACCGACTTTACATTTTGGTCCTCATCTATTACTTTTTGACCCTCAACTTTTGAAACCCTCGCATTTTGGCCCCTAAGTCTTCTTCATTCTTTGCATTTGGGTCCTCCCTGCAAAACCCTGAGCAGCGCTGTAACGACCCGATTCCCGAGTCCCTACGAGACACGAGAACCGGACCGACTCGACTAAACCCAAGACCTGGTCGTCCAACGAGGAAGTAACCAAAAGAGCTGTAAAATAAACCACATTCAGAATGAATATAACTAACAGTAAGAAAATACAGCAGTAAGGAAAGAAACAACTACAGTATGTACCACCACAACAGTAGAACAACATTTATAACATAATATGAACTGCAGGTAAAGAAAAGTACAGCGGAAATAAGAACTACTCACTACAGTGGAACCAAAAAGAGGTACAAGAGAACAGTGGTAACTCTACTGGACCCTACTTGGCCCAACGTCCTCTGCAGCCGCTGACCCTGGCTGTTCAACACCTGGTCCTGAAAGGTAACGAGTGTAACACGTCAGCAAAACGCTGAGTAGAGTGGCAGCTAAACTAAAGAAATAGTAAAGTGTATAGTAGCTGTTTTAATTTTCTTTCTTCCTTTATTTACATCTTTCTATTGTTTCACAATTTATCTATTTCTCAGATCCTTCACTTGATCTCGAATGTTCCTCGTGAGAACGATCTTGATTGCAGTCTTTTCCGAATAGTAGAAGTAGCACGTGGTGCTCTCCTGGCCGGGAGAGTCCCCCGTGGTGATCCTACTCTCAGTCAACCACCCCAAGGTCACTGACAGACGTAACGGTGGCCACGGCACGCGCGGTAAACGCACGGGTAGCTAACCCGCACTGGCACGCGGTCAGTCGTTTCCGTTAACGGGTGTGCCCAAAGCACAGCACGGAACCAATACAGGGCAGAGCCCTCTCAGTAACAGGGGTCCAACCCCTTCACAATAACCAAACAGGGGCCTTGCCCCTCCACAGTCCGCGCACCGTCGCCTGCCTACCCCGGTTTGCCCCAGTGGGCCTAACAAGTCGGTGTAGGAGGCTAGCAGAACCCCGGGGCCCGTGGGGTAGCTAGTACCTCCCTACACTAGTAGCTCTCCTCGGTACTACGTACACGAGGGCCAGTAAGTCGGTACAGAGTGGCCAATCTTAACCCCAGGTCCCTGGGGCGGCTAGCTCTGCTCTGCACTAAACAGGGGGCAGTCGCTCTCCTTGGTACTCCGTACTCAAGGGCCAGCTCTCTTCCCCAATTCTATTCCATTCACTTTCCAGGAGTTCTACTCCTAATTCCCCGTAGGGTTCCATCTCTTTAACTCAGCGCATTCTGGTTTCACCATTCCAGTTTCACGTCCATACATCCCATATCTTAATCATGTTCATTTATTCATAACAGGCAGCTGTTAATTCAATTCACAGGCAGCTATTATTTCTTTTCCACATTTTCAAGACTGCAGTGTTCACATATTCCACTAGTTTTCCCATCCTAGGATTAATGTCATACCCTAGGATCTATCATACAATCTAGTTTTCCAGCCCTAAGATTCATGCAACACCCTAGGATCTACCATTCAATCTATTTCTCATTCCTAGGATTCATGCAATGTCCTAGATTCTATTTATAGTTTCATAATTTAACAGATTATACTTAAAGCCACTCTACCGGTTACAACAGGCGAACTGGGGGCGTGGTCGGGAATCCCGCGTGCCTCCGTAACCCCCGAGACTACAACGGAACGGGGTCCTATCACAAGGATCAACACAAGGAACTTCTCAAAACAGTATACAGCTACTATAGACAGGTAGAGGATTTAATTCCGAAAAGAACACAACTCGAAATGCGGAAAAACGGAACCCAAACGGGCCCTAAACGGGTCGAAGACGACGAAACAGTGTAAAATCAGACGTCTGGAACTTATTCCAGACGTCTTAAAAAGTGGATCAGCGAATTACCTCGCTCTGCGTGGGCTCTCAGACGTCCATAAGCCTGCGGGGGCGTCTGGCCTAGTTCCCAGACGTCCGATGGTAACCCCGGACGTCTGGAAGTCGTTCTCGTCGTCTGGTGCTAGAGCCAGACGTCTGATTCGCGTTGGATGGCGAATCACCGAACCTGCGCGTACCCATATCTCTCTCTCAGTACAGTCAGTCGAAGAAAAGGAAGAAGACGGAAATAACTCACCTTTCAGACGTCTGGACAGTCTTCTAGACGTTGTGCCCGTCGTCTGGCTATCAGCCCAGACGTCTGATTCTGGAAAAGTTTCCAGAACCAGGGCGCAACTCGCCCTCCGGTCGCGATGCCCGACCGCGCTGCGAGTGCTTCGACTGCTGCTCGAGCTGCAGCAAGCCTCCCGCCGGTCGGCTCCCGCTGCCCTGGCAGGCTCGAACCCTCACGGCCGACGCCTCCTCCCCCGCGCAGCACCTCCTCCCGCACCCGCCGCGGATGTCGCCGCCGCCGCTCACTCGCGCCCGCTCTCGCGCACCGACTGGAAGGAGAAGAGGAAGGGGGCGGAGGTGACGGGAGTGAGGGGGAGGGCGTGGCCTTTTAAGGCCATGCGAGGAGGAGAGAGAGAGCGCGACAGAGGGCGCAGGAGGGAGAGGGAAAAAGAAGAGGCGGAGCAGGTCTGCACGTGCAGGCGTGCAGACACAACGGTGTGTGCGCAGAAAAATGAATCCCAGACGTCTGGAAGTGATACCAGACGTCTGGTACAACGTCTGGGACACCTCCCAGACGTCTTAAAAGAAGTTTGAAAGCACGGTTCGTAACAAGCGCCATGCTCCGACGACTTTGCGCGGAGCATGGCGTTGCGCAGGGTGAGGGAGACCCTCTGCCAAGACAACCGGGGGTTCCCTGCGACGTCTGCTGTCGCAGGGACACCTCCATGGTCTCTGCGGATGCCCATACCTCCCGTGCAAACGCACGAAAGGTATGGGTCTCCATCTCCGACCGTCCTCCGGCGAGGGAGGCACGTCGCCTCCCTTCGCCCTCCTCTCTGATTTCACCTCTATAAAAGCCGCCTCCGTCTGCAGCACTCGGTAGCTCGGTCCTGACGGAGAATCACCCACAGCTTTCCTCTCTTCCCACTTCGGCAGAAGCCCTCCAGCTCCGGCGGTTCTTCTTCCTCCTCCTCGTCGCTCTGCCGCAATACCAGCAGCACAGCTGCCTTCACCCGCTCTTCCCGCGTCGCGTCGTACCCAGCGCGTGCTCTCCTGCTCTCTCCTCGCCACCGCTCCCTCTCTCTGGGCACCTTCTTCTCCGGCGACAGTCGATACGACTATCGCCCTACTCCGGCCCCCTTCGACTCTACAACTAGGTCAGAACTTCTCCCCACTTCCCCCTCTTTCTTTTCCTCACTATTTTACATTCAATTAAGTTCTCGACCGCTCCTGACCACCGTCGCCTCCTCCATCTCCGGCCAACCTCCGGCGAATCGCCCCCATCATTCCACCACTCCACACGACTCGCCGACCGACCCAAAACCTCTGCCTCTTCATGCTGAACCACTTCCGCCCCTTCATTTCCTGCCATTCGCTACCTAAAGACCCCCCGAACAAACCCATTCCCCCGGCCACAGTCCGACCTAGGGCAGCCCCTGCACTCCGCCCCACGCCTCGCCACCACCCGCACGACCTTCGCCGCACTCCGGCGAAGCTCCCTGCACCTTCTGACTAGGACGAGAGGCCGTATTTCTGCGAACAGGTCACCCGTCCTCCGCCGCCATTGCTGAACAGGTGGAGCTTCTTCCGCTTGCAGCTGCAGGTTCGCCTCGCCCAGGCTTGACTCTCCAGGACGCGCGGTTCGCCCCCACGCAGCTGCCCAGGCCCGCAGCTGGGGTGAAAGCCTCGCAACAGCCGCAGTTGCCTGCAGCTTTCTCAGCTGCAGGCGCCAAATTGGGGTGGGACCTTTAGTCCCACCTCGAAAGTTCTGAAGGCCGCGCACCCGCATAAATTAGAAAAGTGCTGTAGGCTTATCACCTCAGTTACACGGGGTGAGGTCCCTCTCACCCGCTTACCCGGCCTCGTCCGCGACCACCCCCCGCGGACCTGGCCCAACCCGTATACCCGACCTGCACTCCTTGCCCACCACCGCACGCCGGTGGGCCTGGACCCGGGCGCGACCCGTACCCGAATACCCGGCGGCTCTGGGAGAGCGATCCTATGAGTGAAATCTGAGAGAGAGAGATGCGGGGGAGGGTAGGATTAGGTTTTGCCCTCTGACCAAGCTGTGAGTGTGCAGGCCGAGGCAGAGAAGAAGAAGAAGAGAGCAGAAGGAAGAAGCAGCCAACGTCGTGGCTGCTTGAAGCAAAGCAGAAGAAGAAGGACTGCGAGAAGAAGAAGAAGAAAGAAAGAAAGAAGAAAGGAGGACGCACTGTAGCAGAGGCTACTTAAGTCGTCTGATTGAAAAATCCGACGATGCTCTGCAGAGAAGAAGGAAAGAAGAGCAGGCACCGCAAAGAAGAAATAAACAAAAAGAAGAAAGAAAGAAAAGGAACAAAAGGAAGAAGACAGATGTAACGACCCGATTCCCGAGCCCCTACGAGACACGAGAACCGGACCGACTCGACTAATCCCAAGACCCAGTCGTCCAACGAGGAAGTAACCAAAAGACAGTAAAATAAACCACATTCAGCATGAATATAACTAACAGTAAGAAAGTACAGTAGTAAGGAAAGAAACTACTACAGTAGGCACCACCACAACAGTAAAACAACATTTATCATATAACAAAAACTGCAGGTAAAGAAGGCACAGCGGAAACAGAAACTACTCACTAGAACAGAAACAAAAAGAAGGTACAAAGCTGTGGTAACTCTACTGGACCCTACTCGGCCCAGCGTCCTCTGCAGCCGCCGACCCTGGCTGCTCAACACCTGGTCCTGAAAAAGGTAACGAGTGTAACACGTCAGCAAAACGCTGAGTAGAGTGGCAAACTAACTAAAGGCAACAGTAGAGTGTACAGTAGCTGTTATGTTCTATTACTTCCTTTATTTACATCTTTCAATTTTTCTCACTATTTCATTTACTTCTCAGATCCTTTACTTGATCTCGAATGTCCTCGTGGGACGATCTTGATTGCAGTCTTTTCCAACAGTAGAAGTAGCACGTGGTGCTCTCCTGGCCGGGAGAGTCCCCCGTGGTGATCCTACCCTCAGTCAACCACCCCAAGGTCACTGACAGACGTAACGGTGACTACGGCACGCGCGATAAACGCACAGGTAGCTAGCCCGTACTGGCACGCGGTCAGTCGTTTCCGTTAACGGGTGCGCCCAAAGCACAGCACGGAACCAGGGCAGAGCCCTCGCAGTAACAGGGGTCCAACCCCTCCACAGTAACCAAACCGGGGCCTTGCCCCTCCACAGTCCGCGCACCCTCGCCTGACTACCCTGGTTTGCCCTAGTGGGCCTAACAAGTCGGTGAAGGAGGCTAGCAGAACCCCGGGGCCCGTGGGGTAGCTAGTACTCTCCTAACACTACTAGCTCTCCTCGGTATTACGTACACGAGGGCCAACAAGTCGGTACAGAGCGGCCAAGCCTAACCCCGGGTCCCTGGGGCGGCTGGCCCCACTCTGCACTAAAACAGGTACAGGTACTTCCCTTGGTACTGCGTACCCAAGAGACAGTACAAACTACATCTCAGTTCCATTCCTTTTCTTTCCAGGAGTTCCACTCCTATTTCCCCGTAGGGTTCCAGCTCTTTATCTCAGAACATCATATGTTTCACTTTCCAGATTCTCGTTCTCACATTCCATGATCTCAACATGATTCTTTATGCATAACATGCAGCTGTTAATTAAATTTACAGGCAGCTTTATATATTCCTTTCCATTTTTCCAAGACTGCAGTAATGTACATTCCACTAGTTTTTCCATCCTAGGATTCATGCCATATCCTAGGATTTATCATACAATCTAGTTTTTCCGGCCCTAGGATTCATGCAACACCTAGGAGCTATCATTCCATATATTTCTCATTCCTAGGATTCATGCAATGCCCTAGGTTCTAGTTATGGTTCCATACTTTAACAGATTTTATTAATACTTAAAACCACTCTACCAGGTACAACGGGAGTAATGGGGGCGTGGTCGGGAATCCCGCGCGCCTCCGCGACTCTCAAGACGGCAACCGAACGAGGTCCTATCACAAGGATCAAACACAAGGAGTGTCTCAAAACAGTGTATAGCTACTGTAGGCGGGTAGAGGAATAAATTCTGAAACGAACGCAACTCGAATCGCGGAAAACGGAGCCCAAACGGGCCCTAAACGGGTCGAGAAAGACAATACTGTGCAAAATCAGACGTCTGGAACTCCTTCCAGACGTCTTAAACGGTGGATCAGAGAATTACCTGTTCGGCTTGGTTCCCCGGACGTCCAGAAGTCTGTGGGGACGTCTCTCCTAGATCCCAGACGTCCGATGGTCTCTCCGGATGTCTGGAGGTCACTCCCGCCGTCTGGTACAACTTCCAGACGTCGGATTCGCAAAGGATGACGAATCCGAACACCTGCGCACAGCCAACCCTCCTCCCTCAGTACGGTCAGTCGACAAAAAGAAGGGGAAAGCGGAACTCACCTTTCAGACGTCTGTATGATCTCACAGACGTCGACCTTGCCGTCTGGATATCAGTCCAGACGTCTGATTCTGGAAATTTTTCCAGAATCAGAACCTTGCTCGGCCTCCGCTCGCGACGCCGCCCGCATCGCACCTCGCACGTCCGCTGCTCCGCCCGCTGCAGGTCCCTCTCCGCGACGCTCTGCGCCCCCTGCGCCCTCCGCCGGCCGGCCAAGCCGCTCCCGGCGAGCTCGCCCTCACGGCAGAGCCCCGCCCTCGCACGCCGCAGCTCCTCCGCGCCTACTGCGGCCGCCGCTGCCGCTGCGCCCTCGCGTCCGCTCGCTCTCGCGCACAGGCAGGAGAGAAGGAGGAAGATGGTGGAGACGGGAGGGGAGGCGCGCCCCCTCCCCCTTTTAACGCCGCGCGGAGAGGAGGGAGAGACGGTCGCAGTCGCCTGCAGCCGCAGAGAAGATGCGGGATCGCAGGTCTGCGCGCACAGGCGCGCAGACGAATATCCCGTGCGAGCATAACTGTTCGCCAGACGTCTGTAAACTATCTCGGACGTCTGGTCAGACGTCTGGATGTGATCCCAGACGTCTTTACAGACGTCTGGGCCACCTCCCAGACGTCTTAAAAGACGTCTGGGGCACGCGCTCGTTACAATATAACAAACTCAAAGGAAGTTTCGTCCCCGAAACTTGCGCCAACTAGGGTGCGGAAAAAGGATGTCCAAATAACCATAACAAACTCAAAGAGGACCGAAGCCGGTCCGAAAAGACGTACCCGCGAAAAGCTCTGGGTACCGCTCCCGCATTGCCGCCTCAGGCTCCCAGGTAGCCTCCTCGTACCGCTGGCTCCTCCACAAAACCTTTACCAGGGGTACTTGCTTTCGTCTCAACCTGCGGACGGCTCGGTCTAGGATCTGCACTGGCCGCTCTGGGTAGGTCAGGTCGTCGCTCACCTCGACGCTCTCGTGACTCAGTACGTGGCTGGGATCGGCTACGTACTTCCTGAGGTTGGACACGTGGAACACGTCGTGCACACCAGAAAGCTGCGGGGGGAAGGGCAAGTCTGTAAGCAACGGGTCCAACCCGCTCCAGGACCTCGAAGGGCCCCACGAACCTCGGCGCGAGCTTCCCTCTCACCCCAAACCGCTGTAAGCCCTTCATGGGCGAAACACGAAGAAAGACGTGGTCCCCGACCTCGAACTGCACCTCTCTACGTCTGCGATCTGCGTAGCTCTTCTGTCTGCTCCTGACAGTGCGGAGTCGTCTGTGGATCTGCTCAACTACCTCCTGACTCTGCCGGATCAACCTGGGGCCAACCTCCCACTTGGTCCCCACCTCAACCCAACTCAAGGGTGCCGTGCATTTCCGTCCGTACAGAGCCTCGTAGGGAGCCATGCCGATGCTCGAGTGATAACTGTTGTTGTATGCAAACTCTGCCAGGGGCAGGTGCTCCTCCCAAGAGCCCCTCCAGTCTAGTACACAGGCACGCAAAAGATCCTCAAGTGTCTGTATCGTGCGTTCCGACTGTCCGTCCGTCTGGGGGTGGTAAGCCGTGCTAAACCTCAACCTCGTCCCCAAAGCCTGCTGAAACTCAGCCCAAAACTGGGACGTAAAGCGGGTATCCCGGTCGGATACGATCTCCCGCGGAACTCCGTGTAGTCGCACCACATCACGGATATACCTCTCTGCCAACTGTGCTGGTCCCAAAGTGACTCGGATCGGTAAGAATCGTGCCGTCTTCGTCAACCTATCCACTATTACCCAGACCGCGTCGTGTCCTCGCTGGGTAACAGGTAAACCCACCACCAAGTCCATGGTGATGCTCTCCCACTTCCACTCTGGCACTGGAAGCGGCTGAAGCGGCCCTGCAGGCCTCTGATGCTCGGCTTTCACCTGCTGGCACACTAAGCACTGCTGCACGAACTCACCCACATCCCGCTTCATCCCTCTCCACCAGAACTCGCGTCTCAAGTCATGGTACATTTTCGTGTTTCCGGGATGTATGGTGAATCTGGAACCGTGTGCCTCAGTCAGGAGCTCTCTCAACAGCTCCTCGTCTCTGGGGACGCACAGCCGTCCCCCCAAGCGTAACACCTGGTCTGTGAAAGAGAAGTCCCCTGGGTCCCCTGACAGTACTCTGTCGCGCAAAGACTGCAAGTACGGATCGGCCATCTGTCCCGTGATGATGCGGTCTATCAACTCTGGTCTGGTCTGCCGTGTCACCGTCACTGGCCCACAGTACCCTCGTAACTCTAGAGGTCGCCAACTGCCCACCTCCTCCAAAAGGCTCCAACTCTGTAACTGTAGACTGGCCAAGCGTGCGGGCGCCTTACGGCTCAAGGCGTCAGCCACCACATTGGCCTTTCCCGGGTGGTAGGAGATGCTGCAGTCGTAGTCCTTCAGGAGCTCCAACTAACGTCTCTGTCTCATGTTGAGCTCCTTCTGGTCAAAAAGATATCTGAGGCTCTTGTGATCTGTAAAAATCTCGAAGGTCTCACCGTACAACTAATGCCTCCATGTCTTCAGCGCGAAGACAACAGCTGCCAACTCTAGGTCGTGGGTAGGGTAGGTATGCTCATGGGGCTTCAGTTGCCGCGAAGCGTAAGCGACCACGTGACCCCTCTGCATGAGCACACCTCCTAACCCCTGCAAGGAAGCGTCCGTGTACACGACGAACCCGCCACTACTGTCAGGAATGGTGAGCACGGGAGCCGAGGTCAACCTCTCCTTCAGCTCCAGAAAACACGCCTCACAGGCGTCTGTCCAAGTGAAAAGCACATCCTTCCGAGTCAACTGTGTCATAGGACGTGCAATCTGCGAAAACCCTCTGATGAACCGTCTGTAGTAACCTGCCAGTCCCAGGAAACTGCGAATCTCAGTGACTGAACGCGGTCTCTCCCACCTGAGCACTGCCTCGACCTTGGCGGGATCCACCGCCAGGCCGTCTCCAGAGATCACATGACCCAAAAAGGTCACCTCCCTCAACCAGAACTCGCACTTGCTGTATTTGGAGTACAGCCTGCGTCGTCTCAGAGTGTCCAGAACCATCCGCAAGTGCTGTTCGTGCTGCGTCCGATCTCTAGAATAGATGAGTACATCATCTATGAAAACCACCACAAATTGGTCCAAGTACGGTCTGAACACCCGGTTCATCAGGTCCATGAAGGCAGCGGGGGCATTGGTCAGCCCAAACGGCATGACCAAAAACTCGTAGTGTCCGTAGCGGGTGCGGAAAGCTGTCTTGGAGACGTCGGTCTCCCTGATCCTCAACTGGTGGTATCCAGACCTCAAGTCGATCTTGGAAACACCGTGGCACCCCGCAACTGGTCAAACAAATCGTCAATCCTCGGCAGCGGATATCTGTTCTTGATGGTGACCCTATTCAGCTGTCTGTAGTCCACACAAAAGCGTAGGGTCCCATCCTTCTTCTTCACAAACAGTACCGGGGCTCCCCAGGGAGACGCACTGGGCCTCACGAAACCCTTCTCCAAAAGGTCCTGCGACTGAGACTTGAGCTCTCGCAGCTCAAGCGGTGCCATCCTGTATGGCGCGGTGGAGATGGGGTTGGTCCCTGGTACTAGTGAGATCTCAAACTCGATCTCACGCTCGGGCGGTAGTCCTGGTAACTCGTCTGGAAACACGTCGGGGTACTCTCTGACCACCGGGATGCTCTGGAAGTCTGCCACGGGGCTGTGCTCTGCCACCACACAAGCTAAGAAGCCCTCACACCCCTGGCTCAAAAGTCTCGCCGCCCGAAGTGCCGAAATGCACCTGAAACCTCCGTCCACTGGCTGCCCGTGAAACTCGAAGGAAGGCAACTCCGGAATGGAGAAGACAATCTTCCTCTCAAAGCAGTCTACCAATGCGTGGTAAGCGGACAGCCAATCCATCCCCAGGATCACCCCAAAGTCCTCCATCTGTATCATAATCAGGTCAGCTGGGAGGCTGTGTCCCCCGATGCTGACCCCGCAACCCGTGTACACCTCCTCAGCTACAAACAGCTGACCACTCGGACCTCTGATTACGAACGGGTTCTCTAACAATGTATAATCCTGGTCCAAACTAACTGCGAAACTGTCTGCGACAAACGAGTGCGTAGCGCCGGAATCGAAAAGCGTGTAAACGAGTCTGCCAGAAACTGAAACCATACCTGCTACCACGGATCCCGAAGCTCTGGCGTCCCTGTGTGTTAGGGCGTTGATACGCCCCTCAGCTCTAGGTGCGGACGAAGCAGCCACACTCTGCGTCGGACAGGTAGGTGCTGGCCGGTACCCTCCTCGCGACTGCGGTCCTCTTCCTCGCGCCTGGAAACCGCGGCCTCCTGCGCGCCCTTCAGTGCTCTGCGCGGGAAGTATCTGCTGACCTCCTGCCCTAGATGGGCAGTCCCTCCTGACGTGGCCCGGCTGGCCACACTGGTAGCAGAGGGGAACCCGACTCCCGCCCTCAGTGAGTCCCTGCTGTCGGCTAGGCGGGGGTCCGGTGCTGGCGACTGGCCCCTGTCGAGGGCCCCCAAAGGCCACTGATGGCCCTGCACAACGTGACGGCTCTCCTGCGGACGCCACGTGCCTCCGTTGAATTCTCCTAACACGCCTGGTGTGGCGGCGGAAATCTCGTTCCACCACTAACTCCCCTGTCGTACGCTCGGAAGGGGGAGGGGGTGGCGACGTGGGTGGAAGCTGAAATTCTTCTCGAACCACCTCTCGAATCAGTTGGACGAGGTCCCGAGACGGTATACTCAGGAGAAGAGGAGGGGTAGTATGTATTCCAAGCCCGACATATCTGTCCCCCGGGCCCTGACCTCGGCCGCGCCTGCGGCTCACCCTCCTAGCTCCACGACGCGGCATCTCCTACAATGGAGACGCGAAACAAAACGGAAACGTCAAAACAGACGGTACCTAACAACACTTCTAAGAGCTCATGTCAAGAGATATGTTGTGGTGGCTACTCTAGCTATAAACATGTGAATTGGTTATTTTCCAGTCAGTTGATTCACTTCTCGGGACGACCTTGCTCTGATACCATCTTGTAACGACCCGATTCCCGAGCCCCTACGAGACACGAGAACCGGACCGACTCGACTAATCCCAAGACTCAGTCGTCCAACGAGGAAGTAACCAAAAGACAGTAAAATAAACCACATTCAGCATGAATATAACTAACAGTAAGAAAGTACAGTAGTAAGGAAAGAAACTACTACAGTAGGCACCACCACAACAGTAAAACAACATTTATCATATAACAAAAACTGCAGGTAAAGAAGGCACAGCGGAAACAGAAACTACTCACTAGAACAGAAACAAAAAGAAGGTACAAAGCTGTGGTAACTCTACTGGACCCTACTCGGCCCAGCGTCCTCTGCAGCCGCCGACCCTGGCTGCTCAACACCTGGTCCTGAAAAAGGTAACGAGTGTAACACGTCAGCAAAACGCTGAGTAGAGTGGCAAACTAACTAAAGGCAACAGTAGAGTGTACAGTAGCTGTTATGTTCTATTACTTCCTTTATTTACATCTTTCAATTTTTCTCACTATTTCATTTACTTCTCAGATCCTTTACTTGATCTCG
Organism: Thalassia testudinum; assembly: GCA_037157565.1. Lineage (NCBI taxonomy): Eukaryota > Viridiplantae > Streptophyta > Magnoliopsida > Alismatales > Hydrocharitaceae > Thalassia > Thalassia testudinum. Next base: position 89,460,124 of record JAZHRO010000012.1, read on the forward strand.
AATGTCCTCGTGGGACGATCTTGATTGCAGTCTTTTCCAACAGTAGAAGTAGCACGTGGTGCTCTCCTGGCCGGGAGAGTCCCCCGTGGTGATCCTACCCTCAGTCAACCACCCCAAGGTCACTGACAGACGTAACGGTGACTACGGCACGCGCGATAAACGCACAGGTAGCTAGCCCGTACTGGCACGCGGTCAGTCGTTTCCGTTAACGGGTGCGCCCAAAGCACAGCACGGAACCAGGGCAGAGCCCTCGCAGTAACAGGGGTCCAACCCCTCCACAGTAACCAAACCGGGGCCTTGCCCCTCCACAGTCCGCGCACCCTCGCCTGACTACCCTGGTTTGCCCTAGTGGGCCTAACAAGTCGGTGAAGGAGGCTAGCAGAACCCCGGGGCCCGTGGGGTAGCTAGTACTCTCCTAACACTACTAGCTCTCCTCGGTACTACGTACACGAGGGCCAACAAGTCGGTACAGAGCGGCCAAGCCTAACCCCGGGTCCCTGGGGCGGCTGGCCCCACTCTGCACTAAAACAGGTACAGGTACTTCCCTTGGTACTGCGTACCCAAGAGACAGTACAAACTACATCTCAGTTCCATTCCTTTTCTTTCCAGGAGTTCCACTCCTATTTCCCCGTAGGGTTCCAGCTCTTTATCTCAGAACATCATATGTTTCACTTTCCAGATTCTCGTTCTCACATTCCATGATCTCAACATGATTCTTTATGCATAACATGCAGCTGTTAATTAAATTTACAGGCAGCTTTATATATTCCTTTCCATTTTTCCAAGACTGCAGTAATGTACATTCCACTAGTTTTTCCATCCTAGGATTCATGCCATATCCTAGGATCTATCATACAATCTAGTTTTTCCGGCCCTAGGATTCATGCAACACCTAGGAGCTATCATTCCATATATTTCTCATTCCTAGGATTCATGCAATGCCCTAGGTTCTAGTTATGGTTCCATACTTTAACAGATTTTATTAATACTTAAAACCACTCTACCAGGTACAACGGGAGTAATGGGGGCGTGGTCGGGAATCCCGCGTGCCTCCGCGACTCTCAAGACGGCAACCGAACGAGGTCCTATCACAAGGATCAAACACAAGGAGTGTCTCAAAACAGTGTATAGCTACTGTAGGCGGGTAGAGGAATAAATTCTGAAACGAACGCAACTCGAATCGCGGAAAACGGAGCCCAAACGGGCCCTAAACGGGTCGAGAAAGACAATACTGTGCAAAATCAGACGTCTGGAACTCCTTCCAGACGTCTTAAACGGTGGATCAGAGAATTACCTGTTCGGCTTGGTTCCCCGGACGTCCAGAAGTCTGTGGGGACGTCTCTCATAGATCCCAGACGTCCGATGGTCTCTCCGGACGTCTGGAGGTCACTCCCGCCGTCTGGTACAACTTCCAGACGTCGGATTCGCAAAGGATGACGAATCCGAACACCTGCGCACAGCCAACCCTCCTCCCTCAGTACGGTCAGTCGACAAAAAGAAGGGGAAAGCGGAACTCACCTTTCAGACGTCTGTATGATCTCACAGACGTCGACCTTGCCGTCTGGATATCAGTCCAGACGTCTGATTCTGAAAATTTTTCCAGAATCAGAACCTTGCTCGGCCTCCGCTCGCGACGCCGCCCGCGTCGCACCTCGCACGTCCGCTGCTCCGCCCGCTGCAGGTCCCTCTCCGCGACGCTCTGCGCCCCCTGCGCCCTCCGCCGGCCGGCCAAGCCGCTCCCGGCGAGCTCGCCCTCACGGCAGAGCCCCGCCCTCGCACGCCGCAGCTCCTCCGCGCCTACTGCGGCCGCCGCTGCCGCTGCGCCCTCGCGTCCGCTCGCTCTCGCGCACAGGCAGGAGAGAAGGAGGAAGATGGTGGAGACGGGAGGGGAGGCGCGCCCCCTCCCCCTTTTAACGCCGCGCGGAGAGGAGGGAGAGACGGTCGCAGTCGCCTGCAGCCGCAGAGAAGATGCGGGATCGCAGGTCTGCGCGCACAGGCGCGCAGACGAATATCCCGTGCGAGCATAACTGTTCGCCAGACGTCTGTAAACTATCCCGGACGTCTGGTCAGACGTCTGGATATGATCCCAGACGTCTTTACAGACGTCTGGGCCACCTCCCAGACGTCTTAAAAGACGTCTGGGGCACGCGCTCGTTACAACAGAGATGAAAGAAGAGAGAAGCAGAACACGAAGAGAGAAGAAAAGCTTGGAAGTAAAAGAACAGGAACAACTGAAGAGAAGAAGAAGACAAAGACAAGAGAAAGAAGAGAAGAAGAAAAAGCCAACAAGACAAATCTCTATCCCTCTCTCTCATTTTTGTAATAGAAACATTGTACTTCTACAATATAGTTTGCTCCCTGAGTTCTACCTCGGGAAAACTTTTATTTCCGAGTAACAAATTGTATTAAACTGGTAACCGTTTCTCTATACTATACTACGACGAAATATTAGAACTATAAAGGAGTGGCAAGCCAGTTTTTGGCGCCGTTGCCGGGGAGCAACGGCTATTCTAGAAGTAATAAAATTTCTATTTGTAAGTTTCTAATAATCTCTCCTCTCTTTTGTGCAGGTACAGGAAGAAAAAGACGCAGCCGCACCACAACCACTCTAAGGATAGGTAACTTCCTATTAAACCCTAAAATTTTAAAGAGGAAAAACAAAGAAAAGAAATAGGCATAACCTATTTTTTATACATAGTAATAGCTGCATATTCTCAGAAACTATTATTCCTACACACAGTATTAAAGGTAATTAAGGGCTAACACTTTCTTGCCTGAGCCCTAATTACCTAGCAAAGAATTAACTGGATCAAGTAGAGCCAACATAAGGTCAAGCATTAGGATTTCAGGGACACACCCCTTAATCAAGAATTGAGGAAATCCAAAAGAGGTGTACCTAAGCCATTGATTGAAAATAATTAATAAGAAAAATCCTAAACAATTGGCTCTCTCTAAACACTTGAACCCTAAAAAAATAAGGCCTAAATTCTCAAAGGGAACCGCTAGGTAAAGTTGACCCCTAGGGTCAACCAACCTTCAAATTAGGCCACCTTGTTCGCAAAAACACCTAAGAGTTCAAGTGAAACCTTAAGCACCTTGATCTTAAAATGGAAAAGTTAGACTTAATAGGTCAAGATCCCCATTCTGGTCTACCTGGAACCGCAGTGACAAGAGAGGTCGGGTGGGGGAAACCCTGTAACCCGTGGGAACGCTCTACCGTGTAGGGGTCTTCGCAGGACTCACCCTCTCTAGCTGCCCAGGTAATTCTCAGGTGAACGATCTTTCTGATCAAGGGGTCCATCTGCCCCGCACCTCCATAGTCACCCAACACATTTTTTGGGTGTCTTGATTGGGTCCAGCACCTTCTAAACTCTTCTATTCCAATAGTGCATGAATGGTAGGAGATCCTTAAGACCACCCTTAAGATCTCCTTTAGGAATTCACTCTCGTCAAGGCCAAGCCTCGATGCCTGTGTTTGAACAGCAACCCTACCCCATCATTCTCTCATCTGATTCTGAATCAAGCTCTTCTTCTTCCCCCATCATGGCTCAGCCAGTTGAGGAAGAAAACAATCTGGAGCATCAGCTCCAGCAACTCAATGACCTCTTCCAAAACTTTGTGCACCCACCGCAGCATCCTATGATGCGGAACCATTATAATCCTACTGCGGTGGCCATCGAGCCTCGAGTCAGAATCCCGACTGGAGGACCTGATTCCGAATTGAACCCCAACATGATTCATGCTATACCTAAATTCAATGGGCTTAATTCCGAAGATCCCTTCCAGCACATCAAGCAGCTAAAGCATCTGGCCCAAACTTTTGGGTCAGATGTGCAAAATCGGGATATTCTTCTCATGAAGATGTTCTCCTTTTCTCTTATGGACAAGGCCGCTCATTGGTATCAAACTCAGACTTGGCCGATCAACACTTGGGAAGAACTTCAGTACGAGTTTTTGAAAACGTTCTTCCCCGTTGGTCGGACAAACGCCTTGCGCCATCAGATTACGCACTTCACTCAACAAACAGGGGAACCTCTCCATGAGGCATGGGATCGTTTTCAAGATCTCATGAGAAAGTGCCCCCATCATGGAGTTCCTAAATGGGAACAGGTCCAATCTTTTTACCAGGAACTCCGTGAGGACATCCGTCTTTTCGTCAATGCAACCTGCGGAGGAAATATCATGGGTCAACATGAGGACATCGTGTGGGAGATTCTCGAAAACATGTGCGATAACTCCATCAACAATGACTCCACGGGATTATTCGACAGGACGAATACCCGCGCATCGACAAATCTTAGGGGAGCACATGAGATGCAGGGCCTGTTCGCATCAGTCGACCTGGAATTAATGGCCAGTCGATTGGACAAGGTCTCGATTGTTGAAAAGAAGGTGGATGAGCTGACTCAGCACCTGCAATGAGCCACCTCTGCGCATAACCCATTTGCACAGCCCCCTTCCACAAGGGAAACTGTGCAAAACATTCTCCATCGATCTTCTCCTAAGACGGATCCATATCCACCATCTGATTCTCTAACCAGAGGTCCATTCGATCCTCTCTATACCTGCCCGGGGAATTCCATTCCCTCTTTCTCTGACTCTCTGGAGGTTCCTCAGACCTGCGAGGACCTCAACGCCATCCATAATGACCCGTTCTCCAACACCTATAACCCTAGATGGCGAAACCATCCCAATTTTCAGTGGACGGGAAATTCTCAAACCCAAAGACCACCCTTTCAGCCCCTCCCATAACCCCCTCGTCCTTACCAGCCGCCTCAGCCTCGGCCCAATCCTATTTATCCATTAGGGCCAAATCAGGATCAAATGTCCCTTATCCTTTAGACTTTGGCTGACATTCAAAGAACGAATGTGGCTATTCAAAAGCAACACAAGGACGAACTTACAGAGGTCCGAAACCAATTGGCCCAGTTGGCAAACTCTCGCCAGCCAGGCACTCTTTCTTCCCAACCTCTTCCTAATCCAAATAACGTGCCAACCCAGCGGCGCATTATGAACCCAAACCCAGGCCAAGCCCATATGATTTATCAGGCCCCCTCTATTCCTTCATCCGATGGGATAGAGGCTTCCACTTCTTTTGCAGGTTACCAGCAACAACCTATCTTACCCAATCCTAACCAAAACCAGGCAGGACTTAATTCCGTAACAACCCGTTGTGGTAAGGAAACCCAAGACCCACCTCATCCAAACCACTCCAAGCCTGGTAGTGATCCCAAGCCTAGGACAGTAATCCAAGACGTTCCTACCCCTATCCCAGATCCAAGACCTGGACCTATCCTAGAGGAACCAACCAAGATCCCGTTTCCCGAGGCCTTGACTAAGGGAAAGAAGACCACCAAGCCCATGGCACCTGAGGAGGACCTGGTCAAGCTCTTTGAGCAGGTCCACATAAACATCCCCTTGATGGATGCAATCCGCCATGTACCGGCTTATGCACAATTTTTAAAGAATGTGTGTACACCGCAGCATAAGCCACGAACCAAGGGTGGGAGTCCAATTGTTCTGTCAGAGCAAGCCAGCTCTGTAATCCTCAGTAGACTCCCACCCAAGGCTAAAGATCCTGGTACTCCCTTGATTTCCTGCAAGATAGGTAATACCCAATTTGATAGAGCTTTGCTAGACTTGGGTGCATCCATAAATCTGATACCCACAGCCTTACTTGACCATCTAGAAGAATCTGAGCTAAAACCAACCGAAGTGACATTACAATTAGCAGATCGATCTATAAAGTCACCAAAAGGGATTCTCGAGGATGTTATCGTAAGAGTGCGGGATTTCTATTTCCTCGTGGACTTCATAGTCTTAGATATGGACGCACCTGAGAACCCTAGGGATACACCAATCATTTTAGGAAGACCTTTCTTGGCTACTGCTCGAGCCAACATTAGCTGTGAGGAGGGCCACATAGAGCTCAAATTTGGGGATCAAACCTTGAAAATTGATATATTTAAGGCCCAACAAGGAATTAATTGCGGTGTCATCGAACAGATTTGTGACATTAGGGCTTTGGTTGATGAAACACACTTCCAGAATGACCTAATTATACCTCATCAACCATAGAAAGATCTTAACCCGCAAACAGAGGAGTCGAATCCAGATATAAACAACCCAGTAACTCCTACCCTTGAACCTCACGTCTATACTGAACCACCCGCCGCTGCTGATAACCCTATCCTCGAGTTGAAGCCTCTTCCTGCTCACTTGAAATACATCTTTTTGGGTTCTAATCAGACCCTCCCTGTGATTATCAATTCCAACCTCAATCCTGAACAGGAATCCCGTCTGATTACTGTCCTCCAGCAACATCGCAGAGCCATCGGATGGACTCTCGATGATTTGACTGGAATAAGTCCCTCTTATTGTACTCATCATATCTATTCAGAAGAGGGCACATGACCTTCTCGTGAAATGCAGAGACGTTTGAACCCTAATCTGCAAGAGGTCGTGAAGAAGGAGATCATCAAGTGGTTAGATGCCGGAATCATCTACCCAATCTCCGATAGTCGTTGGGTGAGCCCAATTCAGGTTGTGCCTAAGAAGGCAGGACTCACCACCATAACGACTAAGACCGGAGAAATCATTCCTACCCGATTAGCCAACGCGTGGAGAGTCTGTATAGATTACCGCCGACTAAATTCCTCCACGAAGAAGGATCATTTCTCACTACCTTTCATTGATCAAATTCTTGAGAAACTAGCGGGAAATAGGTTCTTCTGCTTTCTTGATGGGTACTCCGGTTACAACCAGGTGGCAATCCATCCTGAGGACCAAGAAAAGACCACGTTCACCTGCCCCTTCGGAACATACGCTTTCCGAAGGATGCCTTTCGGTCTTTGCAATGCACCCGCTACCTTTCAGAGGTGCATGCTTGCCATATTCTTAGATATGGTGGGTGATTTTCTGGAAGTCTTCATGGATGACTTTTCAGTTTTTGGAGAATCTTTTGACGATTGCCTCCAACACTTGGTCCAAATACTCAGGCGGTGCATCGAGGTAAATTTGGTTCTTTTCTGGGAAAAGAGCCATTTCATGGTGCCTGAGGGAATTGTACTGGGACACTTAATTTCAGAAAAAGGCATCCAAGTGTATCGAGCTAAGGTTGATCTGATCTCTCGCCTTCCTATGCCTAGCTCGATCAGGGACATCCGTTCTTTTTTGGGGCACGTCGATTTTTACCGTCGTTTCATTCCGGATTTCTCGAAAATCGCACGCCCCTTGACTTCTCCTCTCTAAGGATGTACCCTTTGAAATCTCCAAGGAATGCACACTAGCCTTTGAAAACCTGCGTGACCGAGTCACCCAGGCACCTATCCGACAATCCCCTGATTGGTCTCAACCCTTTGAGATCATGTGCGATGCATCTGATTTCGCTGTAGGAGCGGTCCTGGGGCAGAAAGCTGACGGGAAACCCATGGTCATCTACTACGCTAGCAAGACACTTACGAGGCTCAGCGTAACTATACAGTTACGGAGAAAGAGCTGCTAGCCGTAGTATTTGCCCTTGAAAAGTTTCGATCGTATCTTCTGGGTTCCCATGTCATCATTTACTCGGATCACATGGCTGTAAGGCATCTCCTTGCCAAGAAGGACGCGAAGCCTGGACTAATCCGTTGGATCTTGCTGTTGCAAGAATTCGATCTTGAGATTCGCGACAAAGCGGGAAGACAGAATGTAGTAGCTGACCATCTGTCCCGTCTTCCTTCTGAGATTATCAACCCTTCCGGACCCATCACGGAACACTTTCCTGATGAGCACCTGCTTACTGTTGGTACTAGGCTTCCATGGTTTGCTGATATAGTAAACTACTTGGCATCTCATCAGACCCCATCTAATTGGCCGAAGGCCAAGAAAGACAAATTGCGTTCTGATACCAAGTATTATATCTGGGAAGATCCGTACCTTTTTCGCATAGGTGCTGATCAAATCATCCGGAGATGTGTCCCGGAAGAGGAATTCAATAATATCCTCTCTTTCTGCCATGACCAGGCATGCGGTGGCCATTTCTCTGGGCATAAAACCGCATCAAAAGTCCTCCAGTGTGGCTTTTACTAGCCTACACTATTCAAAGACACATACATTCACTGCAAGGCATGCAGTCGTTGCCAAACCTTGGGCAACATGAGCCGTCGCGACATGATGCCTTTGCAGCCGATTCTCGTATGCGAAATCTTTGATGTTTGGGGGATTGATTTTATGGGCCCCTTTCCTGTTTCGGATGGTTTCAAGTACATTCTGCTTGCTGTGGACTACGTGTCCAAATTGATTGAAGCCATACCGACCCGAACCTGTGATCACAAAATTGTTCTCAAATTCATTCATCAAAACATTTTCTCAAGGTTCGGGATTCCCCGTGCTATAATCTCTGATGGGGGGACCCATTTTACAAATGCTCAGTTTAGGTCACTGATGACCAAATACGGGGTGTCTCACCAAATCTCTACTCCTTACCACCCCCAGACTAATGGTCTAGCTAAGCTGTCAAATCGGGAGATCAAGAAGATCCTGCAGGTCACTGTTCGGCCTGACAGGAAGGACTGGTTGTCCCGACTTACGGAAGCATTGTGGGTCCATAGGACTGCCCACAAAACTTAATTAGGCATGTCTCCCTTTAGAATGGTGTACGGAAAGGTGTGTCACCTTCCCGTAGAATTGGAACATAAAGCCTATTGGGCAGTACGGAACTGTAATCTAGATCTTTCGAAGGCTGGCACCCAAAGAAAACTCCAAATCAGCGAGATCGATGAATTACGCCTAAACGCGTATGAGAACTCGCGAATCTACAAGGAACGGGTTAAAGCCTTCCATGATAAGCATATCTCGAGAAAGATCTTTCATCCTGGTCAGAAGGTCCTACTCTTTGATGCCCGACTCAAACTTTTCCCGGGAAAGCTGCGATCCAAGTGGGTCGGACCATATTTAGTCCGACAGGTTTTTGGTAATGGAGCTATCGAAATCAGTCCGCTCAGCCACGATTCCGAACCTTTCATCGTGAACGATCAGAGACTCAAGCCGTTCATTGATGTGACTTCTACTGATTTGGCTGAATCATCTCTTATCCTCCATTCCCCTTGAGCTTATTGCGCCCAGCTGATGGCGTAAAACTCAGCGCTTAACGGGAGGCAGCCCGTCATTTTCTGAAAATCTAAAACCCTTTTCACACTTTTGTGCACTTAAAGTTCACCCTTATAGACAGCCGACTCCACCTCAGATGCGTGCATCTGAGATTAGAAATCATCCGCAGAATTCATCCCGACCCATTCACTCATTAAAACATCTGTCTTAAGAAATGAACTAAGTAAATAAAAACCCCTAAGTCACAATGGGGACATTGCAAACCTTAGGCATGGGGGGTATAAAAGTGTAAAACTTGTAAAAAAAGGGGTTTTAAAATAAAAAAAAATTCACATATGCCAAAAACACCATAAAAATTAAAAAATTTTCAAAAAAGAATAAGAGGAGAAAGGAAATTTTGTGGGAGAAGGGAAAAGAAACAAAATGAAAAGGAGCACAAAAAATGAAAGAAAGAAGTGATAGTCATTAGTAAGAAACTAAGGAATTGACCTAAATTCTAGACCTTATTCAAGAAAAGAAATGAAAAGTGCATGGTGAGATTAGTAAGAATGCAAACTTTAGGCATTCTTGAATTGACTCTTAGTACCCATTAAGATCTAGACAGTCCTCAAGAGGTTGAGGAAAATGAAAAGCTTAAGTATTAGGTCCAAGGCTTAGGGAATACTTGACCTCATTAACTAACTTCTGGTTTACGGGACTCAGTAACCTAAGCACCCCAACCCCGCACACAACCTGGTTCAGTAAGCGTAAAAATCAAAATCACGTAGAAGCGTCACAAAATTCTGAAAAGAACACCTAGAATAGGAGCGGCCAATCAACACAAGTTGATTTGGACGAGTTCCTAGCGCAGAGAGGCGGGAAATCCCCTCGAAGATGCGTAACATAATATCATCTCCTCGGTGCTTGTCTCTTAGGATATTTACATATCCTACTGGGGGCATGTAGGCACTCTGCTGGTTCAGATTCCATGGATGGCATTACCACGAAGTGTCAATTGCCAGGGTCTGAATTCGGCCACGGAATACCATGGATGGGATTATCTCGAAATCTCAACAGCCAGGATTTCGGGGGTTGCCATGGGCGGTGCTATCTCGAAGCATCGATTGCCAGGAACCCTTGAGGATTCATGGTCTAGAACAAAGGTTAAAACCTTAGGTTTTTGCTAAGGGACTAGCAAAAGCTAGGCATCATGGTATGATGAGAACCTCGTCATAAATCCTAAACTAGCACCATCTAACCTAGATTTGCAAGAACAAGCTCCTACATAACCATAGAAAGGCTTGACTCAGAGAAATTCTGAGTTTGTGAAGAAAACATGAACTGAGGGGTACAAATGCAATTTCACCAACTCAATCTGAAAACAGGGTAACTCAGGGTCCAAACAAAGGTCAAACTAACATAATAAGAAGAAAATTGGGATGAGTTGATCCAATAAGGGCTACAGCAACTCCAAGAAATTAAATGACATCCTGTAACCCTAAAAACAAATCCACTTCAATTCACGAGATTCGAGGTAAATAAAAAATCGAATAAACCCTCTAAAATTCATAGAAAAATAATCTCTATGGTTTAGAACCTTCAATTTGGCCTTAGGAACCCATTTTGACCTACATTGAGAACCATGCCCAATTAATGACTTAATTTGGGTTTTTATGCAAATTGATCGGGCAAACAAGGTATGATCTAGAAATAAAATTCACCATTAGAATCCTTAGGTCCTAGTTAGTCATGTATAAAAACTTGAGCCTAAGGAAAGACCTTCTTGACCGACTTTACATTTTGGTCCTCATCTATTACTTTTTGACCCTCAACTTTTGAAACCCTCGCATTTTGACCCCTAAGTCTTCTTCGTTCTTTGCATTTGGGTCCTCCCTGCAAAACCCTGAGCAGCGCCATGCTCCGGCGACTTTGCGCGGAGCATGGCGCCGCACAGGGTGAGGGAGACCCTCTGCCAAGACAACCGGGGGTTCCCTGCGACGTCTGCTGTCGCAGGGACACCTCCATGGTCTCTGCGGATGCCCATACCTCCCGTGCGAGCACACAGAAGGTATGGTTCTCCATCTCCGACCATCCTCCGGCGAGGGAGGCACGTCGCCTCCCTCCGCCCTCCTCTCTGATTTCACCTCTATAAAAGCCGCCTCCGTCTGCCGCACTCGGTAGCTCGGTCCTGATGGAGAATCACCCACAGCTTTCCTCTCTTCCCACTCTGGCAGAAGCCCTCCAGCTCCGGCGGTTCCTCCTCCTCCTCCTCGTCGCTCTGCCGCAATACCAGCAGCAGAGCTACCTTCACCCGCTCTTCCCACGTCGCGCCGTACCCAGCGTGCGCTCTCCCGCTCTCTCCTCGCCGCCGCTCCCTCTCTCTGGGCACCTTCTTATCCGGCGACAGTCGATACGACTGTCGCCCTACTCTGGCCCCCTTCGACTCTACAACTAGGTCAGAACTTCTCCCCACTTCCCCCTCTTTCTTTTCCTCACTATTTTACATTCAATTAAGCTCTCGACCGCCCCTGACCACCATCGCCTCCTCCATCTTCGGCCAACCTCCGGCGAGTTGCCCCCATCATTCCACCACTCCACACGACTCGCTGACCAACCCAAAACCTCCGCCTCTTCACGCTGAACCACTTCCGCCCCTTCATTTCCTGCCATTCGCTACCTAAAGAACCCCCGAACAAACCCATTCCCCCGGCCACAGTTCGACCTAGGGCAGCCCCTGCACTTCGCCCCACGCCTCGCCACCACCCACACGACCTTCGCCGCACTTCGGCGAAGCTCCCTGCACCTTCTGACTAGGCCGAGAGGCCATATTTCTGTGAACAGGTCACCCGTCCTCCGCCGCCATTGCTGAACAGGTGGAGCTTCTTCCGCCTGCAGCTGCAAGTTCGCCTCGCCCAGGCTTGACTCTCCAGGACGCGCGGATCGCCCCCACGCAGCTGCCCAGGCCCGCAGCTGGGGTGAAAGCCTCGCAACAGCTGCAATTGCCGGCAGCTTTCTCAGCTGCAGGCGCCAAATTGGGGTGGGACATTTAGTCCCACCTCGGTAGTTCTGAAGGCCGTGCACCCGCATAAATTAGAAAAGTGCTGTAGGCTTATCGCCTCAGTTACACGGGGTGAGGTCCCTCTCACCTGCTTACCCGGCCTCGTTCGCGACCACCCCCCGCGGACCTGGCCCGACCTGTATACCCGACCTGCACTTCTCGCCCACCACTGCACGCCGGTGGGCCTGGACTCGGGCGCGACCCGTACCCGAATACCCGGCGGCTCTGGGAGAGCGATCCTACTAGTGAAATATGAGAGAGAGAGACGCGGGGGAGGGTAGGATTAGGTTTTGCCCTCTGACCAAGTTGTGAGTGTGCAGGCCGAGGCAAAGAAGAAGAAGAAGAGAGCAGAAGGAAGAAGCAGCCAACGCCGTGGCTGCTTGAAGCAAAGCAGAAGAAGGACTGTGAGAAGAAGAAAGAAAGAAGAAAGGAGGACGCACTATAGCAGAGGCTACTTAAGTCGTCTGATTGAAAAATCAGACGACGCTCTACAGAGAAGAAGGAAAGAAGAGCAGGCACCGCAAAGAAGAAAGAAACAAAAAGAAGAAAGAAAGAAAAAGAACAGAAGGAAGAAGACAGAGCTGAAAGAAGAGAGAAGCAGAACACGAAGAGAGAAGAAAAGCTTGGAAGCAAAAGAACAGGAACAACTGAAGAGAAGAGAGGAGAAGAAGAAGACAAAGACAAGAGAAAGAAGAGAATAAGAAAAAGCCAACAAGACAAATCTCTATCCCTCTCTCTCTCATTTTTGTAATAGAAACATTGTACTTCTAGAATATAGTTTACTCCCTGAGTTCGACTTCGGGAAAACTTTTATTTCCAAGTAACAAATTGTATTAAATTGGTAACCGTTTCTCTATACTATACTACGACGAAATATTAGAACTATAAAGGAGCGGCGAGCCATAGTACCAAGGAGAGCGACTGTCCCCCTGTTTAGTGCATAGCGGAGCTAGCCGCCACAGGGATCCGGGGTTAGGTCTGGCCACTTTGTACCGACTTTTGGCCCTCGCGTACACAGTACCGAGGAGAGATACTAGTGTAGGGAGAGTACTAGCTACCCCACGGGCCCCGGGGTTCTGCTAACTCACCTACACCGACTTGTTAGGCCCACTGGGCAAACCAGGGTAGTCAGGCGAGGGTGTGCGGACTGTGGAGGGGCAAGACCCCTGTTTGGTTACTGTGGAGGGGCTGGGCCCCTGTTACTGAGAGGGCTCTGCCCTATACTGGTTCCGTGCTGTGCTTTGGGCACACCCGTTAACGGAAACGACTCACTGCGTGCCAGTGCGGGGTAGCTACCCATGCGTTTATCGCACATGCCGTAGTCACCGTTACGTCTGTCAGCGACCTTGGGGTGGTTGACTGCGGGTAGGACCACCACGGGGGACTCTCCCGGCCAGGAGAGCACCACGTGTTACTTCTACCTTTCGGGAAAGACTGCAATCAAGATCGTTCCTACGAGGAACATTCGAGATCAAGGGAAGGATCTGAGAAATAATCAACAGTGAATAAATGGAAAATATAAGGAAAGAAAGTAAACAAATATAACAGCTACTGTACACACTACTGCTTCTTTTAGCTTTTAGTTGCCACTCTACTCAGCATTTCGCTGACGTGTCACCGTTGTTTCCTTTTCAGGACCAGGTGTTGAGTAGCTAGAGTTAGCGGCTGCAGAGGGCGTTGGGCCTAGTAGGGTCCAGTAGGGTTACCTGTAGTACTTACTACACTTTTCTTTCCACTGTAGTGAGTAGTTTTCTATTGCTTCTTGTACTCTCTTTAATATAAGCTTCATGTTATGTACATGTTTATTTCTCTACTGTTGTGGTGGTGTATGTCGTAGTATTTCCTTTCTTTACTGCTGTATTTTGTTGCTGCTAGTTATATACATGGTGAATGTGGTTTATTTTACTGCTCTTTGGTTACTTTCTCGTTGGACGACTGGGTCTTGGGATTAGTCGAGTCAGTCCGATTCTCGTGTCTCGTAGGGATTCGGGAATCGGGTCGTTACACCCTGGTTTGCCCAGTGGACCTAACAAGTCGGTGTAAGGCGGCTAGCTGAACCCCGGGCCCCGCGGGGTGTTTAGCCCTCTCCCTACACAAGTAGCTCTCCCCGGTACTGTGTACGTGAGGGCCAAAAAGTCAGTACAAAGTGGCCAATCCTTACCCCGGATCCCAACCCTAGGGCGGCTAGCTCTGCTCTGCACTGAGAGGGGGGACAGTCGCTCTCCTTGGTACTCCGTACTCAAGGGTCAACTCACTTCCCCATTCACATTTCCAGTTCCATTCCATTTATTTCCAAGAGCTCTACTCCTAATTCCTCGTAGGGTTCATACTCATGTTTTTTAGGCCAAACCATACTAGGTTTCAACATTTCAGGTTTATTCACAGGTAGCTCATGTTTCCAACATTCAATCTTTCATTTCCAATTCATATACAGGCAGCTCGTATTTAATTGCAAACAACAGGAATTTACATGTAATAGTTGCTAACAACAGTACTTTACATTTCACAGGCAACTGTTATCCAATTATAGGCAATTGTTATTATTCTATTTACTCATCCAAAACTGCAATTCATGCATTCCATACAATTATTCCAATGTTTCTAGTCCTAGGATTTATGCCATACCCTAGGATCTAACATTCAATCCAGTGTTTCTAGTCCTAGGATTCATGCCATACCCTAGGATCTAACATTCATTCCAGATATGCAATCATGTTTGTAATTAAATTAGGGGAAGCCACTCTACGAGTAAACCCAGGAGTAATGGGGGCTTGATTAGTAGGTCCACGTGCCTCAGCAAACCCCAAATCCGTAACAGAACGAGGTCCTATCACAAGGATCAATCACAAGAGACCACTCAGAACATGATAAACGTATTCCAACAAGGAGAGGAACTTAAATGAAGAACAACGGAATCTTAATTGCGGAAATCAGAACTCAAACGGACCCTAAACGGGTCAAAACCAGTAATCTTGACTGATATCAGATGTCTGGAATACCTTCCAGACGTCTTAAAAGAAGTCCAGAACCATATTTCAACTCTGCGCTACTCCTCAGACGTCCAGGGACTCTGCTGAACCGTCTGGACCTAGTTCCAGACGTCCGACCACCTCTCCGGACGTTTGGAGACGCTTCCCGCCGTCTGGTGCCTCGCCCAGATGTCTGAACTGCGTGGGAGAGCGTATCCCGTGCCTTCCCAAAGCGAATCCTGCACGCACGACGCAAAATCTTCTCAAAATGGCACGGAGCAGTTCTTAGGCGGAACGGCGTTCATGGCCGTATCTGCAAAGAAGGTGTGGGACGTGGAACTTACCTCTCAGTCGTCTGGAGCTTCTTCCAGACGTCATCTACGTCGTCTGGACGTCAGTCCAGACGTCTGATTCTGGGAAAATCCCAGAACCAGAACCCGCCTTCACCTTCTCGCGCTGCACGTGGCCGCACCGTGCTCGCTCACCTGCTGCTCCGACTGCAGCAGTGTCGGGGAGGACCTCCCCGACATACCTCTCCGCCTCGCGCATGCGTCGACCGGCCGTGGGCTCTCCGACGAGCTCCCACGTGAGCTCGCAAGCCTCCTCTCCTCTCCTCACGCTGCTCCTCCTCTCCGCCGCTTCACTCGCTGCACTGGTTTTTCTCGCTCTCGCTGGAGGAAGGAGAAGGTGGTTGGAAGTGGGGGGCGGTGTAAGGGAGAGGAGGGGGTTTATATAAGGGGTGGGATTAGGGTTTTGCATTGGCGAGGGAAAAGGGAAAGAGAAGAAATGCGGCTGCGTACTGTCTGCGTGCAGCACGCGTGCAGACGTAAGGAGGTACATGAAAAAATTTGGTTTGCAGACATTTGGGAAGATGTCTAGATGTCTGACTCAAATCCCACACGTCTTAAAGGACTTTAATAACACGAGTCTTAACACATTTTATGTTACATTTGACATTTCTGTACCGTGTCCATAGGTGATAATGCTTAAAGGGTAACAACCAATTCGACAAATAAAATATCAACTAAAGGAAAATAAATTCTTAAGGATCACGATCAATTCAACAGATATATATTCAACCAAAGTGTCCAGAGCTTGTCTTAGCTGGCCAATATACTGACTTTTGAAGCTGTAATGTATGATTCGACTTTTGCACAAATATAATTTTTCCTTGACTCTTGAATAAAGATATGTGCAAAGAAATGGATTACCTCCTTTAAAATAATTGTTGGTTTAGCGACAGAAAAGAAAAATTTGCGGGTAAGCCACAGACATTCACAATGGGGAAAGCTAAAGCCCTAGCTTTCTAGTGGCAACTTACTAATGTTCAATGGTCGCATGTTCACTCCGAAGGACCTTGAGTATGTTTTCAAACTATCAATCTGAATTTCTTTAGATTAATTTATTTGGAAGGTTAGAAAAGTTATATTAATTAAGAAATATAAAATTAGTATTAACTCGTAATTGTGTTTACTTGTAAAGTGAAGTTAATATTAATTTATGTTTACTTGAATTAATGTTATGCTGTGATGTTATTTAATCTTTGTGATGATTATTTGGTAGTAATATCGTTAGGTATATAAAATATGGGTGATGTTAGAAACACAAGTAATGTATAATTTTAACACAAGTTTGGTTAACACCACCCATGTTAAAGTGACTAAATTCAAGTTAGTACATGAGTGGTTAAGCAATCAAATTAATAAAAGTTAATCTCTTTTTTGAGGGATTAACATCCCAAGTAAACTAAACCTTAAAAGGCTGTCACCTTATCTAGACTAAGAAGTCAAAGGCTTTTAGTTGTCAATGCAAAGAATGTTACTTGGGTAGCAAGGCACGAAGATCAACATGGGATCCTACGATAAAAATGTCTATAATTTTATAGCACATCTGGATGGAATCAATTCATTTCTCTTGCACTTTCAATTCGTAAAAAATTCAAAAGGAAGAATGAGGATGAGAAGTTGGACAAAAGGTTGTGGAAAAGAAATGGAATGTACAAGTTGGGTTGGAGGGGCTCAAAACAATTCAACTCAACGATCTAGTCTTTTGAACATACCCCAAAGTAGCTTTCGTGGAGAACATGGATGGGCGTAGTGTACCCCATTTATGAGTAGGTATTAAGCTTTTTATGGAATTTCAGCTTAAGTCAAATAAAAAAAATCAAAAAAGAAGAACAATAAATTTAAAAAAGAGAAATCTAAAAACATGCTAAATGATTACAAGGGAAGAAAAGTCTAACCCATTAAGGTAAGGCTCATGAAACCTTTTATTCAAGCAAACCAAAAAGGATAGAATCTCGTAAAGGAGATCTAACCGTACAAGTCAAGCACAAGTAGCCAACAGGAGTGTCCCACTTTTGTGAGGACCCCTAAGTGGACCTCCACTCGAGTTCTCCAGATGAAATGGAGTGTCACCCAAATGACTAGGATTTGACGAATAAGAGTCAAAGCCTGTCAGGTGCTATCCACACTCAAGCCACCTGGCTCACTTAACTAGATCACCAACCTACCTCGTCAAGCACTTGAGCGTGAGACTAGATCAAGTGGTGAAGTAAGGAAACAACAAAAAAACCAAAGTAACAACACCAAAGTCCACCTAGCCAAGCCCCCCCTTTTTTGATCTTTTTTGGCTTATTTTGTCCTTTTGCTATGGCTTATGCACTAAGTATAATGTGCTTCATGCTCTATCTCACCTCAGCAAATGATGCACCTTTGGTGGTGGGACAAGCCTAAAAAGGGCTAACAGTTGGGTGTAGGTTGTCCCTCCAACCTTTGTCCACATCTCATATTCCCCCTCGAAAAAGTAACCGAAAGAGAATCTTTTATTCAAAATGAGCCATCTCATTCGGATCATCTTCTATTCAAAAAGCTCCTGTAAATATTGAAATAGTGAAAATTATGAGAGGATTAGAACTTCTCCCCCATAGGCATCCTTTATGATAGAACTGAATAATAAATACCTAAGTATTAGTGTGATTTAATTTTTCCAACTCTCTAACTTATTATTTTGACCAGGTCCTATATGACCAAATTAGATAAAAGAACTTTTAAATTAATCTAAAATCAAATCATTTATTGTACTTTATAAAGTCCCAACTAAATTCATTCAAAGCTAAATGAATCAAATCCAAAAATAGAGATCTTGGTTGATCTCTTTTATTAGCTTAAAGAAATTAATTACTAATTAAAATCAAAACCACCAACCTCGAAGAAAAATTAAAACAACAAATAAGAAAAGAAAAAAGTATTGGCATTCAAGTCTTCTGGATCTTAAGATTATGTTTGGTTGACAGGTTAAGTGTTTAACCCATTATTTAACCTATCTTTTATTTATGTCAGGTTAAGTGAATTTAACCTTAGATAAAATTACTTTACCTTCTCTATAGAATAACTTTAATCTGTCAAAATATCCAAATAGTTTAACTCATTTATTCTACTCCTGCAACGCATTCCATAAATTTATTTCCTTTATCAAATGAGGCTAAGCCTGTTTCAGGAAGCATAGTGAGGGTGAATTGCCAGAATAGATGTACCTTCTAAACAATCTCCTTGTATAATCCTTCCTACAGGCATAGAAATCCTAGATCAAGAGTCCATAGATCAAAACACCTCTGCTTTGCCTTTAGCTTTCCTTGGTTAGGTCGGTTGCAAAATATCTCTCTTTTTGCGAAAGCAAAGTTCTATGTTGTTTACCACTCAAAAAAAAAAAAGTTCTACGTTGATTACTCAAATTATGGTTTGTTTTTGGAGGGTTGATTTTAAGATATTAATTTTGTTAATAATGAAATTATACGATAAAAATGGGATTATAAAATATTTATATTTAAGAAAAATATGAATCAAATCATAAAATATCCATGTAGATAGGTGTAGATATCTTCTCACAGGATCTCGAGATAGGTTCCAACTCAAAATTGAGAGATCTAAATATAATATAAATATCAAAATTCCCGCAAATAAACAGTTTCCCAGTAGGGTAAAGGTTCTGCCATCAATTTGCATGAGTTGAGCTACCTTTTGTATATATATTATATGTTTATTGTTTCGTTGTATTTGAGTGTGGAGCGGGGATGTCTCCCAAATGCCCTACTTAATACTAAAAGCTTTTAATTGTTTGAGTCGTGAAAGGGGAGGACCACCGATCTCGCGTCCATCCCTATCACCTTTCGACAAAGCGGGGCGCTTCAGGCATAGGCAAGCTGCATCCTTTCTAAAGGTTGTCTACTTAACATGGGCGGTGTTGTTAGCTTCGGGTCTAGTTTATTTGAAATGTTTGTTTTTATAAATAGGGTTAATTTTTATTTATTAAATTATTTAATTTTTACTTTGTTACCTTGAATTTAATCACTTTAATGTGGATTTATCAAATATTAGTTTCAATTGGTATTAGTTAAATCCATTTTAAAATTATATACCACACGTGTCTCTGACATATCTTATTTTTTATATACTTAACATCATTATCAAGTAAATGTCATAAGATTTGACGCCACAGCTTAACCTCAACTCAAGTAAACATAAATCGGTGTTAACACTACTTTGCAAGTAAATGCAATTACGATTTAATACTAGTTTTACATTTCTTAATACTATTTTCCTAACCTTCCAAGTAAACTAACCCTAAGACCTAGTTTACTTGGAACGTTAACCCTTCAAAAGAGGGATTAACCTTCGTTTACTTGACTACTTAACTCTTCATTTACTAACTCGGGTTTATCAACTTTAACACGGATTTATCTAACACCAGTTTCAACTGGTGTTAGCAAAATCCATGTTAAAAATCTACACCACTTATGTCATTGACATCTCTCATATTTTATATACCTAACATCATTATTAAGTAAACACCATAAGGGTTAATACCACAACTTAACACCAATTCAAGTAAACACAAGCTGGTGTTAACAACACACCGCAAGTAAACACAATTACGGGTTAACACCAGTTTCACATTTCTTAATACTACTTTCCTAACCCCTCAAGTAAACTAGCCCTAAAGGAAGCTAATAAAAAACATTATCTTGCCAGCCAAACTAAGATTGATAGGATCAGGAAAGAGATCAAGTAACTGTTGTAAATTTTCAAGGCTAGTTTATGTACGGGTTATGAAAGTGATGTTAAAAAATGTAAAATTAATGTTAATCTACAATTGTGTTTACTTGCAGAGTGATGTTAATATCAGTTTATGTTTACTTAAATTGATGTTAAGTTGTGATATTTACTTGGTAGTGGTGTTAGGTATATAAAGCATAAAAGACATGAATGATGTATAATTTTAACATTGATTTGATTAACACTGATTGAACTAGTGATAGACAAATCTATGTTAAAATATCTAAACTTGGGTTAGCAAATAAGATGTTAAGTAATTAAGTAAATGAAGATTAACTCTACTTTTGAGGTGTTGACCCTCTAAGTAAACTAAGCTTAAAAGATTTACTTCATACCCATGTCAATAGACACTTTCAATTATGTAAATTAAGATGTCTTCATTTAGATGCTACTGATAAAGAATTCATATGCTTCTTTTTATTTGCAAATATTTTCATTAAAGGAGAAGAATCTGACATAAGCGAACGTGAAGAGAGATAGAATATCCTCACCCACGAAAGGGGAAATACACCCTGTAGAAATGAGGGAACGTAAAACACAAAAAACAAAATAAGAAATAAAGGAAAAAGAAAAAGAAACGCGTCACAAGAACAATAATTGGATGACCTTGAAGGAGGGTGACCCCACGCTTGTAGGAACGGCAAGACGCCAACGAGACGAATCTTGAAAATTATGCCAACAAGTTAAACGTATAAATCAACTAAAAGATCGAAAATGACTGCAAAGTCGACTATACTAGTCGGGGTCACATGTGGTCCCCCAAACAAAACAAAAGAACACAAAAAAAAAAAAACAAGAAAAAGAAAGGCTATACCGCAACAAAACGAAGCAACCACAACAACATGCAAAGTAGAGAACCATCCGCTGCCTTCAGCTGCTCAAAGACCATCGCACATGTCTGTACGACCGCAATGCAGCGCAGTCACATCAACAAACTCCTCGACCCCAGAGCCATAGAGTCGTTGCAATGATCTCCTTAGCGCCATGCCTGCCACAGCCACAACCGGCAACCACGGACACGTCGATCACCTTCTAGCCCGACGCACGATCGGCCACCAAACCACCGAATAGAAACCCCGCACTAACCGCACCGCCACGCACTTGCTCCGGCCTCCACCCCTCACACACGCTCCAACCTCGAACAATGAACAACAACCATGATCGCGACCACGATGTAAACACGATCACCCGATCGATCTTGACTAGTGAGCTAGAGTGGAGAGAAGACACAAAACCAGACAAGACCTTGCGGCAACCCCAAACGATTACAAAGAGCAGCGAACTAACCTTGCATGTCAGCGATCTTCTTTGCATAAGTCGAAGAAGCATGGCCAGAGGTTGGAGAGAGGAAAATCTGGTAGTTGGAGGGCCTTGATCGACTTGAAATGGTCAATTACGACCCCCGTCGACCGTGGCTGGGGCTTTTGCACGGAAGAGAGGGGATGACCGAGGGCCAATTGTTCAAACTATGCATATGCTAATGATAAAGATACAGATGTGGATATCTAAACCCATACATGTGTTTCCAACATTCTTAATATCCATGCCCACTCAAAACATACGCAACAGTGACTCTCCACAAATACGTCTATGCCCATTTGCACCCTACTTTCTTTTTTTTTAAGGAAAAACGTTTCATTAGAAATGAGGAGAATCCGATGTATGAGTACGTATCCCAGAAGAGAAGGGAGAGAGGGAGAAGTCAAACACCCTCAAGAGGGGAAGGTTTCGCTCGATAGAAATGGAGGAACTCCATCAAAACGTAGAAGACCAAAATAATAGAAACTAACAAGGCAAGAAACAAAGAAAAAAAAATAAAAAGCATCTAGTACAGGAGTTTCAGTCAACATCCTCTAGCAACTGAAGGAGGAGCGATCCCACGCTTGTTAATACGACAGCGGCACCATGAATAAATCTCAGAGATTCGCGCTAATGAGAAACCGAAACAAATCGGCATCTGACACGTGTCAGAAGATCTTAGCCGTGGTAAGTACGGAGTTACACGTAGTCCCAACTACAAAATAAAAAAATAAGAAAAAAGACTATCTTCCCCATCCAGTGAGAACCTGTAAAAACCGACCAGTCACCTCACAACAGTCGCCAAGACGATGGTGCCACTGATAATGTCACGCCACACACGGCCGCCCCCGGTCGTGTCACAGACCTCTACCGTCGATCGACGCTGCTCGATAACTGCAACCATCCAACCACACCTACGCACCAATTGACCACGAATAGATCACAGCAACCGATGCTTGACCACGATCTCCATAGCCTTGCACGACAACACCGGACCACCGATCGACCATGTGCAGCCGTCACCCGACCACACATCCTCAGACTTGATCAAACCTCCATGATGTCGAGGCGAGCAGCAAGAGGAAGGCTGCAGCAAGGCTAGCCTTGATTGACAAGGAAGGAAAGTCCGTATGAAAGAAAGGGACAAGCCACGAGGGAAGGGGGTGGCTCCAATCAGCTACCGGTGACCGGTCGGGGCCAGCAGCTGCAAGTTTGATTTTACTGTTTAGGAGGGGAGAGAAGAAGGGAAAAGATATAAACCAGAGGCATCTGCCTTTCCAACCTTACACTTTTCCTGTACCAAGGAATCAGAGCTTTAATAGGAAAAATGAGAGAAATCTAACCTTTCCGGCGGTGGGCGTCCACACAATCCCTTCTTTTTAAAATCCTTTTTATATCTCAAGTTTACCTCAAATATCATAATAATTATTGTTTTAAAATATTTTCATTAAAAGAGGGAAAACCTATTACAAGTGGACTAAAAGAAGAAACGAAAATCCTCTCCCACAAAGGAGGAAAATGTCATGCAGAAATGAGGGAATGTAAAACATAAAAAATAAGTCACGAAACAAAGGAAAAAGAAAAAGAAACACATTAAAAGAACGAAAATCGGACGACCTCCCGAAGGAGAATGACCCCACGCTCGTAGATCGGCAAGACGTTAACGAGATGAATCTCAAAGATCGCACTTACGAGTTAATCGTATAAATCGACTAAAAGGTCAAATGACAGAAAACTTGACCGAAACCCAAGGTCACACGTGGACCGTAACAAAACAACCTAAGAAAAAAAAAAAGAAAAAGAAAGGAACCCTTCCGACAATACACAAGCAGCCACAAGATCGAACAGTGCGACAAGCAACCTGCACAAAACAAGGACAAATAGCAACATGCAACCCGACAACAGCACAACAATGCCGACCGACTCCCCACCGATGCACTCGCCGGTGTAGGCCACCCGCAGACAATGTCAGTGCACACTGCCGATTAAGCAGCCATGCTGGAGCCACACCTCGCCAACGCCACCGTTGAAGTGCCTTGCCGAAGCCACACCTCACTGACGCCACCACCTCGCACAACCGTCGTTGAAGCATCATGTTGGAGCCACACCTCACCGACGCTATCGTCTCGCACGATTGCTACACACGACGATCAGCCGTGCATGTCACCCACAGTGAAGGAGGAGGGGTTCCGAGGGAGGGGGAGCTCATCCAAGATGAGGGTAGTGGCTGATCGAAGCCGTGCACTGTAGCATAGGATTTTCGCCAAGGGAGAGGAAGAGCTATAGAACCCGAACTCAAACACCAGAATTATGATTTGTAGTCAAAGAGCGCCATCGCCTCTCACTTATCCAATGCTCGATACCATGTGTGTCAAATAATACAAGGCCAGGTTTAATAGGATATTAAATCGGAATCTATAATATCATTGATTTCACGGGGAGGAACAGTATGTAGACGACCTTTCATCTCATTCTAGCAATATTTATTCATTTTTAAATTTTTACTTTGCTACAGTATTGGTACTGCAGCTTTTTTGTTAGCCACCCCCCCCCTCCCCCCCAAAGTACTCTCTCTCCCTTATTTTTTTTCTTTTATTTTATTTTTCTTATACACTATTTAGGATATTTGTCCATTTTAAATTTTTTTTACCATCGATCTCCTTATCCCGTCTTCTTTTATTGGAGATTAAGTAGTATAAACTAATATAAGACACTAAATGGAAATCAAAATATATCAAATAATATATTTTGAAACGCATGATCGAAGGTTAAGATGCATATTTTGATTTTTGATTGATTTTTTTTTCCATCATTTAAAAATCAAGATACATCGGAAAATACATTTTGTAACGTGTGATGTATTAATTTTTCATTGATAGAAAGCAAAGATGCATAGATTGAAAACTATATTAGACTTTCATATGATGAGTTTTCACTCCTATAGTTATTGACTTTTACACTTCCACAACAATACTCAGGTTATTTAACTTTTACACTCTCGCAACAATGCACGGATTAAAATCTAGTATTATCCAATACATCATGGTTAACCACCGATGATCATTACATCACATCAACCGATCAATCATATTTACCTCCATTAATCCATCACTTACCTCACTACTCTCGGATCTTAGAACTTCCTAAACTTTACTCAATCTAAAACTTAAAACATCTTCCGAATGAGACCTAAGGTGTCATTTGATAAGAGGAATTATTAGGAGGAATAAAAATTGGAAGGAAGAATTATGAGGTTTTAGTACATTGAGGTATTTGTTTGGATTTGTTATCTTGTCAAATGAATTGGAGAGTTTTATTTTGCTTGAAGTATTTATTTGGTAGAATAAGAAAAGCATTAGTTGAATAGAAAGAGTAGATAAAATTAACAAGTGAAATTAAATAATTTCACTTGGGGATGGAATTAGTTAAACTTGAAATTACACCTCTAATTTCAAAATTGCGCAATTCCTAGCGATGCCAAACACAAAATTATGGGTAAATTTGATGTTAATTTTGCTTACCAAACTACCTAAGATAATAGAGGTGTAATTTAGTTGATATCTCTATACATAATAAATATTTTAAAATATAAAATTTTAAAAAGGCATAAATATATATATATATATACATATATATAGATAGGGAAATGACCCTATGAGAAGTCCTCTTAGATGAGAACATGAGAACAATAGATCACAACCATTGGATTACTCTAAAAGAAAGAAAGGGTTGAAATTAAAGTTTTTTTTCTTCACTTTTCCCTCCCTCGCAACGAATGTTCCCCTTCCACTCTCACCACCACCTCCATCACCATCGAAACCCACAGCACCCCACTCCGGCGACACCATCGCCCGCTTGCCCACCGCTCCAGCAACACCACCGCACGGCTCCCACATCCTCAACCCTCTCCCCGACACCCCCTCCCTCTCCCTGATGCTCCTCTTGCCAGCAACATCCTCTTCATCGCACAGGTCTTCGGCGACGGCTTCCTCTCACCTTTGAGGTAACCCACCACCCCTCCTTCAATCCCATCGCACAGGTCTTCCTCACCTCCTTCAATCCCTCTCACCCCTGTGTGAGGCGTCCAAAACCTTCACGAGGTCCTGGTGACCTCCCTCTCCATCGTTTTCATCTCAATCAGTGTCCACTTCCTCACCTTCCACATCGATCAGTCCGCAGGGTACGCCACCACCGCTTCCTCGCCTTCCAAGCCCTCACCGCCCCGATGCCATATGCCTCAACCTCCCCACCGACGTCCTCCACCATACCCTCCCCTCCTCCGAGGCCCACCGCCTCTCACCCCTCCAACAAATCCCCTGCGCCCCCCACCACCCCTCCGGCCCCCTTTACCACTGCCGCCACCCCTCCTCTTCTTCTCCCTCAACCCCATCACCCATCGCCACAGCCAACTCCTTCCTTCCTTCCCTCTCACCCCTCCGCCTCCATCTGCCAGCACCTCTCACCCCTCCAGCAAATCCCCTCCGCCCCCCACCACACCTCCCCTCAACCTCAACCCACAACCACTGATCCCCCAAATTCTCTCTTTCTCTACTACGCAACCAAATCTTCTCCCCCACTGCAACTCCCTTCTTCTTCTATGAAAAGAGGGCAGCGAATCCCCTCTACCCCCTACTGCACCTCCCCCCCTCTTCCTCAACCCCACGATCGCCCATCGCATCTTCTCCCTCAATCCTGCCACTGCCCTCTTATCAGAAATAAAAAATGGCATAAGTCAGGTCCGAGTCCCTTGTATTAACCAATTCTAAATATTTGTTTGCTTTCACTGCCTTTTACACCCTTCAAAATCTTTCCTATATTCCATTTATTCCCTTTGTAATGCTTGTGTATGTTGTGGATGTGCATCAACATTTAATTTTCTTTGAATCCTATGAATGATGTTTTTTTAAATTCAAAATTGAAATATGAGCATTAGATTGATGTGCATTTGATTGATTTATTTTTTTAATGTCACTATTTGTAAGTGCTAATTTTTTA
Organism: Thalassia testudinum; assembly: GCA_037157565.1. Lineage (NCBI taxonomy): Eukaryota > Viridiplantae > Streptophyta > Magnoliopsida > Alismatales > Hydrocharitaceae > Thalassia > Thalassia testudinum. Next base: position 89,486,628 of record JAZHRO010000012.1, read on the forward strand.
ATAATGGGCATAATGTAGTTAAGGGATAGAAGAGAAGAAGACACAACAATGGATACAGAGTCTCATAAAATCAGTGGTGATCAACTTTTTATTACTAACATTTCAGATCCAAACTTAAATGAGGTATCTGAAAAATAATTTTTAAATAGTAGAAATGTCAATGTAATGCTTATATTAATTGTAATTGATTTTAAATCATCTTACAGCATAATCAATTGGAATCACATATGGTAGAAGATCCAAGGGCAGTAATGATAGATGAATCCACTTCTTCAACAATATTGGCATGCTATTTGATTCTATTGAAGAAGCTTGGATGTTTTATAAAAGATATGCCCATAGTGTTGGTTTTAGTGTACGAAGATCGACAGAAAATAAAGATAATAAAACAAATACGAAGATCCATAGATATTTCATATGCTCAAAATAAGGATTTAAGGAAGAGAAGAAAAAATCACTTGGTCTTGAAATGGAGAAATGAAAGAATGCAAAAAGGATTAGTATTATAAGGGAGGGTTGTGAAGCAACTTTGGCAATAAAGAAAAACTCAGATGAAAAGTGGGTAGTTTTCAAATTCATTGAGAATCATAATCACGAACTAGCTATGCCACAAGAGAGTCATTTCTTGTGATCTAAAAGACATGTTACATCTCCACATAAATCTTTGCACCGTGTATACTCTGAATGTAATGTGTCTTTGTCAAAGATGATGCATATTTGGAAAAAACATGTTGGTGGTTATGAAAATATTGGTTGTTTAGAGAGAGATTTGAGAAATTATAAGAAGTGCCTGCGAGAATCTTTGAAGCAATCAGATGCTCTTATCTTTATTGAAAATTTGGAAGAAAAAAAGAGAGCGCATCCATCCTTTTATTATACTTATGAACTAGATGAAAATAAATTGAAGCACATAATTTGGGCAGATGGCATTTCAAGAAAAAATTATGCTCTTTTTGTAGATGTTATAGTTTTTGATACAACATATGAGATAAACAAGTATTGCATGATTTTTGCTCCATTTACCGGGGTAAATCATCATAGGCAATGGATTATCTTTGGTGCTGGATTGCTACATAATGAAAAAACAGAATCATTTATATGGTTATTTTCGAAATTTTTAGAACCCATGGATGATCATCAAATGGATTCAATAATTACAAATCAAGATCCTGCTATGATGGCAGCAATAAAGATTGTTTTTGACAAGTCCACTCATAGATTTTGCATGTGTCACATATTAAAAAAAGTTTCAGAAAAAGTTGGAGTGGCTTTAGCATCTAATGAGAATTTTCAAAGTAAATTCAAAACATGTGTTTGGAGTTCAGAAACACCTGATGATTTTGAAAAGTCGTGGAAGGAGCTGATCCAAGAATTCAACTTAGAAAATAAAGATTGGTTCACACAAATATATGACATACGCAATATGTGGATACCAGCATATTTTAGGGAAATGTTTTGGGCCGGTATGACGACAACTTAACGATCTGAAAGTATGAATTCTTTTTTCGATCACTTTGTGAATAAAAAATTCAGCTTGGTTGAATTTTGGATGCGCATTGATAATGCTATAGATCATCAAAGACAGAAGGAGTTGGAAGCTGATTACAAGACGTTATACTCACGGCCTGAATTGAAATTTGATGATGAGATAGAGAAGCAAGTGGCAACTTTGTTGACATGCGAGAATTTTTATTTATTTCAAGATGAGTTGCATGCATCTTACATGCGTTGTATCACAAAAAAAATCAAAGAAGATGGCGACACAAGTATTCAGTTAGTTACAGAAAAAAAGAAAGATTTTTCGTTGAAGAGTGAAGTTATTTATGATAATGTGAATAAAGTGGCAAAATGCAACTGTAAATTCTTTGAGTCTGAGGGCATTCCATGTCGGCACATACTTGTTATTTTGTGATGGGATTTGGTTGAGTCATTATCAAGCTATTACATCATGAATAGATGGATCAAGAATGCTACAAAAAGGCATATGTTTCACAGTCAAGGAAACAAGCTAATAGATTTCTCCAACGCTGTGAATCCCCTAAATATAGCTCAATTATGGGATGGCTTCTCAAGGTGTCTACATTTAGCTGGCAAGTCAAATGAGGCATATCTTATGGCAAAGGACACGGTCAATGATCTTGAGAAGAAATTAAAGGAATGCCTAACAATAGATGGTGGATGCTCAAACCAAAGTTCAAGAATCATGGCTTATAAGGCCCCATCAGAAATAACTATTCTTCCCCCAGAAGTTTCAAAAGCAAAGGGAAGTGGCAAAAGACTAAAAGGTGGAAAAGAAAAGGCCATGGAACAACAACAAAAGTGTTCAAGGCTATGTAAAGCATACGGATGGCTATCCTTTCATGATAGTCGAAATTGTCCACAAAAGATATAGGTAATTATTAGTTGTCTATTTGATCATATTATGTTTTTCTTCATGCTAAATTAAGTTACTTATATGTTTTTCTTTAACTTATAGAAGATGCATGTGATGGTCTTTTATGTAATGGATGGGACGACCCCAATTTTCTCATTGTCCAATTTTGAGGAAGCATCCAAATTTTGTTTCAGTAAGATATCATATTGATCTTCAATTTACTTACTTTTCTTCCCATTAAGATTTGGTGATTGACTTTCCAAGGCCATTTATTCGACGAAGTTGAAGATAATGCTGGGAACAACAAGCAAGGGTTCAATAATCGGGCAGCCTCTGGATCTCAAGAAGTACATGGACAAGAAGCTGCAAATCGAGTTGTTATTTGCACTATACAAGGGTTTGATCAGTTCATGAATGCTACATGGCAAGCGGGGTTTTGGGCTTGTCTTGTGTTCCTAGATTTCTTTCAATTTCTCCCTTTGTTGTCACTTAAAACATTTTAAGGTACGGCATGTATGCCCTTTGTGAATGCTAGTAGAGGTCTAAAATGCCTATGTAAGTTGTATTAATTTGATGTCATTGTGGTATATTTAGTCATATAGTATTATGATTGATGATATTTCGCTTGTTTTGTTGATTACAAGTTCAGTGCATGATGCATGTTATTTCTAAGTGATCCTTAGAAAGAATATAATTTGACTTTTTGAATATGAATAAGACTTTATGTTACATCCTTAGTGCGTTAGTCTTTGTATAGGTATATATAATTTGACTTTTTGCGAGCATGTAAGCAATCATCCATATTTCATTCATGTTTCATAACAAAGTTATATTGTTGGATATGTAAAATAAATTGGTTGGGAATTTGATAGCTAATGTCATAACTTGCCTAGTAGCTATAAAGTGACATCTGTCTATGACATCCAACAAACAAGAAGTTCAAAAGAAAAAAGCATAAATCCAACCATTTCACTTGGACACTCACTTGAGTGCCTATCGCTCGGGACCAAGTCACTTGCCTTGGCAGTGGCTAAGCAAAAATGCCTTTCCTTTGGTTGACACACCAAACCACCTCACCTTAAGCTAGTCACAAGCAATTTGGAGAAAGAGTTGCAAGTGATTAGCGACCATCCATTTCGTTAACGATGAATAAAGCTATTACAAATTATAAGCACCTCTACATCTCAGGTAAACCGTAGATATCTTGATACACATTCTCTACACAAGTATTCTTTTCCTTTGAAAATGATTGAAGTTCTTTGCAACAAAATGGCCAAAGGACAGCAGCAGGCTTCACCTCCTCCTTTATGTGAAAGGGATGCAATCTACAACTCATCCAAAACTGACCAGCAGATCCAAATCGAGAACACTTCTCCACACAAGCTAAAAGAGCAACTACTAAATCAGGGTACCGTTTAAATAGACTATAGAAATCTCTCATTGTTGATCAGTCCAATAGCTCCTCCCTGTTGGTGTTAGAGCACCGTGATCGTTTATTTTGATAATAACAAAACATGTGTCATTTAACATTTGCACTTGAAGACTTAAATTTCAGGTCAATTACAAATGGAAACTTGGTTAAACGAATTTCGAGCTCACATCCAGGACGGATTGGAGGAGCTTGATGGAGAACAAAGGAGCTTTGCAAGGAGCGATAGCTTGAAGAAGGAAGGGGATGAAGAATATGATAGATTTCCTTTCCTTGTACTGCTATGTATTTTTGTTTCTTTTGTTGCTTTTTATTTTGTTTCTTAGATTCATGTTAAAGAGCGTCAAAGTATCCTAACAGTAGTCCTAAGAACACTTGCACAACCCTAGGATACTTAGGTTTTCCGTAAAGAACTTAGAAAACCAAAATAAAGGTTCAGACAGTCTTATTAGACGTTTGATAATGACTTTTAAGACGTCTGATTGTTGACTCAGATGTCCGATAATATTTAGGCTGGACTTAGTTCTGTCTGATGAAATCAGACGTCCAGACCTTAGTCCAGACGTCTTAGCAGACGTCTGATGCCTTTGCCAAATATCCAATTAGTGGACCGTTGACTGCCTTAGTAAACATTGAGAAAATGACTGTTAGCCTCGTATCAGACGTCCGTAGAGGACCCCAGACGTCTGATACATAACCGTTTTGCCTCGGCTGACCCAAAATCTCCTCTCAGAGATTTTCTAGCCGTTGCACTCCCTTGGGAATCCATTCCCACAGAAAAGTAGGTTTCCAGACATCTAGACATTATGCCAGACATCCTGTGTTTCGTCTGATGGACTTTCACTAAAACCCTATTTCGATCTGATTCAAGTTAGGAAGGAAACTCGCCTAAAATCAGACGTCTGGTTTTGGCATCAGACGTCTGGAAAATCAATTTAAGACGTCTGGGAACAAAATCAGACGTCTGATTTTGTTCCCAGACGTCTTAAATTGATTTTCCAGACGTCTGATGCCAAAACCAGACGTCTGATAACCCTGTCAGAGTTATGATTGATCCTGATTTCGACTTGATTCTCTTGGAGATTGCACCCAACGGCTATGGAAGCCTTCCAAGGCCTTCAAAAGCCTTCTTAGGGCCTCTATAAATAGGGGAGAACCCTTGCCACTTAAATTAACACCAAGACATACCTAAGCAACATACTTTCTACTCTTTTGTGTCTAAAAGAAGAAGATCAAATAGAAGAAAGCTCTTGCTCTCCAAACCTTATTCTACACCTAGAGAGTTTGACTCCTATTGCGCACCCGCTCTCCCTCCGCGATTACGAGAGCGATGAAGCGCTACCGCATGGTTCATGCATTCGCGTCATCGACGCACTTCCACCAAAGGGAAGCATCCTAACTCCTATAGAAGCGTAGTTTAAGAATATCTTTGTGACTCTGTAGGATTACTCTTTGTATTTTACTTTGTTATTTGGTTGGATATTCGCGTTGCAAATTCCCATCTTCATCGAGGGACAAAATCCTTCTCGTGAAGAGAAGGGGTTGAAAAACGCTACCCTCACACTTGTAGCATGGTTGTAATTGAGGTTGAATCACCCTCGTTTAAGTGATTTATTTAGTGGATTTGATCAGCTTGGTTGATCGAAAAATCCTAACTCGAGAGGGTTAAGTGGTGATTTTTACCCGGGTTAGATTTCCACCTAAAAATACTTGTGTACATTGTGTGATTGTTTATTTTGTGAGATTGTATATTTTTTATTCTGCACTTTATTGCGTCACCCCCTCCCACCAGGGAAATAACACTCCCAACCTTATTGAGAAACTGTTGAAGTTGCTCCAAATGCTTTCTCATATCAGTTGAGCGGGATCTTGTAGACCTCTTCCTTGTTCCTAAAATGATCCACTACTTCTCTACCATGGCATATGGTCAGACCACATATTAGAAAGTGGAAGGGTTGATACATAAGTTATCAAAATAACAATATATTTCCAATTTTGGAATATCAAGATAACAAAATCATCCATGTGCTATACATTTTATCTGCACCAAAGCCGAAAGAAGTTACTTCATATTGTACAAGCTTTACTGAATATTTCTCCTCATTCTTTGTTCTGATGACGTCAGGCTAATCCTCTGATTGTGAAGCATGTTTAAGTTGGGAGCAAGCAGTCGAGTGTATTGGTCAAAATATAAGGTCTGTTTCATGAGGAGTGCAAGCTCACGTGGAAATTTCAGTCCAAACCTGCATGAGAACATTATAGCAAAATTTAAGGCTAATGATAGGAAAAAATATTCCAGAGAGATAAAGAAAGAGCAAAAGTAAATGGAAACTGTTCTTTCGAAGGCTCATCTAGTCGCTACCCGTGAAATAATTTTAATGGGGAAAGCTTTGGCAAGTAGATGATGAATTAAAAGACAAGAGGGGTAACAAAAAATAGTTAAAATAGATTGGCATTATAATTTAAATTCAAAATGCAGATAAATCAATATGTAACTATGTTCCAAAATCCCATTAACTTACCATATTCAGAAATAAAGCATTCATTTGCCTGACATCAAAAACCAAATTGGCAGAGACGACCATGTAACTTACCAAATTGGCCTTCTAATTTAAATTCAATAAATGTTGTCTGCATTTCAAATGTATTCACTGAGAGTGCTTCAAACGTAGGTCACTGAAATGCCAAGTTCAGTCGTCTACCTCCATGATAACTAGCTGGAAGGAAGCTGAGGTTCTGAAGTAAAAAAAAAAAAAAATCAAGTTCTTAAAATAGTTGCTAAGTTTTCCAAGAAATAGCTACTAAGTTTTCAGCCCAGAAGAAGAATTAGGCATACTTTGGACGGTCGTGGGGTTAAGGAAGAGCGGCGAGGTGCGATGGGGGGCGGAGGGGATTGCTGGAAGGGAGGTTGTGGGGGGTGTTGTGGTTGGTAGGGGTTGTTAAGGGGAGTGGAGGGAGGTGATGCGGGAGGAGAGGCCGCGGTCGGCGATTTGGCGAAGGATGGAGTCGGCGGCGTCAAAGCTACGGTGCTCGAGGAGGGTGTTGAGGAGGATGTGGTGGCCGAAGGAGTCGAGGTCGAGGCCGTGGAAGCGCATGCGAGCGATGGCCTGGAGGGCAGAGGCAAGGGGGCCAACGATGACATAGTCGAGGACAAGGGCATTGTGGAAGCAGATGGAGCGGTGGCGGGAGGCGGAGAAGGAGGAGCAGAGCCAGTCGAAGACGACGGAGACGAGGCCGGAGTGGGAGAGGTGGAGGAAGGCAGCGTGGAGGGTGGCACGGGTGTAGCAGAAGCGACGCCCTCGTCCTTGACAAGGTGGAGGAGGTCAAGGGAGACTGGAGGAGATGGGGAGACGGGGGAGGGTCACGAGAGAGAGAGGGAAAGTGGGAGAAGAAGGCTGCTGAAGGGTTGAGAGAGAGAGGGAGAGAGAGAGGAGTGATTTTGATCTTAGCCATCTATTTTTTTTTAGAGAAATCTAACGATCAAGATGACTTCATATTCTTACCAAGAAATGATTCACATAAAATCATTTCCATATATATATATATATAATGAATCCCAGGCGTCACTGGCAACGAATCATTTCCATATATATATATAATGAATCCCAGGCGTCACTGGCAACGTAGCATATGTATCGTTCACCTGGGGTTTATTTTTTTCTTATCCTCCTCTCTCTCCCACGCCTCTGTCTAGGACACCCCTTCTCCCTCTCACGTGGGGCTCACGTCTCACGTGGAAAACAGCAGGGCTTTTTTTTTTTTTTTTTTTCCAATAGTTACATCATTGTATCTTGATGCTATTTATTTATTATAAAAAATAAAAAAATATAGATTTTGACATAAAAAAAAAAAGGTGACATGGGATATTAGTTTAATATTTTTTACAATATTAAAAATATAGATCTATTTAATAATTAATATTTAACGTAAGGAAATAAAAGAACGTAAGGTTTGTTACTTAGTAGTTATCATCATATTCAAAAAAATCATCACACTACTTTAACTTAAAATGTATAGGTGATAAACAACTTTACATCGGTGATAAATTACTTTGCACCTTCACTTATCCAAAATGATTTTGCATCCGTATAAAGTGATTTTAACCTATGAGTTTAGTATTTAGGATTTAAGGTTTAGGTTTAATGGAAAGTAATTTCTTCACTAAACCTTAAGGTGAAAAATCACTTCTTATTCGTGACGAAACACTTAGAATTTAATTTTGTATCGATGTAATCTTACTTTACACCCATGTAAAATAAGATTGCCCCATGCAAAATAAGATTACACCAGTACAAAGTAATTCAAAGTAAGATTACATCAATACAATCTTACTTTGTACCTCTCATACAAAATAAGATTACACCAGTTCAAAGTAGTTCAAAATAAGATTACACTAATGCAATCTTACTTTGCACCCGTACAAAATTATTTTGAAGGTGTAAAGTGGTTTTGATCATGTGCAAAATAAGATTGCACCTGCGCAAAGTGATTTTGCACCAGTGTAAAGTGATTTCGAAGGTGATTTGAGTAATTTGTGCCCATATTAAAGTGATTTGTTGGTTTCAGTAATGGTGGACCCCACCATGTGTAGTACTTTTTTTACATAAAAAGAAGGGATGCAAGTTGAGGCTATGTTTATACTGGTGTGCATCAACTTTCGCATCAGCTTTTACATTTCTCAACCCATATCATTTATTTTGTTTCAATTTTCATTTGTTGCGGTGTGAGAGAGTGATGTGACTTTTTCTTTCATTTGCTGTTGCATCGATGTATTCTAATATTCAATCGCTTATTTTGATTTCCTACAGGGAAAACCACCTAGTGTGTTTAGGTTTTTCACTGATGTATTTTCACTTTCCGCGATGCAACGCGTTGTGTATTTGTGACATTTTTTTTTCATTTGTTGTTACATCGGTGTATCTTAGAGCTGTTTATTTTTTTTTTCAACTTTCTTTTGCTACGGCATGGGAGAGCGACACTGCATGTTTTTTTATTTTCATTTGTTGTTGTATTGTATGTTTTACTTTTCAATCGATGTATTTTAGTATCCCACATGAAAAATCACCGGTTGTATTTAGATTTTGATCGGTGTGTTTTCAATTTCTACGTTGCAATATATCGTATATTTTCATTTTTAATTGATGTATTTTAATTTTTTGTATTAGTGAAAAATTAAAATATATCGATTAAAAATTAAATTACATTATATGCTAAGTGATTTCTTACTTGAAAAGTGAAAAATCAAAATACATCAGTTGCAATCATCACGTATTACAATGTACATTTCTTTATTTTTTTTTATATATTTTTTTTATTTATTAGAATAATTTTTTGAGTAACAGAATATTGATACAGTTTTAATTTTTAAACTTCCACGGGAAACGCTGGTTACAAATTAGTTAACTTAATTTTCCTTTGATGTAAGAGATTGGAGTGGTTAATTAGCTTAAAATTTTATACAAGTGATTTCAATTTTAAAAATTTACTTCAGAATATTACCCTCAGTAAAATATATTAGCAAGTTCCACATAATTTATGTGCAACTAAACATTACATCACATTTTCCAATAGAACAGTAAAATATAAAGTTCGACCAGTGCCGCTGGGTAAAGTATGTCATGGTATGCAATTATAAACATACCAGCTACTATCCATGCGTCAAAAGAGACCCTCGTAAAAAGATCCAACCCGTCAGTCACATGGTTAGGTAGAAAGAAGGAAAATCTGAATTAAACAAATCAACCCAATCAGAGTTCCAAAGACAAATCCTGCAAACCACCGCAACCGCGCCCCCCATCCTTATAACATCATAGCATGATGCATAACGAAATAACATTACCATAGTATTACACTTTTGCAGTGACTTTTTTTTTTATTTCTCGTAAATCACCTGCAAGATAAGATGATAAGGACTAATTTATTCAGAGGATTAACACTTTAATCTTAACATAAACTTTAGGAGATTAATATTTATTTTGTTAACAATAATTTATGGGATGTTAATAAAATAGAGGTTAATTTCATAAGTTTCTCGTGCCTAAATTTTATTATACATAAATTTTTGTTAATATCAATTCAAGTAAATATTATCATTTAAATAAATAAAAATTAATGTTAACACTATCTTACAAGTAAATAAAAATAAAAATTAATATTAATTTTATATTTTTTAACACATCTTTCTTAACCTATGAAATAAATTAATCCTAAGACATAATTTGGTAAGGGAGATGTCCCATCAAAATAGAGATTAACTTTGTTCGATGGGAATAATATTTTAACTCAGGTTAAGATGACTTAAATCGGGATAAGTTATTCTAGGATTAATGTAAGATAAGCTATTTTTGTGAGTTATCATATGTATTTTTACAAGTTAACTTAGAAACTTTTCAAACAACTACATGTTAACTGATGAAGATAACCTTTATAACTTTCAAATAAAAATGTAAGATAATCTATTCATAAAAAAAATTATCCCATAAAAGTTATTGCTCCATCTAAACTAACCCTAAAGGCCTATTTGGTTGACGAAGTAGAGGAGGAATTAAGGGTGAATGCTACGTTCGGCAGCATTTTGTTCCGACGTCGATGGATTACAGAATCGAGGGATAGATACCAAAATAAACGAATTCCGTCGAAGATATAAAATTTGTTTATTCCAACTCTCTCAACTTCACCACATAAAATTTGTTTATTTCTCTTATCAAACACCTCAAGTAAAATAAATACTTCTAATTCTTTAATATAACAATAAATACAATCAAATACTTTAACAAAATAAAAACCTCTAATTCATTCTACTCTTTCACATCTATTCATCCAACCAAACAACACCTAAAAGTTCCCTTTTGTTAGACACATGTCCATGGCCATCCTTGCCTTCACAGGACAAGGTGCCTGATGATGAAGATGCCCTCGTATTTAGTACTGGGCGACAAAAGCACCCCACGACCTCTGTCCCTCCCAGTGGTCATAATAAAACCCCTACAACAACTACAAGCAGGTGATGCCCCACGCCGCTGATGTCGGCAGTTGCATGTGACCGAGATCGAAAGCCATGACCCTCAGCGCTAACTCACAGCTAGGATTATCTAATTTGCGTTACCGTCCATAATATAACAGGTAGGTTTCCTTTTTTTTTTTCTTTTTATCTTTAATGACCCAGAACCTTTGTGCCCACCACCACTACTTAACAACAACGGGGACCAGATAAATCATGTGGGGGAACTGTGGCGTCCAACCGTCCACCGGATAACGTAGAGAAGCGGACTCAAATAGGAATCTCTCTGGTTGAAGTCAAAATCCCCCATCATTTGACCACTATACACCGACGAGCTATCCCATTGGTTATTTTGCCTTACTAATTCTCCTCCTTAACAATGCTTTAAGGCTAATTAAGGATAGCCCTCGCTACTGTCTATGTACAAGGGGTAGATGTATCATGTTGGCTTTTACTGCATACTTAGAGGGTATCTCCCGGCAAAAGAGCTGGTGTTATTTTAATTTCTATCAAACCTGGGCTTGACCAAGCCCCTATTAAATGTTTAACAGTGTCAAAATAACACTTCGGATAAACCCCACCTTAGTGACAAATTTGATCCTTGTGGGGGGGGAAACCAGTGACGTCCAAAGGAAGGTTGCTTACGGCTACGAATTGGTGATAAGTGAAGACCCTTCCTAGCATTACCTCACCTTGGTAACAATTAGAAATTTACCCACAGGCCATCTGGTGAGATGTGGATGTTTTGGGTACCCCACATGATGTAATTAACCGGTCCATTGAATCAGAGTGCCTTCAGGTTAAATGGACCAAACGGTGCCCGCACGCACATGATAGTAGCCAGCTTTGGCGCTCGCAACGGCCAAGTTGGCTGAGCACTGTGGCTCAGGATCTCAATTCTGGGTACACTCTTCCCAGTTTCGCAGACAACCAATTCCTGAAGAAGGCAATTACTTGGGGCTAGTTTGGTTCGACGATTGGGCCTGGGAGGAACTGTACATGAAATTAACCTTTCGAAAAATAAATGAAGGAATAATTAATTTTTGATGTTTGTTGAAGAGAAATAAATTATAATTTTTATTCATTTGAAGAAATTAAAACATTTGATTCCAAGAATAAAAATGAGGAATATGTGGATAGATGATGTACCGTTTGGAAAATTTTATAGTAATAATTATTTGATTTGACAAAATTATCTTTAAATTAAATTGTGTTTCGTGTGGATCTAAAAAGAAGAGTTGACATAGGAACATCGAGATAAATGAAGAAAATAATCTCTATTTCACCCCTAATGTGGGATAAAAAAAGAGTCAACGTAACTTTCCAAAAGCCAAGTTTCTTTTTTCACCTGCCTTTCAAGACCCAATCAGAGAATTAGGTCAACAACTCTCCAAAATAAACATAACCTTAAGCGCATTAGCTACCACTCCAATGGAAGCGATCAATACCCTGGGCTAATAATGCAGTAAGGTAAATCAAAAGGTACAGGATTTAATCAATATCGTGAAATTTTATTTTGTTTACAATCTCGTGAGTTAACTCCACTTTACATTTGGAAAGGTTTAATTTATCTGACCAAACTTGGTTGGTTGGCATGTAATGCTGTATTTCGTTTGTATCGGTTCATTCCATACCATTTAACCGATGACATCTAAGTTTGATTTCTTGGGTTTTGTGAACTTTTATGGAGAGTATTACATTTTTGATAAGAAGAATAAAAGGAAATTGTTTAATTATTTTTGATAAAAAAGAATGCTATTTTCTGCTCAAAAAAGAATATCATTTTAACTCTCATGAATTCATGAATGTTGTACCTTTCAGAACAGCACATGTGCTGTTTGCATGTATGTCCCACTTTGATAAGGAGAGGACTTAGAAAAAGCTTTGAAATATGTCATAGGTAAATTGTTTCCCAAATTTGAATCATGGTCCTTTGAATGGAAGTTCACTTGCGTATAATCACCGGACCACTCAATTAGGTTAAGGTACATTGACTCTCCTGTGTTCATCCTCCTCCCAGGGACCCTCCCCTCCGACCCTCTTCCCAAACCCATATATAATGTTGGAAGGTTACCACGAATGAACATATACATGAGAGAGCACACATATCAACTGCTATCCCTTTTGATAGAGAAGAGTCAGTTTACCAATTCAAGTGAGTATAATTACAGTTATTCATGGCTATTATTATTGGAATCTGCAAAAACTATTTCCCTTTAAATAAGCAATAACTACACGAGATTTTTGGCAACTAATTACAGAAGATCTACAGCCACTGAAAACAAAAAAAAACCAATATCAAAAAGCTGAAGTAAAAAATGCATCATCCCTACCTGTGCAGAATGAGGGACACCTCAGGTGGTGATTCAAATGCTTGACCAAGTCCATGCCTCTACGGTGGTGCAAGACTTTCACCAGGTTGGCACCTCCTGATCCGCACATCCATCCTTGTACCCCACCACGACCTCTCTACCTCGCAACACCGCCTCCTTGGCGCCTGCATGCAACCACAGCCAATTGGCAATTTGTCGCTACTCCACACAGAAGGACCAATCGGTGATAACATTGTTGGCATCCCATCTTTGCCTTTTTGTCTATATCACTCCACTATTGGTCAAATAAGTCATTTAACCAAAGCATAGATTTCACTCTTCTACAACCTTAGAAGTATTGTTCTATTTAGAAGCTTACGAACATTTTGATAGAAATGTAACTCTCACATCCACCACTTTTTCCTGCCAGCATCACCGTATTTTGCACAAATTCATTTGTGCAATTTTTGCATTGGCTTTGCACTTTTTTCAAAATCGATTTTGTAATAAATATGATGCAAAATAAAGGACAAGCTTTTCACTTGCTATCTAAAATAAAGACCATTTATGTACTCATTGAATCTCCATACATGAAGTAACCCTACGAATTATGTACGTAAAAGCTCGTCACCGAAAAAATGCCATTTACAGTTTTGAGTCTGTTTGGTGATTTACAAGTGCTTTCGATATCCTAAAAGAGATGCCAATACGGAAAGGTGTTTTGTAACGTAAAGAGTGTAAACAACGTCAAAGATGCGTGGGGATACATATCTCTCCATCCAGGTGGGATATTTGAATAAAATGCACTGATATATTTAAAATATTATGATAATATTTACCATTCATCCGAGATGTCACATGTCCCTTTCAATGTATATGACATGATCCATTACCCACGTACCTAAAGTCAAGAAATTAACAGTAATTTTCATCTATAGCTGAATGTATTTTAAATATCCTAAATGATATTTAATTTAAATGTAAGAATCAACATGACATGAAAATTACCGTTGATATTTAATTTAAAATTAAAATCATCGATGTAATTTTAAAAATCAACTATAATATTTAATTTTTGAGTCAAATATCTTTGATGATATTTACTTTGAATACAAAAATTACGGTTGATATTTACTTCTAAAATTTGAGCAGCGACATAAGACTCAATAAATTCATGATTTAGGATCAACGGACGACCACATAATATTTTTACGACGTACACTACAAAATACGTTATAACAAAAGTTTCTTTACGTTTATGCTTCTAAGAAGTAAAATGGGCAATTCGAAGACATTGTACCATTTCATAGAACTATAATGATATGCTTTGAAAAGAAATATGGGGTTAGGACTTACATTCTGCAAGGGCGTCTTATTAATTTTCCAATGAAAAAAAGGCAGGTTTTCCATTCCATTTGTGCATACGTTCTTCTAGAGCATAATTTTGCATGCATACCCTCTTTTGTATATAATTTCCATACAGGTCCTTCTTATACGTTGTTTTCAAATAGATGCACCTACTGGTTGTACTTGTCATTAATCTCTATCAACCACTGCTCACCAAACCTACCTAAGTTCGCCATTATTAAGATTGAGTTGACAATTTAACATAACATACCATAGCTATAGACTTTCGACATCTACACCATATAATAGACGTACCCGCGTTAAATGTAGACTGCATGAGGGAAATAAGTGGCAACAGGGATACGAAGAGGGTATGCACGCAGAGATGTGTGCAAGATGGGTTTGCGTGCAAATTCCTCAAAAAAGGAACAACTTCTAACAACCAATGAGGAAGAGGTGGGGCACTCCCTCCTCGGGGAGGTCGACGAGCCTTTCCCCCGTCTTACAAGGTTCTCCTTTTAGGTGAAGCTGGTCGATGGGTCTTCGTTTCACATTGGGTTATATTTTCCAGCCGTGGGACCTGTGTGGTTGGCCGTGCCACCGTCCGTTACTTACGTGTATCTCTGATGTACGCTTCGTAAGCATAAGCCGCTTTTTTCTCCGAGAAATATATTTATTTACCATTCAACAGTTTTCTAACCCACAATTTTCATTTTCTCAGGGCTGTCTGCGACGAGAAGTGTCGAAATTTTTTATTTGAAATCTTAAAATTTGAAATCATTTCATTTAAAATTTAATGTTAATTCTAGAGGAACACATTTAAATTTTCTAACGTAACGTTTAATTGTCTAAAACAAAAAAATATATATCTTAATTTCTCCGATAATTTTATTTTCTTTTTCCTTTTTTTTTTTTTCCATTCCTCTGCCCACAATGAAAAATCAACAAAGTCAATAAAACAAGGCTTTTTGACTTACCCTTTTCCAGACGTTGGGGTCCAACTTTGGTGCGGTCACCCTCACCACCTCGACCCCGGACGCAGCTACGTACTCCGGCCTCTCGCACCCGTCCCCTCCACCACCTCCCTCCGGCCGCTGCCTCCTGTACTCCACAACCGACCCGCGGCCCTCCCTGTCCGCATGCACGCTATCAAGGAAGAACACCACCGGCCTATCGCACGCGTCCCCACCGGGCGGGCGCGTGTTGAAGGTGAAGGGCCCTTCCTGCCAGCTCCTCCACGTCAGGAACGTCCGCGGGGGGACCTCGAGGCTGACCGGGGGGAGCACGTGCGGGTGGACCTCCACGGCGTACCCCCACGACACGGAGACCGACCAGTTGAGCGCCCTCTGATAGCAGATGCTCTGCTGGAGCATCCTCGCGGGGTCAACCAGCGAGGCTGCCACCAGCCTGGACAGCGCCTCGAGCTGCGTGCCGCTCCCGGGGAAGATGCGGTCCACGTAGTCGAGGTGGTGGAGGGAGACAACCGGCGCCACCGGATGAGCCGCGAGGATGCCGTACAGAGAGCCCCGGAGGTCCACCTGGAGTTTCAGTGACAAAAATAGAAAAATGTTGGTGTCGTTGATTCCAACCTTTTTGCACCTTCGTGCGGGAATAGAGAAACAGATTCCTTGTTTGGAGTATTCTTTTTCTGGAATTAGTTTATTTAGAATTTTGTCCCTCAACTCCAAAATAGAACAATTCCACCAACGACGTAATTATACTTCTTCCGATTTAACGGCAACACATACCCTCCACAAGAACAACTCTTTCAATTCCTTCTCCGCAAACACGAAAGAAAAAAAACAGAAAAAAAGATTCTTTTAATTCCTTTTTTTTTTTGTCTACTTTTCCTCCTACTGACCTTTTCTTAATTCCAATAACTAAACGCGATCTTTGCCTAAAATGTGCGTGGTAGTATGGCCACATTCTTGCCATTTGAAAAAGTGCAAGAATATCTTCTTTAATCCCTTCTTTCCCCCCAAATTGATAAAAAGTAATTAATTTATCCCCTACGGTAGAGATTCATGTGTTCTTTTATGTGGCTGATCGAGCCCTTGGAAACTCGTCCAGACAAACAAGAAAGGGAAAGCTAATGGAGAAATTCACAACACCAAATAAGACCCTTGAATTACTACCATTTGTTTTGCTATTTCGTGGTTTTACACAAGACGAGGCGATCCCTTTTTAAATACAACTTTTACTTATAGAGGAATCGGCAAGGGTGATCATCAGCGCCTTGAGGAGCAAAACAGGTCGCGACAGGTTCCACTCGGCCACCTTTTTTTTATTTTTTGGGAAGGAAATTTTCATTTACAGGGAAAGTATCTGATATAAAAGAATACATCAGAAACAAAAGGAGAAACCTGATGCTCTCGTGAAGAGGCAAAGGTAACACCATTGTAAGAATGGGGGAAGTTAAAACTTAAAAATAAGATAAGAAATAAAAGATTAAAAAGAAAGAAAATGCATCCCTATATTGAGGGTGACCTCACGTTCGTAAATACGGTAAGACACCAACGTATCGAAACTTGAAGAAACACGTCAACAAGAACGAATAAATCGACCAAAATGTCAAAATTGAACTTGACCGTAATAGCCTGAGATCACACGTGGTTCCCAGCAAAATTTAAACTACACAATAAAAAAGAAAAAGAAAGGAACAACACAAACTACAATCAAACAACAAGCCAACCACAGCGGCACACAACCTGCATGTAAAATGAGACGAACAACGAAAACACGCCACCGAACCACAACGGCCATGCCACATTCAGTCGACCCTCCGTCGCTGCTCGCCATCAGCACCACCAGACACTGCCCGCCCGTCGACACGCAAGTCACCGCACACTCTCCAACCACCGCACACTGTCGCGCGTGCAACCATGTGGACTGACCTGACCGCCACGAGATGCCAGAGCGCCAACAGCATCAGCCAAGCCACTGCAGAGAAGCTCCGCAACACGCACCAATTGCAGTTGCCACCAACCGCAGTGCTTGCCATCGTCACGTCCGCGTCAGCCACCGCACCCACGAACGGTTGTGTGTCGTCTTCGAAGGAGGAGTGTTCCTGAAGAAAGGGGGGAAGATCCAGAAGGTGAGGGGGGGCCTCGATCAGCTAGTAGCTTATTGTAGCTCTGCGTTTCGTGCTTTGAGAGAAAGGAAGGAGAGGAGACCGCTTGGGGAGTCACCTCAATCGACCACCTTGTTCCTAGCACTGTTGATGTGATTTCGAAGCCATCGCCTCAATTTTAGGGTCGTCGCCTCAACTTCCGTGTCACTGCTCTATGCTAATGGGAGTGACTACCCCAGGTCACTCCTTTAACGATTATGATTTTGACAGTAGGATGAAGCAGGTGCCCTTTACTCTCCAAGGGTGGAGAATCAAGCCGATAGGCCAAACTACTTTCCTGACCGATATTTCTTCCCCATCATGATAAGCAATCTACTTGTGTAGATTACTTTCATGAGATCCCAGCTAGCTAGTCCAATTTGCAAATTATCGACCACTTGGGCGGGATACATGCCACGAGTCAAGTGTGATGTGAACAATGGCATGCAACTCCAATGCCAACTCTATTGGAAGGGCTCACACTTTGTGTTACAATTCTCCCCTCTTTGATATTGAAATTCCGATGGCATAATTTTGATCACAATGGAATGTTGGTCAACTCCAATGCACTGCATTCGACATTGGAAATGTTCATCTTCTAAGTGCACAATTCATCTACGGCAGGATGCTTTGAATGTGAATTGTTTAGGGCATAACATCATAATAGGAAGCCATACGCGGATAGAGAAGACTCAAGCCTTTAATTTTCAGACAATTGCAAGCAATTTCTTAGGATTAGTTTATTTGAAGGATTAGGAAAGTGATGTTAAGTATGCGAAATTAGTGTTAATCTGTAATTGTGTTTACTTGCAGAGTAGTATTAACACTAATTTGTGTTTACTTAAATTTGTGTTAATTTATAATGTTAACCCTTATGTCATTTATTTGATAGTGACGTTAAGTATATAAAACATGAGGGGTGTTACGAGTGCAAGTAGAGCACGATTCTAACACAGATTTGGCTAACATCAATTGAAATTGGTGTTAGACAAACCCATGTTAAAGTGACCAAATCCGAATTAGTAGACAGAGGATTAAATAGTCAAGTAAACGAGAGTTAACCACAAGTAAACTAGACCTTAACCAAAAAGATCTATAAATAATTGATTTTTTAGACCTACTTTATTTGGGGGTTACAACTCAAAAGGGAGAGTTAACCCTCATTTACTGATGTTAGTCAAACTTGTGTTAAAATTGTACACCACTCACGTCTCTGACAATCCGCATATTTAATATTTCTAACACCACTAAGTAAACATTACGAGAATTAACACAACATAATATCAATTTAAGCAAACACAAACTGATGTTAACACTACTCTACAAGTAAATACAATTACATGTTAACATTAATTTCACATTTCTTAACATCATCTTCCTAATCCTCCAAATAAATTAACCTTTATTAATATTCACTTTATCACACTTCTTAAAAAGAAACAATGGTAACGGAGTACCATTTTCGACGTCGTTTCTTATGCTCGTCATTTTTCAATGCATATCTTCCATACTCATAATTTTCCAATGCATATCTCCTATCTCTCGATATATGTTTATTTGCACGTGCTGTCACGTGGGTGTGTGTGTGTGAAAGTTGTCATGACCTTCCCCGCAACGCACACGAACTTTTGATGTGTGCTATATGCTGTGACAGTGAAAAGCAGCACACATGGTACACAACAAAAAAAAGACAAGCTAAACAGGAGACCCTCCCTCATTCCCCTCCGACGATTCCCTTCATCTCCTCTCTTCACAACCATCGGCAGCTCCACTGCATCCCCTTCCGCCCCCATGTCATGTGCAAGCGCAACCCCAAGCGCTCCTCCCAGAAGCTCTACAAGGTTGGTGGGTTCCTTTCCCCCTCACAACCCTCTTTCCCTCTGTGACGTCAGGTTGTCGTCGTCGATTATTCTGTGTTTGTTGAGTCTTCTCATGTACACACATGTAAGGTGTTCATCTTAATGCTTGCAATGACCACCAGATGCTTTCATTCTGCCACCATCATGGTGTTGATGTTCGATTGATGTTGTTTTAGGTTGTTGGGTCATGCATGCACCTTTCAAAGGTTTGATTACATTGATGCTTGCAAATAATTGGGGTCTGTATCTTTTCGAAGGGTGAGGAGCAGATGCTCTACGTGGAGATGGACCTATCTGAGCAGGATAGTTGGAAGCTAGAGCCTGTGATCGACCTCATCAAAAGTGGGCCAGTTGGGATGATTATACAGCCAAACCCACGCAGCAACTGGGACTTCATAATCGAAGAGCTGCGTATTTAATCTTTGTGTTGAATCATCTAGTATTTGGGGGACTTTGTAGTTTCTTTATGTTTGAACTTTATCGTCTTCTTCTAGTCCATTGTGTGTGCTCCGTAAATGTTGCTTTTAATGACCTAATTTGAGTGATGAGAATTTAATTGTGCTTCTTTTTGTCATCATTATATGAACCATGTTATCAAAAGTCCACGTACTTCTATTAATCATCTCAGATGTACATTGTTCAGTGGTTCATTATGTTCCATCCATTTGACAAACTCCATGTTTAAGCTCTAGAGTCTTGCTTTGTGGCTATTGATAATGTGATAATATGTGTGATCCTACCTCTGTGTGATCATTGCTTTGTGGCCACCTTTATCATGGGTTGTGTTGTAATGTATGCCTCGCTTTCGTCAACTTGAGTGCTACTGAGTGTTGTATCCCATGCAGAGAATGCCATGCACCGTTACACTCTCACACCCAAGCAGAGAGCCCCCCGCCCCCCGCCCCCCCCCCCCCCGCATGCACCACAGTACCTACAAGCACACACACCCTTCATTCCACCCTACATTGTTAGTCACCACTGCACCCACACCTTAGGGCGCATGGCACATACCATCAAGTTCGGCTCGATCCCCCTCTACCACACCCCGAGCACCCACCCCACATCGAAAGCATTGACCTTCCGACACAAATGAAAGCACCCACCGGAATCAACAAGAGGGCGAACCTCGACAACTCGGGCATCGGCACCACAGTCATCGGCAACTCCTCCTCTCTTAAAAAACACGGTGGGCTCCTTTCCTTTCCACTCTCCCTGCCAAAAGAAAAAGAAAGTATGTAACCTCGTGAGTAACACCTACCCTCTATTTTTTATCCCATTCTCCTCCACGAATGATCAAGTCTCACAACTTGGTGAAATTTAGGGTGCCACCGTCAGACCCAGCGGTGCCCAAATAACCCCAATAGAATTCCCATCTCCCCTCCACGCAATCCCCGCCAGCTGGGGGAGGTTGGCTCGGCACACTTCCACACCCATCGCATGCACGCCCGTCCAAATCCAACCCTACACCGACTCAACGACCCCCACCTACCCCACGCCACCCTCTCCGCCCGCAGCCGCCCACGCACCACCGCCACATCCCTCCCCTTCCCCAACTAGAAAAAAAAAAAAAAAAACCCCACCACGACGGAAAAGAAAACAAAAAAAACCTTCGTTAGCTAGATTTTGGATGCAAATTCTTCAGCCCGCAACCGCGAGATTTCGCAAGAACTCGCCCATCAAATGTCATTGGAGCCACTGCGGCTTAAAAGTGGCTATCTAGCAATTACAAACTAATACAACTACAGCATACTTTAGAAAGGAAACCGCCATCCACAGTTAGTATCCCCATCACATCGCTCTCACATTCCCGCTTCCGGTTAAACGGAGTCAACATCCAGGACCAGGCCCACATTCAATCAACGGGTGGGGATAACCATTTGCGGTGACATTTTGTGGTGAAATTATATGTGTATGGGTGCGCTCACGCCCTCCCGGGGGTGGTGAAGGAAGGGAGCATAAAGTTTTCCGAAAATTTATACCTGGTGGAATCCGGGCTCGCGGGTGAGGGGGACCCCGATCTCGCTCATGCAGGCGTGTACCCTGTCGTCGCTGCCCCACATCCCGGCGTACCTCCCAAGGCACCCGTCCATGAGACTCGCGGCATCCCTCGCGGCCGGTAAGCTCACCGCGAATCCCCCCCCACCGAACGCCATCCCGTACGAGTGGAGAACGTCCTGCTCCACGCTCTCCGACGTGCCCCCGATGTAGTACGCCTCCCGGTGATCGTACCGCCCCAGCACCCCCACAAGGTTCTCCACGAAGAACACCGTGTCGTCGTCCCCCATCACCAGCCACCGCACCTCCGGGTCCCCGTCACCCTCAACTTCTAACGCGGCATCGTACGCGTCCTTCACGATACGGGCGATCCGGGCAGCCGAGGCGCGGGGGCCGAACCGGGAGGGGTCGGAGGGGGAGACGCGGTGGGGAGGCGAACCGGGTGGGGAGGAGGAGGAGTTCGAGGGGGGCTCGTGGTCGAGCCAGACGAAGCCGCGGGTCTCGCCGGGGCGCCACCAGAGCTGGCTGTAGTTGCGGCGGTGGGGCCACGTGGCGGCGGAGCCGCCGAGGGCGAAGAAGAGGTGGGAGAGATTGGTGGGGGCGCCGAGGAAGGGCCCGAGTGGGTGGTCGGCGGGGGAGTAGGGGCGAGGGGGAGGGGAGGAGATGAAGGCGCAGGAGAGGCAGAGGTGGGGGTTAGAGTAGAGGAAGAGGTAAGAGAGGAGGAGGAGGAAACAGGGGAGGAGGAGGTAGAGGGTGGGGCGGAGGAGGCGGCGGGGGAGGGCGTCGGCGGCCGCGTCCGTGGGGAGGGGTTGGGGTTTCCTCGTGAGGAGCATTGGCGGTTGTAGGGTTGGAGTGGTGGAGCAGCAGTGTGGGGAGTGGAGTCGTCGGCTGCTTCCCTGGTGTTGCTGCGATTTTTGTGGGAACGAGAAGGGTAGTGGAGTGGTGGGTTTTTTTTTTTCTTTTTTTAAATAATTTCGTCGAGATGAAATTCAAGCCAAAATTTAAGTCTCCTCTATCAAACGGATCAGGACCTGTGGTCCTACTTATCCTATTTTCCAAGATGAGTGATACGGGTCTACAACTTAGATTTTGGCTTTTGACTTGGACTTTGTTTTGAAAAATTATTACTCTTTTTTAAAAAATTGAAGGGAAGTGAAAATACACACTAAGGAAATCAAAAAAATAAAAAATGCACGCATATCTCAGCTGTGTGGATGATCAGGTGAGGGATGCTTATTTTCAGGGACTTGGGCTTAAATATTATATTCATCATTTGCAATTACATATGTATCTTTGCAAGATTTGTGGTCACCCTCTGGACCTTATTGGTACTCGATCGTCTGCCTATACCATTGTAATCCTGTGTTGATCTCAAGCTAGAAAGGTTGGGTTGATTTTTACGTTTATTGGGTTAATAAGAATCTTTAACCTGCTGCTTAAGCAAAGTAGAGATTTGCTCGTAAATTTTTCCACCGTGTGCCAGTCATTTGATTTCAACTTTATAATAATATCCACAGGTTTCTAATCCAAGATTAATATCATTTTGGAGTGATTAATTATCGATTTAAGATTATTAAAGGACAAAGAGATGAGCAAAAATATAAAAAATAGAGGTGCAACTAGAAATTGAGTAAAACATCAAATGATAAGGTTACTATCGTATCCAACTAATGGGTTAGACATACTTGGCTATAGGAAAGCTGTAACTTGGATTTTGGGTGTGATAACCCAACTAGTCAATCAGAGCTTCTCGTAGGTGGTTGTGACTGTTGGCCTACTACACTAAGATCCAATGATGGAAGTTAAAGTCACTAACGTCGTAATCGTGAGTCAATCATGCTGAAAAGGATTACAACTAGAATTTTCTATAGATTGGGCCTACGATGGACCACATTGATCAACTTTTACACGTGAATTCTACGAATTTGGAAAACAGCATGTTTCATAAAGCCATAGCATGCTATTGCTATAGATTTGAGCATGAATTGGTGGAGTCACGGAGGCAACAAACAATCAAGAAGCGACAATGCATGAGGTACAAATGAAATCCTTTTAAAGTTTCATCTAAAGGAAAAGGAACTAGCGCTACAATTATTTAATATATTTAATTACTTGTTATTTAGTACTTAACACATACTAGTATAGGATCACAATTATTATTATTTCACATGTTTCCTAGTAGAACGATGTTGTCGCAGTATCCTCACGATGTAAGATGTACACATGGCGTTCTTTTGGTCAAGAGAATGCCCTGTGCTTATCTTACACCTGATCTACCACCCTAGGGTCACGGTCGTGAAGTAGCGGTAACTACAGTATATGTGATAAACGCACAGGGGTTACCCTGCCTGATACATAGTTAGTCATTTCTGCTAACGGGTACGATCTAAAGCGTACAATAGAGAACAGGACAGGGGCTGCGCCCTTCACAAGTTTGTGTACCGTTGCCCGACTATCTTGATTGGTCCTATGGGCCCAACAAGAGTCAGTGTAGGAAGGTCGTACCTACCCTAGGTCTTGACTTGAGGAGGTCAGCTCTCTCCCTACACAACAGACTAGTCAGCTCTCCTTGATGCGTAAAGGGGCAGGATTTTTGGGCTCATGCCCCTTAAGTGAAAAGGGGTAGGCCTCCATCTAGTACCTATACTTTATATGGCCGGCATACCAAATACCGAATAGTCGATCTCCTCGATAGCGTAAAGGGGTAGGATCGTCATTTCTTTCTTTTCTCCAACATTGAGGACCTAGTAATCCCTTACACTTGGCAAGGTCCTCCTAATAGAGATTTGCCGCCTAGATTCGAAGAGCTTGGCCCATCTGCGCAGGAGGATGCAGATATGATAATGAAATTTGGGCAAATTGCCCGCTCAGAACTTAGGAGAAAAGATGTCCTAGCGACGTTGTTGTGGGTTCTAGATTCATATCCCACACCATGTAAGTTTGGGGCGAGGGGAGGTGGGGGGTGGTAGCTTTAGAGAGTGTATTTTCTTCACCCTTTGCTTAACTGTCCTATTTCTTTTTTATTCCAACTTTTGGGCGATTTGCCCGTCCAGATACCCCTAGGTGTCGAGGCAACAATTCCACACACCATGGGTTTTGGCATAGGGAGGAGAGGCCTTCAAAGCAGGGCGAGGGGAGTGAATCTTCCCGCTCCAAGGAGGCAAAAAGGAAGGAGGTGGCAGGCGAAGAGGAGGCAGTGGAGGTTGGTCGGGACCCAGATAGGTGTGTTAATATAATATGGTGATTTAATCGTTGAAATGAGTATAGTGGTTAACCTAAATCGAGCCTAACCATCTCTTTAAAAAAAAATTTTTACCTGGCCTATTTGATTTTATCTTGGTCACTTTTAGGCCCAAGGTCGAACTCAGGGAAGTGGGATTAAAGGTGAATAAGTTTCTACGCCTTTCCTACAATGAATCTCTTCTATTCGTTTATTATGTTTTTGGTGTTTTTCTATTTAAGATTTTTTTTTCTGATAATTTTTGTCCTTGAGGTACACCCTCAAAATCAGTTTCTTGGCTTTGAGCCAAATTAGGGTTCCAAAACTGGTCTTGCTATTCGCAAGACTAAGTACCTACAAGTCAAGGATTATCTTTTCTCTTTTGTATTTTTTTTTATCTTTTTAATGGCAGAAAAGAGAAATAGAAATAAGGTAACTATAGTATATATATATGTATATAGGGGTGGGGGTGGAGATAGAAATGGCATGTAGCACGGTGTCGAGTTGATTGTCGTCTAGGAAGACGCAACCATCAGGACGAAGTGCCGCGTGGAGTGTAGGATGGATGGGTGGAAGGTGTGTGCGAAAATGATTTTTGTACGCATGTATTGGGGAATATCAGCAACTAGTGCAAATATTCCCACGATACAACGTATGGTAGGTGATATGAAAAAAAATAAATAAATAAATATATATATATATATGTATATATATGTATATATATAGATATGAAAATATATGTATAGATAGATGTATGTATAAATATATTGATATATTTATAATTATATATATATATATAGTAATATATGTATATAGTTATAGATATGTATATATGTATATAGATATATTAGTATAATTATCTATGTATATATATATATAGTTATAGATATATGTATGTATATGTGTATGTATATTTGTATATATATATATATATATATGTATAAATATATGTGTATATATATGTATATATATATATATGTATCTATACTTATAGTTAGTTATATGGGTACTACTATATATATATATATAGTAGTGTATGTATAGTAGTGGGTATGTGTACGAGAATGTGTGTGTGTGTGTCTGCAGGAGGGAGTGAGAGAGTGCTCTGAGAGAGAGAGAGAGAGCGTCTGTTGAAGGAAGAGGCGCGGGCGAGTTAAGTCGTCCGGAGGCAGCGGGCGACGTCTGGTGGTCCACGAGCACGCGCAGGCGCGCGCACGCAGGAGGGAGTGAGCGTGAGGGGAAGGACCGCAGCGCACCGCGCTGCGTGCTGAGGCGGGTGCAGGCAAAGGCGCTATGCACTGAAGTGGGCAGGTGCAGATGCAAGAGCAGGCGCGAGGAGAGACGCAAGTGCGGGCTCGAGACAGTTGCAGCGAGAAGAGAGAGTGCCTGGTGACCGGATAAGTGAGAAAGTTACCGGTCACCGCACTGTAGCAGCATGAGATCGCGACTATAGCGCAGGGCCAAAAAGTTGACTGGCTGGCGCGCGCGAAATCGGCTAGGCTGTGGGCGGAGTTTCGTGACAGGGTGCGCGGAGTGGGGCGAGGGTGGCCTGCTGGCACGTGCAGAGGCCGCAGAACA
Source organism: Thalassia testudinum (assembly GCA_037157565.1). Classification (NCBI taxonomy): domain Eukaryota; kingdom Viridiplantae; phylum Streptophyta; class Magnoliopsida; order Alismatales; family Hydrocharitaceae; genus Thalassia; species Thalassia testudinum. The sequence continues at coordinate 89,512,851 of JAZHRO010000012.1, forward strand.
GGCGCTTGAGACGCGTGGTGGCCTGCACTGCTGCTTCTGCTGCGAAGCTTCAAAGCTTGATTCTGCGGCAATGGCGAAGATGCTTGGAACGATGAAATCAGAGCGGTGAACCACCACGCCCACCGGCTCTTTGATGAGTTGGGCGGTGGTGGGACTCACAGTGGTGGTTGTGCACCACTGTGAGCTGCTCTTGCCCGCAGCGTGGCTCTTCAGGAAGAAGAGAGGCTGCGTATGGAGGGGAGAGGGGAGGAGACGGCCTGGAAGGGAAGCTGCTGTGTGTTTGCTGTCTGGACTAGGCTCCCCGCAAAGAAGAAGGCTGAGCCCTTTTTAAAGAGGAAGAAGGCAAGCACAGCCATGCCCTGGTTGTGCATGGCTGTGCATGCGGCTGGCAGGGCAAGCTGTTTGCAGAGAATGGCGTGAGGAAGAGCTTCCATGCCTTGCAGCTGCGAAGAAGAAGAAAATCAAAGTCAATAAAAAATGAGGATGGTGATTTTGCGAGGCAACACTTGAGGAAAACGTTAATTTCAATGCCATTTTATTCACTCTCCTCCCCTCTCAAATAAATGCATGCATGAGTTTATTTTCACAAATGCGACTATGGCTACCTAATATACACTGGTAATGCTTGGAAATAGCACAAGATGGCACAATTGTTGGTGCATTTCTGCTGTGCAATCAGAGGTCCCCTTGAAGCGCCTAAGGAGGGAGCCCACTACAAGTCCTCACACTGGAGAGTCGGCAGCGCTCGCTCCTTCGAGCCCAAGCGGAGTTGAGGCGGAGGATGTCCTAGTGGACCCGCTTTGTCTGCCTGACCCTCCCAAGGCGATCGTCTTAGGCAACTCCCCGCTCGAGATCCCTACAAAGGTGGCTCAGAAGGGGAGTGCTAGTTTTTCCATCTCTCCCACCTGCTCTACTGGCATCTTTGAGAAGCTAGCATAAAAGACAGCTCCGGTTGGTGCTAAAGCACCACGATCATTTGTTTTGATGATAACAAAACACGTGTTATTTAACATTTGCAATTTGAGTCTTAGATTTCAGGTCAATTGCAAATGTGGACGTGTTTAGACGGAGTTCGAGCTCGCATCCAGGACGGATTGGAGGAGCTTGACGGAAAACAGAGGAGGTTCGTGTGGAGCGACAGATTGAAGATAGAAGACAAGAAGAATAGGATAGATTCTTTTTAATCCTTTCATGTACTTTTATCTTTATTTTTCTTGCTCTTTATTTTCATTAGAAATTATGTTAAAGAGCCTCAAAGAACCCTAACAGTAGTCCTAGGAACACCGGCACAACCCTAGGATACTTAGGTTTTCTGTAGAATACTTAGAAAACCAATATAGGGTTCAAACAGACTTTCCAGACGTCTAATTCCCAAATCAGACGTCTGATAATGTATTTTAAGACGTCTGACTGTTGTTTCAGACGTCTGATAACTGTTAGGCTGGACATAGTTAGTTCTTTCTGATGAAATCAGACGTCCAGACCTTAGACCAGACGTCTTAGAAGACGTCTGATGGATTTGCCAGACGTCTAGTTAGTGGACCGTTGGCTGGCTTAGCAGGCATTCAAAGATATGACCGTTAGAGCCTTATCAGACGTCCATAGGACTTTACAGACGTCTGATAAATGACCGTTTTGCCTCGGCTAACCCAAAATCTCTTCTCAGAGATTTTCTAGCCGTTGCAACGTTTGGAAATCAATTCCCACAGTAAAAGTAGGTTTCCAGACGTCCAGACATAGTGCCAGACGTCCTGTATGTCGTCTGATGGACTTGCGCAAAAACCCTGTTTAGATCTGATTCAAGTCAGGGAGAAACCCGCATAGAATCAGACGTCTGACCTTGGAATCAGATGTCTTAAAGTGGCCTTCCAGACGTCTGATGCCAGAGTTAGACGTCTGATAACCCTGTCAAATGTAATCATTGTCCTGATTTCGGCCTGATTCTCTTCGGCTTTGCACCCAACGGCTATAGAACCCTTCCTAAGCCTTCCAAAGCCTTCCTAAGGCCTCTATAAATAGAGGGGAGCCTTTGCAACACAAAAACACACAAGATATACACTTGGATACACTTAGCTACACACTTTCAAACCTTTTGTGTTCAAAGAAAAGACTCTCTTGCTCTCCAAGCTCAAGCTCCATTTTCTTGAGAGCATCAACCGTTGCGCACCCGCTCTCCCGGCGTTGTTAACGAGAGCGACGTAGCGCCATCGCGTGGCACACGCACCGCGTCATCGTCGACGCACTCCTTGCAAAGGGGAGTTTCCTATTTCCTATAGAAGCTAGGTTTAATTATTTTGTTGGCTCTATAGGACTATTGTTTCCTTTATCTTTGTATTTTGGTTGGGTATTCGCTTTGCGAATTCCCGTCTCCTTCGTGGGACAAAATCCTTCTCGTGGAGAGAAGGGGTTGAGGAACGCTACCCTCGTACTTGTAGCGTGGTTGTACTGAGGTTGAATCACCCTCGTTTTAAGTGATTCGGTTAGTGGATTTGATCAACTTGGTTGATCGGAAAATCCTAACTCGAGAGGGTTAGGTGGTGGTTTTCACCCGGTTTGGGTTTCCACCTAAAAATACCTGTGTACTTTTTGTGATTGCTAATTTCTTGTGATATTGCTTTATATATTTCAATTCCGCATTTTTTTTGTCACGCTGATCTCACCCCTCCAAGTAGGGAACTTTCAGCTCCTACCGAAGGTTTTTTGGGTGGCAGCTTATTCGAGCAACCTTACACCTAGTGGAGGTAAATGGGGGCGAGAGGTGGACCCCACTGCCCAGAGAGGTTCCAGGATGATAAGCCAGATAGTCGGGCCCATCAGAGGATCCGTATTGGAAGATTCCCCTGAAGGCCACGTGCCTAGCTGGGTGGCGTCAGCTTAGGTGGGCGCTTCAAGCAGCACCCTGAACTTAGAGAGGTGTTGTGCACGCTATATCGAGGGTTTTAAAAGATGCATTAGTTGTAATAATTCCTTAAAAATAGCTCGAACAAAAAATAAAATTTATAACTTGAATGTCGGAAATGAAGTCCGAGGTCGTTCGCTAGGAGCAAATATAGAATTCATGTGCTAATCTCAATATATAATGTAAATGAGCACAATTAATTACTCAAAATCTAATATGCAATGTATGGCATGAGTATATGACGAGTCAAAAGAAATCTAGACAAAATAATGATGATTTGAATCACCAATCATTAGTCACAAATAATATCAAGTATATAAACCAAGTGCATAGTGCACTCCCTATCAAGGGAATCAGACGACAGATTCTTTAAGCCAGACGACTTAAGTGTCCATTGCTACAGTGCCAAGAGGGCACTGTACTTCTTCTCTTCTTTCTCTGCTCTATCTTCTTTCTTCTTCTTCTTTCTCTGCATGCACAGGCTTTCTTCCTTCTTTGTTCTTCTGTCCTCTGCTCTTCCCATTAGCTCTCATTCCTCTTCTTCTCATTTCCTTTATGCATAGGAGGGCACTCTTCTTCAAATGCGGCTAAGAGTTAGCCGTTACACAAAAGAGCAAAACCCCCCTTAACCCCACGCGCTCTCACTCTTTCCTTATCTCTACTTCTCTTCTCAAGGATAACTGGGTAGTCGGGTATTGGATCAGAGCGCACCTGGGACCAGGGCTACTTGCAGTGGGGTAGCAGCCGAGGTGTGCGCAGGAATAGGCGGTATATGGGTGGGAGCCAGGCTTGCATGCATAGTGTCACAGGCAAGGCGTAGGTGAGGTGCAGGGGACCTCACCCCCCGAGTGTTGAGGCAAACAGCCCTCAACACCTTTTCAATTTATTCGCTATCTGATGTTCTTCGGCACCCAATGTGGGACAATGTCCCCGTTCTTCTGCAGCGAAGATGCTTCCGCTCAATTAGATGGCTGCAGCTAATGGAGGTCTCAATCGAAGACTTGGGATGATTCCTAGGATGTAGCTGCGTCACCTGGAGGTGGTGCCTGGAGCAAATGCCGCAAGAATACGGCTTCGAACTTGCTCGAAGCAGCTCTGGTAATGGCAATGGTGGCGGTGAACCTAAAAATGAAGAACACGACCTTACAGCCTCGTCAGATGATTCAACAGCTTTGCTGTAGCACGGCGAATGTGGTGGTGGGTGAGATGTAGCGTGAGGATGCATGTAGGTGGTTGGCGAAGTCGGAACTGGACTGAGGAACGTGGGTTGTTTTGGGGCGTGTTTGGGTGAGCGGTGGAGCGAAATAGGAGAGGGGTTTGATTGGTGGAGTCGTGGTGTAGCTTTTGGGAGTTGTGGCTAAGCATGTGGATGAGTGTAGCGATGGGGGTGCCTCATCGGAGGGATTGCCGAAGACAGGGACAATTATGGTGAACGGCGTAGTCGAGGGGTTGTTTTTGGGTAGGAAACTAACCTACGAGCTATAAAGAACTAATCTAACCTAAGCTAATCAGACGAAAGGGGTAGGAGGACGACGCCGGGGGTACGTTGGCACCGGGGACGAAGGTACTCTAGTAGGTGGTAACGGCGATGACAACGGAGGTTGAGAAGCTCCTGCTGGTACGGCAAGAGCTGAAGAAGTTGAGGGGAAGGAATCCGTCGCTGGTATTGCAGACGAACAACAAGGAAGATCAGGAGGAGTCTCCAGACATCGAGGAGCCTCTCGGCCGGAGTGGAGAGATGAAATAGAGGTGTTCCAGGTCGAAATCGAGTGTGGAGTGGACGGCGTGCACTCGGATTCCTTTTATAGGTCTCTAGAGGGTGATTAGAGCTTGGGAGAAGCTTGGAAGGCTCGCCGGGGTTGGGAACCCAACTTTTTAAAGGATTCGCATGAGGATTTGGGCAATTTTTGGAACTACGGATCTGGCTAAAAAGGAAGCTAATTTCTTGACGAATTCCCCTTTCAAATTTGAGAAAGATTCATCAAGAAATTAAAGAGATCTTGTCAAATGAAGCTTGCCGGAGTTGTAGGATTAGGATTCTAGGGTTGCAGGGACCTGTTTGAAGAAGAAGATGACAAACATAGGGGGCTTTTTGTGAGGAATTCAAAAGCTGAAGGGTTATTTGGGAGATTAAGAGTTAGACTTAAACTAAAATACAAACTAGGTCGAAATAATCTCAGGTTGGGTCCAAATTTTGATAAAAACCTAATTTAGACCTAAGGAATCCAATGGTAAAGTTGGATTTTGGTTTTGACCTCGTTTGATTGGGTAATTTATGCAAAAATCCAAATTAGGGCAAAAGTCTATCTGTGGCTCTATTTTGGGTTAAGATAGGTTCTGATGGTCAAATTGAAGGTACCAAGCCCTAGAGAATATTTTTCTATGAATTTTAGAGGATTTATATGAATTTTATCCTGACCAGAACCTCATTGAATCAAGAAGGTCTATTTTTAGGGTTTCAAATATCATTTAATTCCTTGAAACGCGTGAAAACCCATTTCTGTCTGCACGGACCTACTTGTTAGATCATTATGACCATTTGACCTTTAATTAACCCCTGAGAAATCCCGTGATTATTCTAAAATTGAGATGTGCTGTTAAAACTACAGTTTTATCCCTATTTTATTGTATTTCTCGCAGAATGGATTTGCAGTGAATTACATTTCTCTGGCTATTATGTAGGAGCATTTATTTCTTGATAATGACTAATTAAAGCTAGATATGGCTGATGATAACGTTATCATCAAGAGGCAGGTGCTCCAGCACCTACAAGATGCCCTATTTTGGGCTACCCTTGATGGGAGGAATGAACTTCAACCACGTGTTCTTCTATTGCTCACGCGTGGTAAGTTTCTTCTCATTTGTTTTTTACTTCTCCCTTGGTAAAAAATTGGGTCTTACACCTCTGTCTATGTTCTTTGACAGGTTTAGACTCTTGGGAGTTTCTTTATCCTGCTTGACGATGTTCCGTCAGACATCATTGAACCAGGTATCTCCACCGAGGAGCCGACATGGCTGCCAAATGGGCCGTGACTACTAAGGTGGAGTAGAGAAATTTTACCCGTCTTCTCGTGGAGGCCATAGTTGCCTGTGAGAGGGTAAACAAGGCCATTGAAGAGGCTACTCGGAAGCTCCACTTGCAATAATAGGCAGCCGGCCAAGTTACCCGGCTACAGGAAGAGTTGAAGAAGCCCTGCTAAGGCTTGAGAAGAGCTGGGTACATTAGCAGGAAATTGGAGGAGAGTCTCATCAAGATCCATAAGAGGGACCTTGTTGTTGGTGCAAGAGCACCATGATATTTTATTTTGATGATAACAAAACACGTGTCATTTAACATTTACACTTGAAGTCTTAGATTTCAGGTTAATTGCAAATGGAGATGTGTTTAGACAGAGTTCGAGCTCGCATCCATGACAGATTAGAGTAGCTTGATGGAGGAGCTTCGCGAGGAGCAAAAGCTTGAAGAAGGAAGGAGATGAAGAATAGCATAGATTTCCCTTCTTGTTCATTGTATTTTGTCTTTATTTGTTTTGTTGCTCTTTATCTTTCTTAGATTACTTGTTAATGAGCCTCAAAGAACTCTTAAAGTAGTCCTAGGAACACCTGCACAATGCTAGGATACTTAGGTTTTCTGTTGAGAACTTAGAAAATCAAAATAGGGTTCTGATAGCCTAATCAGACTTCTAATCTGGAAATTAGACATCTCATAGTGACTTTTAAGACATCTGACTGTTGACTCAGATGTCTGATGAAATCAGACAACCAGACCTTAGTCCAGACGTCTTAGAAGACGTCTGATGGTTGTGCCAAACGTCCAATTAGTGGAACGTTGGCTAACAAAGTAAGCGTTGAGGAATATAACTGTTAGGCTTATATCACACGTCCGTAGAGGACCCCAGACGTTTGATATGTGGCCGTTGAGCCTCGGTTGACCCAAAATTACCTTTGTCAGATTTTCTAGCCGTTAACCTATCCTGGGAATCCATTCCCGTAGTACAATAGGTTTCCAGACGTCCAGACCTAGTGCTAGACTTCCTGTACATTGTCTGATGGCCTTACACTAGAATCCTGTTTAGGTCTGAACCAAGTCAGGAAGGAAACCTGGCTAAACTTAGACGTCTGACTTAGTTCCCAGATGTCTTAAACTAGTTTTCCAGACGTCTGATAACTGGAACAGACTTCTGATAACCCTGTCAGAATCATAATTGATTCTGATTATGGCCTATTTTGCCTTGGGTTCAACCCCAATGGCTATGGAAGCCTTCTAAGACCTTCCAAAGCCTTCTTAAGTCCTTTATGAATAGAGGAGGACCCTTGCCTTGCATATACACACCTTGCAAGAATATTTCATCTCATATTGTGTTAATTCACTCTAGAAGAAGCTCTAGCTCTCAAAGCCTAGTTCCACATTAAGAGAGCTTCATCGCCTTCATGCACCCTCTCTCCCTCCATGTTACGAGAGAGCCATTGTGCCGCAGCATGGTTCACGCATCTGCGTCGCCAGATCAATGCACTTCCACCAAAGGAAAGTTTCCTAACTCCTACAGAAGCTAGGTTTTAATATTGTGGCTCTTTAGGATTGTTGTACTCTTTATTGTTCTTTGGGTTGGGTATTCACTTTGTGAATTCCCGTCTCCATTGAGAGACAAAATACTCCTCGTGAAGAGGGGTGATTTTGAGGAATGATACCCTTGGGTATTAAGTAGCGTGGTTATATTAAGGTTGAGTCATCCTCATTTAAGTGACTCGTATAGTAGATTTGATCGACTTTGTCGATCGGAAAATCCTAACTCGAGAGGGTTAGGTGGTGGTTTTCACCCGATTTAGGTTTCCACCTAAAAATTACTTGTGTCTTGTGTGATTGCTTTATTTGTGTGAGATTGCTATTATATTTCTACTTTTATTACGTCATGCATATTTCACCCCTTCCCGTAGGGAAATTACACTTGTGTCCTTACGAGACTTATCTGAGCACCTGTAAACCTCCTGTACCAACATTCTCTCACTAGAGGAAGTGCAGGTGATTAGGGTTTCCCACTCGTTGGCCATGGAGGGGCATGAGGCGACTCTTCAAGAGGAGTGCCTTCGCCTAGGCACGACTATCAATGCGATTGCCCAACTGAAGGCAAGTCATGAGAAAGCGAAGGCAGCTATGGAAAGCTTGAGAGCCGACCTCACCAAGGCCCAATAGCTCGCGGAGGACAAGGGCAAGAAGGTGTTGGAGCTAGAAAGTACTGCGTAGTCGGAGCTTGATCTTGAGACGATGATGGCGTTGTTTGCCTCCGATTCGTCTATGGAGGAGAACCGGGACCTGATCTCAAAGGAGATTGATAAGTATACCTAGCGGTCGTGCAGTCTCTTTTGGAGGGCAACCATACATCAATGGAGTTATGCAACTGGTCTATGGACCAATTCTTGTCCGAGTTTGACCATCAGCTTTTTCATGATCTTATAGTAGACAAGGCTCCCATACTGCCGCCTGATGACTAGCTGGGAAGCCCGACTCCAGAAGATAAGGCGGATAAGTCAGTTTTGTCAAGAGCTATAGAGTCGCCTGCTTGCCCTGTCAAATTGCCTCACACAGTCTCTTTGCCTCCTTCGACTCCTTGGGTTGATCTCTTGGACGACTTGGATTGAAGCTGCCTGCCTCTTTAGAGAGTGTTGTCTTGTTTCTTTTTCACTTTGTTATCTTTTTTTCTTTTTTGTTTGCGAGCCATTTGGTAGTAATGGCCTCTAGGAAATGTAATGGACAACACAGCCATGCAATGAAATGAAAGAAAAAATTTCTATCTTTATTGTCATTTTTCTTTCTTTTTATATATGGTACTATTTAGTGAGCTATCGAGGAGTTTTAAGTCATTTCGTTGTAGCACATCTCAATCGCTCGAAATAATTAAATTTATAACTCAGAATCACAAGAGTCTGAGGTCGAACATAGAGAGAAAGTAATGGAATTTACAACATTAATGTCATTCAGAATCAATAAGCACAATCAATTGATCATAAAATAGATATAAAATGAATAAAACTGATCAGATTGATATTCAATGTAATTCTAATATCTCAGAAGATCATGAATCAAAAAGAAAAGAGAATCAAAACAATGTTGATTTGAATCACCACTTATTCTCTTAATTAAACATGCATTCAATTACCCAATTATTTCAACCAGAATTCAATTGTAAACTATTGTACTTAAATTATTCAACAAAGATCAGAATCAGATCAGACGACTTATGTGAGCACAAGGCTCTTCGGAGAGCCTGTCATCTTTTTCCTCTTCTTTTAAACCTGTCCTTCCTTCTTTTCTTCTTCATAAGCCTCTCCTTCTTGAGCTTCTCTTTCCTTCTCAGAGCTTGTCAAAGCTTCCCTTCTCCTTTACAAGCCTCTCCTTCACAGCATAGGAGAACCAACTCCCTTCAGTGACTAAGTGTCGCACAGGAGCTTTCTTTCAAAGAGCAAAACCCTCCCTCGCTCTCTCACAAATTCTTCCTCCTCCCCTCTCAAGACCCAGGTATATTCGGATTCGAATATAGGTTATCGGGTCATGTACAGTGACCAAGATTGCGGGCGTGGTGCTGCAAGTGAGGTGTAAGCTTAGGTTGGGTTATCAGGTGTAAGGGGATGAAGGACCTGACCCCTCGTATGCTGGGCAACGGGATGAGAACACAAAATCAATATATGTGAGCACGCAAGCCTTGTGGTTCACAATGTAGCACTAATGCCACTCCTTCGCTCGCGTATCAGTAGAAGGTGATGCTGCTCAATTGCAGCTGCTAGAGGCTTCACATCTTCAATTGGCATTGCAGCTGGCTACGCATGTGAAGTCCGCACCCCCTGGAAGTGGAATTAGAGCTTGAGGTGGCCGAAGGCGAACGACCGTGGTCAGGGACGATGACGGCGACAGTGGTCGATGGACGAGGACCTGAAATAAGAATAAGGCCTCACGGCCACATTAAAATATCTCAGGATGTTTGCTGGGTGATGGTGAATGTGGTGGTGGCATTTGCACGGCGTGGGAGTGGGCATGGAGGTCTGGCGACATTGCAGATGGAGTGTAGAGGTGGTCATGTTCGATGGGGTGTTTGAGAGACCAATCCTTTCAATTTCTTGAGGGGTTTTGGTCAGTGGGGCATAGCGATGCTTATGGGACCAGCGGCGTGGCATGCGGTGGCTTGTGGAGCTGTGGAGGCCTTACTGGAGCTCGGTCGGTCATGGGGAAGACGATGGCATGGAGGGCGTATCGGCGATCGAAAGAGGGAAAGAAACGACTAGGGTGATTGAGGACGATAAGGGGAAGGAAGTGACCTAGCTATAGGATGAAGAGGAAGTAGATTCCCACACCGGTGTGATGGCCGGACGTGGGGAAGATGAAACCTCCATTGAGGGGGACGGCGGTGAGGAGAGGGGAAGCCTCCCCTGGCTTTGGCCCACCAGGCGCGAACGAGTGTGAAGAAGAGTTTGGCACTCACAATTTGATGGTTGGGAGGCCATAGGAGGATGGGGGAGAGAGCACACCGAAGTTGGTTGAAGGAGGCCGAAGGGAGAGTTTTTGGTGAGGAAGTGCGGCCAAACCAAGTAAAGGAAGAGCAGATTCTTGTCCTGGGTCTTTTTATAGGCCTTAGGGAGGAGTTCCAAGCTTGGAAAGAAGCTTTCAAGCTCTAGAGATTTCTCGCACATGGGATACCTGAATCTTCCATGCATTCACATGGGAGATTGGAAAGGACTTAGGGTCCATGGCCAGGTCCATTTGGAAGGGAATTCTTCAAGGAATCTCCATTTCAATTTTGGGAGAGTTTGATTCAGAATCGAGTGAGAAATCCTTGCTCAAATCTCGACGGAGCTCTTATGTTCACACTAATGGCAGTAGGGACCCATTTTTAAAGAACGACAAGAAAATTAGGGACCAATCTGCAAATAATTCAAAAGTTGAGCGACTAATTGAGAGAGAAAGAGTCTGATTGGACTAAAATGCAAACTAGGTCAAGAGGAACTATGATTGGGCCCAAATTTTGGTAAAAACCTAATTTGGATACAATGGATCTGGTGGTGAAGTTGGATATTAGTTTTGACTAAGTTTGACTGGGCAATTTGCGTAGAAACCCAAATTAGGGTAACTTTCCGTCTGAGACTCTGTTCTAGATCAACATAGGTTAAGATGATCAAACCAAGGTTATTAAACCTTATGGAATACTTTTCTATGATTTTATGAAGGTCTAGATGGATTGTATCCTGACTAGAACCTCTATTATTTAAGCAGGTCTGAAATTATGATTTTGGGTGCTATATCAGTTCTCGGTGTGTGAAACCCTGTTTCTGTCTGCACGGACCCTCTTATTAGTCATTAATGAACATTTGAACTTAGATTAACCCCTAGGAAACCTCATGATTACTCTACATTCATGATATGCTGTTAAAACTACAGAATTAACCTTATTTTAATGCACTCTTCTCAGAATAGATATTTAGTGAGTTATGGCTTTCAGGCTATTATGTAGGAGTATTTGTTAATTGATTCTAATTAATTAAAGCTAGTTATGACTTATGATGATGTTATCATCAGGTACAAACATAGATTGCCCGCATGCCAAGTTCAAGGAATTAACTTGCCACCTAGGGTCTGCAACTCGTAGAAGTTGCCTAGTATGTCCTTGTAGATTTTATAGGGTCCCTCCCACGGGGTATCTAAATTCCCACTCAAGTTGCTTGGCATGGAGACTTTGCTTTTCCGCAGAACCATGTGTCCTGAGAATTTTCGCTTGTGGACCCACCTATCGTAGGCAGCTGCTATCGCTTCTTTGTATTTAAGTGCCACTTATGACGCTTTCTCTCTTAGTTAGTCCACAAGGTCAATGGCCAAGCATACTTGATCATCATTGGTGGCGGGGTCATATAATTGGATCCGGTAGGTGGGGAGGACCATTTCTATTTGTAGCCGAGCTTTCATGCCATACACGAGGCTGAATGGTGTGTGGCTTGTGGAAGTCCTTTGGCATGTCCTGTAACCCCATAGTACGTTTGGCAGCTCATCCGCCCATCTCCCTCTAGTTGAATCCAGCTGGAGCTTAAGCACTGAAATGATGGTACGGCTAGTTACCTTCGTCTACCCATTCGCCTGAGGGTGTCCCACGGATGTGAAACAAAGGCGGATATCCCATCTTGTGCAGAACTCTTCCAATTTCTTACAGGTAAACTGGGTACCATTGTCTATGACAATGTCCTGAGGTATCCCGTACCGAGCTATGATGTTCTTTCGGATGAATGAGATGATCCTGTCAGTTGTCGGGCTGGCCATGGCCTCAACTTCGACCCACGTAGAGAAATAATCCATCGCCACCAGTATGAATTACTTTTGAGCTGGGGTTGGTAGGAAAGGGCCAACAAAGTCCATGTCCCATTTTGTAAAAGGGATTCGTAACATGATAGGCACTAACTTTCCTAGTGGCAAGTGGTGCAGGGTAGAAAATCGCTGACACTTATCACACAAGTGCACGAACTCCTTACATTATTGTTTCATCTGAGGCCAAAAGTACCTTGCCTGGGACAACTGGGCCAAGAGTGCCTTGTACCCTTCGTGGTTCCCACATATACCTCCGTGGGCTTCTTGGAGAGCCTCCGACATTTCCTCTTTTGTAAGGTAGTGCAACAAGGGATTGTAATACCCTCGCTTGTATAATTGCCCATCTATTAAGGTGTACCTAGAGGCCTTCAGGTGGAATGCCTTGGGTCGTGGTTCCCTTGGGGGTAGCTCTTCAATGTTCAAGTAGGTGATGATAGGCATCATCCATGATGTGGATTGTTGAATCATTAACATCCTGAGAGTGAGTACTGTTGGCTCCTTCAATGACTGGAGACATATATCTTCCTCTTGTTCAAGTAGGATTGCGGGGGCCAGGCGAGCCAAAGCATCTGCCAGTGGGTTGTTAGATCGGGGGACCCAACTGACCAAGATGGTCTAGAAGTCCGATAGCTCCTCCTTGACCTTGTCAGCGTACAAGATCATATTTGGTTCCCATTCTTGGTACTTGCCATTGATTTGCTTGGTGACCAACTGGGAATTTTTGTAAGTCTCTAGGGAGGAGACGCCTCTTGACTTGGCCATTCGAATGCCTGCTAACATGGCCTCATATTCAACCATATTATTGCATGCTGGGAAGATAAGTTTGATGGCGTATTTATGAGTAATGCCGTCTGAGGCAATCAAGGCTATGTCATCCCCAGACTCAGCTATCATGGATGAGCCATCTACATATAGCTTCCAAGACAGAGTGAGGGAGGCATCCGGGTCTGTAAATTCCGCCACAAAGTCCGCCAAGACTTGTCCTTTGATTGATCTCCTAGGTTGGTATTGGATGTCAAACTCCGCCAACTCCATAGCCCACTTTATCTGCTGTATTGACCCCGTGGGTTTATGTAGCATTCGCCACAAGGGGTAGTCAAACAGGACCACTATTGTATGGGCTTAGAAGTACGGGCAAAGCTTTCTGGTAGCATTCACCAAAGCTAGCCCAAGCTTCTGAATGACAGTATATTTAGCTTTCGCACCTTGATAGGTTTTGCTAATTAAGTATATTGGTCGCTACCTCCCTTCTAGCTCGCCGGCTAAAATGACGCTGATGGCGGACATGGACGCTACTAGGTATTAAAATAAGGACTCCCAAACCTTAGGATCTGTCAAGATGGGGGGACTTTTGAGGGCTTCCTTTACTTCCTCTAAAGCCTTCTGGCAATGAGGAATCTAATGGGCGATGGTATATCCTTTGGCCTTTTCTATACTCTCAAAAAAGGAGAGACATTTGTCAGAAGATCGAGACAAGAATCGACCTAAAGAGGCGATTTTGCCTTCTAATGACTACATCCCTTTCAGAGTACTTGGTGGTTCCAAGGCCATGATTGCCTGAATCTTGTTGGGGTTGGCTTCAATTCCTTTGCTAGAAACCAAGAACCCCAGGAATTTCCCAGCTGAAATCCCAAACACACACTTTTCAGGGTTCAGGCAGAGGTGAGTGTTCCTTAAGACATGGAACACCTCTGCCAAATATTCTAAGTGTTGCGGGAAGTTTACTTCCTTCACCAACATATCATCGATATACACCTCAAATGATTTTCCTATTAAATGGAAAAAAATAATATTTACAAGGCACCGATAAGTTGCTCTAGCATTTTTTAAGCCGAAGGGCATGACTCTATATACAAACCCCTATCTATTATGAATGAGGTGTGAGTCTATTTGCTGAAGCAAGGCTTATCTGATGGTACCCGCTCTATGCATCCAGGAAGGATATGTGAGATTGACCACTGCAAGAATCCACAAGAGCATCAACCCTTGGTAAGGGGAACTCGTCCTTCAGGCAGGCTTCATTTAGGTAGGTGAAGCCCACACACATCCACCACTTGCAGCTGGCTTTCTTCACCATGACCACATTTGACAGCCATGCCGAGTACAAGGATTCTTCAATGAAGCTGGCTTCTAGAAGCTTTTGGACTGCTACCTCAACCACTTGCCACTGTTCGACTGACTTGTGCTTGCACACCTGTTTGACTGCCCGGGTGCCCGCTTGAATGTTGAGCTGGTGCTAAATCAGGGAGGGATCCACCCCCGACAGGTCATTGGCAGACTAAGCGAACGTCCGCATTGGCCCTGAGTAGGAGTAGCAACTCGTGAACTTCGGAAGGATCAAGGTTCGCCCCGATCTTGACGAGCTTGGTAGCGTTGTTAGGGTATAGCTGAATAGCCATGGCTAAAGAGCCTGGCTGCAGCTCTGAAGTTGCCGATGGATTGGATGGATTTACCTCCTGCAGAATAGCCTAGACTTGGCTTCTTCCCCCACTTTTGTGGCTTGGGGGATTTTTGCTCCATGGATCGTTCCAACTCGATCCCTAGGAGCTCGCACCCAACCATCTAATCTCCATGCACTATTCCCACCCCTCGAGGAGTTTGGATGGGCATGAATTGAAAATAAGAGGAGGGGATCAAGATGAAGGCATAGGTTGTCAGGCGGTTGTCAAACGCCATTGTCAATCAGGCCACTATGAACGTGACCGCCTTGTTGTGGTGCTATTTACAAGGCGATATTGTTGTTTTAAAATAAAGCGTTGTCATATAATCGAAATCACTTTGAAAACAAATACAATTTTTATTACTCGAATAAGTTCCGAGGTCGAACACATGGAGCAATATGGTATTTAGAAATCAAGATCACAATTCAAACTAAAAGAATTTGCAATAATATCAGTATCAATGTACAAAAAGATGGGAGTAAAATGGTGATTTAGCTCACCAAATACTCCTACAATATCAACTAAGGAACTCAATTATATGTATGAAATGAAAGCTAATTCTGCCATCTGATTTGGAAATCAACCGACTTAAAGTGACAGTCTTCTTCTTCCTTTCTTCCTCTCTTTCTCTGATTCTTCCTTCTTTCTGCAGCTTCCTCTCTTTCTTCTTCTTTTCTTCAGCTACGGCTTCTTTTTCTCAGGCCTTCACTTCTTCTTTTGCCCTTAGCTACTTCCTCTTTGACTCTGTGTCCCTTCTCTTCTTCTTTAGCTTCAGGCCTCCTCTTCTTCTTCTCTTCTTCCTTCTCTAACTCTTCCTTTCTTTAGAATCCGATTAACTGTCAGCCGAAGGTCCCTGCAGTAAAACCCTCCCCCTACCCACGCAACTCTCCTCTCCTTTTCTCTCTTAGGATCCGCTCTCCCAGAGCCACAGGGTATCCGGGTTATCGGGTCAACCGCGTACCCGTGTCCAGGCTCACCGGCGTGCGATGGTAAGCGAGGAGTGCAGGTCAGGCGGGTTATTGGGTCGACCAGGTCCGCGAGGGCGTGTCGCGGATGAGGCCGGGTGAGCGGGTGAGAGGGACCTCACCCCGTGAACTTGAGGTGAACAACTGCTGTCACAAAATCAATTTATGCGGGCGCACAGCTTCAATAGTTTTCAATGTGGGACTATCCGCGACCTCTTCCTTCGCGTGCCCGCAGTAGGGAGTCTCCTTCCAATTACCTCAACTCACGAGGCTCATGCCTTCAATTGAGGGCCTGAACTTATGCGCGAGGCACTTCCACTCAACCTGGTGCTTCAACTTAGGCATAGCAAGACCTGGAGCAACCTTCAAGCAAGCTTGAAGCTTGCTCGCCAATGGCGAATAAGGCTAATACCTGAAATCAGTGAAACGGCCTCTCGACCACGTCAAAACGCTCAGGGAGGGTCGCCGGAGCATGGCGAACGTGATGGGGGTGGTGGCGTGGAGCGACAATGGCTGTGAGTGCGTAGCTAGGTCAGACTGTGTGCGTGTGAGTGGGTGTGTTCGGGGGTGCGTGTGGGTGAATGGTGAGGTGAATGAAGAGAGGGGAAATGATAAGGGAGGTGTGGCAAATGTTTTACGATGGTCGGCGAGGGTTTTGGTGGTCTGTGGAGGTGGGATGGTCTCACCGGAAGGGGTGGTCGGAGATGGAGGACATGGAGTTGCGAAGGGTCGTCGTGATCGATTTGAAGTGGGGTAAGTGCGAAAATAAAGTAAAGAATGTAAGGGACTTAGCTAGGAGGTAGCTGGATGAAGTGGGGTAGCGATGGTGTCGGATGTGGTGTGGCCGACTCCAGAGATGAAGGCAGCTCCGGTGAGGTAGGAACGGCGAGGATGAAGGGGAACGGGCATTTGTTGGTACGGCGAGATGCAGATGGAGGCGAGGAAGAGGAATTCACCACTGGTATTGTAGATGGACAATGAGGAAGGATAGAGGGGATCGTCGGACATTGAGGAGCCTTCGGTCGTGAAAGAAAGAGAGGAATTGTGGGGATTCACGGCCAATTTCGAGCGTGAGGAGTTCAGGGAGATTTGAGGGTCCTTATAAAGGGCTCTATGGGGCGATTAGGGCTTGGGAAGAAAGATTCCCAAGCTTGGAAGGTCATCGGATTTGGGAGTTTCAAGAGACCCAAATCTATCATGCATTCTCATGAGAGATTACAAAAGAATCAAAGCATATGGACGGGTTCATAGTGGAGAGGATTTCTCAAAGAATCTCCCTTCCAATTTTGGAAGGGATTCTCCGAGCAATCAAGGAGAAATCTCCTGTCAAAGGTTGCCGGAGTAGGTTTCTTGCACGGTAATGGTAGAGGGACCTAATTGCGAAGACGATGAAGAAGTTAAGGGGCTGAATGCAAGGACTTTTGAAAGTTGAGGGTATAAATGTAATCAGACAAGAACTTTTTGCAAACTAGGTCAAGACAAGCTCATCTTGGGTCCAAATTTCGATACAAACCTAATTTGGACCTAAGGAATCCAATGGTGAAATTGAATTTTGGTTTTGACCATGTTTGACTGGGTAATTTATGCAAAAATCTAAATTAGAGTAAATATCTGTCTGAGACTCCATTTTAGGTCAAGATGAGTTCTAATGGCCAAATTGAAGGTACTAAAACCTAAAGAATATTTTTTTATGATTTTTAGAGGGTTTAGGTAAATTTTATCCTGACCAAAACCTTGGTTATCTAAGTGGATCTATTTTTAGAGTTTCAAAAGTCATTTAATTCTCAGGGCACACACAAATCCTTTTCTGTCTGATGTAACCAACTTATTATCCTATTAAGATCATTTGACCTTTATTCAGCCCTTGAGAAAACCCGTGGTTGTACTGTATTCATGATAGACTGGTAAAATTATAGTTTTAACCCTAGTTTCTTGTTTTTCCCTCAGAATGCTTATGCAATGAATTATGACCTTCAATTGATTATGTAGGAGCATTTACTGACTTAATTAGATCAAAAAGAGCTAGTTAGGGTTCATGATGGTGTTCGCATCAGGTGCCTATCCCCGTTGTAGACGGACAAGGGCACGCTAATCTCCCCTCTTAGCATTACTTTGTGATTGCCAAACCTTACTACCGGGTGAGTTGACGGTGAGAGGTGTTCCTCTTTGAACCCCAGCTTAAGTAACGTTTTTAAGAATAGGACATCTACCAAGATGCCCTCATCCACCAGGAGCCTAGGTTGTAGCTACTCCGCTAGTAGGAGAATCACTAGGAGCGGGTTGGTATGCTCTGCTGGGTTAGGCAAAGAGGCAAACAGCTTAGAGGCCACATGTTTGACAATACCTCTCTCACCCCAATGAAGAGTGGGGAACGAGCTATGGGGCATCCACCCAGAGGGATTAGCTTGCTGGCTTGGAGCGGCGTTCACCCTAAAGATGACCTCGACCTACGTGCCCATGGGTTCAAACGATGAGAGATGATCGTTTTGGGGTAACACTGCCATTGCCGCCAAGACTTGGCAGTGGTATTCTACCAGAAGGAGCCACGATGACACCGCCTACTCGATCTGTCGGGCTACCGACCCATCTGGCTCTTGGTCTGTGACAAGGACCATGTTGACCCCACGAAGCTACTTGAGCTTCTCCTTATGGTAGTCTTCTGGATCATCCATAGCTCTCTTACCCTTGTCTTAGCCCTCATTTCACTTGATGAAGTGAGCCAAGTTTTCATGCCAGATCTGGGACTCGATTTGGTTGCACAGATCTCGACAGTCATCAGTTGCATGCCCCTGAGCCCTATGGTACTTGCAGTATGGCCCAAAGTCAGCCTTCTTCTTGAGGGGCTTTGGTGGGGATCATAGGTCCTTATCAGTGTACTAGATCTCCACCACATGTCTGCCTGGTTCATGACTAGGGGAGTGTACTCTTCAAAGAACTCCTGCCTGGAATGGTGGGGTCTATTATTTTGACCCTTGGTGGGTCGATCGCTCCTCTGATTGTAGAAGTTGGCCTTCCGCTTGATGAAGCGACCACCTCGACGGATGAACACGGGAGCAGGTTCTTCCGAGATCCTCTTCTTCTCCATAGGACCAAGATTATCTTTGTACCTGTCTAGTAGTCGACTTCGGGAGTGGAAGGAGCTATCCTACTCTGCAAACCTCGTAGCCCTATCCTACAACTCTGCCATATCTCTAGGCAAGAAGTAGTCGATGTCATACCAGAACCTTTGGGTCAGGAGACCTGACATAAAGTACTGTATGGCTATGGCATGGTGGGGCCTCTTACACTTGAAATATTGAGCCTTGAACCAATCCAGGTTTAACCAGAAGGTTACATTCCTCCGCTCTTGAACTTTTGACAGCCTCTTTGGGTTATCCCTAACCCTTTGGCAGAACTTATTCGCTAATTCTTGGAAATAAGTGATCTGTCTAGCCGGTAGTTCATTGAACCACTCATGGGCCATGACAGACAAATAAGATGGGAATACCCGGCAAAGTACTCCGTCTGGGCAGCCATGAACCAACATCATCTGGTGGTAACTCCCCACAAAGTTGTTGGGGTCCACCGTCCCATTATATTGGGATATGATGGGTGTTGTTTCGGAAAATCTACGCAAAAGATTGAGTTTGGAAAATCCGTCGTCGTAGCATAATTTGCGAGAAAAATCCATCAATAGATAATTCTAACCGAAACTCAAAAGGAATTCCGGGTTGAACACAGGGAGGCGGATGTTTGATCAAAAATCGCGTTTAATTTGTTGTCACGAAGTAGATTAGCTAGTTGAATTAAATCTACTCTAGCTATCTACTTAAGGAAAAAAAATAGAAGAGAGAGAGAGAATAATACAAATAAAGACAAAATAGAGAGAGAATGAACATGTATTTCATAATCATAGAATCAGGTACGTTACAACTACTCATTATACTATAAAGTAGGAAATCTACTCTAGAAAGCAATAAAAGAGAAGGTGGAGAGAAGTTATCCTCCTCGACGACTGCTTGGAGGACGAACCGTGTTGATAGAGCACCGGGACGAAGGTGGTGAGATGCTGGATGAGGGAAAACGAAGAGGGACGACGGAGGATGGGGTAGGGCGACGTCGCAGTGGGATCCACTTCCTGAACGGTGGTGAGAAGACAACTACGGGCGCTCCACGAACGGGGATGAGAAGGTGGAAAAATTCTAATTTTAACTCTAACGGAGCATCCAAGGGTTTGGGATAAGCTCTTAGAGCTTTTGAGGGGGTAAGTGAAGAGAGGAAGGGTTGAAGAAAGTGTGGGGGTCGTAAGACTATTTATAGGTGAGGTTTGAACGGGCAAAAAGGTCATTTTATCCTTTAAAATTTAATGTACAAATCTTTAGTGATAGATTTATTCGTCACTAAAGACTTGAACGTGGGCTTAGGTCGTACATGCCTGCGCCTCCTCTCGTTCTCTATGCTTAACGCTCATGCCCACAATCATCGATCCTTAACCGTCCATGTCTGATCAATCGAGAGATTGGACGACTTAGGATGCATAGCACGCCCGCATCTAATCAGGCATTTAAGCGCGTGTGTGGCACTCTTGCTTCATCCGTTAAGCGTATGACGCGGACGAATCAGAGCCGTCCACACGAGATCGGGCAATCCTGATTGAAATTGGATCTACGCTGAGGAGAAGCGGTGCGAGGATTTGATCTCATGACCTGGAGGCAAAGGAGAGCTTTATCCATTGCGCTGCGCTCGTAGATGGCGAGGAGAATGCTCTTACGTAGAGTGATCTTGACTGTTGGATCTCGATCTAATGATCGATATCAGGTGTTGATGTTCTCTTGGAGAGGTGGAGCAGGTGGCTATTGGGATGGCACCACGTGATGCCATCTTGACCGTCCATCTTCTGTTTATTGTAGATGGTGCCACAGATGTCAGATTGGACCGATTCTCACGTCGTTGGGCTGCGATCGTCGATTCGAACCCATCCGTACTGTCGTATTTGCTATCTGATGTACGGGTTTACACCACCATGGTCCCCTGATCTCTGATCTTTCTCGGACTGTATCTGATGCTACGGAAGTCCAATTGGAGCAATGTTGGAGTCGTTGAACTCCGATCGTCACCCTGATTAGATCCGTATGGTTGGATCTTCAATTTGAGGCCCCGATAAAATATTTCCCTGTCCCCTGACCATAAAAATAAAAAATTAACCTTAATTTTATACAATCTAAACTAAATGCAAGGTGATGTATGTTATGCAATATTTATAATGTATGATGTAACTATGTGCCTACGAACATTCATAAATAGATAGCTTACGTGCTCTAAACGTGTTTACATCACACCCCTATACATATCTTTTGCTAGTCGCAAAACTACATACTGTTTATAAGTGAATTAGAATTAGATTTCTTGGGCAAAAGTTATTTTTCAACACTTAGAGATTTCAGCTAAGACCTGAACTACATAGACACAATAGTACCCAGGTGTCTGCCAAAATACAGACCACCTCAAGCCCTCGCCTTATTCAAAAGTAGAAGCATCTTTTTCTTTTTCTTTTTCTATTTTTTTTTGGATTTTTGAGTTTAGGGTTTCGAAGCAGCTTTCTAAGGCTACTCAACCCACCTAAGACTCGATGAGAATTCTAAGTTCTAAGCATCTTTTCGAGTGTAGTGTTAGACTCACCGATCGGCAATCAAAACAGACTTTGGGTTTCTACGCTCCTAGGTGACCTTAAAAGAAATTCTACCTAAAGGTGTATCTATCCGATCGGTAACTTTCTCCCTACTTTTATTCTTATGGGGTGAACACAATGGCGAACCCAGTGTATATCTCCTCGGTTTATTCTACTTGTCTGCTTCTTCCTAAGTGTTTAGGAATTATACGTACATTTCTTGAGCTAGGATCTGGACAACCGGCCGATGAGCCGTTACCACCGACAACTTGCCAGCCATACTCGTGCGGTAAAGTGTGGCTTTTTTTTTCTTTTCTTCTTTTCCATTTCTTTTTTTTTTCTTTTTCTTTTTTTGGATACTCTTCTTTTCTTTCTTTTTATTTTTAAGTAGGTGGCTTCGCTGATCTAAGATTGACCTAAAGGCAGTAGGAAGAGAATGATCGTGTGGCTGGGCTTTAGACAATTGACCAATGGGCTGTTACCCACGATAACTTGACAACCATACCACCCTAAAAGGTTCATTAGCTACCCAATTTCGTTAAAACTGTCGAAAAGCGAGTCCGTGCAAATAGTGTGTAGATGCTCAGACTTAAAGTTCCCTCACATTAGAGAGTAGGATGATAAGTCGCGTACTTATCACCCCAACTTATTTAACTAATTTAAAATGAATTTTCAAATGGCAAGAACTCAATAAACAAATCCACATTTTAGTAGACACTCGGGTTAATTAAGCCCTAAGATCTGAAGAGTCAATTGTTTAGGTCATATCGTATCATTCCTATGGTTGACAAATTTCTAGAGCCCAAGTTCTCTTTTCTTAATTCAATTTTTTTTCTTTTCAAAAATAAAGAAAAAAATAAAAAGAATCTACGGAGCTAACAAGACGATTCAAAGATAAATATCTACCCCCCATGCCAATTTAATGTAATATCATCATTGTATTAAAAAGACATGAAACAGAGTGGAGTAGAGTAGAAAGCACCTGAATTTCGTGATTACCCGATCAGCTCCGAGAAGAAAATAGACTGTATATGTGCTGAATTTAGTGTCTTCAGCTAGGCATACTATACAAATAGAAAAGAAATAAAGAATTTGCAGGTGCAATTCAGAATCAGAATAAAAAAATCTAGTTTGAACTTGTCAGGAGAAGATGTCCACAGATGTGGACCAGATTGTGGTGCAAACCCATGCCCCATGATCGAGTATATTTAAGGTTATTGATAAAAATTACCCAGAACCTAAGATCAATATGCAAGCAAAGTCGAGCCTGCGATTTGTGAGGATGCAACCCAAGTCGAAAAAGTCGGATAATAGGAAAATCAAGATCAAAAAGATATTCAATGAATTTGTGCTTGGGTTGCACATCTTTAGAATTGAAAATGTCATAAGGGTCCTGGTAAAAGGTTGAGGGTTTCAGGAAAATAGGATCCCTTAAACTCAATCTTCTACTTCCTCCAGAATTAGCTTCCTATATCATCATTTCCCAATTCCCATCCTCCACAATCAGTATTTCAAATTTCGGGACCTCCTGTATATTAATCACCCCATCTGAAATTTCCAAGTCTAAGACTTGTGACTGAATTAGAATTAACTTGAGTCTAATGATCTCAAGAACAGAATCCTCATTATGCTCACGGGGTGTGATTGAGGAATGGGGTTTTGAATTGAATCCTTCATGAAATCAAGATTTGAATCTATCATGCTAGCTCCAATAGGATCAAATTCCTTATTTTTAGGGCCATCAAATGATTCATCGAATTCCTCAGGCCCAGTTGTCTCACTGAAATCATGTGCTGTAAACTCAGGTGAGACTTCGCACAATGATTCTTCACCTTCAGAATCAAAGAATTCTGAATCTGCATTAGTGTATGTCTCAAAATCATCAATCACTTTCTGTTCCATGGAGACATACGTTTCCTCATACCCTGACTCACGGATCTCAGGTGAAGAAATCAATTCATCCTTATTTGATTGCTTTGGAACAACCTGGTCAACCCTAGTCTTGTAAAATGTGTCCCCCTATAGGTGGCTAAGTAGATTTTGACATTGGCTCTCCTGACAAGGGTTCATCCTGGGAATCATCCCATGATTGGACTAGAGCAATCACAAATCCCATCCTCAATTTCGATAACTTCCCAAGTAAAAACTCACCTAGGTCCTTATCCTTAACATCTTGGAGCCAATCCAACAAATACTTGTTAAGATCGTCAATCATTTCACTCAGAGGCTCCAATTCTTCAGGGCAAGGTGTTGGCTAAGCTTCTAAAGATTGTATGGTATTCCTTAAGTTAGCCAACACCTTATCTTAGGCCTGGTTAACTTGAACCAAGTGGTTTGGTTCAAGGTTGGGCGGTGCTCGCGTGCTAAATCAATGTTTTAAAATTATTTCGTTGTAGTATAGCCAAAATAGTACTCAAACAAATAAATTTTATTACTCGAAAAAGGTTCCAAGGTCAAACACAGGGAGCAATATGGAATTTAAAGCTCAATATCACAATTTAAATCAAGAATAAATATTGTAATAAGAGTAATGTCAGAATCAATATGCAAAAAGAATAGAGTAAAATGGTGATTTGAATCACCAATTATTCCTCACAAATAACACTCAAATCAATGATTAAATATATGCAATTAAAGTAGCAATATAGGGTGATTTTTCTTTTCTTCTTCTTCTTCTCTTCTTTGTTGTGCGGCTGCTTCTCTTCCACTTTCTCTTCTTTGTTGTGCGGCTGCTTCTCTTCTCTTCTTCTTCTTTCTCTGCCTTCTTCTTTCTTCCTCTGCTCTACAGGTCCTCTCCTTCTTCTTCTTTGTTCAGCCTCTTTACACAAGGGAGGGGCTTCTTGAATTGGCTAACTATTAGCCAATACTTTCTACAGCAAAACCCCCTACCCCCGCGCACTATCTCTCTTTCTTTTTCTGGGTCATGCTCTCCTAGAGCCTTCCACAGTACTGGGTAATTGGGTTTCGGACCTAGAGCACACTCGGGACCAGGGCTACCGGCGTGGGTGGTAGCCGAGGTGTGGGTTTTAGGCGGGTCGGGTGTACCAGGTCTGTGGAGGAGAGGTCGCGGACGAGTCACGTGAGGGGTGTGTGAGACCACACCCCTTTGTGTCTGAGGCGATAAGCTGATGGTAGAAATCCAATTTATGTGATGGCGGGCACTCTTCAGCAACCGATGTGGGACTATCTACTCCCGCTTCGCTCGCGCACACTGCTGCTGCTTCCTTCGCTCAATTCACATGTAAGGAGCGGTCAAAGGCTCCAATTGACCGCTCGAGGATGCTCTTGGAGGTAGTCCGCTCTGTCTGGAGTTGAAGTCCTAAAACTGCAGGCCTAATTAGAGCTTCAAGTAAGCTCGCGACCGCTGCGTCAATGGCGGAGGAGGCTGGAACACCTGAAACCAAGCAAACAGCCTCGCGGCCCAATTAAACTTACTCAGGACCTTCGCCGGACCACGGCGAGTGCAACGATGGAGGTTGAGTGGCATGGTGAGGTCCGCATGTGGTGGAGTCGGACTATGTGCGTGAGAGTGGGTGTGTTCGGTGGGTCGGTTGAGTGGAGGGAATGGGAAATAAAGATGGGGGTTCGGTGCAGATGGATGAGGCGGAGCTCATGGGAGTGTCAGCGAGACGTATGGAGTGGTGTAGTGATGGGAGCACTTCACCGGAGGAGTGGCCGGACGTGGAAGGGACGATAGTGAACGGGCGGTAGCGTGGTCGAAAGTGGGTGCGGTTAAGATTGAAAATGAAGTAGAGGAGGTAAGGGGCTTATCTAGGTATTTGGTCGACGAAGGGGAGTCGAGGCAGCGTCGATTGCGGTGTGGTCTATGTCGGGGCAGAAACTGCTCTGATGAGAGGTGGACGACGAGGATGAAGGAGATATGGGCATTAGTGGGTGCTGCTCGACGGGGAAGAAAGCAAGGAGGAAGAGCCTACCGTTGGTATTGCGGTCAGACGACAAGGTGAGGCAGGGAGAGTTGCCGGAGCTTGAAGAGCAACTTGGCTGGAGGAGGAGGGACGAAAATTGGGGGTTTCTGAAGTCGAGTTCAAGCTTGGAAGGATCGGGCAGGCATTGGGAGACTTTATATAGGTATCGGGGGGTCGATTAGAGCTTAAAAGCCAAGATTTCAAGCTTGGAAGGTCGCCGGAGTTGGAAACCCAAATCTCTCATTCATTTGCATGAGAGATTGGAAAAAATTTGAAGCACAAAAATTGATCTGATTGAAAGAGAATTTCAAGAGGAATCTCCAGTTCAATTTTGAAGAGGTTTCATTAATCAAGGAGAAATCCTCGATTGATTGTCGCCAGAGTTGTAGGATTATTAGTTCTGCGCAATGGGGACCATTTTGTGAGAACGACGATAAAGTTAGGGGCCTATTTGAAAATTTTTCGAAAGTTAAGGGTAGAAATGTAATTAGACAGGACCAATTTGCAAACTAAGTGAAGACAAACTCATCATGGGTCCAAATTTTGGTAAAAACCTAATTTTGACCTAAGGAGTCCAATGGTGAAGTTGGATTTTGGTTTTAACCATGTTTTACTGGGTAATTTATGCAAAAATTCAAATTAGGGCAAATGTTTGTCTGTGTCTCTATTCTGGGTCAAAATGGGTTTTGATTGTCAAATTGAAGGTTTAAAACCCTAGAGAATATTTTTCTATGAATTTTAGAGGGCTTAGGTGAATTTTATTCTGATCATAACCTCAATTAATTAAGCGGGTCTATTTTTAGGGTTTAAAAAGTCATTTAATTCTTAGAACACGCGCAGACCCTTTTCTGTCTGTCTTAACCCACTTGTTATCTTTTAAGACCATTTGACCTTCATTCAACCCCTGAGAAAACCCGTGGTTGTACTGCATTCATGATAAGCTGGTAAAATTATAGTTTTAACCCTAGTTTCTTATTTTTCCCTCAGGATGACTATGCAGTGACTTGTGACTCTCTGGCAGTTATGTAGGAGCATTTACTGACTTAATTGGGTCAAAATGAGCTAGTTATGGCTCATGTGTTCCCATCAGGCGGGTTTGGGTTCAGTGTAGGGGAGTCAACGAATTGAGGTTCTTGACACCCTCCCTAATAATAGGTCATTTCGAGTTGTTCATAAAGAGGTGATGACCTATATGCAATGTAATCTGGGGAAGGGTAAGGATCAGCGTATCCTTCTTGATTGTAGATCGCATTAAGTTGTCCACATAAGGGTGGTGATCCATAATCGATGTACCATGATCCAAAATCAAGATCATGGTATCCAAGGTTAAACCCTGAATACGGAGGTTCAGAACTATATCCCCAATCAGGATTATCCCAACTAGAATATGGATGAGAATAAGTCTAGTTGGAATAATAATCATTTTGGGAATAAGTAGTGGTAGCAGGGTACGAGTGAAAGTGCGAATAGGATGTGGAAGGATCCATGACAGAACGAGAGGAAGAAAGGTGCCTGCAATACAAACAATCAAACATGTCCTTAAGTGGGCTAGTCTAAAAACCTACAGACTCCCAAAATCCATCTTGAGATGAAGAAATGATTTGTCTACTTCTTTCCAGTTAATCTTTAATTAGGCACACAAGTGATTACCTAATTTGATTTCTACTCAATTATGTGTTGATGAGTGTACTGATCCCAAAGATCGGGTTACTGGTTGAGTATAAAGAATCGGAAGAGGTTGTGTACCTCTGTGAGATTTTTTTAAAAAAATTTTCTTTTATATGTGGAGGGTGAGGCAGGTGGAAGTGTCAAACAAACAATCAAAACTAACCTTAGAGTTTATGCAAGATCCTAGGTTAATTAGGGTTTGTGTTATTAGGTGGTGGAATGAAATCTAGTGGGTGGGGAGGTGGGGTTACTTACAGATCCTTCAACGGCACTTTACTCCAATCTACCGCTTTTGCCCCCTCGTGAGAGTACCTGCAATCACAATAAGATTGAGACCCTTCAACGGTGGCAAAATGTTGTTTCGAAAAATCTGCGTACAAAGATTGAGTTTGGAAAACCCGTCGTCATAGCATAATTTGTGAGAAAAATTCGTCAATAGATAATTTTAATCGAAACTCAAAAGGAATTCCAGGTCGAACATAGGGAGGTGGAGGTTTGATCAAATACCGCATTTAATTTATTATCACGAAACATTTTAGCTAGTTAAATTAAATCTATGCTAGCTATCTACTTAAAGAATAAAAAATAGAAGAGAGAGAGAATAATACAAATAAGGATAAAATAGAGAGAAAATGGATAAGCATTTTATAATCATAGAATTAGGTTCGTCACATGATGAGAACCTCATCATGAGCCATAACTAGCTCATTTTGACCCAATACAAAGGATAAAAGCTCCTACATAACTCAAGGAAAGGCTTAACTCAGAGAATTCTGAGTTTAAGGAGAAAACAAGTCATAAGGGGTAAAAATGCAATTTTACCAGTATAATCTGCATACAGGGTAATTCAGGGTCCAAACATAGGTCAAAGAAACTTAATAAGAAAAAAAGTGGGATGAGATGATCTAGCAAGGGCTACAACAATTCCAAGGAACTAAATGATAATCTGTAACCCTAAAACAAACCCACTTCAATTCACGAGGTTCAAGGCAAAGCAAAAATGGAATAAACCCTCTAAAATTCATAGAAAAATAATCTCTAGGGTTTAGAACCTTCAATTTGACCTTAGGAACCCATCTTGACCTACATTGAGAACCATACCCAATTAATAAATTAATTTGGGTTTTTGCGTAAATTGACCAGTCAAACAAGGTTTAATCTAGAAATAAAATTTACCATCAGATTTCTTAGGTCCTAATTAGTCATGTATAAAAACTTGAGCCTAAGAAGAAACCTTCTTGACCAACTTTACACTTTGGTCCTCATATATTTACTTTTTGGCCCTCAACTTTTGAACCCTCGCATTTTGGCCCCTAACTCTCCTTCATTCTTTGCGTTCGGGTCCCCCCTGCAAAACCTGCCAGCACCATGCTCCGGCGACCTTGCGCGGAGCATGGCGCCGCGCAGGGTGAGGGGGAGAGCCTGGCAAGTAAACCGGGGGTGCCCTGCGTCGTCAGCCGTCGCAGGGACACCCCCTGGTCGCTGTAACCCACCATACCGGCCATGCGAACGCACGGACGGTATGGGTTTCCATCTCCGGCGTCCTCCGGCGAGGGAGACACGTCGTCTCCCTCCGCCTTCCTCCCTGATTCGGTCCCTATAAATACCCCCGTCGCTCCACCGTTCTTCCCAGCTCGGATCTGACGGAGAAAACCCCCAACTTTCCTCTCTTCTCACTCCAGCAGACGCCCACCAGCTCCGGCGGTTCTTCCTCCTCCTCCTCTTCGCTCTGCCGCAATACCAGCAGCAGAGACTTCTTCCCCTGCTCTTCCCGCGCCACGCCGCACCCAGCTGGCGCCTCTCCGGCCCTCTGCTCGCCGTCGCCCCTTCCCCTGGGCATCTTCTTCTCCGGCGACAGTCGATACGACTGTCGCCCTGCTCCGGCCCCTTTCGTCTCCGTAGCTAGGTCAGAACTTCTCCCCATCTCCCCCTCTTTCTTTTCCTCACTGTCTTTTATTTGATTAAACCCTCGACCGCTCCTGTCCACCGTCACCCCCTTCGTCTCCGGCCAAACTCCGGCGAGACACCCCCATCACTCCATAGCCCCACACACCTCGCCGACCCTCACAGAATCTCCGCCTCCTCACCCTGATCAACCTCCGCCCTTCCACGTCCCGCCACTCGCCCTCTGCAGACCCCCCGAGCAAACCCACTTCTCCACCCGTAGTTTGACCTAGGGCGACCCTCACGCTCCGCCCCGCCGCCTGCCAGACCCCCCACCACCTTCGCCGTGCCACGGCGAAGGTTCTCCGCGTATCTGATTAGGCCGAGAGGCCGTTCCTCTGTGTACAGGTGTCTCGACCGCCGTCGCCATTGCTGCGTGGAAGGAGCACCTTCAACCTGCAGCTCCAGGTGCGCTTCGCCCAGGCCTGACTCCCAGGCTGCGCGGGGCGCCTCCGCGAAGAGTCCCAGGCTCGCAGCTAGGGCGAAGGCCTCGCGTGAAGCCGCGATCGCCCGCTGCTTTCTCCGCTGCGGGCGCTCAATTAGGGTGGGACATTTAGTCCCACCTCAGAAAACTCTGAAGAGGCACAGCGGTATAAAGCGAAAAAGTGCTGGAGGCTTATTGCCTCAGCACACGGGGTGAGGTCCCCTTCACCCGCCCGGTTACCCGGTCTCGTCCGCGCTCACGCCCCGCGGACCTGACCCGACCCGACTTAGACTGACCTGCACTCCTCGCCCACCACGCACGCCGGTGGGCCTGGACCCGGGCGCGACCCGCGTACCCGATTACCCGGATGCTCTGGGAGAGCCTTCCTAAGAGCGAATTCAGAGAAAGAGAGACGCGGGGGTGGGGGAGGGTAGAGTAGGTTTTGCCCTCTGACGTAAACTCTGAAGTGTGCAGGCACAGGTGAAGAAGAAGGACCGCGGAAGAAGAAAGCTAAGGGAGACACTGTAGCAACAAGCGGTTTAAGTCGTCTGATTGGAAAATCAGACGACGTCCTGAAGGGAAAAGAAGAAAGAAGGAGAGACGACGTCCTGACAGGAAAAAGAAAAGAAGAAAGAAGAAGATCTGAAGAACAAAAGAACAAGGAAGAACAACAGAAGAAGAAGAGGACCACAAGGAGATAAACACAGAAGAAGAACAGGAAGAACAACAGCTAAAGAGAGAGAGAGACAAAGAGAAAGAAAGAAGAAAAGAAGAAGAACTCAAACTTTCATCTCTCTCCCTCTCTCTCTCTCTTTATTTTTTTTGTAATAGAACATGTATATCTCTAGAATACAACTTGCTCCCTGAGTTCGACCTCGGGAACTCTCTTTTATTTTCCGAGTAAAAAATTTATATATTTGAAATGATGGCAATAACTGGCTATACTACAACGCTATAACAATAAAACCCGGTTATCTCTCGAAGCCACCATTTCATTTGGCGTCGTTGCTGGGGAGCAACGGCTATTCTAGAGGTAAACATTCCTGTTTCTCTTTTTAATTTCTGATAATCTCCCCTCTTTTGTGCGGCTACAGGAAATCAAGAAGACAAGCAACCGCACGACAACCACTCCGAGGACAGGTAAATTTTTCCTCTCGCTATTAACCCCTAAACTCTAAAGAGGAAGAAAAGAAAAGAACAAGCAATATAGGGCTAACCTGTCTTCCATACTTAGTAACCATAAAGAGTTGCATGTTTTCAACTCATTAGTCCTGCACACTATTAAGGGTATTTAAGGGCTAACACATTCTTGCTTGAGCCCTAATTACCCAACAAAGAACTAACTGGACCAAGTAGAGCCAACATAAGATTCAACCTTAGGGTTTTAAAGACACACTACTTAAATCAAGAATGGAGAAAATCCAAAAGAAGTGTGCCTAAACCATTGATTGAAAATACCTATTCAAAAGAAAACCTAAAACAATTGGCTCTCTAAACACTTGAACCCTAAAAGACAAGACCTAAAAGCTCTCAAAGAAAACAAGAGGTAAAGTTAACCCCTTGGGTCAACCAACCTTAAATTAGGTCACTCTTTGCACTTAAAAGACTAAAGTTCAAGTGAAACCTTAAGCACCCTGATCTTAAAATCGGTAGACTTAAGAGGTCAAGATCCCCATTCTGGTCTACCTGGAACCACAGTGACAAGAGAGGTCGGGTGGGGGAAACCCTGTAACCCGTGGGGACGCTCTACCGTGTAGGGGTCTTCGCGGGACTCTCCCTCTCTGGCTGCCCAGGTAATTCTCAGGTGGACGATCTTTCTGATCAAGGGGTCCATCTGCCCCGCACCTCTATAGTCACCCAACACATTTTTGGGTGTCTTGATTGGGTCCAGCACCTTCTAAACTTACCTCTTCCAACAGTGCATGTACGGAAGGAGGTCCTTAAGACCACCCTTAAGACCTCCTTTAGAAATTCGCTCTCGTCAAGGCCAAGCCTCGACGCCCGTGTTTGTGCAGCAACACCCTCACATTATTCTCTCTTCTGATTCAGAACCAAGTTCTTCTTCTTCCCCCATCATGGCTCAGCCAGTTGAGGAAGAAAATAATCTTGAACACCAGCTCCAGCGACTCAATGACCTTTTCCAAAACTTCGTACACCCACCACAGCGTCCTATGATGCGGGACCACTACAATCCTGCTGCGGTGGCCATTGAGCCTCGAGTCAGAATCCTGACTGGAGGACCTGATTCCGAATTAAAGCCCAACATGATTCATGCTATACCTAAATTCCATGGGCTTAATTCTGAAGACCCCTTCCAGCACATCAAACAGCTAAAGCATCTGGCCCACACTTTTGGATCAGATGAGCAAAATCGGGATATTCTTCTCATGAAGATGTTCTCCTTTTCTCTTATGGACAAGGCCGCCCATTGGTATCAAACTCAGACCCGGCCGATCAACACTTGGGAAGAACTTCAATCCGAGTTTTTGAAAAAGTTTTTTCCCGTTGGTCGGACCAACGCCTTGCGCCATCAGATTACACACTTCACTCAACAATCAAGAGAACCTCTCCATGAGGCATGGGATCGTTTTCAGGATCTCATGAGAAAGTGCCCCCATCACGGAGTTCCTAAATGGGAACAAGTCCAATCTTTTTACCAGGGACTCCGTGAGGACATCCGCCTTTTCGTCAATGCAACTTGCGGAGGAAACATTATGGGTCAACATGAAGACACCGTATGGGAGATTCTCGAAAACATGTGCGAGAACTCCATCAACAATGACTCCATGGGATTATTCGACAGGACGAATACCCGCGCAGCGACGAATCTTAAGGGAGCACATGAGACGCAGGGCCTGTCCGCATCAGTCGACCTGGAATTAATGGCCAGTCGATTGGACAAGGTCTCAATCATTGAAAAGAAGGTGGATGAGCTGACTCAGCACTTGCAGCGAGCCACCTCCGCGCGTAACTCTTTTGCACAACCTCCTTCCACACAGGAGACTGTGCAAAACATCCTCCACCGATCTTCCCCTAGGATGGATCCATATCCATCCCCATCTGATTCTTGGATCGGAGGATCACCCGATCCTTTCTACACCAGCCGGGGGAACTCCATTCCCCCTTTCCCTGATTCTCAGGAGGTTCCTCAGACCTGCGAGGACCTCAACGCCATCCAGAACGACCCATGCTCCAACACTTACAACCCTGGATGGCGAAACCATCCCAATCTTCAGTGGGCGGGAAATTCCCAAACCCAAAGACCACCTTTTCAGTCCCGCCCACAGCCCTCTCGTCATTACCAGCCGCCTCAGCCTCGGCCCAACCCTACTTAGCCATCAGGGCCAAATCAGGATCAAATGTCCCTAATCCTTCAGACTCTGGCTGACATTCAAAAAACGAATGCGGCTATTCAAAAACAGCACAAGGACGAACTTACAGAAGTTAAAACTCAACTGGCCCAGTTGGCAAATTCTCGCCAGCCAGGCACACTCCCTTCCCAACCCATTCCTAACCCAAATAACGTGCCAACCCAGAAGCGCGTTATGAATCCAAATTTAGGCCACGCACAATGGATTTATCAGGCCCCTACTGCTCCATCTCCAGACGAGATGGAAGCTTCAACTTCTTATGCGGGATTTCAGCAGCAGCCACCCCTCTTACAAAACCCAAATCAGGCCGGATTAAATTCTGTAACAACACGTAGTGGTAAAACAACTCAAGACCCGCATTATCCAAACCACTCCAAGCCTGATAACT
The DNA here is from genome assembly GCA_037157565.1 of Thalassia testudinum. Taxonomy (NCBI): domain Eukaryota; kingdom Viridiplantae; phylum Streptophyta; class Magnoliopsida; order Alismatales; family Hydrocharitaceae; genus Thalassia; species Thalassia testudinum. The sequence continues at coordinate 89,545,864 of JAZHRO010000012.1, forward strand.
ATGACCCTAGGATAGTGATCCAAGATACCACTGTCCCAGATCCACAACCTGGACCTATCCTAGAAGAACCAACCAAGATCCCGTTTCCCGAGGCCTTGACCAAGGGAAAGAAGACCACCAAGCCCGTGGCCCCTGAGGAGGACCTGGTCAAGCTCTTTGAGCAGGTCCACATAAACATTCCCTTGATGGATGCAATCCGCCACGTACCAGCTTACGCACGATTTCTAAAGAATATATGTACACCCCAGCGTAAGCCGCGAACCAAAGGAGGGAGCCCAATTATTCTGTCAGAACAAGCCAGCTCTGTAATCCTCAGTAGACTCCCACCCAAGGCAAAAGATCCTGGTACTCCCCTGATTTCCTGCAAGATAGGTGGTACCCAATTTGATAGAGCATTGTTAGACTTGGGTGCATCCATAAACCTGATACCCACATCCTTACTTGACCATCTAGAAGAATCTGAGCTAAAACCAACCGAGGTGACATTACAATTAGCAGATCGATCTATAAAGTCACCAAAAGGGATTCTAGAGGATGTTATCGTAAGAGTGCGGGATTTCTATTTTCCAGTGGACTTTATAGTCTTAGATATGGATGCACCTGAGAACCCTAGGGATACACCAATCATTCTAGGGAGACCTTTCTTGGCTACTGCTAGAGCCAACATCAGCTGTGAGGAGGGCCAAATAGAGCTTAAGTTTGGAGATCAAACACTGAAAATTGATATATTTAAGGCCCAACAAGGAATTAATTGCGGCGTCATCGAACAAATTTGTGACATCAGGACCTTGGTTGATGAATCACACTTCCAGGATGACGCGATTATGCCTCATCAACCACAGAAGGATCTTGACCCGCAAACAGAGGAGTCGAATCCAGATATGAATAACCCAGTAACTCCCACCCTCAAACCTCACATCTATACTGAACCACCCGCTGCTGCTGATGACCCCATCCTCGAACTGAAACCCCTTCCTGCTCACTTGAAATACATCTTTTTGGGTTCTAATCAGACCCTTCCTGTGATTATCAATTCCAACCTCAGTCCTGAACAGGAATCCCGTCTGATTGTTGTCCTCCAGCAACATCGCAGAGCCATCGGGTGGACTCTCGACGATTTGACTGGAATAAGTCCCTCTTATTGTACTCATCATATCTATTCGAAAGAGGGCACACGACCTTCTCGTGAAATGCAGAGACGCTTAAACCCCAATCTGCAGGAGGTCGTGAAAAAGGAGATCATCAAGTGGTTAGATGCCGGAATCATCTACCCGATCTCCGATAGTCGTTGGGTGAGCCCAATTCAGGTCGTGCCCAAGAAGGCAGGACTCACCACTATAACAACTGAGACCGGAGAAATCATTCCTACCCGATTAGCCAACTCGTGGAGAGTCTGTATAGATTACCGCCGACTCAATTCCTCCACGAAGAAGGACCATTTCCCACTACCCTTCATTGATCAAATTCTCGAAAAACTTGCGGGAAATAGGTTCTTCTGCTTTCTTGACGGGTACTCCGGTTATAACCAGGTGGCAATCCATCCTGAGGACCAAGAAAAGACCACGTTCACCTGCCCCTTCGGAACATACGCTTTCCGAAGGATACCTTTCGGTCTTTCCAATGCACCCGCTACTTTTCAGCGATGCATGCTTGCCATATTCTCAGATATGGTAGGTGATTATCTGGAAGTCTTCATGGATGACTTTTCAGTTTTCGGAGCATCATTCGACGATTGCCTCCAACACTTGGTCCAGATACTCAGGCGATGCATCGATGTGAATTTGGTTCTTTCCTGGGAAAAGAGCCATTTCATGGTGCCTGAGGGAATTGTCTTGGGACACTCAATTTCAGAGAAAGGTATCCAAGTGGATCGAGCTAAGGTTAATCTGATTTCTCACCTTCCTATGCCTAGCTCGATCAGGGACATCCGTTCCTTTTTAGGGCATGTCGGTTTTTATCGACGATTTATCCCTGATTTTTCAAAAATCGCACGCCCCCTGACCACTCTTCTCTCCAAGGATGTTCCTTTCGAAATTTCCAAGGAATGCACTCAAGCATTTGAAATCCTGCGTGACCGAGTCACCCAAGCCCCGATCCTACAGTCCCCTGATTGGTCTCAACCCTTTGAGATCATGTGCGATGCATCCGACTTCGCTGTAGGAGCGATTTTGGGGTAGAAAATTGACGGGAAACCTGTGGTCATTTACTACGCCAGCAAAACACTCGATGAGGCTCAGCGTAACTATACGGTTACTGAGAAAGAGCTGCTAGCTGTAGTATTTGCCCTAGAAAAGTTCAGATCGTACCTTCTGGGTTCCCGTGTCATCATATACTCGGATCACACAGCTGTGAGGCATCTCCTTGCAAAGAAGGACGCGAAATCTCGATTAATTCGATGGATCTTGCTGTTGCAAGAATTTGACCTTGAGATTCGCGACAAAGCGGGAAAGCAAAATGTGGTAGCTGATCACTTGTCCCGTCTTCCTTTTGAAATAATTGACCCTCCCGGACCCATCTCTGAGCATTTTCCCGATGAGCACCTGCTGACTATTGGTACTAGCCTTCCATGGTTTGCTAATGTAGTAAATTACTTGGCATCTCATCAGATCCCGTCCGATTGGCCGAAGGCCAAGAAAGACAAATTACGCTCCGATGCCAAGTATTACATTTGGGAAGACCCGTACCTCTTTCGCATAGGTGCCGATCAGATCATCCGGAGATGTGTCCCGGAAGGGGAATTCAACAATATCCTCTCTTTCTGCCATGACCAGGCATGCGGTGGCCATTTCGCCGGGCATAAAACCGCATCAAAAGTCCTCCAGTGCGGCTTTTACTGGCCCACACTGTTCAAAGACGCATACAATCACTGCAAGGCATGCAGTCGTTGCCAGACTTTGGGCAACATGAGCCATCGCGACATGATGCCTATGCAACCGATTCTAGTATGCGAAATCTTTGATGTTTGGGGGATTGATTTTATGGGCCCCTTTCCTGTTTCGGATGGTTTCGAATACATTCTGTTGGCTGTGGACTACGTGTCCAAATGGATCGAAGCCATACCGACCCGAACCTGTGATCACAAAATCGTTCTCAAATTCATTCATCAACACATTTTCTCAAGGTTCGGGATTCCTCGTGCAATAATCTCTGATGGGGGGACCCATTTCACAAATGCTCAGTTTAGGTCACTGATGACCAAATACGGGGTGTCTCACTCCTTACCACCCCCAAACTAATGGTTTAGCTGAGCTGTCTAATCGGGAGATCAAGAAAATCCTGCAAGTCACTGTTCGACCTGACAGGAAGGACTGGTCGTCCCGACTTCCGGAAGCATTGTGGGCCTATAGGACCGCCCACAAGACCCAATTGGGCATGTCTCCCTTTATACTGGTGTACGGAAAGGCATGCCACCTTCCCGTAGAACTGGAGCATAAAGCCTATTGGGCAGTACGAAACTGTAATCTAGATCTTTCCAAGGCTGGGACCCACAGAAAACTCCAAATCAGCGAGATCGATGAATTACGCCTAGACGCGTACGAGAACTCGCAAATCTACAAGGAGCGGGTTAAAGCCTTCCACGACAAACACATCTCGAGAAAGATCTTTCATCCTGGTCAAAAGGTCCTACTCTTTGATGCCCGACTAAAACTCTTCCCAGGAAAACTGAGATCCAAGTGGGTCGGACCATATTTGGTCCGACAGGTTTTTGGAAATGGAGCAATCGAAATCAGTCCACTCAGCCACGATTCTGAACCTTTCATCGTGAACGGTCAGAGACTCAAGCCGTTCATTGATGTAACTTCTACTGATTTGGCTGAAGCATCTTATATCCTCCTTTCCCCTTGAGCTTATTGCGCCCAGCCGATGGCGTAAAACTCAGCGCTTAACGGGAGGCAGCCCGTCATTCTCTTTGAAAACCTGAAACTTGTTCTGACACCTTTTTGCACTTGAGGTTCACCCTTGTAGACAGCCGACCCCACCTCAGATGCTTGCATCTGGGATTAGAAATCGTCCGCAAAAATTCAACCCGACCCATCCACTCATCCAAATTTCTGTCTTAAGGAATGAACTAAGTTAAATAAAAACCCCCTAGGTTACAATGAGGACATTGCAAATCTTAGGCATGGGGGGGGTATGAAAGTGCAAAACTTGTAAGAAAAGGTTTCAAACAAAAAAATTCACATATGCCAAAAACACCATAAAAATTAAAAATTTTTTCGAAAAAGAATAAAAGGAGAAGGAAATTTTGTGAAGGAGAAGGAGAAGAGAAACAAAATGAAAAAAGGAGCACAAAATTATAAGAAAAGGTGATAGTCATTAGTAAGGAACTAAGGAATTAACCTAAGTTCTAGACCTCATTCAAGAAAATAACTGAAAAGTGCATAATGAGATTAGTAAGAACGCAAACCTTAGGCATTCTTGAATAGACTCTTAGTACCCATTAAGATCTAGACACTCCTCAAGAGGTTGAGGAAAATGAAAAGCTGAAGTATTAGGTCTAAGGCTTAGGGAGTATTTGGCCTCGTTAACTAATTTTTGGTTTACGGGACTCAGTAACCTAAGCACCCTAACCTCACACACAGCCTGGTTCAGTAAGCGTAAAAATCAAAATCACGCAGAAGCGTCGCAAAATTCTGAAAAGAACACCTAGAATAGGAGCGGCCGATCGACACAAGTTGATTTGGACGAGTTCCCAGCGCGGAGAGGTGGGAAATCCCCTCGAAGATGCGTAACAAAATATCATCTCCTCGGTGCCTGTCTCTTAGGATATTTACATATCCTACTGGGGGAATGTAAGCACTCTGCTGATTCAGATTCCATGGATGGCATTATCTCGAAGTGTCAATTGCCAGGGTCTGGATTCGACCACGGAACACCATGGATGGGATTATCTCGAAATCTCAATAGCCAGGGTTCCGGGGGTTGCCATGGGCGGTGCTATCTCGAAGCATCGATTGCCAGGAACCCTTGAGGATTGATGATGGGAGCAAGGAATCTGATACAGATCTGTTGAAAAGCCAATCCTAGGCTAGAACTAAAAAGAAAAAGAGAGAGAAAACTCTCCAAACAGAATAACTTTCTATCTCTCTCTTACAAAACGCACTGCGAACTGAGCCAGGGCTAAAATCATTTCAAGCACGGGTGCTTTAACCACAAAGTCCAATAAACCTTAGGTTAGTTCTTATGGGCCTTAAAAACCTTTGCTAAAGACTGAGGCTAAAGCTAGACAGATTTGGATCTTGATTGGTACTAGAGTACCTTTTAGGCCTATGGTCAGCATTCTAACCTAATCTAAGCTCAAATGAAAAAGCACTTATCTGAAGCTATTAAGAACTTAATGGTCTAGAACAAGGGTTGAAACCTTAAGTTTTTTTTTGCTAAGGGACTAGCAAAAGCTAGGCATGGGGGTATGATGAGAACCTCATCATGAGCCATAACTAGCTCATTTTCACCCAATACAAAGGATAAAAGCTCCTACATAACTCAAGGAAAGGCTTAACTCAGAGAATTCTGAGTTTAAGGAGAAAACAAGTCATAAGGGGTAAAAATGCAATTTTACCAGTATAATCTGCATACAGGGTAATTCAGGGTCCAAACATAGGTCAAAGCAACTTAATAAGAATAAAAGTGGGATGAGATGATCTAGCAAGGGCTACAGCAATTCCAAGGAACTAAATGATAATCTGTAACCCTAAAACAAACCCACTTCAATTCACGAGGTTCAAGGCAAAGCAAAAATGGAATAAACCCTCTAAAATTCATAGAAAAATAATCTCTAGGGTTTAGAACCTTCAATTTGACCTTAGGAACCCATCTTGACCTACATTGAGAACCATACCCAATTAATAACTTAATTTGGGTTTTTGCGTAAATTGACCAGTCAAACAAGGTTTAATATAGAAATAAAATTTACCATCAGATTCCTTAGGCCCTAATTAGTCATGTATAAAAACTTGAGCCTAAGAAGAAACCTTCTTGACCAACTTTACACTTTGGTCCTCATATATTTACTTTTTGGCCCTCAACTTTTGAACCCTCGCATTTTGGCCCCTAACTCTCCTTCGTTCTTTGCGTTCGGGTCCCCCCTGCAAAACCTGCCAGCACCATGCTCCGGCGACCTTGCGCGGAGCTTGGCACCGCGCAGGGTGAGGGGGAGAGCCTGGCAAGTAAACCGGGGGTGCCCTGCGTCGTCAGCCGTCGCAGGGACACCCCCTGGTCGCGGTAACCCACCATACCGGCCGTGCGAACGCACGGACGGTATGGGTTTCCATCTCCGGCATCCTCCGGCGAGGGAGACACGTCGTCTCCCTCCGCCTTCCTCCCTGATTCGGTCCCTATAAATACCCCCGTCGCTCCACCGTTCTTCCCAGCTCGGATCTGACGGAGAAAACCCCCAACTTTCCTCTCTTCTCACTCCGGTAGATGCCCACCAGCTCCGGTGGTTCTTCCTCCTCCTCCTCTTCGCTCTGCCGCAATACCAGCAGCAGAGACTTCTTCCCCTGCTCTTCCCGCGCCACGCCGCACCCAGCTGGCGCCTCTCCTGCCCTCTGCTCGCCGCCGCCCCTTCCCCCGGGCATCTTCTTCTTTGGCGACAGTCGATACGACTGTCGCCCTGCTCCGGCCCCTTTCGTCTCTTTAGCTAGGTCAGAACTTCTCCCCATCTCCCCCTCTTTCTTTTCCTCACTGTCTTTTATTTGATTAAACCCTCGACCGCTCCTATCCACCGTCACCCCCTTCGTCTCCGGCCAAACTCCGGCGAGACACCCCCATCACTCCACAGCCCCACACGCCTCGCCGACCCTCACAGAATCTCCGCCTCCTCACCCTGATCAACCTCCGCCCTTCCACGTCCCGCCACTCGCCCTCTGCAGACCCCCCGAACAAACCCACTTCTCCACCCGCAGTTTGACCTAGGGCGACCCTCACGCTCCGCCCCGCCGCCTGCCAGACCCCCCACCACCTTCGCCGTGCCACGGCGAAGGTTCTCCGCGTATCTGATTAGGCCGAGAGGCCGTTCCTCTGTGTACAGGTGTCTCGACCGCCGTCGCCATTGCTGCGTGGAAGGAGCACCTTCAACCTGCAGCTCCAGGTGCGCTTCGCCCAGGCCTGACTCCCAGGCTGCGCGGGGCGCCTCCGCGAAGAGTCCCAGGCTCGCAGCTGGGGCGAAGGCCTCGCGTGAAGCCGCGATCGCCCGCTGCTTTCTCCGCTGCGGGCGCTCAATTAGGGTGGGACATTTAGTCCCACCTCGGAAAACTCTGAAGAGGCGCAGCGGTATAAAGCGAAAAAGTGCTGGAGGCTTATTGCCTCAGCACACGGGGTGAGGTCCCCTTCACCCGCCCGGTTACCCGGTCTCGTCCGCGCTCACGCCCTGCGGACCTGACCCGACCTGACTTAGACTGACCTGCACTCCTCGCCCACCACGCACGCCGGTGGGCCTGGACCCGGGCGCGACCCACGTACCTGATTACCCGGATGCTCTGGGAGAGCCTTCCTAAGAGCGAATTCAGAGAAAGAGAGACGCGAGGGTGGGGGAGGGTAGAGTAGGTTTTGCCCTCTGACGTAAACTCTGAAGTGTGCAGGCACAGGTGAAGAAGAAGGACCGCGGAAGAAGAAGAAAGCTAAGGGAGACACTGTAGCAACAAGCGGTTTAAGTCGTCTGATTGGAAATCAGACGACGTCCTGAAGGGAAAAGAAGAAAGAAGGAGAGACGACGTCCTGACAGGAAAAAGAAAAGAAGAAAGAAGAAGATCTGAAGAACAAAAGAACAAGGAAGAACAACAGAAGAAGAAGAGGACCACAAGGAGATAAACACAGAAGAAGAACAGGAAGAACAACAACTAAAGAGAGAGAGAGACAAAGAGAAAGAAAGAAGAAAAGAAGAAGAACTCAAACTTTCATCTCTCTCCTCTCTCTCTCTCTTTATTTTTTTTGTAATAGAACATGTATATCTCTAGAATACAACTTGCTCCCTGAGTTCGACCTCGGGAACTCTCTTTTATTTTCCGAGTAAAAATTTTATATATTTGAAATGATGGCAATAACTGGCTATACTATAACGCTATAACAATAAAACCCGGTTATCTCTCGAAGCCACCATTTCATCACACAAGAAGGCAAAAAATCTACGCTAAAAAGCAATAAAAGAGAAGGTGGAGAGAAGTTATCCTCATTGACGGCTGTTGGAGGATAAGCCACGTTGACAGAGTGCCTGGACGAAGGTGGTGAGATGCTGAATAAAGGAGAATGAAGACAGACGATGGAGGATGGGGCAAGGTGACGTCGCAGCGGGATCCGCTTCCCGAATGGCTGTGAGAAGACAACCACGGGCGCTCCATGAACATGGATGAGAAGGTGGACAAATTATAATTTTAACTCTAATAGAGCATCCCGAGTTTGGGACAACTTTTAGAGCTTTTAAGGGGGTGAGAGAAGAGAGGAAGGGATGAAGAATGTGTGGGAGTTGTAGGGCTATTTATCAATGAGGTTTGAAGGGGAAAAAAGGTCATTTTATCCTTTAAAATTTAATGTACAGATCTTCAGAGATGGAATTATTCGTCACTAAAGACCTGAACGTGGGCTTAGGTCGTGCACTCCCGCGCCTCTTCTCCTTCTCTATGTTTAACGCTCACGTCCATGATCATTGATCCTCAGCCGTCTGATCGTGAGATCAAATGGCTTAGGATGCATCTCACGCCTGCTTCTGATCAAGCGTTTAATCGCACGTGCGGCGCTCTCGCTTCAACCGTTGAGCATATGACACAAACAAATCAGAGCCGTCCACGTGAGATCGGGCGATCCTGATTAAAATTGGATTTGCACTCAGGAGAAGCAGTGCGGGGATTCGATTTCGACCTGGAGGCAAAGGAGAGCTTTATCCACTGCACTGCACACATGCATTGGTGAGGAGAATGCTCTTGCACCAAGTGATCTTGACCATTGGATCTCGATCCGACGGTCGATATCAAGCGTTGATGTTCATTTGGAGAGGTGGAGCGAAAGGCCTTAGCGGGCATTGGGCAGCTAGGATGGCTCCACGTGGCGCCATCTTGGTCGTCCATCGTTTATAAGTTGCAGTTGGTGGCATAAATGTCGGATTGGACCGATTTTCGTGCTGTTGGGCTACAATTGTCGATTGAACCCATCCGTGTGGTCGGATTTGTCATCGAATGCATGAATTTACACCACCTTAGCCACTTGACCTCCGATCTTTCTCAAACTGTATCTGATGCTACGAAAGTCTGATTAGGGCGATCCTGGAGTCATTGAACTCTGATCGTTGCCTTGATTAGATCTGTATGGTTGGATCTTCAATCCGAGGCCCCGATAAAATATTGTCATATTCCCTGACCATAAAAGGAAAAATTAACCTAAACTTTATACAATCTAAATTAAATGCAAGATGATGTATGTTATGCAATATTTATAATGTATAATGTAACTATACACCTAAAAACATGCATAAATAGACGATTTATGTGATATAAACATGTTTACATTAACGGGCTGCTTAAATTTCTTCAGTAGGGGGTCGTCATTACCTCGTCTGTGATGGGGTAGGTGGTGACGTTGGGGGTGCGGGCATATACCACTTAGTAACCGAGTAGGTTTGAGCGTGGTTTCGTCTTTATGTTATTATGGTTTACAATCAGTCGTTATAGTATGTGACACAACAGCTACCAGATTACTACAAGATTTTTTTCTTTTTTACTCGGAATAACAAGGTTTTCCTGAGGTCGAACTCAGGGAGCAATTATGTTTCTAGAAGTATGCATAAGTTCTCAATTATGTTACAAAAATTAGAGAGAGAGAGTTTTGTTGGCTTCTTCTTCTCTCTTCTTTTTCTTTCTTTTCTTCCTCTCTTTGCTTTCCGTACTCTTCTTCAGTCTTGCCTTTTCTTTTATCTTTTTCTTCTCTGCGGCAGTGGTGATCTTCCTCTTCTTTTCTTCCTTCTTCTTAGCCACTGACTTTCCTTCCTCTTTTCTTCTTTTCTTTCCTGCCTTTCTGGCGGCTGCAAAGGCTTCTGCCTTCTTCTTTCTTCTTCTTTGTGCTCTGGCCACTGGCCTTTCTTCCTCTTTCTTCTTCTTCTTTCTTCTTTGCTTGCGGCTGTGGTGATTCCGACATCTGATGCAATGCTCAGACGACTTATCTGTGGCTTTGCTACAGTGCCTTCCTTCTTCTTTCTTCAGCTGCCTAGTGTGGCTTCTTCTCTTCTTCTTCTGTTTCTCTCCTTCCTTCCTTCTTCTTCAGCTTCTGCTGAGCGGCTACGGCTTCGGTCGCTTCTCTTTTTCCTCTTCTTCTTCTTTTCTTCCTGCACGCTCACACAAAGGTCAGAGCAAAACCTACCCCTACCCCTTCCCCGCATCTCTCTCTTTCTTAGAATTCTCTCTTAGGACTACTCTCCCAGAGTCGGGTAATCGGGTGCGGGTATCGCGCCCGGGACCAGGCCCACCGGCGTGCGGTGGTGGGCGAGGAGTGCGTGGTTCGGGTAGTCGAATCCGGCCCAGACCCGCGGGGCGTGAGCGTGGGCGAGGGCGAGCGAGCGCGTGGCACGCTGCGTGCGGGTGAGAGGGACCTGACCCCTGTGTTCGAAGGCAGTAAGCCCTATGCACTTTTGCAATTTAAGTGTGGGCGCTCGGCCGCACACTTATGAGGTGGGACTGAAGTCCCACCTCCCGATTTTGTGCCCGTAGGCGAGGAGTCCGCGGCCAATTGAAGCAGCTGCAGGGTTTGCGAACCAAATCGCAAGCCTAGATGCCTTCGTGGAGACTGCCCGCACAACCTGGGACGTGCGCTTGGGCTGGGGAAGACCTAGAGATGCAAGTAGAGCTGCTGCAGCAGGTCGACAATGGCGGCGAGAGGGTGCGAACCTGAAATCACAGTGACGGCCTCTCGGCCAAGTCAGAACACGTGGAAAGCTTCGCCGGAGTGTGGCGAAGCCTGTGCGATGGTCGGCGAGGCACGGGAGTGCGTGTAGAGGTCGACCTAGGTCAGACTGTGGGTGGAAAGATGGGTTTATTCGGAGGATGGTTGGGTGGTGCTTGGCAGTGAATGGAGAGGGGGGATAGGTGGAGTGGAGTGTGGGGGAGCTTCTGGGCTGGTCGGTGAGGGGTGGAGAGGTCTGTGGACGTGGGATGGACTCGCCGGAGAGGGTGATCGGAGATGGGGAAGATGGGTCTGGACAGTGGCAGTCGGGTGGTCGGAATGACAAATTGGAAGAGGGAAAATATAAGGGAGAGAGAGAGAGAGACTATTTATCTATTTACTTGACGAAGGGGGAGGGAGGAGCATCCGGCTCGTGCCTGCTGTAGCTGGAGACGAAGACGCCCTGGAGGAGGGTTTCGGCGATGAGGAAGCAGTCGGAGGGTGCCAGCAGGTACAGCCTAGCGCGGACGACAGGGCAGAGTAAACCCTGCTGCAGGTAGGGCAGCAGAGCGACGAGGAGGAGGAGAAAATCGTCAGAAGCTTTGGGCTCTCTGACCGGAGGGGGAAGGGATGAAGAGGAGGTGTTTCTCCATCAAAGAAAGCTTGAAGGAGTCGGCAAGGTATGCCGCTCCTTATAAAGGGCTTGGCGCGGAGAGAGGGACGAGGTGGCGTCGTGCCAGCCTCGCCAGAGTAAGGTCAGAAGGGATAGCCATGCCTTCCGCGCATTCGCACGGAAGGCATGGTTGACAGCATAGGTCGTGGGCGTGTCCCTGCGACAGAGGACGTCGCAGGGAACCCCCCTTCTGTTCTAGAGGACGGCAGCCTTGCCCTGCGCAGTGCCATCCTCCGCGCAAGGTCACCGGAGGCATGGCGCTGCGCAAAAGTGGCAGGGAGGACCATTCTGCAAAGAACGATGAGAAGTTGGGGGCCTAAATGCAAGGGTTTCAAAAGATAAGGGTCAAAAAGTAAATAAAGATGACCAAATTATAAAGTCGGTCAAGGAGGTCTTTTCTTAGGCTCAAGTTTTTTACCAAACCAATTTGAACCTAAGGATTTTAATGGTGAATTTTAATTCTAGGTTGGACCATGTTTAGTTGGCGAATTTGCGTAAAAACCCAAATTAAGTCATTAATTGGGCATGGTTCTCATTTTAGGTCAAAATAGATTGCAAAGGCCAAATTGAAGGTTCTACCCCTAGGGAATAATTTTCTATGATTTTTAGAGGGTTTAGTTGATTTTTATCCTACCTCGAACCCCGTGAATTGAAGTGGATTTATTTTTACGGTTATAGAATGTCATGTAATTCCTAGAAGTTGCTATAACCTTTTTCAGATTAGATCATCCCACTTCCCTCATTGTTAAGCTTGTTTGACCTGTGTTTGAACCCTTAATTGCCTTGTTCGCAAACTGCATTGGTGAAATTGTAGTTTTACCCCTGATGATTTGTTTTATTCTTTAACTCAGAATTCTCTGAGTTAAGCCTCTCTTTGGGTTTTGTAAGAGCTTTTTCACACATATTTGGATTCGATTGTGCTAGTTAGGGTTTATGATGAGGTTCTCATCACCTCTCATCTCCCGGGTGACTTGGCGGACGATCTTAGATATTGATCCCCCTCCGCTGATCGCCATAGGGTGAGCTCCGGACTACTCTCCCGATGAAGGTGGGTGGGGAGCTTTAGGTGGACTAGGAGGAACTTCCCCTTTCTAGCTATCGAGCTCACATTTTAACTTCTCGAGCTGTTCACGCAGGTGGGCGTTCTCTTTTTCCACCGTGTGATGCCACTTCATTTGTTCGTCTTTTGGACTGAAACTTTGGGGTTCTTCTGGTTGAATCATGCCCAACTCCTACATTTACATGATCTCAAGGAGTTTGTCAGCAATTGACTGCTGTTCAGCCTTTATAGCCGCCAGCCTAGCCCTGTACACTTCTTCCCTCTCTTGCATTTCAAGGAGGGGATCCCACTGTGGGACCTCGAGTAGCCAGCTAGGCTGAGTTGGCATCTCCTTACTTGGCCCAACATGAAAGGGGAATCCCTTGGACACTGAAATGATAGATTCCGACTGCACCGTTGCCTTCTCGGGATTATCGCGAGAGGAATTGCAAGCTGTGGGGGCCATTGCTAGGATTTAAAGCAAGGAAACGGTATCAACTAATAATCGTTTCCAACAGACAATGCTAATTGATTGAACTCTTTAGTAAAAGGGGATCTGAATCAAGAACAAATACTGGCAATCACAGAAAGAAAAGCACACAAGATTGGTGACCCAGTTCCACCCGAAGGGGTGCACGTATGGGGGGAGGGCGATGCTCTCAAGTTTCTACTAAAATTGGTGGGTAGTACAGAGTTGAATTGGTGGAGGAGTGAGTGCGGACGAGGCATGCATGTGGGAAAGGGGACCTCACCCCATGTTCTGAGGTGAAGAGAAAGAAACACAAAAACAATAAAAAGCACGCACCTGTGCCAAGCATTTCCGAGGTGGGACTAAAGTCCCACCTGCTTCTTCGCGCATCCGCAGGGAGGAGTCTCGTCCAATTAAGGCAGATGCAGTCGCTGATGCCTCTGCTTGTTAGGTGCAAACGACTCGTAGAGGGATTCCACGCACTTGCAACGCCTCTGCTTGGAGTAGGATAACCTGGAGCTCGCGAGCAAGCTCCTTCGTGCCTTCGCTAATGGCGGCGGAGGGGTCAAACCTAAAATGCACGAATATGGCCTCGCGGCCTTGTCAAATGCCTTGGAAATCTTCACTGTGTCACAGCGAAGGTGGGACGGTGGTTGACTGGCCACGGGGAGACCTAGGCGTGTGTGCTTAGGTCGCTCTGTGGCCGTGAAGATGGGTTAGGTCAGTGGGTGCTTGCGAGGGGTATGGCGGTCAGTGGAGAAGCGGATGGCGATCAGTGGGTGATGGCTGTGCTTCTGAGGGGTCTGGCGAGGTGGATAGGTGTGGGGAGGTGACAGGGACACCTCGCCGGTGGTCTACCAGAGGTGGAGAAGATGGTGGTGGTCTGTGGTTGTCGAGGGGTTGGAAATAGAAATAAAGAAGGGGAAAATGAAGAGGAGAGGAGGAACTTATCTATGGTGATTAGAGCGAAGGGGAGGTAGAGGGATGGATGGCACGTATCTCTCGTCGCCAGAGACGAAGGCCTTGAGATGGAGAGGCGGCGACGACAAGGAGGTCAGAGAGACGTGCGCTGGTGCGGCGCAACGCGGAGGAAAGAGGCAAAGCGAACCCTGCCACTGGTATGGTGGCAAAGTGACGAGAAGAGGGAGAGGAGGTTGCCGGAGCTTGCGGGCATCTGACCGGAGATGAGGAAGGAGGAGATTGAGAGGGTATCTCAGGCCAGAACAAGCTTGCCCGATGAGACCGGACCTGAGGTTTCATTTATAGGCACAAGCAGAAGGTTAGGTGCAAGGTGGCGGGCAAAAATCCTCGCCGGAGGTATGGCCGGAAATGATACCCATGCCTCTCGGGCATTCGCACGAGAGGTATGGGGTGATTCAGGGCATGGGGAGCTGCTCAAGCGGTAGGGGACTTCGCAGAGGACTCCCCATTCAAATTTGGGAGCAACTCCCTAGGGAAGCGAGGAGAAATCCTCCGTGAAACTTCGTCGGAGGTATAGGTCTCTGCTGTAATGGCAGAGGGATCGGAATACGAAAAGTGAAGAAGAAATTGAGGGGGTTTTCGCAAGGGTCTTCAAAAGTTAGGGGTCAGAATGTAATTAGGTGGATTATTTTGCAAAATAGGTTAAGATGACCTTCCCTTAGGTCCAAATTTTAATACAAACCTAATTTAGACCTAAGGAATCCATTGGTGAAGTTGGATTTTAGGTTTGACCACGTTTAACAGGATATTTTGCATAAAAATCCAAATTAGGTAAAATATTGAGCTTGGATCCCAATCTAGGTCAAAACAGGTTCCAAAGGTCAAATTGAAGGTTCTAAACCCTAGGGAATATTTTTCATGAATTTTAGAGGGTTTAGTTGATTTTTATTCTGCCTGAAACCTTGTGAAATTAAGTTGATTTATTTTAGATTTACAGAATGCCATTTAATTCTTAAATTTCACAATAATCCTTTTTTAACTGATCCATCTTACTTTTTCTCTTATTAAGTCCAATTGACCTATGTCTAGATCCTAAGAAATCCTGTTGATGTATTGCAATGGTAAAATTACAGTTTTACCATTTGTTTCATGTATTCTTTTCAGATCAATAATCTCTTGAGTTAGGCCTTCCTTTAGGTTATGCATGAGTTTTTGTTCATTTTATTAGGTCAAAATAAATTAGTTAAGGCTCATGATGAGGTTCTCATCACTTCCCACTATTGGGGAGGTGTTGTTGAGGCCCGCAGCTGTTGGGGGGAGAAATTACTTTTACCACCCTTTTCTTTGCAAAATTGATCCTCCTCTCTCTTTTTCCTGATTGTTAGCCTAATGGAGTGAATTAACTAGAGGAGATGCAACGGGTGCGTTGTTGTGGGACCTGCATGAAATATAAAATAATTACATAATAAGCAATAGAATAAATGTAAACTTAAATAATGATGCTTGCAATCATTTAATGACCTAATGTGATTATTAACAAACATAAAATGTTAGAATAGAATTACTTAGGCGTAACAACAGTCCATTAAAATGGACTCATCAAATACCCCCATGCCTAAGATTTGCTAGTCCTTAGCAAAAATGAAAAATAATAGAAGTAATCAAAATATTTCTTCTTTTCATATTTCAAAACTTTAGAGATCCATACAAATGTGATGTAATAATAGCCTAGGTAATAGATCCAAGTGAAAAGCCAATTCGCATTTGCAGTTCGTACTTATCCCTTAGTAGATATTTCTATCAGGATAGGCAACTACTTTCCTCGGGGATAAAGTAGAAAATAATCTGTAAATTGACCCCGGCTTTAGGCTTAGGTAGGAGATATCGAGTTGAATGGATGTGTATTTGGTGGCACACACTCATCTGGTGCTACATGTAGTCTAATACTACAGACTCTAGATCTATAGACTATTAGACAAGTCAACTCAGAGAGATGCTAAATAACTGTGCTCTCTTGATGTTCCTTGGCGCTCACTCTTTTCTTTCTTTTCTTTCTGAGATCACAAATCTCGCCAGATTTAGTAACTGTACTCACTGTTTGGTGGCCTCATATGGCATTCACACTTTAATTAAAATCCTAATAACTTTAAAACTAAGTTAGAGTCCTTAGCCAATATACGGACGATCAGAAATACTGAAAGGTAGGTATGGGTCATATTTGGTGGATTGCGATATGTATTTTTGTTGCCTCAAAAATAATGTTACAACGATAAAATTATAATGTTGGACACTTTTTTTTTCTTTTCTCTCTTTCTTTTCTTCTTCTTGTTTTTTTTCTTTTGAATTGTTTCTTCTTCTCTTTTTCCTTTTTCTTTCTTTATCAATCAACATAACGCGATACAGACTTTTATTTAAGAGGCATTATTAGGGATGATGGTCAAGAGGATATTGTGTGGCTTATTTGGAGGAAGTGACTATTCTCAGCACCAGGAAGGAATGGATAGGACAGGTGTGTTTCTGACCTTTGACACTATTTCCCTCCTTCAGCCGAGAACTCTATGAAGGACGGTCATAACCATCCACCATAGTCATAGCTTTATTAAGACTCAATCTTTGTGTATCTGCCTTATTTGGTGACTCCCAAGAATTCACACAAAGTACGCACACAGAAACAGAGAGCGAAAACTATGCCTAACTATGAAGTATCATTATCTAATTGTCCAAAACTTAAGAGTCCTTGCACTAGACTTAGTGCACTGGTAATCTCTCTACTTTGTTCTCACAAACATGAGGTGGTTCTACTAGAAGATAGTATACCTGACTCCCTATTAACTGTCCAAGGGTTCAATAGACTAAAAATGCTTATTGATTTTCTTCAAAGATCCATAACCCAGTCTACGTACACTTGAAATAAATGTACTAGTTTCTAAACTTAAGAAATAATTTAAGAAGAAAAACCTCCAATGACAAAGATATTTTGTTAGGAACTAACCCATTCAACTCCAGAAAAGAGATTTTTTTTTATATGCTAACCTAAATGCATGAATACTTCCTAAAATGCAAAATGCACCCCCCCATGCCTAAATCCTACAATGTCCACATTGTAAAATTAAAATAGGGGGAGAAAGGAAAGAAATCACCTGACGACGGTGTTATTCAGAACACTAGGTTGCCTCCCTACAAGCGCTGCATTTTCTGTCAGCAGCCAGACTTATAAGGAACCTGTAAGTCTGGTTCTAGGCAGAAAAAATTAGGCCCTAAAAATATGCATAACAACGTGGGCCTAGAAAACAAGTAGCCGCGAATGTTGGCAAGCTGATGATGCAACGTAATCCCAAAATTTCGCCAGAAGGTATGAAATCAGAAAACCTTGTTGGCTACCTGGGGAGGTCTAGGAATAAGAAAAGGAATATGAAAAGAGGCCTCCCGAAATGAAATAAGTGGAGGATAACAAGGATCCTCCAAAGCAGGACAGGTTTTAAAAGATGTAAACATTATTATTTCAAACCCTTCAATGGCAAGACTAAAAGTACAAGCATCAATCCACACTCGCCATTCTAACTGAGGATGTACTGGCCTGATATGTTCTCCAGAAAGAATGTACATAAGCAGAGATCTGAGCCAAGGATCGGTTAGGGAGTGTAAGGGTTATTTGTAGTGTTGGAAGGTAATGATTAAGTCCAATGAGGGCTTAGTCGATCTCAAGTCCAATTTCAACAATGATTCAGATTGTGTATACTCCCTAACAATTGTAGACAATTTCACGTTACCCTACCTAGCATTAATGATCGGAGTCATATTTTCACCTTTCAGTATATGTGAATCAATGGAAGACTCCAAATTATAACTCTTTGATTGTAGGGTCAAAATATCAGAATCATTATCATTAATTTCATCCCCGGATTCATTTGGTTCCCTTGAGTTTTTGTTGGGGTGTATATGTGATTCATCGTAACAGGAGGAGTTGGATCAGTATCCTCAATTATTTCTAAAGGAGGATCAGTCTTAATGTTTTGGAGCAAGTCTATATCATGCAATTCTTTGTTCTTCTCGGGGCATAAATCCTCAATTGACGTGTTTGTCCCCGAGAGTCTCCCCTAGGCTTCTCACTATTTTGTTTGTCCTCCTCGAATATCAACTCCTGATTTAATGGAGGATGACTCTCAAAAGAAGGGAGGAATCTGGATTTCACCATATTATTTATATCCTCTGGGGGTAAATCCTCAAATAATAAATAATTCCCCTGTGATTCACTCCAGAATTTCAGTCCAGGTTCCTCCATTGGGGCATCCTCGTCCTCTGAAATAGACTTTTTATATCCTTGAGACCAAAATTGATCTAATTCATCCTCCATTCCCTTAGGGTCACCTTCATTGGGTGCATTTCAATCCTTAGGATGCTGAATGATAGGTGTTGATTCCCTAAGTGGAGGGTTAGGAGTAGGCTCACTAAGGGTAGAATGGGATTTCACCAGATAATCAATAGGGGAAGTGATAGAAACAATACAACCTTGACCCGGGTTAGTAGGGGTAAGGAAAATACTATCATTAGGGTTAAGGTCCTCAAGAGGTACCATCTTCCCTTTCTTTTGACTCCAATATAGCTCGGGTGGATAATCACTAGGATCGATCTCCTCTAGTGGCCATGTCTCATTGGGAGAGTTTAAGTGATAGCTACATAGAATTGGATCCCTATTGTCATTGGTTTTCTCAGAATTATTTTCATGATCATGGTCGTATGGGTAGGGATCAGAATTACTGGGAAGAGCGTAGCTAAGCTATCTTATTTCTTCATTTAATTGTTGACTATTCCTCAACATCTCTCCCATAGATTCCATCATTTCCATTAGTTGCTTTTGCATTTCTATTATAAAAAAGGAGAGGCTACTACTATCAGGTTGGGTAGGATAGTCAATTTCAGGCTCTGGTTGCCTAGGGGTATCGGTCCAACCTCGATACGGAAAATCATGAAGGGTGGGAGGGTTGGGTGTTTGCATAGAAGTAGGGATTCCAGGGTTGGAAAATCCCTCTCCTAGGCTCTACTCAAAAGTGGGAGTTATTGGGCCAGTAATCCCAGGATAAGAATAAGAATGATCCCATGAATTGTCAATGTACCCATCAAAGGATGAATACGCTCGGGGCATGGGATCCTGGTTAAAATTGGGAAGTATTGACTCTGATAATCTAAATGATAGAAATAAGGGTGATCCATTTCTTTAAGCCAAACAGTTTTAACTCTCTTAGGATTTAGAAGAATTCAGAACACAAGCAGAAACTTTCTAGAGAGTTCTATCGCTGTCAAAGCAAACGCAAATCCAGTGGGATCTGTTTTTAGTAGATTCTAGGTCTTAGAATTAAATGTTCAGTTGGTGGCCAAACAAGTTTTGCAAAAATTACGCTTCCTAGGCCAACCTTCGTTGGTGCCTATAACCAGGGATGGAAGTCTCGAATCGAGCCTACACACGAGGAATCGAAGTAACTTGGTAGATAGGCTTGTTGATTTCCAACTAACTTCCCTTGTGGTGCAAAAGAGGAGAGGTAGAAATTTATCTAGTGACCTTATGTGTGAGGTGCACAGTGTCTTAGGTGTGCAATCATACGATCGTGTTTTGAGTTTTGAAATTTCGTAAACAAGATCCTTTTCACACAACTTCAAGTCACAAATTTTAAGGTCCAACCTCTTAACAGTCCCAATTTTTAAAGTGACCACTGAATTAATTCTATTCAAGCACTTTAGTGGTCTTAGATTTAGGTTCAATGAAGATGCATGACAGGTATTTGATGTTAAAGAGAAGACGTACCTTACTCCAGCTTTCTTCGTGCAAGAATATATGCAATGCAGTAAGAAAAGCTAGATGCTGCTCATTCAGTCTTAGATGGTCGTCCTATAGATATGCAGCTTCTAACAGGCAGTTCGAATATATATATATATATATATATATATATAATAATAATAATAATAATAAGCAAACAAACCTAATCTAACTAACTAACTAACCAACATGCAGTTCAAACAATTTGAATAATCTTATAATCTAAATAAATGGGAACACACTCTCGAAAATACGCACCCGCATACAAGAGCGATAAGAAATAAAGAAACACTGGGAATACGTTTCCAAAAATACCCGACAAGGGTCCAAAAGACAGAAATTAAGTTCTAATGTCTATCTAAACTAAATCTAAACTAAGATCTAATGACTAAATCAGAAACAGGCTCCTCCGTAATCCTATGTGCGTGGGATCAAGGCCCACGTGCTTCTGTTGTTGTCCTCCAGGTGGCGTCAAGGTCCACCAAAAAGATCATCTCCGCCGTGTGCACCCATCGCGTTCGTCGTTCGATTCGTGCACACAAAGAGAACCAATGTCAATAACTCAGAAAAGCTTTTAAAATAGCATAAAAATAATATAAAATTCCTAAAAAAATTAATAGGCATGTTTCCTCCACGACAACGGCGTCATTTGAAAGAGCGATCTTCATTTTCATTGAAAACTTTAACATAAAATGATGTGTCGTATTTAATCGTGTGATAGAAAATCGCTTTTCAAAACATTTTAACTTTCAGAATCTAACCACGAATAGTTAGGTCGTCTCCACAGGGAGGAATTAACCTATCAAAAAATGAATAATGATGCATCAAGTAATCGGGAATATCATCGGATGTGCATGCTAACTAGTGTTCTCATTTCCAGCATAAATTCTCAATTTAGATAATTAACCAAGAATCTAAGGGTGCACATGCAAAATCACCACCATGGAAATACCAGAATTTCTATCTTAATACTAACAAGCATCATCAAATTTAACTAAATTAGAATTTGTTCCCCATAACAAAGATACATGTTAGCTTAGTCATGAGATGAATGTAATGTGACTACATGCAATTCAATTAGAATTGAGGGTCATTCATGCAATTCTACCGTAATATAATAATAATATAAATAATTGAATAGTATCTTTGACAATGGCATACCCCGTAAATTTTAATAGGGGAGAAAACAGTGGATTCTCCTTCTCTCTTGTGCGTGCGCGTGGAGTGGTGATCATCGGCTGGCTGGAGTTCGATGGAGGTGGACAGCGGCGGCCGAGCGGTGGAGGTGAAGACGTTGGTGTTGGGTTCTATCACACGGTAGTGCGTGCGGCCTGTGGCGTGCCTGCGGCTGTGCGCTCGCGCACAGGTGCATTGAGAGTGCTGCGCGGTGAAGGTAGGCTAGTGTGAGAGGATGCAGGCTCGCAAGGGCATGCTCGTGCTTTGGGTTCTTCTCTTCGTTGCAGTCGTGGAAGAACGAAGGAGATGAAGAAGACGAAGTGGAGGAGGCACACTTGCGGCTACTGGCCGTGTAAGGGTGCGACTGTGCTGCATGCAGTGAGGGTGCGCACTTGGTGAAGGCAGCGCAGCATGGCGACGGGACGCTACTGCTATGGTCTACCTGCGGGTGTGTTGCTTACGGTAAGGCCAGGCGTGGTGTGGCTTGTGAGGGCACGCCTGCAGGGCGCTCGGTGGGGGATGGTGTAGCGCCTGCAGGGCTGGCAAGGGTGCGGGTGTGGGCAGGCGGTGGAAGCTGTTGGCAGTGGGTGGTGGTGCGCCTGCAGGGTGCGCGGTGGGAGGATGATGCGCTGCTTGCAGGGCGCACGGCTGTGGTGTTGGAGAGATTGCAAGCAGGCTGGAGGCACCGTGCATGCCTTCTCCACAGTGCACTCCCTCTCCACGGTGAAGGTGGAGATGATCCCCGCCAGGGGGAGAACAAGCCTCCCCTCTCTCTCTCGCCAAGGGCCTCTTTTATCTCTTCCCCATCCGCAAGTCAAGGGATTTTTAAATCCCTTACTAAATTTGGCCTGCCGCTGTTGGGGACGTGCTGTTGAGGTCGGTGGCTGTTGGGGGGATGTTATTGAGGTCGACGGCTGTTGGGGGGAGAAATTGCTTTTACCACCCTTTTCTTTGCAAAATTGATCCTCCTCTCTCTTTTTCCTGATTATTAGCCTGATGGAGTGGATTAAGTGGAGGAGATGCAATGGGTTCGCTGTTGCAGGACCTGCATGAAATATAAAATAATTACATAATAAGCAATAGAATAAATGTAAATTTAAATAATGATGCTTGCAATCATTTAATGACCTAATGTGATTATTAACAAACATAAAATGTTAGAATAGAATTACTTAGGCGTAACAACAGTCCATTAAAATGGATTCATCAAGAGTCTCTCATTTTCTCTCTCAGATTGCGTAAAGAGAGCCCTCAGGGGCTTCTCTTCCCTATTTATAATATAGGAAATATCCTAACAACATTAAATCCCTCGTAACGGTCCTCGCGGATTCTCTAGCACGTCTGTTACTTGGCTATTAATAGCGTTGGTAAATGCCATCGTTAATGCCAACGTGGGTGTTTTTGTCGCCTCTTCAACTACGGTTAACCCGAGCTCTTCGGTGGGTCGGACCTATCTGGATCCGCTTAGATGAAGGCGAGTTCGAATCCGTCTAAGTATAAGCGAGTCAATCTAAGTATAGGCGATTTTGCCTTCTAATGTCTACATCCCTTTCAGATCCCCTTCCATCTAAGCTCTTCCATGACTTGCCTAAATCGTCCAAGAGTTCACGCAAACTCTTAGAAATTCCTAAACCTAAGCCCCTAATTTCTGAGCTTTCAAGCTTGTTTCCAAGCTTGAAGCTCGACCCTATGGCTTATAAAAGGACCCACATTGCAAACCTTACATCCTTAGCTAGGTTTAAGGCCAGAACAACATCTTCTTCCTCTCCCACGACCAGCTTCAACCTAAGCTTCGGCGGTCTCCTTCTCCATCTTCCTAAGGACGGCCAACGGCTAAATTGGCCCGTTCCAACTTCTTCCTCAAGCTCGTCCGTGTCTCGCCAGCCACCGCGAGAGCGTCCTTTCCTCGCTGCCGTCTCCCTCAACGGAGCCAGTTCCCTCTCCGGTGCCGGCCAATCAAAGCCGGCGCCAACTTCTTCCTCGTCGTCCATAATTAGGTCCACTCTCTCTTTCTCCCTAGGTTCTATCTATCCCTTTTTCCCTTCATTTCGATCGCTGTTCACACCGTTCATCCTTTGTCTTCCCCACAACCAGCCAAGCTCCGGCGAGGCCTCCACAGCTCCACAAGCCACCACTCACCTCGCCACGACTCCCACAAGCATCGCCGTGCTCCACTGACCAAAACCCCTCAAGAAATTGAGGGGATTGGTCCCTCACTCGCCTCACCGGACACGATCACCTCCGCATCGCCTTCTCGCCTTCGTCCGACCACCACATGGTTCCACTCACCTCACAACCACCACCACTAGATGCCACGTCCTCCGGCGACACTAGTGATCCATCTAATTGGGGCTTTTGAGCCCGTATGCTTGTTTCAGGTCATCACTGCCCTCCGCCGCTACCGCCATCATCTCAGACGACATCCGCTATTCTCCAGTTGCATTCGCTCCAGGTCTTGGTTCCAGAAGTCACGGTTCCATTCCAGGCTTCCTCCCAGGTGGTCAATCATAGAGCATATCCACTCTTGTTGCTTCAATTTGGAGAACTACCATAGCAGCAGCTTCGCACAAAGGAAACGGGACTCAATAGTCCCACATCGTGGGAGTAGGAAGCACTGACGCTGAATAAATTGGATTTATGGTTAGTGTTGTTTGCCTCGAGACGCATGGGGTGAGGTCCCACTACACCCATGACCCGACCTAACTTTTCACTCTCTCATCACCACTGCCAGTGAGCCTGGACCCTGGTACGCATACTCGATTACCCGAATATCAGAGAAGACACTGTAGCAGGCCACAATTAAGTCGTCTGATACACCTGCCAGAGGTCTGATTTGGGTTAAAAATATTGTGGCATTATTGAAACTTAGCTTGCATGGCATTTCTGATTTAGGGTTGTTGTTCAAACATTTGAGTAGTTGATATATATGTATCTAAACTAATAATTGGTGATTTAAATCACCATTATTTTGTCTTAGACATCTTTTTATCCTCTTAAACTCATGATATACTCATGTTATGCATTGAACATCAATTTTGAGTAAAGGTTATTCATTGAAAATAATTATTCTTGGCTTGGTTCCTTGTGCTGATTTATATATTAATCAATATTAGTGTGTGAATTCCTATTTGCTCCCTGTGTTTAACCTTGGACTTCACTTTTAGATATTAGAGATATAATTTGTATTTGTTGAAGAGTGATTTAGGAGACTTTTACTATAATGAGACACTTTAATCTCCTGAAAAGCCATGTCAACACCTAATGTGCAAACCCTTCAATGGTTGGACGACCAATTCTCAACTTGGATGTCCAATTAGTACTCACTGGACATCTAATGAAATGACTCAGCGCCCTTTTTAGTCGGATAAGACGTCTGGAGTGTCAGTCAGACGTCTGCACATATGTCTGGACGTCCAAAAGTAGGGAAATATCGCACATTCTTTTCGCTCTGTGCGCGGGCGGCGTGCAGAGTCTCTCTCTCTCTCCTCCACCCCCTCACCCGAACCCTAAAACCTCCCTATTTAAACCCTCCATACACTCCACACCCCACCACTCGAGCCACCGCCACCTCCACCTTCTCCCTGCGTCAGCCACGCCCCACCAGCCTCCTGTCTCTGCTGCAGCCGCGACGAGGAAGGAGAGGAGCCAGCGTGGGAGAACAAGGAAGTGAAAGAGCGAGAGAGTGCGAAGGAGTGAGAGGAGAGCGAGGGAGAGGGACGACGGCTGCGGGAGCTCAAGGAGGAGTTCGTGGAAGAGAGGAGGACGCCAGTAGGGAGCTTCTCAAGCTCCTGCAGCTGCTGGAGTTGTTGCTACGTTGATTGAGGGCGAAGGTGCGAGCAAGGCGAGCTATGCAGAGGAGTCCTGATACTGGAAGTTTTCCAGTATCAGACGTCTGGAGGGTCGACCAGATATCTAGAGAGGCATCAGGACGTTCGGAGCTGAAGCCGGACGTCTGAAAGCATATATCGCACAAGGTACGTGTTTCCTGTGCTACTTTCCGCCATGCAGATCGTACCACAAGAAATGTTGGGCTGAGAATGGGTCTGCGTTTGGCATACACAGGTACAGGACGTTGGAAAGGCACGTGGTGCACCTTTCCAGGTACTTTTAGAAGTCTAACCACATGGCCAAACATCCTACGGCACTTTCGGACGACCGGAGGCATAGTCTGACGTCTAGAACTTCCTTCAGACGGTCGCAGAGGGACCCGGATGTCTGAGAAACCCATAGGAGACACAAGGTGAGATTTGACGTCTTTTAAGACGTCTCGGACTAGTCCCAAACGTCTTATTTTGGACAGTAACCGTGTTTTTAGCCTGTTCAAAGCCCAAACGGAATCAGATTTCTACAAACGAAGTACCATTGTTTTCCATTTGAGTTTCTCTACATGTTAGTGCAGAGTACCTACTGTTTTGAGCTCGTCTGAAGTAAATTAGTCGTTGGTACAGGTGACCAGCCAGTGGAATGTTCGGGGCCCGCGGAGACGACGAGATCTGCGATGCAGGCCCCCATTCCTCCCGTAATACCTGGTAGAGTGGTTTACTATAACATTATGATTTACGCAATGAAAGAGCATGTTTAGAATACTTAAATAAACCTTAGGATGAAACATGAGCCCTAGGGTAGAAACAAATGAGAATGGTTGAGCTACTCTATTTACTTAAGATGCATGTTAAAATATGAGTTGCCTATATGTGAATGAGAAATTGAACTGTGAAATCACAAATTGCATGTATATGAATGAGAATTGAATTGTGAAAACACAAGCTGCCTGTATATGGATGAGGAACGAGTTATGAACCATGAGATCTGAATACTAATAAATGGAACGAATACGGTACATGAACCATAAGGGGAATTAGAAGTAGAACTCCAGTGTATGAAAGGAAATCTGGTATGTAGACGGGAAGTGAGCTGGCCCTTGTGTACACAGTACCAAGGAGAGCAACTGTCCCTTTTTAGTGTAGAGGGGGAGCCAGCCACCCCTGGTTGAGACTCGGGGTAGGACTGATCACTCTACACCGACTCTTGTTGGCCCTCGTGTACATGATACAGAGGTGAGCTACTAGTGTAGGGAGGGAGCTAGCCACCCCACGGGGCCCGGGGTTAGGACTAGCCAACCTACACCGACTTTTAGGCCCTTTGGGCAAACCAAGATAGTCGGACGAAGGTATGCGGACTGTGAAGGGGCAAAACCCCTGTTCTGAGAGGGCAAGGCCCTATACTGTTTTGTGCTATACCTTTGGCATATCCGCTAGCGGAAACGACTGACCGCGTGTCAGTGCGGGGTAGCTATCCGTGCGCTTATCACGCGTGCCGTAGTCACCACTACGTCGCGACAGTGACCTCGGGGTGGTTAACTGGGTGTAGGACTATCATGGGGGACACTCCCAACCAAGAGAGCATCACGTGTACCTTCTACTCCACGAAAAAGACTGCAATCAAGATCTTTCCCACAAGGAACAAGCAAGATCAAGAAATACTTGGATTCTTGTGAAATAAATGAACCAGAAATACTTAAATGAGATAAATAGAAATGAGAATAAAACCTAGTTACTTGTTTTACCTTGCACATAAATAATGTAAACACCACTCTACTCAGCGTTCACTGACTCTGTCTTTTGGTAACTGATGGAACGTCGGTTTTCGTTGTTAATTCGTTGTAGTAAAGCCGGTTGTTACCAACGTTTCATATAAAAATTTTTTACTCGGAAAAATAAAAGAGTTCCCGAGGTCGAACTCAGGGAGCAAGTTGTATTCTAGAGATATACAAATTCTATTACAAAAATAAAGAGAGAGAGAGAGATGAAAAATTGGCTTCTGCTTCTTTTCTTCTTTCTTCCTCTTTGTCTTTGGTTCTTCCTGTTCTTCTTCTTCTTCTTCTTTTTCTTCTGCTTTCTTCAGATTTTCCCCTCGTGCTCTTCTTCTTCTGTTCTTCCTTGTTTCCTTTCTTTCTTTTTCTTCAGATCATCTTCTTCTTTTCTTGCTTCTTGCTTCTTTTCATTTCTTCTTCTGCAATCGTGGTGCTTCTGCCTTCGGCTACTAAGTCTCCCTTCCTTCTTCTTCAGCCTGCCTTCTGTGTTGCTCTGGCTGCTGGCTGTCCGTCGTCTGGCCCGGAGCTTCGACGACTTAACTGAGCAGTTGCTACAGTGCAGCTGCTTCTTCTTCCGCAGTCCTTCACCTGTGCCTGCACGCTCAAGAGTTCATCAGAAGGCAAAAACCTACTCTACCCCCTTTCCCCGCGTATCTCTCTCTCTCTGAAATCACTCTTCGGAAGCTCTCCCAGAGCGCTATCGGGTAATCGGGTTCGGGTCAGGCCCGGGTCCAGGCCCACCGGCGTGCGTGGTGGGCGAGGAGTGCAGGTCAGTCTAATCGGGTCGGGCCAGGTCCGCGGAGCGTGGTCACGGACGAGGCCGAGTCGGGTCGGGTCGGGTGAGAGGGACCTCACCCCGTGGTAACTGAGGCAAACAGCATACGGCAGTTTTTCAATTTATGTGTCCGCGCGCCTTTGAGAGATTCCGAGGTGGGACTAAATGTCCCACCCCAATTCTCTTACGCCTGCAGCAGGGATGGTGCTCCCAATTGCGTCGGCTGTTGAGGCGTACAGCTCCAATCGAGGGCCAGGGTGTGTGCGTGAGTCTCTTCCGCGCTGGCCGTAGCTATTCAATCTGGGACATCTCGGCTTGGAGCAACCTCGAGCAGGCTTCGAGCTTCCTCGCCAATGGCGGCCAAGGCCTGGAACCTGAAACCAATGGCACGGCCTCTCGGCCAAATCAGACAGGCGGAGGACCTTCGCCGTGGCACGGCGAAGGTGGTCAGGGGGTCTGCAGGGGGTGTGATGGAGCTGTTAGGTCGTCCTAGGTCAGACTGTGAGCGAGGGAGTGGGTGTGTTCGGTGGGTCTGCAGAGGGTGTTTGGTGGGAAGTGGAGGGGCGGAAGAGGATCAGGGTGAGGAGGCGGAAGTTCTGCGGTGGTCGGCGAGCCGTGTGGGTCGCTGAGGTGATGGGAGCGGCTCGCCGGAGGGTGGTCGGAGGCGGAGAGGATGAGGGTGAACAGGGTCGGTAGAGGGCTTAATTGACTAAATCGAAAGCGGGGAAAGAAAGAGGAGGAGAAGGGGAGTAAGTCTAACTTAACTGCAGGGACGAAGGGGGAGGAACAGGGCGACAGTCGTATCGACTGTCGCCGGAGAAGATGATGCTCAGGGAGAGGGGCGGCGGCGAGCAGAAGGCTGGAGAGGCGCCAGCTGGGTGCGGCGTGGCGCGGGAAGAGCAGGGGAGGAGGTCTCTGCTGCTGGTAGTGCGGCAGAGCGAAGAGGTGGAGGGAGAGGAAGTCGCCGGAGCTGGTGAGCGTCTGCCGGAGAAAGAAGAGACGAAAGCTGGGGGTTTTCTCCGTCAGATCCAGGCTCCTTGGTCGGTGGAGCGGCGGGGGGTATTTATAGGGTTGTAGCAGGGAGGAAGGCGGAGGGAGACGACGTGTCTCCCTCGCCGGAGCATGGTCGGAATTCGAACCCATACCGTCCGTGCGTTCGCACGGCCGGTATGGGGGGCTACAGTGACCATGGGGGTGCTCCTGCGACGGCTGACGACGCAGGGCACCCCCGGTACACTTGCCAGGTCTTCCACCTCACCCTGCGCGGCGCCATGCTCCGCGCAAGGTCGCCGGAGCATGGTGCTGGCAGGGTTTTGCAGGAGGGACCTGTTTGCAAAGAACGAAGGAGAGTTAGGGGCCTAAATGCGAGGGTTCAAAAGTTGAGGGCCAAAGAGTAAATATATGAGGACCAAAGTGTAAATTCGGTCAAGGAGGTTTCTTCTTAGGCTCAAGTTTTTATACATGACTAATTAGGACCTAAGGAATCTGATGGTGAATTTTATTTTCATATTAAACCTTGTTTGACCGGTCAATTTGCGCAAAAACCCAAATTAAGTTATTAATTGGGCATGGTTCTCAATGTAGGTCAAAATGGGTTCTAAAGGCCAAATTGAAGGTTCTAAACCCTAGAGATTATTTTTCTATGAATTTTAGAGGGTTTATTCTATTTTTACTTTGCCTCGAACCTTGTGAATTGAAGTGGGTTGTTTTAGGGTTACAGATTATCATTTGGTTCCTTGGAAGTGCTGTAGCCCTTGCTAGATCATCTCATCCCACTTTTATTCTTATTAAGCTGTTTTGACCTATGTTTGGGCCCTGAATTACCCTGTATGCAGATTATACTGGTAAAATTGCACTTTTACCCCTTATGACTTGTTTTCTTCTCAAACTCAGAATTCTCTGAGTTAAGCTTTTCCTTGAGATATGTAGGAGCTTTTATCCTTTGTATTGGGTCAAAATGAGCTAGTTATGGCTCATGATGAGGTTCTCATCATACCCCCATGCCTAGCTTTTGCTAGTCCCTTAGCAAAAAAAACTTAAGGTTTCAACCCTTGTTCTAGACCATGAAGTTTTCAATGGTTTTAGATAAGTGCTTTTTTATTTGAGCATAGATTAGGTTAGAATGCTGACCATAGGCCTAAAAGATACTCTAGTACCAATCAAGATCCAAATCTGTCTAGCCTTAGCCTCAGTCTTTTAGCAAAGGTTTTTAAGGCCCACAAGAACTAACCTAAGGTTTATTGGACTTCGTGGTTAAAGCACCCGTGCTTGAAATGATTTTAGCCCTGGCTCAGTTCGCAGTGCGTTTTGTAAGAGAGAGAGATAGAAAGTTTTTTTCTGTTTGGAGAGTTTTCTCTCTCTTTTTCTTTTTAGTTCTAGTCTAGGATTGGCTTTTCAACACGGTCTGTATCAGATTCCTTGCTCCCATCATCAATCCTCAAGGGTTCCTGGCGATCGATGCTTCGAGATAGCACCGCCCATGGCAACCCCCGGAACCCTGGCTATTGAGATTTCGAGATAATCCCATCCATGGTATTCCGTGGCCGAATCCAGACCCTGGCAATTGACATTTCGAGATAATGCCATCCATGGAATCTGAACCAGCAGAGTGCTTACATGCCCCCCGTAGGATATGTAAATATCCTAAGAGACAAGCACCGAGGAGATGATATTTTGTTACGCATCTTCGAGGGGATTTCCCGCCTCTCCGCGCTGGGAACTCGTCCAAATCAACTTGTGTTGATCGGCCATTCCTATTCTAGGTGTTCTTTTCAGATTTTTGCGACGCTTCTGCGTGATTCTGATTTTTATGCTTACTGAACCAGGCTGTGTGTGAGATTAGGGTGCTTAGGTTACTGAGTCCCGTAAACCAAAAATTAGTTAACGAGGCCGAATACTCCCTAAGCCTTAGACCTAATACTTCAGCTTTTCATTTTCCTCAACCTCTTGAGGAGTGTTCAGATCTTAATGAGTACTAAGAGTCTATTCAAGAATGCCTAAGGTTTGCATTCTTACTAATCTCATTGTGCACTTTTCAGTTATTTTCTTGAATGAGGTCTAGAACTTCGGTTAATTCCTTAGTTCCTTACTAATGACTATCAACTTTTCTTATAATTTTGTGCTCCTTTTTCATTTTGTTTCTTTTCTCCTTCACAAAATTTTCCTTCTCCTCTTTTCCTCTTATTCTTTTTCGAAAAATTTTTTAATTTTTATGGTATTTTTGGCATATGTGAATTTTTTTGTTTGAAACCTTTTCTTACAAGTTTTTGCACTTTCCTACCCCCCCATGCCTAAGATTTGCAATGTCCTCATTGTAACCTGGGGGGTCTTAGTTCAGGGTGAACTTCGAGTGCTGAAAGGTGTCAGAACGAGTTTCAGGTTTTCAAAGAGAATGACGGGCTGCCTCCCGTTAAGCGCTGAGTTTTATGCCATCGGCTGGGCGCAATAAGCTCAAGGGGAAAGGAGGATATGAGATGCCTCAGCCAAATCAGTAGAAGTTACATCAATGAACGGCTTGAGTCTTTGACCATTCACGATGAAAGGTTCAGAATCGTGGCTGAGTGGACTGATTTCGATTGCTCCATTTCCAAAAACCTGTCGGACCAAATATGGTCCGACCCACTTAGATCTCAGTTTTCCTGGGAAGAGTTTGAGTCGGGCATCAAAGAGTAGGACCTTTTGACCAGGATGAAAGATCTTTCTCGAGATGTGTTTGTCGTGGAAGGCTTTGACCCGCTCCTTGTAGATTTGCGAGTTCTCGTACGCGTCTGTGCGTAATTCATCGATCTCGCTGATTTGGAGTTTTCTGTGGGTCCCAGCCTTAGAAAGATCTAGATTACAGTTTCGTACTGCCCAATAGGCTTTATGCTCCAGTTCGACGGGAAGGTGGCATGCCTTTCCGTACACCAATCTAAAGGGAGACATGCCCAATTGGGTCTTGTGGGCGGTCCTATAGGCCCACAATGCTTCCGGAAGTCGGGACGACCAGTCCTTCCTGTCAGGTCGAACAGTGACCTGTAGGATTTTCTTGATCTCCCGATTTGACAGCTCAGCTAGACCATTAGTTTGGGGGTGGTAAGGAGTAGAGATTCGGTGAGACACCCCGTATTTGGTCATCAGTGACCTAAACTGAGCATTTGTGAAATGGGTCCCCCCATCAGAGATTATTGCACGAGGAATCCCGAACCTTGAGAAAATGTGTTGATGAATGAATTTGAGAACGATTTTGTGATCACAGGTTCGGGTCGGTATGGCTTCGATCCATTTGGACACGTAGTCCACAGCCAACAGAATGTATTCGAAACCATCCGAAACAGGAAAGGGGCCCATAAAATCAATCCCCCAAACATCAAAGATTTCGCATACTAGAATCGGTTGCATAGGCATCATGTTGCGATGGCTCATGTTGCCCAAAGTCTGGCAACGACTGCATGCCTTGCAATGACTGTATGCGTCTTTGAACAGTGTGGGCCAGTAAAAGCCGCACTGGAGGACTTTTGATGCGGTTTTATGCCCGGCAAAATGGCCACCGCATGCCTGGTCATGGCAGAAAGAGAGGATATTGTTGACTTCCCCTTCCGGGACACATCTCCGGATGATCTGATCGGCACCTATGCGGAAGAGGTACGGGTCTTCCCAAATGTAATACTTGGCATCGGAGCGTAATTTGTCTTTCTTGGCCTTCGGCCAATCGGACGGGGTCTGATGAGATGCCAAGTAATTTACAATATTAGCAAACCATGGAAGGCTAGTACCAATAGTCAGCAGGTGCTCATCGGGAAAATGCTCAGTGATGGGTCCGGAAGGGTCTATCATTTCAGAAGGAAGACGGGACAAGTGATCAGCTACCACGTTTTGTTTTCCCGCTTTATCGCGAATCTCGAGGTCAAATTCTTGCAACAGCAAGATCCATCGGATCAATCGAGGCTTCGCGTCCTTCTTTGCAAGGAGATGCCTCACAGCCGTGTGATCCGAGTATATGATGACATGGGAACCCAGAAGGTATGATCTGAATTTCTCTAGGGCAAATACTACAGCTAGCAGCTCTTTCTCAGTAACTGTATAGTTACGCTGAGCCTCATCGAGTGTTTTGCTGGCGTAGTAAATGACCACAGGTTTCTTGTCATTCTTCTGCCCCAAAACCGCTCCTACAGCGAAGTCGGATGCATCACACATGATCTCAAAGGGTTGAGACCAATCAGGGGACTGTAGGATCGGGGCTTGGGTGACTCGGTCACGCAGGATTTCAAATGCTTGAGTGCATTCCCTGGAGATTTCGAAGGGAACATCCTTGGAGAGAAGAGTGGTCAGGGGGCGTGCGATTTTTGAAAAATCAGGGATAAATCGTCGATAAAAACCGACATGCCCTAAAAAGGATCGGATGTCCCTGATCGAGCTAGGCATAGGAAGGCGAGAAATCAGATTAACCTTAGCTCGATCCACTTGGATACCTTTCTCCGAAATTGAGTGTCCCAGGACAATTCCCTCAGGCACCATGAAATGGCTCTTTTCCCAGGAAAGAACCAAATTCACGTCGATGCACCGCCTGAGTATCTGGACCAAGTGCTGGAGGCAATCGTCGAATGATGCTCCGAAAACTGAAAAGTCATCCATGAAGACTTCCAGATAATCACCTACCATATCTGAGAATATGGCAAGCATGCATCGCTGAAAAGTAGCGGGTGCATTGCAAAGACCGAAAGGCATCCTTCGGAAAGCGTATGTTCCGAAGGGGCAGGTGAATGTGGTCTTTTCTTGGTCCTCAGGATGGATTGCCACCTGGTTATAACCGGAGTACCCGTCAAGAAAGCAGAAGAACCTATTTCCCGCTAGTTTTTCGAGAATTTGATCAATGAAGGGTAGTGGGAAATGATCCTTCTTCGTGGAGGAATTGAGT
This sequence comes from Thalassia testudinum, assembly GCA_037157565.1. Taxonomy (NCBI): domain Eukaryota; kingdom Viridiplantae; phylum Streptophyta; class Magnoliopsida; order Alismatales; family Hydrocharitaceae; genus Thalassia; species Thalassia testudinum. Next base: position 89,579,081 of record JAZHRO010000012.1, read on the forward strand.
CGACGGTAATCTATACAGACTCTCCACGAGTTGGCTAATCGGGTAGGAATGATTTCTCCGGTCTCAGTCGTTATAGTGGTGAGTCCTGCCTTCTTAGGCACGACCTGAATTGGGCTCACCCAACGACTATCGGAGATCGGGTAGATGATCCCGGCATCTAACCACTTGATGATCTCCTTTTTCACGACCTCCTGCAGATTGGGATTTAAGCGTCTCTGCATTTCACGAGAAGGTCGTGTGCCCTCTTCTGAATAGATATGATGAGTACAATAAGAGGGACTTATTCCAGTCAAATCATCGAGGGTCCATCCGATGGCTCTGCGATGTTGCTGGAGGACAACAATCAGACGGGATTCCTGTTCAGGACTAAGGTTGGAATTGATGATCACAGGAAGGGTCTGATTAGAACCCAAAAAGATGTATTTCAAATGAGCAGGAAGGGGTTTCAGTTCAAGGATGGGGTTTTCAGCAGCAGCAGGTGGTTCAGTATAGATGTGAGGTTCAAGGGTGGGAGTTACTGGGTTGTTCACATCCGGATTGGACTCCTCTATTTGCGGGTCAAGATCCTTCTGTGGTTGATGAGGAATACTCAAGTCATTCTGGAGGTGTGATTCATCAACCAAAGTCTTGATGTCACAAATTTGCTCGATGACGCCGCAATTAATTCCTTGTTGGGCCTTAAATATATCAATTTTCAGTGTTTGATCTCCAAACTTAAGCTCTATTTGGCCCTCCTCACAGCTGATGTTGGCTCTAGCAGTAGCCAAGAAAGGTCTCCCTAGAATGATTGGTGTATCCCTAGGGTTCTCAGGTGCATCCATGTCTAAGACTATAAAGTCCACTGGAAAATAGAAATCCCGCACTCTTACGATAACATCCTCGAGAATCCCTTTTGGTGACTTTATAGATCGATCTGCTAATTGTAATGTCACCTCAGTTGGTTTCAGCTCAGATTCTTCCAGATGGTCAAGTAAGGATGTGGGTATCAGATTTATAGATGCACCTAAGTCTAACAATGCTCTGTCCAATTGGGTACCACCTATCTTACAGGAGATCAGGGGAGTTCCAGGATCTTTTGCCTTGGGTGGGAGTCTACTAAGGATTACAGAGCTGGCTTGCTCTGACAGAACAATTGGGCTCCCTCCCTTGGTTCGCGGCTTACGCTGGGGTGTACATATATTCTTTAGAAATCGTGCGTAAGCTGGTACGTGGCGGATTGCATCCATCAAGGGGATGTTTATGTGGACCTGCTCAAAGAGCTTGACCAGGTCCTCCTCAGGGGCCACGGGTTTGGTGGTCTTCTTTCCCTTGGTCAGGGCTTCGGGAAACGGGATCTTGGTTGGTTCCTCTAGGATAGGTCCTGGTTGTGGGTCTGGAACAGCGGTACCTTGGATAACTATCCTAGGGTCATGATCATCAGGCTGGGAGTGGTTTGGATAACGCGGGTCCTGAGTTGTCTTACCACTACGTGTTGTTACAGAATTTAATCCGGCCTGATTTTGGTTTGGATTTGGGAGGAGGGGTGGCTGCTGCTGAAATCCCGTACGAGAAGTAGAGGCTTCCATCTCGTCTGGAGATGGGGCAGTAGGGGCCTGATAAATCCATTGAGCGTGGCCTAAATTTGGATTCATAACGCGCTTCTGGGTTGGCACGTTATTTGGGTTAGGAAGGGGTTGGGAAGGGAGTGTGCCTGGCTGGCGAGAATTTGCCAACTGGGCCAGCTGAGTTTTAACTTCAGTAAGCTCGTCCTTGTGCTGTTTTTGAATGGCCGCATTCGATTTTTGAATGTCAGCCAGAGTCTGAAGGATTAAGGACATTTGATCTTGATTTGGCCCTGATGGATAAGTAGGGTTGGGCCGAGGCTGAGGTGGCTGGTAGTGATGAGAGGGCTGTGGGCGGGACTGAAAAGGTGGTCTTTGGGTTTGAGAATTTCCCGCCCACTGAAAATTTGGATGGTTTCGCCATCCAGGGTTGTAAGTGTTGGAGAATGGGTCGTTCTGGATGGCGTTGAGGTTCTCGCAGGTCTGAGGAACCTCCTGAGAATCAGGGAAAGGGGGAATGGAGTTCCCCCGGCTGGTGAAGAAAGGATCGGATGATCTTCCAGTCCAAGAATCAGATGGGGACGGATATGGATCCATCCCAGGGGAGGATCGGTGTAGGATGTTTTGCACAGTCTCCTGTGTGGAAGGAGGTTGTGCAAAGGAGTTACGCGCAGAGGTGGCTCGCTGCAAGTGCTGAGTCAGCTCATCCACCTTCTTTTCAATAATTGAGACCTTGTCCAATCGACTGGCCATTAATTCCAGGTCGACTGATGCGGACAGGCCCTGCGTCTCATGTGCTCCCTTAAGATTCGTCGCTGCGCGGGTATTCGTCCTGTCGAATAATCCCATGGAGTCATTGTTGATGGAGTTCTCGCACATGTTTTCGAGAATCTCCCATACGGTGTCTTCATGTTGACCCATGATGTTTCCTCCGCAGGTTGCATTGACGAAAAGGCGGATGTCCTCACGGAGTCCCTGGTAAAAAGATTGGACTTGTTCCCATTTAGGAACTCCGTGATGGGGGCACTTCCTCATGAGATCCTGAAAACGATCCCATGCCTCATGGAGAGGTTCTCCTGATTGTTGAGTGAAGTGTGTAATCTGATGGCGCAAGGCGTTGGTCCGACCAACGGGAAAGAACTTTTTCAAAAACTCGGATTGAAGTTCTTCCCAAGTGTTGATCGGCCGGGTCTGAGTTTGATACCAATGGGCGGCCTTGTCCATAAGAGAAAAGGAGAACATCTTCATGAGAAGAATATCCCGATTTTGCGCATCTGATCCAAAAGTGTGGGCCAGATGCTTAAGCTGTTTGATGTGCTGGAAGGGATCTTCAGAATTAAGCCCATGGAATTTAGGTATAGCGTGAATCATGTTGGGCTTTAGTTCGGAATCAGGTCCTCCAATCGGGATTCTAACTCGAGGCTCAATTGCCACCGCAGCAGGATTGTAGTGGTCCCGCATCATAGGACGCTGTGGTGGGTGCACGAAGTTTTGGAAGAGGTCATTGAGTCGCTGGAGCTGGTGTTCCAGATTATTTTCTTCCTCAACTGGCTGAGCCATGATGGGGGAAGAAGAAGAACTTGGTTCTGAATCAGAAGAGAGAATAATGTGAGGGTGTTGCTGCACAAACACGGGCGTCGAGGCTTGGCCTTGACGAGAGTGAATTTCTAAAGGAGGTCTTAAGGGTGGTCTTAGAGACCTCCTTCCGTACATGCACAGTTGGGAGAGGTAAGTTTAGAAGGTGATGGACCCAATCAAGACACCCAAAAATGTGTTGGGTGACTATAGAGGTGCGGGGCAGATGGACCCCTTGATCAGAAAGATCGTCCACCTGAGAATTACCTGGGCAGCCAGAGAGGGAGAGTCCCGCGAAGACCCCTACACGGTAGAGCGTCCCCACGGGTTACAGGGTTTCCCCCACCCGACCTCTCTTGTCACTGCGGTTCCAGGTAGACCAGAATGGGGATCTTGACCTCTTAAGTCTACCAATTTTAAGATCAGGGTGCTTAAGGTTTTCACTTGAACTTTAGTCTTTTTAAGTGCAAAGAGTGACCTAATTTAAGGTTGGTTAACCCAAAGGGGTCAACTTTACCTCTTGTTTTCTTTGAGAGCTTTTTGGGTCCTGTCTTTTAGGGTTCAAGTGTTTAGAGAGAGCCAACTGTTTAGGATTTTTCTTGTTAATTATTTTCAATCAATGGTTTGGGCACACCTCTTTTGGATTTTCTCCATTCTTGATTAAGGAGTGTGTCTCTAAATCCCTAGTGTTGGATCCTAGGTTGGCTCTACTTGGTCCAGTTAATTCTTTGTTGGGTAATTAGGGCTCAAGCAAGAATGTGTTAGCCCTTAAATACCCTTGATAGTGTGCAGAAATAATGAGTTGAAAACATGCAACTTTTATGGTTACTAAATATGGAAGACAGGTTAGCCCTATATTGCTTGTTCTTTTCTTTTCTTTCTCTTTAGAGTGTAGGGGTTAATAGTGAGAGAAAAGATTTACCTGTCTTCGGAGTGGTTGTCGTGTGGTTGCTTGTCTTCTTGAGTTCCTGTAGCTGCATAAAAGAGAGGAGATTATCAGAAATTAAAAGATACAGGAATGTTTACCTCTAGAATAGCCGTTGCTCCCCGGCAACGGCGCCAAAATGATGGAACGTCGGTTTTCGTTGTTAATTCGTTGTAGTAAAGCCGGTTGTTACCAACGTTTCATATAAAAATTTTTTACTCGGAAAAATAAAAGAGTTCCCGAGGTCGAACTCAGGGAGCAAGTTGTATTCTAGAGATATACAAATTCTATTACAAAAATAAAGAGAGAGAGAGAGATGAAAAATTGGCTTCTGCTTCTTTTCTTCTTTCTTCCTCTTTGTCTTTGGTTCTTCCTGTTCTTCTTCTTCTTCTTCTTTTTCTTCTGCTTTCTTCAGATTTTCCCCTCGTGCTCTTCTTCTTCTGTTCTTCCTTGTTTCCTTTCTTTCTTTTTCTTCAGATCATCTTCTTCTTTTCTTGCTTCTTGCTTCTTTTCATTTCTTCTTCTGCAATCGTGGTGCTTCTGCCTTCGGCTACTAAGTCTCCCTTCCTTCTTCTTCAGCCTGCCTTCTGTGTTGCTCTGGCTGCTGGCTGTCCGTCGTCTGGCCCGGAGCTTCGACGACTTAACTGAGCAGTTGCTACAGTGCAGCTGCTTCTTCTTCCGCAGTCCTTCACCTGTGCCTGCACGCTCAAGAGTTCATCAGAAGGCAAAAACCTACTCTACCCCCTTTCCCCGCGTATCTCTCTCTCTCTGAAATCACTCTTCGGAAGCTCTCCCAGAGCGCTATCGGGTAATCGGGTTCGGGTCAGGCCCGGGTCCAGGCCCACCGGCGTGCGTGGTGGGCGAGGAGTGCAGGTCAGTCTAATCGGGTCGGGCCAGGTCCGCGGAGCGTGGTCACGGACGAGGCCGAGTCGGGTCGGGTCGGGTGAGAGGGACCTCACCCCGTGGTAACTGAGGCAAACAGCATACGGCAGTTTTTCAATTTATGTGTCCGCGCGCCTTTGAGAGATTCCGAGGTGGGACTAAATGTCCCACCCCAATTCTCTTACGCCTGCAGCAGGGATGGTGCTCCCAATTGCGTCGGCTGTTGAGGCGTACAGCTCCAATCGAGGGCCAGGGTGTGTGCGTGAGTCTCTTCCGCGCTGGCCGTAGCTATTCAATCTGGGACATCTCGGCTTGGAGCAACCTCGAGCAGGCTTCGAGCTTCCTCGCCAATGGCGGCCAAGGCCTGGAACCTGAAACCAATGGCACGGCCTCTCGGCCAAATCAGACAGGCGGAGGACCTTCGCCGTGGCACGGCGAAGGTGGTCAGGGGGTCTGCAGGGGGTGTGATGGAGCTGTTAGGTCGTCCTAGGTCAGACTGTGAGCGAGGGAGTGGGTGTGTTCGGTGGGTCTGCAGAGGGTGTTTGGTGGGAAGTGGAGGGGCGGAAGAGGATCAGGGTGAGGAGGCGGAAGTTCTGCGGTGGTCGGCGAGCCGTGTGGGTCGCTGAGGTGATGGGAGCGGCTCGCCGGAGGGTGGTCGGAGGCGGAGAGGATGAGGGTGAACAGGGTCGGTAGAGGGCTTAATTGACTAAATCGAAAGCGGGGAAAGAAAGAGGAGGAGAAGGGGAGTAAGTCTAACTTAACTGCAGGGACGAAGGGGGAGGAACAGGGCGACAGTCGTATCGACTGTCGCCGGAGAAGATGATGCTCAGGGAGAGGGGCGGCGGCGAGCAGAAGGCTGGAGAGGCGCCAGCTGGGTGCGGCGTGGCGCGGGAAGAGCAGGGGAGGAGGTCTCTGCTGCTGGTAGTGCGGCAGAGCGAAGAGGTGGAGGGAGAGGAAGTCGCCGGAGCTGGTGAGCGTCTGCCGGAGAAAGAAGAGACGAAAGCTGGGGGTTTTCTCCGTCAGATCCAGGCTCCTTGGTCGGTGGAGCGGCGGGGGGTATTTATAGGGTTGTAGCAGGGAGGAAGGCGGAGGGAGACGACGTGTCTCCCTCGCCGGAGCATGGTCGGAATTCGAACCCATACCGTCCGTGCGTTCGCACGGCCGGTATGGGGGGCTACAGTGACCATGGGGGTGCTCCTGCGACGGCTGACGACGCAGGGCACCCCCGGTACACTTGCCAGGTCTTCCACCTCACCCTGCGCGGCGCCATGCTCCGCGCAAGGTCGCCGGAGCATGGTGCTGGCAGGGTTTTGCAGGAGGGACCTGTTTGCAAAGAACGAAGGAGAGTTAGGGGCCTAAATGCGAGGGTTCAAAAGTTGAGGGCCAAAGAGTAAATATATGAGGACCAAAGTGTAAATTCGGTCAAGGAGGTTTCTTCTTAGGCTCAAGTTTTTATACATGACTAATTAGGACCTAAGGAATCTGATGGTGAATTTTATTTTCATATTAAACCTTGTTTGACCGGTCAATTTGCGCAAAAACCCAAATTAAGTTATTAATTGGGCATGGTTCTCAATGTAGGTCAAAATGGGTTCTAAAGGCCAAATTGAAGGTTCTAAACCCTAGAGATTATTTTTCTATGAATTTTAGAGGGTTTATTCTATTTTTACTTTGCCTCGAACCTTGTGAATTGAAGTGGGTTGTTTTAGGGTTACAGATTATCATTTGGTTCCTTGGAAGTGCTGTAGCCCTTGCTAGATCATCTCATCCCACTTTTATTCTTATTAAGCTGTTTTGACCTATGTTTGGGCCCTGAATTACCCTGTATGCAGATTATACTGGTAAAATTGCACTTTTACCCCTTATGACTTGTTTTCTTCTCAAACTCAGAATTCTCTGAGTTAAGCTTTTCCTTGAGATATGTAGGAGCTTTTATCCTTTGTATTGGGTCAAAATGAGCTAGTTATGGCTCATGATGAGGTTCTCATCAGTAACCCTGTTCAGGACTAGGAGTTGAGTAGCCCGAGTTTCCGGCTACAGATGGTGCTGGGCCCAGCTGAGCTCAACCGTAGTCGTTTCTTTTTAGCTCTTTCATTTTTCTGCTGTTGTAGTGAGTAATAGACAACTATTTTACTGTTCATGTTACTTTTTTACTTTTTGTTTTCTTTTCGCTATTATTGTTGTGGTAGCATGTATTATTTTGAGACAGTTGCTCTACTTTCCTTTACTGTTTCATTTTTCCTTCTGTCTAGTTATAATGCATGTGTATATTGATGAGCCCATATTTGTGAGCTAATTAGTTACTTAAATGCCTAAGAATTAGATTAATATTGGCATATAAATTACATACAATAAGATGTAAATAGATTAGTCTAGGTATTCATTTATTTACATATTCCATGCATTGCATTCATACTTAGAATTCATTTAGAATAGCATGCATTAGAATAGTTAATCTTTTAGGTTGCATTACATGTATTATTTTATTTCACATTTCTTTTAAGGGTTTGCACATAAATAACCCCCTATTTATTTTCTTTATTTGTTTCTTCTCCAACGGCTGCATACAGGAGAATGCACGAGCTAAATGCACAGGCAAAAATTGTGGATCTCTGTTCTCACAATCTGCGTCACTTCTTCAACCAATGCCTGCCTACGCCTACACTCCTCTTGCAGCATAAAAGAAGGGTTCTTGCGTCCTTAGCGGGGAGGCCACCACCATTCCGATCCACCACTGCGCAGAGCGTTAGAGCTTTTCCATTCCACCACCACCGGCCTCCTACCACGAGCTCAAGTCCACACCACCGCGGGCAGGCGGGGTGACAGACCGCCATGCCATTAGTGGCTTGTGCAACTCACCGCGAGCGTGTGCCTGAAGGCCACACAACCACCGCCAGCAACCACCTTCAGTTCCTCGCCCCCGCGCCAGTTAAGACGTCGGGGAGTGATCCCAGACATCTGACTTCCCATATCTTTTTCCGTCTTCTTATTATTTCTTATTGCTCTGTTTCCCCTCCGCTTCCACAAAACCATTTACCATCCACACCAGCAGCAGCTGCCACTTGCGGCCGAGCCCTCCACGCACCCGCGCGGCCAGCGTGTCTAAGGCCAACATGCCTGTAGCGTGCAACAGCAGTAGCTGCAAGCTGCCTGCGAACTGCCTCCTCCAGCACACCACCTGCAGTCACACGCTGCACCAGACCCCCACGCACGTGCAGCCTGCAGCGCCCGCTCCTTCAACGAGCGTCGCCTCCGCTCCCCTCTGCACGCCAACACCTTTGTACGCCCCTTCAGCGCCTCGCCGACCCCCGCAACTCCTTCTCTTGCAGCCACGTGGATCATCTGCACGCCTCCGCGCACAGCAGTAGGCGCACCTTCCCTTCCGCACGCGCGCTGCCTCCAACAAGTGCGCTCCGCCGGCGAGAGCCCGCACGTGCCCATGCGAGCAGCGCTGTGCCACCGTCCTCAGCAGTTGCAGCAACCGCCTGAAACCACCCTTTGTCGGAGCTCCGTCCAGCCAACTCCGGCCATCTCGCAACCTGCCATCGCCATCGCTGCGAAGCCCTCACTTCGGCCAACCTAATCCCAAAAGGGTTCCTCGAACGAACCTCTCTCCCATGCGCGAGGAGGAGAGTGGTACAATCCCCTGTTTTTGGTGGTATTAGTATTTACATTTCATGCTATTGCCACAAAAATGATTTTTGATTTATTATTATTTTATTATGGTGATTTTATGCAAAGAACCTCCTTTCTCGTAAATGCAAAATCAGCTTGTTAAAGTCTTTTTATCTTGATTGAAAAGCGATTTTGGCTTGATTTCTTGACGAAATTAATAATTAACATTGGTTTTTGACCCTGGCAAGTTTAAATAGGCCATTGCCTCCCTATGGATACGACCCGCTCCTAATTGAGTGGTTATTTTAATTGTTGATTAATCAATTTTTCCACCACTTACATACTACAACAACGCGTTATTTCATTTGCGAAACTTAATCAAAAGTGGAAAATCATCTCATCATGGATGCGATATTATTTTCTTACTTTTGGTTATTTCTCGTTGGATGACTAGGTCTTGGGATTAGTCGAGGTGAGCCGGTCTCGGGTCCTGTAGGGATCTGGGAACCGGGTCGTAACATCTAATAAAGAAGTTGGACATTCGATTATAGAAGGAAAAATTCCTTCTCCTCTAGCGACTATGGCTCTCGAGATTTGGTGGAATTATGAAGTTGTAAAGATTAGGGTTTGCACTTTGAGATATTTATAGGGATTTCGACCATAATTCTATTTTGATGATAACCCTATGATTTCCATCTATAGGTGGAGATCAAATCCTACTTGAATTTTACAAGATAAGCCTATAACAACTTATGAGATGTTTAGTATTTAAGCTTAGATTAATTACAATTCAACACTTAGATTTTCTATCTAATCATATTAGGTATAATTAATCACCAGATTAAGTGCAATTTAACTCTTTAAATTATGAGTGATTTATCTTTCAAGTAGAAATCCATCAAAATCATTATTGATTTCATCACACCAATAATGGAACTATAAGATTTATGAAATTTTCACACTATGCTCCCATAAGTATTCCAAGTACTCATAAATCCTCCACACTTGAAAGATAGTATTATCTTAAGGTCTAATCCCATTAGATTGCCATCATTCCTACTTAGGTAATATTATTTTTAACATCTCTTTATATCATTGGGAGGAGAACAAAGATCAGATCCTTCTCCAAAGGACCATCTTCCCCATTTCTTGCATTGAGTCTGATCAGGACTCTGCGACCATATATAGAATTGTTTTTCCCAATATACATAGAGTGAGTTTAGCCCTCTAACCTTTTACATACACCTATATAATCGATTTGTGTGATCATCTCAAGAGATCATGCACCTTTTGTCCCTTCTCACATGCATCAGCTTTCTAATATTGACACTAAGTTAGACGCATCAATTATTGATCCACCAAATGCACGTGCTTGTGAATAGAAGCACATATTTGTCTCAAGTCAAATGATACACCTTTTTTATGGCAGAATTGGAGGACTTCGTCTATCTTCAATTTCATCTGATTAACTCTTTAACTTGACTCATGTGACAATTCTTGAATTTCCATTCAAGAACATAAATTAGGCGACGACCTCTGGAGAAGATTGTCATCCCAATTCGGACCGAAAATAATTGATCGGATCAGATAGTTTATTTATGTGCTATCGGATCCTCTAAACCGTTTAAATCTCCAAATTAACATTCATCGAGTTTATTTTATCTGGCTAAGTCCGTTATCCTTTCTACTAAGGGATCTAATTCATTTACCAGAAAATAATCTAATTCTTTTATTTAGATAAAAAAATGTAATCTCATTCTTGCTCTTAGACTAATAGCCACCATTAGTATGCAATTGGTAAGTGACAAAAGGCACTCTACGATCCAAGGATAGGTTGATAGTATTGAAGGCCTTTTCGATAGGGTGACTCCAACCCTCCGCCCCTATCGACCCCTCATCCCCCTTAAAGGTCAGGAGTTTCAGTTTTCGAAAATCAGTGAAGAGTTATTTGTGATGGTGCGATGTGCCAGCCTATTTTTCCTTAGAAGGTAAAGGCTCATGGTTCTCTCCAACTCCCTCTCCATCGAGTAGTTAAGCATACGGCCAGGATGTGGAGCCCATGTCATTACACATTTTGATAAATGGAAACCCTAACTTTATGGCACCCATATCTTTCTTTAACCCCTGCCCGACTCTTTGGCCTTCCCTAAGAGGGATCAAAGGATCATGAGCTCTATGATATTTAGCTACATGGAACTCCGAGCAACTCTTCTCGAACCCATAGCCTCCGTTATTGCTATTACTACATCCTGCTGGAGTAAATATTTTACTCCCTAGCATGATTTGTTGCCTTAGTCATGGATTGAAATTTTATTTATAAAATGGGAAGCCACTCTATTATTTTCAACCTCCTTTTTCTGGTGCTTACCGTATATATGTTTACTAGGAACTTTGATAAATAGGCCTAGATTTTATCGTGCCATTTTTTGACAACAATATTATTGTAATTGCTTTCCCTTCAGTGCTACCATTCACACCTCCGTGTACACTCGATGGTTCAACTGCCAAATGGAGATGAACTTATTTCCACCTACGCTCGGGTCAGAGTCGACCCCTGCTACGTTTGATGAGGAAAGGGGCTTACGAGGAGGAGGTAGAAGCTGAAGAAAGGGTTGAGGGTGAAGGAAATTACGAGGTAGGAGGAGAGTAGTAGGAGCAACAGCTGTGGAAGTGCAGTTTCCCCCACCATCAAATCAGCGTATGCACCACCTTTGAACCTATAGCCCGTCAATTACCGCTTGACTAAGGTCCTTGGATCAGGAGCTTTGACTCAAGCAAATAAATGTAAAGAAAATCACATAAGATATTGATGATCTAATTTCACATAGAAAAAGGTGTATGTCTGGGGAAGGGGGAGAGTGATACTCCCAAACTTTACTAATATTTTGGTAATACAATTGCACTCATTTGTTTTTCCTCTTTAATTGAATAAAAATTAAAAATTAGTTCATTCTAGGTATTTATAGGATGAACCTCCTTCCACCATGGGTCTGATAGGATCCCCATGATCCTATGATCTATCTATTAATAGTATTTATTTGAGTAACCGTCAAATGACCATCAACGTAAACATTGACGCAACGGTTATGCATTTCAACTTCAATCAACATGGTCCACAGGTGGGTTACCGGATCCCTGGATTAGGCTGGATCCGGCAAGTAATCAGGCAGTCGAATCAGGTTATTGGGTAATCAGACCCTACCAGGTAGCCGGATCCGCCAGGATATCGAGCGACCAGATCCATTAGATTTGTTCACGAAGTTTCCACGAGAGATTTTTCTCTCCTCATCACCACTTGACCACGCAAGAACAAATCCACACCTACGAAATTCTCCTCACTGGAATAAAGACTTTATGGCTGTGTTTGGTTGACACGTTAAGTATTTAACCCACTTAATTTACATTCTATTTATGTCGGGTTAAGTTCACTTAAATTAGGATAAAGTTATTTTACCCTCTCTATGGAATAACTTTAATCCGTCAAAACGTCCAAATGAATTAACTTACTTATTCCACTCCTTCAACTTATTCCACAAAGTTATTCCCCTTATCAAATGGAGCCTATAAGACTTGATCTAAGGGTGCTAACAGCTACCTAGATTGCCTAGAGTAAAGGTGAAATAAGGGGAAGGACCATTGTTGTAGCCTAAATTTTAGTTCTATATACGTTAATCAAGTCTCGTCAAAACATTCTTTACCATGTGTAACAATCAATCAATTTCCATATGTCGTATGAAGTCAAAGTCATATGTAACACTATAGCATATGCCTACACTTTTAGGGAGATCATTTTCATGAAGTATGCCAATGCCATCGACTTGATATCCAAATTGTATTCATTAAGTGACCTTCCTGCTTGTTAAATGCTCGAGTTGAATTAATACCAAATAGATATTAGTTGTTTTCTACCTCGATGTTCGTTTGTGCCATTTCGGTATAATTAGATGTCAATTTCCTTAACCACTCGTAGATATGCATTGTCTAAACCCCACTTTTGTAGTAGTGTATTCATAATATGGATGTTTGCATGCTAACTACAGCTGTTTTAAAAGTTTAGCACATAAAGATAGTTAAGGGTATTTGTATTATCATTGCCTTTGCAATAAGTATAGTTACATTGTAGATCTTTCAACTCAAGTATCCATCTTTGAGGTCAATTGTTGTCTTTAGGAATGGAGATTGCAGTAACAGTCATTTTACATTGAGATTATTTTATTTTCTTGTTTCTATAATGTTGTCCTTTGCTTGGGATAACTAGAGAGTGTGCTACACGTGAGTTGGATGATGGTACCTACCAGTTTCTAGGGAGTTCAGTTCCATCCCTCTTCGACCGATTGGAGGGATTGTGTTGACACTCTCTTTCTCCTTAAGTTCAATCATTACTAGCTACCTTGAGAAAGTTCTGCAAAAGCTAACAGGGTCATTTGCTACATGACATGTTCTTGCCATATGATCAACAATTTGAGGAAATCGACGTAATTGACTGTGGAGCTCCTCGATTCAACTAAGTTAATTGCACGTATAATACATGGTCAAGATTTGCACATACGATGGATCGTAAAATTTATCGAGGAGGATTCATGCGACTCTTGAGGTTTTCGTCCCTTGATTGGTGATGCTTTCGGTAACCATCAAATTTTTTCCTTTAATTGATTTCCAACGAAGCCATAGGCTTCAGATGTCTCGCTTTGTGCCGCATTAATTATTCCTACAATGAACTGCGGGCATGAGCACACTAAGTTCGAGAACCAAACGGCTGAAAGATGAAAGTGGCATGGCTTAGAGGAAAATGGTGACAGGATTTAGATCAAAACGTCAATATACATATTTTAGGTAACTGTGGTCAAGTCTGATCCACAGTTGAAAAAGGAGTCCAGAGCCTATTTAGCCCAATAGGTTTAAGAAGGCCCCATGGGAAGGGTTAAGGTCCAAGATGCGCCTTCAACGGAAAGAATTATTCCTGACTTGCCGCCAATTGATCATTAAATTTTCGAGCTTAAATGGAAGAATTAGCGGGAAAAAAAATGAGAGAGAGGTTGCGTCAGAGCAGGCGGTTCATTTAGACAGGAATGCTAAAAATTTCACTTCCCAGCAAAGATTTGTTTGGTTCTCGCTCCATTTATTTATTGATTTATTTATTTATTTGTCTGTGTGTTTATTTTAGGATATGCTGAATTGTTAGGGCCATGGATTTTGTTCACCAAATGTCTCAGGTTTGAGTCCCAACATTATTTAATCAGGGAAATGACCTTGTAGACTCTGTCTCTACCATTCGCTGACTTAAAACATTCTCATACCATTCAACATGTATGTGAAGTGTCCATGTTTTTTCGGCGTCCAATTACAGCTGCAAGCATCTCACGTACGACAAATGACTAACCATGAAGGTGCAACAATTGTCACCTCTGTTTCCTATACGATTTCAAACTCTACTTCTATATACATGAAGCTGCTATTTTGAGGACTATGCCATTATGATTTGCTGGTTTTGTAAGGCAGTTTCTTTATCTTCTTTTTCCTTTTTTCAGAGCCATCTATATGTATATGACAAGTTGTAAGACAATAGGGATGTATCGATTATATAGTTTGTACATAATAGAACCAGAATCCCTATAAAACAAATACTGGTTCAGCAGCTTGCGCTTATCTCTTTTTGGTGAGGATAAAATATTCCGTGCTTTGTCTTGTTCATGCATCATTCGCTTGGCCTAAGGCTAGACTTTTGAGATCGATCCTTGGGTTAGTTTGATAACAAGGATAGATTTCATGAGATATCCCGCTGGTTTAATTAAGTTGTGAATGTTTGATATGCAAAGGGATAATTTAGTTGATGGGTTATCCTATATGTTGTGTTAGATGAGAGGGATGACTTAACCCCGTCTCCCCTAAGATAATTTATCCTAGGTTAAGTCCCTTTAATCTAGGTTAGACAATCCCACAAACCAGATGAGGATAACGTATGTTTTTATAGGTTGTCCCAGTAACCAAACTAGGTTTGAGGATGCATTGGGCTATGGGATAAGTTTATTTTGCAAGATATCACCAATAGGATAAGTGGTGATGGGTGTTCGGTTGCTTGGTGAGATAAGTGATGGTCGGGATAATTTATTTATGATAGAATTTGAAAAAGGATTTATTGGAGAATACTTTATAGGAAACATCAAAATTCATGGGATATCTATGAGTACTATTTGTCATCTTTAATCAGTGGGATATCCATGGCTAAACACAACTTTATAAATGTGTATTATTCCTTCCTAGCTAATCAGGTCCTATGGTTGTCTCACCGACTCCCTTACTTAGAAAATACCAAGGAACTCGGTGAGGTATCCTTAGGACATGAGTGTTTAGGTCAGTTCCGTGCCAACCACGTTTTTGGGTGTGTGCTCGAGCCATTGTTACAAAAACAAACATTTTCATAATATTAAATATTCCTGACAATATATGGCATAACCATAACAAAGCTTGTTACTCCCAGTTTGTTTACCATGTATCACTGGAAATTTTCAAAAGACTCTATTTGTAAAAAGGTCATGGGCGACTTGAGGGCCATGGTTTCTCAATATGGGAAAGTATAACAAATGCCTCAATGCCTTGATCACATTATAAGCTATTCTTTAAGAGTAAGGGAGAATTCGACAGGTTGTAACCACCATCTTCATTATTGTGCATTTGAAGGATAGACTACAAGGCTTCTTGTATCTCTATGGTGTCTTCCTTCACCTTCTCGCTAAACTCTTAACTTGCTTAGGAGAGATACTTGCACATTATTGGATGTTGAAAGATATATATGTTTTTGGGTTATAAGATTCTAAGGAGATTAAAGGAGATTAAGATATATTATTTAGTCGTGCCCACATCGGATTCATCACTTGTTCTAAGAGATGAAATAACAAAATATCCACTCGTGAAGGCTTCTCCCGTGACTTTCTCCCTTCTCATGTGAGGGGTTTCCACGTAAACTCAAGGTTCTCTATTGTGATACTTTGATATTCTTTTTTTCCGAGAAGGGATACTTTGATTTTCTTGTTTGTCGCATTTTGCTATTTTGTTTGAATATAGAAAAAATGGGTATAAGTCAAGCAAATATTCCAAGGAATGTCCCTCAATTTATGTGAGAAATTATCATCAGCATATGACAATAACAGCATAATATTACTTTATAAATATCGAGTAAATACCCAGATAAATGTACCTTGACAAATATTTTTCTTAAGCTAAAAAGTAAAGAAACGTATGCTGTAACGTGCTTTACAACACACGGATGAGATTTGTGATTTCAATTGCTGTATTTTGATTTTCCACTAGTGTAAATCATTTTTTACCATTGAAAAATCACTTTCCATGTGAAACTACTTCCCATAGGTAAAAAATCGCGTTTAAAGTTGAAAATTCAAAATACACTGAAAAAATAGCAAACACACTGGTGTATTTTGATTTTTAACAGGTTGATAATCATTTTCAACTGGTATATTTTTTGTATGCTTGATTTACAACTGATTAATTTTACTTTTCAATGGATTTCCAACTAATGTATTTTTGTTTGTTTGATTTTCAACCAGCTGATTTTCCTTTCCAACCGTTTGATTTTTTTTTTCAACTAGTGGAAAATAAGTTTTCACTTAAAAAGTGAAAAGTGATTTCACCTATGGATTTGATTTAAGGTTTGGAGTTTAAGGTTTAGATTTAAGATTTTTAGGTTAGAGTTTAGGGTTTAGATTTATTAAAAGTGATTCTTCACCTATGTAAGGTGATTTTTTACTTAGAAAGTGATTTCTCACCTTCTCTAAACCTTAATACTAAAAACTAAACCCTAAATCCTTCAATAAAAAATTATTTTCCAAGTGAAAAATCATCTTACATAGGTAAAGAATCACTTGGAGTTAGTGCAAAACCGATTGAAACAGATTGGTTGAAATACACTAGTTGAATCTCTTCGATGGGTGGGAACGTGCGTTGCAAAATGTATTGCAGCACATGTTTACCTACCAGTATCCTTTTCTTAAGATGGTGAAAAGTATTTGAAGGAAAATTCTTAACTTATATTATAAGCTAGGATATTTTTTGCCAAGGATATAATTAAGTTAGTGATAACTCCTGGAAAAGTCCTCTAAATCATCAAGGATAAAGCTTTAAATTCTTTACGCATACATCTCAATTTATGAGGCTGATTTTTATATGACAGATCTACTTCACACTACCATCCACCTTGTTTCCTTCTATATGCCAATTTTGAACAACAATTAGATGGGACAAAAGACTAAATACATATATCTATGGGGAAGAGTTTGCATTGAGACAAATGCCCAACCAAGAGGGTATCACGTACCAACAAAGATTCAATAATCTTAATGCACACAACCTTCAGAGGTAACAAGGAATCCAAAGGACCAAAGATCGGTTTTGCGTAGTCCTCCTCTATCTCCACAGTTATATTCAAATGACTACTTGTTTAATTGCCATTTCTCAAAAATCACAATATTATCTAAATAGAAATTCCCTAGTCTAGTGAAGTTTTAAGTTAATTTTTTCAAAGAATGTTGGTGCCTTTTAAAGTCACAACCAATATTTCCATCAATTCAATAAAAAATGTCATTTGCAACTGTTAACCATCATGATCGTACTTTGAATTTTCCTACGATAAGTTTTTTTTTATAAAATTCCACGCCATCATTTTATTTAAAAAAAAAACGATGTTGATGTTCGTACTGAAAGGGGGGATCATCATTTTAACTCATATGGTATACGTGCAACATCAATGTCTTTAAAATATCATAACGTAAATACTTTGGGTTTATGGACTTAAATTTGAAATCAATGTTTAGCAAAAGAAAAATTGCATAAAAATAAGCGCTATGCTGTAAGATGAGCTTTCAAGGATTGTACAACAGGAAAAGAGTGTCTTTTATAGCCTACATGATTGACGTGTTTCGGCAATGTGAATGGCTTCTCTGTTTTCAAGGCGAATGAATGAGAACTAAGGAAAAAATATTGAGTGGAGAATTCTAGCAAGGAACATGGATCCCCTTTTGTTAGAAGATTAAGTGTCAACCTCAGTCAAATAATATTATTGTAAGCGGGTCGAGTTGGCCCACTATCTGACATCATCTAAAATATTGATCTGATTTCTTTGTAAATGAAATATCGAACTCAACAACTGTACGTAGGTAATTACAGGAAATAGATAAAAAAGTTGGTAACTTAATTTTATTATAAGAGGGTGAGGATAATACTTTCGAATCTTCATTAAAATGAGTAGTAATATAAATTTTTTATTTTTCTCTCTCCCATATTACATCTCAAGGACCTTAGAGGGTCTATCATCTCTATTTATAGCACAAGAAATACCTAAACAACGTAATATCTTTTACAACGCGGATTTTCTGACACGTTTATTATTTGGCTATTAATAGCATCGGTATTGTCATCGTTATTATCGATGTGTAGTAGGTGTTATGATCACCTCTTTGCCTCTAATCAACTCGAGTCCTTCAGTGGGTCAGTCTTATATGGATTCGCTTGGAGAAAGGTGGGTTTGGATCCGTCTGAGTGTAGGTGGATTGAGCGGAGCTGGATCTGCCTGTTTTCCCAGTATCCAAGTAGCTGAATTCTTTTTTGGGCTTCATGCGGCATTTTAAATCCAATGACACTTTTTGCCCCTCATCATATGCCCCTACTCTCTAACTAGCATATGCTGCTGAGGGAGTAGTCAAGGTACTTAAAACTTCATTGTCTACGATGCCTCCAAATGATTTCCTGGCTGTCTTTCAAGCGAGGTAAGCATTTGTCATGAAGGGAAGGTTTTAACTTCAAGCGGGCAAGGTGCCTCTAGTCATGTGATGCATGACCATTAAAATATGTATGTAATGTGGGCGTATCCAGCCTGGGTTCATGTTGGCCTTAAGAGGTCAACATATAATAATTAAAAGAACGTAATAAATTGCGAAAATAAAATATAAAAAATCTCACAAAATTCAATCACACAATATGCACAATTATTTTTAGGTGGAAACCCAAACCGGGTGAAAACCACCACCTAACCCTCTCGAGTTAGGATTTTCCGATCAACCAAGTTGATCAAATCCACAAAACGAATCACTTAAACGAGGGTGATTCAACCTCAATTACAACCACGCTACAAGTGCGAGGGTAGCGTTCCTTAACCCCTTCTCTTCACGAGAAGGATTTTGTCCCACGAAGGAGACGGGAATTCGCAAAGCGAATACCCAACCAAATAACAAAGATAAAATAATAAATATAGTCCTATAGAGCTAACAAAGATTTAAACCTAGCTTCTATAGGAATTAGGAAACTCCCCTTTGCAAGGAGTGCATCGAATCGATGACGCGGGTGCGTGAGCCACGCGACAGCGCAACGTCGCTCTCGTGAACTACGGCGGGAGAGTGGGTGCGCAAAAGCTTGATGCTCTCAAGATGTAGAACTTGAGCTTGGAGAGAAAGAGCTTTTCTTAGACACAAAAGAGTGTGAAAGTATATTACTAGGTGTGTCTTGTGTATCTAGGTGTCTCTAGGTGTGTGTTTGTGTGAAAGAGGTTCCTCTCTATTTATAGAGGCCATAAGAAAGCTTTGGAAGGCTTTGGAAAGCTTCCATAGCCGTTGGGTGCAAAGTCCAAGAGAATCAAGCCGAAATCAGGAACAATGATTGCACTGACAGAGTTATCAGATATCTGATCCTGGCATCAGACGTCTGGGAACAAAGCTAGACGTCTGATTTTAGGCAGGTTTCTTCCTGACTTGAATCAGATCTAAACAAGGTTCTAGTGCAAGTCCATCAGACGACATATAGGACGTCTGGCACTATGTCTTGACGTCTAGAAACCTACTTTTCCTGCGGGAATGGATTTCCAAGAGTTGCAAAGGCTAGAAAATGTCTGAGAAGAGATTTTGGGTCAGCCGAGGAAAAACGGTCATTTATCAGACGTCTGGAAAGACTTAAGGACATCTGATAAGGCTCTAACGGTCATATCCTTCAGTGCTTGTAAAGCCAGCCAACGGTCTACTAATTGGACGCTTGGCAAAATCATCAGACGTCTTCTAAGACGTCTGGTCTAAGGTCTGGACGTCTGATTTCATCAGACAGAATTATGTATGTCCAACCTAAAAATTATCAGACGTCTGAATCAACAGTCAGACGTCTTAAAACATATTATCAGACGTCTGAATTTGGAATTAGACGTCTGAAAAAAGTTGTTTGAACCCTATATTGGTTTTCTAAGTTTTCTACAGAAAACCTAAGTATCCTAGGGTTGTACCTGTCTTCCTAGGACTACTGTTAGGGTACTTTGAGGCTCTTTAACATGAATCTAAGTAACAAAAATAAAGAGCAACAGAAGAAACGAAAAATACAAAGAGTATAAGAGAAGGAAATCTATCCTATTCTTCATCTCCTTACTTCTTCAAGCCATCGCTCCTCGCGAATCTCCTCTGTTCTCCATCAAGCTCCTCCAATCTATCCTAGATGCGAGCTCGAACTCTATCTAATCACGTCTCCAGTTGCAATTGACCTGAAATCTAATACTCCAAGTGCAAATATTAAATGACACATATTTTGTTATCATCAAAACCAATGATCGTGGTGCTCTAGCACCAACATGTAACGTGAGCGTATCCAGCCTGGGTTCATGTTCGGCTTAAGAGGTCAACATATAATAATTAAAAGGAACGTATGCATATTCCACTTGTCTTTTTGCCAGCTTAAGAGGTTAGCATTTGGTAAAGGGAACGTAGGGGCATCTACCTGAGTTCCTGTTAGCCTTCAAAGGTCAGCATTTAATGAGGGGAATATAGGCATATCGTCGCCTAACTCCCTACCGGCCTTAAGAGGTCAGCATCCCAAGCAAAAACGTGACATAAGTGTTACCTTGCGCGAATGGTAGCCAATCACTGCGGGAACTGAGTCTTGTTGTGTTGCGTGAGAAGACTGCCATTAATTACCGTCATGATGAAACGAAATGGCCTTAAATATCGTACTTGTTTGTAACGTGACCACTATTATTGCGATGAAATGATACGTGCGTAGGGGCATTTAATGCCCTAAATGATGATCAAAGGGTATATCGATTTCGGTGAGATTTTGAAATCCACGTCGCAATTTATGGGATTTCATTTTTTCGAAATCTACGGACCTCAAGGGGGGAACCGCCCTCTAGATGGGTTATAAATAGGGGTGGGGCACACTTAATGCCACACCTAGCCTCTTCTGTGGTAGAAAACCTTATGCGGCAACCTCTGCTATTGCTTCTCCAGTGAGCTGTGAGAGGATCCGTACGTCGAAATGTCGTGTCTGGAGGATTAGCAAAGACTAATCATGTCTGAGCTCGCGAGAAAAGGTAAGTCCGCCTCTTCCTCGTCCGGCATCTCTCCTGAGATGTTGTATAATTTTTCTTCAAACTTTCGTAGCTAGAGAGCCATTAAGGCATTCCTGGATGTTTATGCACTCAGGGGGTTCCTACCATGCTTGTGGGTCCCAGACCCGTATGTGTTCCGACAGGACGAAGCAAATGTTCATAATTTGTAGATACGCCATAGAACATGGTCTACGGGTACCTTTAAATCCATTTTTGGTTTCCTTCCTTTCAAATTATAATCTTGCCCCCTCACAACTAAGCCTTAACTACTGGCCTGTCCTTAATGCCTTTACTATTATTTGTCTTCAACTGGGGATTGCTCCTTGCCTAGGTGTCTTTCGCCAAATTTTTGGGCTCATGCCCCTTAAGGTGAAAAGGGGCAGGCCACCTTCTAGCACATATACCTTCTACAACCGGCATACCAAATACTAGATCGTTGACCTTCACGATAGTCTGAAGGAACAAGATCACCATTTCTTTTAGCTCTCCAACATTGAGGACCTACTCGTCCCTTACACCTGGCAAGGCCCATTTGAGAGGGACTTGCCGCCTAAAGCCGAGGAACTTGACCCATCTGTGCAGGTGGACGCAGACAAGGTAATGAAGTTCAGGCCAATTGCCTGCTCAAAACTCAGGTGGGATGATGTTCTGGAAGCATTGGCATGGGTCGCGGATTCCTATCCCACTCCGGGTAAGTTGGGAGGGGTGGAGTAATAGCTTTAGAAAGTGTATGTCCTCTGCACTTTACTTAACTCTGTTTTGTTCTTCAATGCAACTTTTGGGCGGTTCGCCCATTCGGATACCCCCAAGCACCGAAGCAGCAGCTCCACGCATTGTGAGTCTCGACATGGGGAAGACAGGCCGTCAAGCAGGCTGAGGGAATGAATCTTTGCATTCCACAGAGGCGAAGAGGAAAGGGGTGGTGGGTGAAGACGAGGCAGAGGTCCCCCTGAAGCACCTGAGAAGGGGGCCTGCTATGAAGCTTCTGAAAGGGGTGCCAAAAGCACCTACTTCCTCAAGCCCAGGCAAGGTTGAGGCAGAGACGTCCTAGTGGACTCATCTCGCCCATCTAACTTGCCTAGGGCAATCATTTTAAGTGACTCCTCGCCCAAGGCATCTACAGAGGTGGCTTAGACAGGGGCCGCCAGCCAATCCATCCCGTTCACTAGCTCTACTGGCGCCTCCGCGCAGTTGGCGTAAGAGGTGGCTGATAGAGACATTCTCACTTGACAAGATGATAATAAGAATAATACGTCATTGTATTTCTTTTACGTAGTGGAAAATCCCTCAATCAAAACATCAAATAATTGAAATCTAACCACGATAGATTAGGTCATTTCTACAAGAAGGAACAAGCCTATTGATCTAGTTAAAGGTGCCTAGTTTATTTTACGAGATCAATGCCGAAAGATCCAAACTATTGCAAGTGTATTTCAAGCATAAATAAGAATTTCATGCAATTCTTCACAAGCAGGAGGGTTTATGTGAAAATTCATCATAATAAAGAAAATAATTTCATAAATGAGATGTTTGGCAATGGCATGTAAATGTAAAAACTAATTAGGATGGAAACAAGGAGATCCTTCCCCTTGCTTGTGCACTTACGTGACCTGATGGCGATGCGAGACACTTTCGATGGAGGTGCGTCTCAACGAGGGCTTCGCTGTGATGGCAACGGTGTGTCTTAAGGAGGCCAAAGTTGGCCGCCGCATGTGGAGGAAACCGACGGCGAGGTGGTTGTGATGGCATTGAAACATGCGCTGTTGGTCGACAGCGGTGGCTGCTAGTGGTAGGAGATGCGAGGCGAGAATAGTAATGTTAGTGGTGAGGAAGACAGCTCAAGGGGGTTGTTGTTGGTGTTGCGGGAACGGAGTTTGGGTTCTTCGTGAGGAAGATGATGAACAATGACGGTGACGTGGTGGTTAATGGCTCCTGCTAGCTGCGTGCACAGGTGTGCAGCCGTGCGTGGCCGCGCGCTGGCACGCAGGTAGGTGAGGGGCGAGGAGGTTCGATAGCCGTTGGTGGTCGACGGTGATGTAGGTGGCACGATAGGTTCACGTGGTGGGAGTGTAATAGGGAGGAAAGAAGAACGAGGAAGGGAAAAAGAAGCAGATAGCAGTGGTATGCGGGAACGGTGGAGTTGCGAGGCTCTGCGGATGGTGGTTGGGCTATCACCCTGAACGCCCACGGTAGTGGAACTCTCGCCACGGTCGAGGCCCACAGTGGTGGAGTGTAAAAGCTCGAGGCTATGAACGATAGTGGAGTGGAATGATGGCTTCCTCGGCTGTCCCAAGAGCTTCCTCTTATAACTGCTAGAAAGGTGATAGAACGATGAAGGAGATCGAGCGACAACATTGGTGTGCGACCGAGATCCACATTCTTTAGCAACCATTAAGTTCACCTACAACTGTTAAGAAGAAAAATATAAAGAAAAAATATATGGATTATTTATGCACAAAACCCACCAAAAATGCTAAATCCTATTCCCTTCTAAACTATGTATGTAATGCATACATGCAAACTAAATTGTAACTAGCCCAGTTAAATTCTAATGCATGCTGTCATATTTACATATGAATGTAATGTATGAAATATGCATGCAAGCAAATTTATAAACTAATCCATTTACATATTAATGCATGTTATGTATATGTTAATATTAACTTAAAGTCTAGGCATTTAAGTACAGAAATAACCCACAAATGTGGGCTCATCAGTGGCTGCCACTGAAGGTTTTTTGAGTGGCAGTGTCTTCATGAAACCTTACCCCAAGCTAAGCTCAACAGGGGCGAGGGTGCTAATGGATCCCACTGGTAGGGGATGCCACAGGATGCTAGGACAAAGAGTCGGGTCCATCGGAGGATTCGTACTGAAGGTGGCCTGTG
The DNA here is from genome assembly GCA_037157565.1 of Thalassia testudinum. Lineage (NCBI taxonomy): Eukaryota > Viridiplantae > Streptophyta > Magnoliopsida > Alismatales > Hydrocharitaceae > Thalassia > Thalassia testudinum. Next base: position 89,602,871 of record JAZHRO010000012.1, read on the forward strand.
AATGCCCTGCGCCCAACCGAGTGGCGCCGGTTCAAGTGGGCGCTTTAAGCAGCACGTCGCACATGGAGAGGCAGGTGCTCCAACACTTGAACGATGCCCTATTTTGGTCGACCTCCCGATGGGGAGGGATGAACTTCAACCACGCATTTTTCTACTGTTCATGCATGGTAAGTGTTCTTTTGTTTGATTCTCGATTCTTGCTTTTTATAAGACATTGAGTCTTATACCCTCATCCATGCTCCTTGACAGATTGTAGCTCTCAGAACCTTCTCTATCCCGAAAGAAGACACGTCATTAGACATCTCCGATCTTGGCACCCCCACCAAGGCGGCTGAAACGGTCACCAAATAGGTCATGACTGCGAGGGCAGAGCAGAGGAATTTTATCAGTATGCTTGCAGATGCTACTACCACCTGAGAGAGGGTGGAGAAGGTCGCTAAGGAGGCTACATGAAAGCTCCGCTCACAGCAACAAGTGGCCAGCTAAGTGACCTGGCTGCAAGAAGAGTTAAAAAAAGCCTGCCAAGACCTACGAAGAGTCGGGTATACAGGGCAAAAGCTGGAGGAGTCTCATCGCAACCGACAAGAGGGATCTTGTGGCACTGCGAGACTTGTTTGAGTGCCTGCAAACCTCTTATATCAACATGCTTTCACTGAAGGAGGAACTACAGGTTCTCAAGGTTGAATACTCCTTTGCCGTGGAGGTGTATGAGGCAGCTCTTAAAGAAGAGTGCCTTCGCCTAAGCGCAACTATCAATGAGCTTGTCAGTTTGAAGGCAAGCCATGAGAAGGCAGAGGCGGCTGTGGAAAGCTTGAGAGGTAGCCTCACCAAGGCCCAGCAGCTTGCGGAGGATAGAGGCAAGAAGGTTCTGGAGTTGGAATGTACTGCACAGCCGGAGCATGACCCTGAGAGGGTGATGGCATTCCTTGCCTCTGACCCATCTATGAAGGAGAGTTAGGACATGATCTCAAAGGAAAACGACAAATATACCTTGGCGTCTGTGTATTCGTTGCTAGAAGGCAAGATGACATTGGTGGAGGAGCTGTGCACTTGGTGTTGGTGCTAGAGCATCACGATCGTTTGTTTTGATGATAACAAAACACGTGTCATTTAACATTTGCACTTGGAGTATTAGATTTCAGGCAAATTGCAAATGGAGACGTGACTAGACGGAGTTCGAACTCGCATCCAGGATGGATTGAAGGAGCTTGATGGAAAACAGAGGAGATTCGCGAGGAGCGATAGATTGAAGATGGAAGGACAAGAAGAATAGGATAGAAATCTGTTTATTTCTTTCATGTACTTTTGTCCTTATTTTCTTTGCTCTTTTTGTTCCTTAGAAAACCATGTTAAAGAACCTCAAAGTACCCTAACAATAGTCCTAGGAACACCAGCACAACCCTAGGATACTTAGGTTTTCTGTAGAAAACTTAGAAAATCAATATAAGGTTCAAACAGCTTTTTCAGACATCTAATTCCAAAAATAGATGTCTGATAATATGTTTTAAGACGTCTGATTGTTGATTCAGACGTCTGATAACATTTAGGCTGGACTTAGTTAGCTCTATCTGATGAAATCAGACGTCCAGACCTTAGTCCAGACGTCTGATGGACTTGCCAGACGTCCAATTAGTAGACCGTTGGCTGGCATATCAAACACCGAAGGATATGACCGTTAGAGCCTTATCAGACGTCCTTAAGCCTTTCCAGACGTCTGATAAATGACCGTTTTGCCTCGGCTGACCCGAAATCTCTTCTCAGAGATTTTCTCGCCGTTGCAACTCTTGGAAATCCATTCCCACAGAAAAAGTAGGTTTCCAGACGTCCAGACATAGTGCCAGACGTCCTACATGTCATCTGATGGACTTGCACTAGAACCCTGTTTAGATCTGATTTAAGTTAGGAAGAAACCCACATAAAATCAGACGTTTGACCATATTTTCAGACGTCTTAAACTGATCTTCTAGACGTCTGAAGCCAGGATCAGACGTCTGATAACCATGTCAGTGCAATGATTGTTCCTGATTCCGGCCTGATTCTCTTGGGATTTGCTCCCAACAGCTATGGAAGCTTTCCTAAGCCTTCCAAATCTTTCCTAAGACCTCTATAAATAGAGAGGAACCTCTTGCACACAAATACACACCTTGAGACACCAACATATACCTAGACACACTAAGAACAATCATTTCCACTCTTTTGTGTCCAAGAGAAACCCTTGCTCTCCAAGCTCAAGTTCTACATCTTGAGAGCATCAAGCCTTTGCGCACCCGCTCTCCCGCCGTAGTTCACGAGAGCGACGTTGCGCCGTCGCATGGCTCACGCACCCGCGTCATCGATTCGACGCACTCCTTGCAAAGGAGAGTTTTCCTAATTCCTATAGAAGCTAGGTTTAAATCTTTGTTAGCTCTATAGGACTATATTTTTTATTTTACTTTGTTATTTGGTTGGGTATTCGCTTTACGAATTCCTGTCTCCTTCGTGGGACAAAATCCTTCTCGTGAAGAGAAGGGGTTGAGGAACGCTACCCCCGCACTTGTAGCGTCATTGTAATTGAGGTTAAATCACCCTCATTTAAGTGATTCGTTTAGTGGATTTGATCAACTTGGTTGATCGGAAAATCCTAACTCGAGAGGGTTAGGTGGTGGTTTTCATCCGGTTTGGGTTTCCACCTAAAAATAATTGTGCACCTTGTGCGATTGATATTTGTGAGATTGTTTATATTCTATTCCGCATTTTATTACGTCACCCCCTCCTGGTAGGGCGAAACTACAATTGGTATCAGAGCAGGTTCTTGTTATTCGGAGTAGCACCCAGCAAGAAGATCATGGAGGGGAGCAGTTCCGCGTGTAGGATTTCCGAGGGCCAATCTACGACTCGTCCGCCGTTCTTCGACGGGAGCAACTACCCCTACTGGAAGCTGCGGATGAAGACTTGGCTTCAAGCCAATGACTTCACGATTTGGGCCAGGTGCGAGATGCCATTTGAAATCCCAGAGAAACCCACGGGAGGCTACTCGCAACAACAAATTCGTGAACTCTCTTTGAATGCGAAGACCATGAACGCCCTCTACTGCGCGCTCAGCCCGAAGGAGTTCAACAGAATCTCGCAATGCGCCACCGCATACGAGATTTAGCACACACTTGAGGTAACTCACGAAGGTACTTCTAAGGTAAAGTCTTCCAAAATTAATTTACTTTCACAAGAATTTGAATCTTTTTCTTTAAAGCCTAACGAATCTTTAAGTGAGATGAACACTAGGTTCACTCTCATTGTAAATAATTTGAAAGCTTTAGGGAAGACTTTCAACAAGGGGGAGCTTCAAGGGAAGCCTCTTCGTTCCCTTGGACCGGAGTGGGAACAGAAAGTCACCGCCATCGACGAGGCGAACGAAGTGGAGGAGCTCAACATGGAAGATCTCCTAATCAATCTAATGGCCTACGAGACTAAGTTGAAGCAGAAGAAGAAGGATACACCAGAGCCTAAACCGAAGAAGACTCTCGCCTTCAGAGCCGCGTTGGATAGCGAGGTAAGTTCCAACGACGAAGACATTAAAATTTTACTTAAAAAGTTTTCCAAGTTGTGTAGGGAATCAAAGAAGAAGGAGAAGAAGGAGAGCCCGAGACGTTGCTACCACTGCAACGAGAAAGGGCATCTGCGACCAGAATGCCCTCTTCTCAAAAAGGAGAAGGAAAAGGAGAAGAAATCTAAGAAGAAGGCATTCCAAGCCACTTGAGATGATTCGAGCTCGGAGGAAGAAGAAGAAGAAAAGTCTATAGAAGAAGAAACCACTTGCTTTGGTTTCATGGCCAAAGGAAGTGATAGCGACAGCGAAAGCGGAAGCGACTCAGACAATGAGGTAAATTTCGATTTACAAGAAGCTTTTAATGAACTATTTAATGTTAGTAAATCATTAAGAATAGAAAACAAAAGCTTTAAAAAGAACCTTAGCTTTCTTAAAAGTGAAAATGATAGGTTAGAAAAACAACTCAAGGACATAGAAGCTGGTCCTAAGGATAATAACCTGTTATTACAAAATAAAAATTTAATCAATGAAAATATTAAACTGATTGAAGAAAATGATAGTTTAAAGTTAGAAATTTCTTATTTAAAGACTAAGATGCATATTATAGAAAAAGAAATTACATGTCTTAGGGAAAACTCTAACAAATTAATCAACAAAGTAGATAATTTTTATAGCCCTAAGGTTGAGAAAGGATCTCCGTCAAGGAGACTCGCTAACAGATCCGGATCCAAGCTCACTTGGATACCAAAGAAAGAATTGAAATCTTGTTTTGTAGGTTTCAGGGATAACTACAACACGAAGGACTGGACCTACAAGCTTAAGGCTGGTCAACTCGAGTTGAGGGAACCAAGGAGTAGACCAAGGAGGAGAACAAGAAGACCGACGAGACGGCGAATAAACGATGGACCTGCTGCACGTCAACCACCAGACTGGAGACCGGCGCCAATGCCCAGGCCTCCAAGCTACGGATGGGAGCCCCATCCGATGTGGCACCCACCACCACCATTTGGACCATTTTACTGGCCATGGTAGGTGAGGTAAAAATTCTTTACCCTATCTTTTTATCATAAGCATTTAGATAGGGGGAGTTAAAAAATTATGATCTAATTGTCAATTTTAAGGAGGAGATGTAAGTTAGCTAAATTCGCTTTAGTAAGGGAGAGAAAAATAACAGCTATCTTGTTGTTACAAAAAGGGGCAGGACATTACTTTTGTTAAAAGAAATTCATAAAAGAGCATGTTTTAAGGGGGAGTTATAGGAAATTTAAAATCAATCAAACCTTTTTGATAATGTCAAAAAGGGGGAGGATTTTTTTTGCATTATTATTTATGATTTTGTCATCATCAAAAAGGGGGAGATTGTTGGTGCTAGACCACCACGATCGTTTGTTTTGATGATAACAAAACACGTGTCATTTAACATTTGCACTTAAAGTCTTAGATTTCAGGCAAATTGTAAATGGAGACGTGACTAGACGGAGTTCGAGCTCGCATCCAAGATGGATTGGAGGAGCTTGATGGAAAACAGAGTAGATTCGCAAGGAGCGATAGATTGAAGATGAAAGGACAAGAAGAATAGGATAGAAATCTGTTTATTTCTTTCATGTACTTTTGTCCTTATTTTCCTTGCTCTTTTTGTTCCTTAGAAAATCATGTTAAAGAGCCTCAAAGTACCCTAACAGTAGTCCCAGGAACACCAGCACAACCCTAGGATACTTAGGTTTTCTGTAGAAAACTTATAAAATCAATATAGGGTTCAAATAGCTTTTTCAGACGTCTAATTCCAAAAACAGACGTCTGATAATATGTTTTAAGACGTCTGACTGTTGATTCAGACGTCTAATAACATTTAGGCTAGACTTAGTTAGCTCTGTCTGATGAAATCAAACGTCCAGACCTTAGTCCAAACGTCTGATGGACTTGCCATACGTCCAATTAGTGGACCGTTGGCTGGCATATCAAACACCGAAGGATATGACCGTTAGAGCCTTATCAGACGTCCTTAAGCCTTTCCAGACGTCTGATAAATGATCGTTTTGCCTCGGCTGACCCGAAATCTCTTCTCAGAGATTTTCTAGCCGTTGCAACTCTTGGAAATCCATTCCCGCAGAAAAGGTAGGTTTCCAAACGTCCAGACATAGTGCCAGACGTCCTATATGTCGTCTGATGGACTTGCACTAGAACCCTGTTTAGATCTGATTTAAGTTAGGAAGAAGCCCGCATAAAATCAGACGTCTGACCTTATTTTCAGACATCTTAAACTGATCTTCTAGACGTCTGAAGCCAGGATCAGACGTCTGATAACCCTGTCAGTGCAATGATTGTTCCTGATTTCGGCCTGATTCTCTTAGGCTTTGATCCCAACGGCTTTGGAAGCTTTCCTAAGGCCTCTATAAATAGAGAGGAACCTCTTGCACACAAATACACACCTTGAGACACCAACATATACCTAGACACACTAAGAACAAGCATTTCCACTCTTTTGTGTCCAAGAGAAGCCCTTGCTCTCCAAGCTCAAGTTCTACATCTTGAGAGCATCAAGCCTTTGCGCACCTGCTCTCCCGCCGTAGTTCACGAGAGCGACATTACACCGTCGCGTGGCTCACGCACCCGCCTCATCGATTCGACGCACTCCTTGCAAAGGAGAGTTTTCCTAATTCCTATAGAAGCTAGGTTTAAATCTTTGTTGGCTCTATAGGACTATATTTTTTATTTTACTTTGTTATTTGGTTGGGTATTCGCTTTACGAATTCCCGTCTCCTTCGTGGGACAAAATCCTTCTCGTGAAGAGAAGGGGTTGAGGAACGCTACCCCCGCACTTGTAGCGTCGTTGTAATTGAGGTTAAATCACCCTCATTTAAGTGATTCGTTTAGTGGATTTGATCAACTTGGTTGATCGGAAAATCCTAACTCGAGAGGGTTAGGTGGTGGTTTTCACCCGGTTTGGGTTTCCACCTAAAAATAATTGTGCACCTTGTGCGATTGATATTTGTGAGATTGTTTATATCCGATTCCGCATTTTATTACGTCACCCCCTCCTGGTAGGGCGAAACTACAATTGGTATCAGAGCAGGTTCTTGTTATTCGGAGTAGCACCCAGCAAGAAGATCATGGAGGGGAGCAGTTCCGCGTGTAGGATTTCCGAGGGCCAATCTACGACTCGTCCGCCGTTCTTCGACGGGAGCAACTACCCCTACTGGAAGCTGCGGATGAAGACTTGGCTTCAAGCCAATGACTTCACGATTTGGGCCAGGTGCGAGATGCCATTTGAAATCCCAGAGAAACCCACGGGAGGCTACTCGCAACAACAAATTCGTGAACTCTCTTTGAATGCGAAGACCATGAACGCCCTCTACTGCGCGCTCAGCCCGAAGGAGTTCAACAGAATCTCGCAATGCGCCACTGCATACGAGATTTGGCACACACTTGAGGTAACTCACGAAGGTACTTCTAAGGTAAAGTCTTCCAAAATTAATTTACTTTCACAAGAATTAATTCCTTGCAAAGGAGAGTTTTCCTAATTCCTATAGAAGCTAGGTTTAAATCTTTGTTGGCTCTATAGGACTATATTTTTTATTTTACTTTGTTATTTGGTTGGGTATTCGCTTTACGAATTCCCGTCTCCTTCGTGGGACAAAATCCTTCTCGTGAAGAGAAGGGGTTGAGGAATGCTACCCCCGCACTTGTAGCGTCGTTGTAATTGAGGTTAAATCACGCTCATTTAAGTGATTCGTTTAGTGGATTTGATCAACTTGGTTGATCGGAAAATCCTAACTCGAGAGGGTTAGGTGGTGGTTTTCACCCGATTTGGGTTTCCACCTAAAAATAATTGTGCACCTTGTGCGATTGATATTTGTGAGATTGTTTATATTCTATTCTGCATTTTATTACGTCACCCCCTCCTGGTAGGGTGAAACTACACTTGGTCTATGGACCAGTTCCTCTCCGAGTTCGACTGTCAAAAGGCTGACAGTCTAATCATGGATAAGGCTCCTATAGAACCATCTGAGGACCAGCCAGCTCCTAACGAAGAGGCAGACAAACCGGGTCTGTCAGGAGCTATAGAACCACCTGCTCTCCCCGTTAGCCCTTCTCACATAGTTTCTTTGCCCCCTTCAACTTCTGGAGCTGATATTTTTGAAGATTTGGGTGAAACCGCCTAATTTTGTAGTAGTGTTGTTTCTATTTCCCCCTATTAACTACTTTCCTTTTTCTTTTGTGAGCCATTTGCCCTGTGATGAGTGGCTACTCATCATAGCTAAAAAGTTAAAGTTAAGTTAGAAACTAGGTTAAACAATATCAAATTAATACGTAAAAAGGGTTAAGTGTGGAAATCAAAGAAAAATACCTAAAACGTTAATTCTATGTTAAGATTGCATAATTAGGTCATAAATTGAGATTTCCTTGAGAAAAAGGTCAAATGATGATCCAAGTGTAAATTGAACACACAAATCAGTTTAAAAGTCCAAATCAAAAGTATAATTAACTTCTTAAAAGTTCAATTAAGTACATATAAAAACTTGAACTCATTTGGACATCATTAAGACCTTGAAACTTAGAATTTGCATTTAGGTCCTTTATGCATCACATTTCCTTTCTTAGAAAACTTTCCCAGACCTATTTGTAACCCGTAGAGACCTCTTTGAAAGCCCTTAAGGACCATTCAGTTATTGTTTCCTATCATTTACGGGCTCTTGTGCAAAATTTCTACCCCTTCGCAGAAGGGCCAACCCTACAAATTACCCAATAGAACCGACGCCTCATCCTTCCTGCCCTAACACTGTTCACGCAATGAACTCGCGTGATCTGGATCGTTGATCTATCAACTCTTTTGATCTGTGGCTCGATCTCAGTCGAAGCTTCGCACGAAGCAGCGCGTGTGCTCACCCCAACCCCCAGATCCCATCCTACAGTCTGATTTCAACTTGGCAGCCTGCGCGCTTCTCTCTTCTCATCCTTGCCGCCGATGCCCTCGTCGTCTAACTTCACCCATGTAGTGATCTAGGTCACTGAGATCGCTACTTAAGCACCTCAATTGTCGCGCACACAAGGGATCGCTCTCTCCTACCTTCTTAGCGATCGTTCTTCCACTCCAACCTCTCCTCCTCACCAACTCCCCTCGTCGCTAAGGATCATGTAGCACCTGATGACGACCCAGAAGCCTCACTAGCAGGCTTTTCACTCCGCTGGAGCTCTTCCCCCTACATTCTTCCTCCTTAACCACTGGATAAGGACCCACAGGTCCCATTCTTTCTGTTAGAGTAGTTTTAATGCTTTCTAGATTAGCTGTAGCATTAGATAGATAGATTAGCAGTAGAATTAGAATTAGAAGTAGTGTTGATCTGTGCATGCTTGTAGTGTAGCATTAGGAGTAGATTTAGCATAGAAATTTCCCTCCTCACCTCCTCTGATCATCACAGATCAGAGGGGAAGAAATTCACCCAATCACTATTCATTTTGTTCTTCCTCTACATGTTTTCACCTCATTTCTGATTCCCTTGATTTGTATTTCGCAATCCACCCACTCATAAGACCTAATTTCATATCTGATTGGTTTCTAACCTCATATCTGAAATTAGTGTTGAAAATCACATTAGGAGCTTCCCATTCATCCCATGTTTATCACAAAAGCCCCTGATCTGAGCTAAAAAATGAATAAATTTACCAGATTTTCTATGAATTCAGATTTCAAAGATTTTTATTCATTTGGGCTTTGAATGCTTTGATCTAGCAAACTGAAGTGTTTTGATGTGATTCACTGATTGGATGGGAATCTGAGGTGATTCTGAAGTCAGAATTCACCTTCGAAGAGTCATAATCTAATCGGTTATTTTTTAGGATTTCAATGTGTTGAATGGCTTGTAGAGCCAAGGAAGATCAACCATGTTGATTGAGGCTTTATTAGGGATTTTAATCTGAATTGTTTTTCTGAGAATCTGATTCTCACTTAAGGGATTCTCAATATCCCTTAAGATGTGTAGCATCCTGGGATTCAATTGGATTTCTTATGTTGATCGTAACCTTTTCTACATGCTGTCTATAGCATTAGAAAGAGTTAGATCAACAGGCTTTTTGGACTAAATGGTTGTGATATTTCGAACAAGGAACTTGGATTTAAGATGCTAAACATTTGAGCATGGTTTTTATGTGAATTTAAACCCTTGTCAGAATGTGATTTAGTGATTTTTGTTTTGTGTTTTTGAATCCCAGCAGTCATAGTAAATTGCTACAGAAGCAGCTACATTCCCCTTTCAATTCCAACCAAGTATACCCTGAATTAGTTCTTTTGTAGCCTTGATCAAGTTCTCTTGAATATGATGTGGGATATAAATGGCTAAATCAGGAGATACAAGCTGAATTGAGGTTCTTCCTTGCTGCAGACCTGCTCTTCTTCAGATAGATTAACTGCAGTAGCAGTTAAGACTTCAGAAGAAGAACTTGGGTTGCTGTGTGGATTGAAGTTCAGCAGCTTCTGCTGCTGTTTGTGTTGCTACATTGGATAAATCTCAGGCTGCTTTACTGCTGCATGGCCTGCTGCTTGTCCGTTGTATTTGCAGCAACAGTAGAGAAGTCAGTGGACAGAGGTATAGATCCTAATTGTTAGATAGCTGACTTGTATTAAAGGTGCATTGAATTGTAAACAAGCTTTCATGTAATTTCAATGCATTTTTAAATTCAGTGAGTGCTTGTAGTCTGTTTTAAATCTCTTTTGTTAGCTATACTTTAAGCCTAACTGTCCAATAAGTTTAATTAGTTGAAATCCATGTAGAATTGCATGCTTTGATGTCTAGATCTTTGCTATATATTACACTGAGTCTGTTAGAGGCAGTTTAATACCTTTTAAACCAATTGAGACCCATTATAGGCCTTAACGCACATTAGAAAACCCTTGAAAGGCTTAAAATATGTGAACTTTGGAATTAAATAAAAATTATATAAAAAATCTGAAAAAATAAAATAAACCTGTCTGATTGAAGATTAGGTACTTCCCTAAGTTCATACCAAGTTTCATGATATTTCGAAACCCCAATTTGGTAGAATTTACCAATCGACGGTTCTGTATACAATGAAATTTAATAAAAGAAACTAAACTTAAAAACATCAAAAACATTTCCTTTTCCTCATCTATTTCTTTCCATCTCATCTCCTATCTCCATAATAGATATAAAATCCATAAAAAGCTGAATAAACTCAAAAATACCTAAAAATTCTTTGTATATTATGTATATAAGTGTATATATAAGCTATGTTGTAAGCTTATTTATCAATAGAGTGAATTATACATATTTATAATATAAATAACTTATGTATATATTGTAGTATATAAATTAAGTATTTAAGCTAGATTATACTTTATATAACTATCCATTAAGTAAACTAATTTATATGTATTAAATAGCTATATAAATTAATACCCTCTATAAATAATCATATTAAGTTATAATACTATACATATGTATTTATATATAAATTATGAACATATTTAACCCTATATCATAATTTAATTATATATATAGAATAAATAATTAATTTATTAAGTTAATAGTTAAGTTATTAGATTAAATTAAAATAAATTAGTAGATTAAGCTAAAACTAAGTTAACTTATACTGCATATGTATATTACTATATTTTACGTAAATTAACCTAATTTAAGTATATTTATAATGTATATATTATTTAAAGTCAATTTACAAATAAAACAGTCTAAAATTGTACTATGTAAATTTAAATAAAATAGAAATAAAGCTTGTAAAATATAATAAAAATATCTATTAAATACTTTAACATATTTACCAACTCTTTATAAGGTCAATTAAACCATATAATAACTAATTTATACGTAATTAAAGAATAAAACCTAAAATCAGTTATGTATAAACTGTATACTTTACCTAATTAATTTATATAGTAAATATAATTAAAATTTCAAATTAATTGTACAGTTGTATAGTACTATGTAAATACTTTATTTTCACATAATTTCTTTTTAATATCTAATAAATTCCGACCCTCGAATTGAGGACCAAAATCCTAAATCAATGCACAGCCACTAGAAATCCAACGCTGTGCAGGCGTCTAAATAGTCCCACATCGTGGGCATGCAAGCGCTCTTAGCGCTGTAAGTTGTTTTTCTGCAGTGGAAAGGCCAGTCGTCCTGGGTGCCGGGCACCCGAAATAAATGACCATTACCATCTATATGAGCATTATCTGAGCATGTGTGTGTGACCGGGGGTCGGTTACTATGCTAGGGCTTAATTAAGCCCAAATCTGAACTGAAAACGTAATTAAGTAACCTAATTAAGAAATTTGGGTGTGCTTAGTAGAGGTCTGGTCCCATCCTCTGGTGCTGTATATCCCTCGAAAGGCATGCCTGCCAATTAAACACATTTTGCTAAGTAAAAAGGACCCTAATAACTCAGGTGGAAAAAAAAATACTAAGTGTTGGAACACAGAGAGACTTAAGAGAGGAGTGAACATACACAGAAGAGTAAACGGCTAAGTGTTTGGAAAAAGAAGAAGAGAAAGGATACAGAGAAACTAAGAAGTAAAAGAAGAGAAGTATATATGTATAATGAATATCTGTATGTATAGTATATGTAAATAATATGTATAAGTAAAAAAAAAAAGTTGTATAGTATGTATAGGTAAGTAATACAACTATATAGATGTATATAAGTAACTTCATATTTTCACTGACAAAATAAACTGTCGCTATAGACCCTAGTTTTTGCTTTAGAGTTTGTATATAGTTTTTGTGGGCTCCAGCGATGTTTGTATCTGTTGCTGTAGCTTCTATATATGTTACTATATATGTTAGTAAATTAAGTTAAGTATAGTATGTATTATTAGTTAGTAATATATAGATGTGAATATTAGTAATATAACTTATAAATAGATAGTATAGAATATATTTATGTATTGTTTGATGCTTGTTTGTAAGAAGATTTTTACAAGCATTTTCATTTATTCTTTTTGTACATAATGAAACATTTAATTCATTCTTTATGGATTCATTCATTCATTATTGATTGTATATAAAATTAGTCGTTTTTGGAATTAAAGAATAATCTTGGATTTAGAGAGTGATGTATATCAATAAATGCCTCTCAGTGAACGACCTAGAATAAAATAGCAAAATGATGTAATTAAATAAAATTGACGCGATAACAGTTTGTACTTGTGACACATACTACAACAACAACGACATTTTTTTATACGAACTGTGATCGATCGTTTCACCTTGGAAATGTAATAGACAACACTTACAATTAAATGAAAAGAAAAGTTTTATCGTTATTGTCTTTTCTATTTCTATACATGATACAACGTAGATTACTCGCATGCCAAATAAGAGGGATTGTCTTGCCACCTACAGTATGCAATTCATAGAAGTCACCTGAACTATCTTTACAAATTTTGTAAGGTCCCTCCCATTAGACATCTAACTTCCCACTTAAGTGACTTGACATGGAGACTTCACTTTTGCGCAAGATTAAGTCTCCTTCCGAGAGCTTTCGCTTGCACACCTGCCCATTGTAGGCAGCTGCTGTGTCTTCCTTATATTTAAGCGCCGCTTCGAATGCTTTCACCCTTAGCTTATCCACGAGGTCCAAGGCCAGGCGGACTTGATCATCATTGGTGGCGGGGTTAGACAGTTGTGTCCGGTAGGTGGAGTGGACCGTCTCTACAGGTGGCTGGGCTTCCATGCCATACACAAGATTGAATGGTATGTGACATGTGGAAGTCCTTTAGCAGGTCCTATCACTCCACAATACATCCAGTAGCTCATCCGCCCACTTCTCTTTGTCTGAATCCAGTCGGCACTTCAACGCTAAGATAATGGTATGATTGGTAACCTCCGCCTATCCATTTGCTTGGGGGTGACCCACAGACGTGAAGCACAGGCGAATATCCTAACTGATGCAAAATTCTTCGAATTCTTTGCAAGCGAACTGATGGTAACACCATCATTAGTCATAACTAACTTGAATTACTGGAAATCAAGTGATAAATACTCCTACATGATCGCCTAAGAGCCATAATTCCACTCAAATCCATTCTGAGAAGAAAATATTAAAATAGGGTTAAATATGTAGTTTTAGCAGCACATCACAAATGCAGTGTAACCATGAGATTTGTTAGGGGTTAATTGAAGGACAAATGAACATTAAAGTCCAAAGAGTGGGTCCACACAGACAGAAATAGGATTTCACACATTCCGAGAATCAAAACAATATACAAAATCTTAACCTCAGACCTTCTTAAATTAAAGAGGTTCTGATCATGATAAAATTAATCTAAACTTCCTAAAATTCATATAAAAATATTCTGAGAGGTTTGATACCAGTAGTTTGACCATCTGAACCCATTTTTACTTTGGACAGAGCTTCAAACGAAATTTTGCCCTAATTTGGAATTCTATGTAAATTGTCTAGTCAAACGTGGTTAAAACTCAAATCCAACTTTACCATCAGATTCTTTGGGTCCAAATTAGGTTGGTACTAAAATTTAGGCTCAATGAGAGTCCATCTTGACCTACTTTGCATTTCAGTCCATTAAATCTCTGTTTCTCTCAATCAGGCCCCTAGCTTTCAAAATCCCTTGCATTTAGTCCCCTAACGTTGCTGTCATCTTCACAACATAGTCTTTGCAGCCATTACAGGTGTGAACCCAAGCTCTCTGACCTTAGAGCATTGAAATCTCTCATGATTGTGGACCAAATCCTTCCAAAATTGAAGGGAATGATCCTTAAGAGATCCTCTATCAGTCAAACGCTAGGCCAAGAGGCCTAATCTGACCTCTACACCGCCAACGAACCCATGATTTCAAAGCAAGTTCTTTGCAATTTTTGCAAGGAATTTGCACTAATTTCGTGTCTCTCAAAGCCCTATTTGAGCTATATAAAAGCTCTTGGAGCTTCAGTCGTCCTTTCTAGTTAGGTTCCAGCCCAAAATAAATCTTCCTTCTCTTACCTGGCCAACTCCAACCTACGCTTCAGCAGCTCCCCCAATCTCCTTCGTTCTCACCCCCAACGGTCAAATTGGAAGTGCAGCTCTCTTCCTCACCTTCTTCCGACAGTGGTCGGCCAAAGCCCCATCGCATTCGACCTCTTCATCGCCGCTGCCCCCTCACCGGAGTATTCCCCTGCTCCAACGCTGACCAATCAAAGTCGGCGCCAACTTCCTCCCTTTTGTCCCTTAGACTAGGCCAATCTCTTACTCTCCTTCTTTAGGTTAGAACAACGCCTTCCCCACTTCAAATCAACCCCTGCATGCCACTCTCCCACTTCATCTTCTTCCATGACGGCACCACCTCCGGTGAAGCCTCCACACCACCACCGACCACCATTCACCCTACTATAACCACTAGAAGCTTCCCCATCCATCAAAGACCAAAAGCCCTCTCCTAATTAGAAGCTTCACCCATTCATTCACCCCTCCAAACGACCCGTCCTTCCGCCATCTCCTCCAACGTTGTTCGGCCACGACCGACCTCCATCCACCAAACGAACACCACCACCAAACTCCTCACACTCCGGCAACTCTCTTAAACGATCTAATTGGGGTTTAGAGCCCGTGTTGCTTGTTACAGCTGTTCGTTGTCGTCGTCAACAACTCCGCCTTCGTCCTCTTCTTTCCGACTACCATTCATCCTAATACTACGCCCATGCGATGCGGCTTCACTTCATGAAGGCGCCTGCACCTTCAAGCAAGAAGTAGCAGCAAGATTTAGCTAAGATTTGACGAAGAAATCCATAGATGTGCAAGCGAAGGGAGACACTTCATTAGTCCCACATCGAGCATGGATGAGGCTTTTGCTACAAATAAAGGCAAATCGTGAAAAGGCCTCGTTGCCTCAATAACACAGGGGGTGAGGCCCCCATGCACGCACTCACCCACGCTCTCTCACTCCTCACCTGTTACGAACGCGGTTTCAAGATGTCCTTTTAAGACGTCTGGGAGGTGGCCCAGACGTTTGACCAGACGTTTGGAACCCCTTCTAGACGTCTGGGATTTAAATTCTGCGGCACGCAGGATTGCGTCTGCGCGCCTGCGCGCGCAGACCTGCGAACGCCCTCTTTTTCCCTCTCTCCTCCTGCAGGCCCAGGCTGCGCTCCCTCTCTCTCTCTCCCCGTGCGGCCTTAAAAGGCCCTCGCCCTCTCCCTCATTCTCATCTCCTCCGCTTCCTTCTTCTTCTTCTTCCAGCCGGTGCGAGAGCGCGAGCAAGAGCGAGCGGCAGCAGCGGCAGCCGCGGCGAGTTGCGGGAGGAGGTGTTGCGTGAGGGAGGAGAAGCTCGACTGTGAGGGCTCGAGCTTGCCGAGGCAGCTAAAGCCGGCCGGCGGGGGAGCAGCGGGCGTGGAGTGATGCGGGAGGGCTGCTGCAGCTTGAGCAGCAGGCGGACGAGGCGCGACGCGGCCGTGTGTCGCGGGCGGAGAGCGAGTCGAGCTCTGATTCTGGAAATTTTTCCAGAATCAGACGTCTGGGATTCCAACCAGACGACGGTGAAGACGTCTGGAGGACTGTCCAAACGTCTGGCAAGTGAGTTATTTTCGTCCTTCTTCCTTTTCTGTGACCGTTCGTACTGAGGACGAGGAGTGGGTACGTGCAGGTTCTGAGATTCGCCATCCAACGCGAATCAGACGTCTAGCCACAGTCCCAGACGACGGGAAGGACTTCCAGACGTCTGGGGTGACCATCGGACGTCTGGGAACTAAGCCAGACGCCCCCGCAGGCTTCTGGACATCTGAGAGAGTACGCAGAACAAAGGTACCATCTGACCCACATTTTAAGACGTCTGGAAGAGGCTCCAGACGTCTGATTTTGGACTGTTTCGTCATTTTCGACCCGTTTAGGGCCCGTTCAGAGTTCGTTTTCCGCATTTCGAGTTGCGTTCTTTTCTTAATAAAATCCTCTACCCGTCTACAGTAATTATATACTGTTCTGAGAAACTCCTTGTGTTTGATCCTTGTGATAGGACCCCGTTCCATTGCAGTCCCGGGGGTTGCGGAGGCGCACGGGATTTCCGACCAAGCCCCCAGTACCCCGGTTGTAGCTGGTAGAGTGGCTTTAAAAATTATTAACATAATTTGTTACAATTATGGAACAATTAATAGAAACTAGGGCATTGCATGAATCCTAGGAATGAGAAACCAGATTGAATGATAGATCCTAGGGTATTGCATGAATCCTAAGGCTGAAAAACTAGATTGAATGATAGATCCTAGGGTGAGGCATGAATCCTAGGACTGGAAAACAAGTGATATGAATATAATATTGCAGTCTTGGAAAATGTGGAAAGGAAATAATAACTGCCTGTAAATTAATTTAACAGCTGCCTGTTATGAATAAATAAACATGATTGAGAACATGGGTTGCATGAACGTGAAACTGGAATAGTGAAACCTAAATGTGCTAAGTAAAAGAGCTGGAACCCTACGGGGAATTAGGAGTAGAACTCCTGGAAAGAGAATGGAATGGAACTGAGAAAGAAAGACGTGGAAGTGTGTGGTCCCTTGGGTACGAAGTGCAAGGGGAAGCACCTGTTACCTGTTTAGTGCAGAGTGGAGCCAGCCGCCCCAGGGACCCGGGGTTAGGTCTGGTCACCTTGTACCGACTTGCTGGCCCTCGTGTACGCAGTACCGAGGAGAGCTACTAGTGTAGGGAGAGCACTAGCTACCCCACGGGCCTCGAGGTTCTGCTAGCCTCCTACACCGACTTGTTAGGCCCACTGGGCAACCAGCGTAGTCAGGCGAGGGTGCGCGGACTGTGGAGGGGCAAGACCCCTGTTTGGTTACTGTGGATGGGCTGGACCCCTGTTACTGAGAGGGCTCTGCCCTATACTGGTTCCGTGCTGTGCTTGGGCGCACCCGTTAACGGAAATGACTGACCGCGTGCCAGTGCGGGGTAGTTACCCGTGTGTTTATCGCCCGTGCCGTAGTCACCGTTACGTCTGTCAGCGACCTTAGGGTGGTTGACTGAGGGTAGGACCACCACGGGGGACTCTCCCGGCCAGGAGAGCACCACGTGCGACTTCTACTTTTCGGAAAAGACTACAATCAAGATCGTTCCCACGAGGAACATTCGAGATCAAGTGAAGGATCTGAGAAATAGATAAATTGTGAAACAATAGAAAGACGTAAATAAAGAAAGAAATGAAACAGCTACTGTACACTCTACTGCTTCTTTAGTTTTAGCTACCACTCTACTCAGCATTTCGCTGACGTGTTACACTCGTTACTTTTCAGGACCAGGAGTTGAGCAGCCAGGGTCAGCGGCTGCAGAGGACGTTGGGCCGAGTAGGGTCCAGTAGAGTTACCCACCGCCCCGAGCGCCTCACCCTGGGGCTGCAGAGGGGTAGTCCTCTGTGGGACCACCCGACGGACGCGGCGCTGGACACGGGGGAGGGGATGGGCCGCCGCCGCCCCCACCTTCCTCCGACACTTCTGTGCACGAGGCACCTTTGCCTGGAGGTGCACCAGCATCTCCACTGCAGCGCCACTTCGAGCTCTTTGGGCAGTTCCGGAAGCTAAAGCCCCCCTCCTTCAAGGGGGATGAGGACCCGACCGAGGCAGAGGACTGGCTCGAGCAGCTGGAGAAGATTTTCGACACACTTCGCCCCCCGGCGGAATGCCGCGTGGCCTTTGCCACGTACCAGCTGGATAGTGTGGCACACAGGTGGTGGAGGGCGGTTCGGGGACAGGAGAGGGACGAGCCGACCTGGGACCGGTTCGTCCCCTCTTCTGCGAGTAGTACTTTCCCCAGACGTGGCAGGACCAGAGGAGGCGGGAGTTCCACACTCTCCGCCAAGGGACGATGACCGTGAGCGCGTACTACACGCGTTTCCTGGAGCTGTCCCGCTTTGCATCGACAGCGGTAGCCACCGAGGAGGAGGGCCTTTGGAGGTTCACCGAGGAGCTCCAGCCCGCGATTCGGGGGTATGTCAAACCCCTGAAGCTGCCTACGTTTTCGAGGGTGGTGGAGGCAGCCATGACTTATGAGGAGACCAACCCGTCCGCGCGAGACACTGACGGCGGGCGGAAGAGGCCCTTTCAGCCAGACTTTTCACAGGGCCGGCGAGAGAGGAGACACGTGGCGTCCGCAGGAGAGCCGTCACGTTTTGCAGGGCCATCAGTGGCCTTTGGGGGCCCTCGACAGGGGCCAGTCGCCAGCACCGGACCCTCGCCCAGCTGACAGCAGGGACCCACTGAGGGCGGGAGTCGGGTTCCCCTCTGTTACCAGTGTGGCCAGCCGGGCCACATCAGGAGGGACTGCTCGTCTAGGGCAGGAGGTCAGCAGATACTTCCCGCGCAGAGCACTGGAGGGCGCGCAGGAGGCCGCGGTTCCCTGGCGCGAGGAGGAGGACAGCAGTCACGAGGAGGGTACCGACCAGCACCTGCCCGTCCGACGCAGAGTGTGGCTGCTTCGTCCGCACCTAAAGCTGAGGGGCGTATCAACGCCCTGACACACAGGGATGCCAGAGCTTCGGGATCAGTGGTGGCAGGTATGGTTTCAGTTTCCGGCAGACTCGTTTACACACTTTTCGATTTCGACGCTACGCACTCGTTTGTCGCAGCCAGTTTCGCAGTTAGTTTAGGCCAGGGTTATATGTTGTTAGAGAATCCGTTAGTAATCAGAGGTCCGAGTGGTTAGCTGTTTGTAGCTGAGGAGATGTACACGGATTGCGAGGTCAGCGTCGGGGGACATAGCCTGCCAGCTGACCTGATTATGATACAGATGGAGGACTTTGGCGTAATTCTGGGGATGGACTGGCTGTCCGCTTACCACGCCTTGGTAGACTGTTTTGAGAGGAAGATTGTCTTCTCCATGCCAGAGTTGCCTTCTTTCGAGTTTCACGGACAGCCAGTGGACGGAGGCTTCAGGTGCATTTCAGCACTTCGGGCGGCGAGACTTTTGAGCCAGGGGTGTGAGGGCTTCCTAGCTTGTGTGGTGGCAGAGCCCAGCCCTGTGGCAGACTTCCAAAGCATCCCGGTGGTCAGAGAGTACCCTGACGTGTTCCCAGACGAGTTACCAGGACTGCCGCTCGAGCGTAAGATCGAGTTTGAGATCTCACTAGTACCAGGGACCAGCCCCATCTCCACCGCGCCATACAGGATGGCACCGCTTGAGCTACGAGAGCTCAAGTCTCAGTTGCAGGATCTTTTGTAGAAGGGTTTCGTGAGGCCCAGTGCATCTCCCTGGGGAGCCCCGGTACTATTTGTGAAGAAGAAGGATGGTACCCTACGCCTTTGTGTGGACTACCGACAGCGGAATAGGGTCACCATCAAGAACAGATATCCGCTGCCGAGGATCGATGACTTGTTTGACCAGTTGCGGGGTGCCACGGTGTTCTCCAAGATCGACTTGAGCTCTGGATACCACCAGTTGAGGATCAGGGAGGCAGACGTCTCCAAGACAGCTTTCCGCACCCGGTATGGACACTACGAGTTTTTGGTCATGTCGTTTGGGCTGACCAATGCCCCCGCTACTTTCATGTACCTGATGAACCAGGTATTTAGACCGTACTTGGACCAGTTCGTGGTGGTATTCATTGACGATGTACTCGTCTATTCTCGAGATCGGACGCAGCATGGACAGCACTTGCAGATGGTTCTGGACACACTGAGACGACGTAGGTTGTACGCTAAATACAGCAAGTGCGATTTCTGGTTGAGGGAGGTGGCCTTCCTAGGTCATGTGATCTCTGGAGACGGCTTGGCGGTGGACCCAGCCAAGGTCGAGGCAGTGCTCAGGTGGGAGAGACCGCGTTCAGTCACTGAGATTGCCAGTTTCCTGGGACTGGCAGGCTACTACAGACGATTCATCAGAGGGTTTTCACAGATCGTGCGTCCTATGACACATTTGACCCGGAAGGACGTGCCCTTCACTTAGACAGACGCCTGTGAGGCGTGTTTTCAAGAGCTGAAGGAGAGGTTGACCTCGGCTCCCGTGCTCACCATCCCTGACAGTAGTAGCAGGTTCGTTGTGTACACAGACGCCTCCTTGCAGGGGTTAGGGGGTGTGCTCATGCAGAGGGGTCACGTTGTCGCTTACGCTTCGCGGCAACTGAAGCCCCATGAGCATACCTACCCTACCCATGACCTCGAGTTGGCAGCTATCGTCTTCGCGCTGAAGACCTGGAGGCACTAATTGTACGGTGAGACCTTCGAGATTTTCACAGATCACAAGAGCCTCAGATACCTTTTTGATCAGAAGGAGCTCAACATGAGACAGAGACGTTGGTTGGACCCCCTGAAGGACTACGACTGCAGCATTTCCTACCACCCGGGCAAGGCCAATGTGGTGGCTAACGCCTTGAGCCGGAAGGCGCCCGCACACTTGGCCAGTTTACAGTTACAGAGTTGGAGCATTTTGGGGGAGGTGGGCAGTTGGCGACCCCTAGAGTTACGGGGGCACTGTGGGGCAGTGACTGTGACACGACAGACTAGACTAGAGCTGATAGACCGCATCATCACAGGACAGATGGCCGATCCATACTTGCAGTCCTTGCACGACAGAGTACTGTCAGGAGACCCAGGGGACTTCTCTTTCACAGACCAGGTGCTGCACCTAAGGGGACGGTTGTGCGCTCCCAGGGACGAGGAGCTGTTGAGAGAGCTCCTGACTGAGGCACACAGTTCCAGGTTCACCATACATCCCAGAAACACGAAGATGTACCACGACTTGAGACGCGAGTTTTGGTGGAGGGGGATGAAGCGGGATGTGGGTGAATTCGTGCAGCAGTGGTTAGTGTGTCAGCAGGTGAAAGCCGAGCATCAGAGGCCTGCAAGGCCGCTATTGCCACTTCCAGTGCCAGAGTGGAAGTGGGAGAGCATCACCATGGACTTGGTGGTGGGTTTACCTGTTACCCAGCGAGGACACGACGCAGTTTGGGTAATTGTGGATAGATTGATGAAGACGGCACGATTCTTGCCGATCCGAGTCACTTTGGGACCAACACAGTTGGTAGAGAGGTATATCCACGACGTGGTACGACTACACGGAGTTCCGCGGGAGATTGTTCGCAACGCTTTTGTGCGGTTTGTTAAAAGATAATATCGCGTTGTAGTATAGCCGACAAAGCGTTCAAACAAATAGAGAATTTTATTACTCTAAAACTAGAGTATCCGAGGTCGAACACGGGGAGCAAATGGAATTTACTACTAATCAATGTAATTGAACACTCTAATTTACTCAAAATGTTAATTCAAATATGAATGTATGCCATTAAAAGTAACTATGACAAAAGAAATGAAATTGGACGTCTGATCTTGTGATCAGACATCTTAAAAGTATTTTTCCCTTTTCTTTTGATTATTCCTCTTCTTCTGTAATCTCTTTTTCTTCTTCGGCTTCTGCCTTTACTTCTTGTCTTGTGAAGGCTTTTTCTTCCTGCCTTTGTATCTTTTCTCTTGCCTTGCTTCTTTCTCTTTTTTCTTCTCCTGCGAAGGCTTCTTTTCTCTTCTTCTTCTCTGCCTTGCTTCTTCCTCTTCCTTGGTCTCCTTCGCTCAGTCTCTTCTTCTGCTTCTCTTCTCCTTGCGGGTAAGCCTCTCCACGCTCAGTCTGCCTGCACAGGAGCAAAACCTACCCCTTTCCCTCTACCTGTGCGTCTCTCTCTCTCTCCGCAATTCACTCAAGGGACGCTCTCCCAGAGACACACGGATAATCGAGTCGGATCGTACCCGGGACCAGGCGCACCGGCAGGTGGTGATGCACGAGGAGTGCTCAAGGTTAGGGTCAGGTCGAATCCCGCCAGATCCGCGAGGTCAGGTGAGGGACCTCACCCCTGTGCTCTTGGAGGCGTTTAGCATAAAACACGAATTCAATTTATGGTGCAGCGGAGCCTCATCTCTCCACGATGTGGGACTAAAACTTCTGCCCTGATTTCGCGCGCGCCCGCAGACTTGCGTGCCATCCCCACAGCTGCTGGCTCTGCTAGCGCTCCTTGCTGAACCAGAGCACTTCGCGACACTCGCACGAATATGCAACACCTGCAGCGTGGGAGCCCTGGCGCTTGGAGCTGCTATGGAGCTTCTTCAAATGTCGTCCATGGCGGCAGGAGCATCAACACTGTCAGACACAAAATGAGCCTCTCGGCCCAATCAGACCAGCTAGAGACCTTCGCCGTGGCACGGCGAAGGTGGTGGACGGTGCTGCAGGTCGTGGGATGGCCTAGGCGTGCGTGCCTAGGTCAACCTGTGGCCGGAGGTGTGGGGTTGGTCGGGGGGTTATTGCGGAGGTATGGAGTGGCAGTGGAGGGGTGGAATGAGTTCCTGGTGGTGAGGCGGAGCTCACGAGAGGGTTGGCGAGCCGTGTGGAGGGGCGGAGTGGTGTGGGCGGCTCGCCGAAGGGAGGTCGGAGGCGAGGACGATGGGGGTGGTTAGGCGCTGTCGGGGGGTAATTGGATAAAATAGCAGGGGGAGAAAAGAGAGGGGACTGTGGAGAAGGTATTTGGCCTAACTATAGGGATGAAAGGGGATGGAGAGGCGAACAACAGTACCTGCTGTCGCTGGAGAAGATGTTACCCAGTGGGGGAGAACGGCGGCGGCGACGGGGCTGAGGCGGCGTGCGCGGGTATTGCGCGACGCGGAGGAGAATCAGGAAGATAATTCTGCCACTGGTTTTGTGGCAGAGCGAAGAGGGAGCGGAGGGGGGCTCGCCGAAGCTTGCTGGGAATTTTGGCCGGGCAGGAGGAGATGAATTGGAGGTGGAAACTCTGCCAAATCAAGTTGAAGATGAGCGGCCGGAGGTGTGGGTTCTTATATACCCACTGGGCCAGTCGTTCAAGGCGTGGAGGGCACGCAATCGTCTGAGGTCGATCGCCGGAGATGGAAAGAGTTGAGATACCCAAATCCCTCATGCGTTCGCACGAGAGATTGGGTTCACACTAGGGACCAAGATTGGCCTCAGATGGAAGGGAATTCCTCAGAGAATCTCCCTTCCATTTCTGGGAGGGGATCTCTGAGGAATCAGAGAGGATTCCCTCTCAACTCCTCGTCGGAGCAGGATTCTGCCTCAATAATGGCGGCAGGACCTGATTGCAAAGGTGGCGAGGAAGTTAGGGGGCTTTCTGTTATGCTTTTCAAAAGATAGGGACCAAATTATGATTTGGGTGTACTAAATTGCAAAGTAGGTCAAGATGACCTCCCCTTAGGTCCAAATTTCAGTACAAATTTAATTTTGACCTAAAGAATCCAATGGTGAAGTTGGATTTTAGGTTTGACCTCGTTTGAATGGACATTTTGCGTAAAAACCCAAATTAGGTCAATTAATGTGCTACGATCCTAATCTAGGTCAACCTGGGTTCCAAAGGCCAAATTAAGTGTTCTAAACCCTAGGGGATATTTTTCCATGATTTTTAGAGGGTTTATTTGATTTTTATCCTGACCGAAACCTTGTTGAATTAAGCGGGTCTGTTTTAAGGTTACCACATGTCATTTACTTCCTAGATTGCACATGAACCCATTTCTGATTGACTCAACCCACTTTTTATCTCATTTAGACCTTTTGACCTGTGTTTTGCCTCTGAGAAATCCCGTTTATGTACTGCAATGGCAAAATTACAGTTTTAACCTTTAATTCATGTTTTCTTCTCAGAGCACTTATTCCTTCATTTAGTCCTTCTTCTAGGTTATGTAGGAGCTTTTATCTTCTTTATTGGGTCAAAATGAGCTAGTCATGGCTCATGATGAGGCTCTCATCAGAGATCGTATCCGACCAGGATACCCGCTTTACGTCCCAGTTCTGGGCTGAGTTTCAGCAGGCCCTAGGGACGCGATTGAGGTTTAGTACAGCTTACCACCCCCAGACGGACGGGCAGTCTGAGCGCACGATACAGACACTTAAGGACCTTTTGCGTGCTTGTGTACTGGACTGGAGGGGCTCTTGGGAGGAGCACCTGCCCCTGGCAGAGTTTGCATACAACAACAGCTATCACTCGAG
This sequence comes from Thalassia testudinum, assembly GCA_037157565.1. Lineage (NCBI taxonomy): Eukaryota > Viridiplantae > Streptophyta > Magnoliopsida > Alismatales > Hydrocharitaceae > Thalassia > Thalassia testudinum. Next base: position 89,627,334 of record JAZHRO010000012.1, read on the forward strand.
CATCAGCATGGCCCCCTACGAGGCTCTGTATGGACGGAGGTGTACGACAACCTTGAGTTGGGTTGAGGTGGGGACCAAGTGGGAGGTTGGCCCCAGGTTGATCCAGCAGAGTCAGGAGGTAGTCGAGCAGATCCACAGGCGACTCCGCACTGTCAGGAGCAGACAAAAGAGCTACGCGGATCGGAGATGTAGAGAGGTGCAGTTCGAGGTTGGGGACCATGTCTTTCTTCGTGTTTCACCCATGAAGGGCCTACAGTGGTTTGGGGTGAGAGGGAAGCTCGCGTCGAGGTTCGTGGGGCCCTTTGAGGTCCTGGAGCGGGTTGGACCCGTTGCTTACAGACTTGCCCTCCCTCCTCAGCTTTCTGGTGTACACGACGTGTTCCACGTGTCCAACCTCAGGAAGTACGTAGCTGATCCCAGTCATGTACTGAGTCACGAGAGCGTCGAGGTGGGCGACGACTTGACCTACCCCGAGCGGCCAGTGCAGATTCTTGACTGAGCCGTCCACAGTTTGAGACGAAAGCAAGTACCCCTGGTAAAGGTTTTGTGGAGGAGCCAGCAGTACGAGGAGGCTACCTGGAAGCCTGAGGCGGCAATGCGGGAGCGGTACCCGGAGCTCTTCGCGGGTACGTCTTTCGGACCGGCTTTGGTCCTCTTTGAGTTTGTTATGTTTTTATATGACGTCTTTCCCGCACCCTAGTTAGCGCAAGTTTCAGGGACGAAACTTCCTTTGAATTTGTCATATTGTTACGAACGCAGTTTCAAGATGTCTTTTTAAGACATCTGGGAGGTGGCCCAGACATCTGACGAGACATCTAGAACCCCTTCCAGACATCTGGGATTTAAATTCTGCGGCACGCAGGACAGCGTCTGCGCGCCTACACGCACAGACCTGCGAATGCCCTCTTTTTCCCCCGCTCCTCCTGCAGGTGCAGGATGCGTTCCCTCTCTCTCTCTCCCCGCGCGGCCTTAAAAGGCCCACGCCCTCTCCCTCACTCTCATCTCCTCCGCTTCCTTCTTCTTCTTCCAGCCAGTGCGAGAGCGCGAGCTCGAGCGAGCGGCGGCAGCGGCAGCCGCGGCGAGTTGCGGGAGGAGGTGTTGCGCGAGGGAGGAGAAGCTCGACCGTGAGGGCTCGAGCTTGCCGGGGCAGCTGGAGCCGGCCGGCAGGGGAGCAGCGGGCGTTGAGTGACGTGGGAGGGTTGCTGTAGCTCAAGCAGCAGGCGGACAAGGCGCGGCGCGGCCGTGCGTCGCAAGCGGAGAGCGAGTCGAGCTCTGATTCTGGAAATTTTTCCAGAATCAGACGTCTGGGATTCCAACCAGACGATGGTGAAGACGTCTGGAGGACTGTCCAAACGTCTGGTAAGTGAGTTATTTTCGTCCTTCTTCCTTTTCTGTGACTGTTCGTGCTGAGGACGAGGAGTGGGTACGTGCAGGTTCTGAGATTCACCATCCAACGCGAATCAGACGTCTGGCCGCAGTGCCAGACGATGGGAAGGACTTCCAGACGTCCAGGGTGACCATCGGACGTCTGGGAACTAGGCCAGACGCCCCCGCAAGCTTCTGGACGTCTAAGAGACTACGCAAAACAAAGGTACCATCTGACCCACATTTTAAGACGTCTGGAAGAGGCTCCAGACGTCTGATTTTGGACTGTTTCGTCGTTTTCGACCCGTTTAGGGCCCGTTCGGAGTCCGTTTTCCGCGTTTCGAGTTGCGTTCTTTTCGGAATAAAATCCTCTACCCGTCTACAGTAATTATATACTGTTCTGAGAAACTCCTTGTGTTTGATCCTTGTGATAGGACCCCATTCCATTGCAATCCTGGGGGTTGCGGAGGCGCGCGGGATTTCCGACCACGCCCCCAGCTTGAAATACCTCCTCCTTTGTAAGGTAGTGCAACAAGGGGGTGGGAATACCTTCGCTTGTACAATTGCCCCTTTATTAAAGTGTACCAAGAGGCCTTCAGGTGGAATTCCTTGGGCCGTAATTCCCTTAGGGGCAGCTCGCCTATGTTCAGGTAGGTGATGATAGTCGTCATCCATGATGTGGATTGCTCTCTCATGAACATCATGGGAGCAAGTATTATTGGCTCCTTTAAAGTTCGATGACAGATATCCTCCTCTTGATCGAGCAGGATCTCTGAGGGTAGGTGTTAAACACTCGAATTGCTACGCTAACGTATTGGGTTTTGGAAAACCTGTTGTTGTAGCTTGAAAGCGAAGAATTCTTGTTCAACAAATAAAATTTATACCGAAAAGAATTCCAGGTCGAATATAGGGAGGCGGACGTTTGATTTAAAAACTACACGTTTCTTTTTATTTGTCACGAAGTAATTCAATTTAAAACTATCTAATTATTTACAATAAATAGAAGAGAGAGAGGGTAAGAGAGAGAGAGAATATTACACATAGAAATAAAAAATGAGATGTAGAATAAACAGAGAATTTATCATTAAGGAGATTGTTCATTACAACTAAAAAGCATAACACAATTGCACTAGAAAGCGATAAATTTACTCGAGAAAGCATTAAAAGAATGGAGGGAGAAAATGTCCTCCTCGGCGAATGCTTGGAGGACGAGCAGAACTACACTAGAAAGCAGTAAATCTATACTAGAAAGCAATAAAAAGAATGGGGAGAAAGATATCCTCCTCGACAGTTGCTTGGAGGACGAGCCGGATGAGACGACGCCTGGACGAAGGAAGACGAAGTAGGACGAGCAGAAGAACGGGAACGGAGCAGCACGTCGTCGTCGTCGCGGGATCCACTTCCGAAGGGGGATGAAAATTTGGACTTTATCTCCCGAGAAGCATTTCGGGTGTGGGACAAGCTTCTCTTAAGCTTTGGAGAGGTAGAGAAGAGAAGGAAGGGATGAGAATTTCGTATGAAGGGGGTCTCCTTTTATAGTTGCAAGGAGTGAGGGCAAATGGGTCATTACATCTTTAAAACAATAAATGAGGGGTCTTTAGTGACGGATAAAATCGTCACTAAAGCCCCAACGGGGGCGTAGTACCCGCGCCCACGCGCGCCTCCTCAGCTGCGCTCTTTCTCAACGCCTGCCCACGTTCTTTCATCCACAGCCGTCCGATCGCGAGATCGGATGGCTTAAGATGCGTCTTCACCCGCTGCTGTGCGCCCGCCCGGCGCGTGCGATGCCTCATGACGCCGTGCGTGCAATAGCGCGTGAACGCTATCGGGCGCACGCGGCCATTGGATTGCGATCTGACGGTTGATAATGGCACACCCGCTCGCTTCAGAATTCGCGTGGCGAGGCTCGAACGTGCGCCAGCGCCTCGCAATAAGGCGCTGGTCCGCTGCGCTGCCTCGCCCAAAAGGTCGCACGGATGATTTCAACGAGTCGCGTCCGCGCGAAGAGGGGGCGGATGCGGAGCCTTCAGAGATTGTATGCGGCCGTTTGGGCGGTCGAGATGGCACCATGTGGCGCCATCTTGGCCGTCCATCTTCTGGATGTTGTAGATGGTGCAACGGATGTCGGATTGACTCGATTTTTGCGTCGTTGGGCTGCGATCGTCGATCCAAATTAATCCATGCGGTCGGATTTGTCATTTGAAGTGCGAATTTACACCATCCTAGCCCTTGATCTTCAAGGATTCTCCGATCACTATCTGATGCTGCGGATGCTTGATTATGGCGATCTTGGAGTCGTTGAACTCCAATCGTCATCCTGATCACATTCATACAGTTGGATCTTTGATCCGAGGCCCCGATAAAAATGTTTGCCCTGTCCAAGCACATAAAAGGAGACAATTAACCTCCATTTTATTCAAACTACTCTAAATGCAAGATGATGCATGTTATGCAATATTTATATCATGAAATGCAATCCTATGCTTAAGAACATGCATAATAGACATGTTAAGTTGTGTAAATGTGTTTAAATCATACCCCATGCCTATCTTTTGCTAGTCCCTAGCAAAAACTATATGCTATTTATAAAAGAATTAGGTTGGATTATTTGGACTTCAGTTATTTTCAATCATTAAGAAATTGTCTACTTAGGAACTGAACTTTCAAAGACACAATAGTGCCCAGGTATCAGCGAAAATGCTGACCGCCTCAAGCCCTCGCCTTATTAAAAGAAAATTTTCTTTTTCTCTTTTTCTCTTTTGGAATTTTTTTGGATTTTCAAATTTTAGGATTTAAGAGTGGCTTTCTACGGCCATTCAACTCACCCAACATTTGAAGAAGACCCTAAGCTTTAAGCATCTTATTGTGCTTGTGATAGACTCGTTGACCGGCAATTAAAACTGATTTCGGATTTCTATGCCTCTAGGTGACCTAATCAGAATTCTACCTAAAAGTGTATCTTTGCAACCAGTAGCTTTCTCCCTACTTTTATTTTTTTTTATGAGGTCAACACGAGGGTGAATCCAGTGTATATCTCCCCGGTTTATTCTACTTCTCCGCTTCTTCCTAAGTGTTTTGGGAATTTTTAGTGCATTTTCTGAGTTGGGTTCTGGACAACCGGTCGATGAGCTGTTACCACCGACAACTTGCCAGCCATACTCGTGCGGCGAAGTGTGGCTTATTTCTTTTTGTTCTTTTCTCCTTTTTTTTTTTAAGTAGGTGGCTTCCCTAGTCTAAGATTTACTTAAAGGCAGCAAACTAAGAAAGGTCCAGTGGCTAGGCTTTGGACAACCTACCTATGGGCTGTTACCCACGATAACTTCCCAACCATATCACCCTAGAAGGTTCATTAGCTACCCAATTTCCGTTAGAATCGCCGAACAACGAGTTAGTGCAAAGAAAGTGTGCAGATGCTTAAGACTCAAAATTCCCTCAAATCAGATGGTGGGTTGATAAGTCGTGTACTTATCACCCAAACTTATTTATTCCAATTATAATAGAATTAAGATGGCGAGGACACAAAGACAAATCCACATTTTAGTGGATACACAGGCTAATTAAGTCCAAAGACCTGAGGGATCTTTGTGTTCAGATCCTAATATAAAATTTCTTAGGATTGAAAAGTCCTAATGTCCAACTAATCCTTCCTAATTTTTTTTTTTTTAAATAAGAAGAGAGACAATTTATATGGATTTCACAAAGCTGACCAAATAATTCAAAAATAAATCCAACCCCCATGCCTAGCTGATGCAATGTCCTCATTGAAAAAGAGACATGAAAGAAAGGGTAGAATATGAAAGATGTCACCTGAACATGAAGCTCGTATCAGCCTTGTGTCATTTGTACAACTGCTGAGTTTAATGCCGTTAGCTAGGCGAAGTCCAGCCAAAGGAGTCACGGAATGGCTAGAGCAACAGAGTCTGAGACGGGTTCTGGAAGAATACGGTCTACAACGGGCTTCAAACGTTGACAGTTGACTTTAAAGGTGTTACCCGTCTTTGGGTCATAAATCTGAACGGCACCATTTGGAAAAATCTGATCAATTATGAATGGGCCATTCCATTTAGATCTAAGTTTGCCAAGAAAGAGCTTAAGTTTAGAATCGAATAACCAGACCTTCTGGTTTGGCTCAAAGCTCTTGCGGGAAATCAATTGATCATGTAGATCTTGGCATTCTCACAAGCATCATTTCTAAGCGCCTCCAACTTAGATAGTTGGAGTTCCCTAGTCTTCCCAGCTTGATTCAGATCTAAATTGCATTGTTTGATTGCCCAGAATGCCCTGTGTTCAATCTCTACAGGTAGATGGCACGCCTTTCCATACACTAAACGGAATGGAGACATGTCGATGGGCATTTTATACGTCGTACAGTAGGCCCAAAGAGCGTCCTCAAGCTTTTGAGTCCAATCCTTGCGATCAGGCCTAACCGTCTTTTGCAGAATGTTCGTGATCTCTCGATTGGAGATCTTGGCTTGTCCATTCGTTTGGGGATGGTAAGGTGTGGAAATTCGATGATTAACCCTGTATTTGGCTAATAAATTCTGGAATTGGGCATTAGTAAAATGAGTGCCACCATCACTGATGATAGCCCTCGGAATCCCGAACCTACTGAAGATATTTTTCTTGACAAAATTGATGACCACCTTGTGGTCATTGGTTCGGGTGGGAATCGCCTCAATCCATTTGGACACATAATCAACAGCAACAAGAATGTACTGATGTCCAAATGAAGGGATAAAGGGTCCCATGAAATCGATGCCCCAAACATCGAAAATTTCAACAGGAAGAATAGGGTTTAGGGGCATCATGTCTCTCTTAGTTATGCTCCCGAGTGCCTGACATCGAGAACATGACCTTGAGAAATCCTGGGCATCCTTGAATAAAGACGGCCAAAAGAAGCCAGATTGCAAGATTTTTGCAGCCGTCTTTTTCCTGGAGAAATGTCCACCACACCAAGATGCATGACAGAAGTCGAGTATACTGTTGAATTCATTCTCCGGTATGCATCGGCGAATAATCTGATCAAAGCCGCTGCGATACAGTTCAGGGTCCACCCAGAAGTAGCATTTGGCCTCAGATTTGAGCTTATCCCGTTGTTGCTTGGTCCAATCCTGCGGGATTTGACCAACGCCCAAATAGTTAACAATGTCAGCAAACCATGGGGTCTGGACACCTAAAACTGTAAGAATGGTTTCGTCCGGAAAAGTGTCAGCAATCGGAATGTCCGGACAAGAAGAATCACCTAGGAGTCTCGACAAATGATCCGCCACCACATTTTGCACCCCAGTTTTATCCTTGATTTCAAGATCAAATTCTTGAAGAAGAAGAATCCAACGAATAAGCCGGTGTTTAGCATCCTTTTTAGCCAAGAGATGTCTCAAGGTCGAGTGGTCGATATAAACAATAACATGAGACCCCAAGAGATAAGCCCTGAATTTTTCCAATGCAAATACTACAGTTAGTAATTCCTCTGTAGTCACAACAGTAATCCCGGCTTTCTTTGGAACAATCTGAACGGGACTTACCCAGGGACTGTCAGAGATTGGATAAATAATTCCTGCATCGAGCCACTTGATGATTTCCTTTTCGACCACTTCTCACATATTTGGATTCAATCTCCTCTGCATCTGGCGAGAAGGGAGGGATCCATCTTCCAAAAATATTCTATGATTACAGTAAGATGGCTCGATCCCCCTGAGGTCATGAATGGTCCAACCAATTGCCTCCTTATGTTCCTTTAGGACCTTGATCAAATTAATCTCTTGCTCCTTTGCCAATTTAGCACCGATAATCACAGGGAGCGTATTCTGAGGTCCTAAAAATTGATATTTCAAATTATCGGGCAATGGTTTCAATTCAAGCTGGGGTGGGGTGATGATTGATGGTAGGGTAGATGCAGAAGATTCAACAAGAGGAAGAGGTTGTGAGTGAATAAAATCAATAACCTCTTCCAAAGATGTCAGGTCAGCTAAAGAGGGTTGCGGGTCAAATTCATCAACCAAAGAGGAACTTTCAATTGAAGAAACTGTCAAATAAGTTTCAATATTATCATTATCCTCATCAAGTTCCTCAATAAATCCACAATCATCAAATTTTTTGATCGCATTAAAAATATCCAATTTCATTCGTTGGTCCCCAAAGGTGATTTACATGCTACCGCTATTACAATTAATGTTGGCCTTTGCGGTAGCCAGGAACAGATGCCCCAGAATGATGGAAGTGTTCCTTAGATTATCCGGTACATCCATGTCAAGGACAAGGAAATCTACAGGAAAATAGAAATCCTTGACCTTAACTATAACATCTTCAATAACGCCTCGCGGGTTTATGACCGAACGGTCCGCTAACTGTAACATTACTGAAGTTGGCTGATGTTCACCTAACCCAAACTTCTAATAAAGAAAAGTCGGAATTAGGTTGATGGATGCACCGAGATCCAAAAGTGCTCTATCAAATGTGTAATCTCCGATAACGCAAGAAATCAAAGGAGCACCAGGATCTCTCTTTTTTTGAGGGAGGTAGTGCAGGATAACAGAACTAGCCTGCTCGGAGAGTACCACCTTCCTCAGAACAGATTCTCTCGACTTACGCTTTCGTGCTGAAACGGATCTTCGGAGCCAAGCCCATGATAATGTTTAATCAGGCTTAACACCTGGCGCTTGATTTCTACATCACGGCTGGAATCTGGACGCCGGGACGTTCCCCATAATTTGAAGGATCATAAAAATCCTTCAAGGGCTGAGCGCCCTGCATTCTTTGGAACCATTCCTACATTCTCTGCATTTGTTCCAGCTGCCTTCGAAATTCTTCCTGTGGATTTCCAAGTAGAGGAGGCTGTTGTTCGGCCATGGGATCAAATTGACCAAAATCCAACTTGCGCCTCCTAGAATGTTCTAATGGTCCTTCCAATCAAGGATTCAATGACTGCCTTCCCAGCATAAACTAGGAGAAGGTCGGAAGGACTGGGGATAAGGACCCTGCAGCACAACAAAACAAGGTTGTCCTTAAGTGGGGTAGCCTAAAGATCTACTGACTCCCAAAACCTGCCTTAAGACTGTAAATGATTTACTCTACTTGCATCTGTGTAATCCAACCAGTTAGAAGGAGGGACTGGGGAGAAGGTTCTTCCTTCGGCTTTCGCCTCCGGTTCCTAGTGTACCCCCCAGCCACGGTCGTTTGACGCTACTCCCCTAGCTAGACATCAGATTAATCAGTACAAGTAGGTTAATCAAAAACAATCTCAGACTAGGCCCTGAAGAGCGAATCAAACCTTAAGGCCAATGTTTACTCAATTTTATTAAGGCCTAGGATTGTGGTGCTTATGGAATGTGATGGGCCCTTAAAATGGGTTGTGCCCTTAATGATTGATTTAGATTTGTGTAAGTGCGTACACAACCAGGATTTTCAAGTAAGATTATTTATAATGTGTGAATTTTAATATTTAAATCTTGCTTAAGTAGCTTTTAGGGTTTCAAATTAGGTGGATTGCAATCAAGTTTCTAGGCAAACCAAGTTGTAAAACACGGGTGAAGATTATTTTCCTTTAAAATCAGAAAGAAAGTGGAGTGCCTGGAATAGACCTAGATTGAAAACCCTAAGGAGGAGCTACTTGATGAGTTGGTTTTAAATATTGTGGTGTGGCCCAAACAACTCAAACAATTGGCCACAATTGCACAACTAAGTTAGGCACTCAAAGATGGTTAACCTAGAATGATTTCTACTCTGTTATGTGTTGCTTTGTGTGTACCGGTTCCATAGATCAGAACCCGGTTGAGTAGAAACAAATCAAGTTGATTAAGTGCCTTGAATGTGGGTGTGTGTTGTGTGTTTGTTGAAAATTACTGCACAAGATTATCTTTTTATTATTATTTTTATGAATGAGGGTGGAATGAATGTGAGTGGAAATCCAAACAACCAAACTATTCCTAGGATTTATGCAAACACCTAGGTTAATTGGAATTTGGATTTAATGTGGCGAATGAAATCCATGGAGGGGGGAGAATGGGGACCACTTACAGTTGTCTTCAATTGCACTTTACTCCAGTCTTCCGCTTGTTGATTCCTTGATGGAGGTCTCTACAAAACAATAGACACAAGAGAAAGCTAGTTAGAAAATAATAAAGTGCAACAAATGCGAACAGAAGATCGAAAATCGTTGCCTCCCCGGCAATGGCGCCAAAATGTTAAATGCCTGAATTACCACGCTAACGTATTTGGTTTTGGAAAACCTGTCATTGTAGCTTGAAAGCGAAGAATTCATGTTCAACAAATAAAACTTAGACCGAAAAGAATTCCGGGTCGAACACAGGGAGGCGAACGTTTGATTTAAAAACTACGCGTTTCTTTTTATTTGTCACGAAGTAATTCAATTTAAAACTATCTAATTATTTACAATAAATAGAAGAGAGAGAGAGAGAATATTACACATAGAAATAAAAAATGAGATGTAGAATAAACAGAGAATTTATCATTAAGGAGATTGTTCATTACAACTAGAAAACATAACAAAATTGCACTAGAAAGCGATAAATTTACTATAGAAAGTATTAAAAGAATGGAGGGAGAAATGTCCTCCTCGACGAATGCTTGGAGGACGAGCAGAACTACACTAGAAAGCAGTAAATCTATACTAGAAAGCAATAAAAAGAATGGGGAGAGAGATATCCTCCTCGACGATCGCTTGGAGGACAAGCCGGACGGGACGACGCCTAGAAGAAGGAGGATGAAGCAGGACGAAGGAAGACGAAGCAGAAGAAAGGGAACGGAGTAACACGCCATCGTCGTCACGGGACCCACTTTCGATGGGGGACGAAAATTTGGACTTTATCTCATGAGAAGCATCTCAGGTGTGGGACAAGCTTCTCTTGAGCTTTGGAGAGGTAGAGAAGAGAAGGAAGGGATGAGAATTTCGTATGAAGGGGGTCTCCTTTCATAGTTGCAAGGAGTGAGGGCAAATGGGTCATTACATCTTTAAAACAATAAATGAGGGGTCTTTAGTGACGGATAAAATCGTCACTAAAGCCCCAACGTGGGCATAGTACCCGCGCCCACGCGCGCCTCCGCAGCTGCGCTCTTTCTCAATGCCCGCATACGTTCTTTCATCCACAACCGTCCGATCGCGAGATCGGACGGCTTAAGATGCATCTTCACCCACTGCTGCGTGCCCGCCCGGTGCGTGCGATGCCACGTGACGCTGCTCATGCAATAGCGCGTGAATGCTATCGGGCGCACGCGACCGTTGGATTGCGATCTGACGGTTGATAATACCACGCCCGCTTGCTTCAGAATTCGCATGGCGAGGCTCGAACGTGCGCCAGCGCCTCTCGATAAGGCACTGGACCGCTACGCTGCCTCGCCCAAAAGGTCGCGCAGACGATTTCAACAAGCCGCGTCCACAGCCGTTGGATCGAGATCCAATGGTGGAGAGGGGGAAAATGCAGAGCCTTCAGAGATTGTATGCGGCCGTTTGAGCAGCCGAGATGGCACCACATGCCGCCGTCTTGGCCGTCCATCTTCTGGATGTTGTAGATGGTGCCATGGAAGTCGGATTGACTCGATTTTTGCGTCGTTGGGCTGCGATCGTCGATCCGAATTCATCCATACGGTCAGATTTGTCATTTGAAGTGCGAATTTGCACCATCCTGGCCCTTGATCTTCTAGGGTTCCCCGATCACTATCTGATGCTACGAATGCCTGATTAGGGCGATCTTGGAGTCGTTGAACTCCAATCGTCGCCCTAATCAAATCCATACGGTTGGATCTTTTATCCGAGGCCCCGATAAAATGTTTGCCCTGTCCAAGCACATAAAAGGAGACAATTAAACTCCATTTTATTCAAACTACTCTAAATGAAAGATGATGCATGTTATGCAATATTTATATCATTAAATGCAATCCTATACTTAAGAACATGCATAAATAGACATCTTAAGTGGTGTAAATGTGTTTACATCAGTAGGCGGGCTAAGGCATCCGTAAGGGAGTTTTCGGATTGGGGAATCCGCCCGATCGAGACGATTCTGAAATCCGATAGCTCCTCCTTGACCTTATCGGCATACAAGATCATATTTGGATCCTGGGCTTGATACTCGCCATTGATTTGATTGGCAACTGATGAGAGCCTCATCATGAGCCATAACTAGCCCACTTTGACATAATAAAGAGAATAAAAGCTCCTACATAACCTAGAAGAGGGCTTAATTGGAGGAATAAGTGTTCTGAAAAGAAAACATGAAATAAATTTTAAAACTGTAATTTTACCATTGCAGTACATAAACGGGATTTCTCAAAGGCAAAACATAGGTCAAATGGTCTAAATGAGATAAAAAGTGGGTTGATTCAATCAGAAATGGGTTCATGTGCAATCCAAGAATTAAATGACATCTTGTAACCCTAAAACAGACCCGCTTAATTCAACAAGGTTTCGGTCAGGATAAAAATCAAGCAAACCCTCTAAAATTCATGGAAAAATATCCCCTAGGATTTAGAACATTCAAATTGGCCTTTGGAACTGATGTAGACACATTTACACTACTTAAAATGTCTATTTATGCATGTTCTTAAGCATAGGATTGCATTTCATGATATAAATATTGCATAACATGCATCATCTTGCATTTAGAGTAGTTTGAATAAAATGGAGGTTAATTGTCTCCTTTTATGCGCTTGGACAGGGAAAATATTTTTATAGGGGCCTCGAATAAAAGATCCAACTGTATGGATGTGATCAGGGCGACGATTAGAGTTCAACGACTCCAAGATCGCCCTAATCAGGCATCCGTAGCATCAGATAGTGACCCGGGAACCCTAGAAGATCAAGGGCCAGGATGGTGTAAATTCGCACTTCAGATGACAAATCCGACCGCACGGATGAATTCAGATCGACGATCGCAGCCCAACGACACAAAAATCGAGTCAATTCGACATCCGTGGCACCATCTACAACTTCCAGAAGATGGACGGCCAAGATAGCGCCACGTGGAGCCATCTCAGCCGCCCAAACGACCGCTTGCATCTTGTGAAGGCCCCGCGCCCGATCGCTCCCCGCCGTTGGATCTTAATCCAACGGCTGTGGTCGCTCGCGCTTAAAAGCATCCGCTCGACCATCTGCGCCCCAAAGCGTAGTGGTCCAACGCGCTTTTGCGAGCGGCAGGCGCGGGATTGACCCGTGGCGAGGAGCGGCACCCGCGGGCGACTGGGTGCGGGTGGAGCGTCAGATGGAGATAGGACGGCTGCGCGCGCCCGATAGCGTCGACGCGCGATTGGACGCGCAATCGGACGCGCGATCGCACGCAGGCGGGCGCACAACGCAGCGGGCGAAGAGGCATTTTAAGCCGTCCGATCTCGCGATCGGACGGCTGAAAATCGGCGAACGTGTGCAAGCCGTTGAGCACACGAGCAAGCGAGGAGGCACGCGCGAACCGCCCACGACGCCCATGTTGGGGGCTTTAGTGATGGATTTATCCGTCACTAAAGACCCCTCTTTTCTTATTTTGAACTTGTAATGTCCATTTTGCCCCCACTCCTTGCAACTATAAAAGGAGACCCCCTCCATACGAAATTATCATCCCTTCTTTCTCCTCTCTACCCCTCCAAAGATGAAGAGAAGCTTGTCCCACAACCGGGATGCTTCTCGCAAGATAAAGTCCAATTTTCGTTCCCCTTCGGAAGTGGATCCCGCGACGACAACGGCGTGCTGCTTCGTTCATGTTCTTCTGCTTCGTCATCCTTCGTCCTGCTTCGTTCTCCTTCATCCAGGCGTCGTCCCGTCCAGTTCGTCCTCCAAGCAATCGTCGAGGAGGATAACTTCTCTCTCCCATTCTTATTTACAGCTTTTCTAGTGTAGAATTTTCCTGCTTTATAGTGTAATTGATTTTTCGCTTTCTAGTGTAACTTTTATTTAGTTTGATTATATAAACAATTGCAATATTGAATGCATGTTCTCTTTCTCTCTCTCTCTCTCTCTCTTAGTCTGATAGCTCCATTGTAATTATATCGCCTTGCTTATCAAAAATCCAAAAAAATATATATAATTGTGAATATAGATCAATGTAGCCTCCCTGTGTTCGACTCGGAATTCTTTTCGGTATAAATTTTATTTGTTGAACATGAATTCTTCGCTTTCGAGTTACAACGACAGGTTTTCCAAAACCAAACACGTAAGCGTAGCGATTCGCAAAGACCGTTCAAAATTTTGGCGCCGTTGCCGGGGAGGCAACGATTTCCGATCTTTCCTTCGCATTTCTTGCACTTTATTTGTTTTCTAACTAGCTTTCTCTTGTGTCTATTGTTTTGCAGAGACCTCCATCAAGGAATCAACAAGCGGTAGACTGGAGTAAAGTGCAGTTGAAGACAACTGTAAGTGCTCCCCCATTCTTTCCCCCTCCATCGATTCCATTCGCCACATTAAATCCAAATCCCAATTAACCTAGGTATTTGCAAAAATCCTAGGAATAGTTTGGTTGTTTGGATTTTCACTCACATTCATTCCACCCTCATTCATAAAAAAATAACAAAAAGATAATCTTGTGGGGTAATTTTCAACAAACACACAACACACACCCACATTCAAGGCACTTGATCAACTTGATTTGTTTTCTACTCAACCGGGTTCTGATCTGTGGAACCGGTACACACAAAGAAACATACAACAGAGTAGAAATTATTCTAGGTTAACCATTTTTGAGTTCCTAACTTAGTGGTGCATTTATGGCCAATTGTTTGAGCTGTTTGGGCCGCACCACTTTATTTAAAACCAACTCATCAAGTAGCTCCTCTTTAGGGTTTTCAATCTAAGTATATTCCAGGCACTCCACTTTCTTTCTGATTTTAAAGGAAAACAATCTTCACCCGTGTTTTACAACTTGGTTTGCCTAGAAACTTGATTGCAATTCACCTAATTTTAAACCCTAAAAGCTACTTAAGTAAGATTTGAACACTAAAATTCACACATTATCAATAATCTTGCTTGAAAACCCTGGTTGTGCACGCACTTACACAAATCTCAATCAATCATTAAGGGCACAACCCATTGTAAGAGCCCATCACATTCCATAAGCACCACAATCCCAGGCCTTAATAAAATTGAGTAGACGTTGGCCTTAAAGTTTGATTCGCTCTTCAGGGCCAAGTCTGAGATTATTTTTGATTAACCTACTTATACTGATTAATCTGATATCTAGCTAGGGGAGTAGCGTCAAACGACCGCAGCTGGGGGGTACAGTAGGAACCGGAGGCGAAAGCCAAAGGAAGAACCTTCTCCCCAGTCCCTCCTTCTAACTGGTTGGATTAAACAGACGTAAGTAGAGTAAATCACTTATAGTCTTAAGTCTGGTTTTGGGAGTCAGTAGATCCTTAGGCTACCCCACTTAAGGACAGCCTTGTTTTGTTGTGCTGCAGGGTCCCTATCCCCAGTCCTTCCGACCTTCTCCTAGTTTATGCTGGGAAGACGGTCATTAAATCCCCGATTGGAAGGACCGTTAGAACATTCTAGGAGGCGCAAGTTAGATTTTGGTCAATTTGATCCCATAGCCGAACAACAGCCTCCTCTGCTTGAAAATCCACAGGAAGAATTTCGAAGGCAGTTGGAACAAATGCAGAGAATGCTGGAATGGTTCCAGAGAATGCAGGGCGCTCAGGCCTTGAAGGATTTTTATGATCCTTCAAATTACGGGGAACGTCCCGGCGTCCAGATTCCAGCCGGTGACGTAGAAATCAAGCCCTAAGTGTTAAGCCTGATTAAACATTATCATGGGCTTGGCTCCGAAGATCCGTTTCAGCACTTGGAGGATTTGACCACTTTGGTCTAGACCACCAAGGCTCGAAACGTTAACGAGGAGCAAATGATCATGAGGCTCTTCCCCCACTCTCTTAAGGATAAAGCCGCGCATTGGTATAGGACAATAGGAAGACCAATTACAACTTGGAATGAGTTGAAATCGGCCTTTCTGAAGAAATTCTCCCCAGTCGGTCGTACCAATGCTTTAAGACGGGAAATCACTACCTTTACCCAGGGTCGGGGGAGCAGTTTCATGTGACCTGGGAGCGATTCCAGGACTTATTGCGGAGGTGTCCACACCACGAGGTGCCGAAATGGCAGCTCGTGCCGATCTTCTATCATGGGTTGAATGAGCAACTCCGAAACCATGTGGATGCTTCTTGCGGAGGCAATTTCCTAAATAAAGATGCAGATAGTGCACATGATTTATTTGAGGAAATGAGTGAGAATTCAATTAATCAACCCTCCATGAATACTTTTAACCTGTCCCAGCAACCCAGATCAAATGTCAATGAAGTCCATGACTCTCATTCATTTGATATGGAATTGATTTGTAATAAACTTGATAAGGTGGACTTGGTTGCTAAAAGAATGGAAGAGTGGATGGCTGGAAATTCTATGAACAACTCTCAATCCACTCAATCCCAAAATTCGGGATTCCATTCCTCACGAGCTCCTTCTGGACGGGAGTTCGTGAATCAACTTGATGCGACTCAACCTATGAGTCAGCATTTTTCGGAACCCCATGGGTTCCCAACTGGGGCCTTTGATCCCAGTTTTTCTGATCCTTCCCTTTCTTTCTCTCCATCCTCACCCTATGAGGATTCTGTGCTGTACAAGAGAATGTTAGATCCAACCCCTACTCAAATGCCTATAATCCAGGTTGGAGAAACCACCCTAACTTCTCTTGGAAAAATCTGGGGCAACAGACACAATTCCGACCCAGGACCTATGCTCCACAACGACCAATGGGTCAGGGTCAAGTATATACTTAGTTGCCTCTGAATCAGGTCAATCAGCCAACTTGGAATGCCCGTCAACCCGCAGGGCAGCTGATTTGAACCGTCAAATGGTAGAGATGCAAGGATCTATGCTCCAGCTTATGCAGCAAATGAAAAACTTGCTGGACAACTTGCAATCCGGGCTCATTGCTAACTCTCGTCAACCCGGATCTCTACCATCCCAACCCATACCCAACCTGCGAAACATTATAAATTCGGGCAATCAAGCCCAAGGGTACGGAAATCAGAGTGACCCGCACGCACATGCTCAGGTGGTTGAGCAGGGTTCCTCATCTTCTTCTTCAACTAATCAACAATTCATGGTCAATCAAGCCCCTCCAATCTTTCCTAACCCTCCCCAAGACCCAAATTCTTACGCTTCTGCAAATTCTGTCATTAGAGGAGTGGTAAGAAGACTCAAGATCCACAACCACACTATTCTGATCTTTTGAATCCTGAAGAATCTGAGGAAAGAGAGGAGAATTCTAGAGGAGAAATCAAGGCTCAAGAACCTGATTCCAAAGATCTGGCCCATCTTCCTTTTCCTGAAGCCTTAGCCAAAGCAAAGAAGAAGAAGTCTGTTGATAGCAATGAGGAGCTTCTGAATTTATTTAGGAATGTCGAGATTAATATTCCGCTCCTTGATGCTATCAAGCACATACTGGCTTACGCAAAATTTTTAAAGGAATTATACACACAAAAGCGTAAGTCGAGAGAATCTGTTCCGAGGAAGGTGGTACTCTCCGAGCAGGTTAGCTCTGTTATCCTGCACTACATCCCTCAGAAAAAGAGAGATCCTGGTGCTCCTTTGATTTCTTGCGTTATCGGAGATTACACATTTCATAGAGCACTTTTGGATCTCGGTGCATCCATCAACCTAATTCTGACTTCTCTTTATGAGAAGTTTGGGTTAGGTGAACTTCGGCCAACTTCAATAACGCTACAGTTAGCAGACCGTTCGGTCACAAACCCGTGAGGCGTTATTGAAGATGTTATAATTAAGGTCAAGGATTTCTATTTTCCTGTAGATTTCCTTATCCTTGACATGGATGTACCAGATAATCTGAGGAACACACCCATCATTCTGGGGCGTCCGTTCCTGGCTACCGCAAAGGCCAACATTAATTGTGAAAGCAGTAGCATGGAAATCGCCTTTGGGGATCAACGAATGAAATTGGATATTTTTAAGGCGATCAATAAATTTGAAGATTGTGGATTTATTGAGGAACTTGATGAGGATAATGTTAATATTGAAACTTGTTTGACAGTTTCTTCAATTGAAAGTTCCTCTTTGGTTGATGAATTTGACCCGCAACCCTCTGACTTGACATCTTCGGAAGAGGTTACTGATTTTGTTCACTCAAAACCTCTTCCTCTTGTTGAATCTTCAGCATCTACCCTACCATCAATCATTACCCCACCCCAGCTTGAATTGAAACCATTGCCTGAGAATTTAAAATACCAATTTTTAGGACCGTAGAATACGCTCCCTGTGATTATTAGTGCTAAATTGACAAAGGAGCAAGAGATTAAATTGATTAAGGTCCTAAAGGAACATAAGGAGGAAATTGGTTGGACCATTCATGACCTCAGGGGGATTTAGCCATCTTACTGTAATCATAGAATATTTTTGGAAGATGGATCCCGCCCTTCTCGCCAGATGCAGAGGAGATTGAAATCAAATATGCGAGAAGTGGTCAAAAAGGAAATCATCAAGTGGCTCGATGCAGGAATTATTTATCTAATCTCTGACAGTCCCTGGGTAAGTCCCGTTCAGATTGTTCCAAAGAAAGCCGGGATTACTGTTGTGACTAATGAGAGAGGTGAATCTGTCACAACTCGTTCAGCTTCCTCTTGCAGAGTTTGTATTGATTACAGGAAGCTGAACACAGCCACTAAAAAGGATCATTTTCCCCTACCCTTCATTGGTCAAATCTTGGAAGAAATTAGCTGGGCAGAAGTACTTCTGTTTTCTTGATGGCTACTCGGGATACAACCAAGTTCCTATCCATCCCGAGGATCAGGAAAAAACTACTTTCACCTGTCCCTACGGAACCTTTGCTTTTCGTAGGATGCCTTTTGGGTTATGCAATGCACCTGCGACTTTTCAAAGGTGTATGCTAGCCATATTTTTCGACATGGTGGGAGAGTTTATGGAAGTCTTCATGGATGATTTCTCTATTTTCGAATAATCATTTGACTCTTGTTTGGCTAATTTTGAAATGATTCTTAAGCGATGTATCCAGACACGACTGGTCCTTAGCTGGGAAAAGAGTCATTTCATGACCCAAGAAGGCATCGTTTTGGGTCATGTAATCTCTGAACGGGGAATTGAAGTAGACAAAGCTAAAGTTGATGCTATCGCTAAACTTCCCCCTCCCACATCTGTTAAACAAATCAGATCATGTCTTGGCCATGTGGGATTTTATGGAAGATTCAACAAGGATTTCTCGAAGGTTGCTCGACCTTTGAGCAATCTTCTTACCTAAGAAACGCCGTTTGTTTTTGACGAATCATGCCGAAAGGCATTTGATTTTCTGAAAACGGTAGTCACCTGTGCTCCAATTTTGCAACCACCAATTTGGACAGCCCCATTTGAGATCATGACCGACGCTTCTGATTACGCGGTCGGGGCTATCCTGGGTCAGAAAATTGACGAAAGCCCTCTGTCATTTACTATGCTAGTGAAACTCTGGATGAAGCCCAAAGGAATTACACTGTTACTGAAAAGGAATTACTAACTATAGTATTTGCATTGGAAAAATTCAGGGCTTATCTCTTGGGGTCTCATGTTATTGTTTATACCGACCACTCGGCCTTGAGACATCTCTTGGCTAAAAAGGATGCTAAACCCCTGCTTATTCGTTGGATTCTTCTTCTTCAAGAATTTGATCTTGAAATCAAGGATAAAGTCGGGGTGCAAAATGTGGTAGCCGATCATTTGTCGAGACTCCTAGGTGATTCTTCTTGTCCGGACATTCCGATTGCTGACACTTTTCCGGACGACACCATTCTTACAGATTTAGGTGTCCACTCCCCCATGGTTTGCTGACATTGTTAACTATTTGGCCGTTGGTCAAATCCCTCAGGATTGGACCAAGCAACAACAGGATAGACTCAAATCTGAGGCTAAATACTACTTTTGGGAGGACCCTGAACTGTATCGCATCGGCTCTGATCAGATTATTCACCGATGCATACCGGAGAATGAATTCAACAATATACTCGAGTTCTGCCAAGCATCTGGGTGTGGTGGACATTTCTCCGGGAGAAAGACGGCTGCAAAAATATTGCAATCTGGCTTCTATTGGCCGTCTTTATTCAAGAATGCCCAGGACTTCTCAAGGTCATGTTCTCGATGTCAGTCACTCGGGAACATAACTAAGAGAGACATGATGCCCCTAAACCCTATTCTTCCTGTAGAAATTTTCGATGTTTGGGACATCGATTTCATGGGACCCTTTATCCCTTCATTTGGACATCGGTACATTCTTGTTGCTGTTGATTATGTGTCCAAATGGATTGAGGCAATTCCCACCCGAACAAATGACCACAAGGTGGTCATCAATTTTGTCAAGAAAAACATCTTCAGTAGGTTCGGCATTCCAAGGGCTATCATCAGTGATGGTGGCACTCATTTTACTAATGCCCAATTCCAGAATTTATTGGCCAAATACGGGGTTAATCATCGAATTTCCACACCTTACCATCCCCAAATGAATGGACAAGCCGAGATCTCCAATCGAGAGATCAAGAACATTCTGCAAAAAATGGTTTGGCCTGATCGCAAGGATTGGACTCAAAAGCTTGAGGACGCTCTTTGGGCCTACCGTACGGCGTATAAAACGCCCATCAGCATGTCTCCATTCCGTTTGGTGTATGGAAAGGCGTGCCATCTACCCGTAGAGATTGAACACAGGGCATTCTGGGCAATCAAACAATGCAATTTAGATCTGAATCTAGCTGGAAAGACCAGGAAACTCCAACTATCTGAGTTGGAGGAGCTTAGAAATGATGCTTATGAGAATGCCAAGATCTACAAGGCTCGGACCAAAGCTCTACATGATCAATTGATTTCCCGCAAGAGCTTTGAGCCAAACCAGAAGGTCTGGTTATTTAATTCTAAACTTAAGCTCTTTCCTGGTAAACTTAGATCTAAATGGAATGGCCCATTCATAATTGATCAGATTTTTCCTAATGGTGCCGTTCAGATTTCTGACCCAAAGACGCGTAACACCTTTAAAGTCAACGATCAACGTTTGAAGCCTGTTGTTGACCGTAATCTTCCTGAACCTGTCTCAAACTTTGTTGCTCTAGCCATTTTGTGACTTCTTTGGCTGGACTTCGCCTGGCTGACTGCATTAAACTCAGCAGTTGTACATATGACACAAGGCTGATGCGAGCTTCATATCCAGGTGACATCTTTCATATTCTACCCTTTCTTTCATGTCTCTTTTTCAATGAGGACATTGCATCAGCTAGGCATGGGGGGGTGGATTCATTCTTGAATTATTTGGTCAGCTTTGTGAAATCCATATAAATTGTCTCTCTTCTTATTTAAAAAAAAAAAAATAGGAAGGATTAGTTGGACATTAGGACTTTTCAATCCTAAGAAATTTTACATTAGGATCTGAACACAAAGATCCCTCAGGTCTTTGGACTTAATTAGCCTGTGTATCCACTAAAATGTGGATTTGTCTTTGAGTCCTCACCATCTTAATTCTATTATAATTGGAATAAATAAGTTTAGGTGATAAGTACACGACTTATCAACCAACCATCTGATTTAAGGGAATTTTGAGTCTTAGGCATCTGCACACTTTCTTTGCACTGACTCGTTGTTCGGCGATTCTAACGAAAATTGGGTAGCTAATGAACCTTCTAGGGTGATATGGTTGGCAAGTTATCGTGGGTAACAGCCCATAGGTAGGTTGTCCAAAGCCCTGGACCTTTCTTAGTTTGCTGCCTTTAGGTAAATCTTAGACTAGGGAAGCCACCTACTTAAAAAAAAAAAGGAGAAAAGAACAAAAAGAAATAAGACACACTTCGCCGCATGAGTATGGCTGGCAAGTTGTCGGTGGTAACAGCTCATCGACCGGTTGTCCAGAACCCAACTCAGAAAATGCACTAAAAATTCCCAAAACACTTAGGAAGAAGCGGAGAAGTAGAATAAACCGGGGAGATATACACTGGATTCACCCTTGTGTTGACCTCGTAAAAAAAAATAAAAGTAGGGAGAAAGCTATCGGTTGAAAAGATACACTTTTAGGTAGAATTCTGGTTAGGTCACATAGAGGCATAGAAATCCGAAATCCATTTTAATTGTCGGTCAATGAGTCTATCACAAGCACAATAAGATGCTTAAAGCTTAGGGTTTTCATCAAATCTTGGGTGAGTTGAATGGCCGTAGAAAGCCACTCTTAAATCCTAAAATTTGAAAATCCAAAAAAATTCCAAAAGCGAAAAAGAGAAAAAGAAATTTTTCTTTTAATAAGACGAGGGCTTGAGGCGGTCAGCATTTTCGCTGATACCTGGGCACTGTTGTGTCTTTGAAAGTTCAGTTCCTAAGTAGATAATTTCTTAATGATTGAAAATAACTCAAGTCCAAATAATCCAACCTAATTCTTTTATAAATAGCATATAGTTTTTGCTAGGGACTAGCAAAAGATAGGCATGGGGTATGATGTAAACACATTTACACAACTTAACATGTCTATTTATGCATGTTCTTAAGCATAGGATTGCATTTCATGATAGAAATATTACATAACATGCATCATCTTGCATTTAGAGTAGTTTGAATAAAATGGAGGTTAATTGTCTCCTTTTATGTGCTTGGACAGGGCAAACATTTTTATCGGGGCCTCGGATCAAAGATCCAACTGTATGAATGTGATCAGGGCGACGATTGGAGTTCAACGACTCCAAGATCGTCCTAATCAAGCATCCGTAGCATCAGATAGTGACCTAGGAACCCTAGAACATCAAGGGCCAGGATGGTGTAAATCCGCACTTCAGATGATAAATCCGCACTTCGGATCGACGATCGCAGCCCAACAACAAAAAAATTGAGTCAATCCGACATCCGTGGCACCATCTACAACTTCCAGAAGATGGACGACCAACATAGCGCCACGTGGTGCCATCTCAGCCGCCCAAACGGCCGCTTGCATCTTGTGAAGGCCCCGCGCCCGATCGCTCTCCATCGTTGGATCTTAATCCAACGGCCGTGGTCGCTCGCGCTTAAAAGCGTCCGCTCGACCATCCGCGCCCCATAGCGCAGTGGTCAAGCGCGCTTTTGCGAGAGGTAGGCGCGGGCGATTGGGCGTGGGTGGAGCATCAGATGGAGATCGGACGGCCGCGCGCGTCCAATAGCGTCGACGCGCGATTGGACGCGCAATCGGACTCGCGATCGCACGCGGGCTGGCCCGCAACGCAGCGTGCGGAGACGCATTTTAAGCCATCCGGTCTCGCGATCGGACGACTGAAAATCGGCGAACGTGCGCCAGCCGTTGAGCGCGCGAGCAGGTGAGGAGGCACGCGCGAATCGCCCACGACGCCCACGTTGGGGGCTTTAGTGACGGATTTATCCGTCACTAATGACCCCTCTTTTATTATTTTGAACTTTTAATGTCCATTTTTCCGCCACTCCTTGCAACTATAAAAGGAGACCCCCTTCATACGAAATTATCATCCCTTCTTTCTCCTCTCTACCCCTCCAAAGCTCAAGAGAAGCTTGTCCCACACCTGGGATGCTTCTCGCGAGATAAAGTCCAATTTTCGTTCCCCTTCGGAAGTGGATCCCGCGACGACGACGGCGTGATGCTTCGTTCCTGTTCTTTTGCTTCGTCCTCCGTCCTGCTTCGTTCTCCTTCGTCTAGGCGTCGTCCCGTCCGGCTCGTCCTCCAAGCAATCGTCGAGGAGGATAACTTCTCTCTTCCATTCTTATTTACAGCTTTTCTAGTGTAGAATTTTCCTGCTTTATAGTGTAATTGATTTTCTGCTTTCTAGTGTAACTTTTATTTAGTTTGATTATATAAACAATTGCAATATTGAATGCATGTTCTCTTTCTCTCTCTTTCTCTCTCTCTCTCTTTTAGTCTGATAGCTCCATTGTAATTATATCGCCTTGCTTATCAAAAATGCTAAAAAAAATATATAATTGCGAATATAAATCAACGTAGCCTTCCTGTGTTCGACCCAGAATTCTTTTCGGTATAAATTTTATTTGTTGAACACGAATTCTTCACTTTCGAGCTACAATGACAGGTTTTCCAAAACCAAACACGTAAGCGTAGCGATTCACAAAAACCGTTCAACAGGAACCTTTTTTGACCAAGATTAGGGTCCTAGCTCATCAATTGACCTAACTTGGGTTTTTACGCAAAATACCCAGTCAAACGTGGTAAAAACTAAAATCCAACTTCACCATTGGATTCCTTAGGTCAAAATTAGGTTTGTACCAAAATTTGGACCTAAGGGGAGGTCATCTTGACCTACTTTGCAATTTAGTACACCCAATCACATTTTGGTCCCTATCTTTTGAAAACATCACATAAACCCCACTAGCCTCCTCGCCAATCTTACAATCAGGTCCCCCCGCCATTATTGGGGAGTGATCTTGCTCTGGCGAGGATTAGAGAGGGAATACTCTCTGATCCCTCAAAGATCCCCTCCCAGAATTGGAAGGGAGATTCTTTGAGGAATCCCCTTCCATCTGAGCCCGATCAAAACCCCTGATTTGCACCCAATCTCTCGTGCGAATGCAAGAGAGATTTGGGTATCTAACCACCTTCCATCTTCGGCGAGACGTCGGTGGCAGAAGGCGTGCCCTCCACGCACCAGAAGACAGCCAGCACCTATAAATTAAACCTCAACTCCAGCCGCACCTCCTCAGCTCGACTTGGCCAGGATTCCACCTCAAATTCATCTCCTTCTTCTCCGGACAAGAGGTCCAGCGAGCTTTGGCAAGCCCCCCTCCTCTTCCTTGTTGCTCTGCCACAAAACCAGTGGCAGAGCCGTCTTCCTCATCCTCCTCCGCGTCACGCAACACTCGCGCTCACTGCCCTAGCCCCGTAGTCGCCGCTGTCTTCCTCAACTGGACATCTTCTCCGACGACAGCTGGTACTGCCATCTGCCTCCTCGTCCCCTTCGTCCCTTTATTTAGGTTAAAACTATTCTCCTCCATCCCCTCTTTCATCTCCCTCATTTTATTTCATCAAACATCCCTCGACCGCCGCTGTTCACCATCACCTTCCTCATCTCCGGCCACCCTCCGGCGAGAGGCTCCCATCGCTCTGCAGCCCCACACTCCTCGCCGACCATCACATAACCTCCGCCTCACCTCACTGAATAACCACCGCCCATCTATAGTCCCTCTACTCCACCACAATAGTTCCCCGAACACATCCATCCATCCAGCCGCAGGACGACCTAGGCACGCACGCCTAGGCCACCCCGCAGCCTGCCACCTAGTGCTTCACCTTCATCATGACACGGCGAAGGTCCCCCGGTGATCTGATTAGGCCGTGAGGCTCTTTTCGTGTCTGACAGATCTCAAGCTCTAGCCGCCATTGACGACAACTTGAAGAAGCTCCACGCTTGCTCCAGGCCTCAGGACTGCAAGATTCCAAGTGCTGCTAACTTGGGCAGGTCTTGCGAAGATAGTGGACCCAGCAATCGACGCCAACAGAGCCTACAGTTGAGGGAATTGAAGGCATGGTTTGCTGCGGGCGCGCGAGAGAAGGTAGTGGGTATTAGTCCCACATCGTTAACTTACAAAGTGCTGGAGTGCTTTATAACGTTTTTGTGATATGGGTTCGTTGCCTCCGAACGCACTTAGGGTGAGATCCCTCACTTATCTTCATCGTCTCGTCCGTGGTTTCACCACACGGATCTGGCGACCCGACCCAACACTGCCCTGAGCACTCCTCGCGCACCAACCTCACGCCGGTGCACCTGGACCCGGGCACGCGATCCGACCCGTTTACCTGAATCTGGGAGAGCGTCCCAAGAGTGGTTTACAGAGAAAGAGAGACGCACGGGTGTGGGTAGAGGGTTAGGTTTTGCTTTGCTGTGGTTGTGCAAGGAAGGAAGGAAGAAGGAAGAAGTGAAGCCAACACTTAGCCGCTGCTAGCAAGGGAAATGAAGAAGTAAGGAAGCCATTGTAGAGGAAAAAGAGAAGGAAGAGGCGAAGGAAAAAGAGAAGAAGAAGAAGAGGAACTGAAGGCAAACAGAACCAAGGAAGGAAGCAGAGCGAAGGAAGAAGAAGAAGACCTGCAGAGAGAAAGAAACTACAGAGCAAAGAAGACAGAAGAAAATAAGAAGAAAAGAAGCAAAGATACTGCAGAGAAAGAAGAAGCTCAAAGAAGAAGAAAGGAAGAAGATCAGAAGAAGAAAAATAAGAGAAGGGAAACACAATTTTAAGACGTCTGATCCTATGATCAGACGTCCAATTTTTTCTTTTTGACACAATTACTTTTCAAACTCATGCATTTATATTTGAATTACATTTTGAGTAATTAAGTGTTCAATTACATTCTTGAGATTAGTAGTAAATTCCAATTGCTCCCTGTGTTCGACCTCGGATACTTAGGTTTTCGAGTAATAAAACTTTTATTTGTTGACGACACTTGATCACCTATACTACGACATAACTAACTGTTAAAACACGATCGAGAACACGTCAACAGGAACCAATTGGGAATCTGTGTAGACTTCCAGCGAGGAGACGACTCTTGATTTTGCTACCTGGATACCAGTTAACATGGCCACATATTCCGCCTGATTATTGGATGCTGGGAAGACAAGTGTAATGGCATACTTATGAGTAACGTCGTCTGGGGCAGTGAAGGCTATGCTGGACCCAGATCCGACTTTCATGGATGAGCCGTCAACGTATAGCTTCTAGGGCAGAGTAAGGGAGGCATCTAGGTATTTAAATTCATGGTGGTTGACGGCTCATCCACGTTCATGGCTTGTTATCTAGGTCTTCCTTATTGAGGTTAGGGGAGTCAATCTGCATTGGTTGAGAATCAGTTTCATCATTTGAATGTGAAGGCCTTAAATCCAAGGTGGTTTCCTCACTCCTCAAAGTCTCTACATACGCAGCTTGGTGATCATTGGGAGGAGGTGTGGGGGCCAGATTTTGATAGAAACTGGGTTGGTGCTACGATATTGGGTTAATAGGAAGCTGAACCATGTGGTTCAGATGCTGGTATCCACCCGGGTGTTGGTTCCTGGGATTAATAAAGTTTGGTGTGGGTTGGGATGGTGAGTGTCCTACAGGTCTTTGAGTCGAAATATCCCCAATTTGATCATTGAGATTGTTAATAAGATGGGTTGTTTCCTTTGTTTTTCTTTGTAACTCCTGCAGGGTTTTCATCATCTGGGCATTAATGTCTTCTTGAGATTGCCCAGATTGATAAGTCTGATTTGAACCATACCCTCCAAACGGGTTCTGTTGTTGGTGTGGAACCGGATTGGTCAAGGAGTGAGCCGGATAATTCCCCCTATTAAAGGAATTTTTCAATTTCTCCTGGAAGGAAGGGACATTTTGGGTGGGGTGATGATTGGGATAAACATAATTCCTTGTTGAACCATAGAAAGCCTCAAAATAATAATTATACTCAGCATAGGATTTATGCAGATTTTCTCTCTTGCGGGTGTTAAAAGGGGTGAGATGTGGAATGTGTGGAGTTTGGGCAGGTGTGGCAGGACTCCCTTGGTTGGCTAGGTTTGTTAAATCCTTATGCAACTATTGTTGCTTAACTTGTAGCTGAGCCATTATAGAGTAGAGATTAGGTGGAGGGGCCAGATTAAGTAGCTCCTGGGTGGAAAAATAGGGGAAAGAAAAATTAGCATGCGGGTTAGAGGACCAATTTTGATTTTCCAGTTTTCAAGAAGAGGAAGAATGCAGGAAAATTCCTTTTTTGGGGAGGCAAAATCAAGTGGTCCCTCCACATGCGGATTTTGAGATCGTCGCCCATGCATAAAATGGAAGAACGGGAGGGGAGGAGAAGAGAAAGAGATGAGAGAAAGTGTGCAAATCAAACAAACAAAGCTAGACCTAACTTAAGTGTAACTCCCTAAAAATAAACCTAAGACTTGGTCTACGTAGGAAATAAGTAATCAATAGTGAACACTTGTTCTGTCAACAAATCTAGCTAAGTTGCTTAAGGGGAGGTTTGGGCCCAAACGTTTCCCAGGGAAAACCCTAGGTGCTTGTACAAACCCGCGCCTGGTCATTTGACACGGCCCCTCAGCCTGAACACCAGATATAGATGACAGAATTGGTACTAACTAAAGAAAACTTAAGACCTAGATAACAAGCCTAAGTTAATGAAGCCTTAGGGGTCAAGTTGCTACAAGTTTTAATTAGGTCTAGGATGCTATAGTGCACATGGAATGTGGAAGGCGTTTATTGGGTTGTTGCCCTATTATTTAGATTTTTTGTGTGTGTGCAAGAATTGGAGAGTGGCTCCAATGAAAATCAAGTTGTCATACAATTTTTTTTTGTATTTTTGTCTTTTAGGATTTGATTTAATTAAATGCGTTTTAGGGTTTTTCTTTTTAAATTTCAAACAAGTTTGAAACTACACAATCAAAGGAAAGATAAGTTTTATTAGTGATGGTTAATTTCCTTTAATGTGAGTCTCTAAAAAGAAAGAAAGAAACCCTAAGCCAATTATCCCTAAAACAGAAAATTACTACCAATGAATTAATTTTAGCCTTTCTGTATTAAGTAGCGGTCCAAACAAGTCAAACAATACCATTACTTTGAATAAAATCAAACAAGGATTCCAAAAAATATTTTTGTAAAATTTTAGGCATTTGTTTGATAATTATTTTGAATTTTTAATTGTACTGGTGTTAAAGTCCAGAAATGACACCTGTGGGTATTTTAAACTTTTCAGCATTACCACTGACCTCATAAAATTTTTGTGATTTTATATGATGTGTAAAATTTCACAAGGATTCCAGCAAGCTAAATTTCACAAAAATTGGATGAGTATAAAAATTATAAAAATTCACAGACAGTAGCAAAATAGGAAGATTAGAGGGTGTGACCCCTTTGCAGTCCATGAATTTTTAAAAATTAAACTAATTGATTTGAAATTTGCAACAGATGTTCCTAACTTAATTGGGAATCACTGTATAAAATTTTCTAATTTTAGGGGGCCTGTGGTGTTAGGAAACGATTTTTCAAGTCCAGACAGAAATCTGGACCCGAAAAATAGAACACCAATACTTGCGATAGAGTGGTGTTAAAGAAGCATTCAAGCAAACAATAGATTTTAAAATGCACCACTCTACTTAGTTAAGTTGTTTACGGTCCTGAAAGCCAAGTTTAGTGTATTTTGGTAGTTTTTAGGTTAAGTGTGACAAGTGATGGGGAACCAACCTGAAATCCACGGGAAGAAAAGGAACTTTAGGCTTTCACTTCCAAATTCCCGCCTTCCTGCTGTAATTCCTGCATACACAAAAGAAAGAAAGAGAAGGGGATGAGATCCACTTCAAGAAAGAGAAAATTAACTAATGCAAAGCCGTGCCTCCCCGGCAACGGCGCCAAAAAGTGATAGCGAAAATACACGATTTGTTAATTAGGTAATTTAGTATCGTTGCAACGCGTAAATCCGCTTTTGCTTTTAAATTTATATTCCTAGATAGGGGAGTATCTAGGGTCGTCCAAGGAGGCCAAATGTTTGCAAATTGATTCTCTTGCTTGAAATATAACTCTCAACTTTCTTTTTGGTCTTTTTCAATATATCATTTTTATGTTTTTGAAATTAAGGCAACATGCGAAATTGTGGCAGGAAAGTGACTTACACTTCAACTCAATATACTTCTAAAGTGGCAAGTAGAGCCTCTCCCTAAGCTCACTCTAGGCAAGTGGAGGCCTAGAATAATTAGGGAGAGGGAGTGAAAAATGCTAAAAACAAAGCAATTAGAAATGCAAATAAAGAAATTGCAAAGAAGGCAACTAGATTAATGAAAAAGTGTTTTACAAAAAAGCTTAGTAGAGGACTGCTTCTACTACTAGAAAAATTGCAATAAATAAAAGCAAACACAAATCCTCTAGATAGATGGTGAAGAAGTGGGCTTCTTGCTCCAAGCTTGAAAAGAGTCCTCCAACTCCTTCCTTGCTATGCTCCGCCAAGGTGATGTCCTCCAAGGCAAGCCCTAAAGGGGCATGCCCTAAGCTTCTCTCCAAGGGTGGACGTCCACCCTAGATCCTTCTCCTTTTCCTGGCCGTCCTCCTTGAAGTAGAAAAGTCCTCCTCCTTGGTGTGGCCCAAGTTGAAGAGAGTGGAGAGAAGAAGGCACCAAAAGGGCTGGTGATGTGCCCCTTTAATCTTCTTCTCTACTCCTTCCCCTTGGCCGTAGGTGTAGGTGGTATAGGTAGCAAAATACACTAATGGAGGATGAAGAAAATGTGGGAAGTTTGGTGGGTATATATAGTGTAGGAAGGGGGGCATAGGTGTCTCTTGGAATGGATGGCTAGGATAGGATATGGGGGGTAGTTGGGGATCCTAGGGCTAAGAATAAGTGGTGCCACCTAAGGGGTGCTAAGGGGGGTAGTTAAGGCTTCGGTGCCCTTTAGAATTGGCACCAAAATGGGCCTTCTAGAAGGCCATTAGGTGGCGCCACCTTAGGGTTCTAGAAGGGGGGTATGTGGGTGGTTAGGATGGGTTATGTGGGTAGGTGTAGGGTGGATGAAGGGGCTGAAAGTTGGCGCCAAAAGGGAGGTGGTTAGGGTTAGTTTTGGCGCCAACTTTTGGTGTCTTTTGGTGGTTAGTTGAGGGGTGAAAGGTGGTGAAGAGGTGGCGCCAAAATGAGTAGGATAGCTAGCGTAGGTAGGGCTTAAGTTGGTGGAGCTAGCTAGGGTTGAATTGAAGGTGGTGGATGGCCAAGGAGCTGGTTGCTAGCTAAGCTAAGCTAGCTTAGCTAGCTATGGAGTAGAGGAGGAGGTATTGGAGCTAGGGTTTGAAGAGAGGAGCTGAGGAGAAGAAGTCTAGAGCTAGAATTGGAGCTGGCAAGTGCTGAAGAGGCTGGCATGGAGCTACTCTAGCTGGCTTAGCTTGCTAGTTCTTTGCTAGCTGCTAAGCCAAGTTAAAGTGAACTGGCTTCTACCATAATGAGCTAAGGTGAGCTGGGTCTGGTGCTCCTAGGGAGGATCAAGTTGGTTGAGGCAGTTAAGGTAGCTTAGCTCAACTGAGTTGAGCTAAGCTGAATCCCCGGGAACTGGACTTGAGCTTCCTGAGCTGAGATGAGTTCTTCTTCAACTGGCTGGAGTTGAGTGGAGCTGGATGTAGCTGGGTCTGAGCTGGGGTGAACTCCTGTCAACTCAGCTGAGCTAGCTAGAGCTCCCTATGGACTAGTGGGAGCTGAGATGAGCTAGATTCAGCTAAGTTGAGCAGAATCTGAGCTGACTTGAGCTAGGGTGAGCTAAGATGAACTCTCTTGAGCTGCCATTCAGCTGAGATTAGCTGAATGGGGCTAGGATGAGCTAACCCTAGTTCAAGTGAGCTAGGTTCCAGCTGTGGCGAGCTGGATCAAGCTGAGTTCCAGCTAGTCTGAGCTTCTCCTTCACCATTTCCCTTCTTGAGTGCTAGGGTTTTAGGGATCTGTATATCTGTTCATCCCTAACACTCACAAAAACATATCAAAAAGATAATAAAAAATGCAATGCATGCCTAACCTAATTTATGCCTAAATGCAACCCAAAAACCCGTTTGCGGAGTAAAATCCAAACATCTAGGTTTGTTTTGATGCATAAGAATGATGATAAAATGGCGTTTATCATCTGCCAGAGCAAGGCTGATCTGGTGGTACCCGTTGTAAGCGTCCAGGAAGGACATGTGGACTAACCACTACAGGAGTCTACCAGAGAGTCCACCCTTGGTAAGGGTGATGTGAACACCATCATGAGCCATAACTAGCTCATTTTGATCCAATTAAGTCAGTAAATGCTCCTACATAACTGTCAGAAAGTTATAAGTCACTACATAATCATTCTGAGGGAAAAATAAGAAATAGGGTTAAAACTGCAGTTTTACCATCATAACTTGAACACAGTACACCCACGGGCTTTTTCATGGGTTGAATGAGGGTCAAATAATCTTAAAAAGATAACAAGTGGGTTAGAACAAGAAGAAAAGGATTTGTACATGTTTTGAGAATTAAATGCCTTTTGGTATCATAAAAACAGACCCACTTAACTAACTGAGATTTTGGTCAGGATAAAATTCACCTAAATCCTCTAAAATTCATAGAAAAATATTCTCTTAGATTTGAGACCTTCAAATTGACCATCAGAACCTGTTTTGGCTCAAAACAGAGCCTCAGACAGACATTTACCTAATTTAGGTTTTTGCATAAATTGCCTAGTCAACCATGGTCAAAACCAAAATTCAACTTCACCATTAGATTCCTTAGATCCAAATTAGGTTTGTACCAAAATTTGGACCCAAGATGAGTTTGTCTTGACCTAGATTGCAACTTGGTCCTATCTAATTACATTTATGCTCTTAACTTTCAAAATCTTTTCAAACAGACCCCAAACTTTATCGTCGTTCTCACAAAAAGGTCCCTACTGCCATTAAACCTATTCCTACTTGCTCTGGCGACCTTAATTTGGAAAGAACTCCTTTATTTATTGACGAATCTCTCTCAAAATTGAAAGGAAAGTTCATCAATGAATTCCCTTCCTTTTGAAGCACATCTTGGGCCACAATTCTCGCCCAAATCCTAATGGGAACTAGTGGAACAAATGGGTTTCTTGCTCTGGTGACATTTCCAAGCTTGGAAGCTATAAAAGAAACCCAAGGGCACAGCCGTGCTCATCAGCTAGTTTTTCGCCTGAGAAACCCTCTTCTTCTCTATCTCCGGCCACCTTCAGAATTAGCTCCAGAGACACCTCTCCGCCCTCCTCCTCCAACCGTCCAACCATCAAATTGGACAACCAACACTCCTCCCTTCATCTTCGCGAACCTCTCCTACCAACGAGAGGTCATGCCTCTCCCTCAGTCGATGTCGCCGCCTCGCCGCACCATCCTCCTCCGACTCCGGTCAACCAACACTGGCGCCCTCCGTCTCTCTACCACGTCCTTAAGTTCCTCTGTCTGTCTCTCTCTCTCTCACCATACTTTCTTTTCAAAATCTCACAACACATGCACAACCACAAATCTGCCCTCAACACCGTCACCTTCTTCCGCTCCGGCGAAGCTCCAGCGATGCCTATCCACCGAGCCACTGCACGAATTGTGTCGCTACCACCCCCATAAGCTCCACCATCACCCCACGCACAAAAGCCCTAACCTAATTCCACCTGTCGCTCATCCAAACTCACCCCCGAACACACCCACTCTCACGCACACAGTCTGATTCCTCCATGCACGCATGGACCTTGGCGCGCCTCACAACCACCACCGTCGCACTCGCCGTGGTCCGGCGATCCTTCCTGAGACTTCTGACGTGGCCGAAAGGCCTTATTGTTGATTCCAGGTACTCGCCCCCTCCGCCATTGACGCAGCACGCCTCAAGGTTGCTTGAAGCTTTAGCCAGACCTGCAGCTCCATGTCCTCAACAACAAACAGAGCGGAGTTGGCCCAAGAACATGCTCACGCGGTCAATTGGAGACATTGACCGCTCCTTACGCACGAATTGGGCGAAGGAAGCAGCAGCAGCGTGCGCGAGCAAAGTGGGGGCATATAGTCCCACATCGGAAGCCACCGAAGTGGAGCATACGCATAAATTGAATTTGTCAATAGGGCTTACTGCCTCCAAACACGGGGTGAGATCCCTCTCACCCATGCACACCTGCGCCTCGTCCGTGACCTCTGCCCGCGGACCTGGCCTGACCCGTTAACCCACCTAACCCTCACTCCTCACTCATCACCCACTGCCGGTGAGCCAGGACCCAAGTACGCTAGGTCCAATAACCCAGTTACCCTGTGGCTCTGGGAGAGCGGATCCTAAAGAGAGAAAGAGAGAAGAAGAACTTGCACGGGTAGGGGGAGGGTTATACTCTTGGTGAGACTCGACTAACGCTTAGCCGAATTCAAGAAGCCTCTCCCCTGCTATTGTGTGAAGAAAGCCAGAGAAAGAAGGGCTGAAGGCAGAAGAAGAAGAGTTGTAGAGAAGGAAACAAGAGAAGAACAAGGGCAGAAGAAGAAAGACAGAGAAGAGAAAGAGAAAAGAAGAAGAAGAGAGAGGCTTAAGTAGTTTAAGCCGTCTGATTTACTAATCAGACGATTGGTTTGGTTGCATTTCATTTCATAAATACATTGAGCTCATTAGTTATCATTGTAAGGATATTTGGTGATCTAAATCACTATTTTACTCCATTATTTTTGCATTCTGACACTTGATCCTAGTGCTACTTTATTCTGAAGTAGTTTTTATTTACAATTTCATAGCTTTCTTGTCTTAAATTACAATTTTTGATAACTGAATTCTATATTGTTCCATGTGTTCGACCTCGAAACTTTTTCGAGTAATAAATTTATTTGTTTGAGAGCTATTTTGGTTATACTATAACGCGACAATTCTAAACGCCGATTTATCGCTTGAACAAAGGGGAATTCGTCCTTTGAGTAGGCTTCATTCAGGTTGGTGAAGTCTCACACATTTGCCATTTTCTATCGGCTTTCTTCACCATGACCACATTTAACACCCATGCCAGGTACAAGTACTCCTTGACAAAGCCAGCTTCAAGGAGCTTGTGGACTTCTGCGTCAGCCGCTTGCCATTGTTCGGCTGACTTGTGTATTCATGCCTATTTGACTACCTGGGTGCTCACCTGAATATTGATGTGGTGCTGAATTAGGGACTGGTCCACCCCTGGCAAGTCATTAACGGACCAAGCAAATACATTCGCGTTGGTCCTGAGCAGGA
Source organism: Thalassia testudinum (assembly GCA_037157565.1). NCBI lineage: Eukaryota > Viridiplantae > Streptophyta > Magnoliopsida > Alismatales > Hydrocharitaceae > Thalassia > Thalassia testudinum. The sequence continues at coordinate 89,661,374 of JAZHRO010000012.1, forward strand.
GTAACAACTCCTGAACCTTGGAGGGATCGAGGTTTGCTCCGACCTTGACGACCTTGGTAGCATCATCAAGATATAGCTAGATAACCATGGCTAAAGAGCCCGACTGAAGTTCCAAAGTCACGGGCAGATCAGCTGGAGTTGTTTCCTACTAGATCATCTGGACATGGCTTCTCCTCTTCCTCCATTTCTAAGGCTTGGGGGGTCTTTGCTCCATAGATTATTCAAGCTCTTTCTTAGGAGTTCTCGCCCAGCCGTTTGATCCCCATGTACTATTCCTACTCTTCGAGGAGTTTGGAATAGCATGAATTGGAAATACAAGGTGGGGATCAGGTGGAAGGCAAGGGTTGCTGGACGGTCCATGATGCCATCAAAAGTCACGATCAACCCAGCCACTATTAACGTGGTAATCCAATTGAGGTACCTGTCTCCGTCGCAAACAAATAAAGGAAGGCTGATCTCCCCTTTCGACATCACCTTGTGTTTGCTGAACCCCACAATCGGGTGAGTTGACAGGGAGAGATGCTCTTCTTTGAAGTCCAACTTAAGCAGCACTTTCAAAAAGAGGACATCAACGGCGTTTCCTTCGTCCACCAAGAGCCTAGGCTATAGCTGGCCCGCTAGTAGGAGAGTCACCAAGAGAGAGGCAAGATGCTCTGCCGAGTTAGGCAGAGAGGCAAATAGCTTAGAGGCCACCTGCTTGACGGAATCTCTCTTGCTCCCCACTCTTCAGTGGGGAACGCATTGTGAGGAGTCGAACTAGAGGGAGTGGCTTGCTGACTTGGGGCGGAGTTAACCCCAAATATGACCTCAACCTCTTCACCCTTGGGTTTAGGTGACGGGAGATGAGCATTCTGGGGTAATGCGACTATTGTTGCCAGGATCTGGCGGTGGTACTTTGCCAAGGTAAGCGAAGGAGATACTGCCTGCTCGATCTGGCAGGCCGTTAACCCGTCTAGCTCCTAGCCCACGTTAAGGACCATGTTGACTTTTCAAAGCTGCTGGAGCTTCTCCTTATGATAGTCTTCTGGACCCTCCATTGGTCTCTTGCCCTTATCTTAACCCCTATTTAGCTTGACGAAATGGGCCAAGTTTCCGTGCCGGACCTAGGACTCGATCTGGTCGTGCAAATCCCGGTAATCTTCAGTAGCATGCCCCCAAGTTCTGTGGTACTTGCAGTAAAGCCTGGATTCAGCCTTCTTCTTGAGAGGCTTTGGCTAGGGTAGTAGGTCTTTATTCGTAGACCAGATCTCAGACAACACGTCTGTCTAGTTCACGGCAAGGGGAGTGTATCCTTCAAAAAACTCTCGCCTAGGCTAGAGGGGTCCATTGTTTTGGCCCTTGCGGACCAGTCGCTTCTCCAATCTTAAAAGTTAGCCTTCCGCTTGTTGAAGCGACTGCCTCCCCAAATGGATATGGGAGCTAAATCTCCCAAGGTCCTCTTCTCTTCAACGGGATTGAGATCGTCTCTGTATCCTTCTACCAGTTGGCTAAGGGAGCGGAAAGAGTCATCCTATTCCGTGAACTTCGTAGCCCTACCTCACAACTCCGCCATATCTCCAGGAGGGAAGTCGCTGATGTCACACCAAAACCTCTGGGTCCGGAGACCTGACTTGAAGTATTAAATGGCTATGATATCGTGAGGCCTCTTGCACTTGAAGTACTAGGCCTTGAATCAATCCAGGTAGTATCGAAAAGATTCATTCTTTCACTGTTAGACTTCCAACAGCCTTTCTGGGTTATCTATAACCCTTTGCTGCTCTGAAAAGTACTGGCAGAACTTATCCACCAATTCTTGGAAGCAAGTGATCTATCCGATCGGTAGCTCATTAAACCATTCATCGGCCATACCAGACAGGTAAGACGGGAACATCTGGCAGAGTACTCTGTCTGGGTAGCCATGCACCAACATCATCTGGCGATAGCTCCCCACGAAATTGTTGGGGTCCGCTATCCCATCATATTGGGCCATGACGGGCTGTTCGAATTTTCTAGCAAGGTGGTCATCATCACCTCTGTGAAAGGGTAGGTGGTGACATAGGCACATGGCCGTATACACCACATTGCCTCGGTGACCTGGTGGATAATCTCAGGTATCGAGCCTCGACCATTGGTTGCTAAGGGTTGAGCCCCATACAACTCCCTCGATGAAGGAGGGTGGGGATCTTTTGGCGGGCTAGGATGAACTTCCCCTTTCTGGCTACTGAAGTCGCATTTTAGCTTGTTGAGCAGTTTGCATAGGAAGGCATTCTCCTTTTCCACCATACGATGCCATTTTAATTGTTCATCTTCAGGGCTTGAACTTTGGGACTCCTGTTGGATTTTGCCTAATTCCCTGATCTGCTTGATCTCAAGGAGTTTGTTGGCAACTGATCGTTGTTCAGCCTGCAAGGCCGCTAGTCTGGCCTCATACTGTTCTTCCCTCGCTTGCATCTTGAGGAGGGGATCTTACCTAGGAACCTCAAGTAGCTGGCAAAGTTGAGCTGGCTTCTCCTTTCTGGGCTCGGCGGTCTGGGGACATTTCTTGGACACTAAGACACTTGATTCCACATGCACCAGCACATTCTCGGGATCACCGCAAGAGGAATTGTGGGTTGTAGGGGCCATCGCTGAGATTTGAAGTATGAAAACGGTATCAAATGATAATCGTTTTCCACAGATAGTGCCAATTGATCAAGCTCCTTCATAAATGGAGGATCCGACTCAATAATCACACATAAACAATCACAGAAAAGAGACAAGAAAGTTGGTGACCCAGTTCCACCGCAAGGTGTGTACATCTGGGGGGAGGGAAATGCTCCTGAATCTCCACTAGAATTAATAGTAATACAAATTCTCTATTTTTCCCACTCCTAGATTATGTCCCGAGGACCTTCGAAAGTCTCTCCTCTCTATTTATAACACAAGAAATACCTAAACAACGTAAGGTCTTCCACAACAGTCCTCACGGATTCTTTGACACGTCCATTCTTTGGCTATTAATAGCACTGGTAACACCATCAATACTGCCAACATGAGTGTAGTAGGTGTTATTGCTACCTCTTTGACTCCAGTCAACCTAGGTCCTTCAATGGGTCGGTCCTATATGGATCCGTTTGAGCGTAGGTGGGTCGGGCGGAGTTGAATCCGCCTGTTTGCCTAGTATCCGGGTAGTCGGATCCTTTTTGGACTTTGTGTCGCATTTTAAATCCGATGACATTTTTTGCCCCTCATCATATGCCCCCACTCTCTAGCTAGCGGATGCTACTGAGAGAGTAGTCAAGGTACTTAAAACTTCGTTGTATACAATGCCTCCAAATGATTTCCCAATTTTCTTTCAAGCGAGGTAAGCATTTGTCATGAAGGGGAAGTTTTAACTTCAAGCAGGCAAGGTGCCTCTAGTCATGTAACGCATGACCATTGAAATATGTATGGAACGTGGGTGTATCCTGGCTGGTTCCTGTTGGTCTTAAGAGGTCATCATATAATAATTAAGGGAATGTATGCGTATTTAGTTTTGAAAAACATGTCATTGTATTTTGAAAGCGAAGAACTCGTATTCAACAAATAAAATTTATATCGGAATAGAAATCCCAGGTCGAACTCAGGGAAGCGGACATTTGATTTAAAAATACGCGTTTGTTTTATTTGTCACGAAACAGAATAATTGATTAGAAACTATCTATCTATTTACAATAAATGGAAGAGAGAGAAAGAGAGAATATTACAAACAAAACCAAAAAAAGATGTAGAATGAACATGGAATTCATTATCAAAGAAATTATTCGTTATACTAAACAATATGATTAGAAAGCAGAAAATGATTACACTAGAAAGTAGTAAATCTACTCTAAAAAGCATTAAAAAGAATGGAGAGAGAATTATCCTCCTCGACAGTCGCTTGGAGGACGAGCCAGACGGGACGATGCCTAGAAGACGAGGAATGGAGCAAGACGAAGGAGGACGAAGCAAAAAGAATGGGAACGAGGCAGCACGTCGTCGTCGTCGCAGGATCCGCTTCCGAAAGGGAGACGAAAATTGGACTTTATCTCTTGAGAAGAATCCTGGGTGTGGGACAAGCTTCTCTTGAGCTTTGGAGAGGAAGAGAAGAGAAGGAAGGGACGAGAATTTCGTATGGAGTGGGTCTCCTTTTATAGTTGCAAGGAGTGAGGGCAAGTTGGTCTTTTAAATCTCAAAACATTAAATAAGGGGTGTTTAGTGACGGATAAAACCGTCACTAAAGCCCCATCGTGGGCGACGTACACCGCCCACTTGCCTTCTGTGCATGCAACGTGCACTCACATCCAATAAATCTCAGCCGTTCGATCGTGAGATCGAATGGATGAGAGCGCTCCTCGCCGTGCCTCCTCTGGCACGTGACGCGCAGGCGTGCGATAGTGCGTAGGCGCTATTGAGTAGTTGCGACCGCTCGATCGCAATCAGACGGTTGCCACGCCCACTCACCAACTTGCCTGTGCCTGCCTCCTGCGATTCGAACGCTCGCCTGCACTTCGCTTAAGCGCTCTCGCCCACTGCGCTACGCACGCGGATGAGCGGGTGCTTAACTTAAGCGCAGGTGCATCCTAGCTATTGGATCTTGATCCAACGGAGGGGAAACGTTGATGTATAGGCCTTTAGCAGGTGCATGCGGATGGTTGGGCGACCGAGATGGCGCCACGTGGCACCATCTTGGCCATCCATCTTCTGGTTGATGTAGATGGTGCCACGGTTGTCGGATTGAGTCGATTTTCGTACCGTTAAGCTGCGATCGTCGATCCAAATCCATCCATGCAGTCAGATTTGTCGTTTGAAGTGCAGATTCACATCATCTTGGCCCTTGATCTTCTAGGGTTCCTTGGTCTCTATCTGATGCTACAGGTGTCTGATTAGGGTGATCTTGGAGTCGTTGAACTCCAATTGTCGCCCTGATCACATCTGTATGGTTGGATCTTCAATTCGAGGTCCTGATAAAAATTTTTCCCTGTCCCTGAACATAAAAGGAGACAATTAACCTTCATTTTATTCAAACTAATCTAAATGCAAGATGATGCATGCTATACAATATTTATAGTATGTAATGCAATCCTATGCTTAAGAACATGCATAAATAGACATCTTAAGTAGTGTAAACATGTTTACATCCGGCATATCGCCGCCTGAGTCCCTGTCGGCCTTAAGTGGTTAGCATCCCAAGTAGTAATGTGACGTAAGCATCAACTTCCGCAAGTGGTGGCCAATCACTGCAGGAACTAAGTCTTGTCTTGTTGCGCAACAAGATTGCTTTAATTGTCGTCATGATGAAGAGTAATGGCCTCAAATATTGTACTTGTCAGTGACATGACCGCTGCTATTGCAACAAAATGATACGTGCGCAGGGGTATTTAATGCCTTAAATGATGATCAAAGGGCATGTCAGTTTTGGCGGCATATTATGAAATCCGCATCGCAATCTACGGGATATAATTTTTTTGAAATCTGTGCCCCTCAAAGGGGAAACACTTTCTAGGGGGATTATAAATAGGGGGTGGGGCACACTTAATGCCCCACCTACCCTCTTTTCTGCGGCAAAAAACCTTGAGTGACGGCCTCTGCTACTTCTTCTCCAATGAGCTGTGAGACAATCCGTATGTCAGAATGCCGTGTTCGGAGGATTAGCGAAGACCAATCATGTTGTTGTATTGCTTATGAAATAAGCGACGGCCAATAGCTATATTTGAGAAAAAGGTTTCCCTCCCTTTGCCGTTGGTTTTGGAAAAATCGACAGCAAATGGAGAGATTTTTTTTTTTAATTATGAAAATTATGGGAAAGACCTGCCATTCAAAATATAAATTATCCAAAAACTAAAAGGTTTCGTAATACTATTGTTGAACGTTGTTTTTCGAGAATTGCTACGCTTACGAGATTGGTTTTGGAAAACCTGTCGTTGTAGTTCAAAAAGCGAAGAATTCGTGTTCAACAAATAAAATTTATACCGAAAATAATTCCGGGTCGAACACAGGGAGGCTACGTTGATCTATTTTCGCAATTATATTTTTTTTAGGATTTTCTTTATAAGCAAGGCGATATAATTACAATGGAGCTATCAAACTAAAAGAAAGAGAGAGAGAGAGAGAAAGAGAACATTCATTCAATATTTCAACTATTTATAAAAGTTACACTATAAAGCGGAAAATCAATTACACTATAAAGAAAGAAAATTCTACACTAGAAAAGCTGTAAATAAGAATGGGAGAGAGAAGTTATCCTCCTCGACGATTGCTTGGAGGACGAGCCGGACGGGACGAAGCCTGGACGAAGGAGAACGAAGCAGGACGAAGGAGGACGAAGTAGAAGAACGGGAACGGAGCAGCACGCCATCGTCGTCGCGGGATCCACTTCCGAAGGGGAACGAAAATTGGACTTTATCTCGTAAGAAGCATCCCGGGTGTGGGACAAGCTTCTTTTGAGCTTTGGAGGGGTAGAGAGGAGAAAGAAGGGATGAGAATTTCGTATGGAGGGGGTCTCCTTTTATAGTTGCAAGGAGTGGGGGCAAAATGTACATTACAACTTCAAACCAATAAATAAGGGGTCTTTAGTGACGGATAAATCCGTCACTAAAGCCCCAACGTGGGCGTAGTGGCCGGCTCGCGCTCGCCTCCTCGCCTGCTCGCGCGCTCAACGGCCACGCACGTTCGCCGCTTTTCAATCGTCCGATCGCGAGATCGGACGGCTTAAATCGCGTCCGCGCCCGCTGCGTAGCGCGCCCCCCGCGCGTCTGATTGCGCGTTCGATAGCATGTCAAATCGCGCGTCGACGCTATCGGACGCGCGCAGCCGTTGGATCTCCATCTGACACTCGTCCGCGCCCGCTCGCCCGCGCCTTCCACCCCCTCACCGCGGCTCGAACCCTCGACCTCTGCTTCGCCCTCGGCTGCGACGCCGCTGTGCTACGCGGACGAAATGGTCGCGTAGACGCATTTAAGCGCGAGCGACCACAGCCGTTGGATCTCCATCTAACGGCGGAGAGCGATCGGGCGGGGGCCTTCACAAAATGCAAGCGGCCGTTTGGGCGGCTGAGATGGCACCACGTGGCGCCATCTTGGCCGTCCATCTTCGGGAAGTTGTAGATGGTGCCACGGATGTCGGATTGACTCGATTTTTGTGTCGTTGGACTGCGATCGTCGATCCGAATTCATCCGTGCGGTTGGATTTGTCATCTGAAGTGTGGATTTACACCATCCTGGCCCTTGATCTTCTAGGGTTCCCGAGTCACTATCTGATGCTACGGATGCCTGATTAGGGCGATCTTAGAATCGTTGAACTCCAATCTTCGCCCTAATCACATCCATACGGTTGGATCTTTGATCCGAGGCCCTGATAAAATATTTTCCCTGTCCAAGCACATAAAAGGAGACAATTAACCTCCATTTTATTCAAAGTATTTTAAATGCAAGATGATGCATGTAATGCAATATTTATATCATGAAATGCAATCCTATGCTTAAGAACATGCATAAATAGACATCTTAAGTAGTGTAAATGTGTTTACATCATACCCCCATGCCTATCTTTTGCTAGTCCCTACCAAAAACTATATGCTATTTATAAAAGAATTAGGTTAGATTATTTGGACTTGAGTTATTTTTCAATCATTAAGAAATTGTCTACTTTAGGAACTGAACTTTCAAAGATACAACAGTGCCTGGGTATCAACCAAAATGCAGACCGCCTCAAACCCTCTCCTTATTCAAAGAAAATTTTCTTTTTCTTTTTACTCTTTTCGAATTTTTTTTTATATTTTCAAATTTTAGGGTTTAAGAGTGGCTTTCTACGGCCATTCAACTCACCCAAGATTTGATGAAAATCCTAAGCTTTAAGCATCTTATTGTGATTTGTGATAGACTCGTTAACCGGCAATTAGGACGGACTTCGGATTTCTACGCCTCTAGGTAACCTCAGAAAGAATTCTGCCTAAAGGTGTATCTTTACAACCGGTAGCTTTCTCCCTACTTTTATTTTTTTACGGGGTCAACACAAGGGTGAATCCAGTGTATATCTCCCCGGTTTATTCTACTTCTCCACTTCTTCCTAAGTGTTTTGGGAATTTTTAGTACATTTTCTGAGCTGTGTTCTGGACAACCGGTCGATGAGCTGTTACCACCGACAACTTGCCAGCCATACTCGTGCGGCGAAGTGTGGCTTATTTCTTTTTATTCTTTTCTCCCTTTTTTTTTTGAAAAAGAGTAGGTGGCTTCCCTAGTCTAAGATTTACCTAAAGGCAGCAAACTAAGAAAGGTCCAGTGACTGAGCTTTGGACAACCTACCTATGGGCTGTTACCCACGATAACTTGCCAACCATATCACCCTAGAAGGTTCATTAGCTACCCAATTTCCGTTAGAATCGCCGAACAACGAGTCAGTGCAAAGAAAGTGTGCAGATGCTTAAGACTCAAAATTCCCTTAAATCAGATGGTTGGTTGATAAGTCGTGTACTTATCACCCAAACTTATTTATTCCAATTATAATAGAATTAAGATGGCGAGGACTCAAAGACAAATCCACATTTTAGTGGATACACAGGCTAATTAAGTCCAAAGACCTGAGGGATCTTTGTGTTCAGATCCTAATGTAAAATTTCTTAGGATTGAAAAGTCCTAATGTCCAACTAATCCTTCCTATTTTTTTTTTTTTAAAATAAGAAGAGAGACAATTTATATGGATTTCACAAAGCTGACCAAATAATTCAAGAATGAATCCACCCCCCCATGCCTAGCTAATGCAATGTCCTCATTGAAAAAGAGACATGAAAGAAAGGGTAGAATATGAAAGATGTCACCTGGATATGAAGCTCGTATCAGCCTTGTGTCATATGTACAACTGCTGAGTTTAATGCAGTCAGCTAGGCGAAGTCCATCCAAAGAAGTCACAAAATGGCTAGAGCAACAAAGTTTGAGACAGGTTCAGGAAGATTACGGTCAACAACAGGCTTCAAACGTTGATCGTTGACTTTAAAGGTGTTACCCGTCTTTGGGTCAGAAATCTGAACAGCACCATTAGGAAAAATCTGATCAATTATGAATGGGCCATTCCATTTAGATCTAAGTTTACCAGGAAAGAGCTTAAGTTTAGAATTAAATAACCAGACCTTCTGGTTTGGCTCAAAGCTCTTGCGGGAAATCAATTGATCATGTAGAGCTTTGGTCCGAGCCTTGTAGATCTTGGCATTCTCATAAGCATCATTTCTAAGCTCCTCCAACTCAGATAGTTGGAGTTTCCTGGTCTTTCCAGCTAGATTCAGATCTAAATTGCATTGTTTGATTGCCCAGAATGCCCTGTGTTCAATCTCTACGGGTAGATGGCACGCCTTTCCATACACCAAACGGAATGGAGACATGCCGATGGGCGTTTTATACGCCGTACGGTAGGCCCAAAGAGCGTCCTCAAGCTTTTGAGTCCAATCCTTGCGATCAGGCCAAACCATTTTTTGCAGAATGTTCTTGATCTCTCGATTGGAGATCTCGGCTTGTCCATTCGTTTGGGGATGGTAAGGTGTGGAAATTCGATGATTAACCCCGTATTTGGCCAATAAATTCTGGAATTGGGCATTAGTAAAATGAGTGCCACCATCACTGATGATAGCCCTTGGAATCCCGAACCTACTGAAGATGTTTTTCTTGACAAAATTGATGACCACCTTGTGGTCATTTGTTCGGGTGGGAATTGCCTCAATCCATTTGGACACATAATCAACAGCAACTAGAATGTACTGATGTCCAAATGAAGGGATAAAGGGTCCCATGAAATCGATGTCCCAAACATCGAAAATTTTTACAGGAAGAATAGGGTTTAGGGGCATCATGTCTCTCTTAGTTATGTTCCCGAGTGACTGACATCGAGAACATGACCTTGAGAAGTCCTGGGCATCCTTGAATAAAGACGGCCAATAGAAGCCAGATTGCAAGATTTTTGCAGCCGTCTTTCTTCCGGAGAAATGTCCACCACACCCAGATGCATGGCAGAACTCGAGTATACTATTGAATTCATTCTCCGGTATGCATCGGCGAATAATCTGATCAGAGCCGATGCGATACAGTTCAGGGTCCTCCCAAAAGTAGTATTTGGCCTCAGATTTGAATCTATCTCATTGTTGCTTGGTCCAATCCTGGGGGATTTGACCAACGCCCAAATAGTTAACAATGTCAGCAAACCATGGGGAGTGGACACCTAAAACTGTAAGAATGGTTTCGTCCGAAAAAGTGTCAGCAATCGGAATATCTGGACAAGAAGAATCACCTAGGAGTCTCGATAAATGATCCGCTACCACATTTTGTACCCCGGCTTTATCCTTGATTTCAAGATCAAATTCTTGAAGAAGAAGAATCCAACGAATAAGCTGGGGTTTAGCATCCTTTTTAGCCAAGAGATGTCTCAAGGCCGAGTGGTCGGTATAAACAATAACATGAGACCCCAAGAGATAAGCCCAGAATTTTTTCAAAGCAAATACTACAGCTAGTAATTCCTTTTCAGTAACAGTATAATTCCTCTGGTCTTCATCCAGAGTTTTACTAGCGTAGTAAATGACAGAGGGCTTTCGGTCAATTTTCTGACCTAGGACAGCCCCGACCGCGTAATCAGAAGCGTTGGTCATGATCTCAAATGGGGCTGTCCAAATTGGTGGTTGCAAAATTGGAGCATAGGTGACTGCCGTTTTCAGAAAATCAAATGCCTTTCGACATGATTCGTCAAAAACAAACGGCGTTTCTTTGGCAAGAAGATTGCTCAAAGGACGAGCAACCTTCGAGAAATCCTTGATGAATCTTCGATAAAATCCCACATGGCCAAGAAATGATCTGATTTGTTTAACAGATGTGGGATGAGGAAGTTTAGCGATAGCATCAACCTTAGCTTTGTCCACTTCAATTCCCCGTTCAGAGATTACATGACCCAAAACGATGCCTTCTTGGGTCATGAAATGACTCTTTTACCAGCTAAGGACCAGTCGTGTCTTGATATATCGCTTAAGAATCATTTCTAAATTAGCCAAACAAGAGTCAAATGATTCTCCAAAAATAGAGAAATCATCCATGAAGACTTCCATAAGACATCCATGAAGACCATGTCGGAAAATATGGCTAGCATACACCTTTGAAAAGTCGCAGGTGCATTGCATAACCCAAAAGACATCCTACGAAAAGCAAAGGTTCCGTAGGGACAGGTGAAAGTAGTTTTTTCCTAATCCTCGATATGGATAGGAACTTGATTATATCCCGAGTAACCATCAAGAAAATAGAAGTACTTCTGCCCAGCTAATTTTTCCAAGATTTGATCAATGAAGGGCAAGGGAAAATGATCCTTTTTAGTGGCTGTGTTCAACTTCCTGTAATCAATACAAACTCTCCAAGAGGAAGCTGAACGAGTTGTGACAGATTCACCTCTCTCATTAGTCACAACAGTAATCCCGACTTTCTTTGGAACAATCTGAACGGGACTTACCCAGGGACTGTCAGAGATTGGATAAATAATTCCTGCATCGAGCCACTTGATGATTTCCTTTTTGACCACTTTTCGCATATTTGGATTTAATCTCCTCTGCATCTGGCGAGAAGGGCGGGATCCATCTTCCAAAAATATTCTATGATTACAGTAAGATGGCTCGATCCCCCTGAGGTCATGAATGGTCCAACCAATTGCCTCCTTATGTTCCTTTAGGACCTTTATCAATTTAATCTCTTGCACCTTTGTCAATTTAGCACTAATAATCACAGGGAGCGTATTCTGCGGTCCTAAAAATTGATATTTTAAATTCTCGGGCAATGGTTTCAATTCAAGCTGGGGTGGGGTAATGATTGATGGTAGGGTAGATGCTGAAGATTCAACAAGAGGAAGAGGTTTTGAGTGAACAAAATCAGTAACCTCTTCCGAAGATGTCAGGTCAGAGGGTTGTGGGTCAAACTCATCAACCAAAGAGGAACTTTCAATTGAAGAAAATGTCAAACAAGTTTCAATATTAACATTATCCTCATCAAGTTCCTCAATAAATCCACAATCCTCAAATTTGTTTATCGCCTTAAAAATATCCAATTTCATTCGTTGGTCCCCAAAGGCGATTTCCATGCTACCGCTTTCACAATTAATGCTGGCCTTTACGGTAGCCAGGAACGGACACCCCAGAATGATGGCCATGTTCCTCAGTTTATCTGGTACATCCATGTCAAGGACAAGAAAATCTACAGGAAAATAGGAATCCTTGACCTTAACTATAACATCTGCAATAACGCCTCGCGGGTTTGTGACCGAACGGTCCGCTAACTGTAGCGTTACTGAAGTTGGCCGAAGTTCACCTAACCCAAACTTCTCGTAGAGAGAAGTCGGAATTAAGTTAATGGATGTACCGAGATCCAAAAGTGCTCTATCAAATGTGTAATCTTCGATAACGCAAGAAATCGAAGGAACACCAGGATCTCTCTTTTTCTGAGGGAGGTAGTGCAGGATAACAGAGCTAGCCTGCTCGGAGAGTATCACCTTCCTCGGAACAGATTCTCTCGACTTACGCTTTTGTGTACATAATTCCTTTAAAAATTTTGCGTAAGCCGGTATGTGCTTGATAGCATCAAGGAGCGGAATATTGATCTCAACATTCTTAAATAAATTCAGAAGCTCCTCATTGCTATCAACAGACTTCTTCTTTGCTTTGGCTAAGGCTTCAAGAAAAGGAACATGAGTCAGATCTTTGGAATCAGGTTCCTGAGCCCTGATTTCTCCTCTAGAATTCTCCTCTCTCTCCTCAGGTTCTTCAGGATTCAAAAGATCAGAATAGTGTGGTTGTGAATCTTGAGTCTTCCTACCACTCCTTAAAGTGACAGAATTTGCAGAAGCGTAAGAATTTGGGTCTTGGGGAGGGTTAGGAAAGATTGGAGAGGCTTGATTGACCATGAATTGTTGATTAGCAGAAGAAGAAGACGAGGAACCCTGCTCAACCACCTGAGCATGTGCGTGCGGGTCCCTCTGATTTCCGTACCCTTGGGCTTGACTGCCCGAATTTATAATGTTTCGCGGGTTGGGTACGAGTTGGGATGGTAGAGATCCGGGTTGACGAGAGTTAGCAATGAGCCCGGATTGCAAGTTGTCCAGTGAGTTTTTCATTTGCTGCAAAAGCTGGAGCATAGATCCTTGCATCTCTACCATTTGACGGTTCAAATCAGCCTGCCCTACGGGTTGACGGGCATTCCAAGTTGGCTGATTGACCTGATTTGGAGGCAACTGAGTATATACTTTACCCTGACCCATTGGACGTTGCGGAGCATAGTTGCTAGGTCAGAATTGGGTCTGTTGCCCCGGATTTTTCCAAGAGAAGTTAGGGTGGTTTCTCCAACCTGGATTATAGGCATTCGAGTAGGGGTTGGATCTAACATTCTCTTGTACAGCACAGACATCCTCATAGGGTGAGGATGGAGAGAAAGAAAGGGAAGGATCATAAAAACTGGGATCAAAGGCCCCAGTTGGGAACCCATGGGGTTCCGAGAAATGCTGACTCATAGATTGAGTCGCATCGAGTTGATTCACGAACTCCCGTCCAGAAGGAGCTCATGAGGAATGGAATCCCGAATTTTGGGATTGAGTGGATTGAGAGTTGTTCATAGAATTGCCAGCCATCCACTCTTCCATTCTTTTAGCAACCAAGTCCACCTTATCAAGTTTATTACAAATCAATTCCATATCAAATGAATGAGAGTCATGGACTTCATCGACATTTGATCTAGGTTGCTGGGACCGGTTAAAAGTATCCATGGAGGCATAATTAATTGAATTCTCACTCATTTCCTCAAATAAATCATGTGCACTATCTGCATCTTTATTGAGGAAATTGCCTCCGCAAGAAGCATCCACATGGTTTCCGAGTTGCTCATTCAACCCATGATAGAAGATCTGCACGAGTTGCCATTTCGGCACCTCGTGGTATGGACACCTCCGCAATAAGTCCTGGAATCGCTCCCAGGCCACATGAAACTGCTCCCTGGCCGCTGGGTAAAAGTAGTGATTGCCCGTCTCAAAGCATTGGTACGACCAACTGGGAAGAATTTCTTCAGAAAGGCCGATTTCAACTCATTCCAAGTTGTAATTGGTCTTCCTATTGTCCTATACCAATGCGCGGCTTTATCCCTAAGAGAGTGGGGGAAGAGCCTCATGATCATTTGCTCCCCGTTAACGTTTCGAGCCTTGGTGGTCTGGACCAAAGTGGTCAAATCCTCCAAGTGCTGAAACGGATCTTCGGAGCCAAGCCCATGATAATGTTTAATCAGGCTTAACACCTGGGGCTTGATTTCTACGTCACCGGCTGGAATCTGGACGTCGGGATGTTCCCCGTAATTCGAAGGAACATAAAGATCCTTCAAGGGCTGAGCGCCCTACATTCTCTGGAACCATTCTTGCATTCTCTGCATTTGTTCCAGCTGCCTTCTAAATTCTTCCTATGGATTTTCAAGCAGAGGAGGCTGTTGTTCGGCCATGGGATCAAATTGACCAAAATCTAACTTGCGCCTCCTAGAATGTTCTAACGGTCCTTCCAATCGGGGATTCAATGACAGTCTTCCCAGCATAAACTAGGAGAAGGTCGGAAGGACTGGGGATATAGACCCTGCAGCACAACAAAACAAGGTTGTCCTTAAGTGGGATAGCCTAAGGATCTACTGACTCCCAAAACCAGCCTTAAGACTGTAAGTGATTTACTTTACTTGCGTCTGTTTAATCCAACTAGTTAGAAGGAGGGACTGGGGAGAAGGTTCTTCCTTTGGCTTTCGCCTCCGGTTCCTAGTGTACCCCCCAGCCACGATCGTTTGACTCTACTACCCTAGCTAGACATTAGATTAATCAGTACAAGTAGGTTAATCAAAAATAATCTCAGACTAGGCCCTGAAGAGCGAATCAAACCTTAAGGCCAACGTCTACTCAATTTTATTAAGGCCTAGGATTGTGGTGCTTATGGAATGTGATGGGCCCTTACAATGGGTTGTGCCCTTAATGATTGATTGAGATTTGTGTAAGTGTGTGCACAACCAAGGTTTTCAAGCAAGATTATTGATAATGCATGAATTTTAATGTTCAAATCTTGCTTAAGTAGCTTTTAGGGTTTCAAATTAGGTGAATTGCAATCAAGTTTCTAGGCAAACCAAGTTGTAAAACACAGGTGAAGATTGTTTTCCTTTAAAATGAGAAAGAAAGTGGAGTGCCTGGAATATACCTAGATTGAAAACCCTAAGGAGGAGCTACTTGATGAGTTGGTTTTAAAATAAAGTGGTGCGGCCCAAACAACTCAAACAACTGGCCACAAATGCACCACTAAGGCACTCAAAGATGATTAACCTAGAATGATTTCTACTCTGTTATGCGTTGCTTTGTGTTTATCGGTTCCACAGATCAGAACTCGGTTGAGTAGAAAACAAATCAAGTTGATCAAGTGCCTTGAATGTGGGTGTGTGTTGTGTGTTTGTTGAATATTACCCCACAAGATTATCTTTGTGTTATTTTTTCATAAATGAGGGTGGAATGAATGTGAGTGAAAATCCAAACAACCAAACTATTCCTAGGATTTATGCAAACACCTAGGTTAATTGGGATTTGGATTTAATGTGGCCAATGAAATCTATGGAGGGGGAAAGAATGGGGGAGCACTTACAGTTGTCTTCAACTGCACTTTACTCCAGTCTACCGCTTGTTGATTCCATGATCGAGGTCTCTGCAAAACAATAGACACAAGAGAAAGCTAGTTAGAAAACAAATAAAGTGCAAGAAATGCGAAGAAAAGATCAGAAATCGTTGCCTCCCCGGCAACGGCGCCAAAATGTTGAACGTTGTTTTTCGCGAATTGCTACGCTTACAAGATTGGTTTTGGAAAACCTGTCGTTGTAGTTCAAAAAGCGAAGAATTCATGTTCAACAAATAAAATTTATACCGAAAATAATTCCGGGTCGAACACAGGGAGGCTACGTCGATATATTTTCGCAATTATATTTTTTTTAGGATTTTCTTTATAAGCAAGGCGATATAATTACAATGGAGCTATCAAACTAAAAGAGAGAGAGAGAGAGAGAGAACATTCATTCAATATTTCAACTGTTTATAAAAGTTACACTAGAAAGCGGAAAATCAATTACACTATAAAGAAGGAAAATTCTACACTAGAAAAGCTGTAAATAAGAATAGGAGAGAGAAGTTATCCTCCTCGACGATTGCTTGGAGGACGAGCCGGACGGGACGACGCCTGGATGAAGGAGAACGAAGCAGGACGAAGGAGGACGAAGCAGAAGAACGGGAACGGAGCAGCACGCCGTCGTCGTCGCTGGAGCCACTTCCGAAGGGGAATGAAAATTGGACTTTATCTCGCAAGAAGCATCCCGGGCGTGGGACAAGCTTCTTTTGAGCTTTGGAGGGGTAGAGAGGAGAAAGAAGGGATGAGAATTTCGTATGGAGGGGGTCTCCTTTTATAGTTGCAAGGAGTGGGGGCAAAATGTACATTACAACTTCAAAACAATAAATAAGGGGTCTTTAGTGACGGATAAACCCATCACTAAAGCCCCAACGTGGGCGTAGTAGCCGGCTCGCGCGCGCCTCCTCGCCTGCTCGCGCGCTCAACGGCCACGCACGCTCACCGCTTTTAGCGATCGGACGGCTTAAATCGCGTCCGCGCCCGCTGCGTAGCGCGCCCCCCGCACGTCTGATTACGCGTTCGATAGCACGTCCAATCGCGCGTCGATGCTATCGGATTCGCACAGCCGTTGGATCTCCATCTGACGCTCGTCCGCGCCCGCTCGCCCGCGCCTTCCACCCCCTCACCGCGGCTCGAACCCGCGACCTCTGCTTCGGCCGCGGCTGCGTCGCCGCTGTGCTACGCAGACGAAATGGTCGCGCGAACGCATTTAAGCGCGAGCGACCACAGCCGTTGGATCTCCATCTGACGGCGAAGAGCGATCGGGCGGGGGCCTTCACAAAATGCAAGCGGCCGTTTGGGCGGCTGAGATGGCGCCACGTGGCGCCATCTTGGCCGTCCATCTTCTGGAAGTTGTAGATGGTGCCACGGATGTCGGATTGACTCGATTTTTGTGTCGTTGGACTGCGATCGTCTATCCGAATTCATCCGTGCGGTTGGATTTGTCATCTGAAGTGTGGATTTACACCATCCTGGCCCTTGATCTTCTAGGGTTCCCGAGTCACTATCTGATGCTACGGATGCCTGATTAGGGCGATCTTGGAGTCGTTGAACTCCAATCGTCGCCCTGATCACATCCATACGGTTGGATCTTTGATCCGAGGTCCTGATAAAATATTTGCCCTGTCCAAGCACATAAAAGGAGACAATTAACCTCCATTTTATTTAAAGTATTTTAAATGCAAGATGATGTATGTAATGCAATATTTATATCATGAAATGCAATCCTATGCTTAAGAACATGCATAAATAGACATCTTAAGTAGTGTAAATGTGTTTACATCAACTATTATACCTAGCAAAACACCTACTTTTATACAAAATTTCAAGAATGAAAACAAGTTTATATTCCACAAAAATGAAGTCTGATACAGAAAATATTTCATGATAAAATACTCACATATAAAGGAAACATGTATTAATAAAGAAAAAAAAGAAAATATCAAAATACTGCTGCATCGATGACACCGACTCCACCAGCCCCGCCATGTCGTCATTGTCTCATCTATGGGTGGTGTGAACAAATGAAGGTGGATGCTTTGACTGTCTCTTCTTCAAAAGAATCGATAGAAACTTTTGAATCTTATCATCCATCCTACTCATCTAAGACTACATGGCATCTATTTAATTCTTCATCTTTGCCTCTCTCTTCTCCCTCTCCTCTTCTCATCTCTGTAGTGTGTCAATCTTTTAAATGATTAATTTTTTAAGGGTATTTATGTGATTCACTCATTGAGACAAATGAATGGAGTACTTTTTAAAGGTTTTTATAAGGGTAAAATCCCAATGTTGATCTTGAATCTCTACCATCATACCCTCCAGATTGTGGAGCAAATTCTTCCTCAAGCTGTAAATGGAACTTTGAATGGAACGTACTTGTAGTATCATGGCCAAAGTAGAACCTACAACACAATCAAGGATTTGATAATTCTATATTTTTTATCATTGGACATAAATTTATGAAATTGGGTCAAAACTACATCTATTTTGTATTTCTCCAAATTTCACAATTTAACCATTAAAATACAAAATCTAAACTGTATTTATGCACTAGTCAAGAAGAGAAACACATATAAAAAGAATGGGATCTATCAGACTTCAAATGTGAAGATTATAGCCAAGCAAGTTAGCTATGCAAGTCATTTATGCAACTACAGCTTGCCTAGTCAGCTGGAGGTCAATCTAGCTAGCTATGTCAAAGAAGATGGCAACCAGGAGTCTTCTAGAGGGTTCTATCAGCTAGTATTTGTGTTATGTGGCTAAGAAACTAGAATTATGATCTTAAGGGCACCTTTAAACCATTTTTGACCATATAAAGGTCAGAAATGAGCCTAGGCACTTAGACAATTCTAAGTGTTAGTGTTACAACACAAACTCCCACCCTTCTAGGGACCTTAGTCGATTTTCAAAATCTTCCAAGATCTTTATCATCAAACATAAAAACATAAAACACAATGAATGCACAACGAATAACAACACATAAAGTGCATATCAAAGAAAAATAAAATTGAAATTGAAATAAATGTTTAAATCTCTAATTGTTATCCATAGCCATCAAAAAAATAAAGGGGGTACACATCCAAAAAAAGTAATACTAAAAGGATAGTTGAAAGAAAGAGCTAATTACAACTAAGAAGGCCCGATAGACCTGCTACAGTGAAGAGCTTGGTCTAGCACTGTCTCCTACCACAGCCATATATAGGACCCGACTACTACTAACCAAGACTTGAGTCCGAAGTCTAAACAGAGAAGTTAACAAAAGATGAGTAAAGTAGCAACACGAAGACAAAATAGCAATAAAACCATAGAAACTATGAGAACAAAAGTGGGTACTCTTCATATTAGTTCCTTAATTATACAGTTTTTACTCAATTTTCCAATTGTATGTCTCTTCTCACTTTTTGGCCATCATCAACCCAAAATCAATACCTCAGAAGGCACGAGGAGATATCGTTGCTATCTCCCAAGCAGCAGGATTGACACAAGACACCCTTTTGGCCAAGAGAATGGCTTGCACCTATCCTATAGCTTGGTTAATCACCCCGAGGTCTCTACATAGGTGAAGTGGTGACTACAAGTTCGTGTGTTAAGCATACAGGTGCTACTCCCTACTAACACACCAACAGTCATCTGCACTACAGGTTGCAAAAAGAATAGTATTGGTTGGGTTTTTACGTGGTTTGTAAAATTAGGTTTTTATAAGTCGTTACAACGTGTAAAACCGTTTCGCTTTTGAATTTATAAGACCTAGATACTAGGAGTATCTAGGGTTGTCCAAGGAGGCTAAATATTTGCAAAAATCGACTCTTGCTTGAAATATGAAAATCACCTTTCTTTTTGGTATTTTCAAATATATAATTTTTATGTTTTGATATAAAGGGGCAATCGAAAAATTGTTGGTGGGAAAGACTACACTAAATTTACTACACTAACACTATGGTGACAATTAACTCCTCTCTCTAGGCTCACCATAGGCACGTGGAGGCCAAGGGTAATGAGGGAGAGGGGGTGGAAAAGTGCTAGAAAAGAATACGAATGCAAATTAAAGAAAGAAGGCAATTTTATACTTGGAGAAATTCGTTTTACAAAAAATCCTTGTAGAGGAATGCTTCTACAACAAACTAGAAATAAAAAGAAGTAAAACTAAGATCCTCCTGATGATGGTGGTGAAGAGGAGAGAATCCTTGCTCCAAGCTCAGTGGCTCTTGGGCTTGAAAAGGAGCTCTCCAACTCCTTCCTTGCTATGCTCCTTCAAGATGGTGTCGTCCAAGGCAAGCCCACAAAGGGGGCGTGTAGTATGCTCCTCCAAGGTGGATGCTTCCACCTTAGTTCCTCCTCCAAGGGTGGGCGTGTACCACCCTTCTCCAATGCTTGGCCGTCCTCCAATTTGAAGAGAGTCTCCTCCTTGGCGTGGCACAAGAAAGCAAATAGAAGAGGAAGAAGGCACCAAAGGGGCGAGTAGGATGCCCCCTTAATCTTCTTCTCTTCTTCTCCTTCCTTGGCTGTGGGTTAGGGTGGATGTATGGTAGAAATTAACTAAATGGAGGATGGGGAAAATGGTGGTGGTTAAGGGTCTTTTTATAGAGTAGGATGGGGGGTATAAGTGGCTATTGGAGTGGATGGCTAAGATGTGATTTTAGGATGGTGGTTGGCCAAGGGAGCTGGAGCTTAGCTAGTAGTAGGGTAGAGGAGTAGGCATCTGGAGCTTGGGTTTAGAGGAGAGGAGTTGGAGGAAGTTGTCTAGATATGAACTGGAGCTGGAAGCTGTTAAAGGTGGCATGGAGCTACTTTAGCTGGATTAGCTTGCCAGTTCTTTGCTAGCTGCTAAGCCAAGCTAAAGAAAGCTGGCTTTTGCTGAAATACGCTAAGGTGAACTGGGTTTGATATTCCCGGGGATGACCTAGCTAATTGGAATAGCTAAGGTAGCTTAGCTCAACTAAGTTAAGCTAAGTTGAATCCTCGAGAGCTGAACTTGAGCTTCCTGAGCTAAAATGAAGTCATCTTCAGCTAGCTGGAGTTGAGTGGAGCTGGATGTAGCTGGTCCTGAGCTGAGGAAAACTCCAGTCAACTCAACTGAGCTAGCTAGAGCTCCCAGTGAACTGATGGGAGTTGAGATGAGCTATACTCAGCTAAGTTGAGATGGATCTGAGCTAACTTGAGCTAAGGTGAGATAAGATGAGATATCATGAGCTTCCATTCAACTGAAATGAGCTGAATGGAGCTAGGATAAGCTAACCCTAGTTCAAGTGAGCTGGTATCCAGCTATGATGAGTCGGATTAGCCTGAATCCCAACTGGTTTGAGCTTCTCCATCACCAGTTGCCTTCCCAAGTGCTAGGGTTCTTGAGATCTGATTATCTGTATATCCCTAACACTCACAAAAACAGATCAAAAAGACAACAAAAATGTGTGATGCATGCCTAATCTAGTTTATGCTT
The DNA here is from genome assembly GCA_037157565.1 of Thalassia testudinum. Taxonomy (NCBI): domain Eukaryota; kingdom Viridiplantae; phylum Streptophyta; class Magnoliopsida; order Alismatales; family Hydrocharitaceae; genus Thalassia; species Thalassia testudinum. The sequence continues at coordinate 89,682,469 of JAZHRO010000012.1, forward strand.
AATGCAACCCAAAAACCCATTTGCGAAGTTAAAATCCTAAGAGGTAGGTTTGTTTTAATGCATAAGAATGATGATAAACTGACGTTTATCAAGTACCAAAAATCATCTCACAACAACAACACGTACCCAATCACACCTAGTTACCCGATTAACTAAACATCTTAACAGAAGAGTCGTAGGGAAGCTAGCTTACTCCTTGAATCAATCTCAAGGCCTTAGGACAATAAAATCACCTAAGGCCATAGATATCAAGCATGAGACTAACCATTTAACTATTCTCACTAGTTTCCATGGTTACAAATATCCCAACCATTTATCATCTCAACTCATTCACTATACCACCAACTATAATGGAAATATTCTCATTCATTTCATCAGTTTTGAATCTATCAATCATTTAAACGAATTCAGGCATTTTTGAATATTAATGTGCATTACCAAATCAATATTAATGTTACAAGCATCTGGTTACTAAATCAAGTACCCAAAATAGAATAACAACACTTAGGACAAGACTCCCATTCTCAACCAACCAATGGGGGCAGCACATAAGCATGGCAAGACAATCAATCAAAGATAGAAATAATTAACAAGTGCCATACAGAGCAAAAGGGCAGGACAACTCTACCTAAAGTCGTTGGGGGATCATGACAACTCCAAGAAATCAAGTCAAAGGCTCTCGATATTGCTCGTACCTCCTCGAATCTCACACATGCTCTGAGATTGTGTCCTTAAGTCAAGAGAGTATCCACCAAGGTTAATAAACCCATCAAGAGACTATTTTAGGATTTTACATGACAGTAGTGCACAAAAATCATTTTGGAAGGCACTAAAGTATAATATGTTGAAAGATGATTCCACCGGTACCATATTTTCCCAATTTTGAGGTTAGGAACATCTCGAACCAGCCAAAACAAATCAAGGGGATCTTGAATAGGCCTTGAATCTCTTCAGTTCACAAAAACTAAACCACCGAATAGCCCACTATGTGCCTTAACTACACAGTGCCACATGTTGTCACTAGGTTGGCATCCACACCTGATGATAACACCATCATTCGCCATAACTAGCTTAAATTAGTTGGAATCAAGAGATAAATGCTCCTGAATGATCGCCTGAGAACAGTAATTCCACTCAAATCTATTTTAAGAATAAAACACTAAAACAGAGTTAAATATGTTATTTTAATATCACATTACAAATGTAGAGTTACCACGAGGTCACCCAACGGTTAATTGAAGGTTGAGCATAAAAGCCTAAAAAGTGGATCAACACTGACAGAAATAGGATTTTACGCATTTCGAGGGAGAAAACAGCAACAAAACCCTAATTATCAACCCCGCTTAAATCGAAGAGGTTCAGACAGAATTTTACACTAATTTGGGCTTTTGTGCAAATTTCCTAGTCAAATATGATTAAACTCAAATCCAAGTTCACCATTAAATTCCTTGAGTCCAAATTAGGTTAGCACCAAAATTTGGGCCCAATCAAAGTCCATATTGACCTACTTTACAATTAAACCCCTAAGATCTCTATTTTTCACCATCAACCCCCTAACTTTCAAAGTTTCTCATCTTCATAAAAATACCCCTACCACCATGAACAGTATGAATGGAACCTCCACCCAAACCCACGATCTTTGATCACGGATTTCGCACACATTTCACAAGTAAAGCTCTCCAAACTTGGAGAGATTATGCCTAAGGAGATCCTCTTCACGAAAAACCCAATCTTAGGCTCCCATATTGAGCATAGAGCTTTGACGAGCTCCAAGAAATCAGAGCGTCGTTTCCAAAAGGGGTTGCACCAATTTGAGGTTTTCAGGGAATTGAAGCTCAAAGCCCCGTGCTCCCAGCGTCAAGATCAGTTGAGTTTAGGCCATAATCCTCACGCCCTCCCTCTTCCGTGCCTGCATCCGACTAAAGAGCAACACCAAACTCCTCTCCAAGCTCCTCCAACCCTACCCAACCATCTCTAGGACCCCTTCCTCGTCGCCGTTCCACCTCATTGGAGAGTTCTTTGTCCACGACACCGATAAGGCAAGCCACCGTGGATTCCCCCCCCTTTCGCCCCTTATCCCCTTAGATTAGGACTACCACTCCCTTTCCCTCTCTAGACTAAGCCTAGTCCCTTAAGACCCCAATTCGACCTCCGTATCACGCTCCCCCCCTCTGTCTTCTCCGCCTCTAGCCACGCCTTCAGCATGGTCATGCGACCGCCACACACCAGCAAACACCTCACCAACACCTCCATAAGCTTCCACGAACAAAACCCCTCAACTAATTGAGGGTTTCACTCACCTACACTCCTCCCCAAAGAACCCATTACACCGTTGTCCTCACCGACCTCAATTGACCTCCACACTACACCAATCACCAAATTAACACTGTTGCCACCTTCGCCACTTCACGACGGAGCTTTTAAGCTCCTTAATTGGGGCTCTTCACCTGTGTTCAAGTTTTTAGGTATTCGACCGGAGCTTCGCCGCTGCCGTCGTCATCCTCAAAGCTGTCCACCTCTCTTCGGTTGCCATCCATCCTAATACAACGTCCACTCGACGCAACTTTACCTGACTAAGCGACCTACAGTTGCAATCGAAGAAGGGCACAAAATTACAGTGTCAATTGAAGGAGAGTTCCCCTGCAGCTCACACAAAGACGAAGGGCACATTTGGTGCCATATCGTAAAATAAGGAAGACAAAAACACGTATAAGAGGAATTCCTACCATAGCCTCCATGCCTGTTACGACCCGGTTCCCGAATCCTTACAAGACCCGTGACCGGTTCGCCTCGACTAATCCCAAAACCTAGTCATCCAACGAGAAACAATCAAAAGCAGGAAAATAAATCACATTCATACATGCAATATAACTAAGTAGAAGGAAAGAACGAAGCAGTAAACAAAAGTAGAACAACTGTCTTAAATAGTACATGCCACCATAACAACAACAGCGGAATGAAAACAGAAAGCAACAAGAACAGTAGTTCAAGAGTCCAGTACTCATGACTACAGCAAGAACTAAAGAGATGGAAAGAAAAATGACTACGACTAGGCTCGGCTGGGCCCATCTCTCTCTACAGCCGGGAACTCAGGCTGCTCAACTCCTGGTCTTGGATAGGGTTGCGAAAAACGGAGTCAGCAAACACTGAGTAGAGTAGTATTTACATTATTTAAGTGCAAGTAAAGTAAAAACAACAACCAGGTTTTATTCTCATTTCTATTTATCTCATTTGTGTGTTTCTAGTTCATCTATCTCTCAAAGTATCCAAGTATTTCTTGATTTTGCTTGTTCCTCGTGGGAACGATCTTGGTTGCAGTCTTTTCCGTGATGTAGGAGGTACATATGGTGCTCTCCTGGTCGGGAGAGTCCCCCGTGGTAATCCCACACCCAGTCAACCACCTCGAGTTCACTGTCATGACGTAGTGGTGACTACGGCACACGTAATAAGCGCATGGGTAGCTACCCCACACTGGTACGTGGTCAGTCATTTCCGATAGTGGGTACGCCCAAAGGTACAACACGAAATAGCACAGGGCCTTGCCCTCTCAGAACAGGGGTCTCGCCCCTTATAACCAAACAGGGGTCTCGCCCCTCCATAGTCCGCGTACCCTCATCCGACTACCCCGGTTTGCCTAGAGGGCCTAAAAAGTCAATGTAGGTTGGCTAACTTAACCCCGGGTCCCGTGGGGTGGCTAGCTCCCTCCCTACACTAGTAGCACACCTTGGTACCACGTACGCAAGGGTCAACAGGAGTCGGTGTAGAGTGGCCAATCCTAACCCCGGGTCTCAACCCAAGGGAGGCTAGCTCTGCTCTACACTAAAAAGGGACAGTTGCTCTCCTTGGTACCACGTACACAAGAACCAGCATACTTCCCATCTACCATTCCATATTCCATTTTTCCACAGGAGTTCTACTCCTAATTCCCCATAGGGTTCATGCTCATGTTCACCTTATTGGTGCTAGAGCACCGCGATCGTTTATTTTGATGATAACAAAACATGTGTCTTTTAACATTTGCATCTGAGTTCTAGTTTTCAGGTTAAATTGCAAATAGAGACAAGTGTTTAGACGGAGTTCGAGCTCGCATCCATGGCGGATTGGAGGAGCTTGATAGAGAGCAAAGGAGCTTCACGAGGAGAGATAGCTTGAAGAAGGAAGGAGATGAAGAATATGATAGATTTCCTTTCCTTTGTACTACGTATTTTTGTTTCTTTTGTTGCTCTTTATTTTGTTTCTTAAATTCATGTTAAAGAGCCTCAAAGAACCCAAACAGTAGTCCAAGGAACACTTGCACAACCCTAGGATACTTAGGTTTTCTGTAGAGAACTTAGAAAATCAAAATAGGGTTCAAACAGCCTTATCAGACGTCTAATCTGATAATCAGACACCTGATAATGACTTTTAAGACGTCTAACTGTTGACTCAGACGTTCGATAATATTTAGGCTAGACTTAGTTAGTTCTGTCTGATGAAATCAGATGTCCAGACCTTAGTCCAGATGTCTTAGCAGACATCTGATGACTTTGCCAGACGCCCAATTAGTAGAAAGTTGGCTGCCTTAGTAAACATTGAGAAAATGACCGTTAGCCTCATATTAGATGTCCCCAGAGGACCCCATACGTCTGATACATGACCATTTTACCTCGGCTGACCCAAAATCTCTTCTGAGAGATTTTCTAGCCGTTGTACTCCCTTGGGAATCCATTTTCGCAGAAAAATAGACTTCCAGACGTCTAGACATTATGCCAAACGTCCTGTGTGTCGTCAGATGGACTTTCACTAGAACCCTGTTTCGATCTGATTCAAGTCAGGAAGGAAACCCGCCTAAAATCAGACGTCTGACTTTGTTCCCAGACGTCTTAAACGAGTTTTCCAAATGTCTGATGCCAGGACCAGACGTCTGATAACCTTGTCAGAGTCATGGTTGATCCTAATTCCAACTTGATTCCCTTGGAGGTTGTACACAACGTCTATGGAAGCCTTCCAAAGCCTTCCTAGGGCCTCTATAAATAGAGGAGAACCCTTGCTACTCATACACACACCTAAGACACACCAAGCAACACACTTTCACACCATTTTGTGTCCTTTGATCTTAAGAAGAAAAGCTCTAGCTCTCCAAGCCTAGTTCTACATCTAGAGAGCTTGATTCTTGTGCACCCGCTCTCCTGCCGACGTTACGAGAGCGTTACTGTGCCAAAGCAAGGTTCACGCATATGCGTCATCACATCAACACACTTCTTGCAAAGGGAAGCACCCTAACTCCTATAGCAGGTAGGTCTCATATCTTTGTGACTCAATAGGATTACTCTTTGTATATTTTACTTTGCTTGTGTTGGGTATTCGCTTTGCGAATTCCCGTCTCCTTCGTGAGACAAGGGGTTTGAAGTACGCTACCATCGTATAAAGTAGCGTGGTTGTAATTGAGGTTGTACTACACTCGTTTAAGTAGTACGTTAGTAGATTTAATCAACTTGGTTGATCGAAAAATCCTAACTCGAGAGGGTTAGGTGGTGGTTTTCATCCAGGTTGGGTTTCCACCTAAAAATACTTGTGCCTAATTGTGTGATTGCTATTTTTGTGAGATTGTCTATTTTTATTTCACATTTTTTACGTCACGCTGATCTCACCCCCTCCAAGTAGGCCAAGAAATTACAATTAGTATCAGTGCAGTTTTCGCATTTTCGGCGTTACACACTGGCGAAGATCCGATGGAGGGGAGCGTGACTGCCATCAGACTCATCGAGGGGCACTCCACTACCCGCCCTTCCTACTTCGACGGGAGTGACTACGGGTATTGGAAGCTCAGGATGAAGATGTGGCTCCAAGCCACTGAGTTCAAGATATGGGGATGTTACGAAACCCCATATGAGATCCCGAAGTGACCCCAAGGAGGCTACTCATAGCTGTAGATTCGAGAGCTTTCACTCAACGCAAAGGCAATGAATGCCTTGTATTGCGTGTTGAGTCCGAAGGAGTTAGAGCAAATCCAAGAGTGCACTACCGCCTGCGAGATATGGAGGAAGTTAGAAGACACTCATGAAGAGACGAGCTCGGAGGAAGAAGAAGAATCAGAGAAAAAGAATGAAACCGTTTGCATGGGTTTCATGGCAATCGGAGAAAGTGACATCAACAACGAAAGTGTCTCCAACAATGAGGTAAACCCGAATTTACAAGACGCTTTTAATGAGCTTTTTAAAGTCAGTAAATCACTTGAGGTAGAAAATAAAAATATTAAAAGGAATCTTAGTTTTCTTAAAAGTGAAAATGAAAGATTAGAAATAAAACTCAAGGATCTAGAAGCTAATCCTAAGGATAATAACTTGTTATTAGAAAATAAAGATTTAATCAATCAATTGATTGAGGAAAATACTAGTTTAAAAGTAGAAATTTCTGATTTAAAGTCTAAGATGCATGCTATTGAAGGTGAACTTGCATGTCTTAGGGGGAAATCAAATAATTTGACAAACAAAATAGATAATTTGCATAGCCCCAAGGATGAGAAAGGACCTCCGTCAAGGAGACCCGCTAACAGATCCAAATCCAAACTCACTTGGATACCAAAGAAAGATTTAGAATTCTATTTTATAGGTCATAAAGATTACAACACAAAGGACTGGACCTACAAGCTCAAAGACAGTCAACTCAAGTTGGGAGGACCAAAGAGTAGATCAAGGAGAAGGACAAGAAGACTGACGAGACGATGAACAACCGAACAAACCGCCGCACGTCATCCGCCAGACTGGAGACCGACGCCGACGCCCAGGCCTCCAAGCTATGGATGGGAGCCCCATCCGATGTGGCATCCACCACATCCATTTGGGCCATTTTATTGGCCATGGCAGGTGAGGTAAAACCCTTTTACCCTATCTTTTTATCATTAGCATATAGATGGGGGGTGTTAAAATTATAAGCTATTTGTCAATCATTAAGGGGGAGATCTTATTAAGTTAGCTATATTTCATTTAGAAAGGGGGAGAAAAATAATAGCTATCCTGTTGTTACTAAAAGGGGGAGGACATTACTCTTGTTAAAAGAAATTCAACCCAATTATAGAAGAGCATGTTTTAAGGGGGAGTTATAGGAAATTTAAAATCAATTAAACCTTTTTGATGATGTCAAAAAGGGGGAGGATTTTTTGCATTATTATTTTTGGTTCTGTCATCATCAAAAAGGGGGAGATTGTTGGTGCTGAAGCACCGCGATCGTTTATTTTGATGATAACAAAACACGTGTCTTTTAACATTTGCATCTGAGTTCTAGTTTTCAGGTTAAATTGCAAACAGAGACAAGTGTTTAGACGGAGTTCGAGCGCGCATCCATGGCGGATTGGAGGAGCTTGATGGAGAACAAAGGAGCTTCGTGAGGAGCGATAGCTTGAAGAAGGAAGGAGATGAAGAATATGATAGATTTCCTTTCCTTTATACTATGTATTTTTGTTTCTTTTGTTGCTCTTTATTTTGTTTCTTAGATTCATGTTAAAGAGCCTCAAAGAACCCAAACAGTAGTCTTAGGAACACTTGCACAACCCTAGGATACTTAGGTTTTCTGTACAAAACTTAGAAAACCAAAATAGGATTCAAACAACCTTATCAGACGTCTAATCTGATAATCAGACGTCAGACTGTTGACTCAGATGTCCGATAATATTTAAGCTAGACTTAGTTAGTTCTGTCTAATGAAATCAGACATCCAGACCTTAGTCCAGACGTCTTAGCAGACGTCTGATGACTTTGCTAGACGTCCAATTAGTAAAACGTTGGCTGCCTTAGTAAACATTGAGAAAATGATCGTTAGCCTCATATCAGACGTCCGTAGAGGACCCCAGACGTCTGATACATGACCGTTTTACCTCAGCTGACCCAAAATCTTTTCTCAGAGATTTTCTAGCCGTTGTACTCCCTTGGGAATCCATTTCTGCAGAAAAATAGGTTTCCAGACGTCCAGACATTATGCCAGACATCCTGTGTGTCGTCTGATGAACTTATACTAGAATCCTGCTTCGATCTGATTCAAGTCAGGAAGGAAACCCGCCTAAAATTAGACGTCTTAAATGAGTTTTCCAGACATCTGATGCCAGAACCAGACGTTTGATAACCCTGTCAAAGTCATGATTGATCCTAATTCTGACTTGATTCTCTTGGAGGTTGTACCCAACGGCTATGGAAGCCTTCCAAGGCCTTCCAAAGCCTTCCTAGGGCCTCTATAAATAGAGGAGAACCCTTGCCACTCATACACACACCTAAGACACACCAAGCAACACACTTTCACACCATTTTGTGTCCTTTGATCTTAAGAAGAAAAGCTCTAGCTCTCCAAGCCTAGTTTTATATCTAGAGAGCTTGATTCCTGTGCACCCGCTCTCCCGCCGATGTTACGAGAGCGTTACTGTGCCAAAGCGTGGTTCACACATACACGTCATCACATCGACGCATTTCTTGCAAAGGGAAGCATCCTAACTCCTATAGCAGCTAGGTCTCATATCCAAGACGCGACCACAGTTGATATAGGCGTGGGCAGTGGCCAAGAAAGGTCGACCAAGGATGATCGGACAATCAAAAAGTGTGCTAGAAACTTCCATATCCAAAACAAGAAAGTCAACAGGAAAACAGAGACTATTGACCCTAACCACCACGTCTTCCACCACACCCTTCGGTATTTTGACAGAACGATCTGCCCCTGTAATGAGACAGGGGTGGGTTTCAGATTTCCTACGGCAAATTTCTCGAGCATGATGGTTCGCATAAGATTGATGGAAGATCCTAGATCAAGCAGAGCACGGTTAAAATTGCAGCCTTGAATGCTACACGAAATAAGCGGTGTGCTCGGATCTTTCTGCTTCGTTGGTAAATTTGATAGTACAGCATAACTCGCATGAGGCGAGAGGACCACCAGATTCTTTGTTTCCTTTGAATGTCTCCTGGGTGTAGTGTAGTCTTTGAAGAATCGACCGACAATTGGTATATGGTTGATAGCCTCCAACAGGGGTACTTTGATCTCAACATCCCTGAATAAATTACGCAGGTTAACAAAGGCATGCGTATCCTTTTTCTTTCCTTTTGGCTCCCTCAGTAGAGCCTCAGGGAATGGGACCGATTTTGGCACTAGTTTGGGTGTATCGTTCTCACCAGAATGCTGTGCGCATTCCAAATGAGAGGGCGATGAAGATTAGCAAGGATCAAGTCAAGGCGGATCAACGGTTTTCTTACCACTCCTCGTAATAATAGCATTAGACGTCGCGGGTCCAGTGGGATCATCGGGCAGAGGAGGGTTCGCAATAGGGACATAAGGGTAATGTGTTGCTACGGGATTAGCCTGGAATCCTGGTGGAATGCTCGGAGCTTGCAAAATCTAATGAACATGCCCCTGAGAAGGTCGTACTTGTGGTTGCAGACCACGGGGTACAAAATTTCGTGGGTTAGGAATAGGTTGGGCAGGAAGAGTGCCCTAAGATCGAGTCGTCATGCGTAGTTGACTGATCTCAGCATTCTGCTGCGCCAATTGGTGCTGAAGAGATGTCATGTTTTCTTCATGGCGCTTGGACATTTCCATCATCATTCACATCAATTTATCAAGAGGACTTGATGCATGTACTATTTGAGGTATGCAAGGACCCAATGGTGGATTTGCCACAAGATTATACCGGGCCTTTGGGATGACAGGCACAAATGGTCGCATTGGCCTACCCGCAGAGTTTTGGCACTGCGGGTTACTGGACCATGCGAAGTTAGGATGATTTCACCACCCTGGATTATAAGTAGTAGAGAATGGGTTGTTCCCCAGGGCACAAACATCTTCTAAGCCATAAGACGAGTCCGCATGCATATATGCATCCGAGCACACGGAGGCTTGGTTCTTCGTGTCAAAATATTGGCTTACAGATTCCAGGTCCACATTACTTACCGAATTGCTCAACGGGATACTTGGTAAGGATGGTCTCACATGGTTCTTGGGAATCAGCCTGGTATTGGACAGATTAAGGTTGTGACGGAGTGAAGGGGTGGAGGTGTTTTCCATAAAGCAGGCGAGGTTGGCCAAAAGCTCGTCCAGCTTCTTGTGCATGATAGAGAATTCATCCAATTTTTGTGCAATTAAGTTAAGATCTGTGGATGAATGGGAGGGTCCTGTGTCAACTTCGTGAACATTGCGGGGCATGCTAGTACGATTAAAGACGACAATGGAGGCATTGTTCATTGAGTTTTCACTCATGTTCTCAAATAATTCAAATGCTCCATTCTCGTCTTTATTCATAAAGTTCCCTCCGCAGGAAGTATCTGCAATCTGCTTCAAAGTTTCATTTAGCCCGTAATAGAAGATCTGGGCTACATGCCACTTAAGCAGACTGTGGTGTAGACATTTCCGGAGGAGGTCATTATACCTTTCCCACACCTCATGAAACTACTCGCCGTTTTGTTATGTGAAAGAAGTTATAACCCAGCAAAGCGTATTGTTCTCCCGATTGGGAAGAATTTCTTGAGAAATGCTGTTTGCATCTCTTCCCAAGAATGGATGGTTCTCCCAAGGGTGCGTAACCACTGCGACGCTTTATCCCGCAACGAGAATGGGAACATTTTCATGAGGACAATTAATAACCCAATGTTTCTTAGTTTAACAATTTCAGCTAATCGGATTAAGTCTTCCAAATGGAAAAAGGGATTTTCACTTGCAAGACCATGGAAGTGAAAGTTAATTAGGCTAATGACATTAGGTTTTAATTCAAAATCTTACCCAACCATGGGGACCTGAATTTGACCAATGGTCTCTGTAGCAGCGGGATTTTGATAAGAGCTACGAGACCTAGTCTCCTCCCGTTCGGGAGGGTTCTGCATTTCCTCCAAGGTTTCCCTAATGGCTTCAATCTGCTCATTATACAATTCCATTTGGGCTTGGAGGCAGGTTATGGGGTCTACGACTTCACCACCACCTGGTGGGATTGAAGGGGGGCGATTTCCTCCCTCGGGATTTGGGGGTGGGCGTGCAGCCATGTTTGTGTAGGAGGATGATGATTTCTAGAATTATCAGATAATTCAAACAATTCAGGGTTTCGTAACCTCCTCCCAAACATGCACTACCGCAGGAAGAATTGGGGAGATAAGAAGGGAAAAGGGGATGAGAGATACAACGCCGTAAAGATACACTTAGTGACAAATCAAACCAATCAATTTCCTAACCTCTACAAAGTGCCCTTAGACCTAAAGATCTAAGTTACCTACTATCACTACCTACGGAACCAAATGAGAGCACCGCAGAACCACCGGGCCAGGTTGAAAGGCCGTTTGCCCCAATCTTAGACACCCGATAGCATGCGGGAACCTAGACTAGCATATAGGTACTACACGTAGGTAGTTAGACCTCTAATCCTTAAAAGGGGCCAAGTTGCTACAAGTTTTAATTTAGAGGCTTAGGATCAAGTGCTCCAGGAATGTAAAGGGCGTTGTATACAGGTAATGCCCAAGTGCGTTGATTTTAAAAGTGTGTAAATCAAGCATGCAACAGGAAAATCTCCCCAAATTGGAGTTGTAGATGGTGAATGGCTTTTAAAATTTCAACCTTAAGTAGTATGGATTTTAGGATTCCACTAAACTACCGATTCAACCAATCTCCGGGTTTCGAGAAAACACAAGTTCTATATGCCCAACAAACAATTCTTCAAGATTCTTAGATTTTCACTATGCGAAGTTTGTGGGAAATCAAGGGGCGGTGGGGGTGATAGCAAACAATCAACAAGTGGTTTTAGTCCACATTCCCCAAAAAATTCCCAAGAAGTGCTTTTTAGATTTTTATTTTTTTATTATTATTTTTTTTAGGGTGACAAGATGACCTAAGTTACTAAGAGGGCAACACCTACCTCCTCAGTAACGTGGGCGAAGCTCCAATGCAGCATCGGTGACTTCACGTTCTCGCACCCGCCTTGGATTTGCCCACATCTCCAACCTCCTCTGCATGTTTCCTCTTTGCAATAGGTACACCTGCACACAAACAAACAAAAACACCCGTGAAGAGAAGGGTGGAAGAAGAGAAAATCAAAGGAAGAGAGTAGAGACTTACTCCAAATAGTGCATCCTCGACAACGGCGCCAGAAAAGTATGGTGCGTACTCGAATAGGCTTTATTAAAATGGTGATATTAATGTCGAAAGGAGTATAGTGAGTTAACCTAAATCGAGTCTACACCAGTTTCACAAAATTTTTAACCTGGCCTACTTGATTTTAGCTTGGTCACTTTTAGGCCTAAGGTCGATCTCAGGGAGGCGGGGATTAGGAGAATTGAGAAGTTTCTACACCTTTCCTAAAACGTATCTCTTCCTTGCATTTATTATGTCTTTGGTTTTCATGATTTTTAGGTTTTTTTCCAATAATCTTGTTCTTGAGGCACACCCTCAAATAGGTCCTTAGCTATATGCTAAAATACAACGAGTCCTGTGTCACCACACGCGAGACTGTGTGCCTGCAAATCAAGATTTATCTTTTCTATTTTATAATTTTTTTAGTCTTTTTAGTAGCAGGAAGAAAAGACAAATTGAAATAGAATGCAATGAAAAGAAATACTTAGCATAGTATATCTCTATATATGTATAAATAGTAGATATAGAATATGTATAATTATATAGATGTTATATAGATAAGGGTGAAGATGGAAATGTGAATGGGATGTAGCACGATGTCAAATTGGTCCACGTCTAGCAAGATGCAACTAACAAGACTAAGTGCCGCGTGGAGTGTAGAGTGGATGTGTGTGAGGGTGGAGGCGCTTACTTTGTGCGAGTATCAAGGAATATCAGCAACTGGTGCAAATATTCCCGCAATATGATGCACGGTGGAGAGGCGAGTGCACAGAAATATGGGTGGTGTTTGTGAAGTGAATATGTGTATAGAGGAATGTGGGTAAGTGGATATATATATATATAACTATATATGTATATATAGGCGTACATGTATATATATATAAATATATAAATAGATATATATATAAATATATATATTTATATATATATATAAATATGTATGTATATTTATGTATATGTAAATATACGTAAGGGTGAGAGTATGTGAGTGTGTGTATATATATATGTGTGTGTATGCGTGAGTGTATGAGTGTCTGTGTGTGTATCAGTGTGTGTGTGTGTGTGTGCGCCGAACGAGGGGGCAGCAGTTTAAGTCGTCTACCGCACGGGGATGACGTCTGGAGGCGCAGAGGTGCACGGGCACAGGGGCTGAGGCGTGCGTGCACAGGCGAGTGAGGCGCAGTGCACTGCTGCACGAGTGTGTGAGGAACAACGCACTTAGGGAGAGGATGCGATGACTGGCTGGAGCGGGTACGGGCGAGGAGAGAGAGCGCAGAGCCACCGGCTAAGTGAGAAACTTGCCAGGATCATCTACCCGATCTCTGATAGTCGTTGGGTGAGCCCAATTTAGGTCGTGCCCAAGAAGGGAGAACTCACCACTATAACGACTGAAACCGGAGAAGTCATTCCTACCCGATTAGCCAACTCGTGGAGTGTCTGTATAGATTACCTCCGACTCAATTCCTCCACGAAGAAGGATCATTTCCCACTGCCTTTCATTGATCAGATTCTCGAGAAACTAGCGGGAAATAGGTTCTTCTACTTTCTTGACGGGTACTCCAGTTACAACCAGGTAGCAATCCATCCTGAGGACAAAGAAAAGACCACGTTCACCTCCCCCTTCGGAACATACGCATTCCGAAGGATGCCTTTCGGTCTTTGCAATGCACCCGCTACTTTTTAGCGGTGCATGCTTGCCATATTCTCAGATATGGTAGGTGACTATCTGGAAGTCTTCATGGATGACTTTTCAGTTTTTGGAGCATCATTTGACGATTTCCTCCAACACTTGGTCCAGATACTCAGGCGATACATCGATGTGAATTTGGTTCTTTCCTGGGAAAAGAGCCATTTCATGGTGCCTGAGGGAATTGTCTTGGGACATTTAATTTTGGAAAAGGGCATCCAAGTGGATCGAGCTAAGGTTGATCTGATCTCTCCCCTTCCTATGCCTAGCTCGATCAGGGACCTCCGTTCCTTTCTGGGGCACGTCGATTTTTACCGTCGTTTCATTCCTGATTTCTCAAAAATCGCGCGCCCCTTGACTTGTCTTCTCTCTAAGGATGTACCCTTTGAAATCTCCAGGGAATGCACACTAGCCTTTGAAAATCTTCGTGACCGAGTCACCCAGGCACCTATCCTACAATCCCCTGACTGGTCTCAACCCTTTGAGATCATGTGCGACGCGTCTGATTTCGCTGTAGGAGCAATCCTGGGGCAGAAAGCTGACGGGAAACCCGTGGTCATCTACTACGCTAGCAAGACACTTGACAAGGCTCAGCGTAACTACACGGTTACGGAGAAAGAGCTGCTAGCCGTAGTATTTACCCTTGAAAAATTCCGATCGTATCTCCTGGGTTCCCACGTCATCATCTACTCGGATCACACGGCTGTAAGGCATCTCCTTGCCAAGAAGGACGCGAAGCCCCGACTAATCTGATGGATCTTGTTGTTGCAAGAATTCGACCTCGAGATTCACGACAAGGTAGGAAGGCAGAATTTGGTAGCCGACCATTTGTCCCATCTTCCTTCCTAGATTATCAACCCTTCCGGACCCATCATGGAACATTTTCCTGATGAGCATCTGCTGACTATCAGTATTAGACTTCCATGGTTTGCTGATATAGTAAACTACTTGCCATCTCATCAGATCCCGTCTAATTGGCCGAAGGCCAAGAAAGACAAATTACGTTTTAATACCAAGTATTACATCCGGGAAGACCCGTACCTTTTCCGCATAGGTGCTGATCAAGTCATCCGGAGATGTGTCCCGGAAGAGGAAATCAACAATATTCTCTCTTTCATCCATGACCAGGCATGCGGTGGCCACTTCTCTGGGCATAAAACCACATCAAAAGTCCTCCAGTGCAGCTTTTACTGGCCCACGCTGTTCAAAGACGCATACAGTCACTGCAAGGCATGCAGTCGTTGCCAGACATTGGGCAACATGAGCCGTCGCGACATGATGCCTTTGCAACCGATTCTCGTATGCGAAATCTTTGATGTTTGGGGGATTGATTTTACGGGTCCCTTTCCTATTTCGGATGCTTTCGAATACATTCTACTTGCTGTGGACTACGTGTCCAAATGGATCAAAGCCATACCGACCCGAACCTGTGATCAGAAAATCATTCTTAAATTCATTCATCAAAACATTTTCTCAAGGTTCGGGATTCCTCGTGCTATAATCTCTGATGGGGGGACCCATTTCACAAACGCTCAGTTTAGGTCACTGATGACCAAATACGGGGCGTCTCACTGAATCTCTACTCCTTACCACCCCCAAACTAATGGTCTAGCTGAGCTGTCAAATCGGGAGATCAAGAAAATCATGCAGGTCACTGTCCGGCCTGACAGGAAGGACTGGTCGTCCCGACTTCCGGAAGCCTTGTGGGCCTATAGGACCGCCCACAAAACCCAATTAGGCATGTCTCCCTTTAAACTGGTGTATGGGAAGCCGTGTCACCTTCCCGTCGAACTGGAGCATAAAGCTTATTGGACAGTACGGAACTGTAATCTAGATCGTTCGAAGGCTGGAACCCACAGAAAAACTTCAAATCAGCAAGATCGATGAATTACGCCTAAACGCGTATGAGAACTCGCGAATCTACAAGGAGCGGGTTAAAGCCTTCCATGACAAGCATATCTCGAGAAAGATCTTTCATCCTGGTCAGAAGGTCCTACTCTTTGATGACCGACTCAAACTTTTCCCTAGAAAGTTGCGATCCAAGTGGGTCGGACCATAATTGGTCCGACAGATTTTTGGAAATGGAGCCACCAAAATCAGTCCGCTCAGCCACTATTCCGAACCTTTCATCGTGAACGGTCAGAGACTCAAGCCGTTCATTGATGTAACTTCTACTGATTTGGCTGAATCATCTTATATCCTCCATTCCCCTTGAGCTTATTGCGCCCAGCCGATGGCGTAAAACTCAGCACTTAACGGGAGGCAGCTCGTCATTTTCCTTGAAAACCTAAAACCTTTTTGACACCTTTGTGCACTTAAGGTTCGCCCTGATAGACAGCCGACCCCACCTCCGATGCTTGCATCTGGGATTAGAAATCGTCCGCAACAGCCACCCCGACCCATTCACTCACCAAAACATCTGTCCTAAGGAATGAACTAAGTTGAATAAAAACCCCCTAAGTCACAATGAGGACATTGCAAATCTTAGGCATAGGGGGGTATGAAAGTGTAAAACTTGTAAGAAAAGGTCTTAAACAAAAAAATTTACATATGCCAAAAACATCATAAAAATTAAAAATTTTCAAAAAAAGAATAATAGAATAAGAGGAGAAAGGAAATTTTGTGAGAGAAGGAAATCAAACAAAATGAAAAAGGAGCGTAAAAATTGAAAGAAAAGAGTGATAGTCATTAGTAAGAAACTAAAGAATTAACCTAAGTTCTAGACCTTATTCAAGAAAAGAAATGAAAAGTGCATGGTGAGATTAGTAAGAACGCAAACTTTAGGCATTTTTGGATAGACTCTTAGTACCCATTAAGATCTAGACATTCCTCAAGAGGTTGAGAAAAATGAAAAGCTTAAGTATTAGGTCCAAGGCTTATGGAGTATTTGACCTCATTAACTAACTTTTGGTTTATGGGACTCAGTAACCTAAGCACCCTAACCTCACACACAGCCTGGTTCAGTAAGCGTAAAAATCAAAATCACGTAGAAGCGTCGCAAATTCTGAAAAGTACACTTAGAGTAGGAGCGGCCGATCAACATAAGTTGATTTGGATGAGTTCCCAGCACGGAGAGGTGGGAAATTTCCCTCGAAGATGTGTAACAAAATATCATCTCCTCGGTGCTTGTCTCTTAGGATATTTACATATCCTACTGGGAGCATGTAAGCACTCTGCTGGTTCAGATTCCATGGATGGCATTATCACGAAGTGTCAATTGTAAGGGTCTGGATTCAGCCACGGAACACCATGGATGGGATTATCTCGAAATCTCAATAGCCAGGGTTCCAGGGGGTTGCCATGGGCGGTGCTATCTCGAAGCATCGATTGCCAGGAACCCTTGAGGATTGATGATGGGAGCAAGGAATCTGATACAGACCGTGTTGAAAAGCCAATCCTAAGCAAGAATTAAAAAGAAAAAAGAGAGAAAACTCTCCAAACAGAAAAATTTTCTATCTCTCTCTCTTACAAAACACACTGCAAACTGAGCCAGGGCTAAAATCATTTCAAGCACGGGTGCTTTAACCACAAAAGTCCAATAGACCTTAGGTTAGTTCTTGTGGGCCTTAAAAACCTTTGCTAAGGACTGAGGCTGAGGCTGGACAAATCTGGATCTTGGTTGGTACTAGAGTACCTTTTAGACCTATGGTCAGCATTCTAACCTAATCTAAGTTCAAATGAAAAAGCACTTATCTGAAGTTATTAAAAACATCATGGTCAAGAACAAAGGTTAAAACCTTAAGTTTTTGCTAAGGGACTAGCAAAAGCTAGGCATGGGGGTGTGATGAGAACCTCATCATGAACCCTAACTAGCACAATCTAACCTAAATATGCAAGAAAAAGCTCCTACATAACTCAAAGAAAGGCTTTACTCAGAGAATTCTGAGTTTAACAAGAAAATAAGTCATAAGGGGTAAAAAATGCAAATTCACCAACACAATCTGTAAACAGGGTAACTCAGGCTCCAAACATAGGTCAAATTAACCTAATAAGAAGGAAAGTGGGATGATCTAATCCAACAAGGGCTACAACAACTCCAACGAATTAAATGACATTCTGTAACCCTAAAACAAACCCACTTCAATTCACGAGGTTCGAGGCTGGGTAAAAATTGACTAAATCCTCTAAAATTCATAGAAAAATAATCTCTAGGGTTTAGAACCTTCAATTTGGCCTTGGGAACCCATTTTGACCTACATTAGAACCATGTCCAATTAATTATTTAATTTAGGTTTTTACGTAAATTGGTCAATCAAACAAGGTCTGACCTAGAAATAAAATTCACCATTAGAATCCTTAGGTCCCATTTAGTCATGCATAAAAACTTGAGCCTAAGAAGAGACCTTCTTGACCGACTTTGCAATTTGGTCCTCATCTATTACTTTTTGACCCTCGACTTTCGAAACCCTTGCATTTTGGCTCCTAGGTTCTTCGTCGTTCTTTGCATACAGGTCCCTCCTGCAAGTCTTTGCGCAGCGCCATGCTCCGGCGACCTTGCGCGGAGTATGCCGCCGCGCAGGGAGAGGGAGGCGTCCTGCAGGTTGAACCCGGTGTTCCCTGCGACGTCTGCTGTCGCAGGGACATCACCATGCCTTCTATCCTCCCCTACACCTTCCGTGCGAGCGCGCGGAAGGTATGGGTCAAAATCCCGGCCATTCTCCGGCTAGGGAGGCACGTCGCCTCCTTGCGCCCACCCCTCCGCCACCGCCTTTATAAGGACCGGCGTCGCCAGCCAATTCTGGGAGCTTGGTCCTGACGGAGAAAACCCCAACCATTCCTCTCTTCCCACTCCGGTAGAAACCCACCAGCTCCGGTGGCTCCTCCCCCTCCTTCTCGTCACTCTGCTGCAATACCAGCAGCAGAGCCACCTTCGCCTGCTCTTCCCGCGTCGCGTCGTACCCAGCGCGCGCCCTCCGTCTCTCTTCCTCGCCGCCGCTCTCTTCCTCTGGGTATTTCTTCTCCGGCGACAGTCGATACGACTGCCCGCCTCTCCGACCCCCCTTCGTCCCTGCAAGTAGGTTTTAATTACTCCCTATCTTCCCCTCTCTCTTTTCCTCACATCTTTTTATTCAGACCGGCCCTCAACAACGCCTGACCACCTTCGTCTTCCACGCCTCCGGCCAACCTCCGGCGAGTCACTCCCATCATTCCGCCACTCCACACGACTCGCCGACACACCCAAAACCTCCGCCTCATCACGCTGAACACCTTCCGCCCCTTCACTGCCACTCCACACCCACACAAAGCACCGCAGAACACACCCACTTCTCCGGCCACATGTCGACCTAGGCACGCACACCTAGGTCATCCTGTGACCTGCTGCACATTCCACCACCTTCGCCGTGCCACGGCGAAGGTCTGCATGTAGTTTGATTAGGTCGAGAGGCCGTGTTTCTGTCTGACAGGGTCGAAGCCCCAGCCGCCATTCACGACAACTGAAGCAGCTTCCACGCGAGCTCCAGGCCCTGCAGCAGTAGGATCCCAGCTGAGGCAAGCTGCAGAGACTTGGGCGAAGGCAACAAGCAGGTCTGCGCAGAGAGGCGAGGACGCAGCTGCTGAGGCTAGGTCGTGGCTCTCCTGCGGGTACGCACGAGCAAGGGACAGAGTTTAGTCCCACATCGTGGGATTTCGAAACACCGCAGCGGCTTAAATTGATTTTGTCTTTTCTCTTAAGCGCCTCGAGACACACGGGGTGAGGTTCCGCACCCCACTCACCCGCCCGGTCCGCGAGTTCACCACACGGATCCGGTGGACCCGACCCGACACCACCTGCACACTCCTCGCGTACCATACAGGCCGATACTCCTGGTAAAGGGTACGCTACCCGATCCGATAACTCGGCTCTGGGAGAGCTTCCTATGAGCGGTTTACAGAGAGAGAGAGACGTGTGGGTAGAGGGAAGGGTTAGGTTTTGCGAGGGAACAGGGTGCGAGGGAAGAAGGTTCACACCTGGCCGTAGGAAGAAGAAGCCTTGCAGCTGAGCAAGGCAGAAGGCCAAAGAAGAAGAAGCGGGAAGAAGAAGAGAAAGAGAAGCAACAAAGGAAGAAAAGAAGAGGGGAAGCACTGTAGCACACCACCATTTAAGTCGTCTGACTGAGACATCAGACGACGGATGAAGCTTCAGGGGAGACAAAGCGGAGAAGAAGAAAAAGAAAAGAAAAGGTTCCGCAACTGAAGTGAAAGAAAAGAAAAGAAGAAGAAGAAGAACTGAAGAAGAAAGGAAATGCAGAAGAACTGAAGGCCACCAGAAGACCAAGGAAGAAGACCCGAGAAAGAAGAGAAGAAGCAGATAAGCAAAGAGAGAAAGAAGAGAAGAAGAAAAAGCCACAAGACACAAATCTATTTCTCCCTCTCACTCTCTCTTATTTTTGTAATATAGAAACATTGTACTTCTAGAATTCCAGTAGCTCCCTGAGTTCGACCTGAGGAAACTATTTCCGAGTAAAATTGTAATGGTAACGACAACCGTAGCTGTCTTATCTTATACGACAACGATTGTATTATAATAAACATAAAGAAATGCAAAAACAGCGTCGCGGTTGTCCGTTAACATTCATCAAATCCATGGAGGCAGCAGGAGCGTTGGTCAGCCCAAACGGCATGACCAATAACTCGTAGTGTCCGTACCAAGTAAGGGAAACTGTCTTGGAGACGTCAGTCTCCCTGATCCTCAACTGGTGGTAACTCGACCTCAAATCTATCTTAGAGGACATTGCGACATCTCACAACTGGTCGAAGAGGTCGTCAATCCTTGGCAGCGGATACTTATTTTTGATGGCGACCCTATTCAGCTATCGGTAGTCGACACAAAGTCGCAGGGTACCATCTGGTACGGTGTAGTAGAAAAAGAGGCTGGTCCTCAATATCAATGAGATCTCAAATTCGATCTCACGCTCAGGCGGTAGTCCTGACAACTCCTCTGGGAAAACGTCAGGGTACCTGCAGAACACCAGAACACTCTGGAATTTGGCCACGGGCTAGCCTTTGCTACGACACAAGCCAAGAAGCCCTCACACCCCTGGCCCAAATGCTTCACTACCGAAGCTCGGAGATGCACTTGAAGCCTCCGTCCACCTACTGGCGGTGAAACTCAAAAAAGGAGGTAGTTCCAGCATGGTGAAGACGATCTTCCTCCCAAAACAATCCACCAAGGCGTGATAGGAAGACAGCCAGTCTACCCCTAGAATCATTCTGAAGTCTTCCACCAAGATCACTACCAGGTCGGCGGGGAGATTGTGTCCCCCTATAGCGACCTCACAGTAGGTAAAACCCTCCCCTACTACGAATAACTGTCCACCTGGTCCTCTGATCAAGAACGGATCCCCTAACAAAGTGCTATTCGACCCCAATCTAGCGGTAAACTTGTGGAACAAAGAAGTACGTTGTACCAGAAACAAGGAATACATAACCCAAACGGCCAGAAATCGTAACCATACCTGCCACCACAGAATCTGAGGCTCTAGCGTCTCCTTGAGTCAGGGTGTTGATGCACCCCTCAGTCCTAGGTGTAGACGAAACAGCCAAACCCGAGGCTAGGCGAGTGGCTGTTGGTCGGTGCCCTCCTCGTGGCTGGTAGCTGTAGCCTCCAGATCGACCTCCAGTCCTCGATGCTGGAAGCATCTGGTATGCCCCAGTCCTAAAGGGGTTGTCCCTTCTCAAGTGTCCTGGCTGGCCACACTGGTAGTAGAGAAGAACACGAATCCCTCCCTTAGTCGATCCCTGTAGGTGACTGGGCGGGAGTCTGATGCCGACCGCTGGCCCCTGTTTGGGGCCCCCAAAGGCCACTGGTGGTCCCGCGAAACAAGACGGCTCTCCTACGGGTGCTGTGTGCCTCCTCTCCCGTCAACCTTGTGAGTACTCTGGCTGATAGGGCCTCCTCTAGTCTCCCCTGACCCGCCTGGCGCTATGGTGATTCTGCCGTCCCAAGGAAGGCTCCCCCTCCGCACCCTCGGAAAGGACATGAGAGGGCGGCAGAGTCAACGGGAGCTAAAATTCTTCTCAGACGACCTCTCGAATCAACTGGACAAGGTCCTGGGCCTGGACGCTCAGGAGGAGAGGCAAGGCAGTACAGTTCCCAAGCCCGACATGTCTGCCCCTACGCCTACAACGAGGCATCTCCAACAAGGAGGTGAAAGAGGAAGAACAAGGACCATCAGAAACACCAGATTACACGAAGGAATACGACTCGGAAGTGAAGATCAAAGTTAAACGTTGTGATGGCCTTTTTAGTTACATGTATGTGTGTGATTACTTCCAAACCATTTGGTCCATTTCTCGGGACAACCTTGCTCTGATACCATCTTATTTCGACCCGATTCCCAATCCATACAGGACCCGAGACTGGCTCGTCCCGACTAATCCCAAGACCTAATCAACCAACGAGAAATAACCAAAAGCAGGAAAATAAACCGCATTCATACATGCAATATAACTAAGCAGAAGGAAAAAATGAAGCAGTAAACAAAAGTAGAACAACTGTCTCAAATAGTATCTGCCACCACAACAACAACAGCGGAACGAAAACAGAAAGTAACAGGAGCAGTAGTTCAAGGGTCCAGTCCTCATGACTACAGCAAAAACTAAAGAGCTGGAAGGAAAAATGACTACGGCTGTGCTCGACTGAGCCCAGCTCTCTCTGCAGCCAGGAACTCAGGCTGCTCAACTCCTGGTCGTGGATAGGGTTGTGAAAAACGGAGTTAGCGAACGCTGAGTAGAGTGGTGTTTACATTATTTAAGTTCAAGTAAAGTAAAAACAACAACCAGGTTTTATTCTCATTTCTATTTATCTCATTTATGTGTTTCTGGTTCATCAATCTCTCAAAGTATCCAAGTATTTCTTGATCTTGCTTGTTCCTCATGGAAACGATCATGATTGCAGTCTTTTCCATGATGTAAGAGGTACACGTGGTACTCTCCTGGCCGGGAGAGTCCCCCATGGTAATCCTACACCCAGTCAACCACCCTGAGGTCACTGTCACGACGTAGCAGTGACTACGGCACACGTGATAAGTGCACGGGTAACTACCCTGCACTGGCACGCGGTCAGTCATTTCCACTAGCAGGTACGCCCAAAGGTACAACATGGAACAGCACAGGGCCTTGCCCTCTCAGAACAGGGGTCTCGCCCCTCAGAACTAAACAGGGGTCTTGACCCCTCCACAGTCCGCGTACCCTCATCCGACTACCCTGATTTTCCCAGAGGGCCTAAAAAGTCAGTGTAGGTTGGCTAACTTAACCCCGGGCCCCATAGGGTGGCTAACTCCCTCCCTACACTAGTAGCATGCCTTGGTACCACATACACAAGGGTCGACAGGAGTCGGTGTAGAGTGGCTAATCCTAACTCCGGGTCTCAACCCAAGGGAGGCTAGCTCCACTCTACACTAAAAGGGGACAGTTGCTCTCCTTGATACCACGTATACAAGGGCCAGCACACTTCCCATCTACCATTCCATATTCCATTTATCCATAGGTGTTCTACTCCTAATTCCCAATAGAGTTCATGCTCATGTTTACCTCATTTATCCAGATCTCATGTTTCATATTTCGTTCCTCATCCATAAATAGGCAGCTTGTGTTTCCATAATTCAATTCTTAAAAACATGCAACTGGTGGTTTCACAGGAAATTTCTCATTTATATACAGGCAGCTCATATTTTAACATGCATCTCATAATTATATTAAAGGCATTTGCTAGCAATTTATCTTAACCATGCATTCAAGTAAACAGTACAGCTCAAACAGGCTCATCCATTTTTCTACCCTAGAGTTCCATTAGGCTATTTCAACCAAGCACCTTCTTATTTGAATATGAATAACTGAGTTAAACCACTCTACCAGGAAACACGGGAGTAATAGGGGCTCGAACCGCAGACCCAGACGTCTTTGCGAGCCCCAAACGCGCGTAGGCTGAGACCCTATACCAAGGGATACATCAAAAAAAAAGAGAGTTCAGAACAGTGTATAACAGACTCTAGTATGTAGAGGAACTCGAGAGGAAAGTACAGGTATTTCATTTGTGTAAAATGGATCCCGATGGGACCCTAAATAGGTCAAAAACATGCCTACTGTTCAAAATCAGACGTCTGGGAATAATCCCAGACAACTTAAAAGATGTCAGATCTTACCTTGTGTCTCCTACGGTATCCTCAGATGTCCGGAGCCCTCTGCAATCGTCTGAGGTGAGTTCTAGATGTCAGATCATCCTTCCGGTCGTCTGGAAGAACCTTCAGACGTCTGACAACGTAATCAGACGTCCAAAAGTGCCTGGAAAAACGCACCGCAAGTCTTTCCAATGCCCTTTATCTGCGTACGAAAATCGCAGACCCAAATCTGGCCGGACAGATCTCTGTGGTAAGGCCTACATGGCCGTAACCGCGCAAATGCACGTACCTTAGCACTACACGTGCTTTCAGACATCCGACCCCAAACCCGAGCGTCCTACTATCGCCACGGACGTCTGGTTGATGCTCCAGACATCTGATACTGGAAAAAATCCCAGAATCAGAACCTCTCCCGCAAGTGTCTCTTTTCGCCCGTAAGAGCTTCCACAGTCCCTCCCACGACTGCAGAAAGTCGGGAGGCCGCCTCTTCGAGCCCCTCCTCACGTGCGTGCCCACCAAGCTCCCTCCGAGCTCCGCCGTGATTCCGCCGAAGCTCCCACAGAAGGTCCACCGACCTTGGTCCTCCTCTTACGCTCTTCCTCGCTCTCCCTCTTGCTCTCCATCGCCGACCCCCGCTCCTCGCCGCAGCTGCAAGGAGGGGAGGGAAGAAGGATGGAGGTGGTGGCTGGTGGTGAGGGGGTGAGGGTGGTGAGAAGGGGGTTTAAATAGAAGGGAGGTTAGGGTTTAAGGGTGAGGGGTGCGGAGGAGAGAGAAGCGTTGTGTGCCGCTCGCACATAGAGCGCAAAGGAACGTACGAAATTTTCCACTTTCTGACGTCCGGGGCTGTGTCTAGACATCTGACTTAATTTCTAGACATCTTATCTGACTAAAAAGGCAGCAAGTCATTTCAATGCCCAAGACACGGGGGTCGGGTCCCCTTTCACTCTAAGCCCTCACACCTCGCCCACCTCTCACGTCGGCAGGTCTGGTCCCTATACCCGACTACCCTATGCTCCATTCTGGATTGAGTAAGAAGAGGAAAATCCTAGGAGGGCGAGGGGCAATTTTGCACTATTCATGCCTCGAAATTCGTGCCTCGTGTGCCAACACTTAGGCGATTCTTAGGCTTTGTGCTTATGACTCTGTTAAGGCCTTGTGCCTTGTTCTGAGGCCTTAAGAGTTTGAGTCTGATGCCCTTGTGCTGACGTCTAATTGAGAGCTACTGTGGAGATATTGGCTCCTGTGCTAATGTGGCAAGTGGTTCAAGATACCATTGAGAAATTGAATTGGTTAATTACATTGGGATATGTGCTTAAATGAGGGATTTAAGTGGTGATTCAAATTGCTATTTTTAGAGTTTTGTTATTCCTTTTATCCCATTAGTCTCTGAGATACAATTCGAGCTATTATTGAGTATATTTTGATTCTCATTGCATATCTTGATTAAGCTCATTGTTTCTAATTGAGATTAGTGTGTGAATTCCAAATTTGCTCCTTGCGAATGACCTCGGACTCACTTCTCCATTTTCGAGCACTTATAAATTGTAAATGTTGTTGCAATTTTCATCACTATACTATAACGCTATTATAGGATCTAATATAAATGGCTATGCACACATAAACACTCAAGCGAATATTAGTAATAACAAGAAATTTGAACAAATAACAATCCACAGAAATTGATACAAAATATATAGTGATTCCCCACTCACTTGGGTACTCCACTACCTAAGTCTCCTAGCTTAGGATTTTTAACCCAATTCCCTCAACTCGGAGGGAATCAATTAACTAAAAATGAGATAATTAACGGGTTACCGCAACCCAATTACTAGAGCAAATATAAACAAAATATAACAAGTGTAAGCAAGAAAATACAGTAGCTTACAACTCAAATCCTAAGTCTCCAACAAGAATTACTTTAGCAAATGTTTGAGAGAAATATCTAGCAAAAAATGACAATGCGCAAAAATGATTTTACGAGAACAACCAGATGCGTCAAATGAACTTGTTGCGAAATGAAGATCTTTTTGAAGGATGGATGCAACAAGCCTATCACTCTTGCAGCTAGAATTGAGAGAAATGAAAACTACAGCAAGGAGTATTTTGATTCTTGATATCTTTGAAAAAGGCACTTACAAGGTGTTTTTATAGGCCACTAATCAAGCCCCCTATGCTTACTAGCAGTTGGGGGCAAAATAATAAGGTTAGGAATAAGATTAATTGCAAAATAGTCATTCAGATCAGATGATTAGTTGGTATCAGTACTAAAGTTAAGGTACCGGTACTAGCTGCTCACAGTTATCCAGCAGCCAGCCCAACAAATCCTGGGTACCTGTACTCATCATCGGTATTGGTATTCAGTGCTTACAGTTGAGTACCAACTACGTCACCAAGTACCGGTACCCATCATGAGTACCAGTACTTGTGACTCACAGGTTTGAGACAAGTCAAAATTGTGACCTACATGTAGTAGTACTAGTGATTAATACCGGTACTTGTAAAGTCCAGTCACTACCACTGTCCACAAACATTGAGCACCTGGTACTATTACTCACGATAAGTACCGATACTTATTGTTCATATCATCCACACTTTTTCCTTGTTACCATCCATACTTCTTAAATCCTGTGATTTCCTGTAAATAACACTTCATAAATTCATTAGATTTAAAATAATTTTGTTAACACCAAAACATAAAAGAGAAGTGGAACTAGGTTCCAACAGCAATACTTTAACGATGACTTTCATGTTGCAACAACACCTGCATTGGATCATCTGCCTGGCATGATCACCACCACTCCTCCCCCTTCATGCACGCGATGAAGCGCAATCCTCGCCTCTCTCGCACTTGCGCTTAGTCGTGCATCTCCACACGCATGACCCTTCCCCAAGCTATGTGTCACCAGGTTGTCTCCTGCACCACTTACTAGAGGTGGGGCCCTCATGCATGGATGCATGCATGCAAGGGAAAACAAGAGAAGGTTGTTCTCTCTGCTCTCAAATTCCCTCTCTCTCCTCTCAATTCCTCTCTCTCTTAACTTCTCACAATTCTACACTGGTTTTCGTCACAAGAACGGTGTGACAAAGGCATGGGACTCTAGGATATGTATTTATAGTGCTAGGGTCAACTTAGCTTCACAAAAATAGCCAAGTTTGGACCAAAGTACCCTTGATCTCGATTCATGTGTGACCACGCCCTCGTTTAACATGTTTCACGTATAACTTGAATTACAGAACGCAAATTTACATGAAATAGGAACCATAGCAAATCTTACAATAAGAGGAATCCAACAGTATCATATATATATGGCATAATCCAAGTAAGTTTTACCAAAGGGTTCATTAGGTTTGACCAAAACATGCATTTTCTTATTTTTAGGTTGCGTTGGCCCAATTCGCACCCAGCAAGTGTCGACGAGTTAATATTAACACGCTTAATCTTAAAGTGGGCTCGAAGTCAAATTTTGGGTTGTTACAACTAAGGATAACACTTGGTTAGCTAACCGAATAAGCAAATTCAATAGAATATTATGGATTGGAAGAAGTAACTCCAATATTCTAATGTGTCTAGATGGCTTGGCTAAAAGCTTAGTTAATTAACCATGCAACTGCAATCTTAAAAATCTTTTTAACCCTAAGTCAGGAAAAATATAGAATGACATACTAGTGGCTTTTCAAGGCAAAGTTTATCTATTAGAGAATCAAGAGCCTAACAAAGGCACGATTGGAACTCAACCAAAGGTAGATAGACCTATCTAAGGGTTCAACTTAGTAATTGAAGATTAAGATTCTATAAAACATAAATTAATATAGAAATTGAAATCCATGCATAGTCAAATTCATTCGAGTATATTTCTTTCTTTTTGGTGAGGTAACAATAAGTGAAACTAGCATCAATTGGCCTAATAAACATGCCAAGTCTTGTAATCACTTTGTCCTAAAAAATACCTATAACAATCACTCAGTTTATATTATTGGTTTCTGCTAGTAGGATTGTGCTCCTACTAGCTTAGATGTTCCTCCATCAACAAACTTGATGATCTTTAACAATAAAGACCCAAGATAATGAAAATGATCTGAACAAACTCTATCAAGAGATGAATTGATCAAATTACCAAACCAAGACTCATGGATATAGATCAAGTAGATTAACTAACCAAAATAGGATAGTAAATCCAAACAAGACAAATCTTTATAATAAAATTTTAAGAATATCATAAGCCATGAATATGTAATATTTATATTTATTTATAATTGACTTTACTAAACTTTCACACATTCTAGTACTCTTTTTATAGTCCACCTAGGAGAGAGCTTTTCAACAATGAGGACAAGACGATACAAAATCATGTGAACAATAGGCACACTTCATGGGTACAAATAAGATACACTTACTCTTAGTATTTGGTAAGTATTTTCTTAACTTCTTTGTATATGTATATGCTACATTGACATGAGAATTGAAAAGAGAGTGTTATGAGTTGGGCTATCAAAACTATTCAAGTTCAGTTATTCACTTAAGTTTGGTTCGATAAAAGTTTGCTTCAGATTCGTTTCTCAAATAAACAAGCTAAATCTAAGCAAAGTTGTAGGTTCGTATAATTAAGCAAATCGAATCTAAGCAAGATAGGTTTGCTCAAGTTTAGTTCGTTAAAGGTTTGATGATTGTGTGCGTATGTGTGTACATACGTATATATGTATAAAATACACAAATATAAAGCATTAGTATGTAAATTTTTCAAAAATAGTAAGAAGTCTCTTTCCCACTCCCCAACCAAGTTTCAATTTTTCATTTCCACTCTATGACATATATATATATAATTCTAATCCCACGGTCTTACCCCAACTCTCGAGTTCCCCCCACCCCCCAAAACCCCTTCCCATAATCCACTCAAACCCTAACATCCTCCCCCAGAGCCTCCACTAAGCATCATTGCACCCATCTCCTCTGTCCTCCAAGATCTCCTCGTGCACCACCGCCCCACCTCCTTCATCCTCCAGCATCTCCCGATGGCTTCCTCTCCCTTCTCCACATCCTTCTCCAATTACCACTTCTACCTATACACACATATGCACACACACATACACTTGAGTGAGAAGCCCCTTTTCCCTCTCTCCAACCAAGTTTCAAATTTTCAATTCCCACCTATGACAAAAAAAATCTATCTAAATTATTCAAATCCCACAGTCCCACCCTGACTCTTGAGTTCCCCCACCCCCCACAAAAAAATCCTTCCCACAATCCACCCAAACCCTAGCATCCTCCTCCAGGGCCTCCAGTAAGCACTGTCACCCCACCTCCTCTATCCTCCGAGATCTCCTGGTGCACCACCACCCCACCTCCTCCATCCACTGACATCTTCCAATCCTTCCTCTCCCTTCTCCACATCCTTCTCTAATCACCACTGCTACCTCCTCTTTCGATAACCCCCCACCCCTCCTCTATGGTACTCGACAAATGAGGATCTGTGACTATTATTCTTCTTTAATTAAGAATTCTGATCTCTTGTTTCATGTAATTGTTAATGGAATACAATGCTCAGAGATCAATTAATGTATTTTATCTCAAAATTCATTTCATGCAATTATTAGTGGAATTCTTAAATGAACCTGAACAAAGGTTCAAGTTTAGTTCGTAAAATAAACGAACTGAACCTGAACAAAGGTTGAGGCTTATTTCGATAAATGAACCGAATCTGAATAAGGTAGGTTCACTTGAGTTCGACTCATTTGCATCCCTTGTTATGACAAACAAATCATCAAAGTACTCCATCCTATTGATGTCTGTGTGACTGAATTTCACACACATACATTTCCTCCGTTACAACTTTGCTCATCAAGGTATCCGATCAACCGATCAAATGCTAAGAGGGTTCCTGTATAAATGAAGCAACATCCCCTTGTATACTTCTTGGCTATAAATGAAAATCTAGATGGATACTCCGTAAAATTTTCTATCCATCTATCTCTATAAATAATGCTCTTATAGGGCAAGACATATAAATCAAGGATCCAATTCCTTGCCCCTGGCTTAAAACCTTTTTCTAAGGTGTCTTTGAGTTATGTCCCTAGCAATAAGTAGCTGGACTAATAATATAAATCGAATATATTCCTATATTATAATGAAATGTCAAATATAATTCTTGGCATATATTGTCAGGGTCTTTAGAATATCCTCTTGGCTTCTACCCTTTTTAACCCGAAGGGTACGTATTGCAGCAAAATATAGAACTTTAATTAGGATAATAAAATGCGGACAAATTAAGCGGGGATGAATCCGTGAACCCGCCACCTGAGAGCCGATCGATCTCCATCACGGCCGCTGTTACAGTGAGTGAGAATTAATTGCTTCTTGAGATCTGCAACAACCGCACGTAATAATGTCAAATCAATTTCCGTAAAATATTCGTGTCTATGTATTACCAATGGATATATATTTACAGGGTACCTAACGGAATTGAAGGCCAGCACATTCCTGCAGGAATTAGGTTAGGGTTAGGATAAGATAAGGTCTATGGCTTTGCTTAATTTCTTAGGGTATACGAGCAGAGGGGAAGGAACAAGATCAGCGTAGAAAGCGGTTGGGTTTATTCCTTGGTGGGCATTGAGAATGGGATGTGCCACAAATCCACGAATATAATAACTGGATGATTCCATGGGGAGTGGTTGGAGTCTCTTCTAGGGTTTCGGAGTGTTTGAAAAAAGAGAATATAACGGATGCATCGATGCAGGAGATGGGAAGGGATCTGTCTCATGCTGGAATGCCAAAGAGAGAAAAAAAAAAAAAAGGAGTCGCTGTACTCATGCACACACACACACACACACACACACACACACACACACACGCATCAAAACATAATATAACTATGATATATAAATATGATCAGATGCGGTTCTATACATAGCTTACTTCACCAATACATGTGATCTAGTTATACTGCTCGAATGTGTCAGTCAGTTTTATAAACACAACGCAAAAGACGAGAGAGACAGAGAGAGTGTGAGGATATCATCACTGATTCCCGTGCGAATGTTAGTAACAAAATGGGGCTTTTCACCATGGCTTTCTGCTTTATCCTCCCTCTTTTCATGCATTAGATATCTCTCTATGGCATGCAGTGCGAGGTAATTGGGCAATCCACGTGAATAATATTGGAGGATATCCACACCCTTACACCTAGAATCTCAGCGACTTGTTTACTTGCAGTAGGAAAAAGGTGATGGCTAACCTACGTGTAGAAGTACATGCAGAATTTTCCCATTTGTCGGTATGCAGAACTATGCGTAAATCTAACTGTATAAAGACTTCAATCGTAAGATCCAGTGAGAATTTGCACAATCTTATGACAAACAAAATTGCTACGAGAAACCTCAGTGGGCTCACCAGAAGATGACAATCAATACAACAATATCAATAATTTGGGGATACTTTCCTGACCTATATATGAATGAAACAAATGAAAGAACTCCAAAGCTAGCAAACAGTAAAGCTCAAGAAGCTATACACGTTAAGCAGAGAAAAAAATGTACTCTTCTAGATCACTATAAAGTACTAGAAATGATGCGTTGAGATTTTGCAATCAATACGTATGCATCGTGTGGATCGTGAACCCTTAGGAATGATGCAGCTTTTGATTTTACTTAGAATCATTTCAGGCTAATTATGAAATGCCTAGGTTATTTCCTAGCTTATGTTCTTTTCCTAAAATTTTAAAGCGTATATGCAAATAGCTGATGGAGGAGCCGCTCCACAAGCTTAACCTCCCAAATATATATATATATATATGTAGTCCTCGACAGGAAGCGAATGGTGAATCCTCGTGGGTTTGCATTGGTAGAAATATTGCACAAGCTTTGATTTTATCTGGGGTCAATTTTTAAGTGAATGAAAATGCCAAGCACGTTTTTTCTATTTAAAATAATTGAACTATGCAAATAGCTAGCCGATGGACAAGCTAAGCCCCAATCTCGATCACGACGATGTGATCCTCAACAAGAAGCTAACAGTGAATGTTAATCTCCAAGAGATAGATCAAACATACCTATGTCAATTCTTACAATTGGACATCGATCATGCATCAACGCTTGATTCATCAACGAAGCCATCCTTTACAAGCCAAGGAGAAGATCATCCATACTAGGAAAGTGAACATATCACATAACAAGGATACAAAAACAAACAAAAACAAGATCACCCAAAAGGTAAAGTTATTAATATAATAAAACTGTCATCCCAAGCCATCGGGGAACCGGTCCTACTTGACCTTAGCAGGATTTCCAAGCCTAAGCTCAAGATCTAGTTCCTCTCTTGGGCTGTGGCATAGCTCCGATACCGTGGATATTCGACGATCGCAATCGTTAACAGGTGGATCAAACCTTTGCCTCTTGCCACTCAAGAAGACCCCATCTTTTACCTCAACATCACAGCAATCTCTCTTCCTTTTAGTCAGGTTTGAGCCATCCATCCCAAGCCTCAAATCGAAGGGCCCTTCCGTGGAGATAAACGAGCGTTTGCATTGCAATCGGGCCTTCTCGTCTCCACCCTTTACTCTCAAAGAGGGGAGAGGTGGTGGTGGTGGTGATCTTGCAGCAACTTCACAATTAGGGTTAGGGTTGCGTACCAAAGGCAAGTGATCACGGAGGTGATGAGACGTTTGACCGACACCCGCCTCTTCGACGGGCGGGGCCGGCGGAGAACATGCCTTGAGACGGGCTCGGTCCCTGCGGTGCACGTTCATGTGGCCGCCGAGGGCCTGAGCCGACCTGAATTCCCTCCTGCAGAAGCTGCAGGAGTACGATCTCGGCGGCCACGTGCACCCGTCGGCGTCGGCCGCGAAGGCTTGCTCCTCCCACGAGTCGCTGCCGTAAGGGCTCCCGCACATCAGCTTCCTCCTCGCCCACATCCAGTACCTCGTTTGCTCCAAAGCGCTCTCCATGGACGTGGAGATCTAAGAGGGGAAGGAGAAGAGAAGGGATGTGGTGCAATAACTCTGGCACTCTCGTGCCCTCTCCCTTGTTCCTTTAAGAGAATCTTTGAGAGGAGAAGGGGAGGTGAGCTCATAAGGGCCCCTAACAACAGGTAGATTTGTTCGGTAGGCGTGAGTGAAGTTTCCAAAGACTTCTATCTATATCGGAAGATGTAAGTTTTGACTGGAAATCTCAATTCTAACTCGACACTTTCTCCTTAGCCTCCTTCTCTTGGGTGTAGCAATTTCTTTGCTTTTCACAGCAGTGACTTTGAGAACGAAGTGATGTCACCATGTAACAATGGTCATGTTCGAGACGTAATATATAGTTTGTATGGAGAAGATTAACATATATATGTGGGAGCATGTGATAATATTTGTCCAAGGGCAAAGCATGACAAGATTTGTAATTTCCAAATACCACAGTGAGGAATATAAAGAATGTAGAACCACGAACTTTTACTCGTTGACGGACAAGTAACGATGTTGGAGTGATCGTTTGATCCAAAGGGGCGCATGTTATTGCCAAGCGTTTACTTGTAGGTTCGTTATTCTTTATATATATATATATATATGGGCAGTAGTCTGTAGCTACGTATTGGAATCTCTAATATTTATAACCACGTAAAAATTACGTTTTGTACAATGTTCCCTTCGGTAAGTGACGAAGTCGTTTTTTTGCTCAATAATTACTAGCATTTGGCTTTATGTGAATATTAGACCCACTATTTTTTTTTCTCTGATACGAAATTTCGGTGTCTCTATCCGTGAGATTGCTGAATTGGGGGTCTTGGGACAAATGCAGGCATGTGAAATGAGATGACTGTGAGGGAATAAGATGAAGTAAGCAATCAAAGTTCCAAAGGGAATAATATAATCGAAGTGCCACCTCGATCTGAATTCTCTAAGTCCAAACTGGCACAGAAGGGATTCTATTTGGAGTCCGTAATAGAAAATAGGGTTTTTCTGTCAACCCATAGTATAATCGGATATATTTTTGCATATTTGTAAGTGTGTGTGTATATATATATATATATATATATATGCTTCCTTAAATTCAAGTTGGGGAAATGGGCACGGTCAACGTATTTCTGTCATATTCTATATACGTACGATACGTCTATATATATGACAAGCTCTAGAACTGTAGGAGAGCATACTGTGAAAATTTCAGGCCATGCCTATCCCATATGGAATAATATATAGATATGTATACATAGAGATATTCATGTGTGCGCACACCCAATTTGTGTCTTCATTAACGCATATATTAAGATAAATTTGCAAATATTTGAAAACTTTTGTTAATTACACTGTAAGCGTGTAACAGAAACTTACCAAGACTTGGGGGTCCTCATAAAGCATGTCTATCATGTATTTGATCATTTTCTGATCTATTTTCCTTGTTCAAATGAAAGCTGCCTCGTTGTCGAATGAATAACAAGGTACAAAAGTGAGTCACGATTCAATAAGGCCAAATAGTAACAAGCCTAGGTATCTAAGCATTGTGGCCCATGATTCTTTAAACCAACCTTAGGTTTTACTATAACGATCTCTCCAATTTGAGTCTACATGGAACTCTAATAATTAACCCAAGTAAGTTCATTTATTTTTTCATAATTCTTGCCTACAAATATGCTCTTTCCTCTCTTTTTAGGTTTGATCAAACTACTTTTATAGCCATAAGCCTTTATCATTAACAATTATAAGTCTCATTGAGATTGCCATGATTTCTATTAGTGGAAGGAACCTCTAATGCTTGCGGAAGTGTCATCGACCTAACATATTCATGATATATCCACTCGCAATCAACTAATATGAGTGATCATGTTTGAAAAATAAAAAATGACTATTAGCACTTTCACTCTTGATAAGGGAGCTAATGTTAGTCTGTTAAGTTGTTTGTTAGCCAAGAAGAAGGTGATATCATCTGATGGATTTGAATAGGCATAGATATCTAATTTTTATACTCCGGGTCAAGGAATCCTAATCATCTATTACTAAGTTAACCCCACAGGTTTATGCACTACACATGGTTTCTCTACATCAAGTTGGGTTCAATTTGATGTTTCGTTCGAGACTTACACTAGACTTAAGATTGTTTGATTGGGATTCTAAGTTAATTCCACCTTAGGAAGCTATTATATGTCATTTCCTCATCTTCCTTGATTTTGGAATTAAAAGAGCTTTACTAAGGTTATGCTTTCATGGCTAGTCTATTAGATTTGTCCAAATTGCCAAGATGCACAATGTCATCGTATACATACAAAGTCCAAATCACTTCATCAATTCATCTACTAGGCTTAAGATAAGTTGGGTAGAACAACTGGCACCCTCTTGTGCCTTCAATTCTACAATCTAATAACAATATGTCATTCTTCCTAATAGATTTATTTACTAGCCAGATAGATGCATGTTTTTCTAGTTAACCATGATATATGTCAGCTAGATTATTTGCTAGCCAGTTAGATTATTTCCTTCATTGGATCAGCTTAATTATATATGCCTCTAAAATCATAAATTTAGTTTCCTATCAACTAAATATTATTCAATTGATTAGGACCCTCTTATAGGCCATGGGTCGACATCCTCATCCATTATAGCAAAGTAGCTTTTATCATAGTTGACTAGGCTACTACAAACTAGCAACAAATTTGTGCACCTAAATTATATGGGCCATAACTTTCTCTTTTGAGGTTTAATTTACCCCATTCGTTCTTCTACATCTTCTCTCTTCAAAGAAAATACATCTAAAGTTTTGGATCTAGGTTTTTTTTGTCCACGCATAAGAAATCTTAAAAGTAAAAGGCATACACGTAATTAAATCTAGATTTGATGAATCATGTCCATTGAGTAAAAGGAAGGCAGATACCAAAATTTGCTATTACCAAAGATTAATAAGAGGACCATGAATCCAATGGTACCCTCTATTCAAAATTCCCTTGGGGATCATGTTGGAATCAAGAAAATGGCATTCTTGTTGAAATCTTTTAGACTCAAAATTAAGACTATCTCTTGGGTAACCTACCAAAAACTACTCAAAGCATTCCAATCATAAGGACTTGTCTGAATACTCTCCATTGTTGATCCATACGTTAAGAAAAATAAAGTATCTCCATCACCACATTCCACATAAAACTTAAAACATGTTTCCGCAAATATTTTGCATCTAATCCATCCTAATACCTCCGTTTCTATATAGGCATATCATCTGATTTTATCTCTGTCCTCAAGCTTTGATTTATGCGCATGTGCAAGATAATCAATAGAACCAAAGCAACGACCTTCCATAGCAGCAATTGTGTTCACATACTTTCA
This sequence comes from Thalassia testudinum, assembly GCA_037157565.1. NCBI lineage: Eukaryota > Viridiplantae > Streptophyta > Magnoliopsida > Alismatales > Hydrocharitaceae > Thalassia > Thalassia testudinum. Next base: position 89,718,603 of record JAZHRO010000012.1, read on the forward strand.
CAGCCAGTTAACTACCATATCAATAGGTAGATTTTTGTTACCTTATTAGAATTTAATAACCCTAGCTAACTAAGTATAATGCCTAAACAATTACTCATGAGTTGCCATGTGTTAAATGTATTTCAACATTTTAGTCTCCTGATTAATTAGTTTAATTTTTTTGTCTTTTAATCTCTAAACATAGGGAATTATCTTTTACATGGCATGGATGTTACACGTTAATTTCTCACCAATGGTATCATTCATTAGCTCGTAAAGGCCATATTTTATGATCATTAACTGTTCATGGCCCCAAATACTGAGTTGGCTTGGAAGAAGACTCCTTCAGTTCATGGTTGTTCAAAGTAACTTGAATCGGTTGAAAGTACTCTTTTGAAAAGAAAGCTCATTCTAAGCAAATAGGTAAATTTGAGTAAGACAATAGAGTATCATCCAACCTTGAGTACTAGCCAGGTTCAGTCAAACAAAGCTCAACTCAACATGTTCAACTTGAGGAAGCCAAGTCCCTAATACAATCAGCATTAAAGAATTTTATCCCACCCTTGAGAAAAACTAAAGCAGCTTTACTTTTCAGGAATTCGATTGGTAGACACTATATAGTTTGGATGAGGGTTAATGAGCGATTTAGGATAAGTTGATAGATTTGGATAAACAAAATAGTTAGAGTGGAAATGAATTTACGAGGGATATTATTTCATATCACCACTTTCTAGAATATCAATTCATCTATCATATCTAAATACCATTTGCTCTATTTACTAATAAAAAATAACCAACATCAATTACAAAACAAATAAACTATAACATTCTTTATATTTAAATTAATTATATGAATTAAAATGTAACATCAAATATACTACAACCTATTCCACCTCGAAACCCACATGCTCCATTTGATAAAGGAAATAAATTTATGGAATAAGTAAAAAAAATAAGAAAAAAATAAAATAAATAGTGAAATAAACAAGTTAGGTTTATCAATTGTAATATTTTGATGTGTTAAAATTATTCCATAGAAATGATAGAATAACTTTAACTTATGTTAAATTTACTTAACTTACCATATATTCCAGACATATCAAGTGATGTGTTAAACACTTAACACATCAAACAAACACCACCCCAATATTTGTAATTTAACACGTAATTCCTGGAATTAACATATACATACATTCCAAGCATGTATCTTTGTTTACATATGTCACCTTCAATAGACGTACGTACATCTATTGTTTTGTTAAAATCCAACCGGTGTTTAGCAAGTGGGAGAATAAGATAATCCCTCGCCGACAACAACCTATGCATTTAGCTTTCAATTTAGTGTATACGAAAGATGGTGGCGTAAAAACTTCCCAATAATTTTCCTTTTCTTGTCGCCACACAGTATTAAATAAGCTTTGAAGTGTAGACCAACAGGGCCCTCACACCAAATTTGCGAAGTGAAAAATGAAGCCATCGCAATTTATATAATCGTAATTAGTAATGTATTAAACAAACAAGGTAGGAATGGCCAGACCCTTCTAATCGAAGTACTCGAACATATTTATAATCTTCCTTGAGGACTATCAACGCACTCCTCCTTAGAAAAGAACGCACTGACCTTTGTCCTCTATCTGACATTTCTCTACCTAAATATTGTCCCACTTTGTTAGCTCGGAAAAGAAAGATTGGACCTCCCAACCTCCCGTCGTCAAACTCCAACGAAGGTTAGAGGACCGTATGTGCAATTAGCGTCAAATCAAGAGAATGGGTCAGATGAATTTAAAATGAGCAAACAATTAATAACTCGGATTCAGTGGGACACTTAATTAACGACATATGATGTAAGGCACGAAATTAAGGTGCCTACCTGCTTTTTTTGATGAAATGATAAGAATAATATTTACCATACTTGAATCTGCATCGTGAGGGTTATGTTATGTCTATTCTTGGACGTTAGACTCAGTAGGAATGGAAACAACTTCTCACGATGAAATGTTGAAAGAAATATTTACTCCGGTCGATCAACGGATGGAGAAATAGAGATCTTCTAAGATCCAACGTGACCCTGCGTCAAAATGAGTTAATTAATTAATATTTGGTCTCTCTATATTAGCTTAATTTAAATATTACCGATCGTAAAAATGACAAAATAATAACCGACTCGTTGATTGATCTGAAATTTAGTTCATTGTTTCTCTTTCTCGATACGAATGCCCTATGTGTCTCTTAATGGAAATTAATGAAGATGCAGTGAACACTCAGTTGGCTCCACGAAGAGGTGGACGATATGGAGAATATGTGCGTGATATATATATATATAGAATACCCTCGATTAATTCCTCTCTTCGGGTCGTAATATACGGCTCTTCTTTTGTTTTTTTATGGGACTTTCGAGAGTTAAAATGTCTTTGCGTTAAAAGAATAGAGAGATGCTGTGGAGGATCTATTTGTCTACCTATATACATACACACACATTAAATACACACTGAGATTGGCGAATGTATACATCTCTTCTGTAGATTCCACACGGTATAAGTTCAAGACATGCTAATGGGACATGCCATATAAGTCCACTGGAAGGACCTACTACGTACAGAGAAAATCCCTGTATATTCTAATATATATATATATATATATATATATATATCAGTTTTGGGTAATGTTTCTACCCAACAACAACCAGTTAATTTAGGGCCAAATCGGGTTTCTGGTCACTAAAGAATGTGCACAATGCACGTTGTGAGCGAGAACATGATCCGTGCTGTTTCTCTGCCATTCCTCTTTTTGTGGGCCATCACCAAATCTGTTTGTATTCTTTTTAATATTCGCAACAGGGTTTAGAAAATGCGGTGCATATATGGAAGTCCGTACACAAAAAAAAAAAAAAATTTGCATGCAAATTGTCGCTCAACCCCTTCTACGAGGGGTTGTTTGTTTAGAGGGGCAAAGCTTGGTGGTTTCTTATTCGGCACAATAAGTTACAAAATGGAATATTTCACGTTGCGCCATTGTCTTCTTTCTTGATGTGATGCAAAGGGTGCTTATTTGATACGAAATGAGCACCGATGAGGGAGGAAAATCCTTGAATGAGGCTTAAACATCGAAGGCCATCAAATAGAAAGAATAAAGTCTAATGTAAATAGCAAAGGAAAGAGTAATCGGTTAAAAAGGAATCGCAAATCGGAGAGACTCGGTGGCCACCTAATTAGCATACATAGAGGGCCACATGTGAATTTTCTCCTCCGAAGATAACTTATGGTGTCACTCGATACTCAAGCAGCATTTGGGGAGGCAGATGGTATCGTTATCAACTCGAGAGACCTCTTGGTCTTCAGGGATTAGGTAGCATGTACCAGTCCACACAAAATATTTAAACGTGAGGGGAATGAGACAAGGAACAAGCCTATACCCCAGTGCTTTTTTGGGGGCCTCAAGATGTTCGATAGGGTGTTACTTCTTTATCCCCAAGAAGGTCATGCACCATGTGGCATGAACATCTGTCTATATTTATATATATGTACATATAGCCCCATCTACACATTCACCTTGTTATTTTCATTTGGGAGTTCTTACAAAAACATCATCTAAAACATTAGATATCGCATAAATATCACTATGAATTTCATATGTGCCTGTGTGCTATTACAAACCTGTCCTCTTTTTTGTTTTTGGCAATAATCTCATGTAAATAATGTGAAGCTAGATAACACCCACATTCAAATAGCCAAGATGGTCAAAAAACCAAAAAAAAGAAAAAGACAAGAAGAAGCACAAAGTTGGTGAAGGGTCTCAACTAAAAGGCTTTCGATGAGTTTATCAAGGGGTTTCGATCTCAAAATGCTAAGTTAAAGTGAGCCACAACACGACCAAATGACAAAATTAAATAGGTGAAGAGGCGAGAAATAATGGAGAGGAACAATACAATACTTGAGAGCTCATCCGAAGACATGAAAATAACGAATCATCTTGATAAAAATTAACTTGAGTGTCATGTCTACAAAGAAAATCAACTTCGTAGTAGCATCTTCGTAAACAAAAAGAAGAAGTGATGGTAATTATATAATACCCAAATTTTATGATGTCCTTTTCGTAAAACTCCCTTCCATATTTCTACCTTATCGTTTGCAGGGTTGGCTGTTCTCTCCATTATGGATGTGAGATGTGGACCGCTGTTTTTTCGTGTGACGGCATTCGCGTTGGCCGAGGCATCAAGATGGAGAATCTATCCGTCATATGATGCGGAGAGAATGAAAGGTCTCACACCATAGCTTTCGGTGTTTACTCCCTTACTTTAAGATCAAAATTGGCAATCATGGGAAAAGGTCGTTGGTGTACACCTGTGGTGGGGCTGAGATCCGAGAGAGTTGATCATGCAAATTGATGGTCCTCTGAAGAGGTATGATCCATGATTTGTGGGGGATTTAGGAACAAAGATTTGCCATTTGTTTCTGTTGATCAAATGGCAACAGTGCCGATAAAGGTGCCTGAAATGGGATCCACAGCCACCCAACCAGTCGATAATAACGTGTCATGCAATAAAAAAAAAAGGGAACATATATATTGCCATATCATGACAGCAATAATTTTGTTATCTGTCATAGTTATATTCAATGGGTAATGTCATAGAGCCAAGTCGGGAGTCCAATTTGATCACATCATCCAAATGCATAAATAGATAACCAACGATGTATAGGGGATGTTCATGAATCAGATCGGCCATCCAATCCCAAATGACTAGCCTTACTGTTTAGAGAAAGGAGTTTGACAAAAAGAATAGCTCTAGGAATAAGACACTTTTTCCTTGCTATAAGTTGGGATCATTTCTATTTGACTTAAGATAGAATGTGATAATAGTATCATAAGTATATCTTGAGTTGCATGATAGAATTTTTGAATTTATTCAAGGAATAAATTTAAGGGTTAAATTTATTGCACGTAATAAATTAATGCATTCCCCAAGTAAAAATAACCAAACAGGAAATAAGGGATTTTGTTGTTCTAGACAAAAGGTAGCGAATCCAGGAGAATTTCTCCAATTCAATCCAACTCATCCTGAAATTCAAATCCAATCTAACCCACAAAAAAAACTTTGAAAAGAGTTACATATCATGTCAAAATGCAAAGTTTGTTTCGAGCTTTCATGACAAATATCCAAAATATTGCAAAACGTTTTGTATGAGGAAATTAAGGGGAGAATAAAAAGTTATTTCTCTCTTCTGTTTCTTTCCTTCGTCCAAGAATATCACGAGGCTGGAAACAATATTCCAATGGATAGTGTAATATTCCCTCCGGTCAAGAAAATGGAATTTCTTTAAGGGGGCTAAGGAATCTCTCCTGGGTCAAAAGGGAATTGACTAAAGGACTCCTTTATTTATCAACCAAGAATTTTATGTTAAAAAATATGTTATTATAACCTACATTAATATATACCATTTAAATTTAATAAATAAGAAAAAGCTAATGTCACTTTTAATACACATTACTGCATCTTTATAATTAAACTTTTTAGTTTATCGTAAACATGGTACAAATATCTATAATATTGATAGGCCTCGATGCAATGTAATTAGCTTAATTTTATATATATATATATATATATATATATATATATATATATATATATGTGACTATCATAAATTACATGTACCTTTCAAGATACTTATAAACATGCATATGTATGTAAAGGTATTTTCATAAATTTAACTTCGTTTCACTTACCTTATTCATTCTTTTCTGAAGTTAATCCAAATAAAAGAATGGAACGAGAATGTCATTCCATTCCTATCTCATCTCCGTTTGTTTCAGTGACTGCCTTAATTTCATTCCAATATGCCAAACATGACATTAATGGATCAAGTTGTCCTCAAGTTGGAACGTAGGGATGGTTTCTTGTTCCGTTTTTGTATATCACAGAAACACACTACATAAATATATAATCAAATATAGGAATTACCTCGCAATGTATAACCAAATACATAACTTGCCACCACCCTGAGATTGGTAAAGTGGCAAAACCTTCCCATAACATCTAAATGTAAATTCCACGTCCACTGAGAAATATACATGATGAGGTTGCCTATCGATTGCCCCTTTGGTATGGGAAAACGACACCCAAGAGCGGTAGTGTAGGTCCCCTTCGTTCCACTCCGCTCCCCTTTTCCCCTTTACCCTGAAGCCATAGACCCTTGTGTCGTTGTTTGGGACTCTGATCGGCCAATAGGCATTGGCCAAAGCTCCCTTCCTCTTCTCCATTATCGCTCATCCACTTGGTCATGCTATACAGCTGCTATCACTCCGTTCTCAACCTATGTCTTCTTCCTCGATGTAGTGCTTCGGTAGCAAGTTCCCATGCCGATGGTGGGGATGTGGCTCAAGATCGCAGCCTTGGTTGGCTCCTCGAGGTGTGTCCCCCTCATATGGTGTGTGTTCTAGCTTCAATCTACTTAGATGGAAGACATTGACTATTGCATTCGTTGACACAGCTTTCATTCATCTCACCTTCTCGCGCTCTTCTACAACCTTTTGTGTTCTTGCTTGGGGATTGTTACGACCTGACCTAGCTCAACACAAGAATTGATCCGAACAGCGTCAAGGAACCCAAAATCCAGTCGTTCAACGAGAAATAACCAAACCCAAATACTATCACCCATGCTTTATAGCTATCAAAAAGTTAAATAACGGAAAACAGGGAAAAAGTCCATGCACTGGCACTCATTCCAGGAAAGAGCAACATACTGTCGTAGCCATCACAACACATAAAAGCTCAAAAATAACAAAAGAAAGGAACTAGCTATTCTGAGACCAGAAACTCACTACCACAACGGAAAGAAGGTAACCGCTAGACTAAGGCTGGGCTTGACTAGACCCATCTCCCTCTGCAGCCAGTGGGACTGGCTACCCACCTCCTTGACCTGAACACAAAAAGTAGATGTCAGCAAAAGCTAAGTAGAGTGGCAAATATATACTAAGCAAACAATAAATTTAAACTAATAAGAAAACAATATAATTGCAGACATTTTGTATGTTCTATTTTCTTTTATTAGCTACTAATTTCTTGATTTCAGGTATTCTAGCAAAGGGTCTCACTGTCTCCTGATTCACATATTCCCTACCAGAACGATCTTATTGCGATATTCTCACGATGTGGAAAGTGCATGTGGTACTCCTTTGGTCAAAAGAATGCCCCTCCGTTAGTCCCACACCTGATCTACCACCCAAGGGTCATAGTCACGACGTAACGGTGACTACGGCATACGTGATAAACGCACGAGAGGTCATCCCACACTGGCACGCGGTCATTCATTTCCGCTAATGGTTACACTCTAAGCCGTACAACACAGAACAGAACAAGGGCTGCGCCCCTCACCAATCTGCGCACCCTCGCTCGATTATCCCAATTAGCCCCGTGGGCCTAACAGGAATCGATGTAAAAAGGTCATGCCTACCCTGGGTCCCAACCCGAGAGGAAGTCAACTCTCCCTACACAAAGGGATGGTTGACTCTCCTCGATACGTACGCACCTAAGGGCCAGCTCACTCCCACAACCGTACACAACGTGACCCGTCTCAACCCCACCATTCCACTTTCATTTCACAATTAGGGATGTCTTTACTTTACATTAAGGCTCAAGAAAACCCCCTAATTTATTTCTAACAATCTCATTGTCGTTAACTTCGGTAATTCACAAGTCACTACCATCTAGATCTTTATTAGTATTCAAAAATCCAGAACTTCATACATGCACAATACGTGTAAAAGCACAATTCTACGAAACAAAATTATACATGCACTTGCATATGTAAAAGAACCAACATACACTCAGAATGCATACATGCAAATGCATAAATAAACACACCAACAACATACCGAATTTTCATGCGTGCATACTTACATACAAATATAATTGCATACATCGTATTACATGTGTATGCTGAAAGTTCTCCCTACGAAGAGGGGTGACGTAATAAATGCGGAAATAAAATATAAAGCAATCTCACCAAAAGAAAACCAATCACACAATGTACACAATTGTTTTTAGGTGAAAACCCAAACCGGGTGAAAACCACCACCTAACCCTCTCGAGTTAGGATTTTCCGATCAACCTAGTTGATCAAATCCACTAACCGAATCACTTTAAAACGAGGGTGATTCAACATCAGTACAACCACGCTACAAGTACGAGGGTAGCATTCCTCAACCCCTTCTCTCCACGAGAAGGATTTTGTCCCACGAAGGAGACGGGAATTCGCAAAGCGAATACCCAACTAAATAACAAAGATAAAATAAACAACAAGTCCTATAGAGCCAACAAAGGAATTTAAACCTAACTTCTATAGGAAATAGGAAACTCCCCTTTGCAAGGAGTGCGTCGAGTTGATGACGCGGTGCGTGTGCCACGCGATGGCGCAATGTCGCTCTTGTAGACAACGGCGGGAGAGCGAGTGCGCGAAGGCTTGATGCTCTCAAGAGAATGGAACTAGAGCTTGGAGAGCAAGGGCCTCTCTTGGACACAAAAGAGTGGAACTAAGTTGCTTAGGTGTGTCTCTTGTTTCTCTTAGTGTGTATCTTGTGTATCTAGGTGTGTAAAGGCTCCCATCTATTTATAGAGGCCTTAGGAAGGCTTTGGAAGGCTTAGGAAAGGTTCTATAGCCGTTGGGTACAAAGCCCAAGTGAATCAGCCCGAAATCAGGAACAATCATTGTTCTGACAGGCTTATCAGACGTCTAATTATATCATCAGACGTCTGGAAGTTCACTTTAAGACGTCTGATTCCAAGGTCAGACGTCTGATTTTGGGCGGGTCTCTTCCTGACTTGGATCAGATCTAAATAGGGTTTTTACGCAAGTCCATCAGACGACATACAGGACGTATGGCACTATGTCTGGACGTCTGGAAACCTACTTTTACTGTGGGAATTGATTTTCAAACGTTGCAACGGCTAGAAAATCTCTGAGAAGAGATTTTGGGTCAGCAGAGGCAAAACGGTCAATTATCAGAGTCTGGAAAGGCCTAAGGACGTCTGATAAGGCTCTAACGGTCATATTCTGCAGTGTCTGCTAAGCTAGCCAATGGTCCACTATCTGGACGTCTGGCAAGTCCATCAGACGTCTCCAAAGACGTCTGGTCTAAGGTCTGGACGTCTGATTTCATCAGACAGAACTAACTATGTCCAGCCTAACAGTTATCAGACGTCTGAAACAACAGTCAGACGTCTTAAAATACTTTATCAGACGTCTGATTTGGGAATTAGACGTCTGGAAGTGCTGTTTGAACCCTATATTGGTTTTCTAAGTGTTCTACAGAAAACCTAAGTATCCTAGGGTTGTGCCGGTGTTCCTAGGACTACTGTTAGGGTACTTTGAGGCTCTTTAACATAATATTCTAAGGAAAATAAAAAGAGCAAGAAAATAAAGACAAGAGATACAAGAAAGGATTAAAAAGAATCTATCATATTCTTCTTGTCTTCTATCTTCAATCTGTCGCTCCACGCGAACCTCCTCTGTTCTTCATTAAGCTCCACCAATCCATCCTGGATGCGAGCTCGAGTTCCGTCTAAACACGTCCACATTTGCAATTGACCTGAAATCTAGGACTCAAATTGCAAATGTTAAATAACACGTGTTTTGTTATCATCAAAACAAATGATCGTAGTGCTCTAGCACCAACATATGCCTCCATCCTTAATTCCAATTACTCGATAATTCATCTCTGAGTTTCAACTCATGCACCGACTCTAGCTCGCCCTAAGGTTCAAGTAGATTCCTTAGTTTGGTTGTTAACCAGATCAAGTGGTGGTAACTCCCAACAATTCGTGTATTACAGGCCAAACCTCTATCTTTTACCTGAAGGTTTGTGTTCACCCTTACGGGAGTTGCTAACGACTCGACCTTGACAGGGCCAAGATTTCCTCAATTAAATAGAAATCTCTAGTTGACCTTAAGGTTCAAGTTGATACTACACTTTTCAAGCATTCGAGTTCATTAACGTGTCAATGCATCGCATTTATGTTTGCTTTAAGGTTTCACGTTTGCTTCTAAATGTAGCTAACGGTTAGTTTCTTGTTGACCTAAGTGGCACTATGTGCGTAGGTTTTTCCAAACAGGTACTTGTTGTAAATACAAGAGAGAGAGAGAGAGAGAGAGCCAAACGATTTGCAGTAACAAATAACTAAAACGAATGTCAAGACAGGATGGCATTTCAGGATCACACATCATGGCAAAAGAATTACTTAACAGTAACATATGCTACCAGAACTAGGGCATTCAACACTGGTACAATAAGATAGAAGTTGCCACTCTACCTAGGTGTACAGGAGATATAGGGGCATGAGAAACTAGTCCGGACGTCCCCGCGTGCCCTGCACGCACCCCAAACCCAAAGCCTACATCAAACCAACAGTCAAAACGAGCATTAGATGCTTTGACCAAATTTTCAATGTACTTATCAAACTCAAAACAGTGTAAATTTGATTTCAAAAGGTGAGAAATTTTGAGAGCTTTTCAACGATACCCGTTGCGCGGAAAACAAACTCCGTTTGAGCCCCGAGCCGACCCAAAAACTTCTTTGGTTCACTTGAACTAGATCAGGTCAGTTCGGTCTGGCTGAACCAACTGCCTGCTCGCAGTAGAAATGCGCCTCACCGCTATCAGACGTCCAGAGTACGTCCCGGATGTCTTAAAGTGCTCGAACCACCACTTTTCCTCCTCAGACATCCAACGTTCGACCTGGCCATCCAAGGCCCACTCCGGACATTCGACCCCCTTCCCGGACGTCTGATGTGGGTTTCTTCCTTGACCTCGCGCAGCAACCGTTGCTCCTCATACAACACCCCGCCTGCCATGTGACCTCGACCTATTGCTCCTTCAACACTCACTCTTTCCCCTCACACCTCACGCACAGCCCCGACTCCGCCCTCGCGTTGCAACTGCAGCTCCTCACATGGCAACAGTGGCAACCACCCCTGCCCCGCAGTCCTTCAGATTGCGCGTAGTAGCTCATCGCAGCCGTTTGTCCAACAGCTACTCCACCTCCACGAGTATGCACGAGAAGAGGGGACAAAAGGGATCGATTACAAGCCTTCTCTCCCTCTACTCTTCCTCTCTCATGCTCAACCCTAACTTCACGCAGCATCTACTGCTCCTCCCCCACGCATCATTGTCGATGTCCGACCTTGACTGCTGCCCCTCCCCTACGTGCCTTATCGCAACGCACCTACAACTTCTCCTTCAACACCCGCTCTCAATGCGCAGCCACTCGTCCTCGACACATGCTCGCAGCAGCTATTGCTCGCCCTCAACACAAGCTCGCAACGGCTGCTACTCATCCTCGACACCTGCTCTCAGGGGATACTCAAGAAGGGAGGGGGTGTGAGGTGCTCCAAAGCCCTCTAACTTGATCGTTCTCCCACTCCCTCTCCTCTTCTCCCTCTCTCGATCTCTATCTCTCGCTAGGAGGGGAAAGGAGGGGGTGCATCACCTGGAGCTATGTGGGGGAAGGATGGGGCACTGATCCCAAGGGGAGGGAGTTTTCAAGGGGGTGTAAGGTAGGGTTTTAGGGTTGTAGGGGTGTTAGGCCATGTGGGGTCAAGGAAACTTGCAGATTGACCCTTGGAAAATGCGTTCCTCCATAGGAAATACACTGAACAAAAGCTAGGGGCGTCACAACTTCTGAAAACACCCTGAAGGTCTAGAAAAAAAGAAAAAAAAAACTCACAAGTACCCTTAGCAAGGGTCATTTCAAGGATCATGCGAGAAATTGGATTATCACACAATCAAGATTGTCTGACCTGTTTAAGATGCCGACCTCAGTCGATTATCTCGTTAACACCTCTCAAAGGCACTATCATTATTAATGTGCATGAAGCAATCGCTAAGATTCCCGTTGGCCGCTAAATAACCGTATGTGGTGGAAGCCTTCTTTTCTTTTCTTGATATTTTCCTTTTTTTTCCTTACTCCTTGTTTTGTTGTTCTCCCTTCAATGAGATGTTTTGGTTCCCCCTTTTGGGTGTAGGTTTTTCCGCTCTTCACTGATCTTTATTTGAGTTACTTCCCTTTGTACGATTTCTTTACCCTTCAATGAAGTTTCAATTTGATATATATATATATATATATATATATATATGATGAGGAGGCCTATTCCCTAGGCATACCTACCAGCCAACCTTTGGATGAGAGTTTGGCTTCACAGGCCCTAGGCTTAAGTTTGAGTTGACTCCCCCACGGTAAAGGCCGGGCTTAGATTTTGATGGGTAGATATAAGCATGTGCCTTTCATCTCAGACAATCACAAGGATACTAAAGGGTTGACAATGTTGCAACCTTTTAAGCTCTAATGGCCCACTATCAAATACCCATTTTTTTACCCAATTAGTTCGCCTTGCAAGATACATTTCTACTAATATTTATTTTATTCTGAAAGATGAATCAAGGAATAAAAGAAATAAACAAATACTAAGCCATGTGGATAAGGCTTAGAAACTATACCTATTGATGGTAAAATCAAAAGGAATCCCAACGCTTAGCTATAAAGCAATTCTTCAGACAGGGATCAAGCACACAATACCTATGACGAGTGACCTCATCAATCCTTATCCTCCTGCATAGGGAAAGAAACCTAAGAACCATCATCTCCACATAATGATATCATCTTTCTTTAATGGTTTGAGTTCTTAAAAAACAACCTCAAATGAAAACCCCACGTCAAGTAGCATGCTTTAATTTTGCTTCATAAGACGGGAAAGGCAGAGCTTCCAAAAAGCAGTCTAGTCACAAAGACAATTAGTAATAACAACAAGAGAGGTGTTGACATAAATTAATTGAACAAATCTCCCACCGTGATCTGTGTGAGCACTCAGTTTTTGTCACGATCAGAATATAAGAAACGGCTCTTAGTTTAGCCCCTTTTTTTTGAGCTACCTAGTTTAGCCTTTTGAAAAGGGCATTCAGTTTCAAATTTTCAATTTTATCAAGCTTGAAATGTTGTAATACTCAGTTTGGACCGTCTAAGAAACAAGATCTAAAATAGTTCCCATCTTATGCCACCATCATAATAGTCTCTGAACTATAAAATGTGATGATATCGTCCCCAATCTTTCTAATTATAAAAAATAATTTCCCCTTCTTTTACCATCCATTTTTAATTGCATCATCATTCATGATGAGGGATAAAAAATGTCATCGGATCCAAAATTTTACAAAAAAACTAAAAAAAAAAAAAGGATCCGACCTAGAAAGATTCGGATGCAAGCGGGTATGGGGATCTGACCCACCTACATCTAAAGACTCACAAATGGATCTGGAAATCTAACCCGCCTGATTTGGAGCCCTAAGGTCCAACCTGCCCACGACCAGAAAGGCTCAGACATGGGCAGGTCCAGAAAACCCAACCAATAGATCCGACGTCGAAGGGACGGCGGAGAAAGTACAAAATGGCCATGCCTCCAAATAAATACTAGCATGACTGCCGCAATTAATGACCTGACAATATACGTACCCTGGTAACAGGTATATCTGATCAAAAGATCTCGCAAAGGGATCAACTCCAGCACTATAAATAACAGGGAGAAGCCCTCAAGGCCCTCCCTGAGGCAACTCGAGAGGAAAAGAGAGATTGTTATCTTACTTCTCACTAGTGCATATTTGGAAGCACCATCTTTCCCCAAGACATACATCCCGTGTGGTGGAACTGGGTCACCAACTTTTTTACCTCTCATGCGATTGCTTTAACCTTTGGGTCGGACCCTCCACTCACATAAGAGGTCCGATCGTTTGAGTTGTTAAGTCAGACCCTCTAATCTTTGGAGTTTCCGATCAATTGGCGTCGTCTGTCGGAACGATTATCAGTTGATAACATTTCCTGACTCTCGAAGTCCTCACAATGGCTCTTACAACTCGCAACTCCTCCCAGCTGGCCTCGAGAAAGCATCGGCTCAGGCTAAATCCAGCGTTTCGGTATCCAAGAGACACCCTCATCCAGCCGGACCAAGTAAGGAGAAGCAGAGAGTCCCCGGCCAACTAGTGGAGGACCACGAGCATGACCCCCTCTCGAAGCTGCAAGCGAGGGAGGAGCAGTATCAGGCTATGCTGGCGGCTCTTAGGGCTGAAGAAATTTCAGTCGCGAAGAAACTCCTAAAGATTAGACAGATCCGGGAGTTCAACGAACCCCAGCAGGGAGAGCCCCGCTGGTCAAGCCTCGAAGACGAGCAACAGAGGTGGCGTCGCACCGTGGAGGATGAGAATGCCCACCTGCGCGAACAGCTTGAGAAGCTAAAGTGAGAGCTTAATAGCCTGAAAGGGAAAGCTTCTCCCGACCAGCCAAAAGTTCCTCACCCACCATCGTCAGAAGAAATCTCAAGGGTCAACCCCTGACAACCGACAGCAGAGGGTCGATCCCTGAGATCATCCGCCAAGTCACTAGGGAATGCGGGGCATATGCCCTCAGGCCTATGTCACCACCTACCCCTTCACTGAAGAGGTGATGACAACTCCCCTGCCCAAGAGATACAAGCAACCCGTCATGGCTCCATATGACGGGACGGCGGATCCCAACACTTCGTTGGGAGTTACCACTAAATAATGCTGGTACATGGCTGCCCTAGCGAAGTACTCTGCCAAGTATTTCCATCCTATCTGTCTACCATAGCCCATGAGTGGTTCAATGAACTACCGACCAGACAGATCACGTGCTTTCAAGAGTTGACGGACAAGTTCTACCAATATTTTGCCAAGCAGCAGAGAGTTAGAGACAACCCTGAAAGGTTGTCGGAGGTCCAGCAACAGAAGAATGAATCTTTCCGATCATACCTAGATCGGTTTAAGGCCCAGTACTTTAAATGTAAGCGGCCTCACGATGCCATTGCCATCCAAGGTACCTATACCAAAACCTCTGGTGTGACATCGACGATTTTCTGCCTAGAAATATGGTGAAGCTCTGCGACAGAGCTACAAGGTTCATGGAGAAGGAAGACTCTTTCTGCTCCCGCAGCCAGCTAGCGAAGGGATACGAAGATGATGCCAGTACAGTAGAGGAGGAAAGGGCTTTGATTGAATCCGCCCGTCTCCATCCGCTGAGGCAGCCGCTTCAACAAGTGCAAGGTTAGCTTCCCGGAGTGGAGAAATGATCAGCCGAGCAAGGGTTGAAATAGTAGACCTCGTCAACCTAGGGGGGATTACTTTAAAGAATACACTCCCCTAGTCGTAAATCAGGTGGACGTGCTGACGGAGGTATGGTCAACGGACAAAGACTTATTACCCCTACCTAAGCCAATGAAGAAAAAGGTCAACTCTGGGCCCTATTGCAAGTACCACAAGGCCCAGGGGCACGCCACTGAGGACTGCCAAGATTTGCGGGACCAAATCGAATCCCAGATTCCGCATGAAAATCTGGCCCATTTTATCAGGCGAAGCGAGGGCCATGGTAAAGGCAAAGGGCCCATGGAGGGCCCAAAAGATTACCATAAGGAAAAGCTTCGGCATTTCCGTGGGGTCAACATGGTACTCACTGAGGGTAGAGAGCCCAATGACACCATTGCCTACCGCCTCGAGTAGGCCGTATCCCCCCTGCTCTCCCTGGCTAGGTACCACCGCTGGATTATGGCGACTATGCCTAGATTGCCCCAACGTATTCACTACCCGCCCCCCGCAGGCGCGGAGGTTGAAGTAATTTTCGAGGTCAACGCCACCCCAAGTCAGCAATCCAGTCCTTCCAGGCGGGTGGTCCATAGTACTTTCACTACCTTCCAGTGGGGTGAGAGAGTTCCCGTTAAGCAAGCAACCTCCCGACTGTTTGCCTCGCTCCCAAATCTAGCAGAGCACACTAACCCATTACTGGTAACGCACCTACTAGCAGGTCGACAACAACCCCAGCTCCTCATTGACGAAGGTAGTGCCATGGACGTCCTCTTCCTTAAAACCCTATGCCAATTGGGTTTCACGGAAGAACACCTCTCCCCTTCAGTTCACCCGATTGTAGGATTCAGTAACCACAAGGTAATGCCAAAAGGAGAGATCAACCTCCCCTTGTCTGTTTGCGACAAAGACAGGCACCTTAACCAGACAGCTACGTTTGTAGTGGCTGGATTAACAGTGACATTCGACAACATCCTCAGTCGCCCCACTACCCATGCATTTCGTTTGATCCCTTCATCATACTTCCAATTTGTTCTTTTTTAATCTCCACACCAAGTAGGAATAGTACACGAGAATCAGACGGCCAGGCACAAACTCCTCAGAATCGAGCTAAAGCGATCCCTGGAACCAAAGCCCCCCAAGTCACGAAAATGGGGGAAGAAAAGGAATCAAATCTAGGCAATCCAGGGAATCCATAGGGACCCCATAGAACGAAGTTTGGGGTGTAAAAATTCCATAACACCCCGAAAAAACAAAGGGAATCCATAGGGACCCTTGGGGAGGGTCATTTCAGTAAGTGTGACAAGTTTCAGAGGTTTGCTACCCAGCACCACTTGCTGCTCGAAAAGTTAGTGCATGTAATGTTGCCCATCCCCTTTGCGAAATGGGGCATGGACTTCGTTGGGCCTTTTCCGCCAACCCCGGCTCAGAAGCAGTTTATACCAGTGGCTGTCGATCTCCAAATGGATCCAAGATGAAGCCATGGCCAACCCAACAGCTGATAGAGTTATATCCTTCGTCCGAAAGAGCATTATAGCTCGATATAGGGTACCTCATTATACTATCACGGACAATGGAACCCAATTCGCCTGGAAAAAGTTCAAAGAATTTTGCAACAGCTGAGATATCCTCATGTGCTTCATGTCGGTGGGACATCCCTAAGCGAACGGACAAGCGAAAACGACCAACTGCACCATCATCTTAGCGCTCAAATGCCGACTGGATTCAACCAAAGGGAGATGGGCGAACGAGTTGCCGACATCCTTTGGAGCTACAGGACTTACCAGAGGACTTCCACGGGCCATACACCATTTAGCCTGGTATATGGCATGGAAGCCCGGTTGCCTATCAAAACAGTCATCTCCACTTGTAGGACACAACTCTATAACCCCGCCACCAATGATGATCAAATTTGCCTATCCCTAGACCTCTTGGATGAGCTGAGGGATAAGGCATCAGAAATAGCACTCAAACATAAAGAAGCCACCGCTGCCTCCTACAATAAGCACATTCATAAACAGACATTCTCCCAAGGAGACTTAGTCCTACGCAAGTGTGAAATCTCCATGCCAAATCAGTCAGGCGAGAAGCTAGACCCACACTAGAAAGGACCTTAGTCCGGGAGACTTCTACGAAGTACAAACCTTAGGCGACAAAGGCATCCCCCGCACCTGGCATACGAGCAACTTACGATTGTATAATATATAAATACAGACAACCAATAAAAATAGAAATTTTCTTTCTTCATTCAAAAAGGGGTGTTGCCGGTTACATTTTAAAAAGAGAGAGAGACAAGAAGAAAAAGGCAACACTGGCGGAGGGCTCAGGGACTCTGCACCCATAACCCAAAAATATCCCCACCAGGCACGAGCGAAAGGCGGAGCGGGCCCATCACCCCTAAAGACGGTTCGATGGCCCCTGGTCGGTCTACCCCCTCCTCGTCAACTAGCTGATCCATGAGCGGCCCTACGGGTTTTTTGTCGACAATAAGACCAGCGACCCTCAAACGGTCATACTCCGACATCAACTGGTCAATAGACCAATTACACAGCTCCTCAATAGAGGTGTGCCTTCCTGTGATAAGGGCCCACATGGCAGCCAGCGTCAGCTTCCCGACCTCCTTCGAGACTTCCTCCCAACTCGCTGCCATAGATGGATCTGAGGCATAAAATGCCATCACCGTCTCTGCATCCAATCCCAACCCTGTAGCCTCCTTCAGCTCCGCCACACACTAGCCCCTTTCCTCCACGAGTTGTCGGGCTCTATCGAGGTCAGCCCTCAAGTCCCCCATAGTGGCCTCTGCCTTCTCCAAACTTACTCGCATAAAAGCAAGTCTATCAATCAAGGCGCTTAGGCGGACCCACTCTTCTTCAAGAGCCCTCTCATACCTCCCTCCACAGATGAAGAATGCTCCACCTTGAGCACTTCCACCTCCTTCTTCAAAGAAAGGATGCTGGTGTAGGTGACCAAGAGGCGCTCAGACAAGCCCCCTAGAGCCTCCAAACGAGAGCCATGTGCTTTGATGAGGCTCTCCTCCAACCCCTCGCCGGTGCGGAAGGCCCTCCTCAGAGCAGAGCCAACCTTCTTCAGCTCCTCCAGCTGGCCCACATCATTGGCCACCTACTGCTGGGAACGGAGCTTTCGCTCAGCCTCCTCTGCCACCTCCTACGCGGCAACGGCCTCCACCACTTGGCGGAATAACTGTCGATGCTCTACTTTGGCCATGATAGCCCATTGGGCAACCAGGTCTGCCCCGTCAAAATTGCCAGCTAGGCTGGGGAGCTCTACAGGAGCATCATCACGTGAAATAAAGGACCTAAGCAAGTCAGCCTGCAACCCACGAGCATGCAATAAAAAGCTCTGGCCAGAGAAAAATTGCCAAAGGACAGGCCCCAAGAGCTTACCACACACATGCAATAAAAGAAGGCATGGTTGAAATTTATGCCCCTAAGCACAGAGGTGGCCCAAGATAGGACATCATTGAGTTGCCTTAGCACCTACCATTCTAAACCAGGGGCACTATTTGATGCCCCCGACCGAACCGACATCACCCATTCTAGTACGGAGCCACTAGGAGCACCCTCCAGCATGGATCCAACAACGGATCCGACAGTATGACCGATCATCCCTAAACCCCCCCCCCCCCCCCCCCCCCCCCCCGACCTAGGGGATCCACTAAGACTCATGCACCCGTAGAGCTCCACCGGTAGTACGGCTAGTCAAAGATGCTACCAGTAATGCCCATCTCTTGCGCCAGCAGGGCGAACGCTCCAGGAGCAAACAACGAAACCGGGAAGCTGACAATACCCCCCTGATGTATCGCCTCCAAAGCCATCTCCGAGGGGGAGTCACTCAAGGTAATCGCCTCAGGCAGCCCAGACGGCTTCAAGGGGGCAGAAGGCACACCTACCCCTCACCCGTGTCAGGACTCCGCAGAGAGGATGTCGTTGACTCCTCTCGCGGAACCTCCACACGGCAACCCTTCTTGGTCCACCTCAAGGGGACCTCCGGCTCCTTCGTCGCCTCTTCAATGGCCTCCTCTTCCTCCTCCTCCTCCTTCCACTTTAGCCCCTTCTGATAAGCAGGCTGACTCCCTTCCCCCTGTTCCACTGGCCTCTCTTCGCCATGCCGAGACCCACGGCAAGTTGAGCCACTACCTCAATGCTTGGACGGAACCGATCGAGCAAATCACTCAAAAGCTGCAACCAAAAATACTGGATTAATAAGTAGCTAACAAGTGCAATATATGACAGCTATTCCTCCCCCCCCCCCCCCCCCCCACTTACATGACAAAGGCAACGAATCCACTACCCATGACAACGCCTCATGGACGTTCTTCCGCCTGAGCTCCGACCAAGCAATCGAACCAAACTTAATTATTTTTTCTGCATCTGCCTGCACAGGCAGGTCAAGCTCCTTGGGTCGGGGCAGCTGATCCCTCTCAGGCGGGCCTTGCCAAGTATAGGGGACTTCAAGGTCTTTGATATTGGAAAGAAAAAAGAAATTGTTATCTTGCCCCTGCAAATTATCGGGGAGATCCACTATCCGATACCCAGCCTACCGACTGTACAGAGTATAAGTGCTTGAGGGCGACTTGCCCTTCTTCACCTTTAGGGGCATCAACCCAAAAAGAAGGCGGAATAAAACCAGCCGGGAGACAATCCCCAAGTGAAGGCAAATGGCAGTAAAGGCATTCAAAACCAGCCAGCAATTAAGGCCAAGCTGTGAAAGGACGAGGCTGCAAAAGGAAAGAAAATAAGACAAAAACGGGTTCAAAGGTACCCATAGGTCGTGCTCTATGGTATGTTTACAAATTATAAACATGTCATTTGACCCGTCCAAACATAGACAAGTCTGGGGCCCATAAGCGTGAAATGACACACCACTGAGTCTATACTCCCCCAAAAAAGATAAAATGGCAGACCGACTACGAAAGTCCGACGAAAGGTTATACAAATCCCTCGTCTCAAAAGAAACCCCGGAAGAGGGAGCAACGGACTTACCATTGCTTGTAAATCTCGATATGATGATTCTTCCTCTAAAAAACCTTGAGACGAAGATGCTCCGAAAAAGGACACTCTCTCACGACACCCCTGCTAGGAGTAAATACCGCGCACAGTGCTCTCCAAGGTAGGTGGGGCATTAACTATGGCCCACCACCCCTATATATACACCCCACAGAGGGCGGTTCCCCCCCTTCGGGTCGCATGATACGAAAAAATCAAATCCCACCGTATTTAGCATGGATTCCAAATGCACCGCCAAAAGCGAAAAATACCTCAACAATCATTACAGACATTAAAAACCTCCTGCACTGTCGCAGAGAGGGCAATCCCATTAATGGTAAGCACAACACTTGAGGCCTTCACCTCGTCATAACAGCAATTAATGCTAGACCTTTCAAACAATAAAACAAAATATCAATCACGCAATAATTAGCCATTACTTGCGGAAAAAAAATAGGCGAACACGCTTCATGCTGCCTCTTAAGGACGGAAATACAATAGGCAGTGAGCCTCATGCCACCTCTTAAGGCTAGTAATACAGTAGGCAAACGTGCCTCCTCCCTCTTAAGGACAGCACTACACTAGGCGAATACCCTTTAAGTCACCCCTTAAAGTCAAGTAACATAATAGATAGACATTCGGGGCAAATTCCGCTACATAACAAATGCTCCCCCGCTCAAATAAACAACTGGGACAACATTTGAGGGCATTACTTATCACGGAGTTTTTAACCACAACCGTTACTCTCTTAGCAAGCATCCACTAGCTCGAGAGTAAGGGTCATATGATGGGCAAAAAATGCCCTCGATCCCAAAACTCCGCAAAAAAACCTCAAAAAAAAAAGAAGGATCCGACTCAGAAAGACTCGGATGCAGGTGGGTCTGGGAATCCGACCTGCCTACATCCAAAGAAAGACTCACAAATGGATCTGGAAATCTGACCCGCCTTATCCGAGGCCCTGAGGTCCAACCAGCCCACGACCAGAAAGGCCTAGACATGGACAGGTCCAGAAAACCCAACCAATAGATCCAACACTGAAGGGACGACGGAGAAAGTACAACATAGTCATACCTCCAAATAAATACTAACATGATCGTCACAATTAATGACCTGACAACATATATACCCTGATAACATGTATATCCGATCAGAAGATCTCGCAAAGGGATCAACTCCAGTACTATAAATAACAGGGAGAGGCCCTCAAGGCCCTCCAAGAAAAGAGAGATTGCAATATTACGTCTTACTAGTACATATTTGAGAGCATCATCCTCTTCACAGACGTACACCCTTTATAGTGGAAATGAGTCACCTACTTCTTTGCCTCTCGTGCAATTGCTTTAATCTTTAGGTCAAATCCTCTGCTTACATAGGAGATCCAATCGTTTGAATTGTTGAGTCAAACCCTCCAATCTTTAGAGTTTCCGATCAATTTGCTAACATTGGAAGTTGGTTTAAGCAGCACATCCCATTTTGAGGTTGGTCTAAAAGCCTAGGCCCCAGACACAAATATTAGCAAATGATAACACCACTAATGAGTAGCCAGTTGCAAATTGTTAAAATATTTTGTTAGCATGTTTTCTCACTCCTCTCTCAAGATCACTTTCTGATTTGATTTCATTTATTTTATATTCTCGAATAAGTAATTAAGAGATCAATTTAAGATTAGTGACAGTATATTGAAGAAAAGATATGCTGCTGAAACTATTGACTATTACTTTAGAAATAAGAAACAAAATTGTGATCAAATTTCAGAAAATGAGTAATAAAGTGAAAAATCCAAAGAACATACAGCAATAGTTCCCTTATATGATGACCTGATCTTCAAATGGACCAAAAATGACTAATGAATAGGATGTGGTTGATGAAGCATTATTGAAAATCCAAGCATATACAATTATAACGTATGACAACTTTTTGAGATGAGCATTCCATTATGACAGGCTCTTGAATCTAATTGGATTCAACGTGACTTAGATATTTTATCCTTGAAAGAGTTGCAAAAATATAAGGACCTATGGTTGATCAGATGAATACAATCGCCTTATGTTGAATAATTGGGGTTACAATATGTTGTTTGGAGCGAATAGAAACAAAGTAAGAGTTCCTCAAAATAGACCCACAATCTTTAGGCAAGGATGACATAATAGTCTAATAGATATGTTATATGGTATCTGCAGTGTCAGCATAGATTCTGAAAACGATGTGCCGATAAATGCAGCCAACTTCCAAAGTCCGTGAGAAAAGCAAAGGAACCCCCTCCCCAGGGTCAAAAATGCCTCAGTCAAATTTACTGCATAAACTGTATAAGATGAAAGCCATGCAACATTCTATGTCAAAGACTATGTCAAAACTATGTGCTTAACATTATGAGTGATTACTGGATTATTTGAAAGACCATCCAAGGGATTGTTGCAACAAAAAACTACAATGAAGTTAAGCTGTGAGAAGATAGATGCATACCCCAATCATTGCTCATTATTTTGGAAAGAGAACTGTAAAGTCCAGCATTTTCCTAAGTGCAATTCTCTAAAATACAAGTTTAATGACAACGACCTCATCAAAGTAAGAGGCATAAGCTGGAGAAGTTGCTTTAATACTGCCTTTTGATTCTAAGACTCCAATGTATCTTTGACATAGAAAATAGAACAGTAAATGTCATGGCACAATAATGGAGCCTAATTCTAGAGGTTGATGTGTCAAACCATTGATTCTAAAGAATGGATCAAGTTCAACAACGTGTTTCCAAACTTTGCAATGTTCACAAGGTCAAGCTTAGTCTTCAAGCGATGCCTTCAATCCTTATGCTAATATCATCACTTAGACAATACAACCAGTAGTTATCATTATGTATAACTTGCCTCTATAGATGTATATCCTTTAATCAAATCAAACCCAAGCAGTTGATGTGTACCTATAACCATTTGTTAAGGAGTCAATGCTTATTATAAAACATGAATATAAAGTTATGATGCACACAAAAAGGGGATACATTCAATGTGTGTGGCGCTAGTATGGATCATCAGCCACTAGACCATTTCATAAATTTGTCAAGTTGCTGTGAAAAGGGTAAACTTACACATCTTGTATATGCAAAAACATAGGTAGGTGAACCCACTTAAATGAGCTGGTAGTTGAGTAGATGGACTCTCAACCAAAAGACCACAATACAGATCTTACCTTACGCAAAAAAGAGCACGTGGTAGGTGACTCAATGATTGTGGGAAGCAGTATTATATAAGCCCTTGTCGCTTCCTTCTATGTGGGCAAAAATTGGAGGATCTTTGATAACAATTAACAAATTCCTTGGATAATTGACAAGGAAATGCCTTAGCCTATCATGTCTGCATGGGCTAAATTATGGAGATGGCAAAGAGAATTGCAAAGCATGTCGCTGGCCTATCTTTTTAAAGTGGTCAAGGACAAGTTCTCAGGAAGAAGAGCATATTCTTCTAAGAGATGCCTAAGTGGCAATTTTCGTAAATTCAAAATAATCAAAATGTGATGTACATCCAAAGGAACCTGGCAAAGAACATTCTTTGGATTCAGGATCTCCGTAATAATTGAAAGTATAAATTGAAAGCAAAACAAGATCTTAAACAATTGAATATACAGAGTTATGCCCAGAGGATCTAGGTTACTAAACATAAATTTCCATATGCAAGTTGAAAATTTTTCTAATCTAACACGGCTAATCCTCAATACTTATATTTCTATCAATTCCCTCATTTACGAGGTTCTTTTAATGCCCCCCTTCCCCTTCCCCTAAACATATATTGAAACCTGCTCACATCATTGCCCAAAATGGCATATGACTCTGGCAAAGAGTACCTAAAGCCTCGTTGGTAGAGGTTTTATCCAATGTATCAAGGCTTAAAGCTAATAGTGAAAAAGTTTTATTCTCCACCTATCACATCTCTCTCTCACCAATCATATCTACCGCCACTATCTCACTCTTACCTATCACATCCACCTATCACATCTATCCTATTAACCCACTCCCAATTCAAATAAAAACAAAAATTAATACTAACATATCAACTCAACTATCCTATCCACACCCATCCACTTATCCCTCCTTAAGACTTCCTAAACTTTATCCAATCTTAAACTTTAACCTCTACCAAACAAAACCTTAGGCATTAAGCTCAAAATTGACATGTACTGCAATCAAAAGATTTCTTACTTAATTATACAATTCGCCAACATTTATGGCATGTTACTCTACCCTTTACATAATTCTGCACAAATAGAATACGCATGCCATTCAAGTTCTCAACATGTATAGCTGTACATAACTACAGATATCTATGGAATATCCATCCTCTGTCCCCCACATCATATTGTTTCCATCCATTTGAGGGATGAAAGTTGCTACAGCTATGTTTAGGACTCCATTCACATATTGGTCTCATTCATACAGGAATAGATTCTATCATCCATAGTGGATAAATGTGTTATCCTTTGTTTTCTTTTGCTCCTTTTTTTTCACATCTCTCTTGACTCTCTCTCTTGGTTATGAATGCAGCATTCTCTGTGTCTTCATTTGATAAAATGACTCAAGCAGTCAGACTTCTCACTGAAAAAAACCTTGTAGCAAACAAGCAGTCCTTGTCCAAAATTCTCAATTGGTAGCTTTACATACCTGCAAAGTCAAGGGTGCATCGGACTTGATAATGAAAAGGATGCCCAGCATTGTAGTATCCTGTTAGGATTGCGCTCGTGTAATTTTAGCTCCCAAATTTCAACCATTCGTAGCAAAGGAAATGGTCAGCATAGGCCCTCCTCTTCTACAACAGGAAAAGACAAATCCTCCTTCCACATAACAAGGAATATCTAGTTTTTCCAAAATTCAAACTTAGGGAGTGGGAAATGGCCCACGAGATTTAGCTTCAATGTCATTTGATGTCACCATCCCCATTCAAGTGGAACTCATTTGATTGCCTAGTCTATTTAGCCCACTAATTTAGTAGAAAACTCGAGTAAAAAAGGGAGTCAAGCACAAAGTCATTCATGAGGAAAATACAAGGGAAAAACAAGTATATAAAAATTAGTCCACAGGCATGAAACGAGAAAAAGGGAAAAAAGAGTTCCTGTATGGTATATCAAATTGTGCTTAGCACTGTGGAATTGGATGAAAATGCACCAAGGGAACCAATCAATCTAAACAAATTGTAATTTGTATGTGCATGCTCTGTGTGTGTGTGTGTGTGTGTGTGTGTGTGTGTGAGCACGTGCATACGTGTGCATGCATGTAGGCGCATGTGGGGATGGACACGAAGGTATGTGCAGCCTAATTGTTTGCCTGTCACAGCTACCTGCATTACTCTGCTAGTAAATTTTGAATGTGAGAAACCCAAGATATTCCCGACTTCCCCAGTATCCAATGCCCAGTAGGTGACACTCCCATCTTGCACCTTCCCTGCCCTCCTGTGCATATGTCCTGCCTCCTTGATCTTTCCATTCAACATATCTCAGCTTACTTGTCACCTGTTTTGCAAAATGAATTCTTTCTTATTATTTCACAAGTTTGACAAAACACTTGAAGCATTTTTTATTAATCTTATTGAACTCATAATAACTCTAGTAGCTTTACTGTGGTTTGTTCTTAAATTGGTGATAGCAGAAACACTAACACACAATCTTCAAAGTTGAATGGACATAACAACTGACCCAATATGATTAATAGTCACAGTTTACGCTTTACAGATTTGATTGGATCAGCTTAACTGCAAGGACAGCTTGGATTGAATCCACAGATCTCACCCCATTGTTATGGATTGGATTGCTCAGTTTGATAGGACCAGATCCATCTGTAACCATACCATTTGCTTGTGAAAACATTGACATAAACCATCAGTTTTAGCAAATAGCAAAGCCTGGGTCAAAGCTAATCAATCAATCCAACATCATACCCTCCATATCTCTCAGAGCAGAGGAACCAACTTCCAAAACCCTAGCAGCGCCAACTCCCACCACAGCCCTCCCCCCACCCCCCCTCCCGCCCAACAAAAAGAAAAGAAAAACCAAGGCCTTTTTCCAGTTATCCACCACCAAGGGCCCCTGACAGGTATTAATCTAGCCAGGAACCCCTCCTACTCCACTCACACACCATCACGCCTCTCCTCACCCTCCATCTCCTCCTTGCATGGGGGATCTCATCTATTCCCTCCCCTGGCCACGTCACTTGCCCCCCTCAAGTTCTTCATCTCCTTGGCCCTTCATCTCCAAGACTTCAACTTGTGCCACAATAGCTGAGTGGTCTTCTGCACGTCCCCAGCAGACCTTGGGTACCCTTTTCCTTGCAACCTTCTATGTTAGGGTAGGCCCAACACCAACAAGCTTCAAAACAATCCTCTTTTGTGTGACACACGCTACAAAGGCCTAACCATGGGAGATTGATATGGCCAAGGCTGATATCCACCCCCCATGTGATCCCCATTCTCTTCAATGTGTACCATGAGGTAACGCCAGTTAGGAGGATGCCCAAACCAATTGGACCAACTATTAGGGGTGGCCAGCTCTAACCATGTTCAGCTTCAATGCAAGCCCTAATTGCAATGATTGGAGGACTGCCCCTCAATTTAGAGGAAAAACTGTTGAAATCCATCAACCAGATACGAAGATGGTTGACAACACAGGAAGAGCTCCAGTTTGTTGAAGAACTCAAGATCTGCCTACCACAACCGCAGTTGCCTTCTCTAGTTTTTATTCTTTGTTGAGTGTAGGATTCAAGTCTCTCTTTGATGCTACTCTCTAAAGTAGCACCAGATTCTGATGTTCCTCTGTGGTGATTCACATCCATCTTCATCTTCATGCGAGAATATCATTGTTCATAGCTAGGATTCTGTGCTAAGTGATCACCAGGGATGTCGCCCGTGAAGAAGCATCACTTCTTTCCTTTGTTCTTGTTTTTCTTGTTCTTGCTATTGTGTTGTTTCCCTTCAGAGGCTTAGCCCCCAATTTTTGGGTTTCTATCCTACAACCTTCGGGCTCAACTACTGGTATTCCCTGAGTCTTCATCAAGATTCAATACTTCCCACCCTTTCGGTGTATTGCTCCATGATGTATAAATTTTCATTGATTGTATTACCTCTTTATTAATGAAAATTGACTTTAGGCATTGAGGAAAAAGAAAGAAAGAAAGAATACATCTCTTAATCTCAACAATGATAAATGTTGAATGAGTATTATTTTAAACTAAGTTGAACGTTGCATTTTGAACAAGAGTCATTACTAAGTTTAAGGGTTTTAAAATATATGGACCATATGTAAAGCAATTACTCAAGGAACCTTGCAAAAACCATATATATATGGACACCTCTCAAGTGTAGGGTAGTTAGTCATAAACGCCCATCAAGTTAAAATATATCAAATCTGCCATTACCTTCCACAATAGATGTTAAAAAATATCCTTGCTAGCCCTATCTAAAACACCAAATTACAAAAATGACAATGCCCTAAAGCCTTCTCACTTGCAAGGGTTACAAATCTACAAAGCCTGAGTTCAATGGTTGCAATAGGAGATTGGAGAGCATGGACTTGAGCAAGAATGGCAAAGAGTTGTTAGGGGTGTCCGAAATCAGCTCATTTCGGTTTTGACACATCTTTACAAATCAAACTGTATTTTTGATTCTCTAGAAATCCAAACCAAAATCAAACCAGTTCTCCATGGTATCCAGATTTTTTTGGGCTGGCTCAAAAACTAGTTAGAACCATCTAGAATTGGTCAAACACTTTTTAACTAACGGCAGCCGAAGGATGAGAAACCAAGAAATTTACTAGAGTAAATAGCGTAAACGAAGTTGTAGATAAAACAAGTCACCATCTATTATATTGCAGTCACTTAACGTTTTTTTTTTTTTTGAGAGGATTGTAGTCACCTAACATTAATCTTCAACCAACGAAAAAAAAAAAACATTAAGATACCAAAATAAGGCATTCAAATACAATAATAGGACTGGATGAGGGACAAGAAGGGTTAGGGGATCATGGAATGGGATTAGGTGTGGGGTTTCAGAATTGGGATATTTTTTTTAATTAAGTTAAAAAGCAGTTCTCAAAATAAGAAAACCAGTAAAAGAACCAGTCTTTTAGTTCTTATTTGGAACCAAAAACCAAACCAAATATATGCCAGTTCAGTTCGGATTAGTTTTGCAGTTCATTTGGTGTTTTTTTTTTTTTTTTTTTGAGGTAGCAGATGGCATCTTCGCAGCCATAGGGATGTCTGTCTCCAGTTGCTCAACCTTCTAGGAGACACCGGCTATTACTGAAGAGTGGATCTTGTATCCAAGCATGATGAGGAACTCATCCTCCCGAACATCTAGGTGGCTTTCATGGGTTGCCATCCTCATCTTCCTCTGCAGCCTGCAGGTGCATTGCAGTGCATGGTGTAAGGTGGTAGCAGTCATACTTCCTACTTGAACATAGGGGTGTGGTGAAGAAGGGGCAGTGGTGGTGAGGTAGAGAAAAAGGGAAGGGGAGTGGAGGAAGGACCATCAAATGAGCGATGAAGGGGGAGGAGAAAGAGACAATTGGAGGAGGATAAGTGGTTTTTTCAAAAAAAAACTTATTAAGTTCATTTGCCTCTGATAACACTTTCAGGGGAAAAAAATGCCTCTGATAAGATTAGCTTCAGGATGCTTGTGAACTCTAACTGTAGTTGAAATCAACTCAACCATGGTTTAATGGCGAGATTGAGAATAACAAGGGGGCATAGCTTCCCATAAAAAAAGAAAAAAAGAGTGGTTCGCATAAGGATGCCCATGTAAATACAATTTTGGTATGGGTTCGCATGCAAGTGCCATGCATGTAAAGCTCTTAAATTTAATAATCTACAGATTTTTAGTTTCAGATTTTGGAATTTAAAGAAGCTGTTATGGTTAGTAAACAACCTTTATGCCTCTTGAAAACAGCAAATTTGGAGTTAGGGAGTCAGTAGGGGCCAGGAGCTCAGGTTTACTATAGAAATTAACCTTCAACCTATGATGCTGTTTCAACAGATCCTGTGGGGAATTTTGGATAAGACAAAGGTGCCAATTATGTATATTGTTGGGAATAAGGAGGCCACGTGGCAGTCGGTCAGGAGGCCTTTAGGGCCGGCGGGTATTAGTCCAAGAGTCCTCATTTGGGTTTTGCTTAAGTTCCAAGCTTTGTTTATTTGTTAAGTTGATTTTTAGGAAAGTTGTTTAGAGGATTTGATTTGTTTTGAAAATTTGTTCTTCCTTATTTAGAGATAAGATTAGTTGCTTATTTTAGATGATATATTCTTTTTTCTATAAAAGAGGATTTTCCTATTGTATTTACCTTTGAGTTAAAAGCAATAATATTTCCCACATCTCAAACCCCTCTCCCTCTCCCTCTCTCCTCTCAAGGCAGCTGGCCACCCTCCACAGCCGCTGGCCACCATCACCGGCCAGCCACCATCAGTAGCCGGTGGCTGCTGCTCCTCCTCTCCCTGTTCCAATGTGGAACAGCCCCTACTAGGGCTGTTTTTCCACACGCCTAGAACCCTCCATGCTCCAAACATGCACAAATCCTGACATGTATAATCCACAAAAAAAAAAATGCTAGAGCTATAACTTGTACATTCTTTCAGATGACATTCAATTTAAGGTCTAACATCAGCCTATTGTCAAATTTAAGAACTTGCCTTAACTTAAACAACAATTAATCAAAATTTTCACACCCATAAACCCTATCTTGATTTTGTTAGCCAAAAGAGTGGTTCACATGTATACACTGTAAAGTCAAAGACTGGCTCTGGCATCTTAAGTTTTAAGGATAACAGATATTTAGATGGGGGAAATAAGACAAGCATTTACCATCATTCATCTCATTTGAAAACTATTTTCATCTTTTTCTTTTTTGATCTTCCTTTCTTGAGAATGTGGCAAGCGTCGAAGTTGCATGTTGGTCACCAAGAACCTCCTCTTTGCTTTCATCTTCCGCCTCTCCATTGAAAGCCTCTGTTTCGTCAGTAGATGCCTCTTCCTCTTCTGGATGTTTAGTTCCACTCTCTAGCTTCGATATGCGGTCTCGCAATTCCCTCAGTTTACCTTTCTTCAAATTCAAGACAGCAACAAACTGTAACCAACATGCAACTGTTGAAATATGAGAAACAAGGTCATGTAGCCAAAATTTCAAAACAAAACAGACCCATGTATAGGCGATGAAGATTCCAAGTATATAACCATAAAATTCCCTTGATATTTACAAACCTTTGCATTACACTAGAGAAAAAAGATGTCCTACTTGTAAGGATGCCTACATAGAAATCTATTGGATCTCCCAAGGAAACAACCAAGCAAATCCTAGGAAAGCGACAATATTCCTGCTACACGAATTGCATTTGTTTTTGTTCTTTGAAAGAAAAATTGCCTCTAATTTCTCACTCACTGTGCCCATAGCAACTAATCACATGAGACTGAGACATCTGGTTTCATGAAAACAACAAAAACCCTGAAAATCAGGACCAGTATCACCCATCCAAATGATAACGGTAAGGTACACAAGCAAAATGAACATGCCAAAGTTAAAATTAATGCAAAATATTTTTATTGTTAATTTTCATATTAAGAGGGTTGAAATATAAGAGTTGTTTCCTTCTGGGACAAATTCCAAACCGTTTCAATCACTTAATTTTATGTTCTGATTGGGTTTGAGTTCTTTTGATTAGATATTGTGGAAACGGGGTAAAGTGGACCTGCTACTAATTACTTTTTGCATGAAAAAACAAAAAACAGTTTACTGCTTTCCCATGGCACTCTAAAAGAGAGATTGTTACTCTCATAGCAAGTAATCAGTAATATATATGGAATAAATTCAAAAATTTACATTTAATGCATATGTCGATGCATAAATACAGAAAGAGGATTCTGAAGTTGTTAAATCGGATCATGGGAAATAAGAATACAGCAAATTGTAGCCAGAGGATACCTTTGAATATGCAGTAGATTCAAAGTCTGCTTTTTCACTTGCTAATCTCTCACTTTGCTCCAAACACTTCTGAGCTTCTAACTTTAGTCTTTCGGATGCTTGTGTCTTCCTAACAACCTCTTCCTACACAAGTGGTGAGGAATGCATGATTTAATTATGGAAATAGCTGATGGATCATTGAACCAAGATCATGATAGATCCTTTAACTATATCATACCAAATACTTTTCAATTTTGTGGAGGATTCCAGACCAAAAAGCAGAAAAACCACAATTTTTTAAGAGAAAGGATGTATTATGTGCCCTACTACCATCAAAAAAAGAATACGCCCTAACATTTTTCTTTGATAGTAAAATAACTGATTAAGCCAATTATGCAGCGTTAGTATGGAGATTTGAAACTCTTTCAAAACTAGTTCGTTATCTATCTATCACCAATTAATAAGCTACCAATCATTTGGTTTGAGTTTCATCAATAGTTTCTCGTGAATGCAGTAAAAGCAAAAAGATTGTCCAAAATACTGATGCAAATAATTTGAAACAAGCATTCACCGTTATGATTTAAACATCTTAAGTAAGAATAACCTAAATTTATGCTGAATTAATTCTATCAAAATCAAGATTCCACAAAACAAGAAATCCAGTGCAAATCAAATAAGGGATAACTACATGCAAGTCTAATAATTTTGTTCCTTTAAGAAGAAACTTGGAAAAAGAAATCAATTGATCCAATGACAATGTTTTCATTTTTTTCTGTTTGGTTGGTCTTTCTTGGGAAACAGGCTTAATAGCAGGTTGTCTCAGTAGATGGGGAACAACGGAGACAATCAACAATCCTAATCTGCATCCTTGATGCCATATATGCCTATGAAATGTACTCATCACAGCTGCAGATTCTAGAGCAAGTCAGATCATCCTCAAATTAGTGAGCTTTTCTCACTTCAATCGAAAGGCATTCTCCACAAGGAAAAGATAATAGCCGAACTTTTGCCTTCTCAAGGTATGAACCTATGAATTATTCAAAGTATGTGCTTTGTGCCTACCTCCTAACAGCTCAGATGCCATCTAAGACAGATTCGAGATTCAGATCTTGAGGTCAATTTATGAAATAGCTTTCTTTGTCAGGAAAATTTCATGAAAGACCTTGATTTCAGAAGTGCAATTTGAGCTAAAAAATCAACTACGAGATTGACCTTTCCTTCCATTGTTATACATATCTGTGGATCCGACCAGCCAGTGGAGGCTATTTGATCCAAACCCACTGCCTAACTAGCACCTACCTGAAAATTTCAATGGCACTTGCTTTCTGGCCAACTTTTCTGGCATGGGGAACTCCCAGTTTTAATAAAAGGCCTATACGTGAAATGGAAGAAAAAAAAAATCTAGACTTCTGCCCTCATAATATTAAGAATCAGACTCATACAAAGTAAACTCAATAAAAGCTGAATTAGGCAACAGCACATACATCAGTTAATTCCTTTCATTGTATAAACATTGTAAATAGTAAATACTCCAAAGATACAGTAGCTTCATCAATTCAATCCAGGTCCTAGATTTCCCTATTTGAAGCATGTTGCCATGAATGGTCCTTGAGTAAACTTGCTCAACAGAATATCCTATTATGACGTTTACTGGGTATGTAAATAAGAGCCAACTTTTTCCTAAGTAAAGATATTCAAGGATGTCACTTTGTTATTAAATTGATAAATTGTGTTTAGCAACTTCAAAGTTTATTATTAGCAACTGATTTTGTCATTATTTCAGTTATCATTAAGTCCTTCCCCATCCTTGATTAGGCTCACATTAACAATCTTCCATTGTCAAGACTTTAAACAAAATTTCACTATTTCATGATGCAAAGTTGGGAAAAATCAAGTACATATAAAATTTATCAGTTAAGATAAATTGCAAGATAATTGATCTACTTTAGAATGCGAAACCAACTACCCACAAGAAAATTTTAATCTAATATCTTTTGCTTTTTTAATAAAAGTAAGTCCTATCATATAATATCTAGAAACTTTTACCTCTTAAAATAAAACTACATATGATTGGAAGGTTTTGTCATAGATTCCTTGCTAGCTACTTAGAAAATTATCTCATAGTTGTGTTGTGTTGCACCATATGATTTACCTCAAGTCAGTGTTCAAGTTGCCAATGGCATGCCAACAATAATGGGGGTTTTGAGGAAATCACTGCATCGACACGCAATAGTTGTCAATATGCAGGTGTGCCATCGATAACGTTGACGATAACCTCTCGATAACTTCGATAACCTTGATATTTCGCTCGTACATATTTTGCTTGTCCCTTGTTGCTACTGTTGCTCCTACTTGTTGCTGCTACTGCTCAAGGGTGCATCGAAGGAGGTTGACAATAGCAAAAGGTGGCAACCAAGGGTCACGAGTGCTTGAGCAACATCAGAGGAGGCAGAGGTGATCGGTGTTGCACGGCAAACAAGCTGAACAGGAAGCGCAGATGGTAGCCAGTATTGATTTGCACAAATTCAATGACTTATACGATTCACAATAGTCTTATATTTAATTTTCTGAATGTCCTAATTAGGTAATTTCCTAAGATCATAAGTCTATTGATAATATATCACTATCACCTACTTCAAACTTCAAGCTGGTAGAAACAATTATGTATTAATTCAACATTTGTGTTTTTATATGTATTTGCATAACATTTTAAAGTTTTAAGTTTTTTTTTTTTACGCGAAAGGGCGATTATCCCAAAGACAACCACCCAAAATCATATCATTCCAAACAACTAAATCACATCAAATTTTACAAAATAGATCCCCAGAATCCCATCTAGGAGGAAATGGAAGAAACAAAATTTTCAACATAGGGTCTTTCTCCCCTAAACAGCACCCCATTCCTCCACAGCCAAACACCCCACAAAATCGCCAAAACCTTGGCTCTATCTCTCTTGGAACGAAAGGTGATCCCTCCATCACGTGCATTTCCCCTACGAAACGAAGACCAGAAGTTAACCACATTCCTATGAGCGATCCAATCGATCCTCATCCTCTACCAAACCTGCACCACAAACAGACACTGAAAGAAAAGGTGCTGGATATCCTCATCGGCACCCCCACAAAGGGGCACACCAGGTCTTCAAACTGGGCCCATCTCGCCCACCAATGTTTCGTCATAATTCTCCCTCTTCTCACCAACCAGACGAAAATCTTCACCTTTAGCGGGCATTCTGCCATCTACAACAATCTGCAATCCCATAAAAAGCCAATGTTCAAGCTAACCGCGCCACTGCCCAACCTGTAATACACCTTTGCCATAGAGAAATCTCCTTCCTCCCAAGAAAAAGCATCAAGACCTTCCTCCAGTGCCCAGCCTACCAATTCCTACAACAGCCACTGGAAATCCTCGCATCTTTGGTCAGAGAGTCCCCCCAGAAAAATTTACTTAATCATTTGTTACTTAATCTACTGTCAGTTAATAATTTATTATTTACTTACAATTTTAATCATTTAAGTGAATTTGTCAACATGCATCAGTACATTGTCGATGTGCCCTCGATGCACATAATTTTCAAGTCATCGATACCTCAACGTGTCTCTGATACATGCACTAAAAAATTTATCAGCACGGCATCGATATCAACACTTAAAACCTTACCTCAAGTATTTAAAAATCCTACATAACCAATTGAGTATATGAGTAAGGCACTTGGCTGAATGACTATCAACAATCAACGTAATACTCGGGAAGGCCAGTTAATAGGTCAAGTGAATGACAGCTTGGTGTAATTGAAGGCCATCTTACACTGCATATTGCATGTATCTCTAGTGCTCTTCTGTTGTACAAATTGATTATTATTTACTTGTTTCAGTTCAATTAATGTTTTAATCCCTTAATTATAACACCATTTCTCTCTAAAAAACTTAAAATTACAGAGCTAAACATGTCTTGAGTGCAATAATCAATATTAATTCACTAAGGCTGTGTTTGGTTGGTGGGTTAAATATTTAATCCGTCACTTAACCCGCCTCCCATTTACACCGTGTTAAGTAGATTTAACTCGGGGTAAAATTATTCCACCCTCTCTGCAGAATAACTTTAACCTATCAAAACGTCCCAACATGTTAACTTACTCATTCCACCATTTATTACACTCCTTCAACTTATTCCACAAACTTATTCCCCTTACCAAACAGGACCTAAACAAACAATTGTGTGATCCAATAGGTTTACTCATCTATTCATCAGTGATCTCCCTGTATTTGTTACCAGTTCATGATTTTAACATCCTTAGTTAATTTCCATATTTTTGATGTCTCCACATCCATTTCACGTTCACAAGTCATACAGTGTGCAGGACTCCTAAAAACACCTTGCAATTTTACAAAATTCAGATAGATAAATAACAGTTTGGGTAGAATTTTGTTGGTCCGAGAACTTATTTGCAGGAAAAGGGCTTGTTCCCGACTGGAAGCAGCTACTATGGCATCACTGCTTTCCCTGTCAGGAGATACTACTCCAATTCAAAGTTGTTGATGTTTCCAATTGGTCATAGCCCAGAAGTTATAATTCATTCAGATAAAACTTCCCTCCTATGGATATGAAAGTTCTCTCACATATGAAGAAATTGTTTAGTTCTAGAAAGAAACATCATAATTCTCCAATGAGCAGCCAAAAAGATATCAAAGCTTCTCAGGACTAGGTATTGTTCCTCAAGTTTCTGAAAAGGTGTTACCACAGCAATTGTAGTGCCGAGTGCTTGAACAGCTATAATGCAATCAAATTTATAAGCAAGCATCTCTTGTAAAATATGAGCAACACCAAATCCCTCTAAAGCCCAAACTTCCATTTCCTCCACCTCTTGCCTCCCGTGTTTGGCCCTTCCTTTAAGGGGTTGTTGTGTGACGAGAACACAATGCCCACTAGGAAGCCCGTGGATTTTTATCAACTTGATGGATTAATTTAAAGATGCAAGACTTTCCCTATCTCATGAACCTCTTGATATTTGACCACATTCGAGTCTCAACACTTTATGACTTAAATGACCCTAGAATGAGATGGCATAAGTATCCATACACGATAATAAACTAATCAATCATATTAGGTGCAATATTATCCAAGAGTTAGGATGGATCATCGGTAATCTCTTAGGAATATGAAAGCATACAAATGGCATCCTTAAGACAGTTATCTGAATCAAATTAGACAATAGTAAATGATTTAGGATGTACATGCATGAAATTTCACATGTAAATGCATGGATAAGCATCGATGATAGAAATACTTTAATGATACGGCTCTACAATAAGAAGAGGGCCTCAATATCGTTGCAATATTAAAAAAGTTAAAAGTATGTTGCTGCTGAATCTTACTAATCAGTTATAACAAAATGCAATGTTTTATAATTAAGGATTTTACATAGATGCTACCATAAACATAAGAAATTACATGCTTGCCATTGACTTCCTAATGTTGCTTTAAATGGCACTAGAAATGTCAAGTCATTTTTATAAATGCCACTCCATTAGTTAGCACCATTAAGTTTAACGATGATAGACCTAAAAATAAGGGGAAAAAAATTACCCTCAAAACTTTTTTTTCCTCTCCCCCACCCACTTTCCCTTCTCCCTCCTCCACCCCCAACCTTCAACAGGCCTCCTTGACAAACCCCGTAGACCTCCTCAAACCTAATTGGTTCTCGTTGAACCTCATCAAACCTCGTCAAGTCTTCTCACACCTCATTAGACCTCGCAGAGGAAGGGAACAAGGATGAAGATGACACTAAAGGATGCCATGAGGGAGAGAAGATCGAAAAGGTGCTTGGCGAGGAGGTAGTGGCACGCTTGGCCTACAGTGGGGCGAAGGGGGAGAAGATAGAGCACTACAAGATCTCAGTCAACACACACAAACACATTCACAAATCTCTCTCTCTCTCTCTCTCTCTCTCTCAATCAATCGAGTCCGCAAAGCTACAAGAAGTCTGTCGACGAAAGGTTTAGTGAGTGAAGGTGGGGGAAAAAGGAAGGAGAAGATGAAAGGAGGAGGGGGAGGGGAAAGAGGATCGGGGAGAAGGGAAAAAAGTTTTGAGGGTAAAAAAATAAATCTTCCTTACTTTTAGGTCCAGTGTCATTATGTTTAACTACGTCAACTAACGAAAGAGTAATTGCAAAAATGACGTGATTTTTTGAGTGGTGTTTAAAGCAATATCGGGAAGTCAATGGAAAGCTCATAATTTAGTGGTATCTATATAAAAATCCTTTTACAATCTAACGCAAAATGGTTGAAAGGGCTTACACTGAGCCGGATGTTTGCATCCATAAGAAAGTTGAGTATATGAAGAGTGATTTTTCTATCATTGGAGGAGGGCTGGCATTTCCATCGCCACTCTAGCTTAGTACCTTCCTTCTCAAATGTCCAAGAAAGCTACATACAAAAGCAAAATAATATTGACAAGAGAAGAAAAGAATTTATTATTTTGTCAGTGCATAAAGCTAAAATCAAATCCATTGACTTCTCTCTTTTGCTACGGATAGAAGTAGAGATAAAACAACCATTCAAATCCATTATAAAGTAGAAACAAATCTTGTATCAAAATCAACCAACAATTGCACTTCCTAAAGGTTCCTTAAAACAACGTTTTCAAAAACTCTGTGAGGTAACATTTGGCAATAGGATAACCCCTAGGTTATTCCACATCTATAATGTATATGTTGCAATGTCCATGGGATACAATGGGGGAGCCCATGTCGTAATTTACACGAGATGTCACATCAAATATATAATTTATTACCATTCAACCAAACTCAAATTAAGTAGTACCAACTTACAACACATGTAATCACTCTTTACAAGGGGCATCTTAGGTGGTGTTTGGTTATGGAAGAAGTTGTAGCCTGGATAAGTTCATGGGTTGGATAAGTGGAGAAAGGTGTTTAGTTGGGTACTAGATAAGTAGCGGGTTACAGCTTCTTCCATGGCCAAATAGCACCTAAGATGCCCCTTCCCACCAACCAAAGAGTATATAGAAGTTTCCCACCAGGTTTCTACTATGGAATTTGACCACTTCCCCTAGTTGATTGAGAGGTGGTTTGCTTGTCTCTTACAATGTTAGGGGTCCTAGACCTACTGGCATTGAATGATGCTTCAATAGAATAATGTAGATCATGATTGGAGCAGAAACCTAGGGAGAAAGGCTTTTAAGTTGGTTACGGTACATCTCAACATCTTAAGTTGGTAAGACAGGGAGTTTAACATAAGGGGCCTGCACTAGGCATGCTTTTACTGTCTGATGGTGCTTGGGATGGCCTAGACTTCAAATTCTACAAAGATGGATTCTGGAAGCATCTGTTTCAGTTGCCAAACTGGACTTTCTCAGGTGCATTTCAAATAATTAAACTCGTTG
The DNA here is from genome assembly GCA_037157565.1 of Thalassia testudinum. NCBI lineage: Eukaryota > Viridiplantae > Streptophyta > Magnoliopsida > Alismatales > Hydrocharitaceae > Thalassia > Thalassia testudinum. The sequence continues at coordinate 89,757,038 of JAZHRO010000012.1, forward strand.
TTAAACCCTTTTCATTGGAGAGCGAGTCTGTTTTAGGGAGCCCACTATCCATTTAATCACATGATTCTTCTACTGGAAAATGTCCCTGCAGCTCTAAGGCCTTTATCATGAAGAAGACCTACATGCAATTTAGGAACTTTCTGGTGGCAGGTGATCCTATCTTTCCCAGGAACTTTTGATTCATTGAAGAGACAAAACCTCTTTTGAAGGAACATGATTTCATGTTGTGACAAAATAGAAGGAGGATTTGACCAAGTACATACCTGAATGATATCTCAGTCTACGTAGGATGCTCACCTAGCTGGATTAATGATGACACAGAGGACCCTTTGCAGTTAGCCAACTTAGCTTCTGAACTGATAATCAACAACAGAGGGTGGTCTCTTTCTTCTCACTCTACAGTAGTTCTTTTGGCACTCCATCTTGAGTAAAATTTCAATTTTCCGAGGAAAAAGGCCATACGTAGAAATTTGATAGCGTAGCTAATGGTTTGATAGGTTCATGACATGTTATTATAAGTCATTAACATATCTAGCTTCTTGTCAATGAATTGTGTGTAAATATCAATCTTGGGTATTCATTTTTTTACCCATAGCAAACAAAAAGGTATGACCCATTTTTCTTTGTGGCATTTGTCCACATACATATGGTATGGAGTGAAATGAAGACATTTTCACACTTAAAAGCCAAAAATCATGACATAATAACTTCTGTGTAGAAATCATTTGCCGATGTAAACAAGGAAGCCTAGTTGCATGCATGTGTTGAATACTGCTCTAGGTTTCAATACTTGGTTCAGCATTCTAACCATAATACTCCATGCAACCCAAGTGACGAAGCAAATTACCCGCTTCTTCTTAGAGGTCCACTACTGCTTGTTCAGGTGAGTGACCAAGCAATTTTTTTGATGGAAATTACTTATAATCAGTACAACATAGTCCAACCTTTTATTTTCAAGGAGTCGCAGCAATCTTCTTCACCTCAAATGAGAAGTGTGTGTCTTATAAATAAGTGTATTTTAGGATCTTTATACAATTTATTGCCATGCATATGTAAATCAACTATTTTGCAGTAAATATAAAACATTAAAAAAATATCCATCCCCCGTTAAATCATACATAATTGCATACCCTTATGCTCCTCATTGGATATCTCCTTCCCACAAAAACCCTAGATTCGAGTACCACCTAGCTATCCTTTAGATTCATCTTCCATATTCTTAACACCCATGCCTCCTATCCATGATCATAGTCAAATCCACATAGCATAACTCTTTGGGCTTCTATCATTCCTTGTATAACTAATTGTGCCATAAATTTTCAGTGCTTAAATAAAAGTAGTGCAAGTTAATTGTTTCATTTTTTCTTGCTCAACATCAAGCATTGGTAGCAACTTGTCTTGCTTTCAACCTAAAATTAGGAGCACATTAAGAGACAAGCCAAAATGAAAATACGTTAAAATTTTGGCTGGTTTATGGATTGTGCAAAGAAGGTCAATAGAGGCCTCAGTGGGAAGTTGTAAGAAATTGAAAGTTGAGCTCTCAAGGGTGTCAGGGAACACCAAAAGTCTCTGAAGGAAATGCAGAATCTTGTTTGTCCATGTACATGGCATATGATTTAAATTAAGACAAGCAATCAATATCCTAACCCCATGCATGGTGGAGGCCTTGATATTGGCTGCAATAGAACAACCAAATTTAAAGAACATCATTACCAAGGCATGATTATCACAAAATGACCTTTCTTCAATCATCATAGACTCGATATACTTGTTCGCTATATTTTGTTCAACTAATCTTACACTAGATGACAAACAAGAAACCCTCCGACCACACATCCTTTACAATCAGCATATTTTGGATTTTCGACACACAAATAAGATACAAACAGAGCCCTATACAATCCAATTTAAAATGAATGAAGAATAGGATTTTAAACCTTGGGTCTGCTCAGGAGGGGTTGAAAGGACTCATTGCGGATGTGGGTGCATCAACCACCAGCCACAGAGCAATGCCAGAGAAAGAACCTACTTCTTTCTATCTTAAAATATGCTGAAATTACATTGAAGTTCGTGCAGCTAGAAATCTTTCCAGTTGCTTCCTTCCCTAACTTTACTTCTGGAATCCCATGGACATGAATTCAGTTTCTTCCAAGGTGAAACGGTATGTTTTTTTTACCACATAAATCAAATAATTAGATCCAAGTGGAGGCAAAAAAATCCACTTAGCTGGTCATACTTAGTCTGAGAAAAGGCATTATTCTTGTAGTTGTACAAAAACTAAAGAATTAGTTGCAATTAGAAGCAAGATTCCATATCTTCATACATGGATCCTTTTCTTAAATCAAAAATAACCCATGGACTAAGCAAAATTTCTATAAATCAAGACGATCTTCCCGTAGGTATTGCCCCAATTCATGCCAATAATTATCTCAGGCAAACCCCGTAGAGCTCGATGTATTGATTGCTACTCCAAACCCTCCCATTCAGACAGTTATGCCCAAGACTCCAAATTCCGCACTCAAACGGCATCCACCCACGAGAATGGCACGGCATTACACAGAGAACCCCCGTAGAGCTCAATATATAGATTGCCATGATCTTCCTGTTACAACAGTACCATCTACTTACTCCAATACCACCCATTCAAACATCCCTGTCCAAATCCCACACTCCAACGGCATCCACCTACGAGAACTGCACCGCATTATGTAGCAAACCCCTGTGGAGCTCAATATATAGATCGATGCCATCATACCCTTACAATAGTACCATCTACTTCCTCCAAAACCTCCCGATCAAACAGCCGTGCCCAAATTCCACACTCAAACAGCATCCACCTACAAGAAATTGTACCACATCAGTTGGAAAACCCTCGTAGAGCTCGATATGTAGATCAGCACAATTTTCCACTTACAACAATACCATCTACTTACTCCAAAAACCTCCCGTTCAAACAGTCGTGTCCAAATTCCTCACTTGAAAGGCATCCACCTATGATAACCACACCGCATTACACAACAAACCCTCGTAGAACTCAATATTAAAGATAGACGCAATTTTCCCTTACAACATCACCAACTACTTACTCCAGAACCTCCCATTCAAACAGTCGTGCCCAAATCCCACACTTGAACGGCATCCACCCACAAGAATCGCACTGCATTACGCGGCGAACCCCCGTCGAGATCAATATATAGATCGGTACAATTTTCCCTCCTTACAATAGCATCATCAACTTCATCCAAAAACCTCCCACTAAAACAGACACGTCCAAATCCCGCACTCGAACGGCATCCGATCCGCCTACGAGGATCACACCGCATTACGCGAAGCACGAAGACGACGGGCAGAGATCACGATCGAAATAAACACGAAGGGAACGAGTCGAATTCGGAGGAAAGATCTCACCCTCCTGCTCCCATTCCCGGCGTCCTCGAAGTGGTACACCGATCCGGGCTGTTGGAACCCTAGGTACCGCTCGGCGAGCGCGACGTACTCCGCCACCGGCTGGTCCCACTGCTCCGCCCTCCTCCTCACCTCCTCCTCCGAAGCTGCGACACGATTCCGAAAGGAAAGGCAGAAGGAAGTCAAGAAACCCTAATTTTCGCCTCCATCGAGATCGGCGGAACGGGGCGTGGTGGATGGGCGGACCAACCGTGGCAGGTCCAGGCGCGGCAGCCGTCGGAGATGGAGAGGTCGAAGCGGGAGGGGTGCCACGTGCCCTTGACGAAGACGGCGTCCTTGGACTTGGGGTCCTCCCCGACGAGGTCCAGCTTCAGGCAGGTGTGCCTCGGCTGGGCACTCATGACCGTTTGCGGAGAAAGAATTACGCCGCGCGAAGCCTCTTCAGGGCAGGGGGCGACGTGTAAGGGGCGGGGGATTTTGATGCTCGCGCGGTCGTCCCGTTCGGTAGAGGATAACCTATTAAATCAGGTGTTTATGTGGAAGAATATTTTGATACTGTTGTTGGATTATCTCGTATATTTTTGTAGGTTAATTTAAAATTTTTTTAAATAATAATATGTTAATCCATAAAGATTATCTTTTTTTTTTACTTTCAAATTAAAATATAGGATAATCCATCTCTTAAAAAGTTATCTTATAAAATTTATTCCTACATCCAAATTAGTTTTAAGTTTAAAATTAAATAAAGTTTAGGAAGTCTTAGTGAAGGATAAGCAGATAAATAAGAAGAGGGTTAGTAGGTGTTGATGTAATAATTAAGTTAATATATTATTATTAAATTTCATTTTTATTTATATTGAGAGTGACTTAGTAGAAGGTAGATATAATAGGTGTGAGTTAGTTAATTGAAGTATATATATAATTGGTGAAGGATAGATGTGATAGGTGATGGTAGATATGATGGGTGAAGAATAAAATTTTTGCATTATTCATACACTATAGCAGTTATGATTGATCCGTACGATAAAAATTTCATTTAAAATCACACCAAATGATGCCATGGATTTTACTTTCTTTTTGGTTTTATTGTGACTTTATACATGAGAGCTAAGATTGTGGTAATATATTTCCAGCAATATTTTAATTTTGATCGATAAATTGGAGATTGAAATTATCCTGCATGAACAATTAATCATAAAATTTAAATCTAATCCAACACTCATAGATCACTCATGTAAATTTTTCTAGATGTTCTACCTCCTTTTTAATTAATACACAGAGATGTTTTGAATGTCTCATGTCGTGTCTATTGATGAATAGAAATACTTAGTCACATTTATAGATGATTGCATTGAATTTACATGGATTTTTCTCGTGGTTCAAAAGTCCCAAAGTCTATAAAATTTTTCAGGAGTTTCATAGTTACATAAAGAATCAATTTCAATCATCTATAAAAGCATTAAAATCGATTAGAGAGGAGAATCCAGACACGCACATCAATGGCTAAAATCTCAAGACATTATTCACTGAATATTCGCTCCCTATAAGCCTCAACAAAATGGGACGGTCGAAAGGAAAAAATTATCACCTTACTGAGATGGCATTGACACTAATGTCCTTCAATCACATTCCACTAAGGTTTTGGTCATACATTTTTACCTTTGCAACCAGCATTATAAATGTTTTGGACTCACCTATTATAGGAGGGAAAACACCTTATGAGCTGCTATTTAATTCCAAACCAACTTATTTGTGATACTTGGATATGTATCATGTCCATTATTAAAATCTTATAACACGCGTAAACTTCAACCGTGAGTCACATTACATATTTTCATTGGTTATTCATAGTTTCATAAAGTCTATTTTTGTTATGATGTAACCATTGACAAAGTTTGGTCAATACATTATATTCTATTTGATAAGTAATTTTTTCCCTTTACCACTATGAGTTTCACATCCAATTTAACTACCACTAACTTTGGTGTTACATTTTCAGTGCTGATCAATTTAATTTATACTTCCATTTCTCCCACTTAATCATTAATTAATGAACTTTTTATGTGAATGTCACTAAAATTTTTTAAAATTACTTAAATAACATTCAATTCACTATATTTACAAATATATCATTAAAAAGTAGCGACATTTTCATATTTGCCACTCCGTCAGCTATAACCGTTAAACTTAACAATTTCGGACTGAAATGTAATAAAAAATTAATTTTTAGTCTTTAAAATTTATTTTTTAGTCCTCAATTTCTTTTTGTCGTCAAATTTTATTTTTTTAATTTTCACCCCTTCCCTCTTCCCTTCCCCTCTCCAGTTCACCTCCCTTCCTCCTCACCTCCGACCACCCCCTCCACCCCCACTCTCCAACCTTCGACCACCTCCTTCGCCCCCTCTCTCACGTGAGGGTAGCGTGGTAGACCTCTAAACATCCGGAGGTTATTTCACAATCTCTACACATCTTTTATAATGACTCATAGCTTCGAAGAATTCTCCAAACTCTGAAGGGCCTTCTCCTAGTTTTTCTCACCCCTACGTATTTTCTCTCTTCTCGTAGGGGAGCTGGGTGCAAGTTTCCACTCCCTTAATTATGTTCAGAAAGAGATGAGGTGGTTGAGAGGATGTAGTAGTTAGAGAGGAGGTGGAGGAGATGATCGGAGATGAGGAGGAAGTGAGGTGAACCGGCGATGAGAAGGGGAGAGGGAGGAGGTGAAAATTAAAAAAATAAAATTTAACGACAAAAAAAAATAATGATTAAAAAATAAATTTTCATAACTAAAAAATATTTTTTTATTATATTTTAATCTAAAATCATTAAATTTAATAGAAAGAGTTACAAATACAAAAATAATGATATTTTTAAAATAACATACCTATAAATATAATAAATTAAATATATTTAAATAATTTCAAAAAAATTTCAAAGACATTCACGTAAAAGTTCCTAAATTCACCACCAAATATATCACCCCCACTACTTAATAATCCCACATCTTCTACCATTCCATCCTAGCAATATATTCCAAGCTCACGTACTGGACATTCCAGCCTATAACATTACCACTCGTTCCATGGGTGGTATCTTCAAGAAGAGGGTTTTCAAATTGGGCGTGCTGCAACTAAAAATGGAACAGAACCCTCCACCTACACAGCTGCAAGCAAAAATTTTATTTGGGTTCGTGCAACGAAAGAGGAGTTCAATGCATTAATAAAAAATGGCACCTTGAGCTTAGTCCCTTTTCAATCAAATATGAATGTAGTCGGTACCAAGTGGATTTTTAAAATCAAACAACTACCAAATGGCCCCAGTAAGAACTACAAAGGTTCTGTTAGTAGCCAAGAGATTTCATCAAACGGGAGAACATGATTATTTTGCCACTTTCAATGCCATTGTCAAACATACCTCAGTTCACCTTCTTCTTACTATTGCTATTAGCAAGGTCTAGTGTCTCCATCAACTTCATGTTCACAATGCTTTGTTGCATGATACCCCTGAAGAGGACGTAACCACAAGGATTCGTCGCTCAAGATAAACCAAACTATGTCTACCACTTGTATAAATCTTTGTATAGTCTAAAACAAGTTCCATGAGCTTGGATCTCAAGGTTGAGCAATTTCCTTATAATTCTTGGTTTTCTAGGCCGATGCTTCACTATTCTTCAAAGTCATTCACGGACAACATGTACTCTTTTTAATTTACGTTGATAACATATTAGTTATTAGTTCCTTAATTACTTTACTCAATCATACCATCCAGCGGATGCAATCTATGTTTCCTAATATATCCCTCATATTTTTTGGGTGTTGCATTTCTAAAGCAACCTCATGGTGTACACATATCACAAAAACGATATATTTTAGACACGTTGAAACGTGTAGATATGGCTAATTCTAATGGTGTCTAGACACCTTTGTCTACAACAACTTATAGTCATCTTCTGAAAGTCAATGGCCAACCTCTATCTGACCCAAACGCCATTCAGACAGATTGTGGGCTCTCTCCAATATATATAGCTTTTACGAGACCTGATATCAACTTTCGTGTGAACAAGTTATCCCAACTTATGCATGCTCCAACTGACCTTCATTTTGAAGCATTGAAAGGTAACACTTTGTTATCTAGAAGATACTAACATGGGAATTCTAATTCCATCCTCAAATAATCTTCAAATAATAGGTCATATACTGATTGAGTCTCATCCGTAGATGATCGACACTCTACTTGGGCTATGTAATTTTTCTAGACCAAAAACCAATCAGTTAGTCATGTAAAAAGCAAGTCATGGTAGATCAATCTAGCATGAAGGTGAAGTAAAGTGCCATTGCGAAATGTACCGTTGAATTGACATGGCTCAAGTCTCTACTAAATGAACTACACATTGAAGTACGAACCCTTCCACTATTATTATGTGATAATATAAGAGCTACATACATGACTGTAAATCCAATTTTTCACTCAAAAATCAAACATATAAATATAGATTTTCAGAAAGTTGCTTCCAAGAAGCTATAGGTACAATAAGTTATCAGTGAGTATCACTTCACCGATGGATTTACAAAACCACTAATTACTGTTCAGTTCATCGGATTGTATTACAGATTGCATCTCGTTGCACGACCCACAAATTCGGGGGGGGTGTGAGCTTATTTGAGTCTTCTTCATTAAAATGTTTATAAGTAAAGGATATCATTGTAACTGATACGTGCCAGTCGGAAAACTGATTAAATATTACTATTTTAAGCCTGGCAGTAGTTGGAAAGAAATACGAATAGAAGGATGTAGCATGGACGTATCCATCTTCTAACCCCAAAGGCGTATATATAACTAAATCTATAACTTTCAGTGTCTTATACGCAATTCACCCCTTACGATTACATCTTTCTCGGCACATTCTCTTAAGGGAAGAAAATAATTTACTCCACTCCTTTCATTTTAGGGAATTAATATGGAGAAAATACAAAAAAAAAAAAGAAAAAAAAAAGGTCCCACCGGGATTCGAACCCAGGTCGCTGGATTCAAAGTCCAGAGTGCTAACCACTACACCATGGAACCGGTCCTGTACTCAAGAATTTATCTTATAAATTTAGCTATTATAACAGATAACTCCCATTCTCTGCTCGTTCTCACAGTTGATCATGGCCTCGTTGCCATCAGATGTACCATCATCTATGCTGCATCTGGAGATCGATTTAGCTCTTTGAAGAGGCAACGATACATTAATAGATGCGAAACTTGTAATGCGATGTGTCTTTGGCTCGTGCTTCTTAATATCTTCCTCGTCAACATTACTTGACAGCTCACTTCATCTTGTGTCCATCACCTATTTCCAAGGAGTTTGCATTCTTACTCATAGCAAGGTCAGGGACAATCTTGACATATTTTGAAATTCGAGGACTACGTTGAAATGGGGTGTAAGTCAAAAACTCTTATATAGATTACTCATCTTCATTTGATGTTAAATGCATACAACCAAGGACTGTTGACGTCACCATAAGAACAAAAAAAAATGTTTTCTTGACATTTATCCCTTCAATGTCCAAATAACCATAATGCTATCTTGGCATTTAACCAAAATAAATGTACATCGAGTTAAGTCCGTCATGACACATACTTACGAGTTTGGATCGAGCGTCAACATGTTGAAACTAGATGTCCCGCAAGGATATGTCATGATAGATTTAACTCAATGTTTATCTTGGTGAAATATTTAGACAACATCATAGTGTTGGAATTTTGTGTCCTGAGCAAGCCAACCTAAGACCAATTACTTAATCGGTGATTGAGATCTAAGAGTTAGATTGTGTGGACATACTAATGTAGTTACATGAGTCTCTTTATACAAATGGGATAATATACTATGCCATGTTGGATATACCGACAATGAGTATCAAAGGATCCAAACGGTTTGGATTGAGGATTTTGATAAGTCATCAAGAATCATCATGATATCCATTTGTACTTTCTAATATGAGAAGAGTAGCAATCTTTTCTGAAATGACCCGCTACCTTTTGAGTTGGTTAAGACGTCTGGATTATTCATCAGATGTCTGTCCAGACATCTGGATAGAGGGTCGGACGGCTGAAAGTAGAAGAACCATACCTTGTTTTCCTTTTCCGCATGCGCACGACTCGTGCACCCCCTCTCTCCTCACCCCTAACCCTAAACCCTTTCCTATTTAAACCCCCACACCCATGCCACTCTTTCCATCCCCACCAGCCAACACCTCCATCTTTCCTTCCTGTCGGCCGCCACCTTCCTCCCAGCCACCACCGCGGCGAGTAGAGAGGAAGAAGAGAGACGGGACGAGGAGGCGGAGGAGAGGGGAGCGAGAGCGTGGGAGGAGCTTGAGGGGAGGAGCTCGCGAGGGAGCTGTGGGTCGTGACACATACTTATGAGTTTGGATCAAGCGTCAACATGTTGAAACTAGATGTTCCGCAAGGATAGGTCACGATAGATTTAACTCAATGTTTATCTTGGTGAAATATTTAGACAACATCATAGTGTTGGAATTTTGTGTCCTGAGCAAGTCAACCTGAGACCAATCACTTAATCAGTGATTGAGATCTAAGAGTTAGATTGTGTGGACACACTAATGTAGTTACATGAGTCTCTTTGTACAAATGGGATAATATACTATGCCATGTTGGACATACCAATAACGAGTATCAAAGGATCCAAACAGTTTAGATTGAGGATTTGATAAGTCATCAAGAATCATCATGATATCCATTTGTAGTTTCTAAAATGAGAAGAGTAGCAATCTTTTCTGAAATGACCCGCTGCCTTTTGAGTTGGTTAAGACGTCTGGATTATTCATCAGACATCTGTCCAGACGTTTGAATAGAGGGTCAAACGTCCGGAAGTAGAAAATTCGTACCTTATTTTCCTTTTTCGCGAGTGCATGACTCGCGCACCCCCTCTCTCCTCACCCCTAACCCTAAACCATTTCCTATTTAAACCCCCACACCCATGCCACTCTTTCCATCCCCACCAGCCAACACCTCCATCTTTCCCTCCTGCCGGCCGCCACCTTCCTCCTAGCCACCAGCATGACAAGAAGAGAGGAAGAAGAGAGACGGGACGCAGAGGCGGAGGAGGAGTTCGCGAGGGAGCTATGGGAGCTCGGAGGACGTGTGCGAGGAGGAGGAGGAGCTCACGAAGGTGAGCTTCACTACCTCCTGAAGTTGTTGGCATAGCAGCTGCAGGCAGCATGAAAGGGTTCGCGCAGAGGAAAAGGCTTGCGAGAGTTCTACGTACTGGATATTTTCCAGTATCAGACATCTGGAGCACATCCCAAACATTTAGAGTAGCAGGGGGACGTCCGGAGCTGAAGCCGGACGTCTAAAAGCACGTTTTGTGCCAAGGTACGTACTTCTGCACGGTTCCGACCATGCAAGCCTTATCGCAGGGGATTTGGTTGGTCGTTTTTAGCTCTACACATACGTATGCAGGGGCAGAGCGTTGGAAAGTGTTACGAACATGGGCATCAGACGTAGTTTAAGACGTCTGGGAAGTGTCCCAGACGTTTGGCCAGACGTCTGGAACCCTTCCCAGACGTCTGCTATTAAATTTTTTCGGCATACGGGTTTGCGTCTGCGCGCCTATGCGCGCAGACTGAACCCGCCGCCTTTGTTTTTCTCTTTCTCTCCCTGCAGGCGCCGCTTTCCTTATCTCTCCCCGTGGCTGCCTTATAAGAACTCTCCCCCTCACCCTCACTCCACCGTCTTCTCTTCTCCTTCTCCCTGCCAGCGAGAGCGCGAGCGAGTGAGTGAGCGAGTGCGGCAGCAGCGGTTGCTGCGAGTGTGCGGGAAGGAGGAGTGTTGCGAGAGGAAGAAGAAAGCTCGACCGCGAAGGTGCGAGCTTGCCGGGGAAGCTAGAGCTAGCCGGCGGGAGAGCAGCGAGCGTGGGGTGGTGCGGAGGAGCTGCTGCAGCTCGGGCAGCAGGCGGACGCGGCACGGCCATGCGTCGCGGGTGGAGAGCGAAAAGGGTCCTGATTCTGAGAAAAATTCCCAGAATCAGACGTCTGGACTCACGTCCAAACAACGCCGAAGACGTCTGGAGGAAGGTCCAAACGTCTGACAGGTACAATATTTTCCTACCTTCTCCTTTTCACACATGTACGGCCATGCAGCCGTCTGCCGCGTTCTTCTGCGCCTCTTCGTGATGAGAGCGGGTGTGTGTGTGCGCAGGTTCTATTCGGGAGGGCGCGAGGGCTCACCATCCCACACGGATCAGACGTCTGGCCACAGTACCAGACGACGGAGAGGACCTCCAAACGTCCGGGGTGACAATCGGACGTCTGGGAACTAGGACCAGACGATCTAGCGGGCTTCTGGATGTCTGAAGAACTACGCAAACCGAGGTATGACCTGATCGACCTTTTAAGACGTCTTATTTTGGGCAGACTCGTCGTTTTTGACCCGTTTAGGGTCCGTTCGGAGTTCGTTTTCCGCGTTTCAAGTTTCGTTCTTTCTGGATTTATTTCCTCTACCTATTTACAGTAATTGTACATTGTTCTGAGAAACTCCTTGTGATTGATCCTTGTGTTAGGACCCCGTTCCGTTGCAGTTTTGGGAGTTGCAAAGGCGCGCGGGATTGCCAACACGCCCCCAGTACTCCCGGTTTCACGGGTAGAGTGGCCCTTTAATTTATTTAACAAAATTTATACAATCATGAAATAATTAATAGAGTCTAGGGTATTGCATGAACCCTAGGGCAGAAGAATTAGATTGAATGATAGATCCTAGGGTATTGCATGAATCCTAGGACTGGAAAACTAGATTGAATGATAGATCCTAGGGTATGGCATGAATCCTAAGACTGGAAAACTAGTTGAATATATACATTGCAGTCTTGGAAAAGTGGAAAGGAAATGATAACTGCCTGTAAATTGGTTAACAGCTGCCTGTCATGAATGAATAAATACGGTTGAGAACATGGGTTATATGAACATAAAGCTGGAACGGTGAAACCTAAATTGGCTGAGTTAAAAAAGCATGAACCCTACGGGGAATTAGGAGTAGAACTCCTGGAAAGGAAATGGAATAGAATTGGGGAAGTGTGCTGACCCTTGAGTACGGAGTACCAAGGAGACCAACTGTCCCCCTCTTTAGTGCAGAGCGGAGCTAGCCGCCCCAGGGACCAGGGGTTAGGACTGGCCACTTTGTATCGACTTTTGACCATCGTGTACATAGTACCGAGGAGAGCTACTAGTGCAGGGAGAGCACTAGCTACCCCACGGGCCCCGGGGTTCTGCTAGCCCTCCTACACCAACTTGTTAGGCCCACGGGGCAAACCAGGATAAGCAGGCGAGGGTGCGCAGACTGTGGAGGGGCAACACCCTTATTTGGTTACTGTGAAGGGGCTAGACCCCTATTACTAAGAGGGCTTTGCCCTATACTGGTTCCGTGCTGTGCTTTGGGCGCACCTGTTAACGGAAATAACTGACCGCGTGCCAGTGCGGGGTAGCTAGCCGTGCGCTTATCGCGCGTGCCGTAGTCACTGTTACGTCTGTCAGTGACCTTGGGGTGGTTGACTAAGGGTAGGACTACCATGGGTGACTCTCCCGGCCAGGAGAGCACCACGTGTTACTTCTACTTTTCGAAAAAGACTGCAATCAAGATCGTTCCCACGAGGAACATTCAAGATCAAGAGAAGGATCTGAGAAATAAATCAACAGTGAATAAATGGAAAAATATAAATAAAGAAAGTAAAAATATAACAGCTACTGTACACTCTACTGCTTCGTTTAGCTTTTAGTTGCCACTCTACTCAGCATTTCGCTGATGTGTCACCCTTGTTACCTTTTCAGGACCAGGTGTTGAGCAGCTAGAGTCAGCGGCTGCAGAGGGCGCTGGGCCTAGTAGATCCCAGTAATGTTACCTGTAGTACCTTCTGTACTTTTCTTTCTGCTGTAATGAGTAGTTTTCTGTTACTCCATGTACTCTCTTTATTGTAAGTTTCATGTTATGTACATGTTTATTTCTCTTCTGTTGTGGTGGTATATACTGTAGTATTTCCTTTCTTTACTGCTGTATTTTGTTACTGCTAGTTATATACATGGTGAATGTGGTTTATTTTACTGTTCTTTTGGTTACTTTCTCGTTGGACGACTGGGTCTTGGGATTAGTCGAGTCGGTCCGATTCTCGTGTCTCGTAAGGATTCGGGAATCGGGTCGTTACAGAAAGGTACATGGTGCGTCCTTCAAGGCACTTTTGGACATCTGGACACAGCGTCAGATGTTTAACCGTACTTCCAAACGACCAAAAGGGGAGTCCGACGTCTGGAACTCTCCTCAGACGATCGTGGAAGGATCCAGACATCTGAGGAAGTCGCAGGAAACCCAGGGTGAGTACTGACGTCTTTTAAGACGTCTTGGACTAGTCCCAGACGTCTAATTTTGGATAGTATGTGTGTTTTTGGCCTATTTAGGCTCCAAACGGAATCAGATTTTCGCAAACGAACTACCGTTGTCTTTCGCTTGAGTTTCTTTACGAGTTAGTGTCACTTGTATACGGTTTTAGACTCGTTTGATGTGGTTGGTCAATTGTATAGGTCTTCAGCTAGTCGAGTACGCGAGACTCGCGAAGGCGACGGGATCTGCGATCCGAACCTTCATTCCTCCCGTGTTTTCCGGTAAAGTGGTTTACATTAATATTATGATTTAAACAAATAAACTGCATATTTAGAATAACTTAAATGAACCCTAGGATGAGAATGAACCCTAGGGTAGGAACAAATGAGTATAGTTTGAGCTACATTGTATACTTGAGATACATATAAAACCCTAGGATGAGAATGAACCCTAGGATAGGAACAAATGAGTATGGTTGAGCTACACTATTTACTTGAGATGCATGTAAAACTCTAAATGCTAGCAAATGTACTGGTTATTTCAATGTGATGTTTTTCTTAGTTAGTAAATCACGAGCTACCTGTTATAAGAATGAAACCGGTAATGTGAATAGAGAGATCGAAATGTTGGAACATGAAATGAAAGGAATACCAGCATGAACCCTATGAAAAATTAGGAGAACTCCTGTAGACGGGAAGTGAGCTGGCCCTTGTGTACACGGTACCAAAGAGAGCAACTGTCCCTTTAGTGTAGAGGGTTACTAGGCGCCCGTTTGGTTGAGCCCCGAGGTCAGGCCTAGTCACTCTACACCGACTCTATTTGGCCCTCGTGTATATGGTACCGAGGTGAGCTACTTAGTGTAAGGACAGAGCTAGCTGCCCCATGGGGCTCGTGGTTAGGACTAGTCGCCTTACACCGACTCTTGTTAGGCCCATTGGGCAAACTAGGATAATCGAACGAGGGTACGCAAATTGTGGAGGGGCGAGACCTCTGTTCTATTCTAAGAGGGTAAGGCCCTATACTGTTCCGTGATGTACCTTTAGGCGTACCCGCTAGCGAAAACGACTGACTGCATGCTAGTGTGGGATAGCTACCCACGCACTTATCATGCGTGTCGTAGTCACCGCAACGTCGCGACCATGACCTCGGGGTGATTGACTGGGTGTAGGATTACCACGGGGGACCCTCCTGGCCAAGAGAGCACCACATGTACATCCTACATCATGGAAAAGACTGCAATCAAGATCGTTCCCATGATGAATAGGCCAGATCAAGGAATGATAGATGAATAAAGGAGCAACAAATTAGAAGTACTTGGTTGAGCTAAATGAAAATGACAATTACTTAGTTGCATTAATTAATTGCTTATCTTAATTACATGTAAATGGCTAAATTATCACTCTACTCAGCATTCGCTGACTTAGAAAATTTTATAATATTGTTCAGGTCAGGGAGTTAAGCAGCCCACACCACCGACTGCGAAGGGAGTTGGGCCCAGTCGAGCCCAACCTTAGCTGTGTTTTCTTACTGTTTCCCCTAGCTTCTATTGTAGTAGTGAGTATTTTGTTATATGTAATACTGTTCAGTTACTTTTCCATTGTACTTTTCTCTATCGTAGTTGTGATGGCCTATAATATTGATAGACTATTCGCTCTATTTCTTTTACTATTTCTAGATTATTTTCTGCTTAGTTACATTGCATGTGTGGTTGTGATTTATTTCCTACTTTTGGTTATTTCTCGTTAGACGACTGAGTCTTGGGATTAGTTGAGGCGGGCTGGTCTTGTATCATGTAAGGGTCTAGGATCAAGTCATAACATTTTCTAAAGATTGTTATCTGACTGATGCCCTTGATGCACATCCTTTGCATGGGAATAGAGATTCAAAGTTGTCACACAAGTTAAGCCAAGGATTTGACTTGATAAGATGGAAATACAAAAGTCCTTTTATTACTGTCACGAAGAAAGCATATCTTTTGATGTAAGACAGATATGTGTCTCTGTGTCTGAATAGGTACACTTGGTGGATCGATAGTTGATATACCCACCTTAATGTTGAGACTAGAAAGTTGATATGCATATGAGGGCATAGGAGACACGATCTCTCGAAGGAATCACACAAATCAATTATTGTAGGTGTACACAGTGGCTCGAGAGACTCCAGCTCACTTCGTGTATATTTGGAAGTATGAAATTTCATGTATGGTTGTACGGGTCTTGATCAGACCCATACATGAAGGAGAAGAAAATAATCATTTGGGAAATGACCCAGTCTTTGTTCTCATCCCAATGAAACAAGGAGAACATGAACAGTATATAACCCATGATGTGATAGACATTGAATCTAGGACTTAATCCTACGATTACATATACTTTCCAGTGTGAAGGATTTACAAATATTTGGAATACTTGAGGGAGGCATAACATCATAATTCCACTAATCCTAAATTCTTTATTATTAGTGTGATGAAATCAATAATAATTTTAGTGTGTTCCTACTTGTAGGATTGATTGATAAGAAGTTAAATCACTTTCAATTTAGTAATTAATTTCACATAATTTGATTAGGTACAAAATTTATAGGTTGGATTGTAATTAATTAATGTGTTGATATTAGTTCTAAACATCCCATAACTTGTTATGGTCCAATCCTATAAAATTCAATTGAGATTGGATCCCAACCCTTGAATGAAGATCTAAGGGTTCACACCATATTAGAATTACAATATGGAACCCTATAAATATCTTCTTAACTTAAGTGCAAACACCTCATTTTAGCCACTAGCCTACTCTTCTTCTACCTGAATTCTGACACCAAAAGGAGGGCCAATAGAAGAAGGGAGACAACCAAGTTCTTTTTTGATCAACGCCCTTCTTCATTGGGTGGACAACCAGGCTTGAGGTGGGCAACACCTGACACCTTGCCTGCAATTATAGCTAGACATCCAAGCATCAAATTGGACATCAAGGAGCCCAAGGGACGTCACTTGATATGAGAATTATCAATAAAAGCACATCAATTTTAGTGTAATTAGTGTTGCAAAATAAATTTTCTTACTCCATATCTTCATTGATTTAGTACAGTTTTAATTACACTAAAATTGATGTGCTTTTAACAAGTATTAAACAAAAATAAAAGGTATAATCAATAAAAGTTGTCGTTGGTCTTCATGAGGGTGTGGGTGTAGTGCCTAAAATAACATGCATTTTCCTCTTTTATTATTATCATTTGTTCATTTTTTAGTTCTTAAGAAAATGATTAAATCATGTGATCGATTCAACCCACTCGATCGGTACACCTCGATTTTAACTAATTTAGTCTGGCCAGTAAGGCAACAATTTTCAATTAAACTACATGATTTTTAAAATGTTGGGTACCACTTGTCATAAAGGATTTTCTAGATGTATGGATTTGTTGTAATGGCTGATGATTACGAGGTTAATGGACTTTATTGCTTTTTATTTTGATATCTCACCTCTAATTAATCTTCTGCATTGAAGATAGGGTTCCCTTAATTGCGAAGTTGATACGATTACAAACGATTAATTTTCTTGGACTACTTTTCTCACGTATCTAATTATATCCCGAGAAACAAGATCTCCCTAGCTCATGATCTAGTGCAGGTATGTAAAATTAATTGCTTTACAGGCTCGAGGCTTCTGGGGCTTGTGATAGGTGCACATAATGCTGGCCGTGCTGAAATATTTTGAAGCTTCCAAGATTTCAAATAATATAGTTTCTGCTTGTTTATAAAAATCGTAAGATGCTCGTTCCAAAATGCAAGGGTAAAAAGGTGACCCTTGAGGCACAGCTGCCATCAAAAATCAAAAAGAAGGGAATTGGACAGCATCCAAAGTTGGAAGGACGAGATCCCTTTTACAGAACGACGATCGTGATCTCCAAATGCTTAAAAAAGAGAAAAATGGGCAATAATCGACGTTCCACCACAAAAGAGATATTTCTTGAACAGGGATCCAACCACCACCACTTTCACCATACAATAGAATTGATTATAAGCTACCTCAATAATGCTGTCCAACTCCTCCATGAGTCAACAACTAGGTTTGTGAGTACAGACTCGATCTCATTGGTTTAACTTCAATTTTTAACTAATTTTCGACACATTTCTATGAAAACAAACCCACCCTTTGCCCCTTTTGCTTGGCTCCACAGTAAACCCTTTCCTTCCCTTCAGTGCTTTGATCGCACCACCACTCCCTCCCGCCCCCTCCGATGCGAGGGCTTAAGATGCGTCAACCTCATCTCTATAGATCTTCTTTCGTCGTTCTCCTCCGATCTTGAGCTGCCTGCAACGGCTCGCCGTCGTTGCTACGTGCGGCGGCAACTGTGTCCAGTGCGATAGGTGAAACAGTAGTGCCTACGGTGTGTATCTAAGATTGTCGAAGCGGGTCCAGCAAGGTGGCAACAACAACAAAGGTGTTTAGGTTCAAGCACTACACAAAGGAGCTGCAGCTACTTGGTCATTCTTCATCTTACAAGCCTTCAAGTCGAAGGCGGGATTCCACAAGACATTCAGACATCTTCGCTTCACCCCCTCTTTATTCGACATCACTTTTTTTGTCGAAGGCCACGTCAAAGCCGAACTTATCATGACCGAGAGAATGATCAACCTCAATCTACCCACCTGTTAGCACGATTCACCGACATTGGCAACACTTCGCCGTATCCACTACGTAATATAAAATCCTCTTACGTTGAAGCTAATATTATTGGATGCTCCTTTTCTATTTTCTCTCTTTTTATTTTACTTCTAATGTTTGATTTTTAATATTCCTCCTCTTAAGGGAGAGTTCCCTCTCATTGAGGGATGTTGAGAATGTCCTCCATCCACGTATCCTGTCGTTCCCTCGACTAAATATATCCTTTCAAAAAAAAAAAAAAGTCCAGTTTTTAACTATCTAGGTAGCCAAATAAGTTTCGGGTAATGGATACAAAAATTTCGGCAACTACTCCCTTGCATCTTCGTATCTTAACCAGAATCCAAACATCCACCTGTTTCACAAGATGGCATATCTATAACCACGTCACCACCATCGACCAAACAAACTGCAGGAAATAAAAGCAACCATTTCGAGTACATGTCGGTCATCATCGTGAGTTTATATGTGAGGCCAAAAATCCACAGTTCAACATCTACATCAAATGTGATGGCTCAACCACGTATAATCGAGTTACAAAAATAAAACAAGGGGCTTCTAACCACATGTTCCCAAGCATAATTTAGTGTAAGTTGGCCCAAAAAGGAAATAGCAGAAATTACCATCCGTGCTACATAGTTCCCTGCTTATAAATGCATTAATAGAGCTGCACGCAATCCATCATTCTAACGACCATCCATATCCGATGTCTATCACGATTCATAACTGCATTCCTCTTTTCTATGCTTCTATGCAGAGTTAGCGACAGAAACAAAGGGCACAAAATGATTGCGGGTTACATTGTATAACAATCTAACCAAATAAATCCTTAAGCGGAATTCAACTAAAACTAATAAGAATTATCATCCCTGGGAAGAATCCAGTGTGGTAAACACATAAGCAAGTGGAGATCAGTAAGACATCATTGTTACAGAGGCAGGATATGTTACCGTACTAAAAACAACAATCTTACCAAATCTACAATTTCATTTTTCATTTATCAGGATACAACTGGGCCTTTGATAGATTTTTGGAAGACACATGATAATGGTAAGAATTAGATGAAGATGACTGCAATCCAAAAGATATCTCAGTTTAAAACTCCACCCAAATAGAATTGTAATGGATTCAGTAAATGGAATTGCATGCACCAATTTGTTCCACACCCCACTCCCAATAAGTCACCCAATATTCATATATTACAGGACTATGGATCTTGTGATGGCAACATGGACACACTAAAGGCATAAGATTTACTGGGTCGTAACGTTTAAATGGGGGCAATGGTAGTTTCCTCTGAAACTATGACTAAGGTCAGCACAAACCGAGGTCAAGTAAGCATGAGAAGCTCACAGCTTCAAGTTCCATCGAGTTTAGGAGATTTAAGTCCGCCTTCTCATTCTCCTGCCATTAGAATCGAATCCATCAGACAGATTTAAGCTCAGAAAACTGCTACCACTCCGCTTCCTGTTTGTGGGACTGGAACCTGGATCGGCCACTGCAACTGTCTGCAATAAATCTGCCAAGAGAGAGGGGCAGGTTTCCTCCAAGTGACCGAATCCTTCAGTTTGCATCACAGCTGTGAACAGGATGCCGAAGCAAAGTATGGGATAAAGAGGTTAGCATGTCTGGAAAAACTGCGAGAAACAACTCTGAGTTAGTAAACATTATCAGTTAATTGATAGAGATTGGTCCTTTTCTCCCAAAATGCCCGTCAAATGGAATCAAACAGTTAGATTCTCTCAAACAATTAGGAAATGTAGGCTGCTTTACTAACAAATCAAAGAGCAGCAAAAATAAGCCTCTAGAAGCCATAAAAGCATCTAGATTCTGTACTCTGCTTTATGAATCTCGAAGAACGTTTTGTCTATCTACATAAGAAGTTTTCAATGGAGACCTACAAAGGCAGTAGTGCACAACATAGGAGCTAATTTCCTTGCTATATGACTCAACATGGTGAAAACGGGTTCAATCAATACATGAAGAGAATAATTGTAAAAAGAAATTTGTAGACATTCATGTTTTTTCCTTTTTCCTGATGGGAACAAAGAGGCAATACACAAACCTCTTACCATGATTTTTTTTTTTTGAAGGAAGATATTCATTGGACAGTAGATGATCCATGACTCTTATCTATGCACATGCACAAGGCAATATGTTACACCTAACATTCACAGTGGCACTTCTCATGGCTCTATGATACAATTGAGTGGTTCTTCAAAAATCTGAAGCTAATCTAAGTAGATCTAAATGTTGACAGTCATATAACAGACCCATTTAATATGGGAAAAGGCTTGATTGATGTTTTTGCGTGGTTTAACTTAGCTCACGGTGAGGTATCCCACCGATTCTTACATGCTAGCATGGAACCATCTTGAATGGTGACAATCCAGATATGACATGGAGATTTGCACTATGTTATTTTTTTCTTTTACAAATAGAGATTTGCACTACATTAACATAGCAAGAGTCAGTTCTACAGGAAAACAGGTACTGGCACAAACAAATATTGAGGAAAGTTGTAACCTGGAAAAATGTATTGCTCCCATTCTAAGGGCGACAGGACCCACCTCCCAAGTTCCCTGAAGAAAATTTCAGACAAACAGATTTCAAGTGGGAGCAATGGTGTTGTTCTGCCAATGCCAAGGTTGTTGCAACTGTATCTGGAGTTATTTCGCGACAAAGCTTGGATTCACAAAGTGACTTCAGACGATCCAACCCATAGCGATCCGCAGCAGCCAGAAGATGCTGCACAAAGACTGTGGATGTGCACATTGAAACTGATCCGATGAGTTCATTAACATCTGGAAGTACGTCTGAATATATATAGATGAGCATTGCCTGCAGAAAAATTGTCAATGTGAAAACGTGAACACATAGGTTCTTGATAAACCAAATGCATTAGGATGCACAAGTTATGATATCATAAATCGTGATAAATAAGCAGATACTAATCTGCTGACCAGAGACATGGTAAAGAAGAAAAATATCCAAAGATAGTACCATGAAACAAAAAGGAGAGTCACAATTTCGGTTTCACACAAATAGCAACGGTTACAAAAATCACTACTTCGGTACCAATCGAGGTCACTGAGTCAGAAGTATATGGTGGATGAGGGAGGGAGAGAAATCACTATTCAGTGCATGCATGCACATGTGTGGGTGGAGTGGGGGTGGGTGAGCAGTAATTCATGTGCGTGCGTGCCTGTTTGTCTATGTATGCTAAAGAAACCAAGAAAAAAAGAAAGAAAGAAAACAAATTTAACAAGAATCTTATTGTAAAAATTGGCCAATAAATAGCTAAGTAACAAAACTACTGCCCGATTACACAGGCTGGCCGAGTATTCTCCAAGTACCCATACTTGATTCAATCAGGTGACTAAGATAGCTCAGCCAAGTAATCTACAGAGTACACCGATTTTAAACTTGCAAATAACAAATGACTGAAATATCAGAAACCTGGCCTATTGGCATCAAGCAACATCGTCAGAGAGTCAGAGTCAAGGTTTACACTAATTGCATTGATTTTGGCAAAAAGGATGCGGCTGAAGAACTCTATTTCTGATGAGGAAGCCAAATCCAAAAATCAGAGGTCTGATCACCCTTCTTGTATATTTTCTGGACTATACATTTTCAAAAGTCCCTTCTTTTTTGTAGGGGTAAAGTCCCAAATTAGATCCTTTACACTTCTGAAATTCTGGACCTTTTATTTTAAGCCAAACAGTTCATACCAGTGTTGTTGGTTGGGGATGATGGTCAGAATGATAGAATATTTAGCCTGCTCAAGTTGGAGGTTGAGCCCTAACCACTCAATTCAGAAACAAAAATTGTGTGGACAGTGTAGAGAGAATTTGAGAATTAAGAAGAAAGAATAACACCAAAGGTGCAGAAATTGGTGGTCAGTATTCAGTCGATGAGGTTACCGATTAAGGAGTATACGGCATGCGGGTGATTAATCAGAGATCAATCGGTGTAATATTTTTTAATATTTAAAATTTTAAATATAATTATATATACCATTATACATATTAAGTGTGTGTATATATATATATATATATATATATATATATATATATATATATATATATATATTATTTGTTTAATATACACATTCTATCAATTGAATTTGTGAAATAAATCAACATTCAACATATCATATATGTTGAGAGTTGAAAACATGGAGACAACCTAAAAGACTACATTTTCAAAAAAAAAACAAAAAAACCCTAAAAGACTAACATGCCTCTACAAATGAAACACAAGCAATTATAAAAATAAAACATACATAATCTTAAAACCTATTAAACTAAAACTGTAAAACATGAAAAAAATTACCATGTAATTATAATTTAGAATCATAATCAGTAAGTAACTATTTCACAATTAACAACACACTAGGGCAAAAAGACTTGAAGAACATGTTACAACTTACATGAATATATGTAACTCATGATTACAATTCACCAACTAATTGCAAATGAAAGTCTGAAACATAAAATCTAAAATTCAGTAACATATGCTACAATGCATAAAATCCAAATCACAAAAAAAAAGTAATAAATGCAATTCACAAACCAATCTAAAGTAATATATGCAACTCGTAATAACAAAAACTAATCTAAACTCACATTTGCAAGTAAATCATTAACAATACCATTAACCTTTTTTTGTTGAAAGAAATCAGTATCAATAAGACTAGGGGCGTACTTGTTATTTCTGTGATTCTTAGGGTGTTTTTGTAATTTTTCCAAACCCCACTAATATAAAAGAGAGGTTAGGATTTCTGTTGATGAATAAGATGTTTTCTTTTCCTTAACATGGTATTAGGGCAGCGGTCCTAAGCCGGTATTTCGATATCCCATCAAATATCCATTAAAAAGATGATCAAATCATCAACTTAAAGGGATTTGATTATCGAGAATAATGACGAAGCATGGCAGCAGGGACAGCGACGCCACGAATAGGGTTCCCAGCGCCACCGCCAGCCACCTACCGCTGCTAGAGGAGATCACCAGCCCTGTGGGGGGTCCTGCTACCGCCACTGGGTAGCAGCACCACTTGTGGGGGCTGCAGCAGGTAGTGCTGCCGCTGTTGGAGGGGTTCGCCGCCCCTGTGGGGGGTTCTGCTGCCGCTGCTGGGTAGCAGGGCCACTCGTGGGGGCTGCAGCAGGCAGTCCTGCCACCACTGGAGGGGCTCACCGCCCCCGTGGGGGTTCCTGTGGGGTCTGTTGCCACTGTGGGCAGACCCACAAGAAGGCCGCAACTGGATTCTAAGGTCAAATCACGAGCTTGGTTTCGAAGTTGTAGAATTCTCTTATGTGTGTTGGAATTTATTTGACGCATTACTCTTGTGGTGATGAGTCCTCTCACCATTGATTAAAAAGATGTCTTTTTTAAGTATGATGAGCCTTCTCTCATGCCAAGAAGATGAGTTTGATCTACCAAAAAAATCAAACTCAGATTTAGGAGGACTTGCATATGCAGTCCAAAAAGATTCAAGGAGGAAGAAGCGGAGCAAAAAAGCATGGATTATAGATTCCGATGCCTTAATCCATCTTACAAGAGATGTGAAGCGACTAATGAATGCCAAGGCTCCACGATGGATCAAGGATGTCAAAGTGGCTAATGAAGCCACGCCATCCATCACTGTTGTTGAGCGTGTGCATGCCTCCCTGAGTATTGTGATTGACGAGGTTCATTGTGCTCCGGAGTTCCCAATGAACCTGTGTCTGTGAGTCGTGTTTGTAAAGATCTTAGGTGCAAAGTAGTATTTGATGAGGGCTATTGCTACTTCCAGAATCGACAAACAGGAGATACTATAAGTGGGGGAATAGAGAAAGGTAGCCTCTATTACCTGGAGATACCCACCCTATTTGCAGGAGTAGCCTCCATAGCTACTAACCCTTAGTTGTGGCACAGGAGACTTGAGCATCCATCGCTCAAGAAAATGCAACAGATGTATCCTGGCCTGCCACTCCTTGACTCTGCAGTGCGAGGATTGCCAGCTTGAGAAGTACCATAGGAGAACTTATCCACAGAGGGATGCTGGAGTGAGCTATGTTCCCTTTGCTTTAGTCCATTGTGATGTGTAGGGACCAACCAGGGTTCCTACTCCAGGAGGACATAGATACTACATTGTTGTTGTGGATGATCATAGCCGCCTTACTTGAGTTTTCTTGATGAAAATCCGTTTAGAGATTCCCCAGGTTATACGGCAGTTCTTAGCAAAGGTTCAGACTCAGTATAATGACCCAGTTTGAGTCTTTCGCAATGATAATGCTCTAGAGTTCATGCAGCGAGATGTTCAGAGCCTATTCTCCTCTCGAGGCATTATTCACTAGATGTCTTGTGCTCACATGTCCCAGTAGAAGGCGTGGCCAAGCGCAAACTTCGACACCTCCTAGATATTGCTAGGACCCTCATGATCCATGTGAAGGTTCCTAAGCAACTCTGAGAGGATGCCATACTCACCGCTGCCTATCTCATCAATCGAGTACCTTCATCTATTCTTCGTGGGCAGATTCCCTTCCAAGTGATTCATCCAGATTGTGACAGGCCATTTGCCTTACCTTTGAGGGTTTTTTGTTGCACTTGTTTTGTCCAAGCACATGGAAATCGGAACATGTTTTGTCTTAGGGCAGTCAAATGTGTCTTCCTTGGGTATTCCAGGACACAAAAGGGGTATAGGTGCTATGATCCAAGCCACAGGAGATACATTGTCACTGCAAATGTCACTTTCTTTAAAAAGATTCCATACTTCTCAGAGGAGAAAACATCCATACAGGCCACCCTAGAGGAGACTCAAGTATATCATCGGACGCCACATCCTTCACCAGACACTGGGACTTGTCCTAACTTGGCAGATGAGAGTACCTCAAACATTGAGGAGCAGCCACCTCTGAGGAGACCCAGCAGAGCTTGTATGCTCCATCCTCTGTCCCAATACATAGGTATTGCTCATCTTAAGGATGGAGTTCGTTAGGTTGCTTCAGTGATTACTACTATGATTCCCAAGGATTTTGCTCAAGCTTCTCGTGATCCTAGATGACAGCCTACAATGAATGAGACACAGCCCTATAGTCACAACAGGCATAGGACCTAGTACCTTGCCCTGATTTAGCTACTATGGTAGATTACAGATGGGTCTACACTATCAAGTATAAACCTAATGGGATAGTGGACAGATATAAAGCCAAGGGCTTTACTCAGACTTATGGGGTAGATTATTTTGAGACCTTTTCCCCTATAACACGTATTGCTTATGTCCGGATTATTATTTTTGCTGTTGGGATTAGGAGATGGCCTCTAAATCAGTTTGATATTAAAAATACCTTTTATATGGTGATTTATCTAAGGAGATGTACATGAGACAGCCTCCAGGTTACAGCACGAGGGGGAGGATGTTTATCGCCTACGAAAGGCAATATGTGGCTTGAAACAAAGGACATGTGCCTGGTTTGAGAGGCTTAATACAAAGATCGCGAAGATTGGGTTTCAGCACTCTACCTCAGATCATTTAGACTTCATCAAAAAGACTAAGTATGGATAGCATACCCATGTTGTCCTTCTCATAGTGTACATGAATGACATGATTCTTACTGGAGATGATGAGGATGGATTTGCCCAGACCAAGTCATTCTTGCAATCTACTTTTGTTACCAAGGATTTAGGAGAGTTGAGATATTTTCTAGGGATTGAGGTTGTGCGATAGGAGACCAGCTCATCCATATCACAGAGACAGTATACACTCCAAATTCTTCAAGAGACAGGCTTGCTTGGAGCTAAGCCATCTAGTATACCTATGGAGCCGCCACCTGCATGTTCATCTGATGAGGAAGATCCATTATATGAAAATGTTACCGGTTATCGCAGTACAATTGGACACTTACTCATCTTACTATTACGAGGCCTGATATCAATTTTGTAGTGAGCAAAGTAAGCCAGCACATGCAGGCTCCACGATACAGCCATTGGCGTGAGATTTGCCTCATTCTGAGGATACTTCAAGGGCTCACCAGGCAGAGGACTGTATTACAGAGATGATGGGAATCTAGATATCGTTGCCTACTCAGATGCAAATTATGCTGGATCTATAGATGATCGTCGCTCTACTTCAGGATTTGCTATGTATCTTGGGGGGAATCTCATCTCTTGGAGAAGTAAGAAGCAGAGCGTTATTGCACGATCGAGTGCAGAGGCCAAATACAGAGCGATGGCTCAGGCGACTTGCAAGATTATGTGTGTAGTTTCCTTCTTACATGATCTTAGCGCCCAAACTATTACCCCTGTCCCACTTCTCTATGACAAGTCAGCTACTTACATTGCCTCAAATTCGATTTTCCATAAGAGGACCAAGCACATTGAGGTCGATTGTCACTTTGTTCGTGATGTTGCTCTCATTGATAGGATTACCACCCCATATGTTTCTTCAGAACTTCAGCTGGCTAACATATTTACTAAAGCTCTGAAGAAGCAGCATCTGGATTTTCTATGCGACAAGTTGGGTCTTCTAGATATCTACGCCCCAACTTGAGGGGGAGTGTTGAGACTAGGGGCATACTTTTTATTTTTGTGATTCTTAAGGTACCTTTGTAATTTTCCCAAATCTCTCTAATATAAAAGAGATGCTAGGGTTTCTATTGATGAATAAGATGTTTTCTTTTCCTGAATAGTATTATTAAACATGAAAGAAAGTTGAGAGAGGAGCAACCACTAGTATGAACAAAAATAAAGAGAAGCAGTGACTACCGGTAGAACGTGGAGAGTAGTAGCCACCGATGGAGAAGGTAGCTACCACCAGTGCATCGCTCACTGGCGATGATAGCAGCTGCCAACAGCCACCTTCAAGACCACTCACTGGCAACAAAGGAGGTACTAGGTGATGCGATGACGATTGGACACCTATTAGCCAAAGCGGTGACTTGTGAAGAGGCTCTAGGCGACGATGGGTCAATCACCAGTGGGCAGTGGCGAGAGCGTTAGGAAGAAGAGAAGCCTTGCGAGGGATCAAGGGTTTTGCGTAAGGCTTTCGTGCATTAGGGGTAATGGGATAAGTCGAGTCTCGATTGGGTCTTATTTGGTTTGGGGTTGCATTGCACATGAATCAAAGCTAAAAAAATAAAACCTTAACTTGGTCAGATAATCGACTGATTAATTAGGTAGACCAACTATAGAGCTAAATATAGATACTTGATTCATTTCTTGATCGCATACGTTTATGCGGCCAATTAATTGGCCACATAGACAGATATTTGCACCCTTGAATAACACTTGAAGAAGGAAACACATTTCAAGAGCTTGAGTTAGCAGAGAGAAAATAGAAGTAAGATGAAGATTATGTGGAGAGTGGATAATTTCCATGGTGCTGTGGGGGCCTACGGATCTTCGGATCCTCCTATTGCAAGGGATGCCTAGAAGGGGTATGGGTCTTGTGATTTGGATGAAGCGTTGCAGCTTCATGCAGAAGTGGCAGAGGGCTCTCGATCTCCTGTGCCAAGTGGAGATGGGGGTTCGAAGTTTGGGGAGAAGGTTGTGGCCATGGCTTTGGCTACTGAAGGTCGCCAACACTAGCAAAGGAGGAGATGTTGATTCGTTCTCAGACAATGAAGGAAGGCCTAGGGGCAGCGACATTTCCGAAGACATTGGTCAGCAGAGGGGGCGATGCTGTGGCACCTCGTTCTGAGATAGGCCAAGTTTTGGTCGGGATGAAGGTGGCTTTGGAATTGGGAGAGATTCAAGTCAGTGCGATTGGGGTACATGACCATCAAGCGACAGCTACGAGGGCTTCTGGCAGTGAGTAGGTCCTCATGGTGTCCTCAACCTATCCTTCCAAGACATAAATTTATCTACAATTCTTTCTATAGGTTGACGATTTTAAGGAAGTGGAGGCCGCCCATTGTTCTGGTCTCGCTCACTGTTGAGGAGATTGCTTTGGTTGTGCAAAGGGTGGCGGCTATGGTGGAAGCCAGAAGATCACAATCTTATGGGGTTTGATAGGCTTCCATATCTGATCATGATTAAAATTTTGTTGTGGAATGTTAGGGGACTGCGTGACATCACACGTACAGCCTCTCTTCGAAGGCATCTGAAGGAGTAGAGGGTTGATTCTGCTTTACTTCAGGAGACATTTGGAGTCAATTGATGACCGAATGAAGGCTGAGATTGGTGGAGGATTGCTGAATTTTGCTATTGTTCTAGTCTTCTAGATGCATTAGGAGGTCAAGGACTATTCCAATGATTTGGAATGATGATCTCTTTGATCTTGTGGATCCCTTGATTGGTAGATGGCTTGTCATGAGAGTGGTTGCAAGAAGGTCGAATGGGCTCGTTATGGTTGTTTCCTTGATTTATGGTCCTTGCAACACAAAGGAATAGGGGCGTATGTGGGAGGAGTTGAGACAAGCATCTTCTTTTGTTGATGGTAAGCTTTGGTTGGTGGGTGGTAACTTCAATGCTATTCTATCTCCCAACAACAAACCAGATGGGAGGGTGAATTATGCATTGTGTGCGTTTGCAGGTGTGGTTGAGGATTTAGATCTTTACGACATGGACACCTTAGGTGTTATCTTTACCTGGCATAACTCTCTAGGATCTACGTCGAAGATTGATAGATTTTTGTGCTATGTGAGTTTAGCTTAAAGGTTCCAATTGGTTGATGTCTTTGTTAAGCAACATCCCTTCTTAAACCATACACCCTTAATGTGTAGCAGTAATGAAGGGGTCAATTTTAGCTAGGGTGGAGCATTAGGTCTGGCGAACCCAAAGCCAACCTAAACCTGATCCAAAAAAGCCCAACCCGACCCAAATAGAATTTTATATGGGTTGGGCTCAGGCCTTGATTTTTAGGCATTTGATCCACAATGTCAGTTTGTTTTTTTTATGGTATATTGAAAATCTACTTACAGGCCAACTGCTTTTTATATATGGATACGCAAATTTCCATTTTTTGGTTAATGGGCCTTAAACGGCCTTAAAAAGCTTTTTCGGGCCCGATGCGAAAACCCAACCTAAACATTGAAATCAGGCATAGCCCAACCCAACCCGACCTTAAGCCCATTAGCATAGGCCTTGGGTCAAGCTTGGGCCTTGATTTGGGAAAAATTTTGGGCCGAATGCTCTACCCTACTTTCAACTCTTTAAGTTCCAAAAGTTGGTTGATGGAGCCTTGATTCAAGGATTTTGTTTTAGAGAAGTGAGGTGGCATCTCACAATCAACCTCAACAACATGCAAACTTGCAACCAAGATTCAGCATTTAGGATCTTCTGTCATTGGTTTCAGGAATGAGATTAAAGAATGGAGAAACAAAGCCAAATTAGAGGCCCTAGACAACATTGCTTCTCTAAACAGACTTGAGGAGTCTAGGCCTCTCCCTAAGTTCGAGCTGGGGAAGAGACATCAGCTTCAATCTGTGGTCCAATAGGAAGATTTGAAAAGGGAGGTTGATTGAAGATAGAAGTTGAGACAGTTGTGGTTGAACGAAAGTGATGCGAATACCAAGTTTTTTCCACATGACGACCAGCGCGTGTAGAACAAATCTTGTTAGTCCTCTCTGGGTTGGTGATGATGTGGTTTTTGACAGGGGGCAGATGGTGGAGGCAAATATTTTTGTAATATTACAAGACCTCGGGGTGGGTGGTGCTTGGCATCTCCTGGTTTTGAGTGTTCTTGATGATGATATGCGTGAAGATTTACTCAAGGACGTCACAAAGGAGGAGGTTGTGTTAGCCATGCAAGGTCTCAAGGTAGACGGTGCTCCTGGGCCAAATGGGTTGTAAGTCCTTTTCTATAAGGAAATGTGGGAGATGGTCAAGGACAACTTTATGGCCATGTTACCTGAATGGGAATCGTGATTTTGAGAGGCTTTACAGATTCTAATTTTTCTTACTACAGAAGAAGCATGATGCCAAGTGTCTTGATGATTTCCACCTGATCGCGTTGTCGAACACAATGCATTTGATTATGGCAAAGGGCTTCGCTAATAGGTTGTTGCAGGTCCTCACATCACTGATTAGTCTAGTGAAAGGTGCTTTTCTACAGGGGAGATCTTTACATGAGTCTTTTATTCTAGCTGAGAAATGGCGATAGCTTGGAGAAGGTATAGGAAATCAACTTCTCTGTGGAAGGTAAATTTTTCTAAGAATTATAACTCCATTTTGTGGTCATATCTTTGGGAGATCCTTAGGCGTCATCACTTTCCGGAAAAATGGGTATAGTGGATGAAGAGGTGTATCACTACCACTTCCTTCTCTGCATTGTTAAGTAGTAGACTGGATGATTCTTGGGTGCATCTGCAACGAGGGGTTAGGCAAGAATGTCCTCTAGTGATGGCTTTCAAGGCGTGTGATGGGGGCCTGTTTGCTGGTTTCCAATTACAAGTAGTTATGTTTTGACGCCCATTTTGTCATATGATGATGACACGTTCTTTGTGAAGGGTGGAAGTTGGGCAAGTGGAGAATGTTGCAGCTTTGGTATTTGGTGAGATCATCTGGTTATCGGTTAATCATACCAAGTCTGATTTTGTGCCTTTTGTTATGTCTACGGAGGAGACGTCCTTAGCCTCTAGTTTTCTTGCGCACTAAGCCAAGGCATTTACCATTTAGATATTTGGGGCTTCCTTTGAAAGGGAGACAAGACACATATGTTGATTAGGCTTCCTTGGTGGGCAAGATGAGGAAACAACTGAGTGTTTGGTGTGGGAGGATGCTTTCTAGGGGCAGGCGGTTGGCGCTCCTGAAGGCAATTCTCTCAGCAATTTTGATTTTCTACCTTTCTATTTTCAAACCACCCAAGAAGATAATTGTCACTCTCGAGATTATGATGAAACGCTTCTTTTGGAAGGGCCTGGGTCATGAGGGAAGATTCTTGCAGTTGGCTCCTTGGGATGTGATTTTTCAGCCAAAAATGGACGGGGATTGGGTGTTCAAGCCCTTGGCAACTTCCGTGATGCTTTGTTAGCAAAGTAGGGGGCAAAGATCTTTGCCAACGAGGATTCTCTTTGGCATTGCCTCACGAAAGATTCTTATAACACTTTTTTATCGGTTGTTAAGAGGATGATGATTCCTCGAGGCGTTTTTGATTTTTGGAGGTCTTTATGCTATTTTTGCAGTAGATCTCAGGGAATTTCCACCCAATCCTTGGTAAAGGAATGATCTTCATATTCTAGGAGGATGATTGGTTGAAATCTGGTGCATTTGCTGAAATGATGCCTCACCTATATGCTTTGGCAGCTTTCAACTCTCAGGTGGTGTCCAAATTTTGGGATGAGACCTCCCCCTCTTGGTCACTTGTTTTGGATGGGAGTCTTTTTTATGCACTTACCCAGGAGTCGAAACTTTTGTTATTTGGCTGTAGGATCATCGTTCGCCTCTAGATATTTCTGATAGACAGCTATGGAGTGAGGGCTCTTTTTCAGTGTTAAAGGTTTACAAGCTCTTAAGATGATTACCTTTAAAAGATGATGTTCTTGTTGGTGACTAGATTTTTTTTATTGATGAAGATTCCTCTAAAGGTGAAGGCTTTCCTTTCATTATTAAGGAGGGGCTGCTTGATTACGAAGGTGGGTAGATAATGTTGATACAATGTGTTCCCTATGCTGTGAGGATGATGATGTTCCCCATGTGTTCTGATCCTATGACCTTGCTTTGTCTGTTTGGGAGAATCTGCACTTCGAGCGGATAAATATCACATATGAATGATTTTTGATCTTTTTTCTGAGGTGGCATCTAGTTGAATACATGCATCTGGTTTGTGATTGTTGGGAGTCTTTGGTCACTCTGGCTTCAGCGAAATGCAACACTCTTCAAGAGAGAACAACCTTGGGTGGAAAATGTAATTAGGGAGGTTACCCTGTTGGCTGAATTTTGGATCTATGATTTGGAAATTTTGGTAAATGAAATGAAGTACCTCCAGTGATCATAATTTTTCGTCAAAAAACCACTCAGAAAGAACTTTTTTCCTATAAAAATCATGGGTTTTATAAAGCCTTACAAACACAAGAAAATAAATAAGAAAAATAAGCGATGCCATCACTTGGGTCTCCAAACCCACAACTCCACAAACGAAAGTCCCACTATAGTTGAAACTTCAATTATCCCAGTTTCAACCATTAAGTCAACTGTCTGAATGGACCTTGTTATTGAAATGAACCTACCAAATCTTGTTTTCTTCGCACTAGAATGAATGACGTGGAGGTTGGGAAAGTGTTGGGATAATCCTTGACGGTGGGGATCAAACAATTCAATCCCCAAATTCTAGTAGTATCATGAGAGCATCATAGATCGAGAGCGGCCGCAGACCCTATCATCTCAAACAATCTCCATTTCTCTTCCTTTGTCTCTTAAACCCCTCCTCAAGGAGCCAAGGCCTGTCAAATTTGAAATATGTCCCATACCTGAACTCCTCATTCGACTGCCACTACAGCAGTGTGCGATCAGAAAATGACCTCTCTAGCAACCAGTGTTTTGAATGCCAACAAAATGAACTTGTCCTTATGTAAGGCAATATTGGCATACATGTAATGTCGAAATGCAGGAATGTAATCGATATTTTTGCCAAATATCAAAATAATATGTTAATGATATTGACAAAATGGATAAGCATTAGGTATGATTCTTAAACTATTACCATATTTTAAGGTTGACATAGGCGACTCAGTAACCCATTTAGCTTTTTCAAAGTTAAATAGTATTTGTTTCTTATTCTCTAAACTAGATTTAAGCTACAATCATTAGATTTAGATCTTGTTGTGGACTTTAACGATTACATCTGCAGATCCTTGAGTTTATGGTAGACTAATTAGTTTTATAATTATTTGATCTACATATTTTATAGAGTTAGGATTTAATGTTTAAAATTTTTTTTAGTAAGATTAATGTTTAGGTGTTTATCAAGTTTTTCTAATACAACTTGTTGGAGAATGCGTGGTTGGTTTAGTACCACATCATAAGATGTGGAGTGTGTGGTGGCCTATAAATAAACATGTACCCCCACTTGTTTCTTTGAGAAAAATAACAAAGAAACACACGCCCATAGGGCACTTTTCTCGTGATTTTCTTCCCATTATTTGTGAGTGGGGTTTCCACGTAAACCCAAGTATTCTTTATATGATTCTTTTGATATCTTGTTATTTTCCTTCCGCTTTTCATATTATTCAATTTGACATCAGGTCAATTCTGGGATTCATTTTATTATATTTATCATTACATAATGGAGTTCCAATTTCTTGAAATTCTATTCAAGTTTAAAGATGAGATCTTTAGGAGACGTTGCTAGTGGTGGTGCGAAGCACGAAGAAGGTGCTAATGCCGAGGACAAACAGGAGGGGGATCTCAGGCCAGAACAATTGCCAGGACCTTCTTCCCCGTGTGATGGATCACACGGATGTCGATCTCCAAGTCGATGAGGAAGAGGAACAAGAGGGTTGCAGTCGAGGCATGATTCCTCAAATGAAATCAAGGCCGACAAAGATCTCATGAGCGCAGAAGAAGAGTTGCTACGCACCTCAAGGATGAGGTGGAAGTCCTCGATGGTGTCCGACTGGCAGGCGAGGGCCTTGTGGAGGGAGGTGCGCTCGTTGTTGACGCCGATGCAGGCGAAGGAGGAGCGGCGAAAGGAGCAGGAATTGACGACGATTTGGGTGAGGATTGCGGCATCGATTGCTAACAACGTGGAGATGGAGATTTGAATGTTATTTTAGGTTTGTTATTTACCTCCCCCATCTCTTTTATATAATTTTTTTATTACAAAGGAGGTAGAGAAAAAAAAAGGGGGGAAAGAGAGAACGAAAAAAAAAAAGAGAAGAAAGATAAAAAAGAGAAAAAAAAGAAAAAGGAGAAGGAAAATATCAAAAAAAAAATAAAAAAGGTTAAAAAAGAGAAGAAAAAATGAAATAAATTTCAAGAGAAGAGGGGGAGAAGCTCTTCTCTAGTCTTTTTTTATCTTCTCTATGTTTATTTCTTCTCCCATTGAGTATAGAGAAAGGGGAAGAATGGATCCTATTATAGTCTTCCCACATTTGAGAGGCCTTTTGTTTGAGGTCACCACATGAGAAATCATAGCTTTGGGAGGTCTAGAATTTCGAAATCTCTAGAGAGGGAGATCCAATTTCGAAGTTTTCAGAGGAAGAGCACATATCAAGTTTCTATGTGAGAGATCCAGTTTCGTGAACTCCAGAGAGAAAGATCCAGTTTCAAGGTCTTCAAAGTAAGACCCATGTCAGGGATACTAAATGGGGAGCCACCAGCACCAGTTAAAGTCTCCAGAGGAGAGGCCCTTGTTAGATCCAGCTATAGCAGTTCAACTAGCAGCTCCAGGCCTCACTGATATGTCATCATCAGCACACCCAACTACAAGCAAGAGCCAGTTGAAAGAGTTGTGTTCTGTTGCGTAAAGTGGGATTTCATTGCTGTACAAGCTGAGCATTCCATACTCCAACTTGTGTGGTTAGTTTAGTACCACATCATGAGATGTGGTGTTGGTGTATGGTGACCTATAAATAGGCATGTACCCCACACACTTGTTTCTTTGAGAAGAATAATAAAGAAACATACGCCCATAGGGTGCTCTTCGTGAGTGGGGTTTCCACGTAAACCCAAGTATTCTTTATATGATACTTTTGCTTCTGCTTTTCATATTATTCAACTCAATTATATGAATTTAATACAATTCCAATAATAGTGACCAAGATGTCATCAATATGCTAGCAAAATAGGGGTTTTGGGCAAAGGACAATATCAACATAGAAGGGGTATTGAAATACAGGAGTGTCGGCAGTATGTTGACAATTTCAATGATGTGTCTATTAGCACGACTATTTCAGGGCATGCTACTACCTGCTACTCTACTCTTGCGTGTAGGTGTAGCTACTGCCTATTGCTGCAATGGACAAGGTGGTGTGTTCAATTACTTCAATGGTGGTGGCATTGTGGTTCGCACCTCATAGGGAAGAGGGAGGAGAGATGGTGGGTCACTATTAGCTTACACAGAGGAGAGGGGAAAAGGTTCAAGGTGGAGGGTTTGTTAGTGGTGGAGTAAGGGAGTGGGTTACAATGGGGAAGGAGATGAGGTGAGGAGTGAAAAGGGAAAAAGATGAAGAGATGCCATGTCTGTTAGCATGCATCGGCAAGCCTTCAGCATGTCCTAGGCATGCTTCAAAAATGAACTATTTTCGAGACATCAAAATCTACCATTAATATATAGGTGTTTCCACAGCATGCCTCCGAAATATATACTTAAAAATTTATCAAAACAACGTCAAAATCGGCATTGCCAACAGCCAAACATCTACCAATGGAACGGTTTAAGGTAACCCCACAATAACCGAGAACCTGTCAATTTGAGACATCTACCCCGCGAAGCTCCTTCAGGTATATGCACACAAATTGGGCAGAAGATCTACGAGACCATGCATTGCAATGAACTCTGCAAAAGCCTTTGATCCCTGTTCTCTTCCTTCTTATCATCTACACGCAACGTGACATTAAAATCCCCTCCTATGAGCCAAGGCCAACCTTGAAATTTCTCCGCCACTTGAGTCAAATCCTGCCAAAGTCCCACATGAGCTCCGCCATTGTTAGGGCCACACGTTGTAGTAGATACAACCAACTTCATACTGTTTCAACACCTTGTCAATTGCACAGAAACCACATGGATATCCACTATAGACTCTTCCAGATTGAACTCATCCTCTACAAAACCCACAATGATCCCTCCTGAACTTCCAATTGCATTCAAAGCACAAAAACCCTCCAACAAACCACCACCAATCTCCTCCAAATCTGGTCAGAAACCTGCTCTAGGTTAGTTTCTTAAAGTAGAACCACCCTAGGTCTCCACTTCTGGATATAACCTCCAAGTGCAGACCTCCTAGAAGGGTCATTGAGCCCCCTTACATTCCAAGAAATAATCTTCATCATAAGGCAACAGAGTGAGCACCCCCATCGATGCACTTGACGCATGTTCAGTGATCAATTCATCATCACCCTCCCTCAACAGCCGAATCAAAAGCTCATTTGCAACCGCAATTACCTTCGAAGTTCGATCAAGGGCTTCCTCTTGTTCTATTGTTCCTCCACGCTCCACCTACGAACACCCGACCTCCCCCTGCTTGGCTCCAACGAGGAGGCCAATATCGAAGTTCACACGCATTCAACCTCGCCGAACATCAGCCCTTGGCACCACCACCCCTCTCACTCCACAACGTCGCAGTGGTCCACCAAGGTGTTCGCAACCACCCTCCATCAAGCTTAATCGATGAAGCCTTCACCGAAGTGGTCGCCCCCCTCCTCGTCTTTCCTCTGAAAGTCCATTGAGGTCGATATTTTTTTTTTTGTTGAAGGTAACGCAGCTTCCATCGCACTAGAGGCAGAGAAGATGCCACACGATCCTCCCTGCTCGCAGATCCCTCCTCCACCACTGCTTCGCCTTCGACCTCACCTTTCCCAAGCTCCTCTCACTTTATCGAAGTTGGACCCCATGAAGGATCTCTCAAAGGAGTCAAGTGCAAAACATTAATAACATGGTCCCCTGTAAATGGACCCACCTTCTTATCGGATTCATTTAAGGATTCAACATCCAACCGACCCGCACCATCACGCATAAGGTCAAGGCGATCCAAAAGAACCCCCTTATTCAAAAACTCTACGTTCTTTTGGCTGAGAGGAGCGGAATCTACACATGCCTCCCTAACTTACACACCACAATCAATGCCTTCTTCCACCTTGGGCACCACTAAGATCGGTGAAGAACTCATCTTTATTCCTCCACCATCGCAGCAATGCTTCACCTTCCATATCTGCCTCTGCCAACCCGTGACAATGCCAACCTGCTCCTCGGCATCCCCATCGATGATCGGTCTCCAGCTACCCTCTGCAAGTGCCTAGGCATACATTCTCAAGGTTCGCTCAACCACTTCAATTCAAATCACCCACGCCACCCCATCAAAGAGGAGCATAATCTCCTTAAGCACCTTCCTCTTAGGGGATCAGTTGAGCCACCGCCCTCACCTTCAACATATCACCTTCCACGAGACCAAGGTCGTAGCAGGTCTTCAACAAAGCAAAGGGTGCGAGCACTACCTCCACCTCCAACATCCTCAAGCATAAAGGAACACCTAAGATGGCCAAGTCAATCTCCGCTTTCCAAGGTGGTCTCTTAGCACTCGTACCATCACGAGCCGACGACCACCGTCATCACACGCGCCCTTCATTGATCTTGATCACACAGAATATCAGCCTCTTCATTTCCTCCATCCCCAAAGCAAAGCAAGTAGTTTCTTCGCTCCAATCGCCGCCATCTTCATCTCTAAAGTTTGAACCCAGCATCCGCCCCACCAACTCCTTGGCCTTAACTACTCCAATCTCCCCTCGAATAGTCTCTCTAACCAGCGCCCCCAAAAGAGCCATCTCTAAAGGCTTAGCTTGTAGAGACCATGGCACTTCGACCTCCATCATAAGAGCCCCTAAAGGTGGCAAACGAAGGTCCTCCATCCTCTCCATCTCTATCAAACTCTTCCTTGTACTCACAAGGCACTGAGCTCGATGGTGATCGATGACTCCACACCTTAAGCACCGCACAAGGTCCCTGCAATCCCTCGTCAATGGCTCCATCCAAGGCATTTGAAGCACTAGGACTTCTACTGTCTCCGTGTCTCTCTCCAATGGGTAACGGCCACCCAACCACCATCTCTCCCCCTGATCTTTCACTCATCTCTCCTCTAAAGAAGTTCAATGTTGGCAAAAATGAAATGTGGTTTCTTCATCCTCTCAACACAGCAAGCAAATCGAAGGAAGGTTCCATCCAAGTTTCTAGAGGAAAGATTGGGTAGGTAATTTCTCATTTTTGAGAAGCCACCAGGAGAAGGCCACCCTAGGGGGGAAATTTTCTCATGTACACATTCCAGTCCCATATTCTGACAGTAATGAAGAAAACAATCGGTATTGGATCCTTTTGGGAAAAAAAAAAAAAAGTAATGGGGATTGGGCAAAAGCATTCCATGCACATATGCAAGTCCCAAGTTCTGATAGTAGTGAAGCACATTCAGCACTTTTGGAAGGTTAAGAAACAAGTTCCGGTGTTTGACATCATTCAGATTTTAACTTCAAAATTCCCACAAACTTAAATTTCATACAAAAAAAGTCAGGCATTCACCCTTTCAGAGAGCGAGAGAGACTCAATTAACAATTCTTCAGCCAGATTGCTGCATCAAATTTACAATGACTTATTCTGCCATAATCTGGATACAACCCTCATTCAAGCAACCGAAACAAAACTAAGCCTTTCTCCTATATTAATTGTAATTAGCTACATGGATCCTTCATTTCCTATCAAATCTGTCTGACATGCAGGTAAGCCTTAGGACTTGATTCTCAAGGGGTTTGACTCGACAGAGGCCCATGTCACAAGTAAAGGAGAGGTAGAAACAACAAAAAGAGCATAAACATGGAAAAGGTAAAGCAATCCACAAGACCCAAAGTTTATCAAGTTCCACCTCTAATAGGTATACATCCTAGAGAGGAATCACACATCCAAATTCAGTATATGGTACATGAATCAAAATGACCAAACAAGGTATATGCTCTCTTATGGAGGTGGAGCTGCACTAGGTGCAATTAAAATGGAGCAAAGATGGCCAAAGACAGCAAGCCTTGCTTGCTCCCTAATGGTGGTTTCTCCTCCCCCGTATGCACAGAAGAAGAAGGTTGTATACAAGCATGGTTTACATTTTGAACCAAGGAGCGAATGACATCGTTCATTGGCAAGCTTCATCCAACAGCCGAGGGATGACCCTGCTTGGGGTTTGGAGCAGTAAATTAGTTTTTTCACTAAATAGACTTTAGGAGAATCCATTCTTCTGCATGCACATAATCATTCAGGCCCCCCCTACAACAATTCATGCAGCATCAGCTAGTTACAGGCATGCATGGCTAACATGGAAAGCTAATCCATAAGGTCATGGCAGGTGTATAGACCAGTGAGCTACTTGAAATGAACCTAGCTCTACATTAAAAAAAAAACAAAAAATGCTCTCATCAAAACAATAGGTTTTGCCCAATGTCGTCTCAGGAGCATAGTGCCAATACTCCTTCCCAATTTAGGGGTTCTATTACTTGCAACCTCGGTTGTAGGGAAGTTTCTCTAGAAGGATATTGAGAACAGACAAAGATTATTACCCTATACCCTCGAAAGTTCTGGCCCAATTTGAGGATTTACCATGTAACATTGGGTAACTCA
The DNA here is from genome assembly GCA_037157565.1 of Thalassia testudinum. NCBI lineage: Eukaryota > Viridiplantae > Streptophyta > Magnoliopsida > Alismatales > Hydrocharitaceae > Thalassia > Thalassia testudinum. The sequence goes on from JAZHRO010000012.1 coordinate 89,796,694, forward strand.
ATGGAACTTGCTCTCAAAACTTGCCCTTTCACTTTGACTATCAATAAAGGGTCAGAGTGGGCTCCAGTCCATCAACCTTTCACGTTTTCTACCCAAGGTCCTCCATTCTCTGTTGTGGGTTTGATATCCCAACTGTAGCAACGATGGTAGCCCACCTGGGATTAGAGCAGCTTTACCTTAACCCACTGGACTTTTGCCCCTCTTTTCCTACCCAGATCAAAGGATCTTGGGTGAGGCACAAGTTCAAGTAGCATGTGTAGGTGTTTTTACCAGCATCCCGATCCAATCAAGGAATTGCAATTTAGACAATTAACTTCTCAATCTTTAAATCCTAAATCAATCATCACTTGTTAATAAATATCCATGTTGCAAATTCCTAATATAAAATAACAAGCATGCAAAATGAGTGCAAGTTTCCCCTAAAGAATGAATGTCAATTATTTTGGATTTTCATCTTAAAGCCATTATTATTGCATGCAAGCAAATAACAGCTAATCATGTTTCTTAATAGGCCAATCACATGAGTTGTATGAGAAAGGAACTTTTTCTGCCTTCTAAAGAATATGCTAAGTGCCATCAGTGATTGGAGGATTTCCACTCTAGGCTCGCAAATGCGAAATTTGCAGATAGACTCTTAACAATGTTACAGAACCCATTATGTAGAAGCTATTCTTGACATTTGGAATGATCAATATAAACCTAAGCAAAATTGCAAGGAAATATAGATTTACCCTGAAAACAGGTGGTTCCACATCTTCAACTTTCACTCTGTCCATGTTGGGGTCACCAATAAGGCCAAAGAACTGTGCCCTGAATACAGGAGACCTTGCAGCAAGTACTAATTTGTGAGCTTTGAAAGTTTCATCGCCAACCTCAAAAACAATGTCCGAAGAAGTGCCAGTTTCTAGCAGGTTCTTTAGGTGTTGACCCATGTCAGAAGGAGGAACAGTTATGCTAAAATGTCTGGGTGCCTCTAATCGAGTTCTGACAACACCTACGGTGCAATTCATGGCAAGGCAATCATCCTTTAGAAAGTCTGAAGTTTCCAAAGATGTTCTCCGAAAAAACCTTTTATAACCCCTGCAAAGTTAAGAAGGATACCATCACTCTAATGGATTAACTTTAAAACAACTCCAGGCATCATGTATCAACCAGCAAAGCTTCAAGCAAGAAAAGAAACCACGCCTTAGCTCTTAAAAAGAAAACCATTAAGAAATTGATTGGAAAACCTAAACAAGTCCTATGTAAAAGATTCCAATCAATAAGAATAAATTTAGAATTAAAAAAGAAAAAAAGAAAAAAGCTACTGATGACTGATGACCCTTGACTACACTTTCCTACTCTCCATTGCTGAGTCCATAGATAGAACAGTTTCCCTTAAATCCACCTTAAGTCAAAACCCAAAGGCGCACTCTTTGGGACATGATCATTAACAAAAGGAAAACAAATATCATCGATCGGAATGGAGATTTGTGCTGTGAGTTTCTCATCTTAAATTAGCACATAATGCGCACATGGTGTGGCACTTTGGATTTAAAGTGTCAATGGATCATTGAGCATGTGCATAAAATGGGTGCCTCTCAAACACGTTAGGCTCATGGTACAATAGACAAGTAACTTTATCCAGGCACCGAGCATAGCTAAACTTGGTCAAAGCAAATGCCTTAGGCGAAATTAAGAAAGAAGATTAATTGAGAAAGACAAGCTTTAGCAACTTGTTGAGTCCAAGACCAAGTAATCCCAACCACAATGCTTAGTCCTGCATCAAATACAATGCATTCACGATTCATGATATAGCATAAACCCATTTCAGCCTCTAGTATTGCCAAACTAAGTTTGGCTTCTGTAGTAGTTCCTCTATGGAATAGTGACAGCATGTGCTTCCACCCTCTATCCATCCAGAAGAAAGCCATTTTAAATCAAGGCCATCACTATAGCACACAAATGAGCCAGAGAGACCAACTGCCTTACTACTAATTGACATTACAATGCTCTTGCCATCATAAGCAGAATCTCCATGATTACTGACTGCCCCATTCCTGAATATTGCTAAGATGTAGCACATATTCCAAATCATATCCTAGTGTCTACACCATAGATTCATGCCCCGATCGACATAAATTCCATACAAGTAGAACGTGGAATGGGATATCCTAGCAACCCTAACAACTCAAGCAACACCAAGATTAACAAACAAAAACCAAACATATCATAGTTTCACAATCCTAACAATTCCTAAAACGTAGCACACATTCCAAACCACATACTGGTTTCTACACCAGAAGTTTATGTCTTGCTTTAAATAAATTCCATCCAAATAAAGCAAGACGTTCAGCATCCTAACAACACAAGCAACACAAATTCTTTCCCAACAAAAAACAATCACCGTACGTCATAACTCACCTCATGGCAATCTTTTTTCCAGGCTCCACTATTAGCAAGATCCCTGCAGATATCCATACAAGAAATATGCACAATCAATACTCACTAAAACCAACCTGCTAACTCATTCAGAAGGTATCTGTACCACATATACTCCCGCTATACAAGAGAGGCAGAGAGACCACCTACATCACTACTAATCAACATTATAGCATGCCTGCTGTGAATCTACGCAATTATTGGTTGCCAATAATCCATCCCCAAACATTGTTAAAATGTGGCATATATTCCAATTTGTACCCTAACACCTAAACTAGGATATGATTCATGAAACCATTCAATTCAATTGTGTGAATTATAGCATATCCAAGACCAATTTATTAAATTGACCTAATAAAAACATAAAAACAAATTATTGAGATCAATATTGCACTTTTATGATCATTCACAAAAATTAAACATGCACAAGCACATGCACACACACGTTCATGCACACGGAGACATATGTGCATACATATAAATTTTGTGAAAGGAAAATTGATAAGAACAGATTTATGTGCCAAATAAAATAGAGCACCCATTCCAAATCATATTCTAAAGTATACACCAGAGATTCATGTCTCAATTTCCATAAACCCCATACAACTAAAACAAGGAACGTGATATCCGAACAACACAATGAACATCGAAAATTTCCCAACAAAATAACAAACACAACCCAATCACAATTCGTAACAACCTGCCTACTGCCTACACAATATCATAGAGTCATTCAACTTGAATGCTACATGAAGAACATAGGCCGGTTGACAGAACAGGGAGACCCAGGACAAAGAGTTAAAGCACCTGCATGTCCACATGGGTGCTCTCTATTGCTACACGTGTATCCTACTCCATGTTTACAAGCAGTGTGTGTGCGCAAAAATAAATGATGGCCCTTCTAAACGACCTATGTGCGAGTACAATTCAAGTCAATTCCTACTGAGCCTAATCTTATGCCAACCTTTCATCTTCCAATCTCCACCACCAGGACTAGTTTACTCGGATGGTTAGGGAACCTGAGTTTAGCAAAGTGCAACTTGGTCTAACCCACATTTTTGTCTACTTTGCACGTAAGAGTTAACACCAGTTTTTACTTACTCAGAGGCATGCCGGTGTTTTGCTTAACACTGTTCCCAATTGGCATTAGCATAAAACTGATTTCGATGAGCCAACCCAAGTTTACAACACCAAGGCTAACCCCCCAAGTAAACTAGCCCTTAGGAACCACATGCCACGGACGCTCCCATAATCTCCTAATTCGGAAGGAAGGGGATTCATGACAACAGCATTACCACATGCTCCCCTTGTACTTGAGCATATAGGGCCCGCTGTCGAGCGCGCGGTCGAAGTGGCTGTGCACCTTGTGCCTCCCCTTCCCGCTCTGGTCGAGCAGCGTCAGCTCGAAGAGCGCCCGCACGTCCGTGCCCTCGCTCGCGAGCGCGACGAACACCGACACGTAGAGCGAGTTGTCCTCGGGGTTCTTCCCGTCCGGGTAGAAGTAGACCGCCCACTGGTAACCCCCCACCGTGAAGGTGTCGCTGGACATGTACTTGCCCGGTCCCATCCCCTTCGCCAGGGAGTACCCCTTTATCACGTACTGGTGGGACCCGTTCACCGTCTCGCACACCAGTCGAGACCTCGAGACCTCCGAGCTGCACGAAGAAGTGGTCGCCGTCGCCGTCGCTGCCCCCTCTCCATTCTCCCCCATCTCATCCCCCCTCCCCAAACCCTAACCCTAGCGAGATCGAACGGATCCGGGGGTAGATCGAAGCGATCAAGGCAGCGGAGCGCCTGCTGCCTGCGGTGGAGAAGGGAGGTGGTTCGAAGGAAGAAGACGTGTTCCAGGAGCGGGAAGAGGTGGGGCGGGTAAGGGTAACGGGAGGGGGAGGGTTTTGTCGAGCGGGGTGGTGGTGGCGGGGAAGCGGGGAACGTGGAGGAGGTGGTGGGTTTACTCACGGTGAGATCCGTTGGGGGAATTTGGTTTTATAGAGGTACCGCGATTGGGAGGGCGACACGTGCAGGGTGACGACGTCCGGGGAAGGCGACCTGCCCTGTTGATTAAAAAACATAAAATATCATAAGATTGTTGTATAATACGATAACTTTTAAATTACTTAAATATCATAAGAAAATACATATTTATATAAAGAACATAAAAGGGTTAACTACCTTTGTATAATGTTAATTTTTTAGTCAATCTCTATTTCAATTAACATAAAGATTTTATCTTAATTGATATAAAAATTAAAACAATGATGGATATTTAAGTAGATAAAGTTACCTTTTTTTTATGACATTTACATCAAGGATTTTGTGTGGCATTTAAATAATTTTAAAGGTTCCCGATGGTATTTCTTAAAATTTTCTTTCAAAAAAATGATATCAAATCTCATTTTTTTTTATGAATTTTTTGTGATGCCTCGAATCCATTAATCCACAGCACTTGAGTTAAACCTACAATTTACTTGTACTTGCGCAGTACCTACACTTGTATGCATGCACACAATCGTAGGAAACATTCATGAACCAAACATTATGCCAAAGCTAGGTTTGAAGAAAAGAAAACTTAAAATCATTTTCACCCACAAGAAATACATCACATCATACCATAACATCTTATATCACCACCACCATATGATCAATGAAAGGAAACATTACACCAATTATATCACATAATATTGCATGCATATAAATGGTTCACTATTGCTCTCGACCATCTAGGATTTAATGTGTACATGCATTTTTAACACCATACATACATACATACATACATACATACATATATATATATAAAAGGTGGCCTATATCTTGAGGTGAGCAATAAAAGGACTTTAACTCACTCCATATCTATAACTATTCAAAAAGAAGAGAAAGGACAACTACCATCATCCAACCTTAGGCCAAACGATGCTACTACAGGAAGTCAACTATGTCCATGATGGCTTTGATAAGCTCGTAGATGCACATCCACAAGAGCTCCTCTCTAACCCTACCATTGAATACAGTCTCTGCCTCCCAATGTACTGGGATGAGAATCCGAGCCAACTACAGTATCTCTCTCAGTAGATGAGCTCACCTTTACACCACCAAGTGCGCAAGCGATGTAGTACCCTCAATACCAGCATGGTGACATATTTAACTATATATATATATATATATAGTAGGATTATACTCCACTAATGTGTATGTGTGTCATCCACCCACGCAACACCTATGGGTACACATTCTTGTGCGTATCTTGATATGCTTAGACTACCAAGGTTCACTTCTTGACAAGACTAATTAATTTTCACCCTATTGACCCTCCTTGGTCAACTTGAAAATTAAGCTCCCCTTACAGGGATTCGAGGTTGATTTCATCTACGCTTTCCCTTCTCAGAGATTTAGGGTTTTGGCTACCTCAGCCTTCAATAGCTTACGCCCTTGGCCCTAGTCTGGAAGCCTCTTAAGATACCCATGGTCAAATAGTATTCATATTCAACGTGGCGAACGCCTAACTCCTCAATTGTTGGTGACCCTCCATTGAGAAATCACCAAATGCCCCTGTTTGGGCTACTCAATTAGTGCTCGTTCAAGTCACCTTCCACCTCATAGAAGTTGGTTGTGTTTGATGTGCTCATTGGCCACCTTGCCTTGATATCTAGGCTCCAACCCATTGGTATTTTCATCCATGTTGATCTCATGAGTAATCCCGACGTTTTCCCCTGCTTGAGGGAAATTTATTTGGTCAATTATCTTGTGCAAATATTTGATGGTCTCCCGTAGAGATACCATCAAGCGTCCCCTTTGGACTGCCTTCTAGGCGCTCGCTCTTGAGTCCCTTGGTGGTAACCCACAACTCTGCACGACGGGACTCAAGGTCAGAATCAGCACCATGCTGATACAATAGTATCAGACATTTGTTTACTTGGTCAGACATCTTATCTTGGCTCATCAAACATCTGACATCAAAACTAGATGACGACCTAGTGCACTATCAAGGTCACCCTTCCAATCCCTCGCCACTAAACATCAAGTGGTCTAATCATTTGGTAAAACAAAGCATCCATCTTATTCACCAGACATCGCTTGGGCCATATTGTGAAATGAACCAAAAACTCTTACCATCAAATGTCCAAGCTCATGTCTCGATGTCTGGAGTCCTCTCAAAACATCTGACCACCATGTCAAACTTCTAATGGCCTGCACTTCAAAACTAGAAGTGCACTTGCTACAGGGTTCATCTTATTTAGGCATTAGATGTCCCCTACATGCAATATCAAATGTCTGACAACCTCATCAGATGATTGAAATTGCAACCATCGTAACTCTGGAGGAAATTTATGCATCAGACATCGCTTGATGGTGTTAGTGCACACTACTTGCCGCATACCACTCTATTTTATTTCCAACCTCTTTGAAACTTAAGACAAACCCTCTAAACACCACCTGGGCCGTATTCACAACCTTAAACACTCCTCAAACATAAAAATCACCACCAATAAGCATCTAAACTCATTTTTATACCATGCAAACCAATCCTTGGTTTGGGGGTGACCATCACCACCACTCCAAAATCTCCACAAATAAGGGGAAAACCCCCTGCATTTCTCCTTAAATGCAAGCCTAATCAACCACACAAAAAGGGCAATAAGGCCTACCTTAGTCAGAAAATAAGACGTTGGTGCCAGTATGCTTTCCTCCTCCCAACTTCCAACTGCAACCCTACCTTGCTACAATTCACCAACCTGCAAGAGACATTACCCACACCAAAAGAACCCTCAAATCAGACTTCTTGTTCAGTGGTGGAGCGTGTTTTCGTCTTTATGTTATTATGGTTTACAATCGTTGCAGTACATGACAAAACAGCTACCAGATTACTACAATTTTTTTTTTTACTCGGAAAAAAAGTTTTCCTGAGGTCGAACTCAGGGAGCAACTAGAATTCTAGAAGTATAAAAGTTCTCAATTAGGTTACAAAAATAAGAGAGAGAGAGAGAGAGAGAGAGAGAGAGAGAGAGAGGGAGCTAGAGTTCTCTTGGCTTCTTCTTCTCTCTTCCTCTTCGTTCTGTCCTTCTTTTTCTTGCAGCTGATCTCCTTCTCTTTTTTTCCTGCAGAGTCTTCCTTTCTTCTTCTTTCTTTTCTTTTCTTCTTCTTCTGCGGCTGTGGTGATCATCTTCTTTCTACTTCTCTTCTTTTATTTTTCTTCTTCTCTGCTTCTGCTTCTCTTTTCTTTTTCTTCTTCTCTGCTTCCTGCCTTCTTCTTTCTTCTTTAGTTGCGGCTGTGCCTTCTTCTTTTCTTCTTCTTCTTCTCTTTCTTCTTTCTCTTCTCTGCTTCTTTCTTTTCTTCTCTTACAGTTCCCTCTTCTTTTCTCTTCTTTCTGTTCTGGTCACTGCCCTTCCGTCGTCTGACTTGATGCTCAGATGACTTAACTGTGGGTTTGCTACAGTGCGGCTTCTTCTCTTCTTCTTCAGCTCCTCTCCTTCCTTTCTTCTTCAGCTCCTCCGTGCGGCTAAGGCTTCGGCCGCTCCTCCTCTCTTCTTCTTCCTTAGCTTGCTTCTTCTTCTTTCTTTCTTCTCTGCATGCACACATAGTGGTCAGTGCAAAGCCTACCCTTACCTTTCACCGCGTCTCTCTCTTTCTCAGAATCTCTCTTAGGGCTGCTCACCCAGAGCCGGGTAATCGGGTTCGGGTAGCGCGCTCGAGACCAGGCCCACCGGCGTGCGGTGGTGGGCGAGGAGTGCGTGGTCGGGTAGTCGGATCCGGCCTAGACCCGCAGGGCACGAGTGCGGGAGAGGGCGAGCGAGCGCGTGGCGCGCTGCGTGCGGGTGAGAGGGACCTGACCCCTGTGTATCGAAGGCAGTAAGCCCGATACACTTTTTCAATTTAAGTGTGGGCACTTGGCCGCACACTTACGAGGTGGGACTAAAGTCCCACCTCCCCCAAATCTCGCGCCAGCAGGCGAGGGAACTGTAGCCAATTGGGGCAGCTGTGAGGCTTGCGACCCAATTCGCAAGCCTGGGCTCCTTCGCAGCAGCAATCCACGCTGCCTAGGACTCGCGCCTGGGCTGGAGAACACCTGGAGCTGCGAGCGAAGGAGCTGCAGCAACCCAGCAATGGTGGCGAGGGGGCTCCGACCTGAAAGCAGAAAGATGGCCTCTCGGCCACATCAGAAAACGGGGGAAGCTTTGCTGGAGTGCGGCGAAGGCAGTGCGGGGGTCGGCGAGGCGCGAGGGCACAGGTGGAGGTATCCCTAGGTCAGACTGTGTGCAGGAAGATGGGTTTGTTCGGGGGGTGATTGGACGGTGATTGGCAGTGAATGGAGAGGGGGGATCGGTTGAGTGGAGTGAGGGGAAGCTTCTGGGGTAGTCGGCGAGGGGTGAGGAGGTCTGTGGAAGTGGGATGGACTCGTCGGAGAAGGTGATCGGAGACGGAGCAGGTGGAGGTGGAAGTCGCGTGCGGTGGAGTAAAAAGGTAAATTAAGAGAGGGAAAATGTAAGGGAGAGAGAGAGGAAACTCTGTACCTGTTTACTCGACAAAGGGGAAGAGAGCAGCGCCCGGCTCGTGCTTGCCGGAGCTGGGGACGAAGATGCCCGAGAGGAGGGTATCGGTGACGAGGAGGCAGACGGAGAGCGCCAGCTGGTACGGCCTAGAGCAGACGACAAGGCAGAGTAAACTCTACTGCAAGTAAGGCAGCAGAGCGACGAGGAGGAAGAGGAGGAGATCGCCGGAGGCTTCAGGCGCTCTGACCGGAGGAGGAAGAGACGAAAGGAGGTATTTCTCCGCCAGAGGAAGCTTGAAGGAGTCGGCAAACCTTACCGCTCCTTATAAAGACCTTGGCACGGAGAGGGAACCGAGGTGGCGAAGTGCCAGCCTCGTCGGAGAATGGCCGGAGAGGATACCCATGCCTTTCGTGCGTTCACACGAGAGGCATGGTTGATGGCAGAGGGCATGGGCAGGTCCCTGCGACGTCCTTCGCAGGGAACCCCCCATCCGTTCTAGAGGACGGCCGCCCTGCCCTGCGCGGCGCCATCCTCCGCGCAAGGTCACCGGAGGCATGGCGCTGTGCAGAAGTGGAAGGGAGGACCGTTCTGCAAAGAACGACGAGAAGTTGGGGACCTAAACGTAAGGGTTTCAAAAGATAAGGGTCAAAAAGTAAATAAAGAGGACGAAATTGTAAAGTCGGTCAGGATGGTCTATTCTTAGGCTCAAGTTTTTACCAGACTAATTTGAACTTAGGGATTTTAATGGTGAACTTGGATTTTAGGTTGGACCATGTTTGACTGGTCAACTTGCGCAAAAACCCAAATTAAGTCATTAATTGGGCATGATTATCATTTTAGGTCAAAATAGGTTTCAAAGACCAAATTGAAGGTTCTAAACCCTAGGGAATATTTTTCTATGATTTTTAGAGGGTTTAGTTGATTTTTATCCTGCCTCTAACCTCGTGAATTGAAGTGGATTTGTTGTAGGGTTACAGAATGTCATTTAATTCCTAGAAGTTGCTATAACCCTTTTCAGATCAGATCATCCCACTTCCCTCATTGTTAAGCTTGTTTGACCTGTGTTTGGACCCTTAATTACCCTGTTTGCATACTGCATTGGTGAAATTGCAGTTTTACCCCTCATGATTTGTTTTATTCTTAACTCAGAATTCTCTGAATTAAGCCTCTCTTTGGATTTTGTAGGAACTTTTTTACACATATTTGGATTAGATTGTACTAGTTATGGTTCATGATAAGGTTCTCATCATTCAATTCTAAGCACAAAACAACCTATTGATCATCATTATTAAGCCAAAAACATACATGCAACCTCACCTTTCCATCCCCAAGACCCATAAAGAAAGGAACCCAAAAGGGAAAGAGGGCCTTACCTTAATATGGGAGCAAATGGGGCAAAGGGGTTGCTCCCCTTCTTGCAGGTGCTATAAGGTTTTCCCCTCTCACCTCTCCTCTTCTATTACAAGTTGCTATAACAAGTTGAGTTTTATTACTCCAAGGTCTCTCACTTAACCCAATCACCCATTAAACATAACCTTTGGATATTAACATTAATGGGACCACATCTTGGGTCCCTGTTTTCTTAGTCTAGGTGCTTAAGGTCCTAATTAGCAATTAGGATGATTAATTATGCTATTTAACCTAAATTAAACTCCCATATGGATGTAAACTAGTGTGGACCACTTAACCCCTTAAGTGTTGGCACCTCCATATAAAAGGGCTCCACCACTATTTATATGCATATATATCATCTCCTCTTCTCCTCTGCAATCAGTTCCCCACCACCTCCCTTCTCCTCCATCATAGATCTCCCTCTTCCTACCTCTCTCTTTCTTTGGTGGCAGCCATAGTAGTGAGGAACCCAAGCTCCATGAGGCCTTGGCTGAAGTGGAACTCAAGAAAGGAGGAGGAAAGAGGATTGTTGTTGCATCCTTGAAGACTTAAGGAAGAGGAGGAAACTATGGGAGGAGTGATCAAGGCAAGGAAGAAGGATTTTTGGAATAAAATTCACGGTAGGGACCTCTATCCCTTTGAATTGCATTTCCTTAGATTCCTATGAATGGATCAATAGAAAGGAGATAGAATTTTGTTTTGAGTGTTCATGCATGTGTAGATATGGATTAATGTAAAACTCTCTAGTAGTATTTACTATGCGAGCATGTTAGAAGTAACACTAATATACTCTCTTATTAGAACTATTAGTAATTGGTGGTGTGTTTTGTTTGTCTTTAAGGTTATTACAGTCGTTGTGGTATATGACAAAACAGTTATCAGTTTAATACAAAAAATTTTTTACTCGAAATGACAAGTTTCCCGAGGTCGAACTCAGGGAGCAACTATACTTCTAGAAACATAAATTCACAATATAAGGTTTTACAAAAATGAAGAGAGAGAGAGAGAGAGAGGCAAAAGTTCTCTTCTTGCCTTCTTCTTCTCTCTTCCTCTTCTCTTTTCTTCTTCTCTTTCAGCTGATTCTTCTCTTCTTCAATCTGCCTTCTTCTCTCTCCTTTTCTTTCTACGGCTGTGGTGATCCTGTCTCTTTTTCCTTTCTTCCTCTCTGATTTTCTTCTTTACTTCCTTGCGGCTGCAGAGCTTCTACCTTCAGCTGCTAAGTCTTCCTTTCTTCTTCCTTCTTTTCTTCTTTTGCTCTGGTCGTTCTTCTTCTTTCTTTTCTTCTTCTTCCTGCTCTGGCCGCTGACCTTCCGTCGTCTGACTTGGTGCTCAGACGACTTAACTATGCAGTTGCTACAGTGCGGCTCCTTTTCTTCTCCTTCAGTTCCTCTCCTTCCTTTCTTCTTCAGCTGCTCAATGCGGCTAAGTCTTTAGCCGCTCCTCCTTCTCTTCTTCAACTCCTCCTGCTTCTTTTTCCTTCTTCCCTGCGTGCACACACAACAATCAGTGCAAACCTACCCCTACCCCTTCCCCGCGTCTCCCTCTCTCTCTCTCTGAATCTCTCTTTGGGAAAGCTCTCCCAGAGCCGAGTAATCGGGTTCGGGTTGCGCGCCCAGGACCAAGCCACCGGCGTGCGGTGGTGGGCGAGGAGTGCTTGGTCGGGTAGTCGGATTCGCCCAGACCCGCGGGGCGTAAGCACGGGCGAGGGCGGGCGAGCGCGTGGCGCACTGCGTGCGGGTGAGGGACCTGACCCCTGTGTATCGAAGGCAAACATCCTAATACACTTTTTCAATTTAAGTGTGGGCGCAATGCCATACACTTATGAGGTGGGATTAAAGTCCCACCTCCAGTCTGCGTGCCCGCAGGCGAGAAGATGCTGCCAATTGGGGCAGCAGCGAAGTTTGCAACCCCAATCGCAAGCCTGGGCGTGCTCGCGGAATCAACCCGCGCTGCCTGGGGCTCACACCTGGGCTGGAGGCGCCCTGGAGCTGCTTGCGAAGAACCTTCAGCAACGCATCAATGGTGGCGAGGAGGCGGAGACCTGAAATTACAAGGACAGCCTCACGGCCACATCAGATAACGCAGGGAGCTTCGTCAGAGGACGACGAAGGTGGTGCGAGGGTCGGCGAGGCGCGGGGGCGCCTGTGGCCGTGTGCCTAGGGCAGACTGTGTGTGCGGAAGTGGGTTTGTTCGGGGGGTGGTCGGGTGGTGAATGGCGGTGAATGGAGTGGGGGAAATGGTTGAGTGGAGTGAGGGGGAGCTTCTGGGCTTGTCGGCGAGGGGTGAGGTGGTCTGTGGAGGTGGAGTGACCTCGCCGGAGATGGAGCAGGTGGGGTTGGAAGTGGCGGTTGGTGGGTTAAAATGATAAATCAGGAAGGGGAAAATATAAGGGAGAGAGAGGGGAAGATTCCTACCTACTTAGTCGACGAAGGGGGAGAGGAAGGCGTCCGGCTCGTGCCTGCCGGAGCTGAGGACGAAGATGCCCAGGAGGGGGTTATCGGCGACGAGGAGGAGATCTGAGGGCGCCAGCTGGTACGGCCTGGCGTGGGACAACGGGGCAGAGTGGGCTCTGCTGCAGGTAGGGCAGCAGAGCGACGAGGAAGAGGGAGGATCGCCGGAAGCTCGGGCTGCCTGACCGGAGAGGGAAGAGACAAATTCTAGGGTTTCTCGCGGCCAAAACTAGCTTAAAGGAGACAGCAAACCCTGCCGTCCCTTTTATAGGCACTGGCGAGGAGAGGAGATTGAGGAGGCGATGTGTCGTGCTCGCTGGAGTGTGGCCGGAAATGGACACCCATGCCTTTCGTGCGTTCGCACGAGAGGCATGGTCGGTTGCAGAAGTCAGGGGAGGGTCCCTACGACAGAGGACGACGTAGGGAACCCCCCGCTTGTTCCTGAGGACGGGCGCCCTGCCATGCGCGGCGCCCTCCTCCACGCAAGGTCGCCGGAGGTATGGCGCTGCGCAAAAATGACAGGGAGGACCGTTCTACAAAGAACGATGAGAAAGTTAGGGGGCTGATCGCAAGGGTTTCAAAAGATAAGGGTCAAAAAGTAAATTAAGATGACCAATTTGTAAAGTCGGTCAAGATGGTCTATTCTTAGGCCCAAATTTTTATACCAGACTAATTTAAACGTAAGGATTTTAATGGTGAAATTTGATTTTAGGTTGGACCATGTTTGACTGGTCAATTTGCACAAAAACCTAAATTAAGTTATAAATTAGCATGGTTCTCATTTTAGGTCAAAATAGGTTGCAAAGGCCAAATTGAAGGTTCTAAACCCTAGGGAATATTTTTCCATGAATTTTAGAGGATTTAGTTGATTTTTATCCTGCCTCGAACCTCGTGAACTAAAGTGGATTTGCTTTAAGGTTACAAAATGTCATTTAATTCTTAGAAGTTGCTATAACCCTTTTTAGATCAGATCATCCCACTTCCCTCCTTATTAAGCTCGTTTGACCTGTGTTTGGACCCTTAATTACCCTGTTTGCACATTGCATTGATGAAATTACAGTTTTACCCCCTTATGATTTGTCTTATTCTTTAACTAAGAATTCTCTGAGTTAAGCATCTCTTTAGATTTTGTAGGAGCTTTTTCACACTTATTTGGATTAAATTGTGCTAGTTAGGGTTTATGATGAGGTTCTCATCATACCCCATGCCTAGCTTTTGCTAGTCCCTTAGCAAAATTTTAAGGTTTCAACCCTTGTTCTAGACCATGAAGTTCTTAATGATTTAGATAAGTGCTTTTCTTTTGTAACCTTGATTAGGTCAGAATGCCATCCATAGGCCTAACAGGTACTCTAGTACCAACCAAGATCCAGACCTGTCTAGCCTTAGCCTCAGTTCTTAGCAAAAATTTTTAAGGCCTACAAGAACTAACCTAAAGTTTATTGGACTTTGTGGTTAAAGCACCCGTGCTTGAGATAATTTTAGCCCTGGCTCAGTTCCCAGTGCGTTTTGTAAGAAAGAGAGGTAGAAGATTTATATATTTGGAGAGTTTTCTCTCTCTTTTTCTTTTTAATTCTAGCTTAGGATTGGCTTCTCAACACGGTCTGTATCAGATTCTTTGTCCCCATCATCAATCCTCAAGGGTTCCTAGCAATCGATGCTTCGAGATAGCACCGCCCATGGTAACCCCCAGAACCCTGGCTTTTGAGATTTCGAGATAATCTCATCCATGGTGTTCCGTAGTCGAATTCAAACCCTGGCAATTAACACTTCGTAATAATGTCATCCATGGAATCTGAACCAGCAGAGTGCTTACATACCCCCGGTAGGATATGTAAATATCCTAAAAGGCAAGCACCGAGGAGATGATATTTTGTTACGCATCTTCGAGGGGAATTTCCCACCTCTCCGCGCTAGGAACTCGTCCAAATCAACTTGTGTCGATCGGCCGCTCCTACTCTAGGTGTCATTTTCAGAATTTTTGCAACGCTTCTGCATGATTTTGATTTTTATGCTTACTAAACCAGGCTGTGTGTGAAGTTAGGTGCTTAGGTTACTGAGTCCCGTAAACCAAAAGTTAGTTAACGAGGCCAAATACTCCCTAAGCCTTGGACCTAATACTTAAGTTTTTCATTTTCCTCAACCCCTTGAGGAATGTCTAGATCTTAATGGATACTAAGAATCTATCCAAGAATGCATAAGGTTCGCGTTCTTACTAATCTCACTGTGCACTTTCCATTTCTTTTCCTGAATGAGGTCTAGAACTTAGGTTAACTCCTTAATTTCTTACTAATGACTATCACTTTTCTTTCATTTTTGTGCTCCTTTTTTTTTCATTTTGTTCTTTTTCTCCTCCTTTGTAGAGTCCACAAAATTTCTTTCCTCCTCTCATTTTATTATTCTTTTTCAATTTTTTTTTTAATTTTTATGGTATTTTTGGCATATGTGAATTTTTTTGTTTAAAACCTTTTCTTGTGAGTTTTGCACTTTCATACCCTCCCATGCCTAAGATTTGCAATGTTCTCATTGTAGCTTAGAGGGTTTTTATTTAACTTAGTTCATACATTAGGACAGATGTTTTGATAAGGGAATGGGTCGAGGGTGACTGTTGCAGACGATTTCTAATCTCAGATGCAAGCACCTGAAGTGGAGTCGGTTGTCCTAAAGGGTGAACCTTAAGTGCAAAAAGGTGTCAAAAAAGGTTTCGAGTTTTTTCAAAAAGAATGACGGGCAGCCTCCAGTTGAGCGTTGAGTTTTACGCCATCGGCTGGGCGTAATATGCTCAGGGAAAATGGAGGACAAATGATGATTCAGCCAAATCTATAGAGGTTACATCAATGAACAGTTTGAGTCTCTGACCATTCACGATGAAAGGTTCGGAATCATGGCTGAGCGGACTGATTTCGACGGCTCCATTTCCAAAAACCTGTCGGACAATGTATGGTCCGACCCACTTGGATCGCAGTTTCCTAGGGAAGAGTTTGAGTCGGGCATCAAAGAGTAGGACCTTCTGACCAGGATGAAAGATCTTTCTAGATATGTGCTTTTCGTGAAAGGCTTTAACCCGCTCTTTGTAGATTTGCGAGTTCTCGTATGCATCAAGGCATAACTCATCGATCACGCTTATCTGGAGCTTTCTGTGGGTTCCAGCCTTGGAAAGATCTAAATTACAGCTCTGTACTGCCCAATAAGCCTTGTGCTCCAGTTCGACGAGAAGGTGACATACCTTCTCGTACACCAGTCTAAAAGGAGACATGCCTAATTAGGTTTTCTGGGTAGTCCTATAAGCCCACAAAGCTTCCGGAAGTCGAGACGATCAGTCCTTCCTATCAGGCCGAACAGTGACCTACATGATTTTCTTGATCTCCCGATTTGATAGCTCAGTTAGACCATTAGTTTGGGGGTGATAAGGAGTGGAGATTCGGTGAGACACCCCGTATTTGGTCATCAGTGACCTGAACTAAGCATTCGTGAAATGGGTCCCCTCGTCAGAGATGATTGCACGACGAATCCCGAACCGTGAGAAGATATTGTGATGGATGAATTTGAGAACGATTTTATGATCACAGGTTCGGGTCGGTATGGTTTCGATCCATTTGGACACATAGTCCACAGCCAGCAGAATGTACTCGAAGCCATCCGAAACAGGAAAGGGGCCCATAAAATCAATCCCCCAGATATCGAAGATTTCGCATACGAGAATCGGCTGCAAAGGCATCATGTCGCGATGGCTCATGTTGCCCAAAGTTTAGCAACGACTGCATGCCTTGCAGTGATTGTATGCGTCCTTGAATAAAGTGGGCCAATAAAAGCTACACTGGAGGATTTTTTATGCGGTTTTATGCCCAGAGAAATGGCCACCGCATGCCTGGTCATGGCAGAAGGAGAGAATATCATTGATTTCACCTTCCAGGACACATCACCGGATGATTTGGTCGGCACCTATGCGGAAGAGGTATGGATCTTCCCAGATGTAATACTTGGCATCAGAGCGCAATTTGTCATTCTTGGCCTTCGGCCAATCAGACGGGATCTGATGAGATGCCAAGTAGTTTACTATATGAGCAAACCATGGAAGTCTAGTACCAATAGTCAGTAGGTGCTCATCAGGGAAATGCTCCATGATGGGTCCAGAAGGGTTGATGATCTCAGAATGAAGGTGAGACAAATGGTCAGCTACCACGTTTTGTCTTCCCACCTTGTCGCGAATCTCGAGGTCGAATTCTTGCAACAGCAAGATCCATCGGATTAGTCGGGGCTTCGCGTCCTTCTTGGCAAGGAGATGCCTCACAGCCGTGTGATCCGAGTAGATGATGACGTGGGAACCCAAGAGATAAGATCGAAATTTTTCAAGGGCAAATACTACGGCTAGCAGCTCCTTCTCCGTAACTGTATAGTTATGCTGAGCCTCGTCCAGTGCCTTGCTAGCGTAGTAGATGACCACGGGTTTCCCATCAACTTTCTACCCCAGAACCGCTCCTACAGCGAAATCAGATGCATCGCACATGATCTCAAAGGGTTGAGACCAATCAGGGGATTGTAGGATCAAGGCCTGGGTGACTCGGTCACGAAGGTACTCAAAGGCTTAAGTGTTTTCCTTGGAGATCTCAAAGGGTACATCCTTAGAGAGAAGAGTAGTCAGGGGGTGCGCAATTTTTGAAAAATCAGGAATGAAACGACGGTAAAAACCGACATGCCCTAAAAAAGAACGGATGTCCCTGATCGAGCTAGACATAGGAAGCCGAGAAATTAGATCAACCTTGGCTAGATCCACTTGGATGCCTTTCTCAGAAATTAGATGTCCTAGGACGATCCCCTCAGGTACCATAAAATGGCTCTTTTCCCAGGAAAGAACCAAATTAACATCGATGCAATGCCTGAGTATATGAACCAAGTGCTAGAGGCAATCATCAAATGATGCCCCGAAAGCTGAGAAGTCATCCATGAAGACTTCCAGATAATCACCTACCATATCAGAGAATATGGCAAGCATGCACCACTGAAAAGTCGCGGGTGCATTGTAGAGACCGAAAAGCATCCTTCGGAATGCGTAAGTCCCGAAGGGCAGGTGAACGTGGTCTTCTCTTGTTCCTCAGGATGAATAGCCACTTGGTTATAACCGGAGTACCCATCAAGAAAGCAGAAGAATCGATTTCCCGCTAATTTCTCGAGAATCTGATCAATGAAAGGTAGTGGGAAATGATCCTTCTTCGTGGAGGAATTGAGTCGTCGGTAATCTATGCAGACTCTCCATGAGTTGGCTATTCGGGTAGGTATGATTTCTCCGGTTTCAGTCGTAATGGTGGTGAGCCCTGCCTTTTTAGGCACGACCTGAATTGGGCTCACCCAACGACTGTCGGAGATCTGGTAGATTATCCCTACATCTAACCACTTAATGATCTCCTTTTTCACGACCTCCTACAGATTGGGATTCAAATGACTCTGCATCTCTCGGGAAGGTCGTGCGCCCTCTTCAGAAAAAATATGGTGTGTGCAATAAGAGGGACTTATTCCAGTCAAGTCATCGAGAGTCCAACCAATGGCTCTGCGATGTTGCTGGAGAACAGCAATCAGACGGGATTCCTGATCAGAAGTAAGCTTAGAGTTTATAATCACAGGAAAAGTCTGATTAGAACCCAAAAAGATGTATTTCAAATGGTCGGGAAGGGGTTTTAGTTCAAGATGGGGTTATCAGTAGCAGCGGGTGATTCAGGGTAAGTGTGAGGTTCAAGGATAGGAGTTATGGGTTTGTCTGAATCAGGCTCTGACTCCTCTAATTGCAGTTCAAAATCTTTCTGTGGTTGATGAGGCATAATCAGGTTATTCTCAAATGTGTTTCATCAACCAACGCTCTAATAACACAGATTTGTTTGATGACACCGCAATTGATTCCTTGTTGGGCCTTAAAGATATCAATTTTGAGAGTCTGATTCCCAAATTTTAATTCTATTTGGCCCTCCTCACAACTGATGTTGGCCCTAGCAGTGGCTAGGAAAGGTCTCCCTAGAATGATCGGTGTATCCCTAGGGTTTTCAGGTGCGTCCTTGTCTAAGACTATGAAGTCTACAGGGAAATAGAAATCCCGCACTCTTACAATAACATCCTCAAGAATCCCTTTAGGTGACTTTATAGATTGATCTGCTAACTGGAGTGTCACCTCAGTCGGTTTTAGCTCAGATTCTTCTAGGTGGTTAAGTAAGGATGTGGGTATCAAAGTTATGGAAGCACCCAAGTCTAGTAATGCTTTGTCGAACTGGGTTTCACTTATTTTGCATGAAATCAGGGGAGTTCCTGGATCTTTTGCCTTGGGTGGGAGTCTGCTCAGGATTACAGAGCTGGCTTGCTCTGACAGTACAATTGGACTCCTACTCTTGGTTCGCGGCTTACGCTGAGGTGTACACACATTCTTCAAGAATCGTGCGTAAGCCGGTACATGGCGAATCGCATCCATCAAAGGGATGTTTATTTGGACCTGCTCAAAGAACTTGACCAGGTCCTCCTCAGGTGCCACGGGTTTGGTTGTTTTCTTTCCTTTGGTCAAAGCCTCGAGAAATGGAACCTTGGTTAGTTCTTCTAGGATAGGTTTAGGTCTTTGATCTGGGACAGGGATAGGAACGTCCTGGATTACTGTCCTAGGGTTTGGATCACTACCAGGCTTGGAGTGGTCTGGATAAGGTGGATCTTGGGTCTCCTTACCACTACGAGTGGTCACAAAATTCAGTCCTGCCTGGTTTTGGTTAGGGTTTGATAGGATGGGTTGTTGCTGATAACTCGCATAAGAAGTGGAAGCCCCCATTCCGTCAGGTGAAGGAACAGAGGGGGCCTGATAAATCATGTGTGCTTGGCCTGGGTTTGGGTTCATAACGCGCCGCTGGGTCGGCACGTTATTAGGGTTAGGAAGAGGTTGGGAAGGAAGTGTGCCTGGTTGGCGAGAATTTGCCAACTGGGCCAGTTGGTTTCGAACCTCTGTGATTTCGTCCTTGTGTTGCTTTTGAATAGCCGCATTCATTCTCTGAATGTCAGCCAGAGTCTGAAGGATGAGGGACATTTGGTCTTGGTTTGGCCCTGATGGATAAGTAGGGTTGGGCCAAGGCTGAGGCGGCTGGTAAAGACGAGGTGATTGTGGACAGGGCTGAAAGGGTGGTCTTTAACTTTGGGAATTTCCCGCCTAGTGGAAGTTGGGATGGTTTCGCCATCCAGGATTGTAGGTATTGGAAAATGGGTCATTCTAGATGGCGTTGAGGTCCTCACAGTTCTGAGAAACCTCCAAAGAGTCAGAGAATGGGGGAGTGGAATTCCCCTGGCTAGTATAGAAAGGATTAGAGGACCCTCCGATCCGAGAATCAGAAGGGGGTGGATATGGTTCCATCCCAGGAGAAGGTCAGTGGAGAATGTTTTGCACAGTCTCCCGTGTGGAAGGAAGCTATGCAAAGGAATTATGGGCAGAGGTGGCTCGCTGCAAGTGCTGAGTCAACTCATCCACCTTCTTCTCAATGATAGAGACTTTGTCCAATCGACTGGCCATCAATTCCAGGTCGACTGATGCGGACAAGCCCTGCGTCTCGTGTGCTCCCCTAAGATTCGTCGATGCGCGAGTATTCATCCTGTCGAATAATCCCATGAAGTCATTATTGATGGAGTTCCCGCACATATTTTCGAGAATCTCCCACACGGTGTCCTCATGCTAACCCATGATATTCCCTCCGCAAGTTGCATTGACGAAAAGCCTAATATCTTCACAGAGTCCCTGGTAAAAAGACTAGACTTGTTCCCATTTAGGAACTCCGTGATGGGGGCACTTCCTCATGAGATCCTGAAAGCGATCCCATGCCTCATGGAGAGGTTCTCCCGTTTGTTGCGTGAAGTGGGTAATCTGATGGCGCAAGGCATTGGTCCGACCAACAGAAAAGAACTTCTTCAAGAACTCGGACTAAAGTTCCTCCCAATTGTTAATCGGCCGGGTCTGTGTTTGGTACCAATGGGTGGCCTTGTCCATAAGGGAGAAGGAGAACATCTTCATGAGGAGAATATCCCGATTTTGTGCATCTGACCCAAAAGTCTGGGCCAGATGCTTTAGCTGTTTTATGTGCTGGAAGGGATCTTCATAATTAAGCCCATGAAACTTAGGTATAGCATGAATCATGTTGGGCTTTAGTTCAGAATCAGGTCCTCCAGTCGGGATTCTGACTCGAGGCTCAATAGCCACCGCAGCAGGATTATTATGGTCTCGCATCATGGGACGCTGCGGTGGGTGCATGAAGTTCTGGAAGAGGTCATTGAGTCGATGAAGCTGGTGCTCCAGGTTGTTCTCTTCCTCAACTGGCTGAGTCATTGTGGAAGAAGAAGGTGAGTTGGGTTCGGAGTCGGAGGAGAAGTCTATGTGAAGTGTTGGTTGCACAAACAAGGGCACCGAGGCTCAACCTCGAGGAGAGTGAATTTCTAAAGGAAGTTTCAAGGACCTCCTACCATACACTGATGGAGAGGATGAGTTTAGCAGGTGCTGGGCCCAATCAAGACACCCAGAATATTGGGTGACTATAGAGGTTTGAGGCAGATGGACCCCTTGATTAAAAGATCGTCCACCTGATAATTACCTGGGCAGCCAGAGAGGGTGAGTTCCGTAAAGACCCCTACACGGTAGAGTGTCCCCACGGGTTACAGGTTTTCCCCCACCTGACCTCTCTTGTCAATGAGATTCCAGGTAGACCAGAATAGGGACCTTGACCTCTTAAGCCTACCACTTTTAGTTAGGATCAAGGTGCTTAGGTTTTCACTTGAACTTTAGCCTTTTGAGTGCAAAGAATGACCTCTGTTTAAGGTTGGTTGACCCAAGGGGTCAACTTCACTTGCTAGTTCCTTTGAGAGCTTATTGGGTCTTTGTCTTTTAGGGTTCAAGTGTTTTTAAGAGCCAAATTTCTTAGGGTTTCTCTGAATAGGTGCTTTCAAACACTAGCTTGGGCACACTTCTTTTGGGAATTCTCAATTCTTGCTTAAGAAGTGTGTCTCTAAAACCCTAATTTTGAATCTTATATTGACTCTAGTTGGTCCAGTTAGCTTCCTTTAGATTGGGTAATTAGGGCTCAAGCAAGAAGGTGTTAGCCCTAAATACCCTTAATGGATGTACAGAAATAGTGTGTTGAAATTGAAAACAGGCAACTTCGATGATTTACTAAATATGGAAGATAGGTTATGCCTAAATTGCTTTTTTCTTTCTTTTTCTTCCTCTTTAGAATTTAGGGGTTAAAAAGAGAGGATAGAAAATTACATGTCCTAGGTGTGGTTCTTCCGCGACTGCTTGTTGTCTTCTTGATTTCCTGTGCTTGCACACAAAAGAGAAGAGATTAATAGAAACTCAAAAATAGTGAATTATAGCTTCTAGAATAACCGTTGCTTCCCGGCAACGGCACCAAAAACTGGTGGTATGTTTTGTCTGTCTTTAAGGTTATTACAGTCGTTGTGGTATATGACAAAACAGTTACCAGTTTAATACAAAAAATTTTTTACACGGAATGACAAGTTTCCCGAGGTCGAACTCAGGGAGCAACTATACTTCTAGAAACATAAATTCACAATATAAGGTTTTACAAAAATGAAGAGAGAGAGAGAGGCAAAAGTTCTCTTCTTGGCTTCTTCTTCTTCTCTCTTCCTCTTCTCTTTTCTTCTTCTCTTTCAGCTGATTCTTCTCTTCTTCAATCTGCCTTCTTCTCTCTTCTTTTCTTTCTGCGGCTGTGGTGATCCTGTCTCTTTTTCCTTTCTTCCTCTCTGATTTTCTTCTTTTCTTCCTTGCGGCTGCAGAGCTTCTACCTTCAGCTGCTAAGTCTTCCTTTCTTCTTCCTTCTTTTCTTCTTCTTCTTTTGCTCTGGCTGTTCCTCTTCTTCCTTTTCTTCTTCTTTCTGCTCTGGCCGCTGACCTTCCGTCGTCTGACTTGGTGCTCAGACGACTTAACTATGCAGTTGCTACAGTGCGGTTCCTTTTCTTCTCCTTCAGTTCCTCTCCTTCCTTTCTTCTTCAGCTGCTCAGTGTGGTTAAGTCTTCAGCCGCTCCTCCTTCTCTTCTTCTTCAGCTCCTGCTTCTTCTTTTTCCATCTTCCTTGCGCGCGCACACAACGATCGGTGCAAAACCTACCCCTACCCCTACCCCTTCCCTGCGTCTCTCTCTCTCTCTCTGAATCTCTCTTTGGGAAAGCTCTCCCAGAGCCGGGTAATCGGGTTCAGGTTGCGCGCTCGGGACCAGGCCCACCAACATGCGGTGGTGGGCGAAGAGTGCTTGGTCAGGTAGTCGGATTCGGCCCAGACCCGCGGAGCGTGAGTGCGGGCGAGGGTGGGAGAGCGCGTGGCGCGCTGCGTGCGGGTGAGGGACCTGACCCCTGTGTATCGAAGGCAAACAGCCTAATACACTTTTTTAATTTAAGTGTGGGCGCGAGGCCACACACTTACAAGGTGGGACTAAAGTCCCACCTCCAGTCTACGTGCCCGCAGGCGAGAAGATGCTGGCAATTGGGGTAGCAGCGAAGTTCGCAACCCTAATCGCAAGCCTAGGCATGCCCGCGGAATCAACCTGCGTTGCCTGGGGCTCACACCTGGGCTGGAGGCGCCCTGGAGCTGCTTGCGAAGAAGCTTCAGCAGCGCATCAATGGCGACGAGGAGGCGGAGACCTGAAATTACAAGGACAGCCTCACGGCCACATCAGATAACGCAGGGAGCTTCGCCAGAGCACGACGAAGGTGGTGCGAGGGTCGGCAAGGCGCGGGGGCACCTGTGGCCGTGTGCCTAGGGCAGACTGTGTGTGCGGAAGTGGGTTTGTTCGGGGGGTGGTCGGGTGGTGAATGGCGGTGAATGGAGTAGGGGAAACGGTTGAGTGGAGTGAGGGGGAGCTTCTGGGCTTGTTGGCGAGAGGTGAGGTGGTCTGTGGAGGTGAAGTGACCTCGCCGAAGATGGAGCAGGTGGGGGTGGAAGTGGCGGTCGGTGGGTTAAAGTGATAAATCAGGAAGGGGAAAATATAAGGGAGAGAGAGGGGAAGATTCCTACCTACTTAGTCCACGAAGGGGGAGAGGAAGGCGTCTGGCTCGTGCCTGCCGGAGCTGAGGACGAAGATGCCCAGGAGGGGGTTATCGGCGACGAGAAGGAGATCTAAGGGCGCCAGCTGGTACGGCCTGGCGCGGGACGACGGGGCAGAGTGGGCTCTGCTGCAAGTAGGGCAGCAGAGCGACAAGGAGGAGGGAGGATAGCCGGAAGCTCGGGCTGCCTGACTAGAGAGGGAAGAGACAAATTCTAGGGTTTCTCGCGGCCGAAACTAGCTTAAAGGAGACGGCAGACCCTGCCGTCCCTTTTATAGGCACTGGCGAGGAGAGGACATCGAGGAGGCGACGTGCCATGCTCGCCAGAGTGTGACCGGAAATGGACACCCATGCCTTTCGTGCGTTCGCACGAGAGGCATGGTCGGTTGCAAAGGTCGAGGGAGGGTCCTCGCGACAGAGGACGACGCAGGGAACCCCCCGCTTGTTCCTGAGGACGGTCTCCTTGCCCTACGCGGCGCCATCCTCCGCGCAATGTCGCCGGAGGTATGGCGCTGCGCAGAAATGGCAGGGAGGACTGTTCTGCAAAGAACGATGAGAAAGTTAGGGGGCTGATCGCAAGGGTTTCAAAAGATAAGGGTCAAAAAGTAAATTAAGATGACCAATTTGTAAAGTTGGTCAAGATGGTCTATTCCTAAGCCCAAATTTTTATACTAGACTAATTTGAACCTAAGGATTTTAATGGTGAAATTTGATTTTAGGTTGAACCATGTTTGACTGGTCAATTTGCACAAAAACCTAAATTAACTTATAAATTAGGCATGGTTCTCATTTTAGGTCAAAATAGGTTGCAAAGGTCAAATTGAAGGTTCTAAACCCTAAGGAATATTTTTCCATGAATTTTAGAGGGCTTAGTTAATTTTTATCCTACATCGAACCTCGTGAACTAAAGTGGGTTTATTTTACGATTACAGAATTTCATTTAATTCATAAAAGTTGCTATAACCTTTTTCAGATTAGATCATCCTACTTCCCTCCTTATTAAGCTCGTTTGACCTGTGTTTGGACCCTTAATTACCCTGTTTGCATATTACATTGGTGAAATTGTAGTTTTACTGCTTATGATTTGTCTTATTCTTTAACTCAGAATTCTCTGAGTTAAGCCTCTCTTTAGGTTTTGTAGAAGCTTTTTCACACTTATTTGGATTAAATTGTACTAGTTAGGGTTCATGATGAGGTTCTCATCAGTAATAATGGCATTTTGAGTATTTTCTCTTATTCCATACACGGGTAAGAATTGGTAGAATTAGTTTGGTACTGTTTGGTATGGATATGTTGGAGTTTTGAGGCCAAAATCCATAACTTTATGTTCATCCTAAGTTCTAGAACGTTTAGCAGACATCTGATTGTAAGGTCAGACGACTTATTTCATAAGAACAGTCGTTTAATCTTAAATCAACCATCTGATAAGGAACCAAAGCTTGCCCAAGCGATGTCTGATACACTGATTAGATGGCACACAAGTCAAGTCATAAGATGTCTAATGAACTTCCTAGATGTCTAATGACCTTCCTAGACGTCTGATGCTATCACTAGACATCCAATAATTTGAGGTAAATAAAAGGCCCCAACACCACTTTAGGGGACGTCTGACTAGAAAGGCAAATGACTTATTTGCCATGATAGGTTGTCCGATGTTAAAATCAAACATCCGATAATGCTAATGTAATCTTATCTGAATTCTAGAGCTCTAAACAACGAATAAAAGTGGTTCGAATTAGCTAATTCTTGGCCTAATTTAGAACTGACGATGTATTTGACTTTGTCAAGAGTTTAAAGGAGGAATCATTAGATCCTAAAGTCTCAAGTGAAACCTAAAGAGATCTGGTGGGTATGGAGGATTAAGTAATCTTAGTATTGGACAAAAAATTGAGTAAAATGATGATTAGGTCATGATAAGTGGGTCTAACACTTTAACCTTGTGAACCAAGGGTTCATTGTTGCAAGTTGGAGACTTGAGGATTTGGGGTAGCTAGCAGCTACCAATGGTCAACCATGCAACGTAGGGAGTTCCCGGTTGCGATGACAAACTGTGGACCGTCAACGAAATGAGGTACTTGCAGGTACCTAAATTAGACCCGATACATGGTACTCATACGTAGGCACCAACACGTGAGAAAAACATTGGGGTACTTGGTACTCACACATAGGTGCTTGCATCTACGAATGACGTCGAGGTACCATTGAGGTTTGGTCAAAATCTTCTCTGAAGGCGGACTGAAAGGGTACACCTAGAGTACATGCTCATAGTGAGAGCATTGGTGTGTGATTGCAAAGCAATCATGTAACCTAAACCACCTGAATTAAATTAGATACCAACAAAACCTAGGAACAATACATGCATAAGTGTCGTAATTCGCATAATAGTTAGTTTGTTAGCCACATAAATAATATTGTCATTTTATGCACTAAAAGAGAAATGACATTAATTGCAGATAATTCGAGGCCATAAATAATAGATCAGACTATATGGATCTGATCAAGATGACGACGGGAGTCCAACGCTTCCGGAATCATCATGATTAGACAACTATAGCATCACGTACAATCCATAGAAGAATAAAGGCCACAAAGCAAGATGACAGCGATCCAAGCCTTAGATGAAAGATCCGACTACACGGATGGCTCCGGATCGACGATTATAGTCCAACAGCACAAAATCAACCCGATCGGAGGCCCACATCACCAGTTACAAAGAAGAGAAGATGGATGGCCACGATAGTGCCACGCGGCGCCATCACAGCCACCCCTTGCTACGCCCCCAATCTTTGAAGAAGCCCTCCTCACGCGTTGTGGGCCATTGGATAGTCATCCAACGACCATCATGCACCCACGTCGCCCCCGCCCCCATGCCTCATTAGCCAAGAGAAGATCTCAGCTATTGGATCTCCATCCAATGGTTGAGAGCAGAGTTGCCTAAAACATAAACGCAACACAAAATGCACCTTAGCTCGTTGGTTGGCGCACCCGCACACAAGCGCGAGACGCGCACTCGAGCCTCGCTATGCACCAAATCAGGAAGGCGGTGTGCTCGATCGCAATTGAACCGTTGGATGATGAGCGAAGGGCGAGGATGCGGGTGCGTGGCGCAACGAGAGCCATCGGATGGACATGCATAGATGTACGCCAACAGAACACGCGATCTCATGCGCTTTCTTTAACAAAGGCGGTGTGGGCGCAAGTTAAGCCGTCCAATCGCGAAATCGGATGGCCAAAATCAAAGCGCTTTTTGAATTTGAAGCGCGCAATGAAACAACGAGGCCGACGCACAAAGAAGCGGAAGGCACAGCGACAACCGTGCGATGGCGATCCAAAGGATGAAAGCACGCCACATGTCAACCAGAGGAGTGATCCGAGAGTTAAAGGCACGTGGAAGGTTGTTTTGAGGCCAGATCAGAGCCGTTGATCTCCCGATAAATTGATTTGATCAACCTAGAGTTGTTGCACTATTTTAAGGGCTAAAATGCCCTCTTTACCCCTCATTAAAGCTATAAAAGAAGACCAGGCCCCCTGTTAAGGAAATCTTCCACCATAATTGCCACCAAATACAACTCCAGCCTCTCTCCCTCTCTACAACTCCTCTCTGGACTTCCTTCTAACGCTCTAGATCTGAAGCACTACCGCACTTCCTATAAGAATCACACAAGCGACATCATATTCTGCTATCTCTTTATCTCTCTCTCTCTCTTTCTATCTCTCTTTAGCATAGTTATCACTATTCATAGTTGAAAACTGTTTCCAAATAAAATTCTGATTACCTGGATATCTGATGCCTATATATATACATATATAAATATATAAATATTTACTTAGAATGACTTTCTGAAAAGCTTTAGCATAGAAATCATGTTTTTCTCCCTGCGAAAGACTTGGTATTCACTGAAACTTTATAAATATTATTTGTTTCATCACGATTCGTACTACAACAATAAAACTAATCTTGTACGCATCTCGTGGTTGAACAGTGTGGCATGTAAACATCTAATCAACCTTGCTACCAATGATCTGAATAATCATTGACCGAACTTCGATGGATCCAAGTCAAGCTTACCCCCAATGATCTTGAGGCATTGGCCTAGATAGCTCGCACGAGGTCTAACTCTCTGGACTGACACTAGCAACATTCTTGCATGACGAAGACGAGTGCATCTCACCCAAGGGCCACTAGTGTTGTTAATCTCTCCCCTTATCAAGGAGAGACTACGAGGCTACAATTCAAGTGGAGGATACGTCTCCATCATCTTGCTAAAGAGAAATGATTATCAAATCTGACCATTGAGGTAAATGAGAGAATTGAAAAGTGATAAAAAAAATTCTTGGGATATCTGCTAAGATGGACAATGTAGCTAGATGGTTGGCCTATAGTGTAAATACCTATATACTACCCATTTTCTCTTGTTGGTACATGCAACTTTGTCTCTACTAGGCCACTTGGCTCATCTTGTACTTGTGACCTACTTTCAAAACCTGATGGCTTAATGCAACGATTTCTGGAATTTTTGGGAATAATGTCACTTTCTTATGTAGGCAAATCAACGATTCTACCAGATCTTATCATGCTTGGAGATAACGATGGCAGAGGCGCAACATCCAAGGGTGTGAACATGCCCACCTACTGAGCCGTTACAGTTTCTTATCTCCGACTTGGTCGGTCAACACAGTCTATTTAGTGGATTAGGGTATTTGTTTTGCTGGCTTCAGACTCAGGTAGGACCTTATGTAGTTAGTTTGCTACTGTGTTGTGATACCCTTTTTGTCTTTTTCCAGTTGTAGGCCCCTTTCGTTGTTGTAAACAGTGTGGCTAGGCTTCGCTTTTGATGTAAGTTTGTGATGTAAATAGCTTTGGGCATTAGTACATGTTATAAATATAAACTATGGTATGTGGGTGATGTCTACTTAACTTTATGCTACTTTCCTTACATCTTACCCCTCTTTTAATTATTTCTTGCTACTTTAAATTTTATGCAATGTGTTGATGCTTTCGTTAAGGATTATTAGGCACTGTAGCCTTAACAACCATTAAAATGGAATATTTGCAACCCTAACTACCCTAGTGATTGAGATCTTAGCACCTTCACAAACACTAACCTAGTTTTCGAATCATCAAAAGGTTAGTAGAGCATGACAAGGATGCAAGACTGGAAGTCAAGCAATTAGGCAAGGATGCGCAATCTTGTGCACAAGAGTGTACCCCATTAGGAGTCATGCACAGGTAGAGCCACACACGACGCGTGCGGTAGATCACAATAGCTCGCACCACACACATGGTAGAGGTAAGCATAGCCACACGATATACACGCGGCAGGTTAAGGCCACGTGTGTAAAGGGGAGACACACAATAGTAGGTTCAGGCCATGCACTAACACATGCAGCAAGGTAGAGTAGTGCATGTGGTGCACACATGTAATGCTTGTGGTGTGTGCATGTTGTAGGCAGGCACATGCACGAGTTGTGCGTGGTGTAAGTAGGGCTTACGTGTTGTAGGATGGAGGTGCATGTGTGTATGCACTCGAGAACGAGTATAAGCCACGTATTACGCACGCACAAAAGGTAGGGAAATGGTGCAACGTCGCCCTATGCACGTAAAGATCCTACGTGTAGAAAGGTTGGCACGTGCAAAGAGAGGCAATGTATGTGCGAAGGCGAGCGCACGAGACGTTGGTGCGCAAGAGGAGAGAGGCATGGCCTTGCTGGGTTGTCATCAAGAATCTTACTTTCATATCATGTTAAAAAAAATAAAGAATCTTATTATTATTTAAATCAAGAATTTAACCTCTTTTATATAGAGTTAGGTAAGAAAAATTACACAAGAGAACAAACAAGAATAGAAAATTAACAAATAAGAATATAAAAAGAATTAAAACCTTCAAACATAATTAAGTAGACTAAACCTAAACAAGATAGGAATATATAATTGATTAGGACTATTAAAATTACTAAAAATAACCTCAATCTCAATCCTAATCCTAAATATTCTAATGACTTTCTTAAGACTCTTAACACATCTAAAAGTAGCCCTACAACAAATAGAAAGCATAAGGCCCAAAGGCCGACACATAGGAAGAAAAAGCAAATGGCTCTCAATAAGAAATGGCTAATATGGCCTTGAAGGGTGCAAAAATTAAACTTGACTTGGTGACTGCACTCTATCACGTTTTCTTCTTCTTTCTTGCTGTGATCGTCTTTGCCGAAGACTTTAACAACGCAAAAAGCTATTATAATCTTGTTTAGATCTAGTAGTCTATTTCTCCTTGCATTATACTTTGCAGTTAAAGTCGTTATCATGCATCTATGAGATTACGAAAAACATCGAGAATACAATTCTCAAGCACAACACCCACATTCAACCAGCCCAAGCCACCATTAGCAAAAAAAATCTAATATATTTATAGCAATATTAAACATGACAATGTCATGAAGTCGTGAACAAGTTAATTGGCGATAAGACTCTTACTCAAAACACCTGGGTTAAATCTTACCTTACTCCAAACAACAAAAAAGAAAAGAAAAAAAAGTAAAAATGAATGAAACGGAAAATGAAAATGACCGATAGGGATCATTTATTTTAAGAATTTTTCATCAATTGAAATTTTAGTTTGGCGCCATCACTCTTTAGCAACGTAAGAATGATCGTCGATAAAATGGGCCCATTATGCCTATGGAAATTGATTTCTATTTATTCATTTAGAGGGTTGAACTTTGTGGTTTCTACACCCATATCCGAAGGCCACTATGGACGGTCTGTAGGATTTCTCCGCTTTATACCATCGGACAGTTCGTCCGTAAACGGCAAGTCTATGGAGCAGCAAATTAAGGGGAAATAAAGATACATTGTGTTACGAAAGCGAAATCACCGTGGACAAAATTTAAACCTGGCATTTTAAGATATCAAATATCAGACCCTCACAAATTAAGCATCAAATTGCTTTCAAAAGAACCAGGAAATTACATGGATTGAATTTTTTTTGCTAATCCATCTAAAAACGTATAATCTGTAAATATTTAAACTTATAGTGTTTTTCAGGTTTGATGCGACACCTAAAAGCTAGCATGGCTATATTTCCCAAAAATCATCTTCTAAGAAAGGGAAAATAAAAAACTGCAATCCCTAAGTGTTAGATAAACATTCATCTTCTAAAAAAACTCAAGGAAAAAGGGACATTAGTTTAACAATTAAGAAAAGCATTTTTTCCCCGCTGTGCATGTGTTTAGGTGGAGGGGGTGCCTATTTGCTACCAAGGGCATTTGTTTAATGATATTGACTTCGAAGCAGCGTATCGACAAGGCACCTGAGGCGTGCGTGTAGTTTCAATGGTTCATGGAGACATGCACGCAAAAATCTCTTAAATTAAATGTAGGGGAAAATTAATTGACCTTTTAGAAGCTGCTAGTATATCTAGAGTGGGTATTTGTTGACACATTACTGCCTTTATAACCCCGACTGAATTGATAGTACATGAAGGATAGGAAGGGGCAGTCGGCGAATCTGACTTTTTAATTTTTTTTAAAATTATATGTCAAAACCTATTATTTTAATATATTTTCTCATGTTTCAACCTTCCGGCCAGATAAATATAACTTATTTTGACTCTGCCCTTCCAAAACTTGATTCATGGCAAGTCAAAGCCAATAATTTAAGGTTAGATAAAATGCATAATTGCATTTCAACTACAACGATAAGGTCAACACTGCCTTCAATTTGCAAGTCCGAATCTATCCGATCAAGTTGAGATGTCAATTTGGTATAAGGCCATCGGAGGTAACCCGACTTGAATGTATCAATGAAAATCCATCTCAATTTCAAAAATTACTTGTGCAATTTCAAATGATCGATGATTAGACATCTCAGAACGCTCAATAATTACCTTCACCCCTATCCCACTTACAACAAAACAGGAAAAAAAAGCTAAAGTGCTAGGGACGGGAAGCTGATTGTAATTTAAGAGTAGTGCTTTATTGTATGGATTTGGTTTTGATTTTTCTAAATTCAGGTTGATTTACACAATGATGCTTACGTGTTCTTCACTCTGATCAGAGAGGTGATGAGGATGATATATTCCTCACCATGGGACGTTGATCCTTCTCAAGGATCAGCAACATCTCCTGCCTAGTGATCCAACTCGATTTCACCTTGTTCAGCCTCTGCTTGAATTGTATGATCTCATTCATGTGATGCCATTCTAGAAACAAAGATGAACATTCCTAAAAAACCATTAGCCATGTATTCCTGGGAAACAGGCAATGAACCTCATGGGCATTCCTTGTAGAAAAGGGGATAAGTGCCCAGGATTAAATAAGGTAAAATACCTACATTATTTGCAATTAGAAATCAAAAGAGGCTCCCCCTTAGATATCCTGCAATTTGGAAATAGTATTTTTAGTTCACGCTTGATTAAGCGATGGAATAGCCAATATGTCAGATGGCATGTCAGATAAATTACGATAGCTAGATATTCACCATAATTTGTGGCAAATAGTCCCTATAAATATCCATTAAGGACCATAACCTCCCCACCTGCTACTGGTGGCTACAGCAAAGCCTGAACGTTCCGACGCCCACCTTTGATTGATGATTGCAGACCGTGGCAGTTAAGCATGGCTGCGCAACGTGTGCCCATCATCGGTGCATTCAGCAGACCAACAGAGGTATGACTTGAAGAAATTCAACCAGAAGCATCAATTGGATGGATATGTCAAGTGACAATCATATAGGGCACCTGACTTCATACACTAGTTCCTTCTTGTCACACTGGCTAGCCCATTAAGAGGGATCATCAATGAGGGGCCTTTTGTGATCAGACGAACACAATCGGACAAATTGGCTAGCATCAACCACTGGATGGGGATGCTAGATATCCACGAGTAGGACAACTAAATGCGTAACTTCTAACCAGTTGATATCAACATAAAATATCATGTCAGATGTGAGAAAGGAGCTCAACTTCAAGAATATGGATGGAAAATTGGAAATTGTCGATGTATCAATTTTAAGAGGTGAAGATCAAATCAATAACTCAATTTGATCTAGTTGATTCTGGAAGTAACAAAAATCAGTAGCCTTAATCAAGGCAACAAGTTGTTTAAAGGTAGCTCCTGAACCAACAATTGTGACATCAATCATGCCAGGGATGCTTACACCAACCCCCCTTCCCCCACTCAAAAAAAAAAAAAACCTCACAAACAAATGCCAAAGTTAGAAGCAGAAAAATACCCGATACCTCCACCCAAAAATAAGTCAATGAAAAGAAAAGAAAAAGAAGTGTATGGATCACCTTCAAATGATCGAAGAAAATTATGCTACAGAGATTTGACAGTGCTGTTAAACATCGATGCATGTAAAATGCCATTGCATCTTCTTATGACTACAGGTATTTAATTGCCAAAAAATAGTTAAGGAATAATGCTACAGGGATTTAACGGTATTGCTGGAAAACATCAAAGTCCCCAATAACTGGTTGAGCCTCACAGATGTTTGTACAATTGCAATGACAAATGCAAAGAAATAAAGAGAAAATACAAGTGCATAATTTCACGTTTTTAAGCAGTAGTATTTCATGCTAATTCACATAAATTACAGTAGCTACACTCAATATCTACAAAAACAACCAGATGTCTGATCTTCATGCTTGGACATCTTGAATGAATGGTGAGGCAAGTAAAAGAAATGGTTGGCAATGACAGTTTGCAGAATCCGGTTTTAGTAGAAATCGTGTACGCTAAGTGTTCATTAGATGGTCAAATTGGGCAAATGATCATTCATCTCATACACAAGTCATTCTCACTTACATATGTTCTTAGACAAAAGCTCGAAGTGAATTAGTACACTGGAAAGAAAGCAAGAAATAAACTAGATGCATAAAAGAGTAATTTTAGACGGATAAAAGAGGTCATTCAGATTCAGTATACCTAGTTCAGACACCTATTATTGTTCCTATCTTATTAATTGTCACTGAATGTGGACAGCAGGTTATTGGTGTTGCCAGAATGCCGCTGGAGCTAGTTGCATGAAGGGTGAATTATAGAGAAGCCAATATATGATGAAAATTAGGCAGTTTATACCTTATTTGCATTTATTTATAAACAAGATTTCTACTGGTACAATTGAAGAACCCTTGCAGCAATCTATTCCAACTAACCTGAACTCTCATCTAAAGCACACTTCAATAAATCTACTTTACACAAATGCACGGCCATCAACCACAAATTTCCTCAGGCTAGAGCAATAAGGGGGGAAAAAATCAGATACCAAATAAAATGAGGCAGAACTTACTAAAGTTAAGGAAGCAATATCTGTTGTGGGTGAGGATACAGATGACATTTTCCTGCAGATCAAACCAAAAGCCATGATAGTAAGATAAGGTGTGCACCTCAAGGAAACCCTTCAGATAAAATACCCAGTTGGGGTTCAAGCAAAAGGACAAAAAAGGAAAGATGCAGGTAAATCAGCAAAAGGCTTCGCATATCCTTGAAACCAAATTTTGAGACAACTAACAAATGATTAGCATGCAGCAGACACTTACCTCTGTCTTGATATCTAGATACCAGAAACATATCCTTATAATAATGGAAACAGCTATAATTCCCAAAAGTGGAGAGATCCTATAAGTTCACTAAACTTAAGCTTCCAGTTCCCACTGTAGTTGACATTGAATATGATATTGCAGTTCCCCACTGTAAACTTAAGCTTGGGGCCAAGCCATCCGATATCCCTATTGAGGCACGGCCGGCTCCTAGCCCATGTGAGGATGATCCACTACATGAGAATGTGATCAGATATTGGAGTTTAGTGGGATGGCTACTGTATCTGACCATTACTCGACCTAATATTATCTTTGCAGTTAGTAGAGCTAGCCAACATATGCAGAGACCTCACTATAGCCATTGGTGCCAGGTATGTCTCATTATGAAGTACCTCAAGAGTAGTCCTAGTCAAGGGCCTGTTCAGATGCAGATTATGCAAGGTCCATAGAGGATCGCTGTTCTACTTAGGGGTATGATGTGTTCCTTAGTGGGAATCTTGATTCTTGGCGAAGCAAGAAATAGTGTGTGGTTGCCTGTTCTAGTGCTGAGGTGGAGTACCATGCCATGGCCCATGCTGCGTATGAGATCATGTGGGTCATGGGTTTTCTACCAGACCTAGGTGTGAAGATTAAGGCACATATTCCACTTTATTGTGATAATAAGTCAACAACATATATTGCATCCAATCCGATCTTTTACGAATGGACAAAGCACGTTAAAGTGGATTGCCATTTCATCTGGAACACACTTATGGAGGACAGGTTTAGCATTCCCTATGTCTCCTCAGAGTTACAGTTATCTAATATCCCCATCCAGGCACTCAAGAAGCAGCATGAGTTTCTATGTAGCAAGTTGGGGCATAGATGCCAGGCTTATAGGCATCTATGCCCCCAACTTGAGGCGAAGTGTTAATATGTACCTTGAGGGGTTTTTTTATGTTTTGTTGGATGCTTATGTAATTTACCCAACTTCTCTTCTATAAAAGAGAGGCTAGGTTTTCTTTGTTGAATAAGTGAAGTTTTCATTTTCCCCTTCACAAAAAGATATACAAGCAACATTCTCTTTACACAACAAGAGATCTAATCTTTTGAGAGAAAAAGAGATTAGTTTATGCACTTATTTCCTCTACTCTCTGGACTAATCTTCTTCATGCTCCTACTTTGAAAAAAGCTTTTGCACTCAACTAGCACTTGTACTACAATTTGATAATTCCTTTTAACCAATATTATATTGAGGTTCCATAGGCTTTTTAAGTTGTATTTTTCTTCTCTATATTCTTTTGTGTACTTGGGTGCCTATTGTGTCAAGCTCCTTTCTCCGCCTATTGAGTGGAGATAAAATACTATGGGTTAGAGATCTAGAGTGGTGGTATAAAAGCGGCTTTTAGCTACCCTCGATTGAAGTAGCTAAGTGCTAAACTTAACGAGTTAGGTAGTGATTTTTAGCTGCAAGGGTTTCCGCTATAAAGCACAATGCAATTTGTGGTTTGTTTATATTAAAATTTTTTACCTAAGCAACTTCTGCACTAAGCACCCACCCCCCCCCCCCCCCTGTGTAACTTGTGATCCTCAGGGTAGTCTCATGGACTCCATGCCAACTCAAAAGCTACAAATATTTACCATCCTCCAAATGCAATCCATTACACGATGGCAAAGTGTTGCAACCAAAGTCTAGAAGCCCCTTGATATCAGCTTCATCAAGAAATCAACCTTTTTAACCTCATGCTCCAATGTATTCTAATCAAGAAGAGCTACACTTGTCATATGTGCACTTGATTTCACATACCTAAATAAGGTTTGACCAAGATGACACCTTCCATCTTCATTATGTGGATTAGCTAGTCAATGTTAACAAAAGACAACCCTATATCTTCCCTGATGCTTAATGCATTTGCATCAAGATTTCTCTCCACACCCAAACACCTACTCACCTCCTTTAAAATAGATCAGGATATAGTACGAAATGCCCTTTAGACTAAAAAATGAAAGGTCGCCCACCTGGTAGTACTTAGAAATCAAGGCAAATTCCATCATTCCGAATCTCAAAATCCCTTCTTAAATAAGTCCCATCATCACTGATGATGACTAATTATCCTTGAACCATGATCAACATGCATGAGAAGTGTCCACCATTCAACATGTCGTGTGATACATTATGACAACCTTTGCATCCACTAGTGACTAGAGGCAATATCTACTCAAATGCAATCCAAAATAAGCCCTATTTTTGCCCATTCCTTGGTAAAAAATGATTGCAAAAGGCAATCATAAGCTAAACCACCATCAAAGAATTGAATGAGAGGGTCTCTTGTGATCCCTATGACTTTTGCTCTTAGGCCATAACAGATTAACCTTAAACCTCGTTTTAGACGTTAAGTTTAAATTGGAAGTGTCCTCCCACAACCTATAAGCCTTTGCCCTTGGGGCACAATGGATTGACTTTGAACCTCTGACACTATGTTATGAAGTGGGTGGAATGTTCTTTTTTTTTTTTTTTTGAAAGGTAAAATGGATGGGTAGCGAAGGTCAGTAGCCATCCATCATTTCATTAATAAAAACTGGAACACCCTTCCATCTTTTGCGACCAGAAGTTGAGAGCAAACAGGACTTCCTTACAACATTTTCGACCCAAGCCCTCACTGCCCTAAACAAAGTAGAATCGCGCTAGACCCATATGGACCACAAAGCTGCCGGTACCTTTATCCAACCAAGAGTGATTGTCTGGATGCCACTTCTAAATGAAGCCTAGAAACCATACTACAAGAAACAAGGAGGAAGAGCTTCCATCCCACACTTAAAAAATGAGAGCCAATTTGTCATCCGTCAAACCATACACACGAGGAACCACATCTACTAAGCTCTCATCTCCAATCCAGTCATCCTCCTAAAATGAAAACATTCTCTTGTCTCCCAAGGCTGGCCTGAAATAGGAAACCACTCTGTGCATTACTGGGATCAAAGCCCTCAAGAAAGCTGAATCCACACGATGAGATACCGCTCTTTCCTAAATCAAGAGAGAAGCTCCATAAGAGTCCTTCAATAGGCAATGCCAAAGTGATCCATCATTCTGGAATAGGTTCACTACCCACTTTGTTAGAAGAGCATCACAGAAATTACTACGTGAACGGACCCCCATACCTCCATCTTTCTTCAGGGTACAGATGATATCCCAAGGAACCAACTAGAGGAATCTCCCAATGTGGTCTACCCCTTCCAAAAGAAACGCTTCCGCATCACTTCCAACTTTTGGAAAACCTGGTTAGGAGGTTTGAAGACAAACAGAGAGAAAATGGGGATGGCATACAGAATTGCTTTTAAAAGAACTAATCAGGCTCCTCCAGATAAAAACCTCCCACTCCACGAGGATAGCCAAGCACTTGAAGTTAGCCTTTTCCCCTTCATAGGAAGACCTATACTCAAAAACTAAGTAGCGGCCACCTCCACTTTTGTCATATGGAACATGACAAAAGTGGACTTCACATGATTCACCGTGAGGCCTGAGGTCCGACCAAAAATCCTAACCAAGGCAGCCACATTCTCCACCTCTCAACTCCCCCTTCCACAAAGGAAAGCGTGCCATTAGCATATTGCAAAATGAGAGTACGAGCACCATCCCCCCATAATATAATGCCCGAAAACAGTTGTCCCACACACACCCTAAAAGCCATAACTACAGGGTATCAATGGCCACATTAAAAAGGAGGGGCACAAGTGGTCAACCCTGTCTGACACAACGTTCTTGCTAGATCCAAGTACCACTCAACTTGCCATTAATCAACATGGAAAAGGATCGGTAGTAATGCATTGCTTCATCCACTAAATCCAAACCTCCAGGAAACGTCTACTCCTAAGCACCTCCCACAAATAACTCCACGACACATAATCATACACCTTGGCAAAATCCACCTTTCAAAGGAAAGAAGGCACTTAAGTAAGATGTCCTCCAGGCAGACACCATTTCTTCCACCACCTTGAAAGACTCTGACAACGAGCGACCCTGAAAAAATGTGGACTAGACCGGACTAATCAAATGTGGTAGCACATTCCTCTACCTATTTGCCAAGACTTTTGCAATAATGAGGTATACCGCACTAGACAATGCATCGGCTTGAAGATGTCCATCCCCTCCACGCTAGGCTTCTTGGGCAATAAGAACAAGTAGAATTTATTAAGTCTCTCGAAGCCCCTAGTGTCAACCATAAACTCTTTAATCATTGCCATAACGTCTTCACCGACAATGTCCCACAACTCCTTAAAGAAAAGCACCAAGAAACCATAAGGAGGAATGTTACCTCTTGGAACAATGAATTGACCTTAAACTTTATATTTTGAATTAGGAAAGAGCATCTCCTAAGACCCTTATGAGTTTTCCCTATAGGGATAAAGGATTCACCTCAAACCCTAGGTTTAACTTTGCATTCCAAGTTGAGAAGTAGAATCTTCCATGACCCTCAAATTTTTGTCTTATGGACATAGTAGATGAACTCAAACCTCGATTCAAACTTCACATTACAAACTGGGAAGGAGTGTCTTTACCAACTCCTAAGCCTTTTCCTTAGGAATGTAGCAAATCAACCTCAAGCCAACCTCACTTCAAATATTAGATCTTGAATTGAGACCTCCATAACACTATTACTACTCTACTTTCCAACCAACCAACAGGCAAAGTTGGAGCAAATAACTATCCTTGAATCTTCGGATTTTGATCCAGGTCCTACCTTCAATCTGTTTCAAACTTCAAGCGGTTTTACAGTTTTGCTCAGGTCATTGCATATGAGGTTTAAGGTCTTGTGATTCATGGAGGACAATATCCTTCCAATATTTGATCCTAGTTTAGCTTTGGGCACCCCCTCCCCCCATCTCTAAATAACTGAACTTGATGTAGGAGTCTGAACATCAAAATCTACACTTAGATGCTTAAGCGTCAGCTGATCTCGTGTCTATCTCCCAGAATATCATCCTTCAGCTAAAGAAGGCCAACGATCAAAATGTCTCTCATTGAGCATACCATTAATATGCTAGAAAGGAATTGATGTCTCCTCCTGGTGTGATTACTATTGGAGTCATTATTCAATTAATCTCCAATGTTCCCTTCTTTATAAGCATGTAATGGCCCTCTTCAATGCTACAGTTCCCTTGCATATACATGAGACCCTGTATTCCACACTCAATAGTGAGTACAAGGACCACATCTCCCCCTTGGACATAGCACTTCCAATAGCATGAACCTGGCAACAAATCTCTCACATTCTTGTGGTTTACATACATTCTTCAGAAGAAGATTCCCTGTTGCTAACTATAGTACCATTCCCTTTCAGAGAATCATATCTTAACATGTTAATTAAGAAAATCCATCAACTTCTTCAGCTTTTCATCACAGAAGGGTCATATTAAGACATTTTCAGAATGTTGGTTGTTAAAACATACGTTTCAAATGAGCCTAGTCAAGGGCTATATTGTTACTCTTCTTAAGAAACTTCTGCCAAAACCAAAAAGAAATGAAGACCCAACTTTAAGAAGCCTCATATTACTCGAGGGGTTCTTTTGCCTTGCTAACATAAGGCATCAAGAAAACTGTTATCCATTGTCAATTTTTGGATGTTTACATGAAAAAAAGAAAAAAAAAATCGTTGTTGTCTGAAAAACTAGTTTCACGCAAGGACAGGTTCCTTTTTTAAGGAAAGACTAGGTTCCTTTTCACTCACATGCCTACATGATGAAAGATCTGCAGCTTGATTGGTGTTTTTGTACTACAAGGAAAGCTAAGTAAGAAGGCTTGGTTATGGAAGTGGAAAAACTAAAAAAGATTTGCTTGCACAAAAGATATCCCAGCAATGCAATCCCAAAACAGTATCTAATTGAAAGCCATTTTCCAGCATACAATATGAACTCAAGGGGAAAACAATTTTAAAGCATATTGTAAAGTGAAATCAAAGAGGGTAAGCACCATCGCATTTTGATAATGGTAAATGGTAGACAATCTCAGCAGGAGCTGCAGCCAATCAGAACCGAGGCACTTTCATCATAGTGGTACCAACTGAGGCTGAAATCAATTGATCAGAACTTGCCGAAGGTCTTATTGTTCCTTCAATGCTTGATTCATGTAGATTTGGTTTGAGAGTTCCTTTTGAACCACTTGAATCAATTGCTGGCTGTGCAGAGTCTATCAGTGTCTGTATCTGGCAATCACATCTCGGTTATTATATCTTATAAAACAAGCATATGCTCAGATGAGCTGATCAACTTTGTCAGAAAGGTATAAATGGCTTACCATCTCTAGCCTTCTCTTATGGATGTCATCCACCACCTGCATAATCAGACAAATGTTTACCATAAGTTAAAGACAAGAAGAAACCAAATACGAAAAATAAAATGGCATCATTGAAACATGCTATGTTTGCTTGCAGGATAGGTTTAGGATGGATAATTACTGATGGGGGATAAGTAGAAAAAAGGTATTTGGTTGATCAGTGGAAACATAGAGGATTTGATGTCATCGATGAATAGGTGTTTGTAAGTTGGTTTTTTAATTGGACCTTTGTTGTGGAATAAACAGTGATGTGTTGTAAGTTGGCATTATCTAGTTGAAATAAGTATAGCAATGTGAATTAACCAGTGCTTTTTTAATTGTTTTTTTTTTTTATTATTCGTTCATGTAAAGAAAAAAAAACACCGTAAACCATGTGATTCAAATCTCCTGCACCATAGAGCCCACATATGTGGGATCTCCCGATGGGATATGTTGCATCAAATGCAACTATAAGGACAGGGATGGTAAATTTTGGGTTTACAGAAGTTAATCAGATGCACCCAGAAGCTGCAAATGGAAGGTTGGGAAAAGTGACAACATGCCATAGCTATACGAGTATCCATCAAAGGGGATTCAATAAAAAGATAATATTCCAAAAAGAGAGCGAGGAAGCAATGCAGGAAGAGGACTTGATAGCAAATTTCTTTGCTTACAATTTTAATTCTAATTAGCATTGGAAGAGAGAGAGAGAGAGAGAGAGAGAGAGAGAGATCCATTAGGATCTCTTATTCTTAAATTCAATTAGAGCTAGTTCATTAGGGGAGTTTATTAGATTTTAATTAAAAGCTTGACTGGAGATTTTGAGATTTTTTAGACTTAATTAATTTTGATTTGATCAGGTGCTGATTTAGGATTTGATTAGAAAATATGATTAGAGATATTTTTAGATTTCTTTCTATTTTAAAGTATTGAATTTCTTTTTTTTTGTAAAAGGTCCTCTTCAGGCATGCCCAAGAGACAAAAAAGAAAGAAAGAAAGAAAGAGTTAATGAAAGTTTGAATTTCAGTGTCAGTTTCTCTCATCTCTTTTGTTCATGTTTCTTACCTCCAAATGCATCTTGGTGCCTTACCCAACCAACACTTGGTACAGCCAGGCACATTTCTCCTCTCCTCAACCATCTGTCCACTCTCTCACCCTCAAGATTCCCCTT
The DNA here is from genome assembly GCA_037157565.1 of Thalassia testudinum. NCBI lineage: Eukaryota > Viridiplantae > Streptophyta > Magnoliopsida > Alismatales > Hydrocharitaceae > Thalassia > Thalassia testudinum. The sequence continues at coordinate 89,838,494 of JAZHRO010000012.1, forward strand.
CATCAATTGGCATGAGTCAAGTTCTCATGATGATTCTACAACTCAATAATCCACACCACCTCTGCCTAATAATTGACATGAATAAGTAGGAATTCTTTGAGTTGGTTCTCTACTACAAGAACCTCCTCAGTCTGTCCATCACCTTGGTTGCGATCTCCGATTCCAGTAGTCTTTATCTACATATCAGCCACCACCCAGTCTCTCACCCCTTAATTTCTTATAGCATTGGCATCACTTTCACCTCTTAAGTCACTTATCCATTAACCTCCCAGGCCATCGAAACCACCACCTGCTCTGTCATGGGTATCTCCTGCATTGTCATTGGAGCTTCAATCCATGTCATCAGTGTCCAAAAGTTTCCACCTACATTGAACAATGATCGAGCTTCCTCACCCAATGTTTCTGTTTTTCTTGCCAAAGCACTTATCACCATCAAGGCCTAAATCACTGCTTACCTCAGCCTCCATCGTCATCACTCAAAGCTCTGCCTTTTTTGTGAAAACCTCATTGTCTTCATTTGCATCAACAAGCAACACCATCGCACCAGCAATTGAAGTTGTTATCCCCATCTAAGTAGTGCAAAAGCATTTTGCAGTGCAATAAACTTTAATTTACATACAAGTTTGCATTGAAGGGGTACATCAAAAGGGCAAAAGGTATTTAAAACATTTAATGCCAAGACCAGATCGCCAGGAGACAAGTTCTAAAAATCTAATAAGAAGGCCTGCTCGCAGATATTTTTCTATTATGATTTTAATTCTAATTGGCTCATAAAAAAAAAAATCTAATTGGTAGTTAATTGTTTTAAGCAAATAAAAGAGATTGATTGGGATATCTAATTTTAGATTTTTTAGTCCAGATAAGATTACCTTCTTGTTAGAATTTTTTAGTGAAAAAGTAAAGAAATGTGCCTAGGGACGTATTTTACAACGCTTAGATCCCCACTCACATTCCCAATGTCAAAAGCTAATGCACAGGGTGACCCCCATCATCAAAAGCTAATGCCAAAAAATCAAAACACAACGGTTGAACATCAAAATACACCGGTTGAAAATTAAAACGCATCAATTGAAAATCAAAATACAAAGGTTGAAAATAATTCTCCACTAGTGGAAAATGGTCCTCAACCTGAAAGGTAATTTTCTACCGGTGGAAGATTAAAACACACCAATGTGTTTTGACCTTCACCTATGGGCGAAAGGTAATTTTCCACCAGTGGAAAACCAAAGCACACCAATGGAAAATGAAAACACACCAATGTATTTTGCCTTTCCATCAACGGAAAATGATTTTGATTTTCACCTATGGATAGAAAAGTGATTTTAGTTTTCACTTATGGGTGGAAAGTAATTTTCCACCTATAGAAAGGGTTTTGAAACCAAAACACACCAGTTGAAAAAGAGGTATTTTTTTAAGTGTGTGGGTCCACCAAGTCTAGTGGGAAAATGCATTCCTCTCACTGCACGCGTTGCAAAATATGTTGCAACGTACATTTCGTAACCTGCATCCAATTTTTTATTCGGTATTAGTTGTCTTTTATTTGATTTGATTAGATTTTCTTTAGGAGTTGAATAGAGATATGATTGGGGATACTTTTAGATTTCATTTTACTATAAGAGAAAAAGGAAGTCTGTAATCATCCACATCCATTAAAAGCAGTTACAAAAAGTTTTTCCAAAGGTTACAAAGATGTGCCTCGTCTCCGTGCTCTTTCTGAGGGTAAGCCTATTCTAGTGGTGAAGCACTGGGACAAGCAGGTCATATCCTGGTCTCCCATTGTGGGGATAGCCTCTCAGATGCTTGAGTTCAGGATCTTCAGTAGAGCTTCTTCTTTCTCTATTGCAGGATTTTCGTCCAATGCTGTACAGCCCTAACCAGTTGGTGTGGAATGAGGGATCATTTTCCGTCAAACAGGCTTAGCCTATCCCCTTTCAAGAAAAAAAAAGGGGCCTACCTTCTTCTTCAAGGCACACACGACCACAACGGAGACTTGGTGGGTGATAGCCACTATTTTCGGAAGCTGAGGATCCCCCGAAGGTTCAAGTTTTTCTGTGGCTTCTTCGGTGAGGGAAGCTGGTCACAAAGGTGTACAGGTCTTGATGGGTAGATGTGGATATGGCCTGCTCCCTTTGTGGACAGGGGGATGAAAATTGTAGGCATCTGATTTGAATGTGTGAATTCTCCAAAGGAGTTTGCGTAGCCTTGAATTTCACAGCAGCCAACATGATAACTATGGATGATTCTCGGACCTCCTTCAGAAATGGTATTCAAACTAATGCCCACACATGGATTACAGCAGCAGCTGTGTTGTGGTCTCAACACAACATGACTATCTTCCGGGTGAAAGGACACAGGTCAAGAATGTTCTTACGGATGCCTGTGGGCTGTCTAATTTGCAGCAACAACATTTGTAATTGCTTTTCTTCTTGTTAAATGAAGTGGATAACTACTGACCTTTTTCCTTTTCCAAAAAAAAAAAAAAATTACAAAAATAAGATGTTTTCCTCACAACATTCTCCAACCAAGGGCATCCACCATTGAAAATTACCCTGTTCTGCTGCAACCAAATAGCACGGAGAGTACTGAGATCTGTATCTATGCTTGCTCCCCAACAAATCTCACCCACAAGATCATCAATAGAGTTCAATTCAGCCAGCATGTCTCCAAGCTGTCCCCAGGCTTGTGTTGTAAATTTACACAACAGGAAAAGGTGGAGAGCATCTTCTTGATTAGTGCCACACGGAGGACTTGGTATTTAAATTTTATATTTTATAGATCTTTCTACTTAAAAGCAACTCCTTGGGCATGTCCAAGAGAGGAGTGAATTTAAGTAATAAAAGTTTGAAGCCCACTGGCACTCTCTCATCTCCCTGGTTCCTGCTTCTCAGCGCTAAGAACATCTTAGCATCTATTCCTATCCAAAACCTCATGCAGCTTGGCATGTTTCTCCTCTGTCCTGAACCCTCTATCAATCTAGCTTATGCACCAGAAAGTATAATAGAAAGAAAGAACAGAAGATCCCAAAAGGTTATTGTTAAGACAAAAACATCTTTGTTGCTTCACCATGAAACCCCAGGCTCTTTATTTATAGAGATTAGGATCAAGGGAGAAATAACACACAGATCCTTCTACTAAATACCAGTGTTCCGAATGCCCATTGTGTGTCCACGACATGCCGGCAAAATGACATTGTCCTTATGTGAGGCTATATCGGCATACATGTAATATCGAAATACAAGAGTATCATCAATATTTTGCCAAATATCAAAATAATATGTTGATGATATCGACGAAATGGATGGTAGAAGATATGATTCTTAGGCTATTACCATATTTTAAGGTTGACATAAGCGACTCGGTAATCCATTTTTGCCCATTACTGTTGTCACACGCTTGATAAAGTGATAAGAACTCTTGCAAGTGTTTCCTCTCTCTATTGTTAAATTTTTAAGGTAATTTAGCTTCTCCAACGTTAAATAGTATTTGTTTATTATTCCCTAAGCTAGATTTAAGCCACAATCATTAGACTTAGATCCCGTTGAAGGTTTTAACAATTACATTTGCAAATTCATAAGTTTATGGCAGATTAAATAGTTCTATGATTATTTGATCTATATATAATATAATCAAATTGTTAGATCATAGGATTCAATGTTTAAAAATTTTTTTGATAGGATTAATGTTAAGTGTTTTCAAGTTTTTCTAACACAATTATATAACTTCAATACAATCACAGTCATTCTAATAGCAATGATCAAGATGTCATTGACATGCCGGCGAAACGAGGGGTTTTAGGTGAAGGACCATATCGACACAGCAAGGGTATTGAAATACAAGAGTGTCAACTGTACGTTGACAATTTCGACCACTTTGACTATTTCGATGATGTGTCGGTCGATACAACCATTTCGAGGCATGCTACTACTTGATGGTTGCTGCTTTGCTCTTGCATGTAGGCGCAGTTGCTACCTACTACTGTAGCGATCAAAATGGTGGGTTCAATTACTTCGATGGTGATGGCACTATGACTCGTACCTCATAGGGAAGAGGGAGGAGAGGTGGTGGGTCTCTGTTAGGTCACATGGAGGAGATGGGAGAAAGTTCAAGGTAGAGGATCTATTAATGGAGTAAGAGGGTGGGTTATAGTGGGGAAGATGAGGTAAGGGGAGGAGAGGGAAAAAGATGAAGAGTTGCTATTTTTGTCGACATGTCCTCGACGTGCCTCTGGAATAAACTATTTTCGAGATATCGAAATTGTCAAAATCTACTATCGAAATACGAATGTTTCCATAGTATGCCCTCGACGTGCCTCTAAAATGTGCACTTAAACTTTCTCAAAAAAAAAGTGCACTTAAAAATTTATCAAAACGGTGTTCAAATCAGCATTTAGAACTTTATTAAATACCAACAAGGAAAAACAAGAAATACAAGCAAGGAAACAAAATCCTCAACACTCCTCAAGCTAGAGCATAAAGATCAATCATGCTCAACTTGGAACAGCATTTGTCGAATGTGGAGCGAGGGAGAGCCTTTGTAAACATATATGTTGCCTGATCTACAGAAGCCACGTGCACAGTACAGACACGCACCTTCTGGATCATATCATGAGTATAATGGCAATCCACCTTCACATGCTTGATTCACTTGTGGAAGACAAGATTGTTGGCAATAAAAGAAGCTATAGTATTGCTGCATCTCATCTCCATAGGCTCAACTACACAAACCTAAAGATCTGTAAGTATTGACCGAACCCACAGAAGCTCAGCTATGGCTTGTGCCATGGCTTGCTCAATATTTTGATTCCACACTTGACCTGGCCACAATAGTTTACTTCTTACTCCGCCACGTAATCAGGTTTCCTCCAACAAATGTGTAGAAGCCAGTAGTAGATTTTCTTTCTTCTAGGCATCCAGCACAGTCTGCATCAATGTATACCATCACCCTCAACAAGTTACTCTGAGTAAAAACAAGCCCTTCCCCTAGTGCAGACTTCAAATATCTTAGGATCATGATTGATGCATCCCAATGAATTTTCCGTGGTTTATCCATAAACTAACTCACCTTGCTACCAGCAAAGGAAATGTCAGGTCATGTAATTGTGACATACAACTTCCCCACAAGACCTCCAAACTGTCTTGCATCCACCAAAGCTAAGTCATCTTCATATAAGTGTACATTTGGATCCATGGGAATGGAAGTTAGTTTGGCACTCAACATGCCTGTCTCTTGGAGGAGGTCAAGTACATATTTCCTCTGGGAAAGTACCACCCTTTTCTTATTGCGAGCAATTTCAATGCCAAGAAAATATCTAAGTAGTCCCAGCTTAGTAACAAATGTTTCCTTGAAAATTTCTTAGTGTTGTTTATGCCAATCATGTCATCCCCTATCAAGATAATGTCAACATACACTAGCATCACCACACAACCTTGTGCCATCTTCCTCACAAATAAAGAATGGTCTACAGCAGACCTATGGAACCCAAGTTCCTCAACCACCTCGGACAATTTATGAAACCATGCACATAGGCTTTGTTCAAGACCATACATGGCCTTGTGTAACTTGTAAACCTTCGTACACTCCCCCTATGACTTAAATCTAGGAGGTTGTTGCATATAAACTTCTTGCAAGTTGCCATAGAGAAAAGCATTCTTAACATCCAATTGATGCAGTAGCCACTAAAGGTGTAAAGTCACAGAAACCAGGATGCGAATTGTTGGCAATCTTGTCACTGGTGAGAAGAGATCAAAATAGTCAATTCCATAGGTTTACGTGTACCCTTTAGCTGCTAGTCTAGCCTTATAGTAGTCCACAAATCCACTTGGTAAATATTTAACAACGAAGAAGCACTTACACCCTACAACAGTAGCATCAGATGGTGGGTCAACCAGACTCCATGTTCCTCGGGATTGAAACGCTAACATCTCATCATCCATGGCCTTCCATCGTTTCGGATCTCCAAGTGCCAACTAATGGGTAGCAGGAACCGTTGTACTAGATAATGTTCCGGCATTCTAGAGACAATCGGGCCAGTGACACTTGCTTAAAGATAGGGTGTAGGGTGCACGTCCTAGTCCCCTTTCTCAGAGCAATCAGCAGATCAAGAACATCCTCTTGGTCATTAGAGGACGCTTCTATTGTAACCGGCTCTAGTAATGAATTATCACCTGAAGGAGGCAAAGTACCTGTAGTGGCTGGTACAATAGAACTAGAAGTAACGTCAGTGATATCAAGGGAAGGGATTACCTCAGGGTTAGATGATGGCTCGGGCAACAAAGGAGAGGGGTCATGGTGCTACCTCGGCTAATGTGAATAAACCAATCTGAATCTTCTGTCATCCAGTTCCACTCCAGGTGTCAGTCTCTAATCAGTATCAGGAGGCGGAATAGGAAGAATCACCTCCTCGCGATTAGAAGCAACAATTTGGGAGCCAGCTGAGGAGAAAAAAGGAACTGACTCAAAAAAGGAGACATTGACGTAGTGGTGCCTACCAATAGGGTCACAACACCTATACCCCTTCTGAATTCGAAAGTAGCCCACAAAGACGCACTTGACAACTTTGGGTGACAACTTGTCCCAATTGGAACTGAAAAGATGAACAAATGCAACATACCCATAAACCTTTGAAGAAACACAAAAAAGTTCTTTATCCAAAAAAAAATGGAGTACGGGAACTCGTCAAGGACCGTAGAGGACATATGATTTATCAAATAACAAGCAATGAGAACAGCATCACCCCACTAGGAAAGGGGTGCTATTCTAGATGAGAAGAGTCCTAACCACATCCAAGATATGACGATGCTCCCTCTCAGCAATGCTATTTCACTGGGAAGTATAAAGACAACTTGTCTAGTGGATTATCTCATACCCCTAAAACATTGACTGAAGAGAGTGCATACAAAATTCTAGGACATTATCAGTCCAAACAAATCTCACATGGGCATTAAATTGATTCTTTATTTCAACAAAAAAGTTTTTGATTACATCACCAACTTAAGACTTAACTTTCAATAGAAAAATCCCAAGGCAATCTAGAAAATTCATTAAGTAGATAAAACATGTACCCTATACAATCAGGAGCACGACTCGGACCCAAACATCAAAATGAAGAAGTTGAAACAGACACCTTAAATTACGACCCTGCCAACTAGGAAAAGGGCTCCTGTGAAACTTTCTCAATTGGCAAGTTTCACACTAGAAGGTGGCAATAGAAGGAATCTGTAGTATGACACGCCACAGCTTCGTCAAAGGAAGATGCCTAAATCTTAAGTGTTACAGGTAACTAGATGAGCCTCTAGCAGAAACAATGGCCTGGCCAGCACGGGGTGACTGCAAAAGGCGATAGGCCTCCCCTTCCTCATGGCTACAACCAATCACCTACCCCATCAGTATAGCCTAAAACACAAGAGACACAACATAAAAAATGGCCTGGCAGTTCAATTATTTTGTAATGCAACCGATTGAAAGAAGATTTAAAGGGGAATCAGGGGCATGAAAGACATTCTACGACTGTATGTGTGGGGCTATTTGAACCTCCCCCTAACCTATGACGAGGGATTTCCATCCATCCACAAGAACAATGAAGTGTTCAAGGTGTCGCCTGCATGCCGTCAATAACGTAGGTTTTGGTGAAAGGGTCATATCGACACGCAGAAGGTGTTAACATGCAGCTGTGTCGACGATATGCCGACAATATCGATGGTGTGCCAAGTGTATCGATAATAAGCCAACCATATCGATGTTGTTGCTATTGCTATTTTAGGTTTAGGGCTATTGTTGGCCTTGTCGATGGTTTTCTCTATTGATGGTTTAGTAAAGGGAACAAGATTGGTATTTTGTTGTAGATTTTTTTTGGAGAGTCCTGCAGACTAATAATTCCCAAAACTAAGTTTGCTTTATCCCTATTGATATGGATGATTCAATGAAAATGCTTTTGTTGTGTTAAAGATTCCATTAGGGTTTCTCTATATCACCTATTTGGTTTTGCCTTTATTGTCTATGTCAATCAAAGCATGTGTTGGACCTCGATGCTTGAAAGGCAGTAAAGGAGGCTAAAGGAATGGAGCTTTAAGTTATTATTCAAAAGCAGACGAATGGTTGTATTCCTTTAGGTTAGATATGCTTCGCATTTTCATTTGAGTATGTATTGATTCAAGGTTTGTGTTTTCCCATGTATGCCCTTCTTCCATAACCTTTTAAGATTTTTAGTTAGTAATTTGTGATTACTTGCAATTTCAATAATTTTAGGTGAATTAAGTCAACATTTGTGGCATGCATTTACACACCGCTAGCGTGCCCTCGAAGTGGATAATTTTGGGCCATCATTAACCTCGATGACCCAATATCGATAAACGGTTGTTTTCACGGTGTGCCCTCAGTTTTCCCTCGATAACCACACTTGAAAATTTATCCATACGGCATCGATATCGACACTTAAAACCTTGCAACAATGGACCACCCTTACAAGTCTGGCTGTAATCTGGCAAATTGCTAAGCCTTCCCATATATATGTTGGAAGATGCCAAAATCCATTAGTTAGTCTCCATCATCAACCCTAGCTTGACAACCAAGGCATATACCTGAAAACTTGGCAAGTGTAGCCATATCTTCAAGTCCAGAAGAAGTGCCTGGGGCAGCAAGAGAGATCCCATGCTAGGGTAACCTCTAAATCAGATCATCAAACTCAACTCTAGAAACAGGGTTAGCTTCTAGGCAAGTCTCAGAGCCAACCATGGCCTGATGAGCACTGACTAGCTTCCCATGCTTGGACCAGCAGTTCTCCTTTAAATGACCGAGCTTGCCACAGTATGGGCACTATAGCCTTGTACGTCCCTAAATGCCCCAGTCTCATCCACGACCATGAGTAGCCTAGGTAGTGCCTCTACCTCTTTTATGAGAGGAAGCCATAGTAGACATGTGCTCAACACAAACAGAAGGTGGAAGAGACACGACAGCTAGCTTAGATGATTATATACCTCCTCCATAATCAGTATCTCTAGTAGTGTCAGCATCTACGATCATGCAACCTCAAAAATGAGATCCAATCGTACCAGGAAGTGTCCTACCATAGTTTGTGCCCTGTAGAGTTCTGTAACTCAAAGGAAAAAACAAGTGTGTAAGCATACAGCCGCCCAAGCGCTGACTTAAAAATTGAGTAATAATGAGCGAAAGGCCTCCCGTCTTGCCTCATAAGGGCACTCTCGTGATGAAGTTGTAGAATACAAGCAGCATTCTTATCCTGAGAATAAGTGTGGCCAAAAACAACCCACATTTCTTTCGCCGTCTTACAATACCTGATCTCAATGGTTATGCATTGTATGGTGTTCATCATCCACGCCCTGACCATGGCGTTATACTTCTTCCAAGTGGCATACTTGCTCATCTTCTCAATGGGTTCTGATTCAAGTAATATATGTCCCTTATCATGACCCTCAAGCACATTAAGGATCGACTAAGACCGTAATGGATAATTTCACCCGTTAAACTTTGCGATCAACCCAAAAAAGGGATTCTTGAACTCTCCTTGACTTCCCTCTCCATAACTGGAAGATTCAACAATTTCCAAGGCTATATTACTCACAATCAGAGACCCAAAAATTACAAATAAGTGGAAAAACTTTAACACCAATATGAACCACACATCAAAAAACCTTGTTCTATGATGTAGACACATCTATTTAGGTTAAAATGCCCATTTATGCATGTTCCTAGGCTTAGATTTGCATTTCATATTATAAATATTGCATAGCATGCATCATTCTACATTTAGAGCAGTGTATATTTTAGGTTAATTGCGTCCTTTTTGTGGTCAGGTGAGAAGGAGATTTATTTTGGAGCCTCGGATTGACGATCCGACCGTACAAATCTAATCAGGACGACGATCGAAGTCCAACGCCTCAGAAATCGCCTTGATTGGAGTTCCGTAGCACCATATGCAATCCGAGGAAGATCAACGGACAAGGGACTAGGTGACGTAATTCGAAGCTTCAGACGACAAATCCGACCACGCGGATGGATTCGGGTCAACGATCGCAGCCCAACAGCGCGAAAATCGACTCAATCCAACCTCTGTAGCAGCCCCTACAACAGAAAGAAGATGGACGGACCAAGTCACGCCACGTGGTGCAACCCAGGCCACCCATGCATACGTACGCACCACCGCACATGCACAGCAGCGCGAGTGCACAGAGGCACGCAAGCGCAGCGCAGCACGCAAGGTAGCATCAACGCGCGGAAGTCTATATCAACAAGAATAAACATCACAAAATATATCGTAAGTCTTCTCTGATCTAAACAGGGTCAAAATCAGGCAGAGCACCCCAAAAGGCAACGCTCCGACAACAGCTCCAGCAATCTAACGATTGTCAATTAGGTGTTGGAGGACAAGGGCCCCTGGGCGATCCCTATCATGCCCTATTTGGCTCGAAAGGGTGCCTCGAGGTGGGCCCTAGCCTTTCCCGACTCAAGCAACGACACTAGTAGGGTAAACCCTACCGATGACGCTATCAGTTGTGGATAATGGTTGGAGTGGGTTCGAGAGGTCGAGCGGGGGGCTGCAACACTACCGTTGGTGGTGTTGTGGTGGTTACAACTAGTGGCTCCTCAACTTCTTCGACTACTCTATAGGGAGAGATGATGTTGGGGTTGCTTGGAGCACAAAACCCAACGCACGAGATTCCTCCCTTGATGGTTTTAGATACCCAATGCAAAAGGAGAAACCTTACTTTTTATTTAGTAGAGAAAGAAACCAAAGAAGGAATCAAGGAGGTATCAAGTTTCAACCTAAGACTGCTACTTTGATGCCATGTTAAGAGAAAAATATTTTTGTTGCTTCACCACAAAACCCCTAGGCCCTCTATTTATAGAAACAATGGCCAAGGGAGAAATAACACACAAGTCCCTCTACTATGTGCCAACAAGGAAAAACAAGAAAAACAAAGAAAACAGAAGCAAGGAAACAAACTCAACGGCTATTCTTTCAGAGGATTGCAATTTTGGCTATCAGACCAAATATTTGCTCAATATTCCAAACAAAAGGTCATTTCATCAAAAATCAATGATCTAAATAAATTTCAGTGCATTCAATAAGTTTCAATGGATTTAATTAAACTTCAACTGAAAAAGTTATATTACAAGTGTGTTTTTTTTTAAAGAATATATTACAAGTGTTTTTTTTAGTATAATATATTACAAGTGTTGACCTGTCTTTTAATAAAACCTCAAGCATTCCATTATTCTTGATCAAGTTTACCAAAATTTTCTTACCAATTGAAATTCATAAAGCCTCCTAAAAGAAATAAAAATGAAAAAAAACATCAATTTTGAGAAGACAACTAGCTTGTAAATTAATGGATCCAAGGCATGTCCACGTTGTATGCATCCATTCATGTCAATAGAAGCACATTTTCTGACCATTAACTAACTGCGGAATGCTTGCAAGTCATTCCCTTTAATAAATTAAAGATCTCCAAAGAATGTAAAAATAAAATAACTGAGATTTCCTGCGGGAATTCCTATATTAACATGTTTCATGATCTGTATAAGGTTTGATAATAACATTTACTGCTCCGCAAGATATTCATATTCTTGTAATCCTACTTGTTTTCCTTGCATGAAGCAAATAAATTGCCACCTTTACTTTTAGCAAGAACAAACAAAAACAGAATTAAAACATACAGATCTGGAGTATCAGTGCAGTAGCTTTTACTTTAGAAGAGTGCATTAGCTAGTATCGGTTTCTGGAACATGATTGGATGGATTTAGAAGTGCAAATACATCTTCAAAAGTGGTTTTAGATGTGCACTGCCACTTAATTTTCCTAGATATCAGATAAAGCAGAGAAAGGATCCACAATGAGAGTAGCCAGGGACTTAGGCATAGGATCCATCAGGTTGAGTATTCGTGCATGATGACTAGTATCAGGAATTCTCTACAGTGGTTGCCACCACTCGAGAATGTGGAAATTCCCCAAGAACAAAATACACTAATGCTACATATGTCATTACCTGCTTTCTCCGAAATTTTGGTTCATCCTTTGTATACCCTGGAATGCTCAAGTGCCAGTTTTTTTCTGTAAAGATTGGGGCAAAAGCTTCCATTAAGAAATTGAACACGGGAAATCAAACAACACATGATTATCAGGGGAGAAAAGTGAGTGCTAACTCCCTTGTTGACCACTCTTTTCCCTTTCAACAAAAAAAAGTATGTGCATGGTGAACAAATAGTACCAGAAGATATCATTCACTTGATTAGATAACAAAGATTATCCTATTAAATCATAACAGAGAACTGGAAAAAGTACAACAGGAGGATTATGCTCATAAGTGGCCCCCTAACAATTTAGACTACCAGAATACACTTTTTTGTTTTCTTGAAAAAGGAAAAAGGATGATCACGTGAGTTTGGTGATCATCCACTACATTGAAAGAAGCAGGGTACAAGTTAGGGTACCAGGGTACACTTGTATCTTACAAAATAGTACAATGCAAGACCTGCCTTCATGGAACAATACAAGTTTGGTAAATCTATCCTATTTTCTAATTCCCAAGCCATCCTCATTTTTTCATCTGATAAGAATCTTCCATACCTCCATGTGCCTTCCTCCCAAAAGCATCCTCCACTTTCTTTCTCCCTCCTTCCACACTAGTACATTTACCCCCCTCTCTCAATGCATCCTCTCTGCATCATAATCCTCTTTCTCATCACTACTCTCTAACCCATCCTTTTGTCAACAGCAATTCATCAATGTCCGCATGGCTGCCCTTGTTACTGGTGCCCAGACTGCAACACGGATGCTAACTAAGTGGTTGTCCTAACTAACCTCTCTGTCATCAAGACAAACAGCAGCTGTGGTAGTGGCATCCAACTCCATCCCACCAAACAGCAACAAATCAAGCTAAATGCCACTCAGAGACACGGTACCAACCCAGCACTCAGCTTCAATCCACAGAATCCACTTAATCAACTACCTTAACAATCATATGATGACCCATCCATCTTCATCTCCTCGGCCATGTCAAGCTCTGATAGACCTCACCATCGTGGAACTGATTACAGATGATTTGCAATTCGCCCACTAACATGTCAAGGCCTGTCACATCTCCATGCCCTAAATTGCTGTCAAATTCTAGTGGACCATGAAACTAAACAATGATGTCATATCTTTAATTAGCAATATTATCGTGCAAGAAGGTTTATGAGAGACAATTGGCTTCTTCTTTATTCTTTTAAGCATGTTCAATGCCCTAATGCTTTTTGAAGGAAAAGAAAAAACCCTGTGTGTTTTACATTGATGTGATTTTGTGACCCGACCAGTTAATTTTCAACTTTGATTCATCTGATTTGTTCATGGTTACATTGCAGATGTCCACCCAAAGAAGCATGAGTATGTAAAGGTAGAGTGTGAAGACCCTTTTATATGACAACTATTACCAATAGATCAAGCAGCCCAAAAAATAGCATGTTCCAAAAGAAATAGCACAGTTTGTTGATAGTATCTAATTTGAGAATGGCTAGAATCCAGATTTGAAGGATGTGGGAGTGACACACCACCATGATTTTCAATCCATCAGAACAATGAAAGCAACAATTTTGTGCACTCATGACTATTCAAAACCCAATTCGTGAGTAAAATGCAAGGAACTGTCTTACCAATGGGATGATATAGTTAAAAAGCATTTCTAACAAGATTGTTACTGTACAAGGGAACCATAATCCTTTTCATTTGGAGAAAGAAATGTAGGTATGACAGAAGACAAGAACATGATGGCAATATTTGATTGAAAAAAAGGTGTGGCAGTGCATGGTTTCGGTTTTGGTCTTGTTGCACATACAAACCATGAGTTCAACATCTGCAAGCACCTTGTCTGCCACTAGTTTAACAAAACATTGCATGGAGTTGTCAAGGTCACCCAAAAATTTCAGCAGAAGAAAATTCCCACTAATTTAACTCAAGCAATGATAATATTTCTGACTACCAGAGTACTAATGAGTGAAAGAGAAACTGCAGTACCTAAATGTAGCAGTAAGTCCTTTGGTTCTAAGACTGAAGATTTTCGATGCTTTGCTAAATTACAAGCAAAAGTAGTAACCTGCAGTTGGAAACAAAAGCATTAAAGAAGAGATGGAAGAAACAAAAGCACTAAAGAAAATATAGAAGTATCAATGTGAACAAAAGAAAAGAAAATTTGAATATAAGCTCAGCCTCAATACTTGGAGATGGTCTTTGCACATCTAACTACAACTTGGATAGGATATTTGAAACACAAACATCATAAAATTAAAATAGAAAAGTGGCCAAAGGCACAGCTTCCAATAAATAGAATGAAGTTCTCTATTTTCTTCAATAAATTGTAACTATATCCACTATAATTTTTTTTTGGAAAAGAAAAAGGACGGATACCGGAGACAGTAGCCATCCACTTAATTCATCAACCAAGCAGAAAATTATAAAATATTTCTCCAAAAATCAGGAAAAAAAGAAAGGTTCCCTTGCAACATTTTCCACCCAGGCAGCTATAATATGTGCAAACCCAAACACCAAAAGATAGGGCAAAGGAGGCAAAAACCAGTATAAGCCCAATACCTGACTATTCCATCACTCCCTTGCTCGGGCTAGTAATTGAGACATGCTTGCATGAACAGTTATATGATTGTAAGGCTCATAGCTTAAAATGCAAATTGATGTCAAGTACCCAGCCACACATTTTTTATATTATTGCTTAATTTATGACTATAGTTGTGAATAGTTTACTAAAGCTAAAAGTTAACAATTAATGCTGATTATTGCTCATCATATCCTAGAATTCAAGTATGCATATAAAGAAAAATACCAGGCATTACCGAATCAATAAAATCATCTGCCAACTCCAACAGAAGATCCTCAACCTCAGGATCAAGGTTTACCAGTGAATCTACCTGCAATAACAAATAGAAAACATAAAGTAATTGGGAACAATCGTGAATTCCAAGTAGCACTAAAAGAAGGCGAGGAACTTGTATCAGCATCATGAGTTAAATACAAAAGAAGCGAAAGTTCCAATTACCAAATAAACAATGAATTACCAAATATCAAACATTTCCATATTAACAGAAGCAATTTTGCAATAAAATAGACTCTCAATAACTTTTTTTTTTCTGAAAGAGGATATCCTTTCAACAATTAAAACAAGGTCAACAGTGTCTAGGCATTATATTTTAGATTGATTTCTTTTGAGATTCGGCACTCGTACATATACTCTCATACAATATAAAGAACGTTAGATAGAATATTCTTAAGCCAAATGATTATGGAAGAAATTGACTAAAAAAAGAGAATTAGACAAGATCTAAACAGTTCAAAACTATGAAAGCACCTGCGAAACCAAATCTTGTATCTTCCTTTTCCCAATAAGTTGAGTACTTGCTTCTGTGCCTTGACTTGAACTGCCCCCAGGAGTTGTTGTACCAGATGCTGGTGTCTCCGGTTGCGACCCAGTTAGACTCATTGATTTCTGGCTTGCAGATCCTGCAACCCTTGGAGACTGTTGTTGCTGAAGTTGCAACTGCTGCTGCTGCTGAATTTGCAAAGTGGGCAAATGCTGCTGCTGTGGCAAAGCTGGTTGTGAAACCTGGAGATTATGCTGCTGCTGTGCATTAAGTTGTGATTGCTGCTGAACTAACTGGGAAAGTTGTCGCTGATTCAAGCCTGTAGACTTCTCTAGTTGCTGCTGCAAGATGCGCTGCCTCTGCTGCTGCTGAAGCTGGAAAGATGAGGAACCAGCACCAGCCATTGCCATTTGTGTCTGTTTCAGCCATTGCTGTTGAGATAGAGGATTCTGAACCATAGATGCTTGTCCATTTTGAGCCATACCAGATAGCTGTGGGTTCATTGATGCTGACAATGCTTGTGAAATACCTTGACCAGGAATTTTCTGAAAACATGTAGTGATTTTGATGATAAGAAACATCAGAACACCGAGAATTAAAATATAGAATTCAACCTGATAGTAGAAGAACTAAGCCAATGTTGCTCTTATATTATTAACAAAGCATGCAGAGAACATCACAGAACAAAATAACAGGCAATCCAAGCAACTAGGTCAGGTCAATATAAGAGGGCCAGATATTAACAGATATGCCAAATAAAAACATGAAGAGCACATATGTTCTCTATTTTTCAAATACTAATTGCTTTTTTTATTGGAAAAGGGTAAAAAAAAATCCAAGGCATTCTCAGATAGCAGTCTCGAGTGCCCCATCAATTCAATGTGGACATGTACTTATAGTTTTCGACTGATGGCGGATTGGAGACTGCATTGAGAGAGATTAAAAGAAAGTACATTGCATTATTCATGCTTCAAGCAAGACTCAGAGCCAACAAACTCTGACTTCAAGAATAAATAATAGTGACCATCTTCTTTGTTTGCTTGTGAATTGATTCTGAAAGCAAGCAAGCCTGGTATCAGTAAATGAGGTAGTTATCTTCATCCACCCTCCTTTCCGGACTTACTTCCATCAAGCTTATACTGTAAAAAACCAGCCAAATTAAGCAAGCTCATCCATGGGCCTCCACAAGCATCCACGTTGAAATGGTTCAGATCATATAGCCATGTACTCAGTCAAATTAGCAGAAACAACTCTTGGCACGCCAAATATGCTTCTGATCAGTGGCTCCCCAATCATATCAACAGCCCAAACGTTAAGACATGTATGCCAACAAATAAAGAGTTCCACGTCAATGACATACAGAATTCACGTATTGGATTAGACTTGGATCGGACCAGCCTGCTTCCAATGTTGTACACTAAAGACTCAATCTTATAGATTTTTTTTTTAAAGGGCAATCTTATGGAGTTATATGTTAACCGTGTGCCATGTGGTGTTGGCCGGTACGATACAATTTTCAGTAAGAATTACTGGTCAGGGATGGTTGTCATTCCCTATATCTTTTCCTGGTAAAATTTCAGGATGCTTTGGCACAAGACAACCATAAACAGCTTCTGTAAAAAAATAATAACAACAATGAAAGATATGATTGGGATTGGGGATATAACTAGAGATAATCTTCCTTATCAAATTTTACTTTATTAAATGATAACATGCATGTTCAAACTTCAAACTCAAAGAACAATGTGAACCTTTTATCAGCCACAACTGGCTTCTAACATGCAACATGACTAGTTGACAGTTTACACTCGAGTAAATAGAGGTGATCAAATGAAACACAAGGAGCAAAGTAAGGCCATGCAAGGTACCTGAGCGCTAAGTTGTGTCTGCGATGATTGCAGTGGTCTCATTCCTTGGCTAAGACGTTGTTGTGCTGCTTGTGCATATGAAGACAGCTGCCCATTCTTTAGACCAAGAGAACCAATCATGCTGATGGATTGCATTCCTTGCAATCCTTGTCCTGAGGAGTTTACCGGATGAAACTGGGAACCTTGCACTCCAGCTGTCTTCTGTCTTGTCTGCAGGTGGAAGCATACTTACACAACCTCCTTTCTAGAAAGCATAAAATGGAGGAGGCCAAATCTAGCCCCAAAGATTAAATGGAATCTATAATTGAAGCAGACTCACATAGCTCAATGCATTGAAGATGATATAACATTCAAAATAAATAGAAATAGCAGACTTATGTTCGTTGGTCGGAACCCAGTATATTATTCTTTTTTTTTTCCACAATACCTTTTCCGTGTGGCATATCTGACAACTATTTTTTTACTTATGCAAGGTTGGAGAATCCAAAAGAGCACCAATGTTTGAAATGAGTTGAGAGGGAGGGAGGGCAGGAGAAGGAATCATCATTGGAAAGTTTGGAAAGTAGATATTGCTTTGTGCAGAAAGTAAGCCTGAAGGACAACAGTTATTCCATCGACTGGCTTTCCTTTTTTTGAAAGGTAATTGGCTTTTCTTTCTAAGATGGACCTATTGATCACCTTACCTTTTTAACTTTCACCACAATTATGAATTTGAGACTAAGACCAAAATGAACCCCTCACACTCTTCACCCCCAATCCCTTTATGGAGTCTAGATGGCTATCTATCATTCCTCCCCACTAGAAATCTATATTCTCAGTCCGCAAAGCACCATTCAGTTTCCCACATCCAACCACTACAATCCATGGAAGCATCAATTACGTGCCCTTTCTGATACAGAACTCAGCCTATCTTTGTATGGATTAGGAGGGGAAGTGGAGTGGAGGAAAGAAAAGAATGGATTTTTTTTTGGAAAAGGGAAGGAAAGTAATGGAAATGAAAGGGGAACAAACGAGAGCATAAATGTTGTCTGAATAGGACATATTTTTTCCCCTTTTGAAGCCTATGTTTGCTTGGAGTGAATTGGGACTGAAGGGAAGAGAACATTTGGGTTGAACGGAAGAGGGGGGAATGAGAGGAATTGAGTAAGCTCTGAAAGGAAAGAAGCCTCCGCTTTCTTTCCCTCCCACATCGGAGATGCTGGGAGCAAAGGGGAATATCAATTTCTCTACCCTTCCCTTCATATCTAAACAACAACTACCCCTTCCCTTTCCACTCCAGCCCCTCCCCCCTCTCTTCCCAATCTCTCCATCCTAGCATAGCTAGTATTCCCTTACCTCCCCTCCCCTCCCATATCCCTCCAACCACACATAGAAAAAGCTCCTTACCACTGCTAATTCGTGATCCAGCATGTACGAAGGAAAAGTTCACATTCTCAATTCTATAAGAATTTTGGTGAAGCATTTCATATATGGCTATCAAAAAAGCTCAAGCTCAATAAGCTCAGCTCAGGTTTGCCTCAATAGGCTCAACTCGATTGGTTAATGAACCAGGCCCGAACTGAAGTTCGAGCTCAATAAGCTTATTGAGTTGAGCCCAAGCCAAGCCTGGCTCAACTCAATAAAGGCTCAGGCTTGATAAAATATACTTAAATATAAATGATATTGTATAAGTACTTCACGTTAAAAATTAATAACGTAAAGTCTAAGGTTTTTTTTTGCGAAACCTCCCCTTTAGCTCCTCTGCCTCCATCATTACCTAACAACGACACCCGTCCAAATACTTCTAATTACTAATCAATGTTGTAGATAATCATTTTCTAGTGTTTTTCCCATTTTATTTTGCATCAATTTATTTTTATATGTTTCTTAAGTTTCTAAAGCGTATTTATAATAAATTTATTAAACCTATAGAGATTTCTGAGGTGGGCGCAGACAGAGTGTGGAGGTCCTGTGCATAGAGAGATCCAGAAATCTCATGCACAACACTGAGTTGCACGTTTAAGACATCTCGAACGTCTACCAAACGTCTGATCTGGGTGATTAGAGTCTGGGAAGAAGGCAACAAGGTGTGTGGAAGGAGCACTTGCTCCTTATCGACTGGCTCAGGGTGGCCGGCAGATCTGCCGACAGGATGACCAACTGAAGGTGGTTGCCAGCAGTGAAGGTGGTGGCCGACGAGTAGAGAAAAGTAGAGAGAGGAAAGGAGCTTTGTGGTTTGGAAATATTTTTGTATTACTCAAAGAAATAATAGTTGGGGAGGCTCTCTATTTATAGAGAGAACATACCGACTAAAAATAGTAAAGACTCAAATTCTAAAACAAATCCTAAACTTGTTTCCTAAAGAGATAAAATCTTTTCTCATTTGGAAATATTTTATCTCTTAACAAAAGAAGTAATCCCACAACTTTTATTCCTAAAACCACTTTACTGCAAATAGGAAATCACCAATTTTGGTGCACCCAAGTTTGGTTCTTGGGAACCCAAATTGCCGATCCTACTGGGCATCCGGATGACTGCCAAGTCGTATGTGCCACGTGAGATATTTTCCAAATCCCAACAAAACCTAATTAAGAGCTAGATGAGTTTAAGCTTATTGAAGATCAAACTTGATAATGAGCTCAATAAGGGCCTGAGCCCAATCAAGCTCCAGCCCAACTAGCGCTATTGAGCCCAACTCAAGTCAAGCAAGTTCAACTCTTTAGGCTCGATAAACAAGCCTAATTTCATATGCTACTCTTGATTGCACCAATTGACAAGAATCAAGAAACACGATTGACACTCAAGAATATGGTGCCTTTTGTCAAGTTTTTTGTTTATAGCATGTTTGGTGTTAAGGAATGGAAAGCTAATTCCCTCTTTCATTCCTTTCCTTTATTTGGAGAATGCCATAAAGTTGGAATCAAGGTTCCATTGGAAGGTACAATTCCCTCCTCTCGAGGAAATGAGATTCCTTCGAGGGGGCTAAAGGGTCCCAATTCCTTTCTTTGATGGAAGGGGAATTGACTAAAGCGCACCTCTATTTATCAACTAACAATATTATGTTGAAAAATATATTATAATAATCTACATTAACATGTCATTTTAATTTGGTAAATTAAAAAAACTAACATCATTTATACAAATTCCTATATTTTTATAACTAATCTTTTTAATTAATTACAAAACATGATAGAAAAATCTACACTATTGATAAGGATGCAAAAGAAATAGTTTAATTCTCCATATTGTCATATCGATAAATATATATTTAGTTATAACATGATTATCATAAATGACATGTATGCCTCAAAATATTTATAAACATGTATATGCATGCAAGAGTACTTTCGTAAATTCAACTTCAGTTTAGTTCCTTTGTTCCTTCGTTTCCAGGGTTAGTCCAACCAAAGGAACAAAATGGAAATGTGATTCCATTCCTACCACGTTTCATTTCTAACCTTAATTCCATTCCATCTCGATTCCATTCCAATGTACCAAACATAATGTTAGAGTCTCAACACTAACTTTTTTTTTACTGCACTAGTCTAAATGTGGCTTATACACCACAATCTTTTCACCAGAGGTAATTCAAACCACCCCATGCTCGAAATTGAACTTAACTCCACATGAGAAATATAACGCAAACAAATGACATAGCAAACACGAAGAGCCAGCACGCGTCTACCTGCGTGAGCATCTGCTGCTGGAGGTTGAACTGTGCCGCCTGCCCCATCAGGCCCCCCGCAGTCTGCGGCATCTGCTGCTGCTGTTGCTGGGGCTGTTGTTGGTGCTGCTGCACCTGAGGCCCCCCGCCGAAGCTCACCTGCCCGCCATAGATCCCCGCGTGCTGCCGCATCGCGCTCGCGGCTGCGACCGACCCGTATTGCTGCTGCAGCCTCGCGATCTGAGACGTCGCGGACAACCCCGCCCTCTGCTGCTGCTGCTGAGGCTGCTGCGGTTGCTGTGGCTGGAAATTGGGGGATCCGGACATGTGCTGCTGCTGCAACTGGATCTGTTGGTGCTCGATCTGTTGGTGTTGGTGTTGCTGCTGTGTGGAGGGGTTGATCTGGGGGTGTTGTTGCTGGGGATTGTGGAGGCGAGGGGAGGAGAGGTCCATGGGAGGGGAGGAGAGATGGTTGTTAGGGTTTTGGAGAGGGGGAGCGGGAGCGGGAGCGGGAGCGGGAGCGGGGGAGGGGACCGGGATCTGATCGCCGCCGACGGGCTTCTGTGGGGACGAGGTGGGGTTATCCGCCATCCCCCGCGAGAGGGGGAGTTGTGGCCGGTGACGGGAGTCGCAGGTCGGTGAGGTGACCGGAGGGGGGAAAGGGAGGAAGAGCACGATGGGGAAAGCGGATTTGAGAGGGGAGGAGCGGACGAGGGGAGGGGTGGTGGGGTGCCGTGGGGGGTTTGTGCTTTGGGTTCAGGGTCATCCGCGAGGCAGCGGAAGTGAGTAGGAATTTTGTCATTTCTGTTTGGCCAAGAAAGTTTGGGGCCGTCTGCAATCCTTTTTGTTTTTTTTTTTAAACAATGTTTTCCGTTAACGGAATGGAAGAGGTTACAAAGATGTGAAATCGACAAAGAGAAAATTACACTCAAAATCCTCTGAAATAGAGAAAAAAAGTGTCATGTCACCAAGAATGGAGGGATCCCATGTCTATGGAGAGATACTATGTTCAATTTCAAGGAGAATTTTAAATCAAATGAGATAAAAATAGAATAAAAATATATTTACAAATAAGATACCATCATAGTCAATTCATAGCAAATCATAGATATTGTTTCACGTTATAAGATAACGATAGTACAATTGAAAAGGCTTCAATGATCAACTCGATCCGTGCCAACAAGAGGCTAAAAACTTAGTAGCCAAAGGAGAGTCAGCAACATCTTGGTTGTGAGAAACTGCAGCCTCTAGTGTGGACCGAACGAGGAAAGACTGCAGAGGTGAGAGGCAGAACCAAGGCCAAATGCCACATTACAAGCAATCCCCCCTTGCAAAAAGTAGGGACAAGGAGCCACAACGTTAAAGGGCACCGCGACAACGAATGGGAGCCCCATCCCTAGAGGCAAACCTGACACCTGTGGCAAGAGGAAGCCCCAACACCGAAGAAGCTCAAAGGCCAAAAGTGGAGCTCCAACGGGAGGGAAGCCCCAACATCGGAGGAGGAGCACCAATGTAGGAGGTGGGAGGAGAAGAAGGACAAGGCAACTAAGCCATAAGGTGAAGTCTAAGAGGATGAAAGTGTCGCATCATGGAGAAGACAGAGAGGGCAAAGTCAAACCCAAATATGCAAGGGGAAACGACAAGGGCAAAGAGGGGAGATTGGGGGGGCCTCGATCGGTGACTAGAGGCCGATGGAAGACCTTAGGGAGCGACTACTGCACTAGGGTTCCAAGGGAGAGGAAGGGGGCAGCTACTGTAACAGATCAAAAGTTAATTTTGACTTACTATTTCCCTATGTTTGACATTCCTTGTTGGAGTTGCAACTACAGCAAAGGCATGGGACAAAGTCGTAAAGGTTCATTGCAGGATTGAGATAAATTTCAACAATAATAGGAAACTAAAAAGAAATGTTATTTTATTATTGAAAAAATAAAATGAGGTCACATTTTTTAACACGACCGCATGTTCAATTTTATTATGTGTCAAATAAAATGCACAAATGACAATTAACTAAATAAATAATTAAATAATTTTACAAAATTTATTAGAAAACCCACATCTCAAATTTTATCATAATGAACCACCTAGCATGCTTCCTCTTAATTATAACATAATGGGAAAAAATAAGTAATAAGCAATTACCCGATAAAATACCAATAACGAAAGTAATGACTTAACAATTCATTTAATTATTTTTTTTGGTCTATTACTTAATTAGTCATTCAAGTTTAACTCTAGTACAAATCATCACTAAGTAATCCATTCCTTATACCTTTCCTATGAAATTTATCTTTTGTTTCCAGTGTGCTTTCATAGTAAAGCATCTATTGTTGATATCTTATAAATGTATACTATCTTGGTCTATGTCTAAAGACTATAATTCCTTAGAATGCAATAGAGGTAGGGTGATTAATGCAATCGAAGAAAAATATATAATTTAAATAAAGTGAAAATGCTCAAGATAATTAAATTACATGAAACAAAAAAAAAATTAAGTGGAAACTCCTGCAGCTAAAAATCACTACTTAAGTGTCCCTAACTTAGAATTTTCCAATTACAAAGGTGATTAATTAGCCACTAACCACACCACTTGAATAAGGGTAGTATACCTCATTTTACAAGTTCCCTCTTCAATCTCAATTAAAGAGTTTTACGCTTCCTCGCGAAAAGAGATGAAGATTCAATAGGCCAGATACCAAACTATAATGGTAAACAATAAAAATAAACTATACTTAAAAGACCTATAGAACCCAAGGATAAAGAATAATTTAGGTTACAATAGATCTAGGAATACTCTCTATGTGTTGACTAACTTGAGTATTAAGCACAAGGACATTTACTCTCAGAGAATGTATGAACAAGTGTAAGGGAGATGAGAGAGCTTTTACAAGGTTTATAGAGTAAGAGAATGTGAGCGAGTAGATTTAAATCTCCAAAAATTGTAACTTAGCGTAGAGATGATAAGGGATATTCATAGAACTCATAGGATGGCTAGAGATGGCTTGAGAGTGATTTAATAGTAGTTAGAAATAATTTGGGTTAGGTCTGTTTGTGTGCAAAAAAGTTTGCCAAGAGATAAGCAACTGGCAGGCATTAGACGTATGAATAATTAGTTAGACATTTGAAAATCAAAAATTAGTTGTCCGTCAAAAGTAGGGGTTAACTTATTGGATTTACTAACAAAATTGGCCAAAAGTATATAAAGCTCATTAAATGTTTATTCAAAGTATCAAATGACTTATTTCGCAATAAGCATCGTCTAATCAAAAAAATGAGATGTCTGATGAGAGGACCAGAAGTTCCTAGACATGGCTAGAGGGTCAAATCTTCTGTAAGGTTTATTGAAATGACCCATTACCTTTTTAGTCGGATAAGACGTTAAGATGTTCAGTCAGACGTCTATCCAGACGCCTAGACACATGCCTGAACGTTTGAAAGTGAGAATTTTCGTACGTCACTTTCGGCTCTGCGTGCGGGCGGCACGTAGAAGCCTCTCTCCCCCGCACCCTCACCCCCTTAAACCCTAAAACCACCCTATATAAACACCCCCCTTCTCTTCTTCTCACCCCCTCACACCACTCAAGCCACCACCACCTCCACCTTCTCCTTGCGACGGCTGCGCCCTCCAGCCTCCCATCCCTGCTACTGCAACCGCAGCAAGGAAGAGAGGAGCCAGCGAGGGAGAACGGGGAAGTGCGAGAGCGAGAGAGTGCGAGGGAGTGAGAGCAAGGGAGGAGGGCGACGGCCGCGAGAGCTCGATGGAACTCGAGGACGAGTTCGTGGGAGAGAGGAGAACGCCGGTAGGAGCTTCTCAAGCTCCTGCAGCTGCTGGAGTTGCCGCTGCGGGCGGAGGGCTAGCAGGGCGAGTTGCATGGAGGAGTTCTGGCACTGGAAGTTTCTAGTATTAGATGTCTGGAGTGACGTCCAGACAGCTGGCGAGGCATCAGGACGTCCGAAGTTGAAGCGGGACATCTAAAAGCACAATATCGTGCGAGGTACGTGCTTCATGCGCTACTTTCCATCATGCAGATGTAGCACAGGGATGTTGGGCTGATTTTGGACCTGCAGCTTTCGTACATAGGTGAAGGCTCTGGGAAGGCGCGCGATGCACTCTCCCAAGTACTTTTGGACGTCTAACTGCATCGTCGGACGTCCGACGACCCTTCTAGACAACTGGAAGGAGGGTTCATCTGGAGTTGCCCCCAGATGGTCGCAAAGGGATCCAGACGTTTAAGAATACCGTAGAAAACACAAGGTGAGATCTGACATCTTTTAAGATGTCTAGGACTAGTCCCAGACGTCAAATTTTGGTCAGTAACCACATTTTTTGCCCATTTAGGGCCCAGACGGAATCGGATTTCCGCAAACGAAGTACCGTTGTTTTCCACTCGAGTTCCTTTACATATTCGTGTTGAGTATCTATTGTTTTGAGCTCGTCTGATATAAATTAGTCATTGGTACAGGTTACTAGCCGGTGGCATGTTCGGGGCCCGCGGAGACAACGAGATCTGCAGCACAGGCCCCCATTCCTCCCGTGATAAACGGTAGAGTGGTTTAATGCAATTATTAAGATATGAATAAAGAGTATGCCTTCTTAGATTAAATTGATTAAAACTTTAGGATGTGAAATGAACCTTAGGGTAGAAATGTATGAACATGATATGGAACTACTCTGGTTTACTAGAGATGCATGTTAAAATACGAGCTGTCTGTATGTAAATAAGAAATTAAACTGTGAAACCACAAGCTGCATGTGTATGAATGAGAATTGAATTGTGAAAACACGAGATGCCTGTATATAGATGAGGAACGAGTAATGAAACATGAGATCTGAATATGGATAAATGAGATGAATATGAGTATGAACCCTACGAGGAATTAGGAGTATAACTCCTGAGTATGAAAGGAATCTGGAAGGTAGATGGGAAGTGTGTTGGCCTTGTGTACGCGATACCAAGGAGAGCAACTGTCCCTTTTTAGTGTAGAGCAGAGCTAGCCGCCCTTGGGTTGAGACCCAGGGTAGGATTGGCTACTATACACCGACTCTTATTGGCCCTCGCGTATGTGGTACCGAGGCGTGCTACTAGTGTAGGGAGGGCGCTAGCCACCCCACGGGGCCTGGGGTTAAGCTAGCCACCCTACACCGACTTTGTTAGGCCCGCTGGGCAAACTGGGGTAGTTGGACTAGGGTACGCGGACTGTGGAGAGGCGAGACCCTTTTTGGTTCTAAGGGGCGAGACCCCTGTTCTGAGAAGGCAAGGCCCTATACTATTCCGTGCTGTACTTTGGGCGTACCCGCTAGCGGAAACGACTGACCGCGTGTCAGTGCGGGGTAGTTGCCTGTGCGCTTATTACGCGTGCCATAGTCACCGCCACGTCTCGATAGTGACCTCGAGGTGGTTGACTGGGTGTAGGACTACCATGGGGGACTCTCCCCGCCAAGAGAGCACCACGTGTGCCTTCTACTCCACGGAAAAGATTGCAATCAAGATGTTTCCATAAGGGACAAGCAAGGTCAAGAAATACTTGGATATTTTGGGAAATAGACAAACCAGAAATACATAAATGAGATAAAATAGAGATGAGAATAAAATCATCCTATTGTTTTTACTTTACTTGTACATAGATAATATAAACACCACTCTACTCAACGTTCGCTGACTCTGTCATTTTGTAACCTTGTTCAGGACTAGGAGTTGAGCAGCCCGAGTTTTCGGCTGCAGAGGGAGTTAGGCCCAGCCAAGCCCTGCCGTAGTAGTTTCCTTTCCAGTTCTTTGTTTCTGCTGTAGTTGTGAGTACTAGACTTTAAACTACTGTTCTTGTTACTTTCTGTTTTCTGTTGTTGTTGTGGTAGCATGTACTATTTTGAAACAGTTGTTATACTTTCTTTACTACTTCATTCTTTCCTTTTGCTTAGCTATATTGCATGTGTGAATGCGGTTTATTTTCCTACTTTTGGTTATTTCTCATTGGACGACTAGGTCTTGGGATTAGTCGAAGCAAGCCGGTCTCGATTTCTGTAGGGATCTGGGAACCGGGTCGTAACATTTATGGTCTAAAGTGTTAGACATCTAGGGAGTTGCCTGTGAATACTATCAGATGTCTAACGTGCATACTGAAAAGATGGTTAAATGCATGAAAAAGTTGAGAAAGTAGCTTTGCGAACCTAACACAACTAGAACGGTTGATATCATTTTTAACGCCTTTCTATTTTTTGTTTGGGATGATCATCGGACATCTGAAGTGAGGTCTAGACATCTAATAGATAAGTTAGACGTCTGATAGTGAAAGGTGAGGCTGGTTATTTTGAGTCATCAATCAGTCGTTGTTTGTTCAAGTTATCAAATTACCAGATAACTTGTAGGTCATCTAGTAATGTGGGTACACATTTGATAATGGGTATGTGGCACTTATAAATTTTGGTGAATGGATCCTATCTTGGTTTGGTTGGGTTCCTAGGTTCTACTATTGGTCCAAGCTCTCTTTACATTGAATTATAAGAAAAAAATAAATACAAGAAATTTTACAATATTGTTACAATACTATCTAAAGTCTTCAAAGTTTCTAACAACTTCTCTTATCTTCTTTCATAGTTGAAGAACTTGTTCCCTGCAAACTTAGCGTACATATGTATATATATATATATGGAACAAACATATATTTTTCCAAATGACCATTAATTAATGTTTATATCATTTTATAAAATCATCAAAATAGGATTAGCAAGGTTGCACCAATAAATCCTTGGCTTCTAATTTATTAATTAATTTCTATCCATTGATAAGTCAGCATCTTAGGCTACTCTTTCTCATAAATCACGATTAACAAGTTCCCTTAAATCCAAAGGATGCTAAGTTTTTGAGAACACACATCATAAATGTACCTCTAATACATCTCAAAGATAACATGCAGACCTTCAAGGTCCCTTAAGTAATCTAGGTCTGCGAATTACAACCCTAAGTTTACAGGTTTAGACTTGTCATACATAAATTCATTAGCCTTGTGGTAACCTCACAATCAATCCTCTAGCTTGAATTCACGTTTGCATCATGTGCCATGTTAAGTCATCTTCTAGAAGGAAGCTCACTAATGCCAAGTAACTCTCTTGTAAGCACTTAACCCAAACACCCTTAAATTTTATCACTTCTACCAAAGGTCATCACCTCCAAGTGACCTATATATCCTCGAGACTATAAAAATTGTTGCACCAAACAATCCCATTCAATTAGGTGATAGTCTTGGATTATGGCTTAGCTAAGTGATGAGAGAGGAAAAGTCAGGCCCACTATGAGCAATCTACAAAACCCAACAAGCCTTGATTGGGCCAAAAAGAGGTCGACCCAACACCAAGGCAAGACAAGCCAATGGCATCAGTTGCAAGCACACCGCTATGTTATGACCCAAAGTTCGAGTTCAATGCTATTTATAGATAAAACACGTCAAGATGAACTCGTTAGCACTCGTCATGCATGAATTGGGTTAGCGTAACTCGAAAACGAGAAAAGTGTTTTTTGGTTAAACCTAGTCAACCTTAGGTAAAACTTGCTTGAAATGTGTAATATTTGGTATTGTTGAATTTCTCACATCACAAACTTTTCAATGGCTTCTATTTCGCAAAAATTTGAGTTGTGCAACAAAAGTTACTTACGAAACATGTTAAATGGGGACATAGGCATACATGAACCGAAACCAGTGGCATTTTGATCCAAACTAGGTAATTTTTGTGACCTAACCTAACCTCGAGAGTTTGTAAAGTCAAGCCTAGGATTCCTTGCCACCATTCCATATCTTAATGCCTTGAATTTGTAAGAGAATAAGCAAGATAAGAGAGAGATCGAGAGAGAATTTTCTCTCTTCTTCCTTCTCTTCTCCTAATTATTGTGTACACAACTGATCATAGGGCATAATCATGCGTTCCACTACATCATACGATGTTGACAGTGGTAGTTGTGGCGACAATTCACACGGTGACATGTGGCGCTAACATATACATGAGGGAAGAAGTACGAGTGAGTGAGCACGTGAAGTGCGAGATTGCACATAAACAAACATTAGTGTCAGTGCATAGATCACGCGTGTGAAAGCTTGAGCAATTGTTTAGATTGCCGTATCGGGTTTTAAGAGTGTCACGTTGTAGTACAGTCGAAAAAGCGTTCAAAACAAATACAATTTTATTACTCGAATTTTAAAGTCCAAAGTCGAGCACAGGGAGCAAATGGAATTCATGCACTAAGCTCAATAATAAATGCAAATTGAACACATAATACTACTCAAAATCTAATCAAAAATATAAAGCATGAGTATATGGATAATAAGAATAAATGTAGCTAAAAATAATGGAGAGCTTATGAAGAATTGGACGTTTGATTACAAAATCAGACATCTTAAAAATGATGTGCTACAGTGGCTCTATTTTTCTGATTTCTTTCTTCTGCTTCTTCTCCTGTTCTTCTTTCTCTTTCTCTTTATCTTCCTGCTTCTCTGTTCTCTAGCGTCTCCTTCCTTCCTTCCTCTTCTTCTTCTTCTGATTTTGGCTTCTCTTCTTCAGCTTTGTGTTTCCTTTAGCTTCCTCTGCCTTCAGTTTCTTCCTTCCCTTCTTTCTCTCTCTGATTCTCTGCCGGCTGCCTTTCTGCTTCTTCTTTCTTCTTCGCTCCCTGACCTTTTCTTCTTCTCTGTATTTGGCTAAGTGTGGAGCGAAGCTTTCCACAGCAAAACCCCCTTTCCCCTACGTAGCGTTCCTCTCTTCTCTATTTCAGTTCGTTCTTCCAGAGCCACATCCGAGGCGGGTAATCGGACCTAACGGAGACTCGGGTCCAAGCTCACCGGTGTGGGTGGTGAGCGAGGAGTGAGTCGGTCGGGTAAACGGGTCGTGGCCAGGTCCGCGTGGGCAGTGATGCAAACGAGGTCGTGACAGGAGGAGAGAGGGACCTCACCCTGTGAGTAGGAGGCGACAAGGCTAATGCAGAAATTCCTTTTATGCAGCCACACCTGCTCGTCCAGTTCCAAGGTGGGACTAAATGTCCCACCTCCCTTGCGCACACCGCAGTAGAGATGTATAGCTCAATTGGCGAGGCTGTGTGGGTTGTTGACTCCAATTGGGACCCTGAGCACGCTCGTGCCTCAAGTCCGTGTCACCTGGGACTCACGCCTGGAGTAGCAGCAGCTAGAACACAAGAAGTGAGCTCCAAACTTCTTCATCCATGGTGGCCGGTGTGCCTGAACCTGAAATCATGAGCACGGCCTTGCGGCCACGTCAAAACGTCCAGGGAGATTCACCAAGGCACGGCGAATAGGTGGCGGTGGTCGGCGTGGCGTGGGAACGCCTGAGTGAGAATGCTTAGGGTTCTCTGTGGCTGTGTGAGTGGGTGTGTTCGGGGGCACTTTTGGGTGGTTGACGAAGAGATTGGAGTAGTGGGTGATGATCAATGAGGTGTTGTAGAGGTCGTAGGGTGGTTGGCGAGGTGGATGGAGGTGTGGAGCAACGGGGACACCTCGCCGAAGGTATGGCCAAAGGTGGAGAAGGTGATGGTGATAGTTGGCATCGAGGGGTGTTTTTGAGAAATAAAGAGGGGAAACGGGAGTAGAAGAGAGAGGGAAGCTAACAGACCTAAACTAAGGACGAAGGAGATAGGAGAAGTGTCTGGGCTAGTACGGCCGACGTTGGAGACGAAGATCTCCGTAGATGAGGCGGCAGCGAAGATGAGGGCAGCGGCAACCTCAGGGCTGGTATGGCCGACACGGATGAATGAGAGGAAGGCAACCTAACCACTGGTATTGTGGTTGGGCGACGAGAGAGAGAGGGAGGAGCCGCTGGAGCTTACGGAGGTGTTGTGGTCGGTGAGGAGAGAAGAATTGAGGGGGAACCAACCCAATTCCAAGTTGAAAAGATGCGAATGAATTAGGGGTTGCTTAAATAGACCTTTGGGGATAGAATTGTGCTTGGAAGCCAAGCTTCTAAGCAAGGTATGTCCGCCAGAGATGGAAGCTTCAAAAAGACCCAAATCTCTCATGCGTTCGCATGAGAGATTGGGTACAAATTATGGCTCAGTGATGGGTTCAGACTGGAGGAGATTACTCAGAGATTCTCCCTTCCAATTTTGGGAGGGATTCTCTGAGTAATCAAGGAGGAATCTCCTTCTAAAGTTCGTCGAAGTAGGATTTCCTCTTCTATAATGGTGGAGGGACCTATTTGCAAGGATGATGAAGAAGCTGGGGGGCTAAATGCAAGGATTTTCAAAAGATAGGAATAAAAATGTAATCAGGTTGGACTTATTTACAAAGTAGGTCAAGATGAGTTCTTCTTAGGTCTAAATTTTGGTAAAAATCTAATTTGGACCTAAGGAATCAAATAATGAAGTTGGATTTTGGGTTTGACCATGTTTGATTGGCCAATTTACGTAAAAACCCAATTTAGGGCAAATATCTAGCTGAGACCACATTCTTGGTCAAAATAGGTTCTAATGGCCAAATTGAAAGTTCTAAACCCTAGAGAATATTTTTATATGATTTTTAGAGGATTTAGGTGAATTTTATCTTGACCAGAACCTTGGTTAATCAAGCGGGTCAGTTTTAGGGTTACAAGAAATCATTTAATTCCTAGAACTCACACGAACCCTTTTTTGTCTGAACCAACCCACTTTTTATCTTGCTAAGACCTTTTTACCTTTGTTTAGCCCTTGAGAAACCAGTTGTTGTACTACAATGGTAAAATTACAGTTTTACCCCTTGTGTCTTGCCTTTCTCTAAAAATGGTTATTAAGTGAACTAGGACCTCCAGTTGGTTATGTAGGAGCTCTTGTTCTCTTTTATGGGTCAAAATGAGCTAGTTAGGGCTCATGATGGTGTTTCCATCAGCAATTTAAATCCTTACTGCACCATCCATCTGTGGGCTGCGATCTAGCCAATCCTCACATAACCCATTCCATTGTTATAGGGGCAAGGCTTCTACGTGTGATCGCACACATTGGAGGACTGACAGTAGGGATCGACCATAGGGGTGCAATTTGGATCCGCATGCGCTACCCAATTCGCATTTGACATGTGGCAATGCACTAAACCACTCGGTGGCTCTGGTTCAAGCAAACTGGGTTAGGCCAAACTGATTCAAGGCCCCTATAGTTATTTTTGATTGATTCGAAGCCTTCCTGACCTTAGATTTCAACAAATAAAATACCGTTTGTTCTCAACGATTTTGTGCGGATTTAAAGCGTATTACGTTGTAGTATAACCGACAAAACATTTAAACAAATATAAAGAATTTTATTACTCGAACAACTAGAGTATCCGAGGTCGAACACGGGGAGCAATCTCAGTACTTTGTAAAACCAAAGAATACAACTGTTAAATGCAAATATAATTGATTCAAAGAGAGAATTTTAAAAAGGATTTGTGAAAAAAAAGTAGAATTGGACGTCTGATTTCTGTATCAGACGTCTTAAATGTGATCTCTCTTTCTCTCTTCTTCTCCTTTCTGCTTCTGTATCTTCCTTTTTCTCCTGCCTTGCCTTTCTTCTTTCTTCTTCTTTTTCTTCTGATCTCTTTGTAGTCTTCAATTGGCCTCTTCTTTGTTCTTCTCTCTCTTCTGCCTTGTCTTCCTTCTTCTTCTTCTTCTTCTCGGCGAAGACTTCTCCTTTCACTGCTACACAGCCTCTTCTTTCTTCTCTTCCTGTTCTTCAGCTGCTAAGTGTTCGTTGCCTCGGTCACTTCTTCCTTCCTGAACACACCACACAGTAGCAAAAACCTACCCCCGTCCCTCTACCCAAGCGTCTCTCTTTTTCTCAAGCAGTTCACTCAAGCACGCTCTCCCAGAGCCACACGGGTAGTCGAGTCGGATTCGCACCCGGGACCAGGCGCACCGGCAAGTGGTGATGCGCGAGGAGTGCGTAGGTTTAGGTCGGGTCGGATCCGGCAGATCCGCGACGTCAAGCCGCGGACGAGGCGTATGGGGGCAGTGAGGGACCTCACCCCTGTGCTTATGGAGGTAGTAAGAAGAAAACACAAAAATAATTTATATGATACCTGAGTTTTGCAATCCCACGATGTGGGACTATCTGGTCGGTCTTGCCTTCACGCGCGCCCGCAAAGCTTTCGTCACTCGATTGCCCAAGCTGATGGCTCCTCTATGCGACTGGCTGGCCTCGTTCGCTTCGCGACCTTCGCGAGAGTCTGCTGCACCTGCAGCCTGGGAAGCCTGATGCCCGAAGCTGCTCCAAGCTCCCTGCTGCTTCGGCTGTTAATGGCGGCCGAAGCGTACACTTGACATCCAACAGAACGGCCTATTGGCCCAATCAGAATAGCTGGAAACCTTCGCCGTAGCACGGCGAAGGCGGTGGGCGATGCTGCAGGTTGCAGGTCGGCCTAGGCGTGCGTGCCTAGGTCAACCTGTGGCCGGAGATGGTGGGTTGGTCGGGGGGTGCTTGTGGAGGTCTGGAGTGGCAGTGATGGGATGGAATGGGTTCCTGGTGGTGAGGGGAAGCTCACGAGGGGGTTGGCGAGCCGTGTGGAGGGGCGGAGTGGTGTGGGCAGCTCGCCGGAGGGCGGTCGGAGGCGAGAACGATGGAGGTGGTTAGGTACTATCGAGGGGTAATCAAGTAAAATAGTAGGGGGAAAAGAGAGAGGAGAGGATGGAGAATGTATCTGGGGTTGTCTGGAAGGAAGGGAGGCGGTGGAGAGGACGGCTCGTAACTGCCGTCGTCGGGGAAGAAAGACCCTGAGGGAGGAAGCGGCGACGAAGATGAGGTCAGGAGCACGCGCGCGGGGTACAGCGTGATGCGGGAGGAAGAGGCGGAGAGGACTCTGCTGCTGGTATGGCAGCAGAGCGACGAGAAGGAGGGGAGGAGGTCGCCGGAGCTTGCGGGTCGTTTGGCCGGAGATGGGAGAGAGGGAATTTGGAGGGGATCTCCGTCAAAATCAAGCTTGGGTCCTGCGACAGGATCTGGGGGATGTTTTATAGGTGCTAGCCGCTCCTATCAGCGCGTGGAGAGCGCGCAATTAGGTCTGCCGGCTCGCCGGAGTTGGAAGGAAGGTGGATACCCAAATCTCTCGTGCGTTCGCACGAGAGATTGGGTTCACACCAGCGATTGTAATTGGCTTTAGAAGGAAGGGAATTCCTCAGAGAATCCCCCTTCCATTTCTGGGAGGGAATCTCTGAGGGATTAGAGAG
This sequence comes from Thalassia testudinum, assembly GCA_037157565.1. Taxonomy (NCBI): domain Eukaryota; kingdom Viridiplantae; phylum Streptophyta; class Magnoliopsida; order Alismatales; family Hydrocharitaceae; genus Thalassia; species Thalassia testudinum. The sequence continues at coordinate 89,872,530 of JAZHRO010000012.1, forward strand.
CAATCCCTCTCTGAACCTCGCCGGAGCTCGATTCTGTCCTAACAATGGCGGCAGGACCGGATTACAAAGGGGGCGAAGAACTTGGGGGGCTCTTTGCAAGGATATTCAAAAGATAGGGACCTATTTGTGATTTAGGTGTACTAAATTGCAAAGTAGGTCAAGATGACCTCCCCTTAGGTCTAAAGTTTGGTATAAACCTAATTTGGACCTAAGGAATCCAATGGCGAAGTTGGATTTCAGGTTTGATCTCGTTTGACTGGATATTTTGCGTAAAAACCCAAATTTGGTTAATTGAGGAGCTAGGACCCGAATCTATGTCAGACTAGGTTCCAAAGGCCAAATTAAGTGTTCTAAACCCTAGAGGACGTTTTTCCATGATTTTTAGAGGGTTTACTCGATTTTTATCCTGACCAGAACCTTGTTAATTTAAGCGGGTCTGTTTTAAGGTTACCAAGTGTCATTTAATTCTTAGATTGCACATAAACCCATTTTTGATTGACTCAACCCTCTTTTTATCTTATTTGGATCATTTGACCTATGTTTTGCTTTTGAGAAATCCCGTTTATGTACTGCAATGGTAAAATTGCAGCTTTAACCTTTATTTCATGTTTTCTTCTCAGAGCACTTGTTCCTTCATTTAAGCTTTCTTCTAAGTTATGTAGGAGCTTTTATCTTCTTTATTGGGTCAAAATGAGCTAGTTATGGCTCATGATGAGGCTCTCATCACCGTTGAAATCATTTTCCAATGTACTACGCTTCAGTAATCTCTAAATTTCATTTTTATCCTTAATTAATTCATGAAATCTCAAAATAATCTCTTAAGTCATGCTTGGCCCTTCTTATTACACATAGACCAAGATAGGCAAGTCTTGAAGCATACGTAAGACTCAAGGCATTGCGAGTAATAGCGAGAGTCTACAACCTATCTAATTGGAGTTGTCATGACCTATCTACGACCTTAAGTAGAATAGTTTCATCTTCTCTCTGTGTGTAAACAACCTATATGCGATTTTGGGTTCATAATTAGATGCTATCATGATTGGCGTGCATAACTACTCTCTTGCCAGGTTCAGAGTTTACAATTATCAGCATCAATAACCTATGCATGGGCACTTGATTAACTATGTTCAATAATTGTTATGGATAAATGTAGTCAAGGGTAAGAGTAATAAGCAATTCCACATTGGGTAATTGATTCCATAGAATTATGTGATGTATAAACATGGATTAATTAATTGTATTTAGATTTGACTCATGATTATTAAAATACATTGCATGGTGGAAAATTAATTAGTTTATCATTACCCTTTAATTACTCATATGTTAATATGGTTAGTAGTAAGAAACTTTTAATTGTCAAATAAATACCTTATACAAAGAAAGATACAAATTTGGTCTTAATAATAAATTTCGTTTGTAATGAACATAAACATTGAACATCATGTGGTAAGAATTTGAATGAATAATAAATTCTAAAATGTACTGAGTAACAAAGTGATTATACTAGATGAGGCATGGTGAATGAATTAAAATAGTCAATGATTTTGGGATAATGATGATGAGGGGAGATATTTTGATTATTGATAAAATGTTTAGTCTTTTACCTAATATCAATAGTCACGACTGACTATACTATATTTAGCAACAGAGACCGAATTCGGAAATAAGCTAGCCTCCTTACAACTCTCGTATTAAGCTATTTAGTCAATTGAGTAGTAAGGTGTTATTGGGTGCTGATGATAACGTCATCATCAGCCATATCTAGCTTTAATTAGTCATAATCAATTAATAAATGCTCCTACATAACCACTAGAAGACCATACTTCACTATATATCGATTATGAGAGATAAACATGAAAACATGGGTAAATCTGCAGTTTTAACAGAATATCCTAAATGCAGAGCAATCAAGGGGTTTCTCAGGGGTTAGTTAAAGGTCAAATGTTCATAAATGCCTAATAAGTGGGTTCATGCAGATAGAAACGGGTTTTCATGCGTTTCAAAAATTAAATAACATATGAAACCCTAAAAATAGACTCGCTTAATTAACTAAGGTTTCAGTCAGGATAAAATTCACCTAAACCTTCTAAAAATCATATAAAAATATTCTCTAAGGTTTGGTATCCTTGATTTGACCATTGAAACCCATTTTGACCTAAAACAGAGTCTCAGTTGGACAATTGCCCTAATTTGAGTTTCTACATAAATTACCCAGTCAAACTTAATCAAAACCTAAATCAAACATCACCATTAGATTAACTGGGTCAAAATTAGGTTTTTACCAAAATTTAGACCTAATCAGAGATCATAATGACCTAGTTTGCATTTTGGTCCAATCTGATTGTTCTCTCACTTAAACCACTAGCTTTTGAAATCCTTACAAATAGCCCCCCAGCTTTGTTGCCTTCGTCACAAGTAGGTCCCCGTCACCTTCCTTCAAGCCAACCCGGATGTGAATGATTAAGTAAATTACATGTGAATGATTAAGTAATCAAAAATTGCCTGCTTTATCTAAAATGGACCCATACTAATGGAAATTGAACTGCTTGTTCCGTACATTCCAACCCGGATATGGAAAAAACTCATGTACGAACCCTACGGGGAATGTATACAAGAACACCGTAATACGGAGAACCAAATGGTTATGGAAATTGCAGCCCATGGGCAGCTGTTAGGGGAAGTGAGCTGCCTTCGTGTACATGGTACCGAAGAGAGAAACTATCCCTTGTAATGTAGAGGGGAGCTTGTCGCCTTTGGGTTGAGACCCGGGGTCGGTTTGGCCACTCTACGTCGACTCTTGCTGGCCCTTGTGTATGTAGTATCGAGGTGAGCTACCTAGTGTAGGGGGGAGCTAGCCGCCCCAGGGGGCATGGGGTTAGGTATGGCCACCCTACACCGACTCTTGTTAGCTCATTGGGCAAACCGGGATAGTCGGATGAGGGTATGTTGATTGAGGAGGGGCGAGACCCTTATTCTGTTCTGAGAGGGTAAGGCCCTATACTATTCCGCACTGTACGTCGAAGCGTACCCGCTAACGGAAACGACTGACCACGTGCCAGTGTGGGGTAGCTACCCGCGTGCTTATCACGTGTGCCGTAGTCACCACTACGTCACGACCGTGGCCTCGGGGTGATAGACCGAGTGTAGGACTACCACGGAGAGACTCCATCGGCCAGGAGAGTGCTACGTGGGCATCTTACATCACGGGAAGTTGCAAGCAAAATCGTTCCTGTAGGGAACAAGAAGATTAATTAATGTGATGAATTCTAATTAGAGATCTCTACGCACCAACATGTATAATATACTTGGAAACGGAAATTATATGTTAAATTGCTTGTTAAATTCATGTTACTTCTTAGCCACCACTCTACTCAGCATTAGCTGACTCCAGTTAAATAAATTTTGTACAGGTCAGGGATTTGAGCAGCCCGAGCTACCAGCTGCTGAGGACGCTGGGCCTAGTTGAGCCTAGCTTTAGTTCTACTGGTTGGTGTAGTGAGTTTCTATAGCCTTGTTTATGCTATATGTACTCGTTCTTGTTGGTTGTATTATGACATATAATATTACTGTTCCTTTCCCCCTTTTGTTATTAATTTCTTTCTGCTTAGCTACTGTACTTGTGTGGTTGTGGTTTGTTGAATGTTATTTAGTTATTTCTTTTTGGAAGACTGGGTCTTAGGACTAATCGAGGCGAGTCGGTCTCAGGTCCTGTAGGGATCTGGGATTGGGTCATGACAGTAGGTGTGGTTAGGTGAAAGGGGATAGGTAGGCGCGGATACAAGGGAAGGCTAGGATGGCTTTTAGAGGTGGTTGTAGGGATCCAAGGGTTAGGGTGTATTGGCACCAACCTAAGGGTTGCTAGGGGTAGTTATGGTGGCTAAGGTGTGGTGCCAACCTTGAAAGGTGCCTTGGTTTGCCAACCTAGGGTGGTTCTAGAAGGGGAATTAGGTGTAGGGTTAGGTGTAAGGTGGTGATGAGGGAATTTTTGGAGGGAAGGAATGGCACCAACATGGGGTTGTTGGAGGTGGTTTTTGGCGCCACTCCTTGGCATCTTTTGGTGGTTAAGGGGCCAAGGAGTGTCTCTTGGCGCCAAAAATAGGTAGGCATAGGAGTAGCTTAGGTGGAGCTAAGTAGGGTTGTGAGGTGGAGTTAACTTGGGTGAGTTAGGGTTAGTTTTTTTTTTTTTTGTGCCATGGAAGTGGACTTAGCTAAGTTAAGCTAGCTTAGCTGGTGGGGAGTAGGGTAGGAGGGAGGATAGCTTGGGTTTTAGACGAGAGGAGTTGGGGATAGCTGGAAGGAGTTGCACTGGAGCTGATGTTTGCTGAAGGGAGATGAAGTAGAGCTCAGTAGCTAGCTAGTTCTTTGCTAGCAGCTAAGATAAGCTAATCTAAATTGGATTCTTCTAATCTGAGCTGAGGTGAGTTGGGTTTGGTTTTCTCGTAGAATATTTATCTAGCTAGAGTAGCTGGTTTAGGTCAAGTAGCTCAGCTCAACTAAGTTGAGCTGAGTTAATCCTCTCGGACCTAGACTTGGGTTGGCCTGAGCTGGTTGATGACTTATTCAATCGACTAGGTCTAGCTAGTTGATGGCAGTAGCTAGTCTAGTCAGGTTGAGTTTCCAGTAAACTATTCTAAGCTAAAGGAGCTGGGATGGAGCTGGGATCAACTATCTTGAGCTAGTTTTAGCTGCCATCCAGCTGAGGTGAGCTGAATGGAGCTGGGGTGAACTAGCTTGAGCTACCATTCAGCTGAGATGAGTTGAATGGAGCTAAAAATGAGTTGATCCAGCTAGAATGAACTGGGATCCAGCTAGGATGAGCTTCCTCTTCACCTGCTGCCTTCCTGAATGCTAGGGTTTTAGAGATATGGATATCAATTCATCCCTAACACTCAAATGTGTCAAAAATACCAAAAACTATCTAATGCATGCCTAACCTAAGTGATGCCTAAATGCAGCTCGGAAACCCGTCTACGGAGTTAAGACGCTAAGAGCTAGATCAGTTTTAGGGTATAAGAATTATAATAAACTAGCATTTATCATTTTTCTCTCTAGTATTGCATTACATGGATCTCTCTCCCTCTCCCGGAGGTCTCTTCTCGGTATTTATAACATTAGCTCAGTAGGATCTTTTCCATGATCTCCGGTACATCTTTCATCAGGTCGTTCATCCGCTGTTAGATTATGGGTAGCCATATCTGTACGACTATCATTTTGACCTTGGATGCACCGATTCTTCTAGTAGGTTGGGCGGATCCAGGTTCGTCCAAATGTGAGTTGGATCTGGGTCTAGTTGGTCGTAGGCGAGTCGGGTATGACCGGACTCACCTGCTTACCCTATAATCGGGTCGGCGGATCTTCTGCTGGACTACACGTGGAGTTTTGGATCTAAGGGCACTTTTTTCCTCTTATCATATGCCCCTATGTTGCAACGCTTTGTCGTATTTTAAATCAGTCTCATTGCAGTATAGTCGAAAAAGCATTATGAACAAATAAGAATTTTATTACTCGAAAACCAAAATATCCGAGGTCGAACTCAGGGAGCAAATTGGTATTTTAGAAACTAAAATCACAATCTCAAATTACTTAAAAGATGATATCAATGCAATCCAATGTATATGAAAACTAGAGAGAGAAAATGCAAAAAGAAATAGATTGTCTTTCTTCTTCTCTTTTCTTCCTTCTTTCTCTCTGTGACTTCTACCTTCTTTTTCTTCTCTCTTTATTTTCCTTTTGCTTTCCTTTGCTTGGCTGCACCTTCTCCTTCTTTCTTTCTCTGACTTTCCCTTTTTTAGATGTCTGATTCTGTGAATCAGACACCTTATCTTGCGGTTGCTACAGTGCCTTCTCTGCTCTCTTCTTTCTCTCTCTGTCTTCTCTTTCTTCTTCCTTTCTTTCTGTCTTCTTCTTCTGCAACTCCTTCTTCTTCCTTCTTTTGCCTTGTCTTTCTTCTTTAGCCTCTGCCTCTGGTCTTCTTTCTTCTTTCTCTGCTAAGTCCCTGCTTCTCTCTTTCTTCACCAGCTACCTTCTTTTTCTTCTCTTCCTCTACTTAAGCTTTGGCTGCGGCTGCAGTGCTTCTTCTTCTTCTCTTTCCTGCAGCTCCTTCCCTCAGCTTCTTCTTCTTCTTCAACAGCTGCCTCCTCCTCCTTCTTCTTCCCTTGCACAACATAGGGCAAAACCTACCCCTACCCTCCCCCGCATACGCTCTCTCTCTTTTCTCTCTTCAGTTTGCTCTCCTAGAGCCAATCGGGTATTTGGGTCGGATCAAGCGCACTCAAGTCCAGGCGCATCGACGTGGGTGATGCGTGAGGAGTGCAGGGTTATCAGGTCAGGTTAGCCAGGTCCGCCAAGGAGTGAGAGAGGACGAGGCGGTGAGTAGGCGAGGGGACCTCACCCCGTGTACTGGAGGTGATAAGCGTAAAACACAAAAACAATATAAATGACTTACCGCTCACCTGCGTTTCCGAGGTGGGACTAAAGTGTCCGACCTACTTCTTTGCACCTGCAAGGAAGATGCCCGCCCAATTGAAGCAGCTGCAGTCGCGAACACCTCTAATTGCCAGGTGTAGAAGGTTTGTAGGAGGGTTCCGCGCACCTCGGACGTCTCAACCTGGAAGGGAATGACCTGGAGCTCACGAGCTTGCTACTTCACGCCTTCACTAATGGCGGCAGAGGGGTGGAATCTGAAATGCACGAATATAGCCTCGCAACCCTGTCAGATAACAGGAAAACCTTCACCATATCACGGCGAAGGTAAGGCGGGGGTCGGCGTGGCTCAGAACAGCCTTGGCGTGCGTAACTAGGTCAGACTGTGGCCGTGAATGTGGGGTTGTTCGGGGGCAGTGTGTGGTGCGTGTGGTGGTCGATGGAGAGGCGGAAGATGATCAGTGGAAGGTGGCGATGCTTCTGCGGTAGTTGGCGAGGACTGTGAGTGTGTGGATGATGGATGCGCTTTCGCCGGTGGTCGGCCAGAGGTGGAGACGATGGTGGTGGTATGTGGTTGTCGGGGGTTGTTTTGGGAAATAAAGAAGGGGAAAATGAAGAGTAGAGAGAGGGGTCTTATATGAGAGTGGCTGGACAAAAGGGGAGGCAAAGAGGCGGACGGCGCGTATCTGTCGTCGCCGGAGATGAAGGCCCTGAGATGGAGAAGCGACAACGACGAGAGGGAGGTAAACGCGAGCGCAGGTATGGTGCGACGTGGAAGAATGAGACAGAGATGACTCTCCCACTGGTATGGTGGCAAAGCGACTGGAAGAAGGAGGAGAGGTCGCCGGAGCTTACGGGCGTATGACCAGAGATGAGGAACGAGGAAATTTAGAGGGTATCTCAGGCCAAAACAAGCTTGGAGGAAGCGGCTGGACTTGGAGTTTCTTTTATAGGCACAGGCAGAGGGTCAGATGCTTGGCAGGCGAGCAAAATCCTCAGCGGAGGTCGCTGCGGGTACGATACCCATACCTCTCGAGCGTTCACATGAGAGGTATGGTGTGCGAATCAGGACATGGGGAGCTACTCAGGCGGTAAGGGACTTCTCAGAGAACCCCCTTTCAAATCTGAGAGCAACTCCCTGGGGAAGCAAGGAGAAATCCTCCTCGAAACTTCGTTGGAGGTATGGGTCTTCTACTGCAATGGCAGAGGGACTGGAATGCACAAAGTGACAAAGAAGTTGAGGGGGTTTTTGTAAGGGTTTTTAAAAGTTAGGGGCCAGAATGTAATTGAGTAGGCTATTTTGCAAAGTAGGTCCCCCTTCCCTTAGGTCCAAATTTTGGTATAAATCTAATTTGGACCTAAGGAATCCAATGGTGAAGTTGGATTTTAGGTTTGACCACGTTTGACTGGACATTTTGCATAAAAACCCAAATTAGGTCAAATATTGAGCTCGAACCCCAATCTAGGTCAAAACAAGTTCCAAAGGCCAAATTGAAGGTTCTAAACCCTAGGGGATATTTTTCCACGAATTTTAGAGGGTTTAATTGATTTTTATCCTGACTGAAACCTCGTGAAATTAAGTAGGTTTGTTTTAGGGCTACAGAATGTCATTTAATTCTTAAATTTCACAATAACCTTTTTCTGACCGAGCCATCCCACTTTTTCTCTTATTAAGTCCAATTGACCTATGTCTAGACCCTGAGAAATCTCGTTGATGTACTGCAATGGTAGCATTGCAGTTTTACCTTTTGTTTCATGTTTTCTTCCCAGATCAGTGATTTCTTGAATTAGGCCTTTCTCTTGGTTATGTAGGAGCTTTTATTTTCTTTTCTAGGTTGAAAAGAGCTAGTTAGGGCTTATGATGAGGTTCTCATCACCCTACTCTCTAGCTAGCGAAAGCTGCTGAGAGAGTAGCTAGAGTACTTGAAACTTCGCGATAGATGATGCCCCCAAATGTTGTACCAACTAATATAGAGCAGGTAGAATGTTTGTCATGAAGGAGGAGTTGCAGGATGTTGGCAGACAAGGTACCTTTAGCAATATTATGCATGAGTGCTAAGGAATGTAGGCTCCTTAGCCGACCTTAAAGGGTGGCGTCCTAGTCGGCCTCAAGAGGTGGCATTTATGACAGGGAGCCTGGCGTTCTCTTACGCCTAAGGTTGCTTGGCCAGCCTTAAGAGACAGCATTTGTGACAGGGAGCCTGGCGTTCTATTGCACCTAAGGCTCCTTCGCCAGCCTTAAGAGGCAGCATTTGTGACAGGAAGTCTGGCATTCTTTTGCACCTAAGGCTTCTTGGACAATCTTAAGAGGTGGCAATGTTTAGGAACATGAGTGCAGGGGCTCGATTTTCCTTTAGCCTTAAGTGGCAGCTTGCCGACCTTAAGAGGTGTTTATGCCAAAGGAATGTGAGGTGCGTTCGCTTAAGTTCCTGCTGGCCTTAAGTGGCAGCTTTTGGAGGGAGCGAACGCATATCGGTGCCTGGTCCTTACCAGCCTTAAAAAGGTGGCTACCTGGGAAATGGTGTGGCATAAGCACCACCTTCCGTTGGTGATGACCAATCACCAGAGGGATTGGTTTTTGCCTTGGGTGTGACAAGACCGGCATTTGTTGCCATTATGTTGAGGCGAAGGCCTCAAACGTTGTAGCCGGTGTCGATGTGATTACTCACTCTACGGTGAGGGATATGCTCGTAGAGGGTATTTAATGCTTGCCAAATTTAGGAGGTGGCTTCATAGTTATGGAACGTGAGGGGATGCCCCAGTCCTTGCCAATTCTAGGAGGTGGCTTTTGGGCATGCTTGCCTTGTCATGAGCAACCAAGGTCCGCTCAGTCCTCGATGAGCTTGGTAGGCATCGTGAGGGAAAAGCAATATATTCATGGCTGAAAAATCTTGGCCATGGTCTCAAAGTCACTGGCAGATCAACAAGGTTTGCCTCCTACTGGATCACGTGGACTTGGGTTTTCTCTTCTTCTCCTACTTTTGTGGCTTGGGGGGCTCAGCTTCCTAGACTGCTCTAGCTCAGCCCTCGGTGATTTGTACACGGTTGTCCGATCCCTATGCGTTATTCCTACTCCTCGAGGGGAGTGGAAAAGCATGAAGTGTGAGGAGAAGATTAGGCAAGAAGGGTGTGCGTTGGTGGGCGGCTAGAGGTATCGCTGAATGCTATCGTCAACCCAGGCACCATAAATGTGGTTGTTCGGCTGAGGTGCCTATCCCTGTCGTAGGTGGACGAGGGAAGGCTGATATCTCTCTTAGGTGTTACTTTATGATTGCCAAGAAGGCCTTACCAGAGTGACCAATGGGGAGAGATGTTCCTTTCAGGAGCCTAGCTTGCATAATGTGTTGGTGAACAAGACATCCTCAGCACAGGCTTCTTTGGCTAAGATCTTAGGCCATAGTCGCCCTACCAGCAGGAACGGCATCAGAAGTAGGTCCGTGTGCTCTACTGAATCAGGTAGAGGGGCGAATGGCCTGGATGTTGCTTGCTTGATGGCGCTCCTCTGACCTTGCTGAAGAGCGGGGAGAGTACATGCCAACTTGGAAGAAGTGGCTTGTTGATGTCAGTTGGTGTTGATATGAGGATTAACTCGACCTCTGTACCAATGGATTCGGGTGACAAGAGGTGAGTGTCATTACGTAATGTGGATGTTGTCACTAGGACTAGACGGTAGTATTCTACCAAGGGTTACCAAGGTGACACCGCCTACTTGATCTGGCGGGGTGTCGACCTGTCTGGCTCCGGTCCTATGACGAAGACCGTGCTAACTCCTCGGAGTTGCTGGATTTCCTTCTTGTAATAACCTTCTAGGCCCTTCACGAGTCTCTTGCCCCTGTCCTGACCTTTGCTTCACCTGATAAGGCAGTCTAGGTTTCCATGCCAGATCTGAGACTCAATCTAGTTGCACAGATCATGACATTCTTTGGCAGCTTGTCCTAAAACTTTGCAGTACTAGTAGTAGGGCCAAGAGTTAGGCTTCCCCTTTGAGGATTTTTGGGGGCAGTAAGTCCTTGCTTATGGATTGGACCCCTGCAAACACGTCCGCCTGGTTTATGGATAGGGGAGTGTACTCCTCAAGGGAATCCTACCTTGTGTGGCAGGATTCATGGTCATAATCTTTTGGTCATGGAGGGTAGCCCTTCGCTTGTGGAAGCAGCTATTTCCTCGAATAGGCATTAGAGTGGGTTTGCCTGGGGCCCTTCCTTCCCTTTAGGAGGCCACCACCACCTCCTCCGTGAATGGGTAGGTGGTACACGTGTGGGCGTGTATAGTTATCGTCCGTGTGACTTGGCGGATGATCTCAGAGATGGAACTCTTGCCGCTAATGGACGGGGGTTGAGTGCTCGATTGCTCCCCTGACTAGGGTGGGGTGGAGTTTTTGGCAGGCCGGGGGAGCTTCGCCTCGCTGACTACTAAGCTCATGGTTTAACTATTTGCGTAGGCGAGTGTTTTCCCTCTCCATTGCGCGTCGCCACCTCAGCTGCTTGTCATCAGGCTTTAGTTCCAGGGCTCCTTTGACTGAGCCTCGCTGAACTCCCAGGTCTCCTTGGCCTCGAGGAGTTGGCCAACGGGAGACTGATGTTTATCCTTCAAGGTTGCCAACCTAACTTTGTATTCCCCTTCCCTCGCTTCTATCTCAAGGAGGAAGTCCCGGTTAGGAGCCTCGAGTAGCCTGCTAGGTTGTACCGACTTCCCTTTGTTGGGATCAGCGTGCTGAGGGTGTCATTTGGACATAGGGTCATTGGACTCTGACTAGGCCTTCTCGGGGGCTCGTGGATGGAGCTACAAGTGGTTGGGGCCATCGCTAAGACTTTTGACCAAGGAGGTTGAGGTAGGGCGTCATGGAGGCATGGTCCTCCAACCCCTAGATGTGTGGAAGAGCATAACATTTTTGTCGACGTTTACCATAGACGTCGCCATTTGATGAGCTTAGAGGGCCATCATCAGGGCCACCGATGGCCATCAAAGAATTTGTTAACGCATGAAACAAAACATAGCCATAAACAAGCAATCCATCATAAGGGAGCAAGGAGATTGGTTACCCAGTTCCACCGCAAAGGGTGTACGTCTGGGGTGAGAGCAAGGCTCCTAGAACATCCACTAGAAATAGCTATGGTGTTACAATCTCACGGAGTCTTTTTCTCTCTAGGATTGCATTACATGGATCACTCTCCCTCTCTCAGGGGTCTCTCCTCGGTATTTATAACATGGGAAAAGTCCTAGCCCAGTAGGATCTTTTCCATGATCTCCAGTACATCTTTCATTAGGCCGTTCATCCATTGTCAGATTATGGGTAGCCATATATGTACGGTTGTCATTCTAATCTTGGATGCACAGATTCTTCTATTAGGTTGAGTGGATCCAGGTTCACCCGAACGTGAGTTGGATCCGGGTCTGGTTGGTCGTAGGCGAGTAGGGTAAGACCGGACTCGCCTGCTTACCCTGTAACTAGGTAGGCGGATTTTCTGCTAGACTACGTGCAGACTTTTGGATCCAAGGGTACTTTTTGCCCCTCATCAGTTCCCAAACCCCACTATCGGCAGGGTTGGTGGGGACAAATGTTCCTCGCTGAGACCCAACTGCATGAGGGTCTTAAGGAAGAGGACATCAATGACACTACCCTCATCTACAAGGAGATGGGGTTGTTGATGCATGGCTAGGAGGAGCGTTATTAACAAGGAATTCATGTGGTTTGCCAGATCCAACAAGGAGGAGAAGAGCCTTGAGGTGGCTTGCCTGGCAAAGCTCCTTTCTCCCAATAGCAAAGTGGAATACACCTCCCAGGTGGCCCTATCAGGGGAAGGGGCGCCCCTCGAACCACCTAGGGGGCCAGGTGTCGCATTGACACTAAAGATTACGTCTATCTACCCTTTAGCCAAGTGTTGGTGGGAGACAATGCCAGTTGGGGTGACAAGGCCCCAACCACTTGATTTTCCAAATGTCTACCCTTGAGTACTACCATAACCTAGACTGGGATCTGTTGGGCCACTAGAGCCCTAGTCTCCACCACGCCTTGCTCCGAAAGGGGTACTATGTGGACTCCCTGGAGCTGCTAGAGTTTCTCTCGATGATAGTCTTCATGACCCTTTGATGGGAACACCATCATGAGTCATAACTACCTCAATTTGATCCGATTAAGTCATTAATGCTCCTATATAACTGCCAGAGGACTGTAGTTCATTACATAATCATTTTGAGAGAGACAAGAAATCAGGGTTAAAACTGTAATTTTACCATCATATCTTGAATGTTGTACAACCACGGGTTTTCTTAGGGGTTAATTAAGGGTCAAATGGTCCTAAAAGGCTAACAAGTGGGTTAGAACAGACAGAAAAGGATTTTCACATGTTTAGAGAATTAAATGACTTCCAAAATCCTAAAAATAGACCCGCTTAAATAACTGAGGTTCTGGTTATGATAAAATTCACATAAACTCTCTAAAATTCATATAAAAATATTCTCTAGAGTTTGGTACCTTCAATTTGACCATCAAAACTCGTCTTGACTCAAATAGAGTCTCAGACAGGCATTTGCCCTAATTTAGATTTTTGCATAAATTACCTAGCCAAACATGGTCAAAACCAAAATTTAATTTCACCATTGTATTCCTTGGGTCAAAGTTAGGTTTGTACCAAAATTTGAGCCCAATCTGAGATCGTCTTGACCAAGTTTGCATTTTGGTCCAGTCAGACTCTTTCTATCTCATTCAAACCCCTAACTTTCGAATTCTTTGCAAAAGGCCCCCTAGCTTTGCCGTCTTCTTTGCAATCAGGTCCCTCCACCATTATCGCAGAGAATTCCTACTCCAATGAGCTTATCTTTGGCAAAATCTCTATGATTACTTGACGAATCTCTCTCAAAATTTAAAGGGAAACTCGTCAGGTAATTGCTTTCCTTTTCAACCAGATCTCGCCCAAATCCTTGTGCAAACTCGTGGAAGAATTGGGTATCTTATTCCGACGAACCTTTCAAGCTTGGAAGGTTGGCTTCTAAGCTCCTTTTGCCCTCTGGACCCTTATAAAAGAACTGCCAGACCTCTCTAAGTCTCCTTAGCTTGAATTTTGGCCGAAAACCCCCCTCTTCCTCTCTCCTCTTCGGCCGCAAGTCTCCACAAGCTCTGGCGAGTTCCCCGTCCACATTCCTTGTCCATCCTGCAAAACGAGCAGTGGATTTATCCTCCTCGACTTCTTCCGCGTGCCGCAATCCCAGCGGATGCCCTTTTTCCACGTCTTCCTCACCGCTTCTTCATCACCGGAGAATTCATCTTCCTCGACGCTGGCCATACCAGCCGGTGTCGTCCTCCTACTCCTTTCATCCACTTAGCATAGGTAATTAGTTCCCTTAGTATCCTTAGGTTAATTTTATATCCTCAAAACCCAAAAATACCCTCGACTTGACACACCCTCATCGTCTCCGGCTCTGATCGAACCTCCGGTGAGGCGCCTTCGTCACTACACTCCTCCACCCGCCTCGCCAACCACCTCAAGACCTCCGCCTCACCTTCCTGCATGAAACCCCTCTCCTATTTCATCCCCTCACTCACCCAAACTCACCCCCGAACAACCCACCTTCACGCCACCTTCCCCGTCACCATACACATTCCACACGCACTCCCACACCACGAGACCACCGCCACCACATTCCACGACCCACGGCGACTCTCCTAAAGTGTTTTAGCAGAGTCGAGAGGCTGTTTTGCTTATTTCAGGTGTTGAGCTCCGGTCGCCATTGCCGTAGCTTCGAGCAAGGCTTCAAGCTTGCTCTAGGATGCATTCACTCTAGGCGTTTGTTCTAGGCGCTACGGCTTTACCAAAGGCACACGCCCATGTCTCCAATTGGGGGAGATACCCTCAGCAGCTGCTACGATCAGGAAGAGCCCCACCTGCAGACGCTCGCGCGAAGACGGTGGGACCTTTAGTCCCACCTCGAAAAGCAGTGGGGCTAAAACTCTACATAAATTTAAAAAGTGTTGAGGGCTTATTGCCTCAACACTTGGGGGTTGAGGTCCCCCTCACCCTCACGTGCCTCGTCCGCGACACTGCCCCCACAGACCTGGCACAAACCCGACTACCCACCTAAGCCCTATCCACTCCTCAGTCACTACACTGCACCGGTGACCCTGGATCAGGGTACGCTCTAGGTCTGATTACTCGTATGCCTGGTACTGTTGAAGGATCTGGGAGAGCGTGACCCAAGGAGAGAAAGAGAGGAGAGCGTGCAGGGATTAGGGGGGTTTTGCTCTCTGAAGAATTGGCTAAACACTTAGCCAAATTTGAGACCCTTGCCCCCTCTGCGTGAAAAGGAAGAGAAGGAAAAGAGCAGAGAAAGAAGAAGAAAAGAAGAAGAGGAAGAAAGAAGACAGAGCCGAAGAAGAGAAGCATAAGGGTCTATGAAGAAGAAGAAGGAAAGCATTTAAAGAAGAGCCGTAGAAGAAGAAGAGAGATTACTGTTCATCCAGATGTTTAAGAGGTCTGATCATTCAATTAGACGACAGATTTGAGTTTATTTCTACATATTTATTGAGTTCCACTTGCTATTATTGTAGGGTGTAATTGGTGATTCGAATCACCATTTTACTCCATTCTTTTTGCAGTTTGACACTTCATATTATTGCCACATTATTTTGAATCAAATTCTAATCATAATTTCTTATCTCTATTGTTTAAAATTTCAATCTTGAGAATTGAATTCGTACTTGTTCCTAGCAAACAACCTCAGACTTTTCGAGTATAAATTTTATCTATTTTTTGTGAGATTTCGACTATACTGCAACGTAACGATTTAAAACCTGATTTAAAGCGATAACACCCTCCATGGGGCATTTCCCTTTGTCTTGATCTTCATTTTGTTTGACAAAATGGGCCAAATTGTTGTGTCGAATCTGAGACTTGATCTAGTCACACAGATCACGACAATCCTTCGTGGCGTGCTCCCGAGTTTGATAGTATTTGCAGTAAGGCCCAGCCAGTCTTGCGCGTCTTTGGGGGCTTTGGTGGGGGAAGCAGGTCTTTATCTGTGGACCACACCTCTACTAGCACATTTGCTTAATTCACGGCCATGGGAGTGTATTATTCGTAGGGGTTTCACCTGGGTTAGCAGGGACCATTGGGCCGATTCTTGTTGAGCCGGTCCCTCAGATCTAGGAAATTCCCCTTTTTCTTATTGAGACGGTGGCCATTCCTAGCTGATATTGGTGTCTCCTCGGCTGGGCTCCTCCTTGCCTCGGGGGAGGCATGGTCCTCGTAGTGTCCATTCGCTAGACGACTCTGAGAGTCGAAGGAGTCATCCTTTTTGGCAAACTTAGTAGCACAATCCCAGAGCTTCGCCATGTCCCTTGGAGATAAATCGTCAATGTCATACCACAACCTCTGAGTCAGTAAGTTTGACATGAAATATTGGATAGTTATAGCATCATGAGGCCGCCGACGTTGTGAAATGCGTTAGGTTAATTTATCCATTGTAGCCTGCAAACACGACGTCAATTTAAATGAAGAAATGGAAAAATATGAGCACGAGTGTTGGTGCGACTCGAATAGGTTTTGTTAATATGGTGATATTATTGTTAAAATTAGTATAGTGAGTTAATATAAATTGAGTCTAACCAACTTCACAAAATTTTTAACCTTTCCTACTTGATTTTATCTTGGTCGCTTTTAGGCCAAGGGTTAATCTCAGGGAGGTAGGAATTTGAAGATCAAGGAGTTTTTACGCCTTTCCTAAAATGTATCTCTTTCTTGCGATTATTATTTTTTGGTTTTTTCTATTTTTAAGATTTTTGTTGGTGATAATGTTGTCCTTGAGGTACACCCTAAAAAATCAAGTCCTTGACCTTGAGCCAAATGATTCTTGGCCTCTAGCCAACTGGGGGTCTCCAAAAATCAATCTTATTATTTGCAAGATCGAGTATCTGCAAGACAAGAATTATCTTTTCTTTTTTACTTTTTTTTTATCTTTTTAATAGCAAGAAATGAAAGATAAATGAAAACAGAGTAAGTTGCTAGGAAAGAAAGAAACACTTAGCTTAATATATATATATATGTATAGATATATAGTAGATACAGAATATGTATGTGTATATAGTTATATACTATGTATATAGAGATGGAGGTGGAAGTGGAAATGGAATGTAGCACAGTGTCAAGTTAGTCCGCATCTAGCAAGACTCAACCAACACGACAAAGTGCCGCGTGAAGTGTGGAGCGGATGTGTGGGAGTGTGTGTGGAAGCGCTTGCTTTGCGCGGATATTGGGGGATTATAAGCAACTAATGCGGATATTCCCGCGATATGATGCGCGGTGGAGGGACTAGTGTACAGGAGTATGGGTGGTGGTTGTGAGGTATATAGATGGATATGAGTAAGTGGATGTATATGTAAGTATGTAAATGTATATATGTATATATCTATAACTATATATGTATATATAGATGTATATGTATATAGATATATATATGTATATGTATATGTGTATATATATATGTATGTATTTATATATTTATGTATATATACGTAAGGATAAGAGTATGCAAATATATATGTATATATATGTGTATGCGTGAGTGTGTGTATAAGTGTCAGGGTGTGTGTGTGTGTGTGTGTACGCTGAGGAGGTGGAGAGCGCAGCAGATAAGCCGTTTGCCACGCTACCCCGATGTCTGATGCGCACGGATGTGCGGGCACAGGAGAGAGAGCGCTGCGCGCGTGGACGAGTGAAGCGCAGTGCTCTACTGCGCGGGCGGGCGAGGCGCAACACGCTGCGCAATGCCGCGCATAGTGCTGCAGGCGGGTGAGGCGCGGTGACCGGTTAGCGCGGGTAGCAGGAGGGGAGAGAGAGCGCTGTGCCACCGGCTAAGTGAGAAACTTGCCGGTGGCTACAGTGTCGCGCAGACTGCGCACTACAGTGTGCTACAGTGCGTGCGCGGTCTGGCGACCGGTACCGACCAGTTTTGCGTGCGAAGGCGCGCTGTGGAGTGCCTGCGCGCGCGAGAAGAGGATGTGCACGGTCTGCTGGTGAGCGCGCGGCGACCGGCTAGGGCTGTAGGCAGGTGCGTGGCTTCTGGAGCTTCTGAGCTTGAAGCTCTAGCTAATGGCAGAGGAGACGAAAGGCAGTGAAACAAAAAGGCGAAGCCACCATGCCCACCTGCATGCGAAAGAGCTGGGCGGTTGTGGAACTCACAGTGGTGGTTTGAGACCACTGTGGGTTTTCTCCTGCGCATGGTGTGCCTTTTCTCAGTTTGTGAAAAGAGGTACTGTGTATGGAGAGGGAGAAGGGAGGAGGTTGGTATGAAGGTGAGGTTGATCTAAAGGTGCCTGCCCTCACAAGGGAGAGAGCAAGGATTTATAAAGAGGAGAGGGCATGCCATAGCCATGCTACTGGCAGGAGGAGAGATGTGCGCACATCTAGCCATGCTATTGGCAGGAGGAGAGGCGCGGAGAGGCGTGCACACACCATGCCCTATGGTGGGTGTTCGGACCCACCAATCTGATTTGATTTTATTACTCAAATACAAAGATTCTCCGAGGTCAAACTCAGGGAGCAAGCTTGATTCTCGAAGCGTAGAAAATTACAATTTACAATAATACACTATTTCACAAAAAGGAACTAGAGAGAAATAAAATGTTTCTTCTCTTTTTCTTCTTCTCTCTTTCTCTTTGTTCTTCTTTCTCTTCTTCTTTCTGTCTCCAGACGTCTGATTCTAAGAATCAGACGCCTTAAGTAGCCACTTGCTACAGTGCATGTGTTCTTCTTCTTTCCTGCTGCTGCTCTCCTTCTCCTTGGCTTTTTCTTCTTCTCTTCTCTTTTGTTGCAGCTTCCTTCTTTGGCTTCAGCTCTTCCTCTCCTTATGTTTCAGCTCTTGCTCTTTCTTCTTTTTCTTCCTTTCCTTTCTACTTCTTCTTCAGCTTTTTCCTCGACCTTCTTTGCTTCTTCTTCTTCTTTCTTGAGCTGCGTCTTGATAAACGCCAGTTTATCATCATTCTTATGCATTAAAACAAACCTATCTCTTAGGATTTTACTCCGCAAACGGGTTTTTGGGCTGCATTTAGGCATAAAATAGGTTAGGCATGCATTGCATTTTTTATTGTCTTTTTAATATGTTTTTGTGAGTGTTAGGGATGTACAGATATATAGATCCTTAAAACCCGGAAAATGGTGAAGGAGAAGCCCAGACTAGCTGGAACTCAGCCTGATCCAGCTCACCGCAGCTGGAACCTAGCTTACTTGAACTAGGGTTAGCTCATCCCAACTCCATTCAGCTAATCTCAGCTGAATGGTAGCTCAAGAGGGTTCATCTTAGCTCACCCTAGCTCAAGTCAGCTCAGATCCAGCTCAACTTTGTTGAGTCTAGCTCATCTCAGCTCCCACTAATCCACAGGGAACTCTAGCTGGCTCAGCTGAGTTGACAAGAGTTCACCCCAGCTCAGATCCAGCTACATCCAGCTCCACTCAACTCCAGCCAGCTGAAGAAGAACTCATCCTAGCTCAGGAAGCTCAAGTCCAGCTCCCGCCTTAGCTGCCTCAACCAGCTTGACCCTCCCCGGGAGCACCAAACCCAGCTCACCTTAGCTCATTGTGGAAGAAGCCAGCTCACTTTAGCTTGGCTTAGCAGCTAGCAAAGAACTAGCAAGCTAAGCCAGCTAGAGTAGCTCCAAGCCAGCCTCTTCAGTAGCAACCAGCTCCAGTTTCAACTCTTGACTTCTCCTCCTCAGCTCCTCCCTCCAAACCCTAACTCCAACACCTTCTCCTCTACTCCTCCATTAGCTAAGCTAGCTTAGCTTAGCTTAGCGAGCAACCAACTCCTTAGCCATCCACCACCTTCAAAGTCAACCCTAGCTAGCTCCACCAACTTAAGCCTACCTAAGCTAGCTACCCTACTCAAGTTGGTGCCACCTCCTAGCCATCCCTTCACCCCATTATCACCACCAAAAGACACCTTAAGTTGGTGCCAAAAACTACCTCTAACCACTTCTATATTGGGGCCAACTTTCAGCCCTTAATCCACCCTACACCTACCCACATAAGCCATCCTAGCCATCCACCTACCCCTCCTTCTAGAATCCCTCTTGGCACCAACTTAGACCACCTTCTAGAACACTTTTTTGGCGCCGTTGCCGGGGAGGCACGGCTTTGCATTAATTAATTTTCTCTTGCTTGAAGTGGATCTCATCCCCTTCTCTTTCTTTCTTTTGTGTGTGCAGGAATTACAGCGGGAAGGCAGGAATCTGGAAGCGAGAGCTCAAAGTTCCTTTTCTTCCCGTGAAATTCATGTTGGTTCCTCTTTCTGGTCACATAATTAATTAAAACTACCAAAAATATATTAAACTTGGCTTTCAGGATCCCAAACAACTTTATTAAGTGGAGTGTCGCATTATAAAATCCATTGTTTGCTTGTATGCTTCTTTAGCACCACTCCATTGAAAGTATTGGTGTCCTATTTTTCGGGTCCAGATTTCTGTCTGGACTTGAAAAGTCGATTCCTAACACCACAGGCCTCCTAAAATCATAAAATTTCATATAGTGATTCCCAATTAAGTTAGGAACATTTGTGCCAAATTTCAGAACAATTGGATTTATATTTATTTTTAAAAATTCGTGGACTGCAGAGGGGTCACACCCTCTAATCTTCCTGTTTTGCTACTGTCCGCAAATTTTTAGAATTTTTCTACTCATCAAATTTTTGTGAAATTTAGCTTGCTGGAATCCTTGTGAAATTGTACACATCAAATAAAATCATAAAAATTTTCTGAGGTCGGTGGTAATACTGAAAAGTCCAAAATACCCACAGGTATCATTTCTGGACTTTTACACCAGTACAATTAAAAATTCAAAACAATTATCAAACAAATTCCTAAAATCTTACAAACATCTTTTCTGGAATCCTTGTTTGATATCACTCAAGGTAGTGGTGTTGGTTGCATTGATTGGACCACTATCTATTCTGAAAGCCTAAAAATAACTCATTGGTAGTTAAATTTCTGTCTTAGGGACAATTGACTTAGGGTTTCTTTCTTTCTCTTTAGAGACTTAATTTAAAGGAAATATACAATCACCCATACAACTTGTTTTCCTTTGACTGTGGATTTTCAAACTTGTTTGAAAATTTAACTAGAGAAATCCTAAAATACATTCAATTAAATCAAATCCTAAAAGACAAAAATACAAAAAAAAAAAATTTTGTGATAACTTGATTTTCATTGGAGCCACTCTCCAATTCCTGCACACACAAAAAAAAAAAAATCAAAATAATAGGGCAATAACCCAATAAACACCATCCACATTCCGTGTGCACTATAGCATCCTAGACCTAATTAAAATTTATAGCAACTTGACCCCTAAGGCTTTATCAACTTAGGCTTGCTATTTAGGTCTTAAGTTTTCTTTAGTTAATACCAATTTTGTCATCTATATCTGGTGTTCAGGCTGAGGGGCCGTGTCAAACGACCAGGCGCGGGTTTGTGCAAGCACCTGGGGGTTTCCCTGGGAAACGTTTGGGTCTAAACCTCCCCTTAAGCAACTTGGTTAGATTTGTTGATAGAATGGGTATTTACTATTGATTACTTACTTCCTATATAGACCAAGTCTTAGGTTATTATTAGGGAGTCACATTTAAGTTAGATCTAATTTTGTTTGTTTGAATTGCACACTTTCTCTCATCTCTTTCTCTTATCCTCCCCTCTCGTTCTTCCATTTTATGCACGGGCGACGGTCTCAAAATCCGCACTTGGAAGGACCATTTGATTTCGCCCCCCACGCAAAAAGACCACTTTTTCTGTCTTCTCCTAACAAAATGGAAACACAACAAAATAG
The DNA here is from genome assembly GCA_037157565.1 of Thalassia testudinum. NCBI lineage: Eukaryota > Viridiplantae > Streptophyta > Magnoliopsida > Alismatales > Hydrocharitaceae > Thalassia > Thalassia testudinum. The sequence continues at coordinate 89,893,757 of JAZHRO010000012.1, forward strand.
GTCCACTGACCCTTCCACCTCCACCTCTAACCTTACCTCTAACCCCATCACTAACCCTAATTCTAACCCTTCCACTCAAAACCCACCCACCATTAACTTCCCACACTTGGAGCTCCCTAATCTTGAGTTGCCCCACACACAACATCAAGACCCCCTACCTGATCTTTTAAAATTAATGGCCGATCAGATCAATAAATTAAATTCCAATCAACAAACATTGACTAGGAACATCCAAAACCTAGCCAATCCAAGGCCAAACCCACCACCCCGTCAGCAGCCTGTTGTTCCTCTAAAAGATTTCTATGATCCATCTTATTATGAGGAACGACCAGGGGTGGTCATACCAGAGGGGGACTTTGAGATCAAGCCTGCCATCCTGAACCTAATTAAATACTTTCATGGCCTTCCTAGGGAAGACCCTTTCAGCCACCTTGAAGAGCTAACTCTTCTTGCACAGACAACCCGTTCCCGAAATGTGCAAGAAGACATATGGCTGATGCGGCTTTTTCCATTATCTCTTAAAGATAAGGCCGCTTATTGGTTCAGGACCATTGGCCGACCCATCACAACATGGCCTCAACTCAAGAGCGCCTTCCTCAAGAAATTCTTTCCCATAGGTCATACCAATTCCTTACGAAGATCTATCACGACCTTTCACCAAAAATCTTGTGAAACTTTCCATGATTCTTGGGAAAGATTTCAAGACCTTTTAAGAAGTTGCCCGCACCATGAGATTCCTTTATGGCAGCTCGTGCAAATCTTCTATCATGGATTAGAAGATCAAATCTGACATTTTGTCGACGCCTCGTGTGGCGGCAACTTTTTAAATAAAGATGCAGAAAGTGCCTATGACCTGTTCGAAGAAATGAGTGAAAACTCATTTAATCAAGCTTCCATGAACACATTTTGCAGAACCCAAAACCCGCAGTTCGGTGTTCATGAAATAGGCACTCAATCTATCCCTGTCACCCAAGACGATCTTCAATTGATTGCTCAAAAACTCGACCAGATGCATATTAATTAAAAGAAAATTGAGGAAAGACTGGCCACATCAACTCAAGCTCCACACCCACATCTAACCCAACCTAACTTTCCACGAAGAGAAAATTTGCACAATCTCAACACTACTCCTGCTGATTATTCTGAGGTTGCCCATGATTCACTGGGGAATTACAACTATCCAGATCTTAACCCCACTCAAAATATTTCTGCCATCCAGGAGCCCTTTAAAAATTCTTCCAATTGGAAAAATTACCCGAACTACTCCTGGAATAATCAAGTTTCCTCCCAACCATATCATTTTAATGGGTATGGGTCGAATCCAAACTTCCATCCTGGGCCATCCCAACAAGACATCAATGCCCAGATGATGCGAACCCTGCAGGATATGCAAACAAAAATGACGGAAGTAACCCGCACCATCACAAATCTGAACAATCAAATTGGGGTTACTCTCACGCAAAGACCTGCAGGACATCTTCCATCCCAACCCATGCCCAACCCTAATCACCAAGGAAACCATTATACAAGCAGAACTCCACACTATCCGAATCAGCCTCCTCCTAATCCACCACTTCAGCAGCATCCCAGGTTTCTGCAATCACAGGCCCCCCCACCTCCTCCAATTAATAATCCGACTGCACATGCAGTTACTTTGAGGAGTGGGAAAACCACCACTGACCCCGGGCCTTCACACCAACCTGGTGAAATACCTGTGCAAATTGACCCCCCACCTCCCCATCAGGAAGAAAAAGAAATACAAAAATCTCAAGACAAGATTCCTGTCCCTTTCCCACAAGCTCTCTACCCCACCACCAACAAAAAAAAGAAATCTGAGTCCACTACAGAAGAACTCATGGAGCTATTTGGGCAAGTTCATATCAATATTTCTCTCCTAGATGCCATTAAATATATACCTGCCTATGCTAAATTTTTGAAGGAGATTTGTACTCCTAAAAGGCAGGCCAAAAATCTAGGACAGGTGCATCTTTCGGAGATAGTAAGCTCTGTTATACAGAGTAAGCTGCCTCCTAAGATGAAAGATCCGGGGGCGCCTTTAATTTCTGTAATTATTGATGACACTACATTTAATCGCGCCCTCCTTGATCTTGGTGCCTCAGTTAATATTATTCCCACGAGTTTATTCGAAGAATTTCATATCGGTGAATTAAAACCCGTCGAGGTTACCCTGCAATTAGCCGACCTATCTACAATCAAACCTCGTGGGATTGTTGAGGATGTTTTAGTCAAGGTCCAGAATTGTGTCTTCCCTGCAGACTTTCTGGTTCTTGACATTAAGGCACCTGAATCATTACTGGACTCCCCAATAATCCTTGGATGCCCTTTTTTGGCCACTGTAAAGGCAAATATCAATTGCCACACAGGAAAAATGGATATCACGTGTGCAGGCCAAACTCTCACCTTAGATATTTTCAAACCCTCCAGGAGATTCCATGATGATAACTTCTTTGAGGACTCAGATACTGAAATTTCCAATATGGTGGAGGAGATAATGTTAATAGATACCCTTTCGACCACAATTTCTTTGAGGACTCTGATTCAGAATCAGCGGTTGGCGAAATCTGTGATCTGGAAACTTGTCTTGACCCCAAATTTATTCCTGATACCCCCCCTAACCCACCCACTATTCACGCACCTAATTCTTCCACACTTACTTCCCTCAATCCCCACCATTCCTTCCCCGACTCCTTTCTTACGGACCTACCACCAACCCCGCCCAAGTTTGGCATCCAACCTCATTTAAAAACATGGCCAGACTCGGGCTACACTTATCATTTTCCATCCAACTTTGATCCCAATATTATTTCTAATCAATTTTCTAGGGATCTAGAAGAAGACACCTTTTTTGCGGGCATCCAAGTGTCCAATTATCTACATTATTTTACGTCTTCCGTGCATACCTTCACACCCGGCTGAATGGCGTAAAAGATAGCACTGGATGGGAGGTAACCCATCATTTTTTCTTGCTTTCCCTTTTTTCTTCTTTTTCCAGGTTTTGTTCCTCCTAAACCCGACCGTTCTTCACTAAGGTGATCCATTTTCCCTCCTAATGATGAGGACATGGCATATCTTAAGCATGGGGGGTTGTTTTTAAATTTTACGATCGATTTAGGATTTTCAAAACCTAAAAACATGCATTTTTGTTTAATTTATTTCCTGCTTGCATACCCATAAAAATAAAAATGTTCAAAACTTTTTGAGGAAAAATTTTGAAATCAGGACTAAGGTCGAAAATTTCACTTTTGGTACAATGGGATTTGATCTTTAACAAACTAAGGACAAGGACATGGATCTGATTATTAGAATTCTAGGGTCTATTTTAGACTAGATCAGATATCCTTCTCTAAAAATTCCACCTGAACTCATGATAGTTCTGGTGACTTGATCCTATTTTGTAATACGGAAAGTATTTGACTTAGTTTCTGATTCAAAAACTTGCATGTTCTGAGAAACTTCTTGTGTCAATTTTCACACACAAGCCAACACTTAAAACAACTAAAAATTTGAGAAACTCCCTTGTTTGGACTTAGTAAAAGTCTGAAGCAGATCATTGGTTTGAGTTCGCACCACCGAGAAGGAGGAAAATGCCTCCTTTGAGGTTGCGATGTCAACATGTTACTGCCTCAACGTTGCTCCATATCTATATTTCATATCTTTAGACGGAGCATTAAAGCACATTTTAGCAGCTCAAGTGTCTTGGACGGTGCTCTACCCATAGTGTCGGAGCAAGAACTTGAGTTTGCTTGGAGCACCCCTTTTCACCGCATCGTGTTTTGGGGTTGTGAGCTCCTGGGTGGTGTCATGGATAGTGCTATCCCAAAGTACTGGCGCCAGAGCCCCCTCGAGGAATGGTAACGGGAATGATGATCCCAACACATCTGTTGTAAGACTAAGCTAAAAATAAGCATGGGGGAGAAAAAAAAAGTAATAATAAATAAATTAACACACCCTTATAAATGTTGGCTTTTCACAAGCACAGACACAAGGTTTTAAAGGATTTTGCAAGTTGAGAATCAGATTCATGACCCAAAAAAATCCTAAAAACAAACATTTCAAGTCATCTGAATTAACAAGGGGTTAATTTGAGAATTTTCTGGAGGATATATTGATCCCGTTCTGTCTAATGGTTGAATCCAAAAATAAATCCCGATGTTTATCTTTAACAAATCCCGTACCTCCAGTGTTTTAATCTACCAAGGTCCCTTAATCTCTTTTTCTCCTCAAAAGTCGAAAAAATTAGATTTCCCAAAATTTTCGTTTTAAGTTTTCCTAAGAGATAAGCAAAAGATAAGCATGGGGGTGTGATAAACGCCAGTTTATCATCATTCTTATGCATTAAAACAAACCTAGCTTCCGCAAACGGGTTTTTGGGCTGCATTTAGGCATAAAATAGGTTAGGCATGCATTGCATTTTTTTATTATCTTTTTAATATGTTTTTGTGAGTGTTAGGGATGTACAGATATATAGATCCCTAAAACCAGGCAAATGGTGAAGGAGAAGCCCAGACTAGCTAGAACTCAGCCTGATCCAGCTCACCTCAGCTTGATACAGCTCACCGCAGCTGGAACCTAGCTCACTTGAATTAGGGTTAGCTCATCCCAGCTCCATTCAGCTAATCTCATCTGAATGGTAGCTCAAGAGGGTTCATCTTAGCTCACCCTAGCTCAAGTCAGCTCAGATCCAGCTCAACTTAGTTGAGTCTAGCTCATCTCAGCTCCCACTAGTCCACATGGAGCTCTAGCTAGCTCAGCTGAGTTGACAGGAGTTCACCCCAGCTCAAATCCAGCTACATCTAGCTCCACTCAACTCCAGCCAGCTGAAGAAGAACTCATCCCAGCTCAGGAAGCTCAAGTCCAGCTCCCGGGGACTCAGCTTAGCTCAACTCAGTTGAGCTAAGCTACCTTAGCTGCCTCAACCAGCTTGACCCTCCCCGGGAGCACCAAACCCAGCTCACCTTAGCTCATTGTGGAAGAAGCCAGCTCACTTTAGCTTGGCTTAGCAGCTAGCAAAGAACTAGCAAGCTAAGCCAGCTAGAGTAGCTCCATGCCAGCCTCTTCAACAGCAGCCAGCTCCAGTTTCAGCTCCTGACTTCTCCTCCTCAGCTCCTCCCTCCAAACCCTAACTCCAACACCTTCTCCTCTACTCCTCCATTAGCTAAGATAGCTTAGCTTAGCTTAGCTATCAACCAGCTCCTTGGCCATCCACCACCTTCAAAGTCAACCTTAGCTAGCTCCACTAACTTAAGCCTACCTAAGCTAGCTACTCTACTCAAGTTGGTGCCACCTCCTAGCCATCCCTTCACCCCATTATCACCACCAAAAGACACCTTAAGTTGGCACCAAAAACTACCTCTAACCACCTCTATATTGGCGCCAACTTTTAGCCCTTAATCCACCCTACACCTACCCACATAAGCCATCCTAGCCATCCACCTACCCCTCCTTCTAGAATCCCTCTTGGCGCCAACTTAGACCACCTTCTAGAACCCTTTTTGGCGCCAACATCAAGGGGTGTCAACACCCATAACTACCCCCTTGGTGTCCCTTAAGGTGGCGCCAACTCACCTTGGCCATAGGATCTTTAACCACCTCCATCTCTTCATCTTGGCCCTCCATTTCAAGGGACACCTTAGACCCCTTCCTATTCTATAAAAACCCACCACCTACCACCATTTTGGGGCATCCTCCATTAGTGTATTTTACTACCTAAACCACCTATACCTACGGCCAAGAAGAAGGAGTAGAGAAGGAGATTAAAGGGACACATCACCAGCCCTTTTGGTGCCTTCTTCTCCCCACTCTCTTCAACTTGGACCAAGCCAAGGAGGAGGACTCTTCCACTTCAAGGAGGACGGCCAGGCAAGGGAGAAGGACCTATGGTGGACGTCCACCCTTGGAGAGAAGCTTAGGGCACGCCCCCTTAGGGCTTGCCTTGGAGGACATCACCTTGGCGGAGCACTGCAAGGAAGGAGTTGAAGGATTCTTTTCAAGCTTGGGAGCCACCAACCTTGGAGCAAGAAGCCCTCTTCTTCACCATCTATCTAGAGGATTTGTGTTTGCTTTTCTTTATTTTAATTTTTCTAGTAGTTGAAGCATTCCCCTACTAGGCTTTTTTGTAAAACACTTTTCATCAATCTAAGTTGCCTTCTTTGCAATTTTCTATTTTGCATTTCTACTTGCTTTATTTTTTTTTTAGCATTTTCCACTCCCTCTCCCTAATTATTCTAGGCTTCCACTTACCTAGAGTGAACTTAGGGAGAGGATCTACTTGCCACTTAGTAGTAGTTAAATTGAAGTGTAAATTACCTTCCCGCCACCATTTCGCATGTTGTCTTAATGGAAAAACGAAAAAAAATGATATATTGAAAAATACCAAAAAGAAAGTTGAGATTTATTCCAAGCAAGAGAATTACTATTGCAAACATTTGGCCTCCTTGGACGACCCTAGATACTCCCCTATCTAGGAATATAAATTTAAGAGTTGATCGGTTTTGCACGTTACAACGACTATTTAACAAACCGCATGAAATCGCTATCACGTCTCCTTCTTCAGTTTGCTTCTCCTGCTTCAGCTCCTTGGTGCCGCTAAGTCCTCGACCGCTCCTTCCTTGCTTCTTCTGCTTCCCCTTCTTCCTTCTTCTTCTTCAGTTCCCTGCACAGGCATATGGTTAGGCAAAACCTAACCTCTACCCTCCCCGCTTCTCTCTCTTTATTTCACTCCAGGGTTCGCTCTCCCAGAGCCTACTCGGGTATGCGGGTCGGGTAAGGCACCCGGGATCAGGCCCACCGATGTGCTGTGGTGGGCGAGGTGTGCGTAGCTTATGTAAACAGGTCGGGTCAGGTCTGCGAGGAGTGGTCGCGGACGAGGCCGGGTGAGCGGGTGAGAGGGACCTCACCCCGTGTGACTGAGGCGATAAGCCTGAGTCACTTTTTCCCTTTATGTGTCGTGGGGTGCTTGAAAACACCTGAGGTGGGACTATCTGCGCTCCTTCTTTCTCGCGCGCCTGTAGCAGAGGGTGCCCTTCCAATTGCAGCAAGACACGAGGCTTTTTCTTCAATTGAGGGCCTGGAACCGTGCGCGAAGCTCTTCCGCGCAACCTAAGACTCCAAACTGGGACACGGGTGCCTGGAGTAAGCTTGTGAGCAAGCTTGAAGTTTGCTCGTTAATGGCGGCGAGGGCTCCAGACCTGAAATCGAGAATACAGCCTTGCGGCCCTGTCAGAACACTCGGTGAGTTCCGCCAGAGCATGGCGAAGATATTGCGGGGGTTGGCGTGGCTCAAAGCGACCTAGGCATGCATGCCTGGGTCGGTCTGAGTCTGTGTGAGTGGGTCCGTTCGAGGGGAGGCGACAGTGGGTGGCGCAATCAGTGGAGGGTCGCAGGGTGATCAGTGGGTGGAGGTGATGCTTATGAGGGGTTTGGCGAGGTGGATAGGTGTGGGGGAGTGACGGAGACACCTCGCCGGTGATTTGTCGGAGGTGGAGGAGATGGTGATGGCTTGTAGTTGTTGAGGGGTTTGAATAGCAAATTGACAGAGGGGAAATAAAGAGAAGGGTGAGAGGGACTTAGCTGTGGGTCCAGAGTGAAGGAGGGATGTGGAGGTGGCGAGCGGCCGATGCTGCCGTTGCCAGAGACGAAGGTGCCAGGGGGAGAGAACGACGACGAGGAAGAGGGGTTGGAGGGCGCCCGCTGGTATGGCGCGGCGCAGTGGAAGATGGCGGAGTTAACCCTGCCATTGGTATGGTGGCAGGGCAATGAGAGAGGAGAGGGAATGTCGCCGGAAGCTTTGGCAGTTGGCCAGAGTTGGTGAGAGACGAATAGAAGGGGAGATCTCGGGCCTAACAAAGCTTGAGGGATGTGGCAGAGGGTGCCGCTCCTTAAATAGGCGAGAGCTGGCCGGGAAGCGCGCGAGAATGGCGAGAAAAGTCTTGCCGGAGTCGTTGCGGACGGAGACCCATACCTCTCACGCGTTCGCACGAGAGGTATGGTGGTCGACAAGGCATGGGAGCCGGCCCATGCGGTAGGGGACGTCGCAGAGTCTCCCTTTCAAATCTGGGGTCGGCTCCCCATGTATGCGTGGCATCATCCTCCGTGCAAAGTCGCCGGAGGTATGGCCTGCGCAACAAATGGCAGAGGGATCAGATTGAAGAAAACGACGGGAAAGATAGGGGTATTTGTAAGAGTTTCAAAAAGTTGAGGGTCTAAAAGTAATTTTGAGAACTAAATTGCAAAGTGGGTCAAGACGACCTATCCTTAGGTCCAAATTTTGGTACCAACCTAATTTGGACCTAAGGAATTCAATGGTAAAGTTGGATGTTAGGTTTGACTAGACATTTTGCATAAAAATCCAAATTAGGTCAAAAATTAGGTATGATCCTCAATCTAGGTCAAAACAGGTTCCAACGGCCAAATTGAAGGTTCTAAACCCTAGATGATATTTTTCCATAAATTTTAGAGGGTTTAGTTGATTTTTATCTTACCTGGAACTTCGTGAATTAAAATGGATTTGTTTTAGGGTTACAGAATGTCATTTAATTTCCAAATTTTGTCATAACCCTTTTCTGACCAAACCATCCCACTTTTTCTCTTATTAAGTCCACTTGACCTGTGTCTAGACCCTTATAACTCCTGTTCATGCACTGTAATGGTAAAATTACTGTTTTACCCCTCGTATAATATTTATTCTCAGATTAACAATTCCCTGAGTTAGGCTTTCTCTTAGGTTATGTAAGAGCTTTTGTTCAATTTGTTAAACCAAAATGTGCTAGTTAGGGTTCATGATGAGGTTCTCATCACCCTGCAGCCGCGCGAGAGAGGAAAATTCAAAATAATGAAAAAATGAAAAATGGTGAAATCGCAATGCCACACTTAAGGAAGATGTTAATTAATAGATGGCTAATTATTCTCACTCTCCTCCCCTCTTTATAAATGCATACAAGTGTCTATTTACAAATGCAATTACGGCTACATAAGATGCAATGGTAGTGCTAGGAAATAACACAAGATGGCATATTTATTGGTGTATTTTTGTTGTGCAAACATACCCCCATGCCTATGTTTTGCTAGTCCCTAGCAAAACATTTTGTATTGTGTTTAGAAATGATCTTAAGCTGAAGATTTTTTTTCTGAAGCGACATGGATGTGTTTATCTGTTGGTATTGTGAGAACCAATTGCAGAGAAGAGTACCAATACTTTAAGTCTTACATAATATTGACCATCTCTCAACTAACGTGGACTCTTGATATTTAAACCCTAAGTACAATTTCCAAGACTTAGAAGGTTTTGCCGTACTCGAGAGCTCAAGAGATTATGGTTTATGCATTGTGAAGGATCAAGACTGACTAGATGAATATTAAGGCTCAAGCCCAGGGTTTCACGAAATTTTAAGTGCAGGTTGGTCCCAGTTTCAGCTCATGTCTTCGGATTGACCCTCAGAAAGATGATGGAAAACTCAACCCCATTTTTATTGCTTTTGTAGCTCAAGGAATATATGGTAGAAACAAGGTATTTGTAACATGCCCTGAAAAACCTTTTGGGGAGAAGAATTTACAGATATTTGAATGATATACTGGCTTATTTGCAAGATTTTTTTTTTGAAATAAGTGTCAGTATATTTCTTACAACTTTATTTGGAGGAGCACACATTTTTGGTGGGAGAGTACTTTTTTGATGGAAAGAGTTTCTCCTAAACACAAGACTAAAGTCTGGGATAAAAAGTCTACCCATGCGCACAGGTAAGGACTCCACCTTCCCTAATGAACGCTAGGGTTGGATCTTATATTCACCTGATCTTTCTCGATATGTGTAGTGTGAGCCAAGATTACTTAGGCTCTCAAGTAGAGGCAAACCAATGAATCCTATACTGGTGACTCAGGTACAAGAATATGTCCTTAGTTAGGAGTGATTCCGATCTATCTTATCAATGCTCAAGTGAATTAAGTTAAGCCTAAGCGAATCAAGCTTCTGTGGCCTGGAAAGTCTTCAAAACAGTGGTTGAATATCCATAAACACTTATTGTATTTTTGTTTCAGCCTTTAGATCATTGCTAAATACCTTTTTTTTTTTTTTGAAATAGGCTATGTACATATTTATAAATGGATATGTATAATGGAAGCTACATGATACCATATAATACCCAGATCCTATGGATGCCTATCCATCCCCCCATACCAAATGATGCTATGTCCTCATATGTATGCAGGGTAAAGCAAGGTCCAAGGATCAGGGAACGAGAGCTGAAGTGTAAGGTATATAGCAAGGAGGTAGGGTGGGTGGTGAAGTGAAAAGTGAATAAATATGAAGTGAAGTGAAATGGAATTGTGTAAGTGATAGTGGAGGAGTGTTGCTGGGGTGCCTCCCAACGAGCGCTGAATTTAACGTCCCCAGCTAGACTCAGAGTGAGGCACGAAGTTAGTTACCCTCCAGCAAAGAAACAGTTTCACCAATGAGGACAGGTTCATTAGTAAGATAGGGTTTTAACCGCTACCCATTGATTGTAAATTTATGCCCAGATTTGGGATCTTCAATTTCAACGGCCCCATTTGGAAATGGTCTCGAGACCATGTAGGGACCAGTTCATTTTGACTTCAATTTCCCTGGAAAGAATTTGAGCCGGGCATTGTAAAGCCAAACTTGTTGAGATGGCTCAAATTCCTTTCGCCGAATTCGGCTGTCGTGAAATGCCTTAGTACGTTGTTTGAAAGTTAAGGCAGAATCGTAGGCTTCACGGCGGAGTTCTTCCAGTTAGTGGAGTTGGAGTTTCTTTCTCGACCACATAAGTCTGGGTCGAGGTTACATTGGCGAACCACCCAATGAGCGCGGTGCTCCAGCTCCACGGGCAAATGACAAGGCTTCCCGTAAATAATTCTATAAGGAGACATACCAAGGGGAGCCTTGAAGGAGGTCCGATACGCCCAAAGTGCGTCAATTAGCTTGTCGGACCAATCCTTACAGTTAAGCCGAACCATTTTCTGGAGAATTTGCTTGATTTTCCCATTCGACACCGTAGCCTGGCTATTCGTCTGAGGATGATACGGAGATGCGATACGATGGTGGACTCCATATTTCCTCAGAAGTGCTCGAAAAGAGGCATGGGTAAAATGACTTCCTCCATCAAAGATAATGGCTCGAGGGATCCCAAAGCGAGTAAAAATGTGGTCTTTGGCAAATCGAGTAGATATGACATGGTCAGCATGGCGCATGGGAATAGCCTCGATCCATTTTGAAACATAATCAACAGCAACGAGGATGTACTTAAAGCCGTTGGAAGGAGGAAAGGGACCCATGAAATCGATTCCCCAAATGTCAAAGATTTCAGCAGCTAGGATGGGTTGCAAGTGCATCATGTCACGACGTGACATTGACCCTAACGATTGGCACCTAGTGCAATGTTTAGCATAATTGTGTGCATCCTGGTGAAGGGAGGGCCAAAAGAAATCGCGCTGCAACACCTTGGCTGTAGTTTTCCTCCTAGAGAAATGGCCTCCGCAGGCTTGATCGTGACAGAAGGATAGCACACTAGGGAATTTGCTATCAGGAATATAGCGACGAATGATCTGGTCAGCACCTATTCAAAAAAGTAGTGGATTATCCCAAAAATAGTACTTTGCTTCTACGATGAGACGCTCGCACTGGTTTTTAGGTCGGCCACATGGAAGAGAACCAGAAGCAAGGTAATTGGCAATGTCGGCATATCAAGGTCCACTTGCCACATTAATTGCCAATATGTGCTCATCGGGAAAAACCTCATTAATTGGCAGGGTAAGTCCAATGTGGTCAGGGTCCAGTCTCGAGAGATGATCAGCAACATCATTCTGGGCTCTGGCCTTATCGCGGATCTCAAGGTCAAATTCTTTGAGCAGAAGGATCCAACGAATCAATCTAGGCTTGGCATCCTTCTTGTGCATGAGATGACGAATGGCCGCGTGATCAGTGAATACAGTAACATGCGAGCCCAAAAGGTAAGAGCGGAATTTCTCTAGCCCAAAGACGACCGCCAGTAGTTCTTTCTCGGTGGTTGTATAAATACGCTTGGCCTCGTCCAACGTCTTACTGGCGTAGTACACCACGAAGGGGTATCTATCATGTCTTTGTCCGAGGATGGCTTCGACTGCAAGGTCAGAAACGTCACACATGAGTTCAAAGTCGAGGGACCAATCAGGTGGCTGGAGAACATGGGCCTTGGTGACAGCAGCACGCAGCTGCGTGAATGCTCGCATGCAGTCGGGGCCCATATCAAAGGGTACATCGGTCGACAAGAGATGAGTTAAAGGTCTAAAAATCTTAAAGAAGTCTTTGATGAATCTCCTGTAGAAATCGACGTGTCCTAAGAAGGAGTGGATTTGCTTGACAAAGCTAGGCATAGGTAAATCAGCAATCACATCAAGCTTAGCTTTGTCAACCTCAATACCCCTATCGGAGATGATATGCCCGAGAACAATTCCCTCGTGTACCATAAAATGACTTTTCTCCCAAGAAAGCACGAGGTTTACATCAATACATCTCCGAAGGATGCGGGTTAGGTTGGCAAGACAATAATCAAATGAAGGACCGAAGACCGAAAAGTCATCCATGAAGACCTCAAGAAAGTCACCCACAATGTCATGGAATATCGCCAGCATACATCTCTGAAAAGTTGCTAGTGCATTACAAAGTCCGAATGGCATTCTTCTAAATGCGAAGGTGCCGAAGGGGCAGGTAAAGGTGATTTTCTCTTGATCCTGAGGGTCAATAGCCACCTGGTTATATCCAGAGAATCCATCCAGGAAACAGAAAAATTTATTTCCCGCTAAACGCTCCAGGATTTGGTCAATAAAAGGTAGCGGAAAGTGATATTTCTTTGTTGCAGCATTCAGTTTCCTATAGTCTATACACACTCTCCAAGATGTAGGAGTGCGTGTAGGGATGGATTCGCCCCTATCATTAACACGGATGGTGAGTTCCGCCTTTTTGGGCACGACATGAATCGGGCTTACCCAGGGGCTATCGCTGATCAGTTAGATTATACCCGCATCAAGCCACTTAATGATTTCCTTTTTAACGACCTCCCACATATTAGGGTTGAGACATCGCTGCATTTCGTGGGAAGGTCGAGCCTCCTCTTTCGTATATATACGATGAGTGCAGTAGGAGGGGCTAATGCCAGTTAAGTCAGATAAGGACCATCCGATGGCTGTGTTGTGTTCCATAAGGACCTTTGCTAGTTTGCACTCTTGCTCCCTGGTCAATTTTGAACTAATGATTACGGGGAGCATTTCATTTGGTCCCAAGAAAACATATTTAAGCGTGTCAGGCAATTCTTTCAGCTCGGGAGTGGATGGCGAAAGATCTAGCATTTCTTGGGACGAGAGTGTCCCAAGCGGATCAGAAGGAAGAAGGGGAGGAGGAAGAAGTTGGCCCTCAGATTGGCCAAGAAGAGGGGCATCTTGGATTGATGGATCCAACAAGATATATCCCCAGTGATCAGTATGTGGGCTCAAGGTCCCAGTGTGGAGTCGCATTTCCACCTGATTTGGCAGGAAAGAAAGGGCAATATGGTCTTTAAGGGGGTGGACCGGCGGTGAGTAGCCCTAATATGACTCAGACCACGAGGTATGGGAAGCGGAGAAAACCTCGTCAGAAGTTTGGTTAGGAGAAGGTACGGGTACGGGGAGGGATGGAGGAACGTCACAATATGTGTTAGTCTGGCGATGGTCTGTGTTCAGGGGCAATCCACAGCAGTCAGAATAGGTCCCTATTAGTCCGATACACGTGCTGACGGCCATGTCCTCGTCAGACGTGTCATCCTCGATGCAATCGCAATCAAAATTCTTGGCTGCCTTGAGGATGTTTAGCTTGAGCTTCTCAAAGCTGACAGCAATCTTAATGCAGCCCGACTCACAGTCAATATGGGCACGGGCTGTGGCCAAGAAAGGTCAACCAGGGATGATCAGACAATCAGAAAGTGAGCTAGGAACTTCCATATCCAAAACAAGAAAGTTAATAGGAAAACAGAGACTGTTGACCCTAACCACCACGTCTTCCACCACACCCTTCGGTATTTTTGACAGAACGATCTGCCAACTGCAACGTGACAGGGGTGGGTTTCAGATTTCCTAAGGCAAATTTCTCAAGCATGATGGTTGGTATAAGATTGATGGAAGATCCTATATCAAGCAGAGCATGATTAAAATTGCAGCCTTGGATGCTACAAGAAATAAGCGATGTGCCCGGATCTTTCTACTTCGGTGGTAGATTTGACAGTATAGCACAACTCGCATGAGGCGAGAGGATCGCCGGATTCTTTGTTTTCTTTGATTGTCGCCTGGGTGTAGTGTAGTCTGTAAAAAATCGAGCGACAGTTGGTATATGGTCGATAGCCTCCAACAGGGGTACTTTGATTTCAACATCCCTGAATAAATTACGTAGTTCATCAAAGGCCTGCGTATCCTTTTTCTTTCCTTTTGGCTCCCTTAGTAGAGCCTTAGGGAATGGGACTGATTCTGGCACTAGTTTGGGTGTATCGTCCTCACGAGAATGCGGTGCGTATCCCGAATGAGAGGGCAATGAAAAAGATGGGCTAGGATCAGGTCGAGGCGGATCGATGGTTCGCTTATCACTCCTCGTAGCAATCGCATTGGACGTCGCGAGTCCAGTGGGATCATAAGGCAAAGGAGGGTTCGCAATAGGGACATAAGGGTGAGGTGATGTTGCGGGATTAGCCTAAAATCCCAGAGGAGTGCTAGGGGCTTGCAGAATCTGATGAACCTGGCCCTGAGAAGGTTGTACCTGTGGTTGCGGACCACAGGGTACAAAATTTCACGGGTTAGGAATAGGTTGGGCTGGAAGAGTGCCCTGAGATCGAATCGTCATGCATAGTTGACTGATCTTAGCATTCTGCTGCTCCAATTGGTGCTGAAGAGAGGTCATGTTTTCTTCATGGAACTTAGACATTTCCGTCACCATTCGCATCAGTTTATCAAGAGGACTTGATGCGTGTTCTGTTTGAGGTATGCAAGGCCCCGATGGCGGATTTTCCACAGGATTAGACTAGGCCCTTCAGATGACGGATGCGGATGGTCTCATTGGCCCACCCGTGGGGTTTTGGCGCTGCGAGTTACTGGACTATGCGAAGTTAGAATGATTTCGCCACCCTGGCTTATAAGTAGCAGAGAACGGGTTGTTCCCCAGGGCGTAAGCGTCTTCTAAGCTAGAAGACGAGTCTGCATGCACATATGCATCTGAGCACACGGAGGCTTGGTCCTCCGTGTCGAAATACTGGCTGGCAGAAGCTAGGTCCACATTACTTACCGAATCGCTCGGCGCGATTCTCGGTAAGGACGGTCTTACAGGGTTTTTGGGAATAAGCCTGGAATTAGAAGGATTAAGGTTGTGATGTAGTGGTGGTGTGGAGGTGTTTGTCATAGAGTAGGAAGGATTGGCCAGAAGCTCGTCCAGCTTCTTGTGCACGACGGAGACTTCATCCAATTTTTGTGCAATAAGGTTAAGATCTGTGGATGAATGGGAGGGTCCCGTGTCAACTTTGTGAACATTGCGGGGCAAGCTGGTACGATTAAAGGCGACAACGGAGGCATTGTTCATTAAGTTTTCACTCATGTTCTCAAATAATTCAAATGCTCCATTCTCGTCTTTATTCATAAAATTCCCTTCGCAGGAAGCGTCTGCAATCTGCTTCAAAGTTTCATTTAGTCCATAATAGAAGATTTGGGCTACATGCCACTTAGGCAGACCATGGTGTGGACATTTCCTGACGAGGTCATTATACCTTTCCCATGCCTCGTGAAACTGCTCGTCGTTTTGTTGCGTGAAAGAAGTTATAGCTCGGTGAAGTGCATTAGTTCGCCCGATTGGGAAGAATTTCTTGAGAAATGCTGTTCGCATCTCTTCCCAAGAATGGATGGTTCTCCCAAGGGTGCGCAACCATTGCGACGCTTTATCCCGCAACGAAAATGGAAACATTTTCATGAGGACAATTAATAACCCGATGTTTCTTGGTTTAACAGTTTCAGCTAATCGGGTTAAGTCTTCCAAATGGAGAAAGGGATCTTCACTTGCAAGACCATAGAAGTGAAAGTTAATCAGGCCAATGACATTATGTTTTAATTCAAAATCGTCCCTGCCCGTGGGGACCTGAATTTTCCCAATGGTCTCTGTAGCAGCATGATTTTGATAAGGGCTATGAGACCTAGGCTCCTCCCATTCAGGAGGGTTCCGCATTTCCTCCAAGGTTTCCCTGATGGCTTCAATCTACTCATTATACAATTCCATTTGGGTTTAGAGGCGGGTTATGGGGTCTACGACTTCACCACTACCTGATGGGATTTGAGGGGGGCGGTGTCCTCCCTCGGGATTTGGGGGTGGGCATGCAGCCATGTTTGTGGAGGAGATGACGATTCAGTTTCTATCCTTTTAGAATTATCAGACAATTCAAACAATTCAGGGTTTTGTGACCTCCTCCCAAACATGCATTACCGCAGGAAGAATTGGGGAGATAAGAAGGGAAAAGGGGATGAGAGAAACGACGCCGTAAGGATACAATTGATGACAAATCAAAGTAATCAATTTCCTAACCTCTACAATGTGCCCTTAGACCTAAAGATCTAAGTTACCTACTATCGCTACCTACGGAACCAAATGAGAGCACCGCGGAACCATCGGGCCAAATGGAAAGGCCGTTTGCCCCAGTCTTAGATACCTGATAGCACGCAGGAACCCACACCAGCACGTAGGCGCTACACGTAGGTAGTTAGACCTCCAATCCTTAATAGGGGTCAAGTTGCTACCAGTTTTAATTTAGTGGCTTTGGATCAAGTACCCCAGGAATGTGAAGGGCATTGTATATGAGTAATGCCTAAGTGTGTTGATTTTAAGAGTGTGTAAATCAAGCATGCAATGGGGAAATCTCCTCAAATTGGAGTTTTAGATGGTGAATAGCTTTTAGAATTTCAGCCTTAAGTAGTATGGATTTTAGGATTCCACTGAGTTACCAATTCAAACAAGCTCCGGGTTTTGAGAAAACACAAGTTCTTTTATGCCCAACAAACCCTTCTTTAATGTGAATTAGTTAATGCATGCTAAAATGCATTGGGCTTCCCTAGATGGAAATTTCTGTGTGTGGATGCACGAGTCTATTTTATGTCAATGTGAAAGGGAGCCAAAGCACTTCAATTCAAGTGCTCCCAATCACCAAAATGATATTCCACACAAGGCTAAACCACCAAATGATATAAAGAAAATTAAAATGTTAGGGTTGAAATATTCGGGATCAAATCTAAGGCAATTGAAAAGTCATGGTGGGGTTTGAATCAACTCAATTCCAAGTCTCCCCACCAAAAATGTGATCCCGAAATGTGATAAATGAGGCAAAGAAGGATGGCAATCAATCAATTTTATATTGCCTCAAGGAAAACTTCACACAATGACGGATCCAAGAATCAAGATTCTTGGATTTTCGCTATACGAAGTTTTACGGGAAATCAAGGGGCGGTGGGGGTGATAGCAAACAATCAACAAGTGATTTTTAATCCACTTACCCCAAGAAATTCCCAAGAAGTGTTTTTAGGTTTTATATTTTCTTTTCTTCTTCTTTTTTTTATAGGTGACAAGATAACCTAAGTTACTAAGAGGAAGACACCTACCTCCTCAGCAATGTCTATGAAGCTCCAATGCGGCGTCGGCGATTTTACGCTCTCGCACTCACCTTGGATTTGCCCACGTCTCCGACCTCCTCTGCTTGTCTCCTCCTTACAACTGGTATACCTGCACACAAACAAACAAAACACCTGTGAAGAGAAGGGTGTGAGAAAGGAAAATCAAAGGAATGAGAGTAGAAACTTACTCCAAATAATGTCTCCCCGGCAACGGCGCCAGAAAAACTTAGTGCGACTCGAATAGGTTTTGTTAATATGGTGATATTATTGTTAAAATTAGTATAGTGAGTTAACCTAAATCGAGTCTAACCAGCTTTACAAAATTTTTAACCTGGCCTCTTGATTTTATCTTGGTTGCTTTTAGGCCCAGGGTCGATCTCAGGGAGGCGGGAATTTGAAGATCAAGGAGTTTCTACGCCTTTCCTAAAACGTATCTCTTCCTTGCGTTTATTATGTTTTTGATTTTTTCTATTTTTGATACTTTTGTTGGTGATAATGTTATCCTTGAGGTACACCCTCAAAAATCAAGTCCTTGGCGTTGAGCCAAATGGATCTTGGCTTGTAGCCAACTAGGGGTCTCCAAAAATCGATCTTGTTATTCGCAAGATCGAGTACTTGCAAGACAAGAATTATCTTTTCTCTTTTACTTTTTTTTTTATCTTTTTAATAGCAAGAAATAAAAGATAAATGAAAACATAGTAAGTTGCTAGGAAAGAAAGAAACACTTAGCTTAATATATATATATATATATATGTATGTATGTATAGATATATAGTAGATACAGAATATATATGTGTATATAGTTATATACTATGTATATTGGGATGGAGGTGGAAGTGGAAATGGAATGTAGCACAGTGTCAAGTTGGTTCACATCTAGCAAGACGCAACCAACAAGACTGAGTGCCGCGTGAAGTGTGGAGCGGCTGTGTGGGAGTGTGTGTGGAAGCGTTTGCTTTGCGCGGATATCGGGGAATATCAGCAACTGGTGAGGATATTCCTGCGATATGATGCGCGGTGGAGGGACTAGTGCACGGGAGTATGGGTGGTGGTTGTGAGGTATATAGATGGATATGGGTAAGTGGATGTATATGTAAGTATGTAAATGTATATATGTATATATCTATAACTATATATGTATATATAGATGTATATGTATATAGATATGTATATGTATATGTATATGTATATGTATATATATATGTATATATATATTTATGTATATATACATAAGGATAAGAGTATGCGAATATATATGTATATATATGTGTATGCATGAGTGTGTGTATAAGTGTCAGGGTGTGTGTGTGTACAAGTGTGTGTGTGTACGCTGAGGAGGAGGGGAGTGCAGCAGATAAGCTGTCTGCCACGCTACCCCGACGTCTGATGCGCACGGATGCGCGGGCGCAGGAGAGAGAGCGGTGTGTGCATGGCCGAGTGAAGTGTAGTGCTTTGTTGCGCAGGTGGGTGAGGTGCAGTGACCGGCTAGCAAGGGTAGCGGGCGAGGAGAGAGAGCACTGCGCCACCGGCTAAGTGAGAAACTTGCCGGTGGCTACAGTGTCGCGTAGACCGCGCACTACAGTGCGCGCGCGGTCTGGCGACCGGTAGCGGCCAATTTTGCGTGCACGGTCGTGTTGTGGAACGCCTGCGTGCACGGGAAGAGGTTGCGCACGATTTGCTGGTGAGTGCACGGTGACTGGTTGGGGCTGCGGCAGGCACGTGGCTTTTGGAGCTTTTGAGCTTGAGAGCTTGAAGCTCTGGCTAATGGCGGAGGAGACGAAAGGTAGTGAAACAAAAAGGCGAAGCCACCACGCCCACCTGCTTACGAAAGAGCTGGGCGGTGGTGGAACTCACAGTGGTGGTCTGAGACCACTGTGGGTTTTCTCCTGCGCACGGTGTGCCTCTTCTTAGCTTGTGAGAAGAGGTACTGTGTATGGAGAGGGAGAGGAGAGGAGGTTGGCCTGAAGGTGAGGTTGATCTAAAGGTGCCTGCCCCCGCAAGGGAGAGAGCAAGGATTTATAAAGAGGAAAGGGCATGCCACAGGCATGCTGCTGGTAGGAGGAGAGATGTGTGCACATTTAGCCATGCTGTTGGCAGGAGGAGAGGCGCAGAGAAGCGTGCATACACCATGCCCTGCAGCCGTGTGAGAGAGGAAAATTCAAAATAAAAAAAAAAGAAAAATGATGAAATTACAATGCCACACTTAAGGAAGATGTTAATTAATAGATGACTAATTATTTTCACTCTCCTCCCCTGTTTATAAATGCATGTAGGTGTCTATTTACAAATGTAATTACGGCTACATAAGATGCAATGGCAATGCTAGGAAATAACACAAGATGGCATATTTGATGGTGTATTTTTGCTGTGCAAACAAGTGTCGAATGGTTTTCCAAGGTTTAATTAAATGTCAAATGGTCATAAATGTCTAATAAGAGGGTCCATGCAGGCAGAAACAGGTTTTTCACGTATTTCAAGAATTAATGGACATCTGAAACCCTAATTTTAGACCTGCTTGATTAACAAAGGTTCTGGTCAGGATAAAATCCACTTAAACCTTCTAAATATCATAGAAAAATATTCTATATGGTTTGGTATCCTTGACTTTACCATTGGAACTCATTTTGACCTAAAATAGTCTTAGACAAGAAGTTGCCATAATTTGGGTTTCTACGTAAATAACCCAGTCAAACTTGGTCAAACCAAAATATGACTTCACCATCAGATTTCTTGGGTCCAGATTAAGTTTGTATCAAAATTTTGGCCCAATCAGATATCACTTGACCTAGTTTGCATTTCAGTCCAGTCTGATTTTGTTCTCTCACACTTATGCCCCTAACTTTCGAAATAATTACAAAATACCCTCTAGCTTTGTTGTTGTTCTTTTCAATTAGGTTCCTCCACCATTATCACGGAGTAGGTCCTACTCCAGCGACCTTCAATTAGGATTTCTCCTTGATTGATTGGCGAATCTATCCCAAAATAGAAAGGGGGATTCTTGATGTAATTGCTTTCCAATTGAACTACGCATGAGGCTTTGAATCTTACTCAAAGGCTCGCTCGAACCTTTTGAATGTTCGGGTCTCCTAAAGTCGCGAAGCTTTGAAGCTTCCAAGCTTGGAAAGCTCCCTTGAGGCCTATAAATGGACCCCTGAGGACAAACCGTCCTCTTTAGTCCGGTTTGGCCTTAAAATTCCTCAATTTTCCTCTTCCCTTGGCCACCTCCACCGCGACTTCGGCAGCCTTCTCGACTTCCCTCCCCCGCGCCTCCAACAGCCAAATTGGAAGCACAGTGACCTTCCCCATCTTCCTTCGCGTCTCGCTAGCCACCATGAGAGCGTTCTCCCTCTTTCCTCACCGCCGTCTCCCTTACGGAGGGTTTGTCTTCCCCATGTCTGGCAATCACACCATAGTGGGAATCTCCCTCGTTTCTTCCATAATTTTAGGCCCCTTAGATTCATCTTCCCCTCTACATCCTCTTCCTCTTTTTAAACTCCAATTTCAACCGCCATTCACGCTTTCCCCCTCCGTCTTCTCCAAGCCTGGCAAGGATTCTGGCGAGCCCGTGCCACTACCACATGCCACCAAACATCACACCACCACTGCCAAAACCTCTGCCATGGCCCCTAGAATAAAAGCCCTAACCTTTCCAGGCCTATTGCCCACTCCATCTCCTTACTGAACGAACCATCACCGACCACCCTCTCCACTTCTGTCCGGCCACTTTATACCCTAACTTGTTACGAAAGCACCACGACCACCTTTGCCATCACTTGACGAGTCTCCTGAGCTATTTTAACGTGGTCGTGAGGCATTATTGTACGTTTCAGGTGAACACCGTCTCATCAAGGCGTAGATCGTGTAAAAGATGAGCGCATTGTAGTATAATGCGAAATACGTCTCGAGTAAATAAATTAACGGAATTGGTGAGTCCCGATCGATCTCAGGGAGGCAGGAAGCACTTTTGATTTCATGCGTTTGTTTCAAATATAAATATCAGGTAATAGAAACAATCAATCACAATATCCACATCACAAAGAGAGATTGAATACAAATTTGATACATGCAATATGAATGCAAACAAACTACTACTGTAATAGAATGAGGGCACCATGGGTGGTCCGTGGTAGCCTTCAGGAGAGGTTGGGAAGAGCAGCGACTCGCCAAGGTGGCTCAACAAACGCTTTGGACGGAGATGCAGAGATGGAGGCAGAGAAGATGGGAAGAAGAAGAAGGGAGAGGAGTTGTAGGAGGATGAAGAAGAAGAAAAATAATTGAATGCCTTCAAAGGGGACCCTAAGGCCTCTTTTTATAGTTTTTGTGAAGGGTATTTAGGGCATTAGAGCCCTTAATTCCATGCAAAGGCCTTAGGTTGATCAGATCTGTTGATCTGGAGATCAACGGTCCTAATTAAGCATTCCAAATCCTTCTTTATCCATGATTTTAATCTAGTGCTGACACGTGGCGCAACGTGCGCCCTTGGATCCTCATCTGACGGTCTCCGCTCGCCCGCTCGCCGCTACCTTTGCACACCCTCCGCACAGCCTTTTATCAGGCGTGCGCCGCACCCTCTCAACTTGTAAGGCACACGTCATCACGTGCGTCTTCATCTGATGCCCCCGCACCCACTACGTGTCTGCGGTTGTCGCCGCTCGATGAAGATCAAACGGTCAATCTCACCCATGCTCAACGTCTCGCTTGATTTCACGCTGGGCGCGCCTCGAACCTGCTCCAGTTGCTTAGGCGTGAAGGCGCTAACCAATGCATTGTGGATGCGTTTGTGTCGTGTTTCTCGATCTTTGTACTGCCGTTCTCAGTCGTTGGATATCCATCCAAAGGTCGAGATCCTGTCCTCTCTTGATGAAGCGGCTGGAGGCAGTTGATGTGGATGCATCACAGCCGTTGGATGATGATTCAATGGCCCAAGCCTTTCCTTCCAAGATTGGGGCACGGTGAGGGGCGGCTGCGATGGCGCCACGTGGCGCCATCATAGCCATCCATCTTCTTCTCTTTGTGTCTGATGATGTAAGCCTCCGATTGAGTTGATTTTTGCACCGTTGGATTGCAAACGTCGATTCAGATCCATCTGTGCAGTTAGATTTGTCATCTGAGGTCAGGATATTCTTCAATTTGCTCCTTGGCTCTTGCTTCTTCCATGGACTCCCTAAGGTGCTACGGAGGTCTGATTGATATGATCTTGGAAGCGTTGGACTCCCGTTGTCGTTCTAAATAGATCCATAAGGTTCGATCGGTAATCCGCAGTTCTAAATTACCTGCAATTATTAATATCTCTCAAATAGCACATTATTATATATAAAACATATAAATCATCTAGGATGCAAAGTACGATGTGTATGCAAGCAGAATGCCAATGTTAAGCTAGGTTCTTCCTTAATTCAGGCGAATTAGGGCCTATGATTGCTGCACAATCATCGTCCTCCGCTATTGCTGCCATCAACTCCGACTCCATTCACCTTCGTTCAACCTGCTTCGACCTTGCCTTCACATCCAAGAGATGCAGTTTCACCCCACGACGCCAACCGTGTCTCCAATTGGCACCTTAGCAACTGCAGCATCCGCAATTGAAGGAACTACACCTCTGCTGCTGCATGAAGAAAGCATGAATGCATAGTCCCACATCGTGGGAGTCCAAGAAGCCGCAGCAGTATTTTACACAATGGTGCCCTTGTCTTGTCTCCCGGACACAAGGGGGGTCGGGTCCCCCATACGTGCCTCCTCGCCCTCACTCCTCGCCCATGCACACGGCACGTGGGCCTGGTCAAACCCGATTACCCCGATCCTAATACCCGATTATGATCCGGTTATTTGAGAGGAGAAATAGAAGAGGAAACAAGACAGAAGGGGGGTGTTTTGCTCTCTTGTGTTAAGGCGTGGTTGAACACTTAGCCGTAAGAGCTCTTGTGCTTGTAAAGGAGAAGAGAAGGATCTGAAGAGAAAAGAAGCCTTAAGGAAGTGAAAGGAGGCTCTGAAGAAAAAGAAAAGGAAGAAGGAAAGAAGAAAAGGAAAAGAAGACAAAAGGCTTGTGCGTGTACTATAGCAACGACATTTAAGTCATTTGATTTGCCAAAGAGACGTTTGATCACTATAGCATTCAAGCTACTATTGGTTTATTTGATATAATTGATAGTTGGATGCATGGTTAACTTAAGGAGGATATAAGTGGTGATTTAAATCACCATTTTTTTTTATCCTCTTTTTTTTTTGTCCTCATATTCTTGAAATACATTGGATTTCATTAAATAGTTAATGTGATAGGTTTTCGTTCATGGAATATCTTGTATTTGGCTTATTTCTTGTACTCATATATATATTCATTTCGATTAGCGTGTGAATTGCAATACTTGCTCCCTGTGTTCGACCTCGGACTCTTCTTTAAGGTTCCGAGTTATAAATTTTATTTGTTATCGAGCAATTGAGGCCTTACTACAACAAAACGATTTTAAAACACTGATTTCGCGTGTTAACATCCGTTAAGTGATGAAACCCTGGTCACCATGTGCTAACAACTAGCACGAACACCCACAGATAGTAGTCACCCAACATATAGGCATAAAACATCAATAGCCAACATTCATTGATAATGCATTAATTAAAAGAAAAACTAAAGTGCTGACAATGTAATAAAAATTCATCCTAAAGAAGAAATTAAATAGTCTCGTATAATCACCAAAAAGACAAGAAGTAAAACCTAAAAATGAAAGGAAACCTATTACTACGAGCCACTAGTTCAGTACAAACCATCTCCTCAGGTAGGACCCAGATTCGCAAAAGTCTGACCAATAGCAGTCGCTGCACTCGACTGCTTAGCAACACCTGAGTACAGAACCCGATACAAAATGTCAGTGAAAACTAAGTAGAGTTGAACAACTAGATAGGTAACCAAAGTAATAAAGTATAAGAAAATAGGCACTATGCTAAAAGTTCATCCATTTACAATTTATTTCATAGCCAGTTCCATTTATTATTATAGTCCACAATTTGTCAGTCGATGTCTCGAGCATGACCGGTATATGATGAGGTCTGGCTCATTATAGCTAAAATGCCTAAGTTAAGCTAGAAATTAGGTTAAATACTACTGAATTAAGACATAAAATGGGTTGCGTGTAGGAAATAATAAAAATGACCTAAAGCATCCAATTTGTGTTAAAAATACAAAATTAAGTCATAAAATGAGATATTCTATTCGTTAATATAAATTGATGATCTAATTACAAAATTGAACACACATTTAGGTTCAAAACTTCAAATCAAAAGTGAAATCAACTTCATAAATGTTCAATTGGGCATCAATAAAAACTTGGTTGCATTTGAACATTACTAGGACCTTGCATTTAGCGCTTTACATTTAGCTCCTTAGTACATAACATTCCTTCACATTTAAGTTTCCAAGGACTTTTCTGCAAGCCAATGAGGACCTCTTTGAAAGCCTGAGGGACCGCGCCGCATTGATCTTCACCACTTATGGGTTTCCTCCCAATATTTCCACTGTTTCACTTTGAGGGCACCTCTGTAAATTCTCTAACACAACTGCGAGCACACTTGCACTATCCAAACAGTAAGAACACGGCCAATCACAACCGTCGCTTCCTTGATCTCTTGATTTTACGACCAATCCCAATCGAAGCTTTGCACACCTTCGCGCGTGTAATCACCCTTTGCCCAAGATTTTATCCAAAGGTTGATCTTTGGATCGAAACTTCTTGCGCTCCCCTCTCTTCATCCCCACCGTAGAAGACCTAAACACTTAACCTCACCCTCGCAGAGTTTGTATTCACTCCCCTCAACTACTTAAGCAGCTCTAGAGCTCCTTGCGCGCGCGATTGACTCCCCATTACATCTCTTGAGTCGATCCTTTCCTCCCCTCCAGCTCTCCTAACCCCTTTACTCGCTACACCTACGACAAGGGTGTGGTTTTTCACCTCCAATTCTTCCTCGGCGCTAGGGATGACGTACGCCTGAGGACGACCCTAGAGCTCCTCTTGTGGGATCTTCACTCGCTGGAGATCTCCCCCCATTCTTCCTCCTTAGCCGCCAGCTTTGGATCCAGGCAACCCATCCCTCCTGTTAGATAGGATTTCCTGCTTTCTATAGCAGCTTAGATTAGTAATTAGTGTAATTTAGATCAGTAGGAGTAGATTAGAAATCAAATTCAGTGATGGGTTAGTGTAGGGTAGGAGTAGATTAACTTAGATCCACTTTGCCCTCTCTGATCAATTCAGATCGAAGAGGTGCTCTTTCACCTCCATTTCAACTCATACAACTTTCCCTATGCATCACGATTTGTTTTTGACTTCCTCGCATTTTTATTCATTGATCACTCCTTCATTAGGTCCTAATTCAGATTTGGGAATCTTGGTTCCTAGATATGAAATTAGCACCTAAAATCTATATGGGGGATCTTCCATTCATTCCATAAATCCACAAAGATCCCTATAAAGACCCGTTCCACTTTTAACCTTTTAAGACGTCTGGAGCCTCAGTCAGACGTCTGTCTAGACGTCTGGACCCTTTTCCCGGATGTCTGAAAATGAAATTTCTATACACGTACTACACCTTGCGCGCGCGCAGCGCATAGGACCTTCTCTTCTCTCTCCTTTTTCCTACTTTCCCCCGAACCCTAAGCCCCCACTCCACCTATTTAAACACCTCCCCTCCTTTCCTCTCCATTCCACACACCACCCCGACCTTCATAGCCACGAGAGGAGGTGAGAGAGGGAGAGCGAGAGGGCGAGGAGGAGAGTGCGAGAGGAGGAGAAGGTCGAGGTCAGAGAGCTCCAATGGAACCTCG
Organism: Thalassia testudinum; assembly: GCA_037157565.1. Classification (NCBI taxonomy): domain Eukaryota; kingdom Viridiplantae; phylum Streptophyta; class Magnoliopsida; order Alismatales; family Hydrocharitaceae; genus Thalassia; species Thalassia testudinum. Next base: position 89,920,236 of record JAZHRO010000012.1, read on the forward strand.
GTGGATCTCCCACGGCCACCACAGGCACGTGCGGGAGGAGGAGAGAGCCCGGAGAGGCGGCCTCGACCATCTACAGCGACTGGAGCTGCGGCGGAGTGAGGAGAAGCGCGGCAGAGAGCGCTAGCTAAGAGCGGATTTTGGTACTGGAAATTTTCTAGTATCAGACGTCTGGGGCAGAGTCTAGATGGCTGGCGGAGCATCTGGACGTCTGGAGTTAAGACTAGACTTCTGAAAGCTCATTTATCGCAAAGGTACGTTCTTTTCGCGATTACGGCCATGCAAGCCTCACCGCAGAAGTGTTGGTTGGGCCTAATTTGGTGGCTGTGGCCGTCGTACGCAGGAGCAGCCTTTGGAAGGAGTGCGGAACACTCTCACACGCACTTTCGGACGTCTAATTAGCTCACCAAACGACCGGAGGTGCTTCCAAACGACCAGAGGAGTGGTCTGATGTTTAGAACTGCCTTAAAACGATCGCAGAGGAGGCCTGGATGTTTGAGGACACCGCAGGGACTTGGGGTAAAGTTCTGTATCTTTTAAGACATCTGGACTTATTCCCAGACGTCTGATTTTGGACAATAGACACGTTTTTGACCCGTTTGGGGTCTGATTTATGCAAACGAAGTACCTATAGTTTCCTTGCGAGTTTCCATACGTACTAGAGGCCTTTGTACATTGTTATGAACTTTCTTTTTGTGATGTATTCCCTGGTATAGGGTTTCATCCTATTGCGTGTTTGGGGCTCGCAGAGACACCTGGGTCTGCGGTTCGAGCCCCCAGTACTCCCGAATTATCTTGTAGAGTGGTTTAATGCTTTTAAAAATGTTCAAATAAGCATATATTCTAGAATTAACTGACTGGAACCCTAAGATGTGGCATGAACCCTAGGATAGAGAAATGAATGCACTGTTTGGTACTTATATGCAAAATTGAGATAAACTCCTAGTAATTGCCTGTGAAATAATTGTGGGTTGCCTGTTAGAATACGAGCTGCATGTATTTTATAACCAATTGCTTGTGAAATCACCAGGGGCATGTTTTGAATTATAGAAACACGAGCTGCCTGCATATAAATGAGAACTAGATTGTGAATGGTGGAATCTGGATCAGAATAAATGTTGTGAATATGAACATGAACCCTACAGGGAATTAGGAGTAGAACTCCTGTGGTTAGTTGGAAACTTGGAATGTAGATGGGAAGTGTGTTGGCCCTTGAGTACGTGGTACCAAGGAGAGCGACTGTCCCCTTTTCGTGTAGAGCAAAGCTAGCCGCCCTTCGGTTGAGACCCGAGGTTAGGATTGGCTACTCTACACCGACTCCTGTTGGCCCTCGTGTACATGGTATCGAGGCGAGCTACTAGTATAGGGAGAGAGCCAGCCACCTCACGGGACCTGGGGTTTTGCTAGCCACCCTACACCGACTTGTTAAGCCCTCTAGGCAAATCGGGGTAGTCAGACGAGGGTGCTCGGACTGTGGAGGGGCGAGACCCTTGTTCTGAGAGGGTAAGGCCCTATACTATTCTGTGCTATACTTTGGGTGTAACCATTAGTGGAAACGACTGACCGTATGTCAGTGCGGGGTAGCTACCCGTGCGCTTATCACACGTGCCCTAGTCACCGCTACGTCTTGTCATTGACCTCAGGGTGGTTGACTGGGTGTAGGACTACTATGGGGGACTCTCCTGGCCAGGAGAGCACCACGCGTACCTTCTACTCTTTGGAAAGATTGCAATCAAGATCGTTCCCACAAGGAACATGCAAGATCAAGAATATCTGGATATTGAGAAGAATGGGTGAAAAGGAAATACACATAAAACAAAATAAATAGAAAAGAGAATTAAACATGTTGCTTTTACTGCTTTAGATAGTATAGATACCATTCTACTCAGCGTTCGCTGACTCTGTCTTTTTCAAAACACTATTCAGGACCAAGAGTTGAGCAGTCCGAGCTTCCGGCTGCGGAGGGTGCTGGGCCCAGTCGAGCCCAACCGTAGTTTTCTGCACTTTCTTGTTGTACTCGTACTGTTGTAGTAAGTATCAGACTTTTTAGCTACTGTTGTCTCTACTGTTACTTTTGTTCCTATTGTTTCTGTTGTTGTGGTGGTATGTAATGAAACATCAGTTTTACTTTCCTTTACTGTTTTGTACATTTTTACTGCTTAGTTATATTGCATGTGTGAATGTGATTTACTTTTATGCTTTTTTGTTATTTCTTGTTGGACGACTGGGTCTTGGGATTAGTCGAGGCGAGCTGGTCTCAGGTCCTGCAGGGGTCCGGGAACCGGGTTGTAACAAGATGGTATTAAAGCAAGGTTATCTCGAGAAATGAACCAATTGGCTTGAAAATAACCATTCACGTGCATGTAGCTAGGGTAGCCGCCACAACGTATCGCCTTGTTATCCGTTCTGAGTCCTTTTTCGAAGAAATTCGGTATCGTTAACCCCTTTTGTTATGTCTTTCGCGTCTCCTTGAAGGAGATAACTCGTCGGGGAGTTCTTGAGGCAGGCTGTGGTCGCAGCCATGGACGACCAGCCTGAGATGCCAGTTGACCGACCTCTTCTCCCAGGCGTTCAGGCCTATGATCTCGCCCAGCTGATCAGCGATATTGTGCGAGAGGAGCTCCACTAGCCTCCTCGGGCACCTCTCCCTGAGGACGTGAAGGGGGAGTCCTCGGTGGGACAAAGAGACCATCGCAGCACTGGACGAGCAGGAGGGGGTGGTCCTCCACCACCCCCACTGCACTCTGACACTTTCGAGCACGAGCCCTCCTTGCCTGGAGGCGTGCCCGTTCCCTCACTGCAGCTGCACCATGAGCTTCTTGGCCAGTTCCGAAAGCTGAAGCCCCCTCCTTCAAGGGGGATGAGGACCCATCTGATTCAGAGGACTGGCTGGAGCAAATAGAGAAGGTGTTCGACACCCTTTGCCCTCCTGCGGAGTGCCGCGTGGCCTTTGCCACGTACCAGCTAGAGAGCACGGCACACAAGTGGTGGAGGGCAGTCAAAGGCCAGGAGAGGGGAGAGCCGACATGGGACCAGTTCCTGACCCTTTTCTGCGAGCAGTATTTTCCGCAGACTTGGCAGGACCAAAGGAGGAGGGAGTGCTCTACTCTCCGTCAAGGGACGATCACTGTTAACGCGTATCGCACGCGCTTCCTAGAGCTGTCACGTTTTGCCTCAACAGCTGTGGCTACAGAAGAGGAGCGCCTGTGGAGGTTCACTGAGGGGTTCCGACCTACTATTCGGGGGTATGTCAAACCCCTGAAGCTGCCCACCTTCTCACGAGTGGTTGAGGCAGCCATGACCTACGAGGAGACCAACCCGGCTGCATGAGGCACCGACAGTGGATGGAAGAGGCTTTATTAGTGTCGTCGAGAGAGGAGGCACACGGCACCCGCATGAGAGCCGTCTCGTTTTGCGGGGCCGTCAGTGGCCTTTAGGGGCCCCAGACAGGGGCCAGTTGCCAGCACTGGAACCCTGCCCAGCCGTCAGCAAGGACTTACCAAGGGAGGAGGTTGAGTTCCCCTCTGCTACCAGTGTGGCCAGCCGGGCCACATCAGGAGGGATTGCCCATTTAGGGCTGGAGCACAGCAGATGCTCCCCGCACTGAGCGCTGGAGGCCAAGCTGGTGGTTGTGGTCCCCAGGTGCGTGGGAGAGGGCAACAGTCACGGGGAGGGTACTGACCAGTAGCTGCTCGCCCGACCCAAAGTGTAGCTGCTTCGTCTGCACAGAGGACTGAGAGGCATATCAACACCTTGACACACAGAGATGCTAGGGCTTCCGGTTCAGTGGCGGCAAGTATGGTTACCATTTCTGGCAGATTAGTATACATACTTTTTGATTTCGGCACCACACACTCTTTTGTTGTTGCGAGTTTTGTTGTCAGTTTGGGACAGGACAGTGTACTGTTAGAGGATCCGTTTGTGATCAGAGGCCCAGGTGGCCAGTTGTTTGTAGCTGAGGAGGTCTACACGGATTGCGAGGTCAGTATAAGGGGACACAGCCTCCCCATTGACCTGATTGTGATACCGATGGAGGAATTTGGCGTGATTCTAGGGATGGATTGGCTGTCCTCCTACCACACCCTGGTGGACTATTTTGGGAGGAAGATCGTCTTCTCCATATCAGAGTTGCCTCCTTTTGATTTTCACGGACAGCTGGTGGACGGAGGTTTCAGATGCATCTTTGCGCTTCGGGCAGCGAGGCTTTTGAGGTGGGGGTGTGAGGGCTTTTTAGCCTGTGTAGTGGCAGAGCCTAGCCCCGTGGCTGACTTTCAGAGTATTCCGGTGGTTTGTGAGTATCCCGATGTGTTTCCAGAGGAGCTGCCAGGACTACCGCCCAAGTGTGAGATTGAGTTTGAGATCTCACTGGTACCGGGGACCAGCCCCATTTCTATTGCACCGTATCGGATGGCACCACTTGAGCTGCAAGAGCTTAAGTCACAACTACAGGACCTGTTGGAGAAGGGCTTTGTGAGGCCCAGTGCGTCCCCGTGGGGAGCCCCTGTGTTGTTTGTGAAGAAGAATGATGGTACCCTGCGACTTTGTGTTGACTACCAACAGCTGAATAGGGTCACCATCAAGAACAAGTATCCGCTGCCAAGGCTTGACGACCTTTTTGATCAGTTGCAAGATATCACATTATTCTCCAAGATAGATCTGAGGTCAGGCTACCATCAGTTGAGGATCAGGGAGACCGATGTCTCCAAGACAGCTTTCCATACCCGGTACGGGCACTACGAGTTCTTGGTCATGCCGTTTGGGTTGACTAACGCCACCGCTGCTTTTATGGATTTGATGAACCGAGTTTTCAAGCCGTATTTGAACCAGTTTGTGGTGGTATTCATCGACGACGTACTCATTTACTTGCGGGACCAGGCGCAGCACGGACAGCATCTACGGATGATTCTAGACACTTTGATGCGACACAGGCTGTATGCCAAGTACAGCAAGTGCGAGTTTTGCTTGAGACAGGTGACTTTCTTGGGCCACGTGATCTCAGGGGATGGTTTGGCTATGGATCCAGCCAAGGTTGAGGCCGTACTCAGGTGGGAGAGGCCACATACAGTGATAGAGATACGCAGCTTTTTGGGACTGGCAGGTTACTATCGGCGGTTTATCAGAGGATTCTCGTAGATTGCATGTCCTATGACCCAGTTGACTCGGAAGGACGTGCCCTTTACCTATATAGATGCGTGTGAGGCATGTTTTCAGGAGTTAAAGGAGAGATTGACTTCTGCTCTTGTGCTTACCATCCTGGACAGTAGTGGCGGTTTTGTGGTGTACACAGATTCTTCGTTGCAAGGGTTAGGGGGTGTGCTCATGCAGCAGGGTCACGTTGTCGCTTACGCTTCGAGGCAACTAAAACCCCATGAGCATTGCTACCCTACCCATGACTTAGAGCTGACAGCTGTTGTCTTTGCGCTGAAGACAAGGAGGCATTACCTTTACTGTGAGACTTTTGAGATTTTCACAGATCATAAGAGCCTCAGGTACTTATTTGATCAGAAGGAGCTAAACATGAGACGGAGACATTGGTTAGAGCTCCTGAAGGATTACGACTACAACATCTCCTACCATCCAGGGAAGGCCAATGTGGTGGCTAACGCCTTGAGTCGGAAGGTGCCTGCCCACTTGGCCAGTCTACAGGCGTAGAGTTGGAGACTCATGGAGGAGTTGGGTAGTTGGAGACCTCGGGAGTCACAGGGGTATTATGGGGCAATGACAGTGATGCGGCATATGTGACCAGAGCTGATAGATCACATCATCGTAGGGCAGATGACAGATTCGTACATACAGACACTGTGAGGCAGAATGCTGTCAGGAGACCCAGGAGACTTTTCCTTTACAAACAAGGTGCTACGCATGGGGGGACGCTTGTGCGTTCCCAGGGACGAGGAGTTGTTGAGAGAGCTCCTGGTTGAGGCTCACGGGTCCAGGTTCACCATACATCCCGGGAACACAAAGGTGTATCATGATCTGAGACACAACTTTTGGTGGAGAGGGATGAAGTGGGATGTTGGTGAGTTTGTGCAGCAGTGTTTAATGTTCCACCAGGTGAAGGCCGAGCACCAGAGGTCAGCTGGGTCGTTGTAGCCACTTCCTATGCCAGAGTGGAAGTGGGAGAGCATCACCATGGACTTAGTGGTGGGTCTACTTGTCACCCAGCGAGGACACGATGCAGTCTGGGTGATAGTGGACAAGTTAATGAAGACGGCACGTTTCCTGCCGATTCGAGTCACCTTGAGACCAGCACAGTTGGAAGAGAGGTACATTCGCGATGTGGTACTCTTGCACGAAGTTCCGCGTGAGATTGCATCCTACAGGGATACCCGGTTTACTTCCCAGTTCTAGGTTGAGTTTCAGCAGGCTTTGGGGATGCGGTTGAGGTTCAGCATAGCGTACCACCCTCAGACAGACGGACAGTCAAAGCGCACTATACAGAAACTTGAGGACCTTTTGCACGCCTGTGTACTAAACTCGAGGGGCTCTTGGGAGGAGCACCTACCCCTGGCAGAGTTTGCATATAATAACAGCTATCACTCGAGCATCGGCATGGCACCTTACGAGGCTTTGTACGAACGGAGGTGTACTGCACCCTTGAGTTGGGTCGAGGTGGGGACCAAGTGGGAGGTTCACCCCAGGTTGATCCGGCAAAGTCAGGAGGTGATAGAGCAGATTCACAGATGACTCCGCACTGTCAGGAGCAGGTAGAAGAGTTATACTGACCGGAAACGCAGAGAGGTGCAGTTCGAGGTTGGGGACTACATCTTTCTCCGTTTTTCGCCCATGAAGGGCTTGCAACGTTTTAGGGTGAAAGGGAAGCTTGCGTCGAGGTTTGTGGGGCCTTTTGAGGTCCTCGAGCAGGTAAGACCCTTTGCTTACCAGCTTGCCCTTCCTCCCCAGCTTTCTGGAGTGCACGACGTGCTCCACATGTCCAACCTCAGGAAGTACATCGCCGATCCCAGTCACGTTCTGAGCCACAAGAGTATTGAGGTGGGTGACGACTTGACCTACCCCAAGAGACCAGTGCAGATACTAGACAGAGCCGTCCGGAGTCTGAGACGGAAGCAGGTACCAATGGCAAAGGTCCTATGGAGAAGCCAGCGGTACGAGGAGGCTACCTGGGAGCCTGAGGTGGTGATGAGAGAGCGGTACCCGGAGCTTTTTGAGGGTACGTCTTTTTGGACCTACTTCAGTCGTCTTTAAGTTTGTTATGCATTTTACCTTCCTTTTTCCGCACCCTAGCTAGTTCAAGTTTAGGGGACGAAACTTCCTTTAAGTTTGTTGTGATGTAAAGACCCGTCCCACTTTTAGCCTTTTAAGACATCTGGAGTCTCAGTCAGACGTCTGGACCCTTTCTCTAATGTTTGAAAATGAAATTTCTGTACGTGTACTGCGCCCTGCGCGTGCGCGACGTGCAGGACCTTCTCCTCTCTGTCCTTTTTCCTACTTTCCCTCGAACCCTAAGCCCCCACTCCACCTATTTAAACATCTCTCCTCTCCACTCCACACACCACCACCACCCCCACCTTCACAGCCACGAGAGGGGGTGAGCGAAGGAGAGCGATAGGGTGAGAAGGAGGAGAGTGCGGGAGGAGGAGGTCGAGGTCGGAGAGCTCCGGTGGAACCTCGGTGGAGCTCACACAGCCATCGTAGGCGCATGCGGGAGGAGGAGAGAGTCCGAAGAGGTGGCCTCGACCATCTACAGCGGCGGAGCGAGGAGAAGCGCGGCGGAGAGAGCTGAGAGAGGGTTTTGGTACTAGAAATTTTCTAGTATTAGACATTTGGAGCGGAGTCCAGACGGCTGGAGGAGCACCTAGATGTCTGGAGTTAAGACCAGACGTTTGAAAGCCCATTTATCGCGAAGGTACGTTCTTTCGTGGTTACGGCCATGCAAGCCTCACCGCAGAAGTATTGGTTGGGCCTGATTTGGTGGCTGCGATGGTCGTATGCAGGAGCAGCCTTGGGAAGGAGCGCGGAATGCTCTCCCACGCACTTTCGGACGTCTGATCAGCTCACCAAACAACTGGAGGTGCTTCCAAACGATCGGAGGAGTGGTTCGACGTCTAGAACTGCCTTCAGACGATCGTAGAGGGAGCTTGGATGTCTGAGGACACCGCAGGGACTTAAGGTAAAGTTTTGTATCTTTTAAGACGTCTGAACTTATTCCCAGATGAAACGGTCGGCGACAACTATGACTAGGTTTTGCTATAGCGTTGTAGTATAGCTAGTTATTGTCATCATTTCAAATATATATATATATATATATATATATATATATATATATATATATATTACTCGGGAATAACAATTCTCCCGAGGTCGAACTCAGGGAGCAAGTGGTATTCTAGAAGTACAAATTCTTATTACAAAAATAAAGAGAGAGAGAGATGAAAATTTGGCATCTCCTTCTTCTCTTCTTTCTTCCTCTTTGTCTTCTCTTCTCTTCCTCTCGTGCTCTTCTTCTTCTTCTGTTCTTCAGATCTTCCCCTCGTGCTCTTCTTCTTCTGTCTTCTGTTCTTCCTTGTTTTCTTTCTTTCTTTTTCTTCAGATCTTCTTCTTCTTTTTTGTCTTTCCTCTTCTTTGCCGCGGTCCTGCTTCTTCTTTTCTTCTTCTTCCTTGTCTTTCAGACGTCGTCTGAATTTGCAATCAGACGACTTAAACCGCTACTGCTACAGTGTCTTCCTCAGCTTCCTTCTTCTTCTGCTTTGTGTTTTCTTCTTCTTCTTCTTCTTTTTCTTCCGCAGTCCTTCTTCTTCACCTGTGCCTGCACACTTCACGGTTTACACGTCAGAGGGCAAAACCTACTCTACCCTCCCCCCCGCGTCTCTCTCTCTCTCTCAGTATTCACTCTTTGGAAGGCTCTCCCAGAGCAACCGGGTAATCGGGTACGCGGGTCGCGCCCGGGTCCAGGCCCACCGGCGTGCGGTGGTGGGCGAGGAGTGCCAGTCAAGTCGGGTCGGGTCGGCCGGATCCGCGTGATGAGCTCGCGGACGGGCCGGGTGAAGCGGTGTGAGAGGGACCTCACCCCATGTGCTGAGGCGATAAGCCTACAACACTTTTTCAATTTATATCGGCGCGCCGCTTCAAAGCCTTCCGAGGTGGGACTAAATGTCCCACCCCAATTTGGCGCCTGCAGCTGAGAAAGCTACAGGCAGTTGCGGCTTTTGAGGAGCTTTCTCCCCAGCTGCGAGCCTGGGCAGGTGCGCGAGGGCTGCCTTGCGTCCTAGGGAGTCTGACCTGGGCGAAGCGAGGCTGCAGCTGTAGGCGGAAGCAGCTCCTTCTGCACAGCAATGGCGGCGAAGGACGGGTGACCTGTTCACAGCAAAACGCCCTCTCGACCTGATCAGAAGGTGTCGGGAGCTTCGCCAGAGTGCGGCGAAGCTCGTGCGGGTGGTGGCGAGGCGTGGGGCGGCGTGCAAGGGCTGCCCTAGGTCGGACTGTGGCTGGGGGAATGGGTTTGTTCGGGGGGTCTGCAGGTGGCGAGTGGCGGGAAATGGAGGGGCGGAAGAGGATCAGGGTGAGGAGGCGGAGGTTCTGTGAGGGTCGGCGAGGCGTGTGAGGCTGTGGAGCGATGGGGGCATCTCGCCGGAGGGTAGCCGGAGACGAAGGGGGTGACGGTGGTCAGGGTCGGTCGAGGGCTTAATTGAACAAATTGAAATAGGGAAAAGAAAGAGGAGAGGAAGGGAAGTAGTTCTAACTTACTTGCAGGGACGAAGGGGGAGGAGCAGGGCGACAGTCGTATCGACTGTCGCCGGAGAAGAAACTGCCCAGAGGAAGTGGCGACGGCGAGGACGGGGCAGAGGCAGTGCGCGCCGGTATTGCGCAACGCGGAGGAGAATTAGGAAGAAGTCTCTGCTGCTGGTATTGCGGCAGAGCGACGAGGAGGAGGAGAAACCGCCGGAGATGGTGGGCGTCTGCCGGAGTGGGAAGAGAGGAAAGTTGTGGGGGTTTTCTCTGTCAGAACCGAGCTCGGAAGAACGGCGGAGCGACGAGGGTATTTATAGGGGCAGAACCAGAGAGGAGGGCGGAGGGAGACGACGTGTCTCCCTCGCCGGAGGACGCTGGAGGAAGGATACCCATACCGTCTGTGCGTTCGCACGGCCGGTATGGGTGGGTGCAGCGCTCAGGGGGGTGTCCCTGCGGTGGCTGACGACGCAGGGTACCCCCCATTGACTTGCCAGGGCCCCTCCTTCACCATGCGCGGCGCCATGCTCCGCGCAAGGTCGCCGGAGCATGGCGCTGCTCAGGTTTTGCAGGAGGGACCTAAACGTAAAGAACGAAGGAGAGTTAGGGGCCAAAATGTGGGGGTTCAAAAGTTGAGGGCCAAAAAGTAAATATATGAGGACCAAAGTGTAAAGTTGGTCAAGAAGGTTTCTTCTTAGGCCCAAGTTTTTATACATGACTAATTAGGACCTAAGGATTCTGATGGTGAATTTTATTTGTATATTAAACCTTGTTTGATCGGTCAATTTACGTAAAAATCCAAATTAAGTTGTTAATTGGGCATGGTTCTTAATGTAGGTCAAAATGGGTTCCTAAGGCCAAATTGAAAGTCCTAAACTCTAGAGATTATTTTTATATGAATTTTAGAGGGTTTAGTTGATTTTTACCTTACCTCGAACCACGTGAATTGAAGTGGGTTTGTTTTTAGAGTTATAGGATGTCATTTAATTCCTTGGAGTTGCTGTAGCCCTTATTGAGTCATCTCATCCCACTTTTCTTCTTATTAGGTTGTTTTGACCTATGTTTGGACCTTGAGTTACCCTATTTTCAGATCGGATTGGTGAAATTGCATTTTTACCCCTTAGTTTCTATTTTCTTTGCAAACTCAGAATCTCTCTGAGCCAAGCCTTTCTAGAGTTATGTAGGAGCTTTTTCTTGCATATCAGGGTTAAATGGTGCTATTTTAGGGCTCATGATGAGGTTCTCATCACCAGACGTCTGATTTTGGCCAGTAGACGCATTTTTGACCCGTTTGGGGTCCGATCGAGATCCGATTTACGCAAACGAAGTACCTATAGTTTCCTTGCGAGTTTCTCTACGTACTAGAGGCCTTTGTACATTATTATGAACCTTCCTTTTGTGATGTATTCCCTGGTATAGGGTTTCATCCTATTGCGTGTTTAGGGCTCGTAGAGACACCTGGGTCTGCGGTTCGAGCCCCCAGTACTCCCGAATTGTCTCGTAGAGTGGTTTAATACTTTTAAAAATGTTCAAATAAGCATATATTGTAGAATTAACTGACTGGAACCCTAAGATGTGGCATGAACCCTAGGATAGAGAAATGAATGCAATGTTTGGTAATTATATGCAAAATTGAGATAAACTCCTAGTAATTGCCTGTGAAATAATTGTGGGTTGCCTGTTAGAATACGAGCTGCATGTATTTTATAACCAATTGCCTATGAAATCACCAGGGGCATGTTTTAAATTATAGAAACACGAGCTACCTGCATATAAATGAGAACTAAATTATGAATGGTGGAATCTGGATCAGAATAAATGTGGTGAATATGAACATAAACCATACGAGGAGTTACGAGTAGAACTCCTGTGGTTAGTTGGAAACCTAGAATGTAGATGGGAAGTGTGCTGGCCCTTGAGTACATGGTACCAAGGAGAGAGAGTGTCCCCTTTTCGTGCAGAGCGGAGCTAGCCGCCATTGGGTTGAGACACAGGGCTAGGATTGGCTACTCTACACTGACTCCTGTTGGCCCTCGTGTACACGGTACCGAGGCGAGCTACTAGTGTAGGGAGAGAGCTATCCACCCCATGGGGCTCGGGGTTTAGCTAGCCACCCTACACCGACTTGTTAGGCCCTCTGGGCAAACCGGGTAGTTAGACGAGGGTGCGCAGACTGTAGAGGGGCGAGACCCCTATTTGGTTCTGAGGGAAGAGACTTATGTTCTGAGATGGCAAGGTCCTATACTGTTCTGTGCTGTACTTTGGGCGTACCCGCTAGCGAAAACGACTGACCGCGTGTCAGTGCGGGGTAACTACCTGTGCGCTTATGACGCATGCCGTAGTCACCGCTACATCTTGTTAGTAACCTCGGGGTGGTTGACTGGGTGTAGGACTACCATGGGGGACTCTCCCGGCCAGGAGAGCACCACGTGTACCTTCTACTCTTCGGATGAGACTGCAATCAAGATCGTTTCCACGAGGAACATGTAAGATCAAGAATATCTGGATATTGAGAAGAATGGGTGAAAATGAAATACACATAAAATAAAATAAATAGAAAAGAGAATTAAACATGTTGCTTTTACTGCTTTAGATAGTATAGATACCACTCTACTCAGCGTTCGCTGACTCTGTCTTTTTCATAACACTGCTTTGTACGTTTTTACTGCTTAGTTATATTGCATGTGTGAATGTGGTTTACTTTCCTGCTTTTGGTTATTTCTTGTTGGACGACTGGGTCTTGGGATTAGTCGAGGCGAGCAAGTCTCGGGTCCTGTAGGGGTCTGGGAATCGGGTCGTAACAATTCCCCAATCTGATTTGATTGACTTGATTTGCTCAATTCTCTCAAATTTGGTTTTCACACCTGATCTCACGATTTGGGGTCAAATTGGTTTAAATGATTTTAATGGAGTGATTTGAGTTTAGATTTTCTTAATTTTGTGTAATGCAATGAATCCAAGGATTTGGATTTGGTTTTGAATGTGTGGATGAGCATAAGCCCAATTTGATTGCATTTTGGGTAGTTTTGGTCAAGGAGAATTAGTTGTCCTGATTTGAGGCAAAACAATGACCTAAGGGATTTTTATAGGATCATTAGATTACCTTGCACACCAACTAATGGCGTATAAGGTGATCAGATCATCTGAGAATCCAAAGTAACAGCCCAAAACAGGTTAACATTATTTTTTTAACTCAAAATGATTTCAAACTAGAGATTTATGGATGTTTAATGTTTACAGGGGTATTAAATGATTTCCAAATTTTGTTTGAAAAGATTTCCAGCGCTGAGAATTAAATTTTTAAGATCAAAATCTGATTTGATTCAGATCAGAACTTAAGCAGCTGTTCTACTGCTGAAATTGATTGATTTATGAATTTTATTCTTTGATTTTAAGTGATTTGATGAAGAAATGGATTTTTCTGGGAAGAACTACCTTTAGATTTGATTGTCTATACCCTAGAATGACTTCATGAGCCTTGGATCAGGCCTCTAAGGGCTGAAGCTCCATCTGGCAGCAATAGCAATCTTGCTGCATAAGTCACAACAACTACCAATTGCTGGCTTCATAGTTAAGTAGCTGTTGAGATAGCAGAAACATTGGTTTTAGGTTGTCTGAGCAACTGTTCATGATCTGATCTACGCTACGTTTCAAAAGACAGCAGCTGTGATAGCAGCGGTAGCTACTGGCTTAAGCAGTTCAGTCACTATTTTGGCTGAAGAAGGATCTAATTCATGTGGAACTTTGTGATGAACTTTTGTGAACAAGCATTCATGTATAAGGATGGATTTTTATTTAATATAAATGCTTGTAATTTCTGGTCTGAAACTTTTGTCAGCCATTTGTTAAATGCTATAACTGTCCAATATGTACATTTGAATGAAATTAAATTGAAAATCAAGTTTGAATGTTTGAATACCTCTCATATGCTATGTTGGACATTTCTAAGTGAATTAGTTGTATTTCCAGGACATAGATCTCATTTCAGAGGCTTAGGTTCTTATTCTAAACCCCTTATTGGCCTCATTTTGTGTCGACTTGTAATATAAATAAAAATTATAAAAAAATTTCAAAAAAAATAAAATAAACATGTCTTGAGTATTTTTTAGGTATATACCAAATTTCAAGGCATTCTAAATCTTCGGCTTGGTAGAACATACTAGCTAACGGTTCAATCTACCTTAGAACAAAATAAAAGTCCAAAAACTAAAAACACTAAAAACAACTCTCTCTCTCTCTCTCATCTTACTTTTTCTCTCTTATCCCCTACTTCCCTTAAACCTATAAAATCTATAAAAATTCGAAAAACCCTAAAAACACACAAAAATATCTTGTATACCATGTATATACTTGTATATATAATTTAAATCTAAGTTATATGTAAATATTGTATAATATGTACATAATGTGTATAATTAACTTATATATGTATTCTATATATTAAATTAAGTATTTAAAATAATTTATTGTATATATAATCTTATTGTATTATTATCTATTAATTTATATAAACCTATTTAAATGTACATAATTGTAGCTAATATTGTACATACATATTTATATATATATTATGTACTATATAATACCTATAATTTAATTTAATTATATATTTACAGTAAATAATTAAGTTATTAAGTTAATTAGGTAATTCATTAAGTTAAAATAGTAAATTAATAATTTAAGTTAATACTGAGATAATTTATAGTTTATACTTGTAATATATTATTTTAAGTATTTTCTACTTATTTAAATCATATTTATTCTGCATTATAGTATTTATAAATTATTTATATTGAAAACTATCTTAAACCAATATTTAATTGTATATAAATTAAAATAAAGCTTTTAAAATACAATAAAAATGTGTAATAAATAATTTATTATGTATAATAAATCTATATCAAGTCAATTGTATAATTAATTTACTAATTTATACTTTAATTAACAGATTAACTTATAAATTAACATGTATAAATCGTAAACTTCACCTAATTTTATTGCATATTTAAATAACTTATTTATGTAAATAAATTGTATAATTAGGTAGTCCTATATAAGGGCTTTGTAAATGTATAATTTAATTTTAATTTAGATTAAATTATGACCCTCAAATCGAGGGCCAAAATAGTGAAATTAGGATGCACCTACGCGCTAGCTGCAGCGCCTAAGGGGCGCTCCAATTTGTCCCACATCGGCAGTGGATGATCGTGTAGAGTGATATATACATTGTTTTTGTGTTCTCTCCTCTCTAGTTGACAGTGCACGACGCGAAATATACCATACCCATTACCTCTGATACTCTTAAGCATTGATACAAGCATCATTTATGAGCAGTGCTGGGCCGAGGGCTTGTGCACTGCAGCAAGGTCAATGTGGGCTCATTAACGAGCCTGAATCTGAATTAAATGCACCTAATTAAACTAAGGTGGCCTCTGGTAGAGGTCCGATCCCACCCTGGGAAGGGTGTTGCGTATCTCTCGAAAAGGTTGCCTGCTAATTAAAAAACCTAATTTTTGTTAAGTGAACAGTGCTCATGAGTTAAGTGAGGAGAGAAATTTGCCTAGGTGTTAAGGAGTGTAAGAAGAAAGGAAGAGAAGAAGAGAGTGAAGCTGATCAATAGCTAAGTATTAGACTCCCCCTAAGACCTGTGTGTGTGTACATGTATATATGTATAATATATGTACAGTATAAGTATTTAATATATATATATATATATATATGTACATAAATAATGTAATATAATGTAAATAAATAAGTATATGTATTTATAGTATATATATGTGTGTGTATGTAGTATAAGTAGAGTAAGCATGTTTGAGCTCTTATATTTATATATAGCACTTACAGTTTTAGTGACAGTTGTATCTGTCATTGTACATACTAATATATGTTAGTATAGATAGTTATTTTATCTTATGTTATGTATATAATTTTACTAAGGTTTTACTGACGTATATATTTGTTACTATATGTGTAATATATGTTACTAAAGATGTTAGTATTTTAATCTAACTTAGTATAGTAAATATTATTAATTATTTTTGTATCTATAATCAGGTATTATCTATATTAGTTGTAAATAATTAACATAGAGTAGTTATACATAGTTTTTTATGCTTGTTTGTGTGCATATATTTTCAAGTACTGTAATGTATTTTAATTAATTCTTTTGTAAATGAGTAACCAAATTCTTTTATTCATTAATTCATTCATTTATTTTTGTAAATAAAATCAACAATTTTTGGAATAAAAGAATGTTTTTGGACTTAGAGACTGATGTATATCAATAATTACCTCATAGTGAATGACCTTGAATAAATCAGTAAAAATTAAGTAAATAAATAAAATTAACGCAGCATCGGTTTCCATTTGTGACATATACTCCAACAACGACATTTAAAACATCATTTTTTTTGTGAATCGGTAGTTGACGACCAGTATAAGCCACCCTCTTGGCTGGGAGGGTTGCTTATACACATCGAGTCGCCACACTCCATCACCATAGGGTCATTGTGGAAAGGGGTGGTTGCTACGTCGTGTGGCGTGAACATGTACAAGTGCAGTGTACGCTAAACCACAGATAGCCAATGACCCACCCATCGGCCAAGAAGAACCACTCTAAACCTAGAGCTCCACAATCCGCTATCCCAGTTGGCCGCTAAGTCTAACCAAAGAGTCATAGGAAGGCCAGCAACTCTCTAAACCAACCCCTAAAACCGGTTTCGAAGACCAATGCTATAGCCAAAACTCGACGAGTAGCGGGTTTGAAACTAATTATCTAATCCTTTTAATTCCTGACATATCTGTTGTATTGATTATATAACAAATTCCAGATAACTATATCTCTTTTTTTTGTCAATTCAAGAAATCCTTAGTAATTTTCATATTGCTAATTCCAGGATTAATAGATATCCTCATCATCGTCCAACCTATCCATTTACAAGTAATTTTTTAGTTCATGACAGTAGTCCCATATTATTTAGAAATTACTGAAGACAACAGAACTTGTTTCACGGAAAACAGAATTTGTTTCATGCATGCGATAATAAGGGTACATGTGATCATTAAATCTTAATTATTAATATTATTTTTAACTGAAGTGCCCATAATTCAGGGAAAACACCATAGGGGTTCCAACTTAGCAAAAAGGAGGTTCAGACCCAACCAAGGCGGTAGATGCGAAGAACTGTACAAGATGGGTTCATAGATACTTGAAAACTAAATCGAATTGAGGGAAGGGTAGATTACTCTACCTAATTGCACCGGAGGGTCACGGTGACTCTGAATTGTGTGCACAGGGCCTGGGGCAATCTCCACACCTGCCTGGGGATCCGCACATGCACTGGGGATAAGACTTGGTTCGCACGAACCAAAAATAGGGCTGAAGACTCCTAGTAACGTTTTTGATTTTTCACTAAAGTAAAAGAACTCAAAAGTGAAAGTAGATTGTAACAACGTGTAGTACATTTCGCGACGATTCCAACGGTATCTTATTTGTCAAAATTTGAGATCGGGAAGACCTCGAACAGGATGAAACAATGCGAAGGGGTCGTTGAACCAATCGGTTCAACTAGATCGGTCAACCGGTCAACGTGACACATGTCGCGATTGGATTCGTCATCCATGCACTGCTGGGATTGCACCTCACCGCCCACGCCCTTTCGATGCGCACTATTGGGATCGCACCTCACCGCTCGTACCTGTCCGATGTGCGTTACGCATTGCGTACTGCTTGCTCGCACGTCGCGTATCGCTTGCTGTGCATGCAACACACGTCGCGTTTTCGCGCCCGCACATTGATTGTCTCATGAAAATGCGATTTTTGTAGTGGAAAGCTCACATTTTGCGGATTCGCAAACGAGTCCCCAAGAAAACTTTTTAACTTTTGTGAAGGAAAAGCTTAAGGTTTTCCTCCTCTATTCCTCTCTTAATTAAGAGGCTTAGAGAGAAGATGATGACCCAAGGACCCAATGGGGTCCTTATATAGGCCCAAGGTTTGTTGGTATAGGTTTAGTGGGGTGAAATACCCAAAATATCCCTAAGGTTGGGTCCACTTTACATTTAGGTCCTTGACTTGTTTTGGCCTTAATTAGAGCTATACACTTTGGATTCATGCAAAACAAGTGTCACCGAAAAGCTTACAATGAGAGAAATCCAACGGTACTATATATGGTACCGTTTTGACAAACGTTTAGCTAGGGATTAACTCGAAATACATATTTTTTTACCAATTTAAGGAGGTACTGACACCAGCATTGAACTACAATCGAGTTTCCGAGTTTGAATTGACCTGGACCACCTTGAAATGACTCAGAATCTAGATTTTGGGATGTTATAGGTGCTCCTATTGCCTCTTGAACTTCATGTTTTAATGCCTCACGCATGCCTTACGTTAAGTAGGCCCAAATGTAATGATCATGGATTCCCTTTAGCGAAGCGTGCAAGGTCTAATTTTCTATGCATGACGGGGGACTCTAGGCACACATGCTTCTCGATTATGCGCCCCCTTTTGAGTAGAATTGGGGTTTTAAACTGCGAATTTGGTAATAAACGCAGTAAGGGAATTAATTGAACCCTAGGGAAATTTAGAAATATGGCCGGCTTGTGGTGAACTACTAGTGCATGAATAATTTAGCAATAAGATCAGGGATGAGTTTAAACCCAAAGGAAGAACTAGTTTGTTTTGAAAATATGAACAAATACCGAGATTAATGAGCACTTGTTCGAAACCAATTAGGGAATCTTCTTGAACCCTAAAATAAAATAGAGATGCTTTAAGTATGAAATGGTGTCTTAGGATTGTTAATGGAAAGAAAATGAGAATGTGGGGCCATGATCGACCAAGTGGGTACTAGCGTGTTGGTACTAGTGTGGGGATGAGTTGGCCCTTGAGTACATGTGCACCTAGGAGAGTTGACTGCCCCATTGTGCAGGGAGAGAATTGACCTTCTCGGGTGGGGACCTGGGGTAGGTACGTGATGATATCATCATGAGCCCTAACTAGCTCATTTTGACCTAAGAAAGAGAATAAAAGCTCCTACATAACCTAGAGAAGGGCCTAATTCAAATAAAAACTACTATGAGAAGAAAACATGAATAAAGGGTAAAACTGTAATTTTACATTGCAATACATCAACAGGATTTCTCAGGAGCGAAACGTAGTTCAAATGGTCTGAAGAAGATAAAAAGTGAGTTGGTTCAATCAGAAATGGGTTATTGTGAGAGTTAGGAATTAAATGACATCTTGTAACCCTAAAACAGACTCGCATAATTCAACAAGGTTCAGGTCAGGATAAAAATTAAATAAATCCTCTAAAATTCATAGAAAAATATCCCCGAGGGTTTAAAACTCTTAATTTGGCCTTTGGAACCTATTTTGACCTAAGTAGGGGTCCTAGCTAGATATTTGACCTAATTTGGGTTTTTGTGTAAAATATCAAGTCAAACGTAGTCAAACCTAAAATCCAACTTCACCATTTGATTCCTTAGGTCCAAATTAGGTTTGTACCAAAATTTGGACCTAAGGGGAGGTCACCTTAACCTACTTTGCAAAACAGTCCACCCAATTACATTTCGGCCCTAGCTTTTGAAATTCATTGTGTAGACCCCCTATCTTCCTCTCCACTCTTACAATTAGGTCCCTTCGTCATTAAAGTGGAGGAGTCCTACTTCGACGAGGAATTGAGGGGAATTGCTCCCTGATTCCTCAGAGATCTCCTCCCAGATTTGGAAGGGAGATTCTCTGAGGAATTCCTTTCCATCTGAGCGTAATTTCCTGATCTGATTTGCACCCAATCTCTCATGCGAAAGCTTGAGAGATTTGGGTATATCTCTGAATCCTTCTCTGGCGAGGACTCTTACTCTTGGAAGCTTGTCTTCCAAGCACAAGAGCCCCTGCCAGTACTTATAAAAAGACCCTCACCTCCGGCCGCACATTTTTAGCTTGACTTGGTCGGAGAACCACATCCAATTCTTCTCTTCTCCTCCGGCCAAGTATCCAGCAGGATCCAGCGACTCATCCTCCTCGTTCTCGTTGCTCTGCCACAATACCAGTGGCAGAGCCATCTTCATCTCCTTCATCCGCGTCGCGCAATACCTGCGTGCATGCCTCCATCCCCTTCGTCGTCGCCGCTCTCCCTCCACTGGAAGTTTCTTCTTTGGCGACGACAGGTACGGCCAGCCGCCTTTCTACCCCCCTTATTCCACTTAATTAGGTCAAAACGCTTCCTCTCTCTCCCCTCTTTATTTCCCCTACTTTTATTTCTACTTTTCTCCCCTCGACGTCGCAGACCACCACCATCGTTTTCATCTCCGGCCGATCACCAGCGAAGGCACTTCCACCGCTCCACACTTCCACACGCCTCGCCAGATCCCTCATAATCTTCGCCGTCACCCACTGATCATCATCTACCCCCCCACTGACCGCCAACACCTCCATACTCTCCCACCGACCTAACCCACCTTCACGGCTACAGAGCGACCTAGGCACGCACGCCTAGGCCGCCCCGCGGCCAGCCACCCACCGCCTCACCTTCGCCGTGACACGGCGAAGCTTCCCATGTGCTCTAATGAGGCCGCAAGGCCGTATTCGTGAGTATTAGGTCAGGCCCCTTTTCCACCATTGGAGCATGAGCAAGGAGCTCGCAAGCTCGCGTTAGGCCGCATCAACCCAGGTGTTGCACTCCAGGTGACACGCGTTGAGTGCGCGAACACATCCAGATAGAGAACGAGCCTTGCGAGGAGCCCAGCTGCAGCAATTGAAGGTGAACCTCCTGCGAGCGCACAAGCGAAGCGGGTGGGATTTTTAGTCCCACCTCCGAAACTCAGGAGTGAGGTGCGTAACATAAATTGTTTTTGTGTTTTCCTCTCTTCGCCTCAAGACACGGGGTGAGGTCCGCTCGCCCATGCACACCCGCCTCGTCCGTGACCTATGCCCTCGTAGACTTGGCTGACCGATCCGATTAACCCCGCACTCCTCGCACACCACCTACGCTGGTGCGCCTAGACCCGGGTGCGCAACTCGACCCGATTACCCAGTACGCGGGGGAGGGTATGGGATAGGTTTTGCACTCATGTTTGTGTGCAGGGAAAAGAAGAGAGGAAGAGGAAGGCGCAGCCGCAAAGAAAGAAGGAGAAGGAAGAGGAGCTAAGGCAAGGCGCAGCCAAGGCCAAGCAGGGAAGGAAGCTGAAGGCAGGAGCGGCTAAGGAAAGCACAGGGTTGAAGGAAGAAGGACTTGGAAGCAGAAGCTGAAGAAGACAAGGAAGGAAGGAAGGAAGGAAGAAGGCACTGTAGCAAAGGAGCTAAGGCAGAAGCAAGGCAAAGCAGAAGGAAGGCGAGCGCAGTTGAAGAAGAAAGAGAAAGAAGGAAAAGCGAAGGAAGAAGAAGACAAGGAAGGAGAAAGGCACTGTGCAAGAGAAGTCAAGAAAGAAGAGAAGTCAGAAGAGAAGAAGAAAAAGCCAAGTCAAAGAAGAATAGAAGAAAAGGAGCTAAGGCAAAGACACATAGAGGAAAGTCAGAGAAAGAAGAAAGAGGGAAAGCTAAAGGAAAGAAGAAAAAGAAGAAGAAAAGAAAGGAGAAGCTAAAGAAGAAAGACAAGAGAAAGAGAATCAGACTTTTTGCTCTATTCTTCTTAATCTCTCTATTTTATTGCCACATTTTAATTCATAAACTCTTACATTATATTATGAATTAGATTTTGAGTAGATTTAAGTGTTCAAATTACATTATTGAGATTAGTGAATAAATTCCATTTGCTCCCTATGTTCGACCTCGGATACTTAGGTTTTCAAGTAATAAAAACTTCTTAGTTGTTTTCAACGCTTAATCCCCTATACTACGACGCAATAGCTTTTATCTCTTAAAAACCTAATCGAGTGTTCGTTAACAGTACGACCACCCTTGGGCGACTCCTGTTAGGCCTGTGGGGCAATCGAGATAGTCGGGCGAAGGTACGCAGACTTGTTGAGGGATATAATCTTGCATTGTTCTGCGCTGTACTATTAATGTATTCTCGTTAATGGAAACAACTGACCATCTACCAGTACGGGGTAATTCTCGTCCATTGATCACGTGCACCGTAGCCATTGCTACGCTGCGACCATGATCCCAGGGTGGTAGACTAGGTGCAGGACAAATGCAGGATGCTCTCCTGCCTAGGAGAGCACCACGTGCACGCCCTACATCACGGGAATATTGCACGATTTCATCCCGATAGGGGACAGATGAATAAGAGGAAAATATGATCTGATTCTAGTGGAATTTGTGGGAAAGTTTCTAACAAGATAATAAGGGTTAATTAAATAATTAAAAATAAAAGCAGTTTATTTAAATATTCTTTCATTTACAAATAAGCTAAATATCTATATTAAATTCTTGGAGATGTTACTTTTCCACGACCACTCTACTCAGCTTTTCGTTGACGTCTACTGTTTGTACTCAAGTTAGGAGAGTAAGTAGCCAGTTCCATCGACTGCAAACCTAGCTGGACCCAACTATGCTCAGCCATGGTTTAGCCTAGACTTTGCTACTTTATGTTGTAGTGAGTATCTATCATTGAACTGTTAGTTTCTGCTTTTACTCTTTTATCGTCTTTTTGATGTGATGGTTATGGTGCGAACTCTATTCTATTATCTTGGTATTATTGCTAGTTTATGGTTTATCTTTACTACTTTCTGTCATTTAAATTTTCTGCTATGGTGCATGTGTGGTAGATGTTGATTGTTTTACATTTGTTACTCGATGGATGACTGAATTTTAGGATAAAAACACGATCACACCTAATTTCCCATGTGAGTTTGGATTTAGTTGTGACAATTAAAAAAAAGGAAAAAAAATCAAGAGATAAAATCCCAAATAAAGCACCCCGAAAGCCTTTACATAATTGGAATCAGATAGGCACCCAACTTCCCTGCACACCCACCCCTCCTCGATCCTCCTCCATGTAGGTTGCATTTAGTTGAGAGATAAGTTTACCTTGAAATAAAATAAGCAAGGAATAACTTATGTTGAATGTTTGTTTGGGGGAGACGAGAGTAGTAATAAGATAATAATAATTATTGATATGATGATGTGATATTAATAAATAATTTTTTATTATAAATAAATTGATATGATATAATAAATATATCGTAATAGATATATTATGTTAGGACGATATCTTTTAACATATAATTATTGATATGATATGATACCATAACAAGAGAGTGATATATTTTAATAAAAATTACGTAAGATAAGTTAAGTTTCACCCTTTCAAAATTTTGTTTCACACTTATCCTTCGGTCTCTGGACAATTCCCCTATTCAAACGGTATCTCAAAGCGCGAAGGAGACAGCTACCAAAAAAGTCAAACCGTCCTGGGTCCCGGTCCACTTACAACCCCCTCCCCTTCCCCTCTAGTCCACACCCGTCGTCTCCACCTCCGCTCACCCCTTCCTCAAATCCCAACACCCCCCTCCTTCCCTTCCTCCACCACACCACCACCACCCCCACCTCCCTTATCCGCTCCAACCATCCGATCCACATCCAACAACCCCGATGCCCTCCTCTCTCCCCTTCCTCCTCCTCCTCCTCCTCCTCCCTCCCTTCTCCCACCCAAAGCCCTGCCCTCCCTGCGGGTCCCACCCGGTGCCCTTCCCCCTCTCGACCTCCCCAGACTGCAACGACCCAAACTACCCCATCACCTGTAACAACTCCTCCAACCTCACCTTCACCGCCCTCAACTCCTCCTATCGCAACCCCTTCTCCTACGCGATCCTCTCCATCAACCCCTCCACCCAACGCCTCATCATACGCCCCGCCCCCTTCCTCTCCCCTTCCTCCTGCATCACCTCCGACTTCCCCCGCGGGGGGCTCTACCTCAACTCCTCCCTCCCCTTCAACATCACCTCCTCCAACACCCTCTTCTACCTCAACTGCACCGACATCCTCCTCCGGTCCCCACTCGACTGCTCCCGTTCCAACAGCCCCTGCTACGCCTACGTCAACGGCACGGCGTGCGAGGGGGAGGGGATGCTGTGCTGCTCGCTGAAGGCGGGCGGGGGGTCGACGGCGCACGTTGTGAGGACGACCGGGAGGGGTTGCAGCGCGTACCGGAGCTTCGTGGGGCTCGACCCGGAGGAGATGCCGGTGGAGAGGTGGGCGGAGAAGGAGGGGGTGGAGATCCAGTGGGAGACGCCAAAGGAGCCCCTGTGTAAGGCCCAAGGAGATTGTGAGGATGGATCGAACGCCACGTGTAGCGTGGATCCCGAACGTGGTGGCCGGGACGGCGGGGAGGTCAGGAGGTGCTTCTGCGTCGAGGGTTTCGCGTGGGATCCCATCGCCGGCAGCTGCGCCTATGGTGAGCTGCTTCTTTTCTTTCTTTCCCTCTTTTTGGGTCCCTCTCTTTTTTTTGGGATTTTTGCATAGGAGCTCCTGTAAATATTGTTATTTGCAGTCTAACTCCTGATAGAAGTTGTAATTGCATGAGCATGCCTGCGGGGGGAGTGTTTGCGTTAGAGAGGACGTTTCCTGAGCTGCCCTCTGGGGAACCTGGAAAGTAGAATTATACGAGGAAGTGGAGAAAAAGGTTTAAGAATTAACGGAGAAATTAGGACCTTATGGGGTTTAGGTCTTGCAATTGCCATGTTAAGGAGTAAAGTAAACCATTTGTAGGTGGTGTTTATTTCGCAGGATAAGGTTGTTTACTTCACATTTGGTTAGCTTAATTGTGGAGTTAGGCAGTTCCGGAGTTAAGCTTTTAATTCAGGAATAAACTTATTCCACCTCAGTTGCGGAACTAGTTTTATTGCTTATAAAAATTTCCTTCACTTAATTCCTTGAAGTGGCATATGATGATGCAAACATCAAAACCTCACAATTCCCCTATTTTTTCGACTTTTTACCAAAGTTAGCTAATTCCACTAACCAAATGCCACCGTATCCCTGAGGTGGAATTAATTGATGTTGAAATTAAGATCCTAATTCTGGAATTATTTTATTTCTGAATTTATCTTTCTAAACATGGAATATGGAGCCCGATTAAGTAAATGAACGGTTCCTCAAAGAAAAAGGCTCTGGAGTAGGGAGTGTGTCCCACATGCTTCTTTTTATCTTGTAGCTGATGGTTATGATTGACAGGTGGGTTCGCGGAGTGCTTGTGCGACTATATGATTAATTTTTGTTCTTTGTGTGTCAATGGCAATTATGGCATTAACTTTACAGGTTCTGTATGATTTTAGGTCTTATAAGGACTAGAGATTAATTGGTGAAGATGGCAAAGACGTCTACGTAAAGTTTTGTTTTTTTAGGAATTTTTACATAGATGCTACTAAAAATAGTTATAATTAATTTCTTCCCATTCACTCCCCAATATATTGCCTTTTATTTTTGAAAAAAGAGAGGCAGTTATCCAATTGATAACCACCCATATTCATCCATTAACCAATAAAAGTTTCTTACAAACCAAGGAAAAAACTACAGGGAGGACTCCCAAAACACCATTTGGGAGGAGATGGAAGAAACAAAATTTTCAACATAGAGGTTTTGGCCCCCCTAAAAATAACCCCGTTTCTTCCTAGCCAAATATCCTAGAGAATCGCTTACACCTTGGCTTTCTCCTTTTTCGATCTGAACACATTATGCCTCCCCTATCTTCCGCCCCTCCTAAAAGATGCTTAAAAGCTGCCCATGTTTTCATGATCAATCCAGTCAATTCCCAGCCGCCTTCAGACCTGCTCCACAAAGGCACACTTGAAAAGTAGGTGCTTAATATCCTCATCATCTTAGATGGGTATGTCGCAGCCTCAGAGATTCTGGCCTTTTGGAGGAGGGAGAAGAGGAAGGTGCTTTTGTGGAAGGTTGATTTCAGTAAGGCATATGATTCGATACAGTGGTCCTTTCTTTAGGCGTCCTTAATTAAGAGGGGTTTCCCACGCCTCTGGATCGACTGGATGGAGCGTTGCGTTACTACGTCTTTCTCCATTCTTATTAACGGCAACCCGACTGGGGGCTTGATTCAGTTAAGGAGGGGGGGTCAAGCAAGGTTGCCTGTTGGCTTTAATGCTTTTTATGCTGGCAGAAGATGCTTTGACGAGAGCGGTGGCTAGGTCATGTGGGAGGAACTTGATAACGGGTCTCCCCTTGGATATGGGTTTGCAATCCCTATGCTCTAATATGCTGATGAAACTTTTTTCTTTGTAGAGGGATCCGATATTGACATAAGGAGGATGCATATGCTGCTGGAGTTATTTGGGAGGTGTCTGGGCTGCAGCTTAATCTCTCCAAGTCAATTTTTGTTCCTTTCAATTTGTCGAAGGAGGAGGCAAGCATATGCATTATGGCTCTTGACACTCAGCAGGGGGCTTTGCCTATCTCTTTCTTAGGGCTTCCCCTGACAGATAAGAGGATCTTGGTACATGATTGAACATCCCTGATTTAGAGGATTGAGGGGAGGTTGGCAGGATGGGTGTCCAGGATTCTCTTAAGAGGTGGGGGATTGGTCATTCTCAAGGCAGTGCTATCCTCTATGCCGTCTTATTTTACATCCGTCCTGAAGATGCCACAACAGATCAAGAACAAGATATTGGGCTTGATGTAGCATTTTTATGGACCAATTATGGTGCAACCGGAATGGGGGCGAGGTTGGTGTCTTGGGAGGAGGTGTGTAAACTAGTGAAAGAGAGGGGTCTGGGCGTTAAGGACCTGGGAAGGATGAATTACTACCTATTGACAAAGTGGATTGGCAGGTTGATAGAGAATGGAGAGAGCCATGTGGGGAAGATGCTCCGATCATGCTATGCTGGCCCGGTGCATTGGGACCTCCTCCTTACTCCCCCAAGAGGTGCTTTGCACTTCCTTAGAGGTTTGTCCTTGGTGGTGCCCAGGGTGCAAAGTTTTTTTGTTCCAGTAGTTGGTTCGGATGATATGTTTAGATTCTAGCAGGATGATTGGACATGTGAAGGGAAATTGTGCGAGCGGTTCCTTAGACTCTTTGCGTTGACTACGGATAGATGAGCCTTAGTGGCTAACGTTTGTGCTAGCTACTGGTGCCCTACTTTTGTGGGGAACCTCTCGGACCTGAGGATACATGAGCTTCAGACTTTGTTGCGGGAGCTAGAGGGTTTTCAGTCGGAAGGTGGCACTGATGGTTTCTCTTGGGATGGGGGTAATTTTACAGTAAGGGATGCATATAGAAGGCTGGGAAATGGAGGTTCGCTAGTTGACTTAGATCTAATTAGAGGTTGCAATCAGATCTTTGGATGATTGGACGGGTGAAGGGAAGCTGTGCGAGTGGTTCCCTAGATTCTTTGCGTTGACTACGGACAGATGAGCCTTAGTGGCTGACGTTTGGGCTAGCTGCTGGTGCCATACTTTTGTGGGGAACCTCTCGGACCTGAGGATACATGAGCTTCAGACTTTGTTGCGAGAGCTAGAGGGTTTTCAGTCGGAAGGTGGCATTGATGCTTTCTCTTGGGACGGGGGTAATTTTACAGTAAGGGATGCATATAGAAGGCTGGGAAATGTAGGTTCGCTAGTGGACTTAGATCTAATTAGAGGTTGCAATCAGATCTGGTCGGTGGGGTGCCCCTTGAAGGTGAAGATTTTTGCTTGCTTGCTTAGGAGACGTAGACTTACGACGAGAATGTGGAGGGCTAGGTGGGTGCCTAAGGTGGAGAAGGAGCGCCCCCTTTATCTTGGAGCAGATGAAGATATTGAGTACTTGTTCTTTAGGTGTCCTTTTGTTTCCCAGATCTGGAGCCGTCTTGATGCAGGGTGGTGGAAGTTCTCTACTTTTGATGAGTTCTGGAGATTCTTCAGGAATGGGGGCAACAATGTGAGGCAGAATGTCTTTAGGACAAAAAGGAAAGGGCGAAGCCTTTGGTGGTTTTGCGGAGCATTTGGTTGGGGAGAAATGCGATTGTCTTCAAAGGTTAGTGACCCTATGTGGAAAATTTTGTGGAGTCTGTTTCCTCTCTAGTTAGATTGTGGAGTTCTAATTTGTAATCTGGTCGTGCGCCTTGGTATTTTTGATATAATATTATCTTTCTGAATGGTTATCATTTGGATAACTTTTCAAAAAAAAAATCCTCATCATTCCCAGCATAAATTCGGTAGGTCCTGTCATTCGTCGGTGCCCATCTTGCCCTCCAAGCCTTCGTAACAAGTCTTCCTCTTCTTAGAAGCCTTGCAGAAATCTTCACCTTAAGAGGGCAATTTGTCGACCATATCATTTTGCAGTCTTGCAGGAAATCAATGTCCATTGTGTAGACCAACGCAATCTGACATAGGCCTTCCTTACTGAAAAGTCTCCCTCTTCCTAGTGAGAACCGTTTGTCCCTTTCACAATTGGAAAAGTGACATCACTTTCACAATTGCCACTCCGTTACTTGGCTCCATTAAACTTAATGATGGTGGACTTACAAGTAAAGAAAAAAATTATTTTTTACTCAAAAAACTTCTTTTTTTTTTTTTTCTCTTTTGTCCTTTGTCTCCTTTCCTTTCTCCTCCTTTTCCTCCTCCTTGCCCTCCTTCCTTTACCTCCACCATGATCACCTCCACCTCCACCTCGACCTCCCACCTCCTCCTGCCTCCTTCATCTCCACCTCCTCCGCCCACATCCACCATGACCTCCAAGGGGTGTTGGCATTAGGGGGCGCATGGGAGAGGTCCTGCACGTGCTTGAGGTAGAGGTGGTACTTCTGGAGGTGGTTGGCGACATTATCGTGGGTGACGCTATCCATGCTCATCAGCTTCGACACCGTGTTCTTTATGTCGAGGTGCTCCACGATGTCCATGAATTACTTGTGGAGTTGTGGGGTCCACACCAGATGGGGTCACTTCAGGGTCCGTGCCTGCTCGTTCAAGGAAGGTGAGGTCGTGGGCATGGGGGGTTGGTGCTGATAGTGGTGGGAGGGGGTGGGGGTGGTGAGGATGTCGAAGGCGAGGGCGAGGTTGGGGGAGATGAGGGGATTGGGAGAGGGGGATGTGGTTGTCAAGCCCATTGTATGCCACCACCTGGACATCGGCCTCCCTCTTGCTATCAAGCTTCGCTGCTCCTTCTATAGTGTCGAGTTCTCCGCCTCTGAGCAACTCAAGTGCAACACATCTGCCCCCTCCCTTGCATCAAGCTTTGCATCCAACCCATCCCCCTTTCCCGCCCCTCCTCCCTTACCATCTATGTTGTCTCCAACCCCCTTGCCCCGTACACCACCAACACCTCTGCCCACAACCTTGTTCGCACTACTGGCGAGGAGGAGGGGGAAGAAGGAGGAAGAGGAGGGAAAGGATAAAGGAGAGAAAAAGACATTTTTTGGGTAAAAAAATATAAATTTTCTTTACTTTTAAGTCCATCACCGTTAAATTTAACGGAGTCAACTAACGGAGTGGCAATTGCAAAAATAACGTCACTTTTTCGATGGTATCAAAAGCATTGGGAAGTGAATGGCAGGAAATTAATTATCATTATCTCCTGTAGCATCTATATAAAAATCTCTTATTTTTAAGTCTGGAGAATTTTGTGTTGGTTGGGGAAATGGGGTTTTTGCTGGCGGTGTGTGGATGATGGTGGGGATGGTGTTAGGCGGAGTGGGGGCCCCGATGTACAGGGAGTGATAAATGTCATTGAACCTGTGTTGGGTAAGTGGGCCTTCCTGTTGCTCACTGAGGCGGAGTGGGGGGCCCAATGTACAGGGAGTGATAAATGTCATTGAACCTGTGTTGGGTAAGTGGGCCTTCCTGTTGCTCACTCGTTTGCCTTAAGCTGAAGTTGTCAGGGACAGTGGCACAGGGGGTGGGTGGGGTTGGTTTGGACTATTAAACATTGAGGACTGGAAACAGGTGATGTGGACGAGATCTATCAGGTTTGATTGGAGTTTGTACTTTGTATAGTTTTCAAAAAAAAAAAAAAAGGGAAAAACAAAAGACTGGAGTTTTGTATACTGTAAAACATCACATTTTTAGTTTGGGAATCTCCCCACTTTTTGACAAGAGTAAGTGTGGCTATAATTCGATCCCATAACTCCTAGAACTTGAATGGAAGGCTTTTCCACTTTACCAAACTTTCTGATTGCAATGGGACATTTTTTCCCCTAGTAAGATTATGATTTCTCGGGGTCAGTAGTGTCCCCATTTGTAAATAGTGAAATTAACTGGACTATGAATAACTAAGAAATGGGTACTCTGGTGATATTTTCGAATGTGTGGCCTTTCTTTTTCCCACCCCCAGGACCAACTTTATTTCTCTTGCTATCATGAGGCCTATAGAAGAAACATAGGTATAGAGCTTTCACGTATGGATTTGCATTTGCCTATTTAGGTGGTGCCTCTCTCTTAAACCACACCTAGAAGAAATAAATGCTGAAAGATCAAGTCTGTCAACTAAACACTAAAAGCGTAAAAGAATGACAATTGATTCCTTTAGTTTTTTTTGTGCCAAGGGCACGGAGTGTTAGAATCTTAGCACACCCCATCATGATTGCAAAACCTTTATGACCAACTACCTTCCTTCAATAACCACATGAAAATACTTTGAAGAGAAGATTGCGATGCCCTAGATGGGGAGATCTAAGTTGCCATGAGACATTGCCTACTTCTCAATTTGAAGCATATGTAATGATTGATTGGGGCAAAGGGAAACAACTAGTTGAGACATCAAATGAGTGTTATAAAAAACATAAAAGAGAGTGGTATCCAACAACTCATGTCAACTTCTTTGTATCTACTCCTACAATCCATTGTTCAAGAATGTCCTTGTCATGGTATTTTTCTTTGTACCATCATTGTGCCAATACACTTGGTGGGAGTTATCCCCTCTTTTTGGGGACAACCCCCGTTTACCTTGGATATTACTCCAGCATCATTAGATATTCATTTCAAAAAGCATTATTATATATTAACATTGGTTTGGCCTAACCTGTGTTTGATAAGATGACACCTATACGTCAGGGGGATTAACCACCGACTTACGCCTCATATAGTTAACACCAACAGGGAGTATCCCGCTTTTTCACATAAACACAAATAAGGGTTATCCTCATTTACCATTTTGCAAACCCAGGTTAGCAAGCCCCTTCTTTAAACTAAGTGGGATAGCTAACGTGTCATGGGTATGATGAATGGTGATGAGATTGTGCTACTTGTGGGTTACAATGTATACAAGGATAGCGCAAGTGACTATTGCATGGAGGTGGGTGTAGTGAACGTTGCCAACAAAAGCAGTTAAATCGGGGATTTACGTGTGTGGGATAAATCTCTCATGTCCTACAAGTTATCCTATCCACGTGGGGTAAAATTTGCTTCACATCCAAACAAAGCCTAAAGTTTTGGACCCTTTCTTAGATCAAGTGGGGTTTTGGATTAGAGCCTACCCTTCTTGCTCATGTCAGGAAGGGGTTGAATGAATGATCTAAAGAAGGCCTTTGCTTTGAAAGTCTTGATTCTAAGCTTCTTAACTAAAAGGCATGATAATTAATGCCTTAAATTTTTTTGCACCAAGGAAAGGGATAAAGCATTAGAACCTTAATGCCCCGTCATGATTGTAGAACCTTTTAGACCAAGTACCCTCCTTCGATAGCCACATAAAGATCCTCCGGGAAAAGGATGTAGTGCCCTAGATAGGGAGATACAAGTTATCAATAGCCATTGCTTGCCTCTCACATTGAAGCATATGGTAATGGTCTATTGGGGTAGAGAAGAATGACCAACCAAGATATCATACAAAAGAAGCAAGTCAGTAGAATATTAGACAAAGCAAACAAGGCAATTTGTGTTGGATTCCTTGTTTCTACTCCAACAATTTACCAACTAGGAATGTTCTCATGGTATCTTTCTGTCTACCATGATCGCAACAATACACTCAAGGGCTTGCACTTTTTCCTTCATCAAAAGAGGTTTTAGATGAGAGCCTATCTTTCTTTGGTCAAAAGGGGGTTGGATGTGACGAGAGGTGAAAATCACTCTTGTATTGTGTACTTGTGTTTTCATGGGTGTTTTATACAATTTAGAGATTATTTAGGAGTTGTTTCAAAATTATCATTCTAACTATGGAATTATATCTACGGTATTTATAGCTCAAAGATTCCAATTATCCGGTATTTGACTAGAGCCAAGTATTTGAAGATATGATAACTATCTTGATAAAAGCAAGAGAAAAGACTAGTTTGAGTTCTCTCCATGGTTGGAAGAAAAGACGAAGTCTCAGTACCTTACAATCAAGAGAAAAGACTCTGTTCGAGTATCTCACTGTAGGAGAAAAGACCATGTATGAGTATCCCATGAGAAGGAAATGACAGAAAAAACCCTCCTGACTTTCTGCATTAGAGGAGAGGATGCACCCAAAGTAGGTAATGAAGAGCTATACACAGTTGATGATTCAAAAAGTAACAACAAAATCACATAAGATGTGAATTTCATGTTCAAACTACTCCAAAATACCATATAGCTCAGCAATTCTGTTACAAAGAGCCTAGATAGATTAATGTCTAGATTTATTTTGGTAAGCTTTCTGTGTTACATCCACATAAGCATTGACCAAGTCAATTATTGTTCGTGCCATCATTAAGATATCTCGTGGAATTAAAGAGTTTACCAAAGAAGCTTCTATGATTAGGGAACCTTTTGTCACCAAGTTAATTGACATTCATATTAGCATTGACCAAGTCAATTATCGTCTGTGCCATCGTTAAGATATCTCATGGAATTAAAGAGTTTACCAAAGAAGCTTCTATGATTAGCGAAGCTTTTGTCAAATCATTAGCCAATGGCCATGTTGGTAGGTAGTTATGCATGATCAACACCTCTAGGTAGAGGTCAAACTCTAAATCTAATCTTTTGATTCATTTTGTGAACTTTTCTCTCTTATTAATCCACTACTCTCGAGAGTAGAATGTTGTTATAAGAGAGACTACTAGAATTGCATGATCGAGTACTCGATTTCTTATTTTATTTTGTGGAGTTATTAGTCGATCGTGTAAATCTTCATTCTTTTCTATTTTGCATGATTTGGTGATCACTTGATCATAGCTTGGGGTCTTTCAAGATGATTATAGGACCCATGCTTTAGGTCCTTACTAATAGACAACAAGGTTAATCAGGTACAATTCTCTGATTTATGTGTTTCCGCTAATCAGGTTCCATGATATTGCTTAATCTTCTTGTTCCCTAAGGGAACGATCTTGCTTGTAGCTTTCCTGTGATGCAGGATGTACACGTGGCACTCTCCTGGTTGGGAGAGTCCCTCGTGGTAGTCTTATACCCGGTCTACTACCCCGAGATCATGGTCGCGATGTAGCGGTGACTACGGCACGCGCGATAAACGCACAGGTAGCTACCTTGCACTGGTACGCAGTTAGTCGTTTCCACTAGCGGGTACGTCCAAACGTATAACACGGAACAATGCAGGGCCTTGCCCTCTCAGAACAGGGGTCTCGCCCCTCCATAGCCTGAGTACCATCGTCTGACTATCCCGGTTTGCCCAACGGGCCTAACAAGAGTCGGTGTAGGGTGGCCAAACCTAACCCTGGGCCCTATAGGGCGGCAAGCTCCCCCTACACAAAGTAGCTCACCTCGGTATCACGTACGTGAGGGCCAAACAGGAGTCGACATAGAGTGGCCAAACCCACCCCGAGTCTCAACCCAAGGGGCGGCAAGCTCACATTCTTTAACTAAGTCTGAACAGTCGCCCGTAGGCAACGTGTTCTAAAACCATCAGGTTTTTCTTACTACAGTATTCTTGGTTTCTTCCTAAATTCCCCGTAGGGTTCGTACATAGACTTTCTCATTTACATATCTGATTCATTAAATGCATAACATGAAACTCAAGATTCCATAATCGATTATTCGGTACAGGTATGTATTATAGGTAGCACAGGCAGCTCATGATTTATGATAACTCATTCATTTATTAGCTACGCATGCATTTCTTCCAGTTCTAGTGTTCATTTCATAACATAGGGTTCAATCGAATATATCTAAAGTAGTATGCATTCATTTCTTTTGGCTCTAGTGTTTATCTCACAACCTAAGTTTCAATTGAATAATTCTAAAGCATGCAATTTAATTATTAATTCTGGAGTTAGAGAAAACCACTCTATCGGTTAATCGGGTTGAATGGGAGCTTGTACAGTAGCTCCCGATGTCTCCGTAGGTCACGTATATTCTACGGACTGGAGACCTACAATATGGACTGACAAGTTAACCGAGCTTAAAACTGCATAGACACTATATCATTACGTAGAGAAACTCGAACGGAATTCAACAACGTTTCATTTGCGGAAATCCGACTCCGTTTGGGCCCTTGACGGGCCCAAAACATCACTCTGACCAAAATCAGACGTCTGGGAAGAGTCTCAGATGTCTTAAACGAACTCAGAGACTCACTTGGCTCAAGGCACCTTCCTTCTAACGACTGGAACTTCGTGCAAACGTCTAAGGTTGTCTTCAGACATCTGGAGATGCTCTTGGACGTCTGAAACCGCCTTGGTCCTGGCACCGACGCGCCTCCCCAACCTTTGACACATGCACGTGAAGTCAGAATTCGGTAGGGAGAAAAATAATTGAAAAGAAATGCGCTATCAAACGTCTGGTATTACCTCTGGACGTTTGGACAGATGTCTGGTGGTTTCTCCAGACGTTTAATTCTGCGGAAAAATAACTCCGCAGAACTATTTTCGAGCTCTCTCCCTCCCGTAGAAGCTGCAACAACTGCAGCAGCTCCCCGTCTCCTGCTTTCAGGCCTCCGGTCTCCTCTGCTCTCCACTTTCTCCTCCTCTTGCTCCCTGCTCTCCCTCTCCTCTCGTCTGGGTGTGGGAACGAATGGAGGGGGGCTTATATGGAGTTCGGGGCATGGGGGGAGGAAATGGCATGGAATAGGGAGGGAGTAGGGAGGAATGGGGGAGAGGTATGGTGGAGGGGTGAGGTGTCATCGGTAAGGGGGTGGCGTATGGTGAGGGAGGGGTGTGGTACGGGGAAAATTGCGGAGCACCCCCTGTAAGTTTCTTTTTCCCTCATATACCCACAATAAAAACCTAGGGGGGTTAAACTTGTACAAAAACCCTAAAAATTCCGAAAACGTCAAATGACCCTTGAGAAGGGTCATTTCAGCAACTTGATTGAGGAAGTATACATGTGGCAACTTCCTGGTTATAAGGTTAAGGGAGAGCATGTATGTAGATTGAAGAAGGTTATATGTGATCTCAAATAAAACCCTCATGCCTGGTTCGGCAGAGTGCAGAGGTGACAAAGATTGGCTTTAAGCGATTCACCTCAGATTGCTCCATTGTCATCAGGAAGGCTGCTATTGGTACTATCATACAAGATATATACATTGATGACAGTGCTGGTACTAAGAGGCAAAGATGTTCCTACAGGTCTTTGTTACAAAAGACTGAGGAGAACTACACTGCTTTCTGGGGATAAAGGTAGTTAGCAAAGAGCATGACCTGGTATTCTTTCGGTGAATTTTTTTTTTTTTGAAAGGGGGAAGGGTGGTTATCCAAGTGATAACCACCCAAAAGATACATTAATAGCAAGCAGCAATCTCATTAGATAGTATTTGACCAGGAGCAAATCAAAGAATCAATACAAGAAATAAAATTTTCTTGATAAGGATGCAGCCGTTATCAGGAAATAAAATTACATTGCTCTTTTAGCGAAAATATGTTCTAGAGATTTTTAAGGATATAGGACTTCTTGGCACCAAGCCTTCTACTCTCCTTGTTGAGCAGAACACCATTTGAGGATGTCCACAGGTATAGGAGCACTATAGGCAAGCTATTATACTTGACTATAATTTACCTAGATATCAATTTTGCAGTCAGCAGGGCAAGTCAGTATATGGATAAACTTGGCATGATGTTTGTCTCATTTTGAAACATCTAAAGGGGTCTTCAAGTAGAGGACTTTTCTATAGGAACAATAGGCGTCTGGATCTTTCCTATTCTGATGCAGACTATACTGGGTAGGTTGAAGATAGGAAATCTATTATTGGTTTCGCCATGTTTCTCGGAGGCAACCTTGCTTCATGGTGTAGCAAGAAGTAGGTGGTTGTTGCTCATTTTAGTGTCGAGGCCGAGTATAGAGCAATAGCTCATACCGCTTGTAGGGCAGTGTTGTCTATCAAACCTAACGAGTCGAGCCTTCAAAAAATTACATAAGAAACCCATTGGGAATAGGAAATTGACAAACATGAATTGGAAAAAGGTTAGGACTCTAAAACCTAATTAAATAATTAGATCTAAATAAAATATGATTCTTTACTGACTAATCCTAATGCTCTGACAACCCTATTGCAGCAATTAACACTAATTATGCTTTTTTTTTCTTTGTTACTTGGAATTGGAAACAAAGCATTAGAGTGGATGGTATGATCAAACAACTTACGATTTCTTTTCACCAATTTGATTATTCATAAGCATTGAGAGGTGTATATTGATAAAAATTTTAGACGAGAGTAACTTTGAGGTGTGTGGAAATCACTTTCCTAAAGGTGTTATTGCATCATATATGAGATGCAAGCAATACACCCTCAGGATCCAACAAAGCTCTTTATTGGAATCTCTTAGAGAAGGTATTTTAACCTGGCTTAGGGGACATATTTATACAGAAATATGGCCTACGTAACTGCTTTTTCATAATCGAAAAATAGTTCCAATTGAAAGGAC
Source organism: Thalassia testudinum (assembly GCA_037157565.1). Lineage (NCBI taxonomy): Eukaryota > Viridiplantae > Streptophyta > Magnoliopsida > Alismatales > Hydrocharitaceae > Thalassia > Thalassia testudinum. Next base: position 89,956,557 of record JAZHRO010000012.1, read on the forward strand.
ACATTAGTTGGGCCATTAAGAATTGTATTTGAGATCAAATCCTAAGATGCCCCAAGTGCCCTCGTCAAGATTTGTTAAATATAGGGGCCTAACATGTTCCATTCCCATGGGTCTTATTTCTATTTAGGATATAATGGGAAGTTTTACAAATAAAATTCTCCAAACTTCTTTTCCCAACTGATGTGGAACCAAGCCATATTACAAACTCCAGTAGAGCTACATAACATATGATTCTTTACTAACTAATCCTAATGCTCTAACAACCCTATTGCAGCAATTAACACTAATTATGCTTTTTCTTTCTTTGTTACTTGGAATTGGAAGCAAAGCATTAGAGTGGACGGTATGGTCAAACAACTTATGGTTTTTTTCACCAATTTGATTATTCATAAGCACTGAGAGGTGTATATAACTTACAATTTGTTCTCTTGATGCAGATGCAAGTGATTGCCATGCTACTGGAGAGTGCAATGACTCCAATACTGGTCGTTTAATTGCAGGTGAGTAGCCCAAACTTCTTATCCAAAATTTTTTGTTGGAAATTTCAACACTGTGCCTTAAAATTGAAGCATTACACCATAAAATTACTCCAAAGAGATAAAAGTAACATGCTAAAGAAGTTGAAAACTTAAATTTGTTTGTCAATTTCTGGCTACAAGCCTCCAATCTGAACCAAATGGAGCTAGAAATCTAGGGAAAATTGCCATTATTTTCCTTTTTATTCCTGGCTACAATGCTTTTTTAGTAGCAGTACTTGCGTTCAACTTGATTATGTATAGAAATACGTACAAATGGAACTTATTTCATTCGCTACATCGGTATGAGTTTGGACTTGGATCAACGGGGAGTCATCAATGTGGATTGACTGACAGTTGTTGTTTTCTGTTAGTTTTGACTTATTTTTCAATCCTTCGTCATGGTTCCTCTAAAAAAAAAAAAAAAATTGTGGTTCAACTATGTTATGCAATCCCAACAGGCCTCCATTGGGTATATCTGAATTTGGTTTTTTGTTTGTTTCTTTTGTTTTTAACTCTTATTTATCTACACTAGAGGAAAATCCTTGCTAGTTTTATGGTGTTGGTTCATGGACTTGCAGGATTCCATGCAAAACAATGCATTGGTTACTCATCTTTGGAACTATTCTACTATTGCTCCTCATACCCACCATCTTTTTTGTTAGAGAAACTTTTAACTAATCCTAAACTACTCTTTCCTAAATTCTCTAACATTTTTAATGCTGGTTGATGCAGGCCTGATCTCTGGTCTTGGAGGAGCCCTGCTGGTCTGCCTCGCCTGCTACATCATCTATAGTCGTCACCGCCGCATACAAGAAGCACGTGAACGCCTCGCCCGTGAGCGTGAGGAGATCCTTAATGCCAACAGCACCGGTGGCCGCACCGCCCACAACTTCACAGGCCGTGAGATAAAGAAAGCCACCAACAACTTCTCCGAAGACAACCTCCTTGGGTCTGGTGGCTATGGGGAGGTATACAAGGGCACTCTCCGAGATGGCACGCTTGTGGCTGTCAAGCTCGCCAAGCTTGGCAACACCAAGTCCATCGACCAGGTCCTCAACGAGGTCCGCATCCTCTCCCAAGTCAACCACCGTAGCCTTGTCCGCCTCCTTGGCTGCTGCGTTGAGCTTGAGCAGCCCCTCATGGTCAACGAATACATCCCCAATGGCACCCTCTTTGACCACCTAGATGGTCTTCACCCCTTGCTACCTTGGCGTTGCCGCCTTATCATCGCTCACCAGACGGCCAGGGGCCTTGCATACTTGCACTTCTCAGCGGTGCAACCCATCTACCACCGGGACGTGAAGTCCAGCAACATACTTCTTGACGAGAAGCTGAATGCCAAGGTCTCGGACTTTGGGCTGTCCTGCCTGGCAGAGACGGATATCAGCCACATATCAACGTGCGCACAGGGGACCCTGGGATATCTGGATCCTGAGTACTACAGGAACTATCAGCTGACAGATAAGAGTGATGTGTACAGCTTTGGAGTTGTCTTGCTGGAGCTGCTGACGTCCCTAAAGGCCATAGATTTCAACAGGGGGCCAGAGGATGTGAATCTGGCGGTGTATGTGCAGAGGATGGTGGAGGAGGAGAGGCTTTTGGAGGTGGTGGATCCCGAGCTGAAAAAGGGGGCAAGCCAGATGACATTGGACACCATGAAGGCCATAGGGTTCTTGGCCATAGGATGCTTGGAGGAGAAGAGGCAGAACAGGCCCTCGATGAAGGAGGTGGCGGAGGAGATCGAGTACATTATAAAGATCGAGGCAGGAGTTGAACATTGTACCTCAAGTGGATGACGCTGAAGCAAAGGGGTGTAGAATGGGCGGGGGGGCTGCCAGTGAGGTCTGCACTGGATTGGACTCCCTTCCATCTGCAGCCGTCTACAGATACATACTCCTTTTTTTCGTCCAAGCTGAAGAACTTGGTCGGGGAGGAAATATATTAACTATTTATTTCAAAAAAAAAAAAAAAAAGCAACCATCCCAGTTGGAAAGGGTTCTCTATAGTTTCTGCCTGCGTCATGTGATGTCTTTTTTGGTGTATATAAACGAATAATGCTCGATTTAGAGTTCCCTTCTTCTACTTTGGATCTTTGGCCCTTCAGTCTGGAACGACAAATGAAAACTAGATAACATTCTCTGCAGACCAGGTGCTTTTTTTAAAGCAATCTTAGAGATATCCACTTTGGACATATAACGAGGTTGCAGGTGAAGTATTTGAATTTGAATCCTGAATTTTTCTTAGACCCGTCTTTGAATCAAACATCGCTAATTTTCTAGCCACAGTTAAATCCGTCCGATGCATGAAGATCTAAGATCATGATGGCAGGCTGGTTGCCAATTCCGGTGCATGCTGTAGATTTGCTGGTGGGTGAGAAGTGTGTCATTTTGTCGGAAAAAAAGAAAAGAAAAGGGAGTTTTATTTCTCTCGGAGGTATTTGTTTGATGGAATGAGTTAGTAAAATAAGAAGAAAATCAGGTAGAAAGAAAGACCCGGCAGAATTAACAAAAGAAATTATATAATTTCATGGAGGTGGGGAAGGGTGAGATTATCAAAATTTCTAATTAAAGACTTAATTTTGAAGCATACGAATTCCAAAATTAAACGTCATATATGTGAAAATTTTAAAGTCTGATTCAGTCAACCGAACGGGACTGAGTCTTGGCACTATCCGGGGATTTGCACTGCTCAAGACCGTCGTTTGGCAGCAGGGAATCAATATAACAACAACAACAACAATCAGGTCTTCTTTCATATTAAGTGAGGTCAATTACATGAATTTTGTATCTCCACACATCGATTTTGCAACTTAGTGGGTGCAGTGTTGCAAAACCAATCCTCATCTCTATACCCCTTAGCAGAAAATTGCCTGTCCTATTCTAGCTCTAGATCTTTTGGGTAGGCACCATTTGGCTACGAGAAATCTGAAAGACGTGTTGTAACTTAGAAACTGGCAATACTAAAGTCATCCTCAATCTACGCTTTCATCCGTCAAAAGATGGTGATTGGACCTGTGAATATCTCTTTTATGTTGCTAATCGTCTGTCCCATACTGAAGAACAATATCATGGGGTCTCAGGTGGGATCTGCCTTTCAACCATTCTCTATGGCAGAGGCCAATGCAACCTCTCACCTTCCTGTTGTTCATTCCATGCACTCCCCTCCAATCCCTCACTCAAACGGTCGACACACTTCAAGACTCCTATGCTATACGATCAGCCCATGTACCCTACCACACGATCTTTTGCTCCTTTGCTTCGCTACGGGTTGTTGGGTCTGGTTATTCCACTGAAGTGGGACGGGTAACAATGGCTCCTACGGCGTCCAATGGTCTTTGCGATCTCCTATAATGACCTCTCTCGTACATCTTCTCACAAATTTACAAGTAAACGAACATTATTTTACCATACAACTAATCACTTATCCCATGCGGGGATAAATTTTGCCGCTAGGATTACAAATCGTTAATGATCTAATTGATTGAGCGTAATCCTTATTAGCTACGTGCATTTAGGGGTGTCAAGCCCAGATCAATATCAACAAACAAATGGCACGACAATTGGTTACTTACTTCTGTTGTTATATGGGTGTATATTAAGGGAAGGAATCTAACCTCCGTGTCTTATAGGTTGTGTTTGGTAAGATTATTAGGAGGAATAAAGATTAGAAGTAAGATGAATAGAGAAATTAATAAATTTTATTTTATTAAAATATTTGGTTGGATTTATTGTCTTGTCAAAGGAATTAAGAAATTTTATTCTGATTGGAGTATTTGTTCGGTAAAATGAATTAGTGGAATAAAAAGAAAATTAATTGAAAAGAAGATACAGATGGAATCAAAGAATTCCACCAAAAGGGATGGAATTGTCTAATTTTAAAATTATACCCCCTTATTTTAGAATCGTATAATTTTAAAATTAAAGATAACAAATATAATTAAATATAAAATTAATATTTATTCCACCAACCAGATACAACCATTAAAAAAGTTGAGTAATTACAAAGCTCACTCTCTGTCACGATAGATGTCTCTCCAATAGGAAGCGGAAATTGGACGGACGGAAAGCTCTGCATGGGAAGGAGTGTCAGATCTCGCCTACGCAAACGATAACACTTTGCTTATATTTGTGGGCATATGCTTCTCGATAATAAAATTTAGAAGATTTTTGTCTCATCACTAATCATGGCCCGATGCGAGCCCGATCAGATGTATGATCGGAAGAGTGAAAGCATCGTCATCCGTGTTTCCAAGGAAGTAAGGAAAGCAGTTATTGGCTTTTTCCTTGTATTTGAGAGGATAACATCTGATCTCTTATACTTATTCGACTTTTTTTTGAGCTTCTTTTTGTTTTTTTTTCAAAAATATTGAATCATAACCGGAATCCAAAGATGGCATCCCACCCAAAGATTCCAAACACCAGAATCAAAGGGCGGATAAAAGGATCATGCGTGGATCACTTCTAATTACGGCGATCCAGTAACACAGGCAATAACAAGTTATCCGACGGTCAACTTCTATAAAGATACTTCACAATCGTTTCCATACACAGTCGATTTGAGTTTGGAACGCCACCGAATGTTAGTACCATACCGTCTGCTTTTGGATAACTATTTTTTTATATTTATACACTCCACTGCTCACCTGTTGCGATCTTACCTTAACAGAACCTATTCTATAAGAACCATTTTTCGTTGTCCTTTGATACAAAGGAGTCGGTCCCTAAAGACTGGTTGATGAAATATGGACCCCTGACTAAAGCGTGATTGACGGTTCAGATCCAGCGTCTGCTCTATACAATAACCGTGGAGGAACGTATCCCACATCATTAGAGCACTCCCATACGCTTCTACGTATTATCTGCTGTTGGGAGTACTGCTCAATTTTTTCCCCTCTTGCATCCATCTCGTTTTCGAGCGCTAACATTCTGCCCCCTATCCCTTTTTCTTTTCTATGGATATTAACCATTACTTTCGTAAAGTTGCTGTGGATGATATTCTATAATGAAATATACAACAAAATCTGAACTCAAAAATAGATAACTCCTGACAGACTCCCATACCTTTTTCGTTTGGTCTGCTGTCGGGAGTAATGCTCAATTCTTTCCCCCCTCTTGCATCCATCTCGTTTTTAAACGCAAACTTTCTGCCCCCAATCCTTTTTTTTCTATTATATGGATAATTTACCATTATTTTCGTAAAGTTGCCATGGGTGATATTCTATAATGCAATATATAACAAGGTATGTAACAGAATGTGAAGCCAAAAATAGATAACTCGTTTATTTATGATAAGCGATAACGTTAATCACTGCCACGATTCGTCTTGGAATTTCGCAGGATTGACCGCCATACTATAGATTTAACTTTCTTAGATGTGTACACAAACGGTTCAGATTGAGGGTCTGTGCTTGATCCGGTGGCTGCAGAGGATCGTGTCCCACACCATCCAAACGGTGATGAAAATGGGTTGGATTTAATTAAATCTATATTCATATTCATCGCCAAATTCCATACATGTAATTTATCCATATATTTATCAGATATAAAAAATTTAAATTTATATCTATATCCATCTAATTATCAGATATCTTTTTACTCATTTATAAATTGATCTTATAATCAAATCACATCCAAATTAAAATTAAAAAAAAAATAAAAATCTATAACATATTTTATTAATTGTTTATTTTTAACAAATAAAAATAAAATAAAAATAAAAAATGTAAGGGTTTAAGATACTCTAATTTTAGTGATTCATATTGAAATTATTACACAAAAGAATTTAAGGAGAATATATCAAATATAAAAATAAAAATAAAAATAAAATACAAGTACATCTCAAATAAAAATCCTCATTGCAGAAATAAATGTTAAATGAAAGCTTCAGAAGCATTCCGAACATTAAAATCATGGAGGAAATTATTAGGGAGATTAAACTTAGGGAAATGAATGATTTAAGGTGAGACTCATATATCTCGGATAATTGAGGATTTTATTCTGATGCTCAGGTCGAGTAATCGGATATAAATCAATACTCCTACTTATACCTATACCTAATCGGATTTTTTTAGATAAAACTCATACTCAAATTTGATTTTTGAATCAGGAACATACTTGCATGGAAGATATGAATGAGGGGCTTATGGTAGTTGACCCTAATCAACTACGAGAGGAGGAATGAACATACTTGCATGGAATTGTAGAAGTTTAAAATTTTCCAATATAATTTGACATCTAAAATTTCTGTTGGTGGCAATAGGTGCTGACCTTTTGTTAATCTCATACATGCACATAAATCTGGAAAGGAAGGTCAGGGGTTTCAAGACTTTTGCAATCATTGCTGAAGGAAAATCTCATCATTTTTCTTTTCAATTTTATTTTGATAGATAATATGATGGTTAGATTGTTCATATAAAAGATCATTCAATTTTAATTTTTATACAATGTTAAATCCATCGATTTCCACTCTAATTACCAGAAAGTCTCCATACAACTCCACTCATTTTTCCGAAGAAAAGCAAAATATACGTAATAAAAGAAATCAAACCTCTCAAAATAAATATAAACAATGAGTAGTTGATTACTGGAAGTGGAGGATAGGTGGGAAACGATAGGGGGCAATGAGTTTGATCTCGTCACGAAGAGATGATGTCCCGTGATGTCTTGCCCACATACCATGAAATTTGCGGATTCGTTCGCTTGTTTATTTGAAGAAGCATCGACTTATTTTTGAAGCCCCACGGAAGGATTGTGACATTGGGAAAAGCAAGCGACCACGTGGCGTGGCTTTGATCAAGTGATTATTATTGTGCCGCAAAGGGATGCTTTCCACGTGATTACCTGTCCACACATGAAGTCAAAAATATGCTGAAGCTGCGACGCTACGTGATCTGAAACGCAAGGACCTGATTCACATTGTAAATTAACGTTTGATGTAAAGAAATCTAATTATTAGATAAGAGGAATAAATTTGTAACATGAGTAAAGTAATCAGAAATGAGTGAAATAAATAAGTTGATTTATTTAAATATTTTAAGAAATTGAAGATATTCTACGGAAAGAATAGAATGATTTTAACTTAGGTTAAGTGAGACTTAATTTGGTGTAAGTATGGGTTGTATTAAGTGATAAGTTAAGTATTTAATCTAACACGACTTCACTTAACCAACCAACCAAAGAAGACTTCTGTGAGTTAGTGGATAGAGGGGGTATTTGTTGGTTTTAAATCAAAATATATTTTGTATCGGTGGAAGGTAATTCTGATAGTGATTTTGATAATTTTCTATCACTGTAAAATGATTTTTAAGTTGATTTTCGTAACTGTATTGATGTATTTGAATTTTATATCAATGTATTTTTATTTTTACAATGGTATATTTTTAATTTAAAGTGATAATGTCTTTTCTGAGTAGTGATGACTTCACCGTATATTAATACTTATGTTAAAAGAGTAAAAGGAAGACACTTGACATGGTGATTATTTGTAAATTTACTTTTTTTAGTTGCCTCCACGTGCTTTGGCAAAATGCATCATTTTGTATGTGTTTGTACTCACGTCTCCATATAAATAATTGGATTAATTTACACAAATGTTCCCAAATTTTCACTCATATTTCAATATGATCTTGGAACTTTTAAACACATCAACAACGTCCCTGAATTTTTTAATTGCGTCAATGTTGTCTCTCTGACACTCACTTATTTGAGGTCGGTTTTGCCCTAAATCCAGAATGAGAAAGTTAGAAAATGACAAGTACGTCAGATTTAATACTTGAGGGTTTTGATAGAGGTAGGAAACGTAGGGACGTCATTCAAATTGGAGACCACATGGAAAATTAGTGTATACGTCTGGAGACTTTCATGTAATTGTTGTAGATAATATTCATAGATATATGTAGTACTGTATATAAAATTATATACTCATTCGGAAAATATAAGACATGATCTAACTTAACATAATATTATTCAATTATATGACTTCCGTTTTAATAGAAGAAGGATATTATATGTGTATACTTTTCTATATACTTCTATATAAATAGAATATTTTCCATAATATTCAACTAAGTGCAACGCGTCTTCTGGCTGGAGTAATTAAGGTTGGTAAAGAACAACTTCCTATGAAACCTTGAGCTTCGATTATTGTAAGACAAATAATTGTCATTTTGCTTGGAAATGTCGGCACTCTCACTTTTACGTCATTGTTCGTGGAAAGTAGGGGTGAGTGGATGGCTGTACCTTCTTTGGTAATGTTTACAATTAAATAGTTTTATTAGAGTGGGCATGTTAATTACTCGAAGTTAGACTTAAAATAGATTCAAAGAAGATGCCAAACCAGCTGGATGACATGATATTAGATGAAAAGGGCAAAGCACAAAAGACCTTACCATCAAATTGGAAGTTTAAAATTTGAGTGGGTATGTTGCTTATGAGAAGTTAAACTCACAATATGCCTAACGAGATCGATGAAAGCATATTGAAAGGGTAAAATACAAAGGTGAAGAGATATGAGTTCACTTCATTTTTTTCGGTGGTTACATGAGTCAAATTTTATCATCTCGACGGTTACACTTTTTTGAAAGTGTAACCACTTAATTTTGTACCATATAAAAAGGACTCCTCACTTACATGGTGAAGAGAGTGCAATCAAGGGGAAATTTAATAGAGAAAACTTATATTTTTCCATACATTATGGATGTTAAAGATTAGATCCGTCCGCGGATATGCATTCATATCAAGTAAAATTGAATTATCAATCTCTTATTTTCATCTAAATGCTAGTTGATTTTTACTTTCTTGACTCTGTTACATTTCTACCAATATACAAAATTTTTGATGGCTTTCGTGGCCTTAGTAGCAGCCTTCAAGGCCCATTAGTGTTTAAGCTTTTTTTTGTTTTTTTGTTTGGTTCTTCTTGGTGGGGGTAGGGGTTGTTGATGCAATGGTACCATGATCATTAATTTTGATGATAACAAAACACGTGTCATTTAATATTTGTATTAAGTTTATAAGTTTCAGGATAATGCAAATGGACTCAAGTATGGAGGAGGAGCTCAAGCTTGCATCTACGGCAGATTGGAGGAACTTGATGGAGGAGAAGAAGCTTCGCTTGAAGCGAGAGCTTGAAGAAAGGAGAAGAAGAATATGATAGACCTATTTATTGTCTTGTACTTTTATCTTTATATTCTTTGCTCTTTATTTGTGTCTAGATGTATGTTAAAGAGCTTCAAAGTAACTAAACTATAGTCTTAGGAACACTTATTCAAACCTAGGTTACTTAAGCTTTTCGTAAAAAACTTAGAAAGATAAAATAGGCATCAGACAACCTGATCAGATGTTCAATTTGGAAATTAGATGTTTGATTTTTGACTTTAAGACGTCTAACTGTTTGATCAGACGTCCAAACACCTAGGTTGGACTTAATGCCTTTTGTCTGTTAATTTCCGATGATCAGCTCTTAGTCCAAACGTCTTAGAAGACATCTGATACCTTTGCCAGACGTTTAATTAGAGGACCGTTGACTTTATCAGCCTAATCTTAGAGGATTAACCTTAAAGTTGACCTACCTTCATTTTCAGACATCCATGGTGATCCTTAAACGTCTGATAAGTAGACGCTAGGCCTAAATAACCTTTTGTTAGATGATTATAGCCGTTTAGCTTTGGGAAATCTATTCCTGCAGTAGATTGCATTTCTAGGCATCTAGACTTTGCTCCAGACGACCAACCTGTCGTTTGACCAACTTATCCTAAAATCCTGTTTAGGTCTGGATAAAAACAAGAAACAAACTCATTTAGACTTAGATGTCTAACCTTAAGTATAGTCGTCTTAAAAGACATCTTTAGACGTCTATTCTGATCTAACACTGTCTAATTGATTCACCTTTCTAGATCAAACGTCCGACTATAAAATTAGACGATGATCTAGATGTCTGATAATAGATTCAGACGTCTGATAACTCTGTTAGAATCATAAATGACCCTGATCCTGCCTAATTTGCCTTGGATTTGGTTCCAACGGCTACCTAAGGCTTCCACAGCCTTCCTAAGGGTTCCTAAGCCACCTATAAATAGAGGAAGACCCTTCCTTTGTTACACAAACTTTGAGAATACATTTTCCATTCATATTGTGTCCTAAAGAAGATTAGAATTAAAGAAGAAAGTGATATTGCTCTCCAAACTTTCTAGCATCCACCCGAGAGCATCATCATGGTGCCGACTTCACGTCGCACTACTTCTATATAAGGGAAGTTCTTTTGCCTATAGGAGTTAGATTAATACTTATACTTTGTGACTCTATAGGATGCTTATTTATTTTCTTTGTTTTTGGTTGGGTATTTACTTTGTAAATTCCCATTTCCTTTGTGGGATAAAATACTCCTCGTGAAGAGGAGGGTTTGAGGTACGCTACCCTCGTTTAAGTAGCATTGTTGTAAGAGGTTAAGTCACCCTCATTTAAGTGACTTGATTAGTGGATTTGATCGACTCGGTTAATTAAGAAATCCTAAACCGAGAGATTTAGGTGGTGATTTTTACTCGAATTTAGACTCACACCTAAAAATATTTGTGTATTTGTAATTGTATTTTTTTGTTTGATTGATATAATATTTTTTACATTATTTTTCGTATCACGAAAATCTTATCCTTTCTTTATAGAACCTACGGGGATGGAAGTGAGGGTTGGATCTCGTAAGGGGAAATTGTGTGTATGTACATTCCAATGTATCTAATTTTAGAGAGAAACGAAGGATTCATGCGGATAGAGAAAAATTTTCAAAGTCACTTGCGTCTCATGCTGATGTAAAAAAGCAAAAAAAAACACAAAATCTTTCGGGATCGAATCTAGAGAGAATATCCCAACGACTAAAAGGCGACGAATACATCTACTTCCGATTTTTTTTTTCTGTATATTTATATTTTGATGGGCGCTGCGATGCCCACGTAGTTTCTCTTCCACTTCACCGCCCATTGATCGGCCCACTCACTTTTATCCCTACGTGGAAAGCCCCCGATGCATGGAGAGCAAAAAGGCAACGACTAAAAAGCTTACGATGTTGGAAACTAAATTAATTAATAAACATTTCCAATCCGAGCTGTACGGTACATTGGACGCTCTCCTCCTCTTATCTCCCATCTCTTTATATAGAGGAGGAGTCACCGGTCTCCCCTTGCCATCGACTCCCTCCTAAACCCGTCGCCTTCTCCTCCCTCCCATCACCTCCGGTGGCCAAGGCGAGGCCGTAGAGGCCGAGGAGCGATACCCGGCGGAATCCGTCGGGATCATCGGTATGAATACCAGTCCTTGAGTTTCCTTTACTTCTTAATTTTCCTCACCAATCCAGTTTGCATTTCCATGAGCTGCATGAATTATGGATATTGGAGATATGTTTTTTTAAAAAATTATTTGTGGAGTTTGGTGCAACATCCTGGGGATATGCCACGTATCTCATGATCTTATCCGGAGTTCTTGGTGGGTGGGTGGGGTTACATAAAGCATTTTCTCAGTTGTCAGATGAATTATAAGGTTTGAGGATTGATGCCTCATAATTTAAGTCTAAGTGGATTGGGTTGGGCCCATTCGGTCTATGCATCCAGCGTGTTGTTGAGGTCAGTTTTATTCAAATAGGCTTGGATGGATTTGGGCCCCCGAGGTTATTGTATCATCTTTTTTTGCAGTTTTTGTTCCTTGGCAGAAATGGTCCAATCCTTTGAGAGGGTGCTTTGAAGTGAGAGAGGGAGAGAGGGAGAGAAAAATATGGTGGGGAAAAAAGAAGAGACCTCGTGATATATGCTAACTATCAAGTGCTTGGTATGCCTTGGTCTTCCTTTTTCTGAATAATTGTTTTCTCTAAGCTCTGCCTTCTTGAATTTTTCCTTTCTGAGGTGTTCTCCCTTTAAATTCTCAACTGTGTTTCCCTGTTTTGCCTGTAATTTACGACCTAATTCTATAGCTACTTTCTGTACTGTTCACTTTTTGCCTGTGTTTTAATTTCAGAAATTGTTTGTCAAGTTGAGCGGGCAAAATGGCGACTATTACTTTATTATTATTATTATTTTTTTTTTTTTTTTTTTCTATCTGTTGATTTTGTTGATCTCATTTTTCATGTGAGTTTGCTTTGCTAAGTCCAGTTCCATATTTTTCAGATATCTATTCAGTGAGAGGGGAGATACCCACATCATCAGATCATCATGAAGGCCCTAATTCTCGTCGGTGGATTCGGGACCCGTCTGCGGCCTTTGACGCTCAGCGTGCCGAAGCCACTCGTTGATTTCGCCAATAAGCCCATGATACTGCACCAGGTAAGTCCTGTGTGCTGATTCACTCGTTGGAAACCTCTTCATCATCGTTGTCTTGGTGCCTGTTTTAATAGGCTCTGATGTTTGCAACCTTGTGGACCTATTAGTGGATTCATTAGAATCCAGTTGTTTGAAACCTACTCCTGGATATAGAATATTAAGTGGAAGATTAGTCACTTTATGTTGGATTGTAGTTGAGGACACTTTCACCCATTTGAGAGGAATCTTCCAAAAGTCACGCCATCTTCAATTTGGTCAACTTCCATGTGGCACATGCTTCTCTTCATTCTATACTGTTCTCTGATAGGTGCCATAATACCTACCTGATTTTCCTGTTTCCACTTAAAGATGGTCTATTTGCATTCTTTGTTCAGATCGAGGCTCTAAAAGCTATTGGAGTTACCGAGGTTGTTTTGGCCATCAACTATCAGCCAGAGGTATGATTCTGAGAAGTTGCTTTCTGCCTAAACTGATGGTTAAATTACGTGAGACCACATGTTGGATTTTACCTAACAAGAGAGTCTCAAGAGGGTCCCGCGGATATTTCGCAGGTGATGCTCAACTTCTTGAGGGAATTCGAAGCGAAACTAAGCATCAAGATCACCTGCTCCCAAGAGACTGAGCCTCTTGGGACTGCTGGACCCCTGGCTCTGGCCAGGGACAAGCTGATCGACGAATCGGGAGAGCCCTTCTTCGTGCTTAACAGCGACGTGATCTGCGAGTACCCGCTCGCCGAGATGATCCAATTCCACAAGGCACATGGTGGTGAGGCTTCCATCATGGTAACCAAGGTATGAAAAAAAAAAAAAAAAGGATTCCCTCAAAAAGGGTGACTTGAGGGCTGTTGGATGGTTCGCTAACTTGGTTTACTGACAGCTGTTGTGAACTCTGATTCATTAATTTCAAGCATCCGAGGGAAACCCGCGCTTGAATGGAACGAGTAAATGAATGAATTCCATGACCATTATGATAATTGATCGAATCAATTCTGTAGATTTGTCATCTATACTGGATGGTTTTATTGTATGGACTTAATGGACTTCCTTTTTATCTGGATTGCAGTTGGATTCGCTATGGTACTCCCGTTCAGTAATTTCTCAGGACAGATTGGTTAATGATCTAAAGTCGGAGAATAATTCAGATTTACTGACATAACCTAATCAAACCCAAACATGCTCAATAAAATTCACACCATTTACAGCCATATTTGCAATTGCCTTCCTGTTATTTTATACCGTTTGGAAAAAAGGATGTCCTTGTACAATAAATAGGGCGGTCGTCGGTTATTTCTCGTCTTTGTGAAATTGTGGGAGAGCTTTCAATTCAAAACCAATTGGCTTGATTGGAGGGGCCCAACGTCAATATATGAAACATTGGCACCATTTCCTAAACACAATTTGTCAATGAGCTGAAATTGGAAATTAATTCAGTTCTTGAATCGAGAAATTAGAAATGGAACATGTTTGACAAACAAATTCTGGACCGTTTACGGCCATAATTCCAAATCTATTGCTTCCGCTGTTGTGAAAATTGGTCAAGTTAGGTGAGTAGGCGGTCGACTACTTCTAGTCGAAATCCTAACCGATCGAATAACCCATACTTGGGCACATAATTGGTAGGTTCGACCACTTAACCGAGTCTGAGTAGTTGATCTACTTGGTTGCCTATGCACTCAATTTCTCCATAGAGGTTCTCCTGCTATTGTCCGACCTTGCCGGTGCTGCTGCTTTCTTGCTTGGCTGCTTTAGCACTTCGATTCAATTTCCTACCTCTCCTCCCACTTTAAAGTTTAAATAATAGTTGTTTGAATTATTAAATGTAGTTTACCAAGGATCAATTAGGTTATTGCTTTGGTTGTTTTATCTTGTTTCTTGCGGAAGAAGTTAAAGTTTCCATAATTTTTTATAATTAATTATTAAATTTTCATAATCTTGAGTTTGAAATTGATTTACTTTTATGTAATGATATATTTTACTTGTTGATATGTATACATTTAAAAAATACCTAATTGAGTACTCCTCGACTACTCCCCCGCATACCGTATACTTAGTTAGTGAGTTGATCGAGTGAATATCAACTATCAACTTTTACAACATTGATGCCTTCTTCTTATGTCATATTTTCACATCTCCATGCTTGCAACAATACAGGTGGATGAGCCATCAAAGTATGGTGTTGTGGTCATGGAGGAGGAGACTGGAAAAGTGGAAAAATTCGTGGAGAAGCCAAAGATATTTGTGGGCAACAAGATCAATGCGGGGATCTACCTCTTGAACCCGTCCGTGCTCGACAGGATCCAGCTCAGGCCCACCTCGATCGAGAAGGAGGTCTTCCCAGGGATCGCCTTGGAAAATAAGCTTTTCGCCATGGTCCTTTCTGGCTTCTGGATGGACATTGGGCAGCCAAGAGACTACATCTCGGGCTTAAGGCTCTACTTGGAATCACTTCGCAAGAAGTCCCCTTCCACTTTGGTTGTTGGGCCCCACATTGTCGGAAACGTCATTGTCCACGAGACGGCCGTCATCGGTGATGGGTGCCTCATTGGCCCCGACGTCGCGATCGGGCCCAATTGCGTGGTGGAATCAGGTGTGAGGCTATCTAGGTGCACGGTGATGCGTGGTGCCAGGGTCAAGAACCACTCCTGTGTGTCCAGCAGCATAATTGGCTGGCACTCAACTGTCGGTAAATGGGTGCGAGTCGAGAACATGACCATACTTGGCGAGGACGTGCACGTGTGCGACGAGATCTACAGCAATGGAGGCGTGATCCTCCCACACAAGGAGATCAAGACCAGCATCCTCAAGCCTGAAATAGTCATGTGAGTTGAGGAACACTCCTGGGCAGCAATGGATTTTGGTCTTCTCCGTCGCCTTTTCGTCGCTAATTATGTGAAAGTGTAGCTTAAGTTGGTTTCTGCATGTTTTGGTTCTCCAAATCCCTTGCTTTTGGTTAGGTTGGAAACATGCCTATGTTTCTTGTAGGTTGGTGATGTTTTCAGATTGAAGAGTCTGAGATGCCTATGTAGATTCACAGATATATAATGTAGTAAGATTTCATGTTTATTGTGAAGTTGTTATGATATTTATATAAATCTCTTAAGCTTCTGTTGATGCGATGTGTAGCATAAGTTGGGTACTGTTAATTCTCTTAATTTTTTTTGTTAGGTTAGAAACATGTCTGTGTTTCTTGTGGGGTGGTGGTGTTCTCAAATTCAAGAATCTGATCTGCACATTGATGGACGTATAATAGCAAGATTTCAAGTCTATTGTGTTTTGCTGCCTATGTGATGTGTAGCTTAAGTTAGTTTCTGTTTTTATTGATAATTTTTAGGTTGCATGGAAACATGTCTATGTCTCTTGTGGGTTGCTGGAATTTTCATATTGAAGAATCTGAGTTACCCATCTAGATTGAAAGATATATAATATAGTAATATTTCATGCATTTAGTATCAAAGTTGTTTCTTTTTTATGGTGGAGGTTCTTACCTCTAATGGATGTATGAATATTTCTTCTAGGTTAGTGTTATCAGCTTCGAGAGTCCAATGTCTAGATAAATCCATTGATTGATGGTAAGTTTTAATGTTTATTGTGATATTTTGGTGATGGATATCCATGTTTGTTGCTTTCTCTGATGGTGAACTTTTATCTATGGATTTTCCCTAAAATTTTTTCATTTCGTAGCTGCTCTCCATTAACATTTTGGAAAGAGGGGGATTTGTATGACTTAGTGTGTAAATAAATAAGGCACAAGTAAATATGCAAGTAACAATATAAGCCATCACCATATTGAAATTCGTGCAGTATGTTCGATAGATATATCACAACAAGAACATAATTAGGGATAAAAAAATGATATATTTAAATTCACAAGAAACTATAATTAAATCAGATGTGATACGCATGAAAATAAAGTGAAAGTTAGAAATACCAAGATCGAATTTGTCGGAGTGGGCACTATAAACCTAATTAGTGCAGTATAATAGTAGTCAAAGTAAATCTTTGAAAAAGGTGAATCTTTTAATTATTTTATGTGAAAATAGTGGTATGTGGAACTCTTTCAGTTGCATTGCATACAAGACTACCATTTGGTCAGAGAATCATGTGGTTTGGAGCAAAGATAAGGACTAGAGAGTGGTAATGCACCAAGTAAAATTAAACATTGCCTTTTAATGACTAATCTTTGTTACTCTTGATTGTGGAATTGGATCCAACCACTGACTTATTTCCTTCCATAGGCGACTAATTAAATAGATAGCCTTTTTCGTGTTTCCTTGAGAATTATGGAAGTATATTCTATGATGGCTTTGGGGGAGAATGTGGGCCCCCCATGAAGGAAAATAAAAGAGAATAACAAGTGAGATCGTGCAAGGGAAGGACGGAGGTGCACAGAAACAGGGAGACTAAGGCATTGGCTTTGGTAGAGAGAGATCAAATTTATGAGAAGGTTCCCTAACTTGGGCTTATTAAAAGAGAGATGGGATAGCCTTTGTTTTTCTTTGCATGAGAATGGGGGAAACATCCTCTGTTTGTATTTTTAGGGGTTGCCCTCCCTAAAAAACAAAGAGGGTTCCCGAAAGAACAAATATCATCCAATGTGGCCCAAACTAGCATTAAGTGCCTAACCTATCAAGAAAACATAGGCAGAGGGGAGATGAACCGTAAGGTAAATGGACCCTAAAGATTAAGAGAATCATATATTGCTAAAAATTTAAGGGAAAAAAAATGATATGAAGGGGGGGAAGGAGAGAGAACAAGAACAAAGATTAGGAGAATCAAAAGGGAACCAATACAAAAAAAGAGAAAATTGTTTTCTGCGTGTGTGTCGGCGGGGGGTAGGGGTGGTGGTTGCTGTGGCGGTTTGAGATCAAGGACTCATGGGGGTTCGGTTGCGATTGGAAAGCGAAGCGCACGTGTGCTCTATCTCTAAGGCGAAGTGGGCCTTGATAGGAGAGAGGGCGTGCTTAGTATGTTGGGTTGGGCCTTCCTTGTGGGCTGGAGCTTAGTGGTGTTGGGCTTAAGAGATTGAGAAATAAAATATAGGAAACAAAAGTAAAATGAGGAGAGGAGAAAATAGAAGAGGTTTGGGAAATTGAGAAAACAAATACCACTGGGCCTACCGGACTCAGCCCGGTTGGATGGTTCAAGTTCTATTTCGAAATTAACGGGAATCGGTCTTGGATTACGAATATGATTCATTTATTAAATGGATTTAGCTTTAAGCTAAGGTGATCCAAATACAACTTTGTCCATTTAAGAGGTTACCTTAAGATTTAATGTGTTGGTTGAATTATATTAAAATATATCATATATGTATATATATTCATATTATCTATCAAAATATATATCATATATATATCATATATTATATATGAAATAAATATTGACTGTCCCTATTATTTTTTAACTAACAAAACTTTAACTTCTGTGTCCCCTACAACCGTAAGTTATGCAATGTAATCTTACAATCTCGTTCAAATTATATATAAAGCATTAATTTCTTATTATGGAGAAAACATGAACATCTAAATTTAAACTAAATATAAATATACAAGACAGGTACTTTTATTTTTATTATAATTTTTTCTTACTTGATTACATTTGATTGACTTGTCATATACTATATATCTTAAATATTCAAATCAAATATTTGTAATGCATATAAGTAGGTCATTTTGATCGGATAAGTACCTACAAATACTTAAAAGATATTTTAACATAAATAAAAAAATTATAATAACTAATTATTTATATAATTGAAAAGATAATTATCTTTTACAAGTTATTTTTTCTTATATGTATATAATCATATTATTTTTATACTTTCAAAATAATTGTTAATGTGAAATTTCACTTACATATTATTATATATATATAAATAATTAATTAATTAAATTATAAATAAATAAGCCCCATCCGCTATGAGTTTATTATTTTTTGGGTTAGATTATACTTAGGCGAAGAGAATTTATTTTGAATGAAGTCTTAAGTTATTTTTTAACCTGTTTCTTAAATAAATTTGGAACAGACCGAATCTAACCCGAAGAATCCAACCAAATGCCCATCGCTAAATTCCACGCTTCCGTACTTATTATTAGCTTCGAGATCGGGGAATCACGTAAGCCAGCGGGTTATGTTAATAGAAAAATGAAAAACCAACGCAAGTTTACACTGCCAAATCGACGCACGTCTCCCTCCCAAGTTTACAGACGCACGTCTCCCTGTACCCCTGTGTTGATGTGTGCTGAGGTGTGGTGGACCTTCTACTTCTGCGTCGACGTGTGCTGAGAGGTGAATGACGAAATGTGCCGCTGTTTATGCTCACAATCGATTGTGCGGTGATGTATGTCCTGACGAGCAACAATAGGAAAGAAAGATCACGTGGTTACCTCAGGCTAATGTGGGTCTCCATTATGCTCCCCTTTAACCTGTGGTTTCCTTCTCTCACCTTAGCCTGTGCTGTGGTTTGTCCTTCGGTCAGTGAGCTTGTCTGTGCGGGAGTCGGGAGTGGGAACAAGAGCGAGGCAGTGAAATGGGGAGAAGCTCGTTTATGGTCAAAATGTTTTCGGGAGAGAGGTAGAGTGATTTTTATAGTGGGTCACGTGAGTGCATACCATTGGCCTTATATGTACTATTATCCATATTAATATGGTTGGTTGAACAAAAAAAATTTGGATGACGTCATCCACGGTCCTCGGCAACAGCAGACGACGTGGACGGTGGAGTTGGCGAGGTGAGAGATTCACCGTCTAACTTTACTGCATGGTTAACTCAATAATTGAGGCAATTGAACTGCTTATAAAAAAAGAGTTGCCTTGGCGTAGGGTTGAGGCAGAAGGGTGGTGGCCGAAGGGAGGAAGAGATGGAGGAAGGGATCCACTACTTCACTCTTAATACCGGAGCAAAGATACCCTCGTTGGGAATCGGGACATGGCAGGGCGACAGGGGCGCTGCCGGCAGCGCTGTCCTCAACGCTATTGTCACCGCCATTAAAGTATCCTTCCACATCCATCTCATTCTCTTTAATTGAATTTTTGATGTTCTTGCTGTTGCGTTGATACGTAACTATCAACTAATGGGGAATTTCATGCTAACTATATATATATATATATATATATATATGCCTTGTAAAGACGAACGAGCTTGAAGCGCGTGGTGCTATTGTGGTATTTTCCTGAATGTTTTTTTTTGCAATCAGCTCTTTTCTTTTGCATGGAAAATCGGCCTTTGTGACAGCGTTGTCGACAGATGTCAATACTCCTTTTCTACATTTTCCTTCTTTGTTATTGTGTTCAAAAATCAAGAGTGATACCCACCAGGATACGCCTGACGAGTACCCCTGATTTTGACAGGAAAAATTTAGGTTCGAATCTCCATTCTTATATTACCGAAGGGATGGCATATTGAGGTGGTTAATATCTCCTATTTGATTCTGTGATATTGAAACAAAAACAATAAAAAATATCTGGGTCATTAAGAAAAAAAAAGGATATATATATATATATATTTGTGTGTGTCACTGAAAATTATCAAGGTTATTTTTTTAATGTTATTAAGAAGCTTAAGCTGTAAATGTAAATGCTATCTCGTTATTTTTTTTTGTTAGTCTAATAACATCGGTTAGGAAAAAATTTACTCAAATTAAGTTAAAAATATTAATTTTGAAGGGAAATCAATGGTGGTAATTTAACTCATCTTTAGGAATGGATCGGATAAATGGGATTTACTCGGGATGCAGATCTCCTCCTTTTCCTTTCCCCTTCCGCTCGACCTCTCCATCGTCAGCAGTGACGTCCACATCTGCGAGCTGATCCCCCTTCCTCTTCCTCCTAGTGGATTTGAGACACCGAAGATAATGTTTGGATGTGGGATGGTGAATTGGGAATCTTAGGAGGATATTTCTGTCATTCTTTTAGGATGTATTTGGCTGCTTCATTTGTATTCTCACATAAAAGAGGATTTCGACTTCTCTGTTTCTGTGAAAGTTGAAAGCCTCGAAATCAGCTTTTACCTCTCAGTTGAGAGCGAGTGGACTTGATTTTCAGAATCAGAGTGTAGGGAGTGAGGAATTTTCCATGTGGGTTTTAATCCACCGGTAGTTTTTTTTGCAAGAATTCGATTACATGTGAACTGGACTAGCAAATTATAATCCAAGCATCCACCACCCAGCTGAACAATATAGTTCATGATTTGGAATCTTGTAATCCTGTAAGTTAGATGCTGAAAAAAAAAAAAAAAATCCAAAAAATCTGATTTTAAAACAAAATCTCATATCCATCATTCCTTGACTTGGAGGGTATGTTTTTACAGGAATTTCAAATCCTTGTGAGATCTTTTCCCCAAAGCACCCAAAGTAGTTACAGGATAAATTGATTGGTGGGATAAGTCAGATTAAGGTTTTTGGTTGTAATGGGGACAGTGGGTTTGATGTGATAATTATAGCTGTAGCAGAGACTAAAATGTTTTTTCTCACGTCATCGAAAGTTGAAAAAACTTGTGATGGAAATTACTGCATTGGAATCGGCATATCTAACTTTATCCCCCATGTAACCCTTAAGACAAACCCTCCAACGTGCCGAGTTATCCCACAACCAAACACTACTTCAGAGACTCGAGACCATTGCATCATTATCAATTTTTAATATTGGGCATATACTATAGATTGCGATCATGATCCTGATAAAAATGTCAAGCAGAGGACTCCTTGCTTAAAAGATGGCATATATACATGCCCCTTAGGTGTCTTCAGTGATTCTTCTGTTCATGACTCCCTTGAGCACAATATTGCAATTAGAGTTAACCTTCAGTTTAATATGTTGTCTATGCAGGCTGGATATAGGCATATCGATTGTGCTCGATTTTATGGAAATGAGAAGGAGGTAACAGCATGGTTTTCCGCCAGACATGTTAGACATGTGTTCCTTGTTCTTATTGTGCAAATTTTAGAAGAAGCTATCTTCAATTGCTTTTTTTTTCTGTGACTTTCCACACTTTTGCGCATAATTTAATATTTCAGATCACAACCACTGGTATTAAATTACTTATCAGGATGCCCCTGGTTGATCCCTTGGGATTTCAGACAGGAAATAACCTCCTTAATATTGCAAAATCCGCTCAAATTTCATCTCTCCTGACCAACGTGATATTCCATTAATGCAACATTATCTCAAGGGTAAGGCTATTTTGCCATCTATGCGAGGTAGTAGACACGGACATACATTTCTAGTAGTTACTCAAAACTAAGGATATGATTTTCCTGTATAGGATTCTTCAGTTTTTCCATTGCCCCATTAGTTCTGTTGTTTCAATATAATCTGAATTCTCATCATGGTATCATCTTAAAGGAGATGCAAGATATAAATGAAGATATAGTAGTTAGCCTTCAGGTAATATTTTTCCAATAGCAGAATTACAGTAACTCCATTCATGTCTCTCCTCTTCCAACTTATGTGAATCATGCCTAGGTAATATTTTTATGGCATGTGTTATATATCCCACCATCTGATCGTGGCATATCCCATTCAACTGGGTTAATTTCTGACCTTTTGTTATATTAACATATATCACAGGTTGGTCTGGCTTTGAAGAAATTGTTTGAGGATGGAGTTGTTAACCGTGAGGATCTATTTATAACTTCCAAACTCTGGTACCGTTTATTCTCCTGTCTAAAGTCAGTTCAGAAGTTGAAATGTTTGAGTCCAGAAAAATCTGGATGATTTATAATATTTGATTGTGGTAAAACCAATTCAGGTGTACTGACCATGGTCCAGAAGAAGTGCCAAAAGCCCTAGATTTGACTCTAAAAGATTTGCAGCTAGACTACGTGGACCTTTACCTGGTAAAACATATCATTTCATGCCAATATAACTCATAATCAATGTTATTACAATTTCATCTGTATATTGTTTCATCATCCTTCTCAATATGTGCAAATAACCTGCATTTGCTGTTTCAATTGTATCTAATTCATGGGCACTATCTCATCAAAAGCTAGTATTTATTGCACAGAAACAATATTGAGTTCTGTTCTACAAGACTGTGTGGCTTATTTGCATTCTAATGAATGGAACTATCAACACCTTGAGGAGTTGCAGCTATTCTTGAGAGTCTTTTATTTTTTGTTAAGCATACATAAATTCATATGTACATATATAAAGAGGAACGAGCTTGCGTCAAAGTTATCTTCTGTGAGAAGACGAGAAACTTCTTGTACACACTACGTCCATGGAATTCAACCATATAGATTTAGAGAGCATCCTTTAGATAGAGTATTTACAAACAATCATGCAAATCAGGTGCAGATATCACAACCTTTTAAGCAACTCAAATAAATATATCTATGGATGGCTAAATCAAAATTTATGTTAAAAAAAATGTGCATTGTATGTCTAATTGTATGCTTTTTTGTTGCAACTCTATCAGAATGATATTCTTTCAATCCAGAGAGTCAGATTTCACAAATACAATACATATATTCTTACAATTTCTCACAGAAACCATTTCTTACGAGATCTCTCCACCATGAGAATACATTCATAAAGAAGCCTCTTGTTGAGGCTTGTTCCATCTTTTACTAACGCAAGTATTTCATGCAAAGTAGTTGCACAAAACGGTAAAATTGGGAGATCATTTATTTTTTGACATTTATGAATTTTCTTTCTTACCAAGTGGTCGAGGCCCTTAGAACATGAACCTTGACTCAACAAACAATCATAGAGAATATACGCATGAGATTTGATGACCCAGTTCCACCAAAGAAAAGTGTACGTCTAGAGGGAGGATAATGCTCTCAATTTTCACTAGTAGTTGAATGGCACAAACTCTCTGATTACGTAAACCCTAAAAGCTAGTCTTCCCCCAGTATTTATAGGGTGGACTTCCCTCAGTTGTGGGCCTCTTTTTCTGTTCTCATAATCTCAGGATTCTGCTATAAATAGCATGTGGCGTAGTAACTGATAGGCGATCATAAGTCGGTGCCGTACTTCGCATGATTCCTTCTTGATTGCAGCGTTGGTTGTCACCTAGACCTGGAGCGACCTGCCATTTTGCTAGTTACACGGACCCGGGTAAACGAGTTTGTCCTGGGGTGTCGGGTTTTCATTATTTTCCAGGTAGTCGGTTCCTCCGCACGGCCCGACTCGTGGCATGATCTTTCTCCCCTCATCACCAATCTAGAGGCACTTGTTTCTCCAAACTTAATCTAATTTGCCACAAGTTCTAGCCTTCATGCCATTTTTTCTGCATTACCAACCATGTCAAAACTGGAACTTCTAATATTTTATTCTTCACTTTGACTTGGAAAGATCCATTGGCCATTTCGCGTGAAGAATGGTACAAGCATTGCACGCGAATACTTCACATATGGTGCTAAGGACGAGGACATCTCTCCAGAAGATATCATCCCACCAAACATACAAAGTACATGGAGAGCTATGGAGGAACTCTATGACTTTGGAAAAGCCCATGCAATTGGAGTTAGCAACTTCTCTACCAAGAAATTAGCAGATCTATTGGATTTTGCGTGCGTGCCTCCCGCTGTTGTTCAAGTGGAATGCCACCCTGGATGGCAGCAGGAGAAGCTCCACTCTTTCTGTAAATTGAAGGGCATTCACCTCTCTGTAAGTTGCAGTGCTTATGTTTTCCTTTTTAACTTGCTATATAAGTCCTTAAACAACAAGATTGGTCCTTAAAGCATCCCGTCTCCATTTTTGTCGTTTGTTCTAAAAATAGAAGTCTTGTGCCCAAGTTGTATGTTGTAGAACAATGTGTACGATTGCGACTAAATGAATGCGAAAGTAGTATCAAAACTAGGCATGAACAATCTTACAAAAGGTAGGGAGGGAGGGTCTTGAAAAGAAGTAGAAGAATACAAAAAAGGAGAAAGTTCTTCATGAGTCGAATGGGATGGCTTTTCTGGTGCCCTAAAAATGAGCTGATTTTCCGTTCAGTTCTCTGCACCTTTTTTTCTGTATTTCTCTTTAGAAGATTTTTTGAATTTTCAAATTCTTTGTTATTGGGAGAATATACATTGAATTTTGACAACTAATTTTAGAAGAAATCCAGTGCAGGGGCCAATATGAACAGGATGCCATCTCATTGTATTTCTCTTAGTTGAAAAGCTGACATCCATTTGCCTGGTACCTTTCAATATATGTTCTCTCCATCTTAGCACTAATCTCCTCATCCACCACCATACCCCCCTCGAATAGATTGATTCCACCTCCTCTTATTCCATTAACAATCTAATGTGAGTAATAGTACTTCTATCGATACCATGACTCCCTTTATTATGTTGCATCAAGCAAAAATTTGAACTTATTACCTGATTTGTCCTATTTAGTCCATATGAGGTGCCGTTTGGGTGGGGGAATTGCCTCCCTCAATTCCCCATTTGGTGTCTTTTATTTTGGAACCACACCATTCTAGACTTAGGGGTGCAATTTCGGCTATGGAATTATCTAATTCTGTCTATTCTCCCTTTTTAACTAATTTTGTCCTTATTCCACCAAACAAGCACCCCAAGCAGAATAGAACTCCCTAATTTTTTTAACAGGACAACAAATCCAACCAAACGCTAAAACTCTTCAGTTCCTGTTACTTTTAATTTTTATTCCTCCTAATAATTCCCCTTATCAAATGCCACCCTGACATCCAAATTCCAAACAAGACTATTCCTTTGGAAATGCCGTTATTCTATCCTTCTTCCATCACCCTTCTTTCAATTTTTCCGGGATGGTTGGTCATACCTTCTTCCTTCTCCCAAATTTTCCTTATAGTTTGTGCATGTTCTATGTGTTTTTTTTCAGGGTTACACCCCACTTGGTTCACCTGGCACTCTCAGCAACCTTCTCAAAGATCCCATTCTGACTACAATTGCAGAGGACTTGAGAAGAACTCCAGCACAAATTGCCCTTCGTTGGGGACTCCAGAGGGGGCACAGTGTAATCCCCAAGAGCACCAGTGAAATTAGAATCAGGGAGAATCTTGAAATCTTCGATTGGTCCATCCCTGAGGACATGTTGGCAAAGATCTCTGCAATCAGGCAGGCAAGTGCAGCTTCTTTCCACAACTGAGCAGTTTTTTTCTAGATTTAAAACAATAGATTTAATTTATACTAACACCTTTTTCTATCTCAAAATTTTCTTTTTTGACCTCCTTGTCTTTTCCTTGCTAAATGCCCTTTTCGTGTAAGAGAGAAATATTCTTGAACCTCTTTATCTTCTTCCAAATCCAGGGAAAGCTCATGAGAGGTGAATTCTGCATTAGTGAGAGAAGTGGTTACAGAACCCTCGAGGAGCTTTGGGATGGTGAGATCTAATCCCATATCCTTACCTGTCCATGCTATCTATCCTAGTTAATTGGATGGGAGGGTTCTTATATGATGCAAGTTGTAATATCCATGGGCTTGGAATAAATTGTAAAAGGGGACAATGCTGTCGACTGTATCTTTGACTCGTGCAAATTGCAAATTAATGTTATTTTAGTTTTTGTTGCCTATTGTTGTTGCATTTTAAGAAGCCGACATACAAGTCCTTTTGTTAAAACTCGAACTCGAACGCTTTTTTTTTCTTAATACAAACCCAAATAGTACGGGTTTGGATTACCTATTTTATTGAGCTCACAACTTGAACAGTTCATTGCCAGAAGCATTTGTTTTGGAATGCATTAATTCATCGAGGGCGTGTGCATTGACTCTGAAAGTTACGTGCCTATAGATTTTAAGCTACTTTAAAGTATCATTGTATTCACTTGACCTTTCTAGTTTCTTTTCTTCTCGTTTCGGTCAGAAGAGTTCAAAATGCAATGCTTACCTGTTATTTTTTGACTGGGATTGATTAATTTTAAGAGAAATCTTAAAAAATTCACCGACATATTTACATCCTGCATGTTACGTTACTGAATGTAGCATGTTAGCTTTGGATGCTATATCGTAGTTTTATTCTGTGCAGGATGAGCGTCATCATTTTTTTTTCTCTAAATAATAATAATAATGAATATTAAACGGCAACACGTATCACATATTAATACCTGTGCAATGCCATAATAGCTATGATATAAATACTTAGTGCCACAACCCATCATCCTATATCTTATACCTAGAAGGGTTTAGAGAACCTAGTGATGATTAGAGTCTAAATCGGAGTCCCATGAGAAAAATTTACTTTGATAATTTATTGGGTATGAATTTCATAAACTCAAATGACCACCTAAAATGTTTAAATATAAGTTGTTAACTAATAATTCTTAATTCTTTATATCCTACTATTTATTTTCATAAATTTTTTATGTATGACTATTTTTAGGATATTACAACCTTGAAATCCTAACATCTTTATCAAGATTCAATCAATCGATCAATATGCTTAAAATAGGAGTAGTAGTTCCATCTCATGGTGTATTCTTTAACCATCTCAAAGGTATCCCTCTCCTCTTACCAAAGGGAGTTTAACTCCGATATCATCTATAACGACTTGAGCCTAAGTTTTTCCTATTTAGATTCAAGTTTAACTCAAGTAGTTACATGTAGCATCTATACAATTGGTCGTCCTCATCTACCTTCCACCTATTTGCCTATATCCATCCTTCACCTAATTATCGCTTCTCCTCTTCCCTAATAAAAACTCGACTTTGTTACAAAGAAACAATAGTTGGTATGCTATAAGTGAAGAAGGCAACTATTACAATACCAGAAAAGAGCTTTATTGCTCCCTATGAAACCTCTCTATCATTGGGAAATCATATTTTATCATGACCAAGTTACTGGCTGCTCTCAACCTTTTGACACTAGTTAGCGAGGATCCAATCGATCGTCAAAGACATCAGTGACACTATCGTATTCAGTAATGTGGTGTAGGCCTTCATGTCTACTTCAAAATATTATTCTTCAACGCTTCTTCTTTTCCCTATTTTGTTTTGTTGTGTTTTATTGTCCCTCCCTTTTTGAGGGGGCGAAGGTGTTCCTCCCTCTTTGAGGGAGTGTTTCGATTGTCGCCTTCTTCATTTTCCTCTGTAGTTGCCTAATATTCCATTTCCTTTATTAGAAGTACCTACCTTTTAGAACAAATAAAAAAGGCATGTCATAAGTGAAGATAACCTTGGGTGAACCATGTTGCGTCCATGCCTCATTTTTCTTTTTCTCCTCTTGTCTTTTGCCACCACTTAAAGGGCAAAGGGATGCAGAAGTTAGGAGTTATGTACATGAGTTTCTCAACCAATATTATTGATTTTATTTTTATAGAGCTAGGTGTTTGAAAAGTATTTTTGATTATCTGGATTGGATGCAACGGATAAGGTAAAACGATACAAATTAACGAGAAATGATAGAAATCCATAAAATTGGTTTAGTGTTAAGATGACTTTTTATGCCAAAATCATGGACTTAAGTGAACATATAAGAAATCCAAGTAAAGAAGACAAATAGTAAGGTTACATAATCACCTCTTCACATTAGATGAAGAAGTAAAGGTATGCTTGAATTTCAAAGCCCTTGATTTTACTTTGAGAAATCTACATTTTCGGAATCACTTCCTAGTCGATTATGCAGATGTGGCTAACCAATGGACTCAACTAACACACCATTTAAGACTAGTTAAATAGGGTAATTTAATAAGTTACTTCCAACAACAGGAAGGTTTTAAGTCTGATTCTTACTCCTCAAATTAGCTAATCGACGTGTAGTTGTAAGTTCATACGCTCCAAATTCCACTTCGGATGGTACCCGTCCACCCACACCATCCTATTGGTAGTAAGGTCAAATCCCGAGCAGCCTTAGGTTTCTTGGAAGGAAGGGGTTATATTCGAGTTAATTGAATGTATCTATACATTGAAATATCATTAATAATATTTATTATTATCATAAGAAAGGTAATGTGTTTCATATAATATACGTGGTAGGATCTATCACATGCTAAATATAAAAAATCATCTATGATTTTCATGCAAATTAATATTTGATTTAAAATTAAAAATTAATGATTATATTTTAAGAAAGATGTGAGTATAAAAGTATAAAAGTTAACATATTTTATAATTAAATGTGATTCCCACTTTATAACTAATATTTGATATAAAGAAATCTAAAAAATATAAATTCTATTACGTAATGGGCCCACCATACTTGAAAAAGCCACCACCTCTTGGAATTAAAATACATCGTTAAAAAATAGTTTTACATAGGTGTAATTGATTTTACATTGATTGTAAAAGTCACCATCACTTTGAAGCAAAATACACTAGTGTAAAATAGTTTAAGTAGTTTTACACAGATATAGTACAAAATGATTCTGAAAGTGATTTGGTAATTTTTCATTAACATAAAATGGTTCTGAAGATGATTTTGGTAATTTACATCGATGTAAAATAATTTTGTTATTGATTTAGAAGTAATGATATTTTTTTTGAGCGATGGTTGATCCTATCATGTGACAATAGTTTGTGTTATTTTTTTGAATGAAAGAGAGACAGGTGACATGATCCTCACTTCTGAAACTTTTTTTATTACTCTTGCGTACTTGCATTACAAAATTTGACAATTTTTACGTTTTTATATATTTTGATTTAAAAAAATTACTAATGATATTTTATTTAGATATAAAAATTATTGGTGATATGTGACTGGACTCAAAAATTTATTAGTATTTAGTCCTTGGGAGGGTGAGTGATGAAAGAGGGGTTCACAAAGTTCATGCTTTAGAGAGAACGAGTAACATGTGTCCCTTTTAATTACACATTGTAAAATACACTGTGAAATAAGTTTATTTATATCTTTATTTTTTATATAACTTAGAATCCTTGTAGGCAAATCGGAGAAAATTTGCACCTCATCTGATAAACCTTGAGGTAAAGTAGGTTCTGTGTCACGATCTCGAGTGGACTTTAAAATTGTTAAAGTTTCGTAAAAGAGAGTTCTTTTTCAATCTTGTGCAAACGGTTAATTCTGCCAACAATCACGTTGCGGTTAGTTAAATCTACACTATTTCGAAACTGTTGATTGTCCATAAAATAGATTGATTCAGTTTAACTCATATTTAAAATCTAAAGAACCAAGAAATGATGATAGAAACCTCACATAACAAGCAATAATTAGGGAAGCGAGGTGGGACTTATCAAAGTATAGAGGGGACTTCGGCAATGGGTAATGATTAACTGAAAATAGAATAATTAAATTAAAAGAAATAGCATGGAACTTCTTTACAAAGATAGAATGACAAATTATGAAAGTAAATATAGTAATTAAGTGGCCAAGATTAACATGGATGATTGATTGTTGTAATAAGATGATAACATGTCGAGGAAATGCATTTAAAGAAAATAATTGAATTCTAGTGATGAGTATGTGTTGCATTAATTAAATTTATGAATTCAGTTAAGTTACATGGTTAATGGTAAGACTAATTTTGTTGGATCGAGCACTACAGGTTTTGTAGACATAGATTTTTTATTATGACTGCTTTATTATTGTGGGCGAGGAATTGACATGATTAGAGAGTTATATCTTTTTAATTCATGAATGTAACATAATCGACGACTCTTAAAATGTCCTCCTGGTAGAGCTCGTCACATTTTTTAAGTTAAAACGATTTTTATGCGTCCTATTTATTAATAGATTCCGAGAACCGTGAAACGTGTAAGCGGGTTATATTAATATTAGTTTTGAGTATGCACTTTTGCGCGGGAGTATAAAAATTAAAATAATATTAATTGAAAAATATAATGTAATAAAATATTTTATTTAATATATTTTAATTTTTGACGAGGGAGAAGAAAATTGATTGAAAATTAAAATATATAATTGATGTATTTTAATTTATAATCTATATCTTAGATTATATTTATATTATATTATTTTATATATGTATTATTTTATATTTTTATAAAAATATATTCAATATTAATCGTTCACGGAAGACAAAACGAGAATGTTAATAATAAAGATGAAATTTAAAGTAAATATACGTATTAAATAATGTAAAAAGATAAAATTAAAAATAATAAAAGAAATGAGATGTGAGAGAGAGCATCAGAAAGTAGAGCGTGCCGCGGACAAAGATCCAATTGCAGCAAATGAAAAAGACCAAAAAAAAATAAAAAACGTAAACAAACTTATTAACAATTTGTTATATATAATAACCTTGAGTCCATCTTTTAGTGTGACAGGATAAATAATATCATGTCACTTTTTAATTATTTGATGTATTTTGATTTTTTATTAATGTTAATTTATATATTTTAATTTTTTAATATATATTTTTTATTTTTTATTAATATCAATTTATATATTTTGATTTTAAGTGATGCATTTAATTTATTGCTTTTACATTGTAAATGAAAGTTAAAAATTTAATTTAGAAAAAAAGTAAAATAATACTAAAAAATCAAAATACATCATACATTGTAAATTATATTATGCAGTATATTTTGATTTTAAGATTGTCTTATTTTGTATATATATATTTTTTATAATTTTATAGAAATATATTCAATATTAATAGTTAATGGAAGAATATTAGATGGAAAGGTTGATGGAAGTAGAATTTGAATTAAATATATGTGTTAAATTATGTATAAGAAAAATAAAATAAAATAAAAATATGAGAGAGAGAGAGCGCCGGAGAGAGTGGGTTGCGGGTGGAGGAGTGGGGGAGGAACGGAGAGAGCTGGATATCACTGTAGTGGAATGAAACAAACAAAAAAAAATATACAACTATCCTTTATATATATATATATATATATATATATATATATATATATATATATATATATATAAAGATTAAAAATTGTTGGTTGAACAAAATGTCAGTGAATTGAGTGACGCCATCCACTATCTTCTGCAACTGCAGACAACGTGGACGGATCAAATTAATGATATTGTGAGGAGGTGACAAGGGGAGAGAATGTCTAACTAAAATGGAAAACAGACAGCAGTTTTCACCATTGAATTCACGCACCCCGTTTTTACGAGGCGTACGTGACGCAAAACGTGCAAAATTTGTGAGCGGTGGCGTGTTAGGATATGCACGTGATTGATCATGTGAATGGAGCTTTTTTCATGGCGTGTGATTACTCAAATCGGATGAGATGCACATAGCTGTTTTTTTCGTGTGCTTCGATTCTGTTGCACCACCCCCACAATTACCAGTTCTCTAACTTACCCACCATATATTTCATGTATCATGTTTGGTAATATTAATTCAGAATAGATGTTTCATTCGCTATGTTGTTACGTGTGTTTTATTAACTATAGTGTTACATGCGATATCTTTCGAACTTTCCATTCTTTTGGTTTTCTCTCCATAGATCTGACTCGCATCGTGTTAACCTTAAGCGTCGTGGATAATCTTCAGATATACATCTGTACGAATGAACTTCATTTATACATTTTAGCGCTACATTGCAACATGTTATGCTGTTACGTGTGTATAGAAAGAGTTGTCTTATCTCCTTGCATCTTATATAGAAAGAGTTGTCTTATCTCCTTGCATCTTATTAATGTAGATAGTCAGAATTGGGCCAAAAGAATTCGCGTGCATGTCCTTCCTATGAGCGTGATGTCTTGGATGATACTAGTGTTGGCTTTCTAGAAACTCTTGAGAATGACCTTGCACAATTACGTGAGAATGGTATTGATGCCTGGATTGTTAATGTAGATATGCCGTTGTTCGGCATGTGTGTCTATTAATGTAGATATGCCCGATTAATGAAAGTTGTTTCAGAAAATTTCCTATCCTGCTTATGATTCCTGTCACGACCCGTTCCCAGCTCCTTACAGAACTCGAGAACGACTCGTCTCGACTAACCTCAAGACCTAGTCGCCCAATGAAAAATAACCAAATGCATACTATTCCACAACCACACGTGCAATGTAACTAAGCAGAAAGTATATAACAGACAGTAAAAAAAATAGAACAGGAAATCACAAGGATATTACATAATACAGCGGAAAGGTACGATTACCGAACATAGCCATCACAATTATAACAGAAACAGTACGGAACAGTTACTACAGGCTACCAGTACTCACGACTAACAAGTGCTCTGCAATAGAAACAAGAGAAAGACTATGGTTGGACTCAATTGGGCCTAGCGCCCTCAGCAGCCGGTGGTGCTGGCTGCTCAGATCCCAGACCTGAACATGGTTACAACTCTGTGGTCAGCTAACGCTGAGTAGAGTGGTGGTTAAGCTATTTACATGCAATTAAACAAACAACTAACTACACATGTATGTATTGGTTATTATTATCATCCATTTCTATTCGTCTTATTTAAGAGTTTCTGAGTCGAGATCTCTAATCAGGATCCATAACAATACTTAATCTTCTTATTCCCTAAGGAAACGATCTTAGTAAAAGTTTTCTCGCGATGTAGGATGTACATGTGGCACTCTCTTGGCCGAGAGAGTCCCCCGTGGTAGTCCTACACCCAGTCTACTATCCCGAGGTCACGGTCGTGACCTAGCGGTGACTATGGCACGCGTGATAAGCGCATGGGTAGTTACTCCGCACTGGCACGTGGTCAGTCGTTTCCACTAGCGGGTACGGCCAAACGTATAGCACGGAACAACACAGGACCTTGTCCTCTCAGAATAGAACAAGGGTCTCGTCCCTCCACAGTCCACATACCCTCGTCCGACTATCCCGGCTCGGCCAGTGGCCCTAACAAAGAGCCGGTGTAGAGTGGCTAATCTTAACCTCGGACCCCATGGGGCGACTAGTTCCCCCCCTACACTAAGTAGCTCACCTCGATACCAAGTACGTGAGGGCCAAACAGGAGTCGGTGTAGAGTGACTAGTCCTAACCCTAGATCTCAACCCAAGAGGGTGGATAGCTCCCCTCTACACTAAAGGGACAATCACTCTCCTCGGTACAACTTACATGAGGGCCAGCTCACTTCCCATTACCAGGTCCGAACAACTGCCCGTAGGCAAAATGTTTCGTGACCCGAAAGGTTTTCCGTATTACTATATCTTGACTTTCTTTTAAATTCCCCATAGGGTTCATACATATACTTTCTCATTTCCACATCTGATTCAATAAATATATAATAGAAAACTCATGATTTCACAATCACGTCCATCAATTATTCAATACATAGCATATGTTTCTGTTCATGTCATGGTTCATTACAGGCAGCTCATGATTCTCTACTTTTAGGAAACAACAATTTAATCATTCATTAAATGTGCATTCATTTCTTTCAGCCCTAAGGTTCAGTTGAATATTTCTAAAGTAGCATACATTTATCTCTTTCAACCCTAGAGTTTATTTCACAACCTAGGGTTCGACTAATTCTAAGGCATGTAATTTAATTATTAAATCTAAGATTAATGAGAGAACCACTCTACCGGCATAACTAGGAGATGTGGGGGCACTATCGACGGAGCTTGCAACCCCCGCAGGTCCCATGCACACCACGAACGAACGACCTATCACATTGCCCTACATGTCAAAATGAGCTCAAAACTGCATAGATATTATACCATTACGTAGGGAAACTCGAACGGAAATCAACAATATCTCATTTGCAGAAAATCGACTCCGTTTGGGCCCTGAACGAGCCCAAAAACTCAATTCTGATCAAAATCAGACGTCTGGGAAGAGTCCCAGACGTCTTAAATGAACTCGGGGACTCACCTTGCTCAGGGCACCTCTTTCAGACATCTGAAACTCCGTGCAGATGTCTGAGGGTGCCTTCGGACGTCTGGCGACACTCTCGGATGTCTGAAAATCGCCTTGGTCCTCGCACCGGCGCATTTCCCCAACCTCTGACACATGCACGTTAGGTCAGAACTCGGCAGGGAGAGAATAACTGAAAAATAATGCACCATCAGACGTCTGGTACTACCTCTGGACATCTGGGCAGATGTCTGATTTTGCGGAAAAATGACTCCACAGAACCGTTTGCGAGCTCTCTCTTTCCCCTTCATTCGCTGCAACCAGCTTCTCCTATTGCTTCCCCCTCCTCTCACACAAGCACCCTTCCCCTCCGTGCTCCTTCCGCTCTTTGCTCTCCCTCTCCTCCTCTCGGCTTGCTGTGTGGCAAGAAAATGGACGAGGGGGGGGGGGGGTTCTTATGGAGGTGGGAGGCGTGGGGGAAGGGATGGCGTGAGGCATGGTGGGGATGGGGAGGAGTGGGGAGGAATGGGGGAGATGGTGGAGGGGTAAGGTGCTCGTGGGTGAAGGAGTGAGGGGTGAGGGGTGTGTATGCGTGGGGTAGGGGGATGGTGTGGGAAAATTGCTGGGGCACTGACGTGCTATGGATGCGTTTATTTAAAAGGGTCATTGTAGTTTGCGTTCATAACATCAGTTTTAAATGAAGAAACGGATGTGAGTCCAAGTATCGAACACAGGGAGGCATGAAAATCGAATTTTTCTTGTCACTTAGTGTCACGGAAATGGCGGGTTTTAGCTTGCGAGAAAACGCGGGAGAAAAGTGAGTGGGAGAGAGAAAGAGAGAGAGAGAGAGTAGGGTTAGAGTCTTTTAAGTCATGCCATTCAGTTAGATCAAGATGGAAAACAACATCAATACTATATTTAACATGCAACTCGAGTTTTACAAATAGAACAATAGCTAAATGCTTAAACAAAAGTAAAGTAAAGTTAGAGTAAAGGGAGAGAAAGAGAGAGAGAGAGGGGAGACGGTGAGGCGGCCACAGCGGTGGAAGAGGGTTCCATCTGCGGCTCGTCGACTCCGTTGATTACAAGAGATGCTAAGGGAAGCTAGAAGGGAGCTATAACACTTGCAAAGGTATTCAATGCCTCTCATGGGTGGTTGGAAGGGGTTTAAATAGGAAGAAGGGTTTCCAAATTAAGAAGGGGTATTAGGGATGTCCGGGACGTCACTAAAACCTTTCCCAAAATATCGGTGAAGGCCCCTGCCCACCGATCATCCACGCTTGCCCATGCTTCGTCATCTTGGTGATCCATGTGCAGCCGCTAAGGACCATTCGATCCCCGATCAATGGTCCAGATCGTGCGTGCCCACACGCTTAGATCGTGCCTCAAGCGCGCATGAGATCAGGCGTCGTCGACCGGCGTAGGTGCACGCGTGGAACATCGACGCTTGAGGAGGCGCCACGTAGCGCTATTGAGACCGCTCGATGGCGATCGGGCGGTCGAATTTGGACGCGCAGGCGAATTTGGCGGATGAGCTGCAGCGGGTGGCTCGAACCCGTGTCTTCTGCATGCGAGGCGGAGTGCGACTGTTGCGCGGTGGGCGCGGATGGTTGCGCTTCCTCGTCAATCCTCAGTTGTTCGATGGAGATCGGACGGCCATGGATAGATCCTGTGCAATGAGACGATGTTGCGCTGCGGGTGGGGGCGCATCTAATGCTGCCACATGGCCACCTCGTGGCCGTTGATCATCGGATGAATGGTCAGAACTTCTTAGGTCATTTGTGGGAGCTCTGGATGTCGGATTTGGTCGATTTCGAGTCCATTGGACTCCGTTCGTCACTCTGAATCTATCTGTGCGGTTCGCTTGCTCATCTTAGGCCTGTTTTGATATGGACTTACGCAAACGGCCATTAATACTGGTTTATAAACAATCTTAACATGCGATATATGCAATGCTCCCATGTTCCTTTCATGATGTGCTATTTATGCATATTATCTTTAAGATTGACCCCGTTTGGCAGAATTATCATTGTAAAATGTAATGTTAACATACTCTCATGCTTACTTGTTAAGACCCGTGCTATTAAAGTCCTCTAAAACGTCTGGGAGTTGGGTGAAACGTCTAGGCATCTTCCCAGACGTCTGGAAACCATATTTTTTGTGCACGTCCTCGAGTTTGCACGTGTGCCGCGCGTAGACTGTATGCAGCCGCATTTCTTCTCTTTCTCTTCCCTTTGCCGAATGCAAAACCCTAACCCACACTGTTAAGACCCCGACATCAAACGTCTTTTAAGATGTCTGGGAGTTGGTCCAGACGTCTGGTCAGACATCTGGAAGCCTTCCCAGACGTCTGGAAATTAATTTTTGCGGCGTACGAATTCGCGTCTGCGCCCATGCACGCGCAGACTAACCCGCCGCCCTCTTTTCTTCTCTCTCTTCCCTCCCCGTCCTGCAGGCGCATCTTTCTTCTTCTCTCTCTCCCCACGATGCCTTCAAATACCTCCCCCCTCTCCTCAACTCACCATCACTCCACCGTCTCCTTCCTATTAGCGTGAGAGTGAGAGGGCGACGGCAGTAGCTGCTATCGGGTGTGCGCGGGGAGGAGGTGCAGTGAGAGGAAGAAGAGGTAGAGTGCGAGTGTGCGAGCTCACCAAAGTAGCCAGGGCCGGCCGGCAGGCGCGCAGCAGGAGCGTGGCGTTGGGGAGGTGCTGCTGCAGCTCAGGCAACAGGCGAGCGTGGCGCGGCACGACCGGCAACAGGCGAGCGGGGTGAGGAGGTCCTGATTTTGGAAAAATTTCCCAGAATTAGACGTCTGAACCTACGTCCATACGGTGTGGGGGACGTCTGGAGTGAGATCCAGACGTCTGAAAGTCAATATTTCTTTTCCTTCTCCTTTCGCGTGTACGGCCATGCAGGCCGTTCCGTCGAAGGAACTGCTTCTTTGCCATGCTGAGATCAATTGCATACACGTGCAGGGTTCGTTCGGGAAGGTGCAAGGGAACGCTCTCCCACACAGATCTAACGTCTAGACACAGCACCAGACGGCGGATAGGGTCTCCAGACGTCCGGAGTGATAGTCGGACGTCTGGAACTAGGTCCAGACGGTTCAGCGGGATTCTGGACGTCTGAAGAACCGCGCAGAAACAAGGTATGACCTGAACCATCGTTTAAGACGTCTGGAAGATGTTCCAGATGTCTGATTTGGGATAGACTAGTTGTTTTGACCCGTTTAGGGTCCGTTCAAAGTCCGTTTTCTGTGTTTCAAATTTCGTTCTTCTCAGAATTAGTTCCTCTACTTGTTTACAGTACTTGTATCCTGTTCTGAGTAGTTCCTTGTGTCTGATCCTTGTGTTAGGACCCCATTCCGTTGCGGCTCTGGGGGTTGCGGAGGTGCGCGGACCTGCTGATCACACCCCTAGTACTCCCGATTTTGCGGGTAGAGTGGCTCCCTTTAATTATTTATCAATATTTATGCACTTGTGAGATAAGTAATAGATTCTAAGGTATGGCATGAACCCTAGGACTGGAAAACTAGATTGAATGATAGATCCTAAGGTATGGCATGAATCCTAGGACTGGAAAACTATATTGAATGATAGATCCTAGAGTGTGGCATGAATCCTAGGAACAGAAACACCGAAATGAATGTCGTGAATATATGAATTGCAGTCTTGGAAAAGTAGAAAGAAAATTGATAATTTCCTATAATTGGATAACAGTTGCTTGTTTATGAATGGATATTAACTGTTGAGAACATGGGCTATATGAAAATAAAGCTGAAATGATGAAACCTAAAGTGTCTTAGTTAAAGAAATATGAGCATGAACCCTACGGGGAATTAGGAGTAGAGCTCTTGAGAGGTGAATGGAATGGAATTGGGGAAGTGAGCTGGCCCTTGAGTACGGAGTACCAAGGAGAGAGATTGTCCCCCCTATTTAGTGCAGAGCAGAGCTAGCCACCCCAGGGACCCGGGGTTAGGTCTGGCCACTTTGTACCGACTTTTGGCCCTCGCATACGCAGTACCGGGGAGAGCTACTAGTGTAGGGAGAGCACTAGCCACCCCACGGGCCCCGGGGTTCTGCTAGCCTTCCTACATCGACTTGTTAGGCCCACTAGGCAAACCACGATAGTCAGGCGAGGGTGCGCGGACTGTGGAGGGGCAAGACCCCTATTTGGTTACTATGGAGGGGCTAGACCCCTGTTACTGAGAGGCTCTTCCCTATACCTGTTCCGTGTTGTGCTCCGGGGCGCACCCGTTAACGGAAACGACTGACCGCGTGCCAGTGCGGGGTAGCTACCCGTGCATTTATCGCACGTGCCGTAGTCACCATTACGTCTGTCAGTGACCTTGAGGTGGTTGACTGAGGGTAGGACTACCATGGGGGACTCTCCCGGCCAGGAGAGCACCACGTGCTACTTCTACTTTTCGGAAAAGACTGCAATCAAGATCGTTCCCACGAGGAACATTCGAGATCAAGAGAAAGATCCGAGGAATAATATCAAGAATGAGAAAATAGAAATAAAGGAGGAAATAAAAAAATAACAACTACTTGTCCACCTTACTGTTTTTCTTAGCTAGTTGGTTGCCACTCTACTCAGCGTTTCGTTGACGTGTCACCTTTGTCACCTTTTCAGGACCAGGTGTTGAGCAGCTAGAGCCTGCGGCTGCAGAGGGTGCTGGGCATAGTAGAGCCCAGTACTTTTGCTTGTGTTGTAGCTACTGTACCGTTTCTTCTATTGTAGTGAGTATTTTCTGTTGAAATTGTACTCTTTTATTGTAAGCATTATGTTTATGTACTTGTTTAATTCTCTACGATTGTGGTGGTGTGTACTGTAGTAGTTCTTTTCTTTACTGCTGTACTTTTTTTGCTGTTAGTTACATGCATGATGAATGTGATTTATTTTACTGCTCTTTTGATTACTTTCTCGTTGGACCAGAGGGTTATGCCTTATACTAGTTCCGTGCCGTGCTTTAGGCGCATCCGTTAACGGAAATGACTGACCGCGTGCCAGTGCATGGTAGCTACCCATGCGTTTATCGTGCGTGTCGTAGTCACCGTTACGTCTGTCAGTGACCTTGGGGTGGTTGACTAAGTGTAGGACCACCACAGGGGACTCTCCTGGCCAGGAGAGCATGATGATCGGCCGATAACTAGATTTTGTTATAGAAATAGCGTTGTAGTACAGCTAGTTATTGCCATCATTACATATATTTTTTTTTACTCAGAAAATAAAGTTCTCCCGAGGTCGAACTCAGTGAGCAAGTCGTATTCTAGGGGTACAAAGTTTTTATTACAAAAATAAAGAGAGAGAGAGAGATAGAGATGGAAATTTAGTGGCTTCTTCTTCTTCTCTTCTTTCTTTGTCTCTTCTTTCTTCTCTTCCTGTTCTTCTTGCCTTCTCTCCTCTTGGCTCTTGAATCTTTCTTTCTTTTGCTTGCTTCCTTCAGATCTTCTTCTCGTGTTCTTCTTTGCGGTCCTGCTCGTCTTTTCTTCTCCTTCTTCTTCGTCCTCAGAGCGTCGTCCGATTGTTCGATCAGACGACTTAAGTAACCCGCTGCTACAGCGCGTCCTCCTTCCTTCTTTCTTCTCCTGTGCCTGCATGCTCAAGGGTTCAGAGTCAGAGAGCAAAACCTACTCTACCCTCTCCCCGCGTCTCTCTTTCTGAATTCGCTCTTAGGAAAGCTCTCCCAGAGCAACCGGGTAATCGGGTACGCGGGTCGCGCCCGGGTCCAGGCCCACCGGCATGCGGTGGTGGGCGAGGAGTGCAGGTCGGGCTAATTGGGTCGGGGCCAGGTCCGCGGGGCGTGAGCGCGGACGAAGCCGGGTAATCGGGCCGGTGAAGGGGACCTCACCCCGTGAACTGAGGCGAATAGGTTATGTCACTTTTCCAATTTATCTCACGGCGCTCGCTCACAATCTTCCGAGGTGGGACTAAATGTCCTACCCCAATGTGAGCGCCTGTGCAGAGAAGGCAGCGAGCAGTCGAGGGCCAATGCGAGGGTTTCGAGCGAGGACTTCGCCTCAGCTGCAGCCTGGCACTTCGCGAAGACGCCCCACGCAGCCTGGGAGCCTGATCTGGGCGTGGCGCGCCTGGAGCAGCAGGTCAACAGAGCTTCTTCACTCGTCAATGGCGGCGGCGAGCACAGACCCTGTTTACAACAACACGGCCTCTCGGCCTAATCAGATATGCGGAGGACCTTCGCCGTGGCACGGCGAAGGTGATCGGGGGGTCTGCAGGGGGCATGGTGGAGAAAAAAGGGTCGCCCTAGGTCAAACTGCGGGCGGAGAAGTGGGTGTGTTCGGTGGATCTGCAGAGAGCGTTTGGTGGGAAGTGGAAGGGCGGAAGAGGATCAGGGTGAGGAGGCGAAGGTTCTGCGGTGGTCGACGAGCCGTGTGGGTTGCTGGAGTGATGGGAGCGGGTCGCCGGAGTGTGGCTGGAGGTGAAGGTGAGGGTGATTGGTCGGAATCGAGGGTGACAGTAAAGGTTTAAAGTGAGGAAATGGAAGAGGGGAGGAAGAGGAGAAGTTATACCTACTTAGCAGGACGAGGAGGGGCCGGAGTAGGCGACAGTTGTATCGACTGTCACCGGAGAAGAAGCTGCCCAGGGGAAGGAGCGACGGCGAGGAGAGGGCCGGAGAAGCGCGCGCTGGGTGCGGCGCGGCGCGGCGCGGGAAGAGCGAGGGAGTACAACTCTGCTGCTGGTAGTGCGGCAAAGCGACGAGGTTGCAGCGCTCATGGGGGTGCTCCTGCGACGGCTGACGACGCAGGGCACCCCCGTTTGACCTGGCAGGCTCCCTCCCTTACCTTGCGCGGCGCCATGCTCTGCGCAAGGTCGCCGGAGCATGGTGCTGCTCAGGTTTTGCAGGAGGGACCTAAATGCAAAGAACGAAGGAGAGCTAGGGGCCAAAATGTGGGGGTTCAAAAGTTGAGGGCCAAAAAGTAAATATATGAGGACCAAAGTGTAAAGTTGGTCAAGAAGGTTTCTTCTTAGGCTCAAGTTTTTATACATGACTAATTAGGACCTAAGGATTCTGATGGTGAATTTTATTTCTAGGTTAAACCTTGTTAGACCGGTCAATTTACGTAAAAACCCAAATTAAGTTGTTAATTGGGCATGGTTCTCAATGTAGGTCAAAATAGGTTTCTAAGGCCAAATTGAAGGTTCTAAGCCCTAGAGATTATTTTTCTATGAATTTTAGAGGGTTTATTTGATTTTTTATCTGCCTCGAACCTCGTGTATTTAAGTGGGTTTTTTTTAGGGTTATAGGATGCCATTTAATTCTTCGGAGTTGCTGTAGCCCTTGTTGAGTCATTTCATCCCACTTTTCTTCTTATTAGGTTTTTTTGACCTATGTTTGGACCTTGAGTTACCCTATTTTCAGATTGGATTGGTGAAATTGCATTTTAACCCTTTATGACTTGTTTTCTCCTTAAACTCAGAATTCTCTGAGTTAAGCCTTTCTTTGAGTTATGTAGGAGCTTTTTTCTTGCAAATTAGGGTTAAATGGTGCTAGTTTAGGGCTCATGATGAGGTTCTCATCATACCCCCATGCCTAGCTTTTGCTAGTCCCTTAGCAAAAACTTAAGGTTTCAACCCTTGTTCTAGACCATGAAGTTCTTAATAGCTTCAGATAAGTGCTTTTTCATTTAAACTTAGATTAGGTTAAAATGCTGACCATAGGCTTAAAAGGTACTCTAGTACCAATCAAGATCCAAATCTGTCTAGCCTCAGCCTCAGTCCTCAGCAAAGATTTTTAAGGCCCACAAGAACTGACCTAAGGTCTATTGGACTTTGTGGTTAAAGCACCCGTGCTTGAAATGATTTTAGCCTTGGTTCAGTTCGCAGTGCGTTTTATAAGAGAGAGATAGAAAGTTTTTCTATTTGGAGAGTTTCCTCTCTCTTTTTCTTTTTAGTTCTAACCTAGGATTGGCTTTTCAACACGGTCTGTATCAGATTCATTGCTCCCATCATCAATCCTCAAGGGTTCCTGGCGATCGATGCTTCGAGATAGCACCGCCCGTGGCAACCCCCGGAACCCTGGCTATTGTGATTTCGAGATAATCCCATCCATGGTGTTCCGTGGCTGAATTCAGACCCTAGCAATTGACACTTCGAGATAATGCCATCCATGGAATCTGAACCAGCAGAGTGCTTACATGCCCCCAGTAGGATATGTAAATATCCTAAGAGACAAGCACCGCGGAGATGATATTTTGTTACGCATCTTTGAGGGGATTTCCCGCCTTTCTGCGCTGGGAACTCGTCCAAATCAACTTGTGTTGATCGGCCTCTCCTATTCTAGGTGTACTTTTCAGAATTTTGCGACGCTTCTGCGTGATTTTGATTTTTACGCTTACTGAACCAAGCTGTGTGTGAGGTAGGGTGCTTAGGTTACTGAGTCCCGTAAACCAAAAATTAGTTAATGAGGCCAAATACTCTCTAAGCCTTAGACCTAATACTTCAGCTTTTCATTTTCCTCAACCTCTTGAGGAGTGTCCAGATCTTAATGGGTACTAAGAGTCTATTCAAGAATGCCTAAGGTTTGCGTTCTTACTAATCTTATT
Source organism: Thalassia testudinum (assembly GCA_037157565.1). Taxonomy (NCBI): domain Eukaryota; kingdom Viridiplantae; phylum Streptophyta; class Magnoliopsida; order Alismatales; family Hydrocharitaceae; genus Thalassia; species Thalassia testudinum. The sequence goes on from JAZHRO010000012.1 coordinate 89,999,544, forward strand.
GTGCACTTTTCAATTTTTTTTTTTTTTTATGAATGAGGTCTAGAACTTAGGTCAATTCCTTAGTTCCTTACTAATGACTATCACTTTTTCTTTCATATTTGTGCTCCTTTTATCCTTTTGTTTCTTTTCTCCTCCCACATCCCAAAATTTCCTTTCTCCTATTATTCTCTTATTCTTTTTCGAAAAATTTTTAATTTTTATGGTGTTTTTGGCATATGTGAATTTTTTGTTTGAAACCTTTTCTTACACGTTTTGCACATTCATACCCCCCCATGCCTAAGGTTTGCAATGTCTTCATTGTGATTTTAGGGGTTTTTATTTACTTAGTTCATTCCTTAAGACAATTGTTTTTGTGAGTGAATGGGTCGGGATGAATTTTGCGGACGATTTCAAATCTCAGATGCAAGCATCTGAGGTGGAGTCGGCTATCTTGAAGGGTGAACCTTAAGTGCACCAAGGTGTCAGAAAAAAGGTTTTAGATTTTCAGAGGGAATGACGGGCTGCCTCCCGTTAAGCGCTGAGTTTTACGCCATCGGTTGGGCACAGTAAGCTCACGGAGAATGGAGGATGAGAGATGACTCAGCCAAATCAGTAGAAGTCACATCAATGAATGGTTTGAGTCTCTGACCGTTCACGATGAAAGGTTCGGAATCGTGGCTGAGTAGACTGATTTCGATTGCTCCATTTCCAAAAACCTGTCGGACTAAATATGGTCCGACCCACTTGGATCTCAGTTTCCCCGGGAAGAGTTTTAGTCGGGCATTAAAGAGTAGGACCTTTTGACCAGGATGAAGGGTCTTTCTTGAGATATGCTTGTCATGGAAGGCTTTAACCCGCTCCTTGTAGATTCGCGAGTTCTCATACGCGTCTAAGCGTAATTCATCGATCTCGCTGATTTGGAGTTTTCTGTGGGTTCCAGCCTTGGAAAGATCTAGATTATAGTTCCGTACTGCCCAATAGGATTTATGCTCAAGTTCTACGGGAAGGTGACATGCCTTTCCGTACACCAGTCTAAAGGGAGACATGCCTAATTGGGTCTTGTGGGCGGTCTTATAGGCCCACAATGCTTCCGGAAGTCGGGACGACCAGTCCTTCCTGTCAGGCCGAACAGTGACTTGCAGGATTTTCTTGATCTCCCGATTTGACAACTCAGCTAGACCATTTGTTTGGGGGTGGTAAGGAGTAGAGATTCGGTGGGATACCCCAAATTTGGCCATCAGTGATCTAAACTGAGCATTTGTAAAATGGGTCCCCCCATCAGAGATTATAGCACGGGGAATCCCGAACCTTGAGAAAATGTTTTGATGAATAAACTTAAGAACAATCTTGTGATCAGAGGATCGGGTTGGTATGGCTTCGATCCATTTGTACACGTAGTCCACAGCAAGCAAAATGTACTCGAAACCATCAGAAACGGGAAAGGGGCCCATAAAATCAATCCCCCAAACATCAAAGATTTCGCATACGAGAATTGGCTGCAAAGGCATCATGTCGCGACGATTCATGTTGCCCAAAGTCTGGCAACGACTGCATGCCTTGCAGTGACTGTATGCGTCTTTGAAAAGTGTAGGCCAGTAGAAGCCACACTGGAGGACTTTTGATGCAGTTTTATGCCTTGAGAAATGGCCACCGCATGCCTGGTCATGGCAGAAAGAGAGGATATTGCAGACCTCCTCTTCCGGGACACATCTCCGAATAATTTGATCAGCACCTATGCGGAAAAGGTACGGATCTTCCCAAATGTAATACTTGGTATCAGAACGCAATTTGTCTTTCTTGGCCTTTGGCCAATTAGACGGGGTCTGATGAGATGCCAAGTAGTTCACTATATCAGCAAACCATGGAAGTCTAGTACCAACAGTAAGCAGGTGCTCATCAGGAAAGTGTTCCGTGATGGGTCCGGAAGGGTCGATAATCTCAGAAGGAAGACGGGACAGATGGTCGGCTACCACATTCTGCCATCCCGCCTTGTCGCGAATCTCAAGATCGAATTCTTGCAACAGCAAGATCCAACGGATTAGTCGGGGCTTCGCGTCCTCCTTGGCAAGGAGATGCCTTACAGCCGTGTGATCCGAGTAAATGATGACATGGGAACCCAAAAGATACGATCGGAATTTTTCAAGGGCAAATACTACGGCTAGCAGCTCTTTCTCTGTAACCGTATAGTTACGCTGAGCCTCGTCAAGTGTCTTGCTAGCGTAGTATATAACCACGGGTTTCCCGTCAGATTTCTGCCCCAGGACCACTCCTACAGCGAAATCAGATGCATCGCACATGATCTCAAAGGGTTGAGACCAATCAGGGGATTGTAGGATAGGTGCCTGGATGACTCGGTCACGCAGGTTTTCAAAGGCTAGCGTGCATTCCTTGGAGATTTCAAAGGGTACATCCTTAGAGAGAAGAGAAGTCAAGGGACGCGCGATTTTCGAGAAATCTGGAATGAAACGGCGGTAAAAATCGACGTGCCCTAGAAAAGAACGGATGTCCCTGATCGAGCCAAGCATAGGAAGGTGAGATATCAGATCCACCTTAGCTCGATCCACCTGGATGCCTTTTTCTGAAATTAGATGTCCCAGGACAATTCCCTCAGGCACCATGAAATGGCTCTTTTCTCAGGAAAGAACCAAGTTCACCTCAATGCATCGCCTGAGTATCTGGACCAAGTGTTGGAGGCAATCATCAAAAGATTCTCCAAAGACTGAAAAGTCATCCATGAAGACTTCCACGAAATCACCTACCATATCTGAAAATATGGCAAGCATGCACTGCTGAAAGGTAGCAGGTGCATTGCAAAGACCGAAAGGCATCCTTCAAAAAGTGTATGTTCCGAAGGGGCAGGTGAACGTGGTCTTTTCTTGGTCTTCAGGATGGATTGCCACCTGGTTATAACCGGAGTACCCGTCAAGAAAGCAGAAGAACCTATTTCCCGCTAGTTTCTCGAGAATTTGATCAATGAAGGGTAGTGGGAACTGATCCTTCTTCGTGGAGGAATTGAGTCGGCGGTAATCTATACAGACTCTCCACGCATTGGCTAAACGGGTAGGAATGATTTCCCCGGTTTCAGTCGTTATGGTGGTGAGTCCTGCCTTCTTAGGCACAACCTGAATTGGGCTCACCCAACGACTATCGGAGATCGAGTAGATGATCCTGGCATCTAACCACTTGATGATCTCCTTTTTCACGACCTCCTGCAGATTAGGGTTTAAACGTCTCTGCATTTCACGAGAAGGTCGTGCGCCCTTTTCTGAATAGATATGATGAGTACAATAAGAGGGACTTATTCCAATCAAATCATCGAGAGTCCACCCGATGGCTCTGCGATGTTGCTGGAGAACAGTAATCAGACGGGATTCCTGTTCGGGATTGAGGTTGGAATTGATAATCACAGGGAGGGTCTGATTGAAACCCAAAAAGATGTATTTCAAGTGAGCAGGAAGAGGCTTTAACTCGAGGATAGGGTTATCAGCAGCAACGGGTGGTTCAATATAGATGTGAGGTTCAAGGGTAGGAGTTACTGGGTTGTTTCTATCTGGATTCAACTCCTCTGTTTGTGGGTCAAGATCCTTCTGTGGTTGATGAGACATAATCGAGTCATTCTGGAGGTGTGATTCATCAACCAAAATCCTAATGTCACAAATCTGTTCGATGACACCGCAATTAATTCCTTGTTGGGCCTTAAATATATCAATTTTTAAGGTTTGATCCCCAAATTTAAGCTCTATTTGGCCCTCCTCACAGCTGATGTTGGCTCTAGCAGTAGCCAAGAAAGGTCTCCCTAGAATGATTGGTGTATCCCTAGGGTTTTTAGGCGCGTCCATATCTAAGACTATAAAGTCCACTGGAAAATAGAAATCCCGCACTCTTACGATAACATCCTCGAGAATCCCTTTTTGTGACTTTATAGATCGATCTGCTAATTGTAATGTCACCTCGGTTGGTTTTAGCTCAGATTCTTCTAGATGGTCAAGTAAGGATGTGGGTATCAGGTTTATGGATGCACCTAAGTCTAGCAAAGCTCTATCAAATTGGGTATCACCTATCTTGCAGGAAATCAGTGGAGTACTAGGATCTTTTGCCTTGGGTGGGAGTCTACTGAGGATTACAGAGCTGGCTTGCTCTGACAGCACAATTGGGCTCCCGCCCTTAGTTCGCGGCTTACGTTGGGGTGTACATATATTCTTTAGAAATTGTGCGTAAGCCGGTACGTGGTGGATTGCATCCATCAAGGGGATGTTGATGTGGACCTGCTCAAAGAGCTTGACCAGGTCCTCCTCAGGGGCCATGGGTTTGGTAGTCTTCTTTCCCTTGGTCAAGGCCTCGGGAAACGGGATCTTGGTTGGTTCTTCTAGGATAGGTCCAGGTTGTGGATCTGGGATAGAGGTGGGGACGTCCTGGATTACTGTCCTAGGCTTGGGATCACTACCAGGCTTGGAGTGGTTCGGATGAGGTGGGTCTTGGGTTTCCTTACCACTACGGGTTGTTACGGAATTAAGTCCTGCCTGGTTTTGGTTAGGATTGGGTAAGATAGCTTGCTGCTGGTAACCTGCAAAGGAAGTGGAGGCCTCTATCCCGTCAGGTGAAGGAACAGAGGGGGCCTGATAAATCATATGGGCATGGCTCGGGTTTGGGTTCATAACGCGCCGCTGGGTTGGCACGTTATTAGGATTAGGCAGAGGTTGGGAAGGAAGAGTACCTGGCTGGCGAGAGTTTGCCAACTGGGTCAATTGGTTTCGGACCTCTGTAAGTTCGTCCTTATGTTGTTTTTGGATAATCGCATTCGTTCTTTGAATGTCAGCCAGGGTCTGAAGGATAAGGGACATTTGATCTTGATTTGGCCCAGTAGGGTTGGGCCGAGGCTGAGGCGGCTGGTAAGGATGAGGAGGTTGTGGGCGGGGTTGGAAGGATGGTCTTTGGGTTTGGGAATTTCCGGCCCACTGAAAGTTAGGATGGTTTCGCCATCCAGGATTATAGGTGTTGGAGAAAGGGTCGTTATGGATGGCGTTGAGGTCCTTGCAGGTCTGAGGAACCTCCAGAGGGTTAGAGAAAGAGGGAATGGAATTCCCCTGGCAAGTGTAGAAGGAATCGGAAGGACCTCCGGGCAAAGATTCAGATGATGGGTCCATCCTAGGAGAAGATCGATGGAGAATGTTTTGCACAGTTTCCCTTGTGGAAGGAGGTTGTGCGAAAGGGCTATGTGCAGAGGTGGCTTGCTGTAGATGCTGAGTCAGCTCATCCACCTTCTTTTCGATAATCGAGACCTTGTCCAATCGACTGGCCATTAATTCCAGGTCGACTGATGCGGACAGGCCCTGCGTCTCATGTGCTCCCCTAAGATTCGTCGATGCGCGGGTATTCGTCCTGTCGAATAATCCCATGGAGTCATTGTTGATGGAGTTCTCGCACATGTTTTCGAGAATCTCACACACGGTGTCTTCATGTTGACCCATGATATTTCCTCCGCAGGTTGCATTGACGAAAAGACGGATGTCCTCACGGAGTCCCTGGTAAAAAGATTGGACCTGTTCCCATTTAGGAACTCCATGATGGGGGCACTTTCTCATGAGATCCTCAAATTGATCCCATGCCTCATGGAGAGGTTCCCCTGTTTGTTGGGTGAAATGTGTAATCTGATGGCGCAAGGCGTTGGTCCGTCCAACAGGGAAGAACCTTTTCAGGAACTCGGACTGAAGTTCTTCCCAATTGTTGATCGGCCGGGTCTGAGTTTGATACCAATGGGTGGCCTTGTCCATAAGAGAAAAGGAGAACATCTTCATGAGAAGAATATCCCGATTTTGTGCGTCTGACCCGAAAGTTTGGGCCAGATGCTTTAGCTGTTTGATGTGCTGGAAGGGATCTTCAGAATTAAGCCCATGGAATTTAGGTATAGCATGAATCATATTGGGCTTTAATTCAGAGTCAGGTCCTCCAGTCGGGATTCTGACTCGAGGCTCGATGGCCACCGCAGCAGGATTATAATGGTCCCGCATCATGGGACGCTGCGGTGGGTGCACAAAGTTTTGGAAGAGGTCGTTGAGTCGCTGGAGCTGGTGCTCCAGATTGTTTTCTTCCTCAACTGGCTGAGCCATGATAGAAGAAGGGTTTGATTCAGAATTAGAAGAGAGAATGATGGGGTTAGGTTGCTGTTCAAACACGGGAGTCAAGGCTGGGCCTTGACGAGAGTGAATTCTTAAAGGAGATCTTAAGGGTGGTCTTAAGGATCTCCTACCGTTCATGCACTGTTAGAGTGGAAGAGGTTAGAAAGTGCTGGACCCAATCAAGGCACCCAAAAAATGTGTTGGGTGACTATAGAGGTGCGGGGCAGATGGACCCCTTGATCAGAAAGATCGCCCACCTGAGAATTACCTAGGCAGCCAGAGAGGGTGAGTCCCGCGAAGACCCCTACACGGTAGAGCGTCCCCACTGGTTACAGGGTTTCCCCCACCTGACCTCTCTTGTCACTGCGGTTCCAGGTAGACCAGAATGGGGATCTTGACCTCTTAAGTCTACCACTTTTAATTCAAGAGGGTGCTTAGGTTTCACTTGAACTTTAGGTTTTTTTTTTTTTTTTTTAGTGCAAAGAGTGACCTAAGTTGAAGGTTAGTTGACCCAAGTGGTCGACTTTACCTGCTAGTTCTGTTAAGAGCTTATTAGGTCTTGTTTTTTAAGGTTCAAGTGTCTTTAGAGAGCCAACTTGTTTTAGGGTTTCTTTGGATTGATATTTTCAGACAATGGCTTGGGCACACTCCTTTTGGGATTTCTCAATTCTTGCTTAAGAAGTGTGTCTCTAAATCCCTAATGTTGATTCTTATGTTGGCTCTATTTGGTCCAGTTAGTTCTTTGTTGGGTAATTAGGGCTCAAGCAAGAATGTGTTAGCCCTTAAATACCCTTAATAGTGTGCAGGAATAATGGGTTGAAAATATGCAACTTTTATGGTTTACTAAGTATAGAAGACAGGTTAGCCCTATATTGCTTGTTCTTTTCTTTTCTTCCTCTTTAGAATTTAGGGGTTGAGAGGATAGAAAATTACCTGTCCTCGGAGTGGTTGTCGTGCGGCTGCTTGCCTTCTTGATTTCCTGTAGCTGCACAAAAGAGGAGAGATTATTAGAAATTTAAAAACAGGAATTTAATTACCTCTAGAATAGCCGTTGCTCCCCGGCAACGGCGCCAAAGTGATGATCGGCCGATAACTAGGTTTTGTTATAGAAATAGCGTTGTAGTACAGCTAGTTATTGCCATCATTACATATTTTTTTTTTTACTCGTAAAATAAAGTTCTCCCGAGGTCGAACTCAGGGAGCAAGTCGTATTCTAGGGGTACAAAGTTTTTATTACAAAAATAAAGAGAGAGAGAGAGATAGAGATGGAAATTTGGTGGCTTCTTCTTCTTCTCTTCTTTCTTTGTCTCTTCTTTCTTCTCTTCCTGTTCTTCTTGTCTTCTCTCTTCTTGGCTCTTGAATCTTTCTTTCTTTTGCTTGCTTCCTTCAGATCTTCTTCTCGTGTTCTTCTTCTTCGCGGTCCTACTCGTCTTTTCTTCTCCTTCTTCTTCGTCCTCAGAGCGTCGTCTGATTGTTCGATCAGACGACTTAAGTAACCCACTGCTACAGTGCGTCCTCCTTCCTTCTTTCTTCTCCTGTGACTGCACGCTAAAGGGTTCAGAGTCAGAGAGCAAAACCAACTCTACCCTCTCCCCGCATCTCTCTTTCTGAATTTGCTCTTAGGAAAGCTCTCCCAAAGCAACCGGGTAATCGGGTACGCGGGTCGCGCCAGGGTCCAGACCCACCGGCGTGCGGTGGTGGGCGAAGAGTGCAGGTCGGGCTAATCAGGTCGGGGCCAGGTCCGCAGGGCGTGAGCGCGGACGAGGCCGGGTAATCGGGCGGGTGAAGGGGACCTCACCCCGTGAACTGAGGCGAATAGGTTATGTCACTTTTCCAATTTATCTCACGACGCTCGCTCACAATCTTCCGAGGTGGGACTAAATGTCCCACCCCAATGTGAGCGCCTGTGTGGAGAAGGCAGCGAGCAGTCGAGGGCCAATGCGAGGGTTTCGAGCGAGGACTTCGCCTCAGCTGCAGCCTGGCACTTCGCGAAGACACCCCACGCAACCTGGGAGCCTGATCTGGGCGTGGCGCGCCTGGAGCAGCAGGTCGACGGAGCTTCTTCACTCGTCAATGGCGGCGGCGAGCACAGACCCTATTTACAACAACACGGCCTCTCGGCCTAATCAGATATGCGGAGGACCTTCGCCGTGGCACGGCGAAGGTGGTCGGGGGGTCTGCAGGGGGCATGGTGGAGCAAAAAGGGTCGCCCTAGGTCAAACTGCGGGCAGAGAAGTGGGTGTGTTCGGTGGATCTGCAGAGGGCGTTTGGTGGGAAGTGGAAGGGCGGAAGAGGATCAGGGTGAGGAGGCGAAGGTTCTGCGGTGGTCGGCGAGCCGTGTGGGTTGCTGGAGTGATGGGAGCGGGTCGTCGGAGTGTGGCTGGAGGTGGAGAAGGTGAGGGTGATTGGTCGGAATCAAGGGTGACAGTAAAGGTTTAAAGTGAGGAAAAGGAAGAGGGGAGGAAGAGGAGAAGTTATACCTACTTAGCAGGACGAGGAGGGGCCGGAGCAGGCGACAGTCGTGTCGACTGTCACCAGAGAAGAAGCTGTCCAGGGGAAGGAGCGACGGCGAGGAGAGGGCCGGAGAAGCGCACACTAGGTGAGGCGCGACGCGGCGCGGGAAGAGCGAGGGAGGACAACTCTGCTGCTGGTAGTGCGGCAGAGCGACGAGGGTGAGAAGGAGAAGCCGCCGGAGCAAGGGGGCGTCTGTCGGAGTGAGAAGAGAGGAAAGTGAGGGGGTATCTCCGTCAGATCCGAGCCGGGAAGAACGGCGGAGCGACGGGGGTATTTATAGGGGCAGAATCAGAGAGGAGGGTGGAGGGAGGCGACGTGTCTCCCTCGCCGGAGAACGCCGGAGGAAGGAGACCCATACAGTCCGTGCGTTCGCACGGGCGGTATGGGTGGTTGCAGCGCTCATGGGGGTGCTCCTGCGACGGCTGACGACGCAGGGCACCCCCGTTTGACCTGGCAGGCTCCCTCCATTACCCTGCGCGGCGCCATGCTCCGCGCAAGGTCGCCGGAGGATGGTGCTGCTCAGGTTTTGCAGGAGGGACCTAAATGCAAAGAACGAAGGAGAGTTAGGGGCCAAAATGTGGGGGTTCAAAAGTTGAGGGCCAAAAAGTAAATATATGAGGACCAAAGTGTAAAGTTGGTCAAGAAGGTTTCTTCTTAGGCTCAAGTTTTAATACATGACTAATTAGGACCTAAGGATTCTGATGGTAAATTTTATTTCTAGGTTAAACCTTGTTATACAGGTCAATTTACGCAAAAACCTAAATTAAGTTGTTAATTGGGCATGGTTCTCAATATAGGTCAAAATAGGTTTCTAAGGTCAAATTGAAGGTTCTAAACCCTAGATATTATTTTTATATGAATTTTAGAGGGTTTAGTTGATTTTTTCTCTACCTCGAACCTCGTGTATTTAAGTGGGTTTATTTTTAGGGTTACAGAATGTCATTTAATTCTTCGGAGTTGCTGTAGCCCTTGTTGAGTCATTTCATCCCACTTTTCTTCTTATTAGGTTTTTTTGACCTATGTTTGGACCTTGAGTTACCCTGTTTTCAGTTTGGATTGGTGAAATTGCATTTTAACCCCTTATGACATGTTTTCTCCTTAAACTCAGAATTCTCTGAGTTAAGCCTTTCTTTGAGTTATGTAGGAGCTTTTTTCTTGCAAATCAGGGTTAAATGGTGCTAGTTTAGGGCTCATGATGAGGTTCTCATCAGAGCACCACATGCTACTTCTACTCTTCGGAAAAGACTGCAATTAAGATCGTTCCCACGAGGAACATTCGAGATCAAGAAAAAGACCTAATAAATAAACCAAGTGATGAAAGAAAGAATAATTAGTTAAATAAAGAAAGAAATTGAAAACAACAGCTACCTGTCCACCTTTACTATTTTTAGTTAGCTGGTTGCCACTCTACTCAGTGTTTCACTGATTTCGTGTACTCATAACCTTTTTGAGGTCCAGGTGTTGAGCAGCTAGAGCCTATGGCTGCAGAGGGTGCTGGACCCAGTAGAGCCCAGTAGTTGTACTTTTTTTGTTACACTTCTGTACTCTTTTATTGTAAACTTATATTCCTGTACCTGTTTAAATTCTCTACTGTTGTGGTGGTGTGTACTGTAGTAGTTTACTTATTTACTGATGTACTTTTGTTGCTGTTAGTTACTTGCATGGTGAATGTGATTTATTTTTACTACTCTTTGGTTACTTCCTCGTTGAACGACTGGGTCTTGGGATTAGTCGAGTCGATCCGGTCTCGTGTCCCGTAGGGATTTGGGAACCGGGTCGTAACATTACTCATTGCTAGTCCCTAGCAAGGTTCATTCTAGCCACTATTCTCAGCCAGAATTCAGGAAGTGATTACTTAGACATTTTGTTACTTGTCAATAGGAGGAAATATACTAAGATCCTAATTTACAAAGACTAAATAGTGTCCGGGTGTCTGCCAAAATATGAATCGCCTGAATCCTCGCTTTAAGGCATATATATTTTTTCTTTTTCATCTTTTCTCACTTTAGATTTTTGGAGTTGAGAATGTGTTGGTAACTTTTTATGGCTACCCAACCCACCCAAAACTCGGAAAAGACTCTAAGTGTTAAGCATCTTGGTGTGAAGATCGTGATAGACTCACTCAACGGTAATTCAGACAGACTTTGAGTTTCTACGACCCTAAGTGATTGGAAAAGGAAGTATTTTTCCTGAAGGTGTATCTGTACGATCAGTAGCTTTCTCCCTACTTTTATTTTGCTTGGGGTCAACACAAGGATTTTTCCAGTGTATATCTCCCCGGCTTGCTCTACTTCCCCGCTTCATCCTTAAGTGTTTTGGATCTTTTTGTGCATTTAATGAGCTGGGTTCTGGACAACCGACCAATGGACTATTACCCACGATCACTTGCCAGCCATACTCGTGCGGTGAAGTGTGGCTTATTTTGTTGTTGTTCTTCTTTTTTAGTAGGTGGCTTCCCTAATCTCAAATTTACCTAGAGGTAATAAAAAGAATGTGGTCCTATGGCTAGGCTCTGGCCAACCGGCCAATGAGCTATTACCCACGACAACTTGCCAGCCATACCACCCTAGAAGGTTCATTAGCTACCCAATTTCTATTAGAATCTCCGAGGAGTGAGTCAATGCAAAAATGTGTGCAGATGCTTAGACTAAAAGTCCCTCTGAGTCAGAGGGCGAGTTGATAAGTCGTATACTTATCACCTTATTTTATTGGTGGATTAGAATAAATTAAGGTTGCAAGGATTTGAAGCTAAATCCATATTTTAACGGATACCAGGGTTGATTAAGCCTGAAGGCCTGAAAATTCTAAGTGTTCACGTTCTTTTCGTATTATTTCCCACTGTTGACAAGTTCCTAATGCCCAAGTTTTTCTTCCTAAATTCAATTTTTTTTAAAATTAATTTTATTTTATTCAGACTGATTAAATGAACCCAGATCATACAAATTACCACTCCCCCCATGCTTAAGTTGGATAATGTCCTCATTGACAAATACATGGATGCAACAGGGATTCAAAACGATATTACCTAAGTGAAGTAAAATACCTGATCAATCTGAATCTTCTGAGTTGCCTCCCAGGAAGCGCTGAGTTTAATGCTTCCAGCAGGGCGGTGCTTCGTGTCATCCCTCAATGAGGGTGACAACCCCCTTTGGGGGAACCTGGGCGAGGTAGTGTTTCAATCTTTGACCATTGACTGTGAAAGTATGCCCAGTGTTCGGATCTACGATTTCAACCGCCCCATTGGAGTAGGGCTTGACTACCCTAAATGGTCTTGTCCACTTGGACCTGAGCTTCCCGGGAAAGAGTTTAAGTCGGGCGTCAAAAGGCCAGACTTGCTGATTAGGCTCGAAGGTTTTCTGTGGATGAGTCGGTCGTGGACGGCTTTCATCTTTTTCTTGTACAACCAATTATTCTCAAAGGCGTCCCGACGAATTTCCTCTATCTCGGAGAGTTGCAACGTCCTCTACGCACCGGCTAACTGGGAATCCATGTTATATTGCTTAACGGCCCAGTATGCCCGGTGCTCCAATTCGACAGGAAGGTAGCAGGCTTTGCCAAAGACTAGGTGATAAGGTGACATGCCTATCGGGGTCTTGAAAGCGGTCCAGTATGCCCACAGGGCATCATCCTGTCGTGCGGACCAGTCCTTCCTGTCAGGTCTCACGGTCTTCTGTAGAATGTTCTTGATCTTCCTGTTTGAGACCTCGGTCTGCCCATTCATTTGCCGATAATAAGGGGTGGCAATGCGGTGGGTAACCCCATATTTTCTGAGTAGGGCACGGAATTAGGTGTGGATAAAATGACTTCCACCATCACTGATCATAGCCTTCGGTATTCCAAACCGAGAAAAGATGTTCTGCTTAATAAAGTCCGTGACAGCCTTATGATCACGTTGGCGGGTGGCGACGGCTTCAATCCATTTGGAGACATAGTCTACAGAGACTAAGATGTATTTAAAGCTGTTGTATGGTGGAAAGGGACCCAAAAAAATAATACCCTAAACGTTGAAGATCTCGACGATCAAAATGGGCTAGAGGGACATCATGTCTTTTATGGTCATGGTCCCTAGAGTCTAGCAGCGAGATCAAGTCTTAGCAAAGTTGTGTGCATCCTTAAATAAGGAAGGCTTGTAAAATCCTGACTATAGAATCTTTGCAGCCGTTTTCTTTCCTGAGAAGTGGCCACCACAAGCTTGGTCGTGACAAAAGGATAGCACACTCTGAACTTCATCCTTCGGGATACACCTCCTGATGATCTGGTCGGCACAGAGGCGAAACAACATGAAATCATTCCAGAAATAGTGCTTGGCTTCAGCCAAGAACTTATCCCGTTGCTGTCTGGACGAACTGTGCGAGGTCTATCCTACTACTAGGTAATTGATGAAGTTGGCATACTAAGGTAGTTTTCTATCTTGCACAACCAGAATTTGCTCATCGGGAAAGGTGTCAAATAAGGGGAAGGAGGACCCAATGTGGTCCAGGTGGAGTCTGGACAAGTGATCAGCCACAACATTCTTTGACCTGGCTTTGTCGCAAATTTCCAAGTCAAATTCCTGCAAAAGCAGGATCCATCTGATGAGACTGGGTTTCGCATCCTTTTTGGCCAATAAATGCCGAATAGCCGAGTGGTCCGTATAGATGGTTACGTGGGATCCCAGAAGGTAAGATCGGAACTTTTCGAGTCCAAAAACTACGGCGAGCAGCTCTTTCTCTGTGACCGTATAATTCCGTTGGGCCTCGTCCAACGTTTTGTTCGCGTAGTAGATCACCACGGGTTTCTTGTCTTATCTCTATCCCAGGACTGCGCTTATGGCAAAGTCTGATGCATCACACATGATCTCAAAATCCTGGGACTAGTCTGGGGGCTAAAGTACGGGTGTGGTGGAGACTAAGCCCCTGAGGGTGTGGTAAGCCTGGATGCAATCAGAGGTCATGTGGAATAGGGTGTCATTGGCCAGAAGATCGGTCAAGGGTTTGGAGAGCTTGGAGAAGTCTTTGATGAACCTTCGGTAGAAGCCAACGTGTCCAAGGAATGAGCGGATTTGTCGGACTGAGCTAGGTGGGGGATGTTTGGAAATCAAATCAACTTCAGCTCGATCCACTTCAATGCCCCTATGCGATACAATATGACCGAGGACGATTCCTTCTTGAACCATGAAATGGTTCTTTTCCCAACTTAACACCAAATTAACCTCGATATATCGTTTCAGGATTTTCTCCAAGATGCTCAAATAGTGGTCGAATGAATTCCCAAACACTAAGAAATCATCCATAAAGACCTCCAGGTATTCACCCACCATCTCTGAAAAGATGGCTAGAATGCAACGCTGAAAGGTAGTGGATGCGTTGCATAACCCAAACGGCATACGACGGAATGCAAATGTGTCGTACAGGCAAGTGAATGTGGTCTTCTCTTTATCTTCAGGAGTAATTGCGACTTGGTTATATCCTGAATATCCATCCAGGAAGCAAAAATACTTCTGCCCTGCCAATCGCTCTAGAATCTGGTCGATGAATGGTAGGGGAAATGATCTTTCTTGATCGCCTCATTGAGCTTCCAGTAATCAATACACCCACCATGTGGTGGTGGTGCGAGTGGGGATGGATTCGCCCCGCTCATTGGTGACAACAGTGAGCCCGGCTTTCTTCGGAACCACTTGAGTGGGGCTCACCCAGGAGCTATCGGAGATGGGGTAGATGATGTCGGCGTCAAGCCATTTGATAATTTCCTTCTTAATGACCTCCCACATATTTTGGTTTAACCATCTCTGCAACTTACGGGAGGGTCGCGCCCCATCTTCTAGGTAAATCTTATGGGTACAATAGGTGGGGCTAATTCCTCTCAAGTCTGAACTAGTCCAGCCAATGGTAGCCCTATGTTCTGATAGGGTCGCAGTCAATCTAAGTTCCTGATCCTTGGTTAGGTTAGCGTTGATAATCACTGGGAAGGTCTGGTCAGGTTCAAGGAAGACATACTTGAGATTCTCGGATAGCGGCTTTAGTTCAGGTGTGGGTGGAACAATGTTCGATGGAAAGGGGAAAGACAGGAGTTGATCAACATCAATCTCCTCGAACAGTGTTGGTTGATGGTAATTAGCCCTACAAAGGTCCTCGTGCACAGATGGTGACGGGTCAGAACAGTTGTTACAAGGTTGGGTCTGGTAGTCCGAGACAGAGCTAAGGGTGAGGCATTCCTCGACCAAAGGCTCCACGGGATCGTGTTCGTCGATACGGTCTCAATCGAAAGACTTGGTCGCTCGGAAGATATCCAACTGCATCTTCTTATCTCCGAAGGAGATTTCCATACATCCCGTGTCACAATAGATGTTTGCCTTAGCCGTAGCTAAGAAAGGTCTGCCTAGGATGATGGGCGTGTTTTGTAGTTGTTCAGGGACTTCCATGTCGAGCACCAAGAAGTCGATCGGGAAATAGAAGTCCTTGACCAGAACAATCACGTCCTCGACAATCCTTTTCGGGGTCTTCACAGATCTATCGGCCAACTGGATGGTCACAGGTGTGGGCGTCAATTCTCCGAATCCAAATTGGTGGTACAGGGTCATCAGAATCAGATTGATGGAAGCACCTAAATCCAGGAGCGCTTTATCAAATGTCATGTCCCCGATATTGCAAGATATCAGGGGTTCTCCTGGGTCAGTTCGTTTGAGCGGAAGGTTGCTCGTTATCATGGAACTTGCTTGCTTTGAGAGCACAACCTTCCTAGGTGCTTGAGGTCTTGGCTTACGCTTTGGTGTACAGGCATCCTTCAGGAACTTGGCGTAAGCTGGAATGTACTTGATGGCTTCGACGAGCGGAATATTAATCTGAACCTGCTTAAAGATCTCCAAAATCTCCTCATTCTCCATAACACTTTTCTTTTTCTTGATCGTCTCCAAGGCCTTGGGATATTGTGTCTGAATGTGAATAGGGTCTATTTCTGGGTCCTTGGATTTTCTTGCGCCTCTTCAGTGTCGGGCATTTCAAGGGGTGAAGTCACGGGAGGAGTTGGCCATTTGGGATCCTAGGTTTTGGTGCCGCTTCTCAAGGTTACCGCATTTGCAGAGGCATTGGGACCATGGGTTGATCCTTAAGAAGACGAGGAAGAAGAAGCACCAAACCCAGGGGGTGTTTGTGGGGCTAGCTAGACCATGTGGGCCTGCTCGAGATTGCCTTGGAACCCTTGCGAATTGGGACCTCTGTTAATTACATTTCGCAGGTTTTATTGTGGCTGAGAAGGAAGGGATCCCTGTTGTTTACAATCCAACAGTTGGCTCAACTGTACCTTCACTAAAGCCATTTCCTCCTGGAGTTTTTGGTTCATTTCAGCCATCATTTTTATCAGGGTGTCTATTTGGTTTTGTGGTGGAGGAGCCGCCCTATTCGGATTATAGGGGGGTCTAACCGGTGGTCCTTGCAGATAGGAGGGTGAGTTTGGCCTGGGCTGGTTTTGAAATTGAGGCAGTTTCTAGTTTGTCCAAGCAAAGTTTGGGTGATTACACCAGCCAACGTTGTAGGTGTTGGAGAAAGGGTTAGGTTTGGAATAACCTTAGATAGCCTAGACATCTTCAAAGATAGCAAGTGTCGAGGGGGAGGGAAGAGAGTAATCAGGGGTTGAGGGAGCAAAGGTCCCTCCCTGGAACTTGGTCAGGTGTTGTTCCAGGTTCATCTAGCTTAGTGGCTGGACTAGGTCAACATTGTGAGCTCCCTTTGCTAGGGAGAGGGTCTGTAGTGGGTTCCTAGTCTGGTTCAGTAGCTCATCTATCTTTTTATCTACCAATTCCACTCGATCCAATTTCTTAGCAATGAATCTATGTTAACCATTCCAAAATTTGCTTGTACCCCATAGATCCCACCATGGGGTTGACTGGATCGACTAAATTGGGTCATGGAGGCATTGTTGAGCGAATTTTTGCTCATAGACTCGAAGAGCTCAAACGCGCTCTCCTCGTCTTTGTTTAGGAAGTTTCCCTCTCATGAGGCATCGACGAAGTTCCGAAGATTGTTATCCAGACCATGGTAGAAGATCTGGGCCAATTGCCACCTTGGTACTTTATGGTGTGGGCATTTCCTTAATATTTCATTAAATCTCTCTCACGCCTCATGAAACTGTTCCCTGCCTTGGAGTGTAAAGGTGGTAATGGCTCTTCTGAGGGCGTTGGTCTTTCCTATGGGGAATAATTTCTTTAAGAATGCATGCCTCAATTCTTCCCAGGTGGTGATGGGTCTACCTAAAGTCCTAAGCCAATGAGACGCTTTGTCTCTCAGTGAAAAGGGGAACATCTTAATCAAAACAATGTCTAAGCCAATGTTCCTGGGTTTTACGATCCGGGCAATCTGGTCAAGATCCTCTAAGTGCTGGAAGGGGTCCTCATTTGAGCTTCCATGGAAGTGGCTCTGAATTAGGCTTAGGACGTTTGGTTTCAACTTAAAATCATCTCCCCCTTCGGGGATCCTAAGGTGTGGTTCGATCTGAATCGCCGAAGGATTGTAGAAGTCGCGTAGGGGCCTAGGTTGGTCCTGGAATGGTGGTGGATCAAGTGGTGGTTGTCTTTGCAGGTCTTGGAAAGGTGGTGGTGGTTGCTCCTGCGGGTTCTGCAACCAGTGTATGGCTTGCATGAGAGTGTAGATCTGTTGCTACTGAAGCCGGTGGTTTGCGTTGATCTGGGCTTGGATGATGGCCATCGTATCTGGTGGAGGTTGGTCATCAACTTCATCTACTCTAGGTTCAGCTATGTCTCTAGCAAGATCAAGTCTCCTGGTTTCCCATCCCAAAACAAACAACTCGGGATGAACTGATCGTCTCCCGTGCATACACTAGAGAAGAACAGGAGGGGATGCGAAGAGCGAAAAATGCGAGAAGTGTGTGTGCACAACCAAGCAAGCAAGCCTAGTCCTAATAGTGTATACCTTAGGGGACCTAGAAATCTCCAAAGGAGCGATCAAGTCCGTAGGCACGGGACCGCCCTTCCCAAAGCTAATCTGGCCAGGTTGATTACGAGGGAATTGTAGGGAAGGTTCTTCCTTTGGCTTGCGTCATCAGTTCCGTAGACCCCACAACTACGGTCATTTGACACTTCCCCGCAGACTAGTCACCAGATTCTACTAAGGGAATGAAGGCCAAGTGCCCAACAAACAAAATCACGCCTCTTGAGACTTAACACAGTCCTGCTTAGGGCACGTCTACTCTATTTTAATGGGGCTAGGACAGTGCTTGCACTTGGGTTATGTGATGAGGCGTTGATTGGGGTGGTGCCTCTTAGTTTTCCAATTCAAGCATGTGTGCTCTTATCAAAACATGGTTTTCAAGCAAAGATTTAAGATGTGGTATCTTTTAATGTTTGTCCTTACTTTTGTGTCTTTTAGGGTTAACGTGTCTTAATGTTTTCAGGCAAGTTTCAAGTGAGCACACCAAGTTTTACACACAATCGGTGAGAGTAGATTTCCTTTAATATGAAGAGGCTCTAAAACCCTAATGTGCTCATCCTATTGTTTATGCAATTTCTACCAAATGAGTTGATTTTAGGGGTGAGTGGTGCGGCTCATGTCAATTCACGGTGGCTCCGCAAACACCACTCAAAAAAAAAGAAAAACACTCCAAAAAGATTAGGTCTTTAAGAATGTTAGAGTGTATTTTTTTTGTTGGGTGATGAGTTAAGGATGAGGATCAGGTAATCATTCACCACGCCAATTTTTTTTTTTATAGATTTTTTTTTAGGCAAGCAAACAACTACAGGTAGAAAACTACTCACAATAGGTCCTTGCTGCGCTTACTCTATCTCCACTGTCACGAGTTGCTCTCCTTCGCCGTCCAAGCGCCGAGTTCCTGCAACCATCAAGTAGAAGGAGAAAATGCATTAGATGATGTGAGCATGGATGCAAAATAGAAGTGACAGAATAAATCCGTTGCCTCCCCGGCAACGGTGCCAAAAATTGATGTGCTACGGACGCGTTTATTTAAAAGGGTCGTTGTAGTTTGCGTTCGCAACGTCAGTTTTAAATAAAGAAACGGACGTAAGTCCGAGTATCGAACACAGGGAGGCGTGAAAATCTGATTTTTCTTATCACTTAGTGTCACGGAAATGACGGGTTTTTGCTTGCGAGAAAACGCGGGAGAAAAGCGAGTGGGAGAGAGAGAGAGAGAGAGAGAGTAGGGTTAGAGTTTTTTAAGTCATAGCATTCACCTAGATCAAGATGGAAAACAACATCAATACTATATTTAACATGCAACTAGAGTTTTACAAATACAACAATAGCTAAATGCTTAAACAAAAGTAAAGTAAAGCTATGGTAAAGGAAGGGAAAGAGAGAGAGAGAGAGGAGGGAGATGGCAAGATGGCCACGGCGGTGGAAGAGGGCTCCATCGATGAATCGTCGACTCCGTTGATTACAAGAGATGCTAAGGGAAGCTAGGAGGGAGGTATAACACTTTCAAAGGTATTCAATGCCTCTCATGGGTGGTTGGAAGGGGTTTAAATAAGAAGAAGGGCTTTCCAAATGAAGAAGGGGTTTTAGCAACGTCCTTCCCAAAACATCGGTGAAGACCCCTGCCCACCGGTCATCCGCGCGCGCCCGTGCTTCGTCGTCTTGGCGATCCATGTGCAGCTGCTGAGGACCGTTCGATCCTCAATCAACGGTCCAGATCGCGCGTGCCTGCGCGCTCAGATTGCGCCTCAAGAGTGTGTGAGATCGGGCGTCGTCGATCGGTGTAGGTGCGCGCGTGGAGCATCGACGCTTGAGGAGGCGCCGCGTAGCGCTATCGAGATCGCTCGATGGCGATCGGGCGGTCGAATTTGGACGTGCGGGCGAATTTGGCGAATGAGCTGCAGTGGGTGGCTCAAACCAGCGTCTTCTGCGTGCGAGGCGAAGGCGCAACCATTACGCTGTGCGTGCGAATGGTTGCGCTTCCTCGTCAATCCTCAGCCGTTCAATGGAGATCGAATGGAAGTGGATAGCTCCTACGCGATGAGGCGATGTTGCGTTGCCGGCGAGGGCGCATCTGATGCTGCCATGTGGCTACCTCATGGCCGTTGATCATCAGATCAACGGTTAGAACTTCTTGGGTCATTTGTGGGTGCTCCAGATGTTGGATTTGGTTGATTTAGAGTCCGTTGGACTCTGTTCGTCGCTCTAAATTCATCCGTGCGGTCCGCTTGCTCATTTGAGGCCTGTTTTGACATGGACTTATGCAAACGGCCATTAATATTGGTTTATAAGCAATATTAACATGCGATATATGCAATGCTCCCATGCTCCTTTCATGATGTGCTATTTATGCATATTATCTTTAAGATCGATCCGTTTGGCAAAATTATAATTGTAAAATGTAATGTTAACAGGCACCCCCGCAAGTTCTCTTCCTCTCGTATATCCACGATAAAAAACCCAGGGGGTTAAAATTGCACAAAAAACTCAAAAATTTCCGGAAATGCCAAACGACCCTTGGGAAGGGTCATTTCACTTCCTTATAGTTGAAGGTGCTTGTATAGTTGGTTTCAATGTGCATACCATGAATTACATATGTATTTGGACTTTGTGCATATATATTAGTAATTGCCTCAGCATCGTTTACATATTATTTTAACTAACTGATTACATTTCACTTGGTTATGAAAATTTTACCTAGTTGTGCGGTTGGCTGTGTGGTAAAAGTTGATGCCACTCACTTCAGATCGTGTGCACTGCCGTGTGCGATGACATGTGCATCGAAGGATCATCAGTGATAGGAGAATGCAGGGGCAAGGAGGGGAAGCGACAAATAAAATTTCGAAATGTGAATTTTAGGTAGGCTTTTATAGGATTTGAGGTGCGTGAAATGGGCCGTAGAAACACACTTATTCCTACATACCTAACTCAATAATTGAGGCAATCGAACTACTCACGAAAAGTGCTGCCTTGTCTACAGTTGAGGCAGAAGGTTAGTGGCCAAAGGGAGGAAGAGATGGCGGAAGGGATCCACTACTTCACTCTTGCTACTGGAACAAAGATACCTTCATTAGGAATTGGGACATGGCAGAGGGATAAGGGCATCGTCGACAGCACCATCCTCAACGCTATCGTCACCGCCATCAACTAAGTATCCTTCCACATTCATCTCATCCTCTTTAATTTAATTTTTGATGCTCTTGCTACTATGGTGATGTGTAATTACAACTAATAGGGAATTGCATGCTAACTATATACATATATGCCTTGGAAAAGGTGAACAAGCTTGAAGAGGGTGATGTTTTTAAAAATTATATTCTTCCAGTTAAGTGTTAAAATCCAACCTCTATGGCAGCGTTGTCAACAGACGTACCCTTTTCTATGTTTTCTTACTTTCTCCTTGTGTTCAAAATTCTAGGAGTAATAACGACCGGGAAATGTTAAACGAGAACTCCTCATGTTGGCAGCAAAAATTTATGTTCAAATTTTCATCCTTGGATGCTGGTATACAAACATAAAATGTGACGTAAAATGTAATGTATAGAGGTGTAAACGTGGCCTTTACAGTGACGTGGTGAGATCCACTACTGTTCAAACAATAACAACCATTTTGTATGGGTGCAAACGATTAAAATTACTTTCAAATTCACTTTTCACTTGTGCAAAATCATCAGATCAACTTCGGAATCACTTGTACCTTCAGAATAATTTTGTACCGATGCAAAATGATATTGCACCAGTTGCACCAGTACAAAATCATCCCAAAATAATTTATCATCGATGTAAATTTATTTTACAAGTGTACGCAAAATTATGTAAAACAATTTATCACTTACGAAAAATGATTCATCATTTGTGTATTTTAATTTAAAGTGTGATGGTTTTTTTTCAATATAATAAGACACATCACGTAACAGACTTTACATTTTCTTATTTCTTTATATTAAATAACAATTGTCAAGTAGGGATCATATTCACACTACCTTACATTACAAAACGACTGTACCACTTAAAAATATTTGGATCATTTAAAAAAAATATCTAGGTCATTAAACAAAAAATATATATATATATATATATATATATGCCATCAAAATTATTTCTTTATTATTACGGTAAAACTTATGTCGTTAACATAAATCTAATCATGTTTTCTTCTTATTAGTCTACTAATTAAAATTAGGAAAAAGTTAACTCAAGTTAAATTAAAAATACAAATCTTTTAATTTATCTTTTAATGATGGATTGGATGAACGGAATTTATTTAGGATTTGAAACTCCTTTATCTTCGTCCTTCCTCTCGACCTCTCCATTGTTGGCAGCGACATTCACATCTGCGAGTTACTCCCCCTTTCCTCTTCCTCTCTGTGGATTTGAGATATCGAAGATAATGTTTGGATGTGAGATGGTGAATTGGGATTGTTAGGAGGATATTTCAGTTATTCTTTTAGGATGTATTTGACCGCTTCATTTCTATTCTCACACAGAAGAGGATTTCGACTTTTCTGTTTCGATGAAAAGTGAAAACCTCGAAATTAGCTTTTTCCTCTCAGATGTGGCCGAGTGGAATTGATTTTCGGAATCAGATTGTAGGGAGTGATGAATTTTCCATGTGGGCTTTGATTAATTCGTTGGTAGTTTTTTTGCAGGAATTCGATTTTCGGGAATCTTCACAGGTTGACCGGATTATCAAATTATAATCCAAGCATCCACCACCCAGCTGAATAGTTCATGA
Organism: Thalassia testudinum; assembly: GCA_037157565.1. Taxonomy (NCBI): domain Eukaryota; kingdom Viridiplantae; phylum Streptophyta; class Magnoliopsida; order Alismatales; family Hydrocharitaceae; genus Thalassia; species Thalassia testudinum. The sequence continues at coordinate 90,021,806 of JAZHRO010000012.1, forward strand.
TTTGGAATCTGGTAATCTTGCAAGTAAGATGCTGAAAAAAGAACGAAAAAATCCAAAAAATCTTATTTTCAAACAAAATCTCATATATATCATTGAGTGTATATTTTTACAACAACTCCAAATCCTTGTGAGATCTTTTTCCCAAAGCACCCAAAGTTGTAACGGGATAAATTGATTGGTGGGATAAGTGAGATTAAGGCTTTTTTGGTTGTAATGGGGACAGTGGGTTTGATGTGATAATTATAGCAGTAGCAGAGAGTAAAATGTTTTTGTCGCATCGAAATCTGGAAAAACTTGTGATGGAGATAATTGCATTGGGATCGGTATGCATATATAGCTTTATCCCCCATGTAACCCTCAGGACAAACCCTCGAACGAGACAACTCCTCGGGTTACCCCATAACCAAACACTACTTCAGAGACTTGAGACCACTGCATCATTATCGATCAATTTTTAATATTGGGCATATATTATAGGCTGAGCTCATGATCCTGATAAAAAATGTCAAGCGGAAGACTCATTGCTTAAAGGATGACTTCTATAGATGTCCCTTAGGTGCCTCCAGTGATTCTTCTGTTCATGACTCTCTAGAGCACAATATTGCAGTTAAGAGTTAACCTTCAGTTTAATATGCTGTCTATGCAGGCTGGATACGGGACATATCGATTGCGCTCGATTTTATAGAAATGAGAAGGAGGTAACAGCATAGTTTCCCCCCAGACATGTTAGGCATGTGTTCCTCGTTCTTATTGTGCAGATTTTAGAAGAAGTTATCTTAAATTGTTTGTTGTTTCTGTGACTTTCCAAGCTTTTGCATATAATTTATTATTTCAGATCAGAACCACTGGAATTAAATTACCTATTTATTAGTTATCAGGATGCCCCTGATTGATCCCTTTGGGATTGCAGACAGGAAATAATTTCCTTAATATTGCAAAATCCGCTCAAATTTCCTCTCTCCTGACCAACATGATATTCCATTAATGCAACATGATCTCAAGGGATAAGGCTATTTTGCCACCTATGCATGGTAGTATAGACGAAGACATATGTATTTCTTGTAGTAACTCAAAACTAGGGGTATGATTTTCCTGTGTAGGATTCTTCAGTTTTTCCAATGCCTCAGTAGTGCTGTTATTTCAATATAATCTGAACTGTCATCATGATATCATCTTAAAGGAGATACAAGATATAAATGAAGATGTAGTAGTTAGCCTTCAGGTAATATATATATTTCCAATAGCAGAATTATAGTAACTCCATTCATGTCTCTCCTCTTCCAACTTATGTGAATCACGCCTAGCTAGGCATTATCCCATTATCTGATCGTGGCATACCTCATGCAACTGGTTTAATTTCTGACCTTTTGTTATATATTATAGGTTGGTTTGGCTTTGAAGAAATTATTTGAAGATGGGAGTTGTTAGCCGTGAGGATCTATTTATAACTTCCAAACTCTGGTGCTGTATATTCTCCTGACTAAGGACAGTTCAGAAGTTGAAATGTTTGAATCTAGAAAAATCTGGATGATTTATAATATTTGATTGTGGTATAACCAATTCAGGTGTACTAACCATGGTCCAGAAGAAGTGCCAAAAGCCCTAGATTTGATTTTAAAAGATTTGCAGCTAGACTACGTGGACCTTTACCTGGTAAAACACATCATTTTATTCCAATATAACTCAAAATCAATTTTATTACGATTTCATCTGTATGTTCTTTTATCATCCTTCTCAATATATGCAAATAACCTCCATTAATTTGATATTTCAATTGGATCTAATTTATCGGCTCTATCATCATGGAAAGCTAGTATTTGTTGTACAGAAAAAAATATTGAGTTTTGTTCAACAAGTCTGTGTGGTTTATTTGCATTCTAAAGAATGGAACTATCATCAACACCTTACGGAGTTGCAGCTCTTCTTGAGAATCTTTTATTTTTTGTTAAACATACGTACATACATAAAGAGGAACGAGCTTGCGCCAAAATTAACTTCTTGTACACACTACGCCCGTGGAATCCAACCATACAGATTTAAAGAGCATCCTTCAGATAGACTATATATTTACAGAAAATCAAGCAAATCAGATGCATATAGCACAACATTTTAAGCAATTCAAATAAATATATATATATGGATGGCTAAATCAAAATTTATTTTTTAAAAAATGTGTGTTGTATGCCGAATTGCATGGTTTTTTGTAGCAACTCTATCAGAATGATATTCATTCAAACCAGATAGTTGGATTTTACAAATGCAACACATATATTCTTACAATTTCTCACAGAAATCATTTCTTATGAGTTCTCTCCACCATAAATACATTCATAAAAAAACCTCTTGTTAAATCTTAGAAGGAGCCTTTTGGGCCATCTTTTACTAACAGAAGTATTTCATGCAAAGTAGCATCACAAAAAGGTAAAATTGGGAGATCATTCTTTTTTTGACATTTATGATTTTTCTTTCTAAATCATAGAGGCACTTGTTTCTCCAAACTCAATCTAATTTGCAACAAGTTCTAGCCTTCATGCCATCTTATGCCATAACTAGAAATTCTAATCGTTTATTCTTCGCTATGACTTGGAAAGATCCATTGGCAATTTCGCATGAAGAATGGTGCAAGGGAAAAGGACTTCCCTCCGGAAGACATCATCCCACCTGACATACAAAGTACATGGAGAGCCATGGAGGAACTCTGTGACTTCGGCAAAGCTCATGCAATTGGAGTTAGCAACTTCTCTACCAAGAAATTAGCAGATCAGTTGGATTTTGCACCTGTGCCTCCTGCTGTTGTTCAAGTGGAATGCCATCCTGGTTGGCAACTGGAGAAGCTCCACTCTTTCTGTAAATTGAAGGGCATTCATCTCTGTGTAAGTTGCAGTGCTTAGGCTTCTTTCTTAACTTGCTATATATAAGTCCCCAAACAACAAGATTTGTCCCTAAAGCATCCCATCTCCATCCTTGTCTTCTGTTCTAAAAACAGCTGTCTGTTGCCCAAGTTGTATGTTGTAGCACAATCTGTACCATTGAGACTAAATGAATAAGAAACTAATATAAAAAATAGGCAAGTCCCGACATGCTTGATCATGGACAATCTTACAAAAGGTAGAGGGAGGGAGGGTCTCAAAAAGAAGTACAAGAATACAAAAAAGGAGAAATTCTTCATGAGTCGAATGGGATGGTTTTTTTGGTACCCTAAAAATGAGATGATTTTCCGTTTGATCTTTGCACCTGTTCTTTGTATCTCTTTCGAAGAGATTTTCAAATTTCAAATTCTTTGTTATTGGAAAAATATACACCAAATTTTGGCAACTGATTTTAAAAGAAATCCAGTGCAGGGGCCAATATGGATAGGATGCCATCTCACTGTATTGCTCTTAGTTGAAAAGTTGAAATCCATTTGCCTGGTATGTATTCTCTCCATCGTAGCACTAATCTCCTCATCCACCACCATACCTGGTCGAATAGATTGAGTCCACCTCTTACTCCATTAACAATCTAATGTGAGTCGAAGTACTTCAATCGATACCTTGACTAGATTTATTATGATGCGTAAAGTAAAATCTCGAACTTATTCCTTGATTCGACGTATTTAGTCCATTTGAGGACATCTAGCATCCAAATTCCAACCTAGACTATTCCTTGGAAATTCCGTTTTTTTCATCCTTCTTCCATCACCCTTCTCTCAATTTTTGAAGATAGATGGTCATAGTTTCTCCCTTTTCCGAAATTTCCCTTATAGTTTGTGCATGTTCTATGTGTTTTTCTCGGGGAAACACCCCGCTTGGTGCAACAGGCACTCTCAGCAACATTCTCAAAGATCCCATTCTGACTACATTTGCAGGGGACATGAGAAAAACTCCACCACAAATTGCCCTCCGTTGGGGGCTACATGAAATAACCATTTCCTAAGGTCGTTTAGCGTTTCCAGGATTTATAAGGGTTTTTGTACAGTTTTAAACCCTTTAAGTTTTGTTTTGGGATTTCTAAGGGGGAAAAGGAAATTACAAGAGCATCCTTGCAATTTTTCCCATCCACACCATCTCCCCCTCACCCCTCCCGCATGCCGTGCCATCCCCTGCAGCCCCCCCCCCCCCCGCACCTCACACCATGCCGCTCCCCCATACCTTCCCCCATGCCTCCTCCACCCACATAAACCCCCCTTCCTCCTCTGTTTCGTTCCCACACCACCGTAGCTGAGCGGGAGCGAAGGAGAGAGCAGAGAGCAGAGGAGATAGGAGGGCCTGAGAGGGAGTCAAAGGGTGGAACGTTGCGAGGAGACAAGGTGGTGCTGCCGCTGCTGCAGCTTCTGTAGCGAGGGAAAAAGGGTCGAAAACGGTTCTGATGAATCATTTTTCCGCGGAATCAGACATCTGGAGTGACCTCTAGACGTCGGGTCGGACGTCCGAAGGTAAATCCCAGACGTCTGATAGTGCGTATTTTATTTATTTTCCTGCCAAATTCTAACCATGCGCATATGTGTGTCAGAGGGTGGGGAAGCGCGCTGTGTGAAGACCGAGGCAATTTCAGACATCCGAAAGTGCCTCTAGACGTCTGAAACCACCCTCAGATGTCCGCACGGAGTTCCAAACGTCCAGAGAAAGACGCCCTGAGTAAGGTATGCCTGTGACTTCGTTTAAGACCCAGACATCTAATTTTAATTAGGGTTGGTGTTTTTAGGCCTGTTGAGGGCCCAAACGGAATCGATTTTCCGCAAACAAAACATCGATGGTTTCCTTTCGAGTTCCTCTACGTAGTGATACATTGTCTATACAGTTCTGAGCTCTTTTTGACATATGGGTCAATGTGATAGGTCGTTCGTTCGTGGTGTGCACGGAACCCACGAGGATTGTAAGCTCCGTCGACTGTGCCCCCACATCTCCCGGTTATCCTGGTAGAGTGATTTTGCATAAATTTCAGAATTAATAATTAAATTACATGCGTAGAATTAACTGAACCAAAGTTGTGAGCTGAACCCTCGGACTGGAAAGAGTTAACTGCATGATGCTATAGAATCGAACCCTATGATTGTGAAATGAACCCTATGGCTGAAAGAAATGAATGTACATTTAGTGAATGATCAAATTATTGCCTGGAAAGAAATAAACCATGAGTTACCTGTAAATGAACGACGTTATGCCTACTAAGTAATTGATGGTAGAATTTGAGTTGCCTATTTTTCGTATAATGAACCAGATATGAAAATAAGAAAGCCCATGTACGTGTAATTCCCTACTCGGAGGGGGTGAGATCAGCGTGACGTAAAAAATGCGAAATTGAAAAAATACCAATCTTACAAAATAGACAAACACACAATGTACGCAATAATTTTTAGGTGGAAACCCAAATCGGGTGAAAACCACCACCTAACCCTCTCAAGTTAGGATTTTCCGATCAACCAAGTTTATCAAATCCACTAAACGAATCACTTTAAACAGGGGTGATTCAACCTCAATTACAACCACGCTATAAGTGCGAGGGTAGCGTTCCTCAACCCATTCTCTTCACGAGAAGGATTTTGACCCTCGAAGGAGACGGAAATTCGCAAAGTGAATACCCAACTAAATAACAAAGATAAAATAACAAATAATCCTACAAAGCCAACAAAGTAATTTTTAACCTAAGCTTCTATAGGAATTAGGAAACTCCCCTTTGCAAGGAGTGCGTCGGATCGATGACGCAGGTGCGTGAGCCATGCGACGGCGCAACGTCGCTCTCGTGAACTACGGCGGGAGAGTGGGTGCGCAAATGCTTGATGCTCTCTAGATGAAGAACTGGAGCTTGGAGAGCAAGAGCTTGCTTCTTAGGATCAAGAGACACAAAATGGTGTGAAAATGTATTACTTGATGTCTTAATGTGCAAGAGGTTCCTCTCTATTTATAGAGGCCTTAGGAAGGTTTTGGAAGGCTTAGGAAAGTTCCCATAGCCGTTCGGTGCAAAGCCCAAGAGAATCAGGCCGAAATCAGGAACAATGATTGCACTGACAGGCTTATCAGACGTCTGGAAGATCACTTTAAGAAGTCTGAAAATAAGGTCAGATGTCTGATTTTAGGCGGATCTCCTCCTGACTTGGATCAGATCTAAACAGGGTTCTAGTGCAAGTCCATCAGACGACATATAGGACGTCTGGCACTATGTCTGGACGTCTGGAAACTTACTTTTTCGTGGAATGGATTTTCAAGAGAGTGCAACGGCTAGAAAATCTATGAGAAGAGATTTTGGGTCAGCCGAGGCAAAACGGTCATCTATCAGACGTCTGAAAAGGCCTAAGGACGTCTGATAAGGCTCTAACGGTCATCTCCTTGAGTATTTGCTAAGCCAGCCAACGGTCTACTAATTGGACGTCTGGCAAAGTCATCAGACGTCTTCTAAGACATCTGGACGTAGGTATGGACGTCTGATTTCATCAGACAACTAACAAGACCAGCCTAAATGTTATCAGACGTCTGAATCAACAGTCAGACGTCAGATTTTGGAATTAAACGTCTGGAAATGTTGTTTGAACCCTATATTGGTTTTCTAAGTTTTCTACAGAAAACTTAAGTATCCTAGGGTTGTGCCGGTGTTCCTAGGACTACTATTAGGGTACTTTGAGGCTCTTTAACAAGAAACTAAGTAACAAAAATAAAGAGCAACAAAAGAAACGAAAAATACAAGGAGTACAAGAGAAGGAAATCTATCATATTCTTCATCTCCTTCCTTCGTCAATCTATCGCTCCTCGCGAATCTCTTCTATTTTCCATCAAGCTCCTCCAATACATCCTGGATGCGAGTTCGAACTTCGTCTGGTCACGTCTCCATTTGCAATTTGCCTGAAATCTAATACTCCAAATGCAAATGTTAAATGACACGTGTTTTGTTATTATCAAAACAAATGATCGTGGTGCTCTAGCACCGATAGTACGAACCCTACGGGGAAGTTAGAAAGAAACCAAGAATACTGTAGTATGGAAAACTTGCGGGTTTTTGGAACATGTCGCCTACGAGCGGCTGTTCGGACTTGGTTAAGAGAAATGAGCTGGCCCTCGTGTACGTAGTACCGAGGAAAGCAACTGACCCTTTTGAGTAGAGGGGAGCTTGCCGCCCCTTGGGTTGAGACTCGGGGTAGGTTTGGCCACTCTACGTCGACTCCTGCTCGGTTATCGTATACGTGGTACCAAGGTGAGTTACTTAGTGTAGGGAGGGAGTTAGCCACCTCATGGGGCCCGGGGTTATGACTAGCCACCCTACATCGACTCTTATTAGTCCGTTGGGAAAACTGAGATAGTCGGACAAGGGTACGCGGACTGTGAGGGATAAGACTTCTGTTTCTGAGGGGCTAAACCCCTCTTCTGAAAGGGTAAGGCCATGTACTGTTCCGTACTATACGTTTGGGCGTACCCGTTAGCGGAAACGACTGACTGTGTGCCTGTGTGGGGTAGTTACCTGTGCGCTTATCACGCATGCCGTAATCACCGCTACGTCGTGACCGTGACCTCAGGGTAGTAGACCGGGTGTAGGATTAACACGATGGACTTTTCCGGCCAGAAAAGTGCCACATATATATTCTGCATCATGGGAAAACTGCAAGCAAGATCGTTCTTCTATGGAACCTGTTTAGAATACTCGGATCAGAAAGACGATAATTGGGAACGGATGATAATAAGTAATCTGTTAAATGCATGTTTAGTTAGCTGCCTGTTTAAATTATATGATATAAACCACCACTATACTCAGCATTAGCTAACCCTAAATTTTATAACATTGTTCAGGTCAAGGATTTGAGCAGTCAAAACCACCAACTGCTTAGGGTGCTGGGTCCAGTCGCACCCAGCTGTAGTTTCCTACCGTTTCTTTTGCAGAGTTTTTGTTAGTAGTATGTACCTGTAGCTCATAGTTGTATTCAGTTGTTTTTTCTACCAGTACCAATTGTGATGGCTATACTCTATATTTGTACTTTCCGTTGTATACTATGAAATACTAGTGGTTTGGTGTTTTCCTTCCTTTATTTTCAGTCGTATATTTTTCTCCTTAGTTACATTACTCGTGTGGTTGTGGAATGATTATGGCATTTGATTCTTTCTCGTTGGATGACTGGGTGTTGAGATTCGTCAAGGCGAGCCGTTCTCGAGTCCTGTAGGGAACCAGGAGTGGGTCACGACACTACTGATGGGGCATAGTGTAATCCCCAAGAGCACCAATGAAATCAGAATCAGGGAGAATCTTGAAATCTTCAATTGGTCCATCCCTGAGGACTTGCTGGAAAAGATCTACGCAATCAGGCAGGCAAGCACAACTTCTTTCCACAATTGACCAGCTCTTTCTTGATTTAAAATGATAGATTTAATTTATACTTTCAGATGCTAGAAACCTCTTCCACCTTATACAACCAGTAAAGATGATTGGGATGCCAAGGTGTTATTTTCCAGTTGTAAATGTTACTCCGACTTCCTTGACATGTGGTTGAGCATTAAGCTTAATGGAGTACATGTCATGCCCTTGTATGGGTATGATGTTATTTAATTTCTAGAGACTTCTACCTATATATTTGGTCCAATTGTGCAGTTAAAATTTTCAAACTTTCCTATACATGGTTGTCTTTTTCTATGTCAGAATTTTTGTTTTTGACCTGCTTGTCTTTTCCTTGCTAAATGTCTTTTTCGTGTAAGAGCTTCAACTTCTTTATCTTCTTTCATATCCAGAAGCTTCAACTTTTTTATCTTCTTTCATATCCAGGAAAAGCTCATGAGAGGTGAATTCTGCATTAGTGAGAGAAGTGGTTACAGAACCCTCGAGGAGCTTTGGGATGGTGAGATCTAATCCCATATCCTTACCTGTCCATGCTATCTATCCATGTGGTTGATTAGATAGGAGGGCTCTTATATGATGTGAGTTGTAATATCCATGAAGTTTGGAATAAATTGTAAAAGGGGACAATGCAGTTGAGTGTATCTTTGCTTCATACAAACTGTAAATTAATGTTAGTTTAGCTTTTGCTGCCTATTATTGTTGCATTTTAGGATGCCGGCACACAAGCGCTTTTGTTAACAAGGATAGAAAACAGTCTTGACATATAGTATACCTCGTGGAGGAGTGACCGTTTATGTCACTATTTCACCGAGAATTATTATTTATATAATTTTTGGACTAATTAAGTGTCTTTTCCCAATAGCATTGTTGGTTACTAAAATTGGACTCTTCCTTGGAGATGCGGGGACTGAGTGTGAACCTTACATTGTGTGCATGTATGAGGTTCATTTTCTGAGGCATTGGTAAAGGTTTTCCCATTTGTTATGTAAAAATTGCAGCCAAATCCTAATTGGCTTAGAATTGATTGCTTATAGTATAAAATGTATATTTTACTTGCTACTTACAAGAAGATCTTATTTTTTATATAAAAATTACAGTGAAACAAGATGAAAAGGTTTTACTTAAGAAATAAACATAAATTTCTCATTATTTTTACTGTACTCTTTTTACATTCTTTTACTTAAATGAAAGTGTTATTGTTGATAAATGCCTTTGATTTCACAAATGAGAAGATTAATATCCATTGCATCCAATTCAAAATTAATTGAAATCATAATTTTTCACTTATTTTATTTCATTTTTTGAATCTATTATCATCTATGGTAGGATAACTATAAATATTGTTATCTAAACTTTTTAAAAGACTTTCTTGGCGAAAAGAAAATTCATCTTGCCTCATCTTTTAGATCTTTTCCAATAATATCTTTAGGAGTAATTCTTCATTTGTTAAATTTCCTCATTTATTTTAACATGTCATTTGATGTTCAATAAATATATGATCTTTGGTTCTCTTTTTGCATCACGAGACATTGCATGTCAAAATATTTTGATTATAGATTTTGGAGGATTTTTTTGTCAATATTACAAAATTTTCCCTTAACTTTTTCCTATAAATTTCATACGATCTTTGCTTTTATACTCCTTGTTGAAATACATGTTGCATAATATAATCTCATATATATCTATGCAAATCATGAGACTAAATGCTAGTGTAAACTTGTAAATCAAACTTGAACGCTTTTCTTTTAATACAAATCCAAATAATACGGGTTTGGATCAACTTGAACAGTCCATTCCCAGAAGCATTTGTTTTGGATTGCATTAATTCATCGAAGGCGTGTGGATTGACTCTGCCAAAGTTATGTGCCCATAGATTTTAAGTAACTTTAAAGTATCATTTTATTCACTGGGTACTCTTGTAGCTGCAACAAAACAAACGGCATCACTCATGACATATTAATATTTGTGCAATGCTATAATACCTATGATATAAGTATTGATTGCCACAACCCATCATCCTCTATCTCATACCTACAAAGGTCAAGAGAGTTTAGTGACAACTTGAGTCTAGATCTGAATCTAACAAAAAAAATAAATCTTAACAACTTATTAGATGTGAGTTCCATAAACTTAAATAATCACAAAAAATATTTAAATTCAAGTTGTCAAGTAATATTTCTCAATCATTTATATTTCACCACTCATTTTCATAAATTTTCTATATACGACTACTTTTGAGATGTTACAACCTCACACACATAAAATCCTGACATCTTTATTAAGATTCAATCAATTAATCATTATCCTCCAAATAAGAGTGGTTGCTTCATCTCACAGTGCACTCTTTAACTATCTCAAATGTATCCCTTTCCTCCTATTAAAAAAATTTATCTTTAATACCATTTAAAACGACTCAAGCCTATTTTTTTTTCCATTTAGACTCAACTTTAGCTCGGGTCAGTACACCTAACATCTATACAACCCATCCTCCTTATCCACCTTCCACCCCTCTGCCTGTATCCATCCTTCACCTAATCTTCTTTCCTCTTCCCTTAGGTGAACCACGTTCCCTCTATAGCTCATTTTGCTTTTCCTCCTTTTGTCTTCTGCCACCACTTAAAGGGCAAAGGGATGCAAAAGGTAGGAGCTACGTAGATGAGTTTCTTAACCAATAGTATTGATTTTATTATCGAATAGACAGGTGTTTCAAAATTATTGTGATCATATGGATGGCATGCAACGGATAAGGCAAAACAATACAAATTAGCAAGAAATGAAAGAAATCCATAAATTTGGTTTAGTGTTAAGATGACTTTCTATGTCAAAACTGTGGACTTAAGCTAACATATAAATACAAATTGGAAGGTATTGTAATCACCTCTTCACATTACATGAAGAGATAAAGGTATGCTTGAATTTCAAAGCTTTTGATCTTACTTTGAGAAATTTACCTTTTTGAAATCACTTCCCAGTCGATTACACAAATGTGGCTAACCAATGAATTCAACTGACAGCATTTAAGCCTAGTTAAATAGAGCACTTTAATAGGTTACTTCCAACATCAGGAAGGTTGTGAATCCGATTCTTACTCTTCAAATTACACAGAATAACTAATCGTGGATAATTCTTCCTTGCTCTTCACGTCATCCGGAAATCAATGCTTAGTTCTAAGTTTTATTTATTTATTTTTCTTTGGATGAGCAGAGACTCAAAAGAGCTTCATTACTTCGCAATAGAAATGAGATTATCAATGGGGTCCGGAGGGGCAATGGGTTGGAATAACACCAACTACCTTCTAGCCCCTTCGCAATACAAGAAGTTGCTAAAATATGAGGCAAGTAAATTTCTTCTCTTGGAACATGCATCAATGTGATAGCTGAAAGTAATGAGAAGGGTCTCTAGCAGTCTTGAATAATGCTTCTACTACTCTAGTTGGATAGTTGATTACCCAAAATCATGTCTATTGCATTGGAGCAATCACTAAGAATAATTGAGGAATAACTAGAGTACGTTTCTGCCATATCTAATCCCCATGCTATCGTTTGGATCTCTCCTTGTTTAGGACTTCCCACCTGAATTTGTTTAACATCTACCGCCATGAAAATGTTGCCAGGAAGCAAGCATACAACTACCATTGAAGCCTTTGTGTTTGTGTAAGAGCCATCAACCAAAATTGTTACGTCAGCCTAAGGAATGTGTGGGGGGGCCCTTAGGGGATCGCAATTAGTTTGTGAGCACCATGAGAAGGCACAGGTTGAAGCTTTACTCCATATGCTGTCCAGACTTGGAATGATGGCCAAATACTTTACATTGCATCCAGCCAACCATATTTAATGGAGCAAGGTGTAGTTCTAAGTTTATACACTCCAAATTCCATACCTGATGGTATTCATCCACCCGCACCATCCTATTGGCACTAAAGTCGAATCCTGAGCAACCTCCAGTTTCTTGGAAGGGTGGGGGTATATTCAAGGGCAAATGATGATGGGTATGATGGTACTTAATCTAACTTCTTGGAAGGATGGTACTTTTTCTTTTAGTGATGCAATTAGGGAAATGTATCTTGGAGATCACGTTATGCTTCTCTCTCACATGTGCAGTGAAATGCATCAATATATTTAAATATTATTGGTGATATTATTATTACCATGTAAATGTCATACATTTCTTACAATATACATGCTAATGCTCACCTCATGCTATATTTGGTTCAAAAGTAAAAATTAATGATGATATTTCAATAAAAATGTAGGTAAAATAATGCAAAAATTGATGCATGAGTATGATCTCCACTTTACAACTAATATTTGATATAAAGCTAAAAAAAGAAATATAAGTTCTCTTACGTGGTGTGTCTCGTACAACTTAAAAAGGTCACCATCACTTTCAACCAGATATAAAATAATTACTGATATAATGTCATTTTACATCGATATATAATAATTTTAAATTAATTTTACATAGTTACAAAATAATTTTATTATTGATTTAAAAATACGGATGAGATTTTCAAGTGATCCTTACTTTAAAGTTTACCTTTTTTTTTTTTAATCACCCCGTCACGGTTCCACCTACTTGCTTTGCGAAATGCGTTAATTTTTTATATCGTGACTCTCAAAAAAATCACCCGTGATATTTATTTAAAATATAAAAATCATCTGCACCATGCGACTCCGCTGTAAAATTATTAATACTGGTGTATGGTTATCGCAGGGGTGCGCAGTGGCGCAGGGGCTCACCAATTAGTTCGTAATTTGTGGGGGGGAGAACGGAGGACCGCGTGTTCTTTTTTATTCACACATATTTTCACTTTTTTTTTTTTTTGTTGTGGCCCTAAAAGCCTTGTCAGCAAACTTGGGGAAATTTGCACCCCCGCCCCAGCAATCTCCGGGGGCTCGATCTCGAGCGAGCTTCGCAATTGTTTGAAGTTGGGAGCTGTACCCCGACGGATAAAAGAGATAGTACTCAATTCACTCTCCGAAGGTACACCTAAGCCAAACCCTCCGGCACCACCTTGATTACCCAATAACCTACTCATCAAGGAAGATAGGAACCGCCTAACCAAGAGACCCGAGAGAGCCTTCGGGGAGCTTCCCACGATCGAGTCTCATCCGGATCCTCCCATCTGTATCTTGGAGTCGTCTCCAATTTGTGGTACGAAGTCCACACTTCTCTCTCCCGATCGCGGCGATGGACGACGGCTACAACACTCTCCCTTCCTCTCACCTCCTCGGCTCCGTCCCCGTAAGCCCTCCTACACCCCTTTGCCCTAATACGATCGGTACCAGTTTCCGATGCATCCGAGCCGAATCGGTTCGGGAGTGTGTGAGATGTCAGATCGCATGTGGAATCTTATAGTGTGCATGCGAAATTATGAGCAGATGGATTGTTTTGGGATTTTCCCCTTTGCTTCTTCCCCGTTTTTTTTTTTTTTTTTTTTTTTTTTTTTGTTTTTGTTTTTGTTTTTGTGATGAAGTTTCTGGAATTTTTGTGGATTCTGTTAATCCGCGGTTAAGATGTGATGATGATGATGATGGGATGGATGTGACGTTGTGTTTCTGCAGGCTGTGATTGCGGATGACAAGGGGCCTGCTGCTGTGGAAGGTAAGATTTAGGGCATTTTTCATCGGTTTTCACGGTGATGAAGGTGGTGGTTAATTTTGGTTTTGGATTGTTGTTGTTGTTGTTGTGCAGCTCCGAGTGCAAATGCGCAGAGGTTCCCACCGCCGACGGGGAGCGGGGGCTATCAGCCCCCGGGGAGTCCACCAGGTATGGTGCCTCAAAGGCATTCCCTCTCGTGCTTGAGATGAACGCATGTTGCGGATGATACGATATTGGCAATGAAAAACAAGAGAATGGATGCTTTAGAATTCCATTATATGCTTAGAAATTGGGGATTTGAGTTTATTGTGGTTGGTGTTTAGTTCATCACTTTGCAAGCTTTCGGAATCTTTGAGGGTATTCGTTGTGGAATGGATTGGATAATGGTTCCAACTTCTTCATGTTTAAAAAGAAAGAAAAGGAAAAGGTTAATCCGAATTGAATGAATTCATGTGTTCTCATTACCCAGCTTTCTCACCTTCTTAATCTAACATGTTTGTTTCAAATGTAAATAGGATTTGCTGTATAAAAATGAATGGGTCATTTTTACATTGTCAATTTTTCGGGGTTTGGAAGAAGAATGACTTTCTAATATGAATTTCAAATGAGCAAAAGCCTTCATCTCGTTCATAAGGTTGTAGGAACTTTTGTTGAGACTCCTATTTATTCTTGACTATTTTGCCAGTTTTGGTTGTATTTTGTCATTTCTTATTTTGTTGTGGACATGCATTGTTATTTACCCAAACCTCTCTCTATATAAAGAGGTATTAAACTTTTTCTTAAAGATAAGATCAATCATTTTTTTCTCCTACTTGGTATCAGAGCAACAATCCTAGATTGGAACATTGATATCCCACCTTCACAAGCCTTCGTATACATCTACCGTAACCTGTGATCTCTCTCTCTCTTGCCTAGCATTCACCAGAACACTATCGACGTCGAGACAGTCATAGCAACTGCAGCACAGCACCACCCAGCCTAGTCAGGGCTCCGACCGAGTGGCCTAAGCATTGCCCGACCCTGGTTAGGGCTTCGCCCGGGGTGGCCTGAGCATCGCTCGACCCTAGTCAGGGCTCCACCCAGCCTGATCGGGGTGGCCTGAAAGTCTTCCAACCTTGGTCAGGGCCTAAGCATCGCCTGACCGAGGTGGTCTGATCGCCACCAGTCTGTGTTCGCCTCCATTGCAAACAGGTCTTTGTACTCCGCCGACTGGTGGTGGGGTGGTGATTGGTGGAAGCTTCTTCATCGGCAAGAGAAGGTAGCGTCCCTTAGAGGCGCTGTTAGGGGTTTCCTCATGCCCTAACATGTGCCAGTGATTTAAATACCAACGGCAAAGCTATTTCCGGGAGGGGGCTGTGTCGACACGATAATAGTGTCGATTTATTTCAGCGGCATGCCGGTTGATGCTAGTGCTGGTAAGGCGAGAAAGACTAGCGGTAGTTCTGAAATTGAAAGTTGGGGGGGACTAGGCCTGGAATTCGAAATTGGGACACACACACATGGTGTGCCCTTGGCATGGCCATCGAAAAACAGGCATTGCCATGGCATGCCTTCGGCATGCCCACAAATGCACACTTAGAATTTCATCGATACGGCGTCGAAATCGCCATTTCGAACCTTGACATGTGCTAAATGTTGATCTAAGGGATGCTCGTGATCCTTAGGATGATATCTAGAGTCATTAAATCTTAGACTTCATGTTCAAAAGATCACTTTCTCTATTTTCATTTTTTTTTAAGATCTAAAAACAGTCTTTCAGATCTCTCTTGTGGCATCTTTCTCTGGTTATTTGGCTCAAAGATGGCGAGGGCAAGGTTTGAAACGTCTATTTCGACGTCGTGCCGATGAAATTCTAAGTATGTATTTCGTGGGCATGTCGAGGGCACGCCGTGGAAATACCCATTTTTCGATGGGCATGTCGAAGGCACGTTGTGGAAATGCCAAGGGCATGCTGACAGAAAATCACATAAATAATCAAAATGATATCATTTTCAAAAAATAATGGTTGTGTAATAATAAAGGTATTTCATAATGACCATGTGTGTGTGTCCTTAGACCCTTACATTCCCCAAGATCGATCTTCTATGCCCTTAGGATTCCAGAAACCAACCTGTGGCAGCAACACCTTCGCCCAGTAGCATCAAACTCGACACCACCATCGACATGCCATCAAAATCGTCGGCATACCGTCGAAAGTGTCGGCATGCCACCGGCACACCTGTAAATCGATACTTTAATTATCTTGGCACGGCCCCCTCCCCAAAATAGCCTTACCGACGGCATGCCATCGACATTTAAATCACTGGGCGAGGGTTAGTCGTTGGTGATCCCCTTGATTCTTACTAGGCACAATGCTGGGCTCAGGAGGAGCAGAGATGGCATTGGATACCGTTACTGCGACGAGGATGGTAGAGTGTGCGGGTTTGATGCTACAAGAGCATGACAGGAGTCACCATGGTGCAGGATGGTTGATTGATTCTGGTGCTTCACAGCATCTTTGTGGAAATTAGGGCTCCTTCCAATCACTCAAGTTTGTTGCACCAGGGAGAATGGTGCAAGTTGCTGATGGCAGGTACACCCCTATTGTCGGGCAAGGGGAAGTGTCTATGACCCCTACATTGCGACTGCCAAGAGCACTACATGTACAGGAGTTTCCCATGAGCTTGTTATCTGCCAGTAGGATTACGAAGGACCTTCATTACAAGGTTATTTTTGATGATGTTCGATGCAGTATCTAAGATAAGTTCATTGAGAAGACCATAGCCAAAGGTACAGAGGAGAATGGTCTTTATCACTTTGTCCAGGAATTGTTTCCAGAAGCCAGCAGGTATGATAGTGCAAGTGCCTTACAGTAGCACGTTCGTCTCGGTCACCTATCTCTTGACCGCCTTAGGAGGGTGATTTCACATATTTCACCTGCCATCACTATTCGGTGTGGCGCTTGCCAATTACGTAAGTATCATCAGTCTTCTTTTCCTTCCAGTACCTTTCTTGGATCAGTGATTGCGTTTGAGTTACTCCATATGAATGTTTGGGGACCGAGAAGAGTTTCAGACAGGATGAGACATCGTTATTATCTTGTTGTCGATGATTTTACTAGAGTGTCTTGGGTATTTCTTCTGAAGAATAAGGTAGATGTTAAAGGTGTTATAGAGACTTTTCTCTTGAAGATTAGGACTTAGTATTCTGCCACAGTGAAGATTATAAAGACAGATAATGCTCTCGAATTTTGCACTACTAGACTTGCAGAGTTCTACATAACTCATAGGATTATCCACCAGACCACTTGTCCCCATACCTCACAGTAGAATGGGATTGCAGAGCAAAAGCATAAACACTTGCTAGAGGTTACTCGCACTCTTCTTATTCACCACAATGTTCCATAGAGACGCTAGGGGGATACTGTCTTGACAGCGTGCTACTTCATTAACAGGATGTCGAGTTTAGTCCGTCACAAACAGTTATCGATTCTTCTGTTACATCCAAATGGTGAGCTTTTCCATGTCTCTCCCAGGACTTTTGGGTGTGTTGCTTTTGTTCATGTGCCATTACCAGGCCGTGACAAGTTTGCTCCTCGCGTTGTTAAGTGCGTCTTCTTAGGGTACTCAGGAGTCAGAAGGGGTATCGATGTTATAATCCCATCCATCATAGGCATTAAGTTAGCACTGATGTGACTTTTCATAAGACGGCACCATTATTTTTTGTTGTGGAACAAACAAGTGTTTATAATGATGCAGCTCCTATGCCTATTCCTTCTGTTCCATTTGGCGCAATTCCGATCTCCACATCCCTACCGACTTCTTCAGGTTTCACTACCCCTTTGGATGACTACCAGAAATTGCATAGTCTACTGCGTACATATAGTAAAGTTCATGCAACACTATAATGGCCACCGCCCGCACCAATGACTGATATTTCACAGGCAATTGAGATGGGTTCTAATGACAATGGTTGTCTAGTTCGACTTGATCCCCCTTACAGTGCAGATCACAATAGTAGTGAAGTTCCTTTTGCAAAGACTCAATCAGAGATACTAGATGATTCTGACCTTCCTATTGCTATTAGGAAGGTGCCACGCTTGTGTGAGTCCAGATATTGTGTTATAAGCAGTTTGGCTACAAATGGTCTTGGTTATCAGTTTGGCAACTTCTGCCAGGCACTTACAGCCTCATGCATTTCGTCTACCTACCAGCAGGCCATGCTTGATCCAAAGTGGCGTCAAGCCTTGAAGGATAAAATAGTAGCACTTCGGAGTAGACAGACTTGGGAGCTTACCTCAATTCCTACAAGCGCGCGACTAGTTGCCTCCAGATGGATCTTTACCTTGAAGCACAATTCTAATGGGTCTATTTCAAGGTATAAGGTCAGGTTGATGGTAAAGGGGTTCACCCAGACATAAGGATTTAACTTCTTTGATACCTTCTCTCTCGTTGCACAACTTGCCATTGTTCGGGTACTTATCTCTGTTGCTACTCACAAAGATGGTGGTTGCACCAGCTTGATGTGAAGAACGCTTTTCTATACAGTGATCTTCAGGAGGAGGTTTACATATAGTAGCTCCCAGGTTTTGAGGTTTAGTGGGAGTAATGTGCAGACTCAAAAAGGTCATTTATGGCCTGAAGCAGAGCCTGAGAGCTTGGTTTCAGAAGCTATCAAATGTGTTGCAAAGGATGTGGGTGCAGAGATCTTCATATCACTCTCTGTTTATCAGGAAAACAGAGAATAGCGTGGTAAATGACTCGATTATCACTGGCAATGATGAGGCTGGGATAAGACATGTCAAGGAGTTTCTTGCACAGCAGTTTGTTATGAAAGATCTGGGTCAACTTAGTTACTTCTTGGGGATCGAGGTCCCTAGGAGCAGAGATGGGATTGTTCTTTCTCAATGCAAGTATGCGTTGAATGTTCTTCAGGAGACAGGTATACTGGGATCCAAGCTAGCCAATATTTTTATGGATCCCAAGGCACATCTTCATGATGAGGAGGCAGTGGCAGCTGATAGCAGAGCATACATACAGCTTGTGGGCAAGCTGTTATATCGGACTATTACCAGAACTGATATTGCCTTTGCAATAGGCAAACTTAACCAGTTTATAGAGAGGCCGACGAAGTTGCACTAGCAGATAACTATGCAGGTGCTGAGATACTTGAAGAAAGCACCAGGTCATGGTATTCTCTTTCAGAGAAGCTCTCCTATGACAGTAGTAAGATATTCTGACGTCGATTATGCTGGATGTGTGCTTGACAGAAAATCACCATTGGTTTCTGTACCTTTATGGCTGATAATTTGGTTACCTGGAGGAGTAAGAAATAGGAGATAGTTTCTCGCTCTAGTGCAGAGTCAGAGTATAAGGCGATGGCCTAGACTACATGATGATCTGGATACGATCTGTACTACATGATCTGCATGTCCAGATTAAGGAATTTATGGAGATGCGATACAACAGTCGAGTAGCTACATACATAACCAACAATTTGATATTCCATGAGCGCACCAAATATGTTGAGGTTGATTGCCACTACCCCAGAGATCTTATATAACGTGATTTGATGTGTACTACTTATGTTGCATCTGAGAATCAGACTGCTGATGTGTTCACGAAGCCTCTACCTCGATCAGTGTTTGACTATTGTTGTTCCTAGCTGAGCATGCTTTCAATCTATGCTCCAGCTTGAGGAGAAGTGTTGGGACTCCTATTTATCTTTAGCTATTTTATCAATTTTGGTTGTGTTTTGTCATTTTTTATTTTGTTATGGGCATACATTGTTATTTATCCAAGCCTCTCTCTATGTAAAAGAGGTATTGGATTTTTTCTAGAAGATAAGATCAATCATTTTTTTTCCCACTACTTGTGCTTGCGGTCTTAATTGTTGCTTTGTTCAGGTTTTGTTGCAGATATAACTTCAAACGTTACTAATTTTGCATAACTGTTTCTTGAAGCTGCTAATAAAAATACTGATAATGCCGGTTCACTTGCTTGAACTCTGTATTTCTCACTTGTAGCATGTGCAGAGCTATTCATTTTGAGCTCTTCCTACAGTTAGTGGTTTAGCACCCGATGTCTATACTGACAAGCAATGATTTCATTTGCCTTGTTATTCACATCATTGATTTCCTATTATTGATTTATGATTAAATGTAACCATTTGTATTGACATCTGAAATTTTCTGTCATGTGGATGCAGGAGATGATCAAGCAGCGAGCACTTGGCGTGGATTCTTTAGCATTTCATCCTACAGTCCGTATTTCAATGTTGACACCGATGTCGTTGTCGATAGAATTTTGGGTTCAGTTAAGTCATTTGGTGGAAACTTTTCTGCAAAGATTGATGCTAACCCTGATCTGTAAGTTGCCAATCCCTCTTTCACTAAGCAAACTTTACAATATAGAGCAGAGAATGTAAGTGTCATAACCTTAATTCTGGCAGAATAGTTGAATATTGATTTTAAAATCACCCTTGTTCCGAAAGTAAAATGTGTAATACGTGACAAGCCAGCCCATGTTTCTTGCAACTAGGGACATGGATGAGATGTGATAGTTAGAGAGACGAGGATGTTTGATGATTGGTCCATTTTGATGGATAAATTAAGCTCCCAGTCCCGATGTTTTGTCACTTATAACTTGTAAAAATGGAATTTAGATGCACATTTTAAACTTGCACCTCTACATCTTGTTCCTTGTGTCTGGTTGTATGCCCTTTCCATTTATGTAAATTTATTTCCACATCACGCTCTGTGTATTCCAGTCACTTTTTTCCCTCGTGGTTTCGGCTGCGATATCTCATGGCAACTTTTCATTGTTTCCTTTTCTAGACAAAAAGTTCTAACAGCTAGATGGTGTTTTACTAGGTATGGCCCGGTTTGGATTTCCACAACGTTGATCTTCACATTGTTTGCCCTAGGAAATTTCGCCTCATATGTGATGCTGAAAAAGTCTGCAAATGAAGCTTCTTGGAATTTTGATGTTAACTATGTGAACCGGGCTGCATGTGTTGTATACGGATATGTAGTCATTATACCAGCTGGATTTTACTTCTTACTTCAGTACTTTGGAACAAGTGCAAGCCTTATACGCCTTTGGTGTATGTGGGGTTACTCGCTCTTCATCTTCATCCCATTCTCGGTGAGTTCTACCTTCTAGTCTTCATTAAATATGCACTTGGGGTTTTTGTTTTGCACACAGATCAAACATTTCCTTTTGGTGATTGGCATTTCATTTTGTATGAGAATGACGAGGGATTGATCTTAATTTCATATGATATCTCAAGGTTGGAGACCTTTTGCCAACAGAAATGATATATCCAAGCATTCTTGGAAACCAGATTGGCCTTTGTACTTAATTATTTTTTCTTGGTGTATTTTTGCTTTAATATAAGCTGCCAAATGGAGAAAATATTATTAATATGCTTGTTTCTATGTTTGCACATATGCATGCAGTATTTTGATGTGCCAAAACACCGTTGAAATGAGAGAGGTCGGGGTCGTGCACTTAATTACTTGAAAAGTGGGTATAAAATTAAGCCAGTAATGTGTGTCAACATATGGGCAGGGATGTGTGTGTATAACAATTCAATAATTACCTGAGAATTTGGTTGCATTTTTTGGTGTTCTGATTCCAACATAATCCTTTTAAGCGACTTCGGAGATCAACGTGTTAGTTTGCATTACCAATGTTGTTATCTTGACACTGAAAGAAAGGCTTTCCTCTTTGATTCTAAACCAAATCCACGTCATGCTAAAATGCCTGTCAAACCTAGGGACAGACAAAATTCGCTGTTGGCTTTGATTTTAGCCAACCAAGTGTGACAAAGTGTGACAAAGTGGTAGTTTCATTGTTTTTTATATTATTTGAATATTGTGGTTGAGAGTTTGACAAATCCACTAATGATTCCCCTTCATTTTAGCGCCAGACAAGCTGACTGTTCAAAGCACAATAGCGTATCCCAGAATGAAAAATATAGCCACTAATGTATTACTCAGGAAGTTCAAATTCGTTACTCTGACAATTTATTAATTGATAGTTGGACCTTGACTACAAAAGCTTTCCCTTGCCTCCTTGAGCCCAACTTTGTTACTCTGGCATTTTCACCGTCTGTGATGGGGTACGTGAACTCTCTGTCGGCAAGTCTTTCTGGAAATAATTTGCAACTAGATAGAAACAAGTCCTGGAGAAAACCTGCCTGTGAAATCTGTCAGTCTGCAAAGTTTTCTGAACTAACCATATGCATTATCAGACAGCCATTTAAGTTTTTAAGTTTTAGTTAGACATTGTATCTGCACATGCAGCCACTGTAGACCAAAGTGATTGCAGTTATTTGAATTTCATCTGATTTTCATGTCTTTGAGGTCAATTCCTTTGAACTTGAAACTGATTGTACTAATGGTAAGTGTGCTTTGTCAAAATTGTCATCAGTTGTTGCTGGTTATCCCCGTGGAGCTGGTAAGGTGGATCATCACTATCCTTGTGGGTGCTTTGTCTGCTTGCTTCATTGCAACCAACATTAAAACTTTGGTTTCTGGAGATCTGATGATCGTTGTGGTCAGTGCTTTCTTACTCCAATTGGCACTTGCTTTCCTTGTGAAAATTATGTTTTTCGCATAGTGACAATAAGAGTGAAGATCCATGCCTGCAACCACTGACCTTCCCATGTATATATAGTTGGACTTTGGGATATGCAGAGGTTCTTCAAAAGGATTAGTTCTGTTTATCCACTGAGTTTTTTTTAGAGCTATGTGGATCAAATTTCTTTACCGGAAGATGTGTTTTGAGATTCAAGGTGCCATCTTTACTGTAGCTTTCATGAGATACGAAAGGGCTTCAACTTGTTAGACATGTAGATTTTTTTTACGCCCTGGTTCTAGTAAGTTTGTAACAGATGACTCTGCTCTTGAAAGTTCTGGTTTGATGTGCCCTTTTTTTTGTTCTTTTTACACCCAGTGAATGAAGACCTGGTAGGACTAAGATTCTGTTTTGATGAGATTGGTTTCATGTATCCATCACTTTTCTAACTTCCAAATGTTGGAGTTAAGGATTACTATGACTTCCATTCTAAGGCAATAAATAGTTTTCCCACCTGGCATGAAAAGAATCTTGGAAGATTTAGTTGTAAGTCTGCTTTTGAAGGGTTTATCGGGTCTAATTGTTCCTTTCTATGAGTTTTTCCTTTTTTTCCCAAAAACAGTCCCTTTCTATTACTGAGAGACGGGAGTTATGTAAGTTCTTATTTAGACTACAGATGTTTGAGGTTTGCCAATATTTGTTATGTTTCTGTATGGTAAGGGGAAAAATGAACTTTGCAGTGCGGTTCATGATCACGTTCTTCTTCAGTTTACCGAAAGCGAATTGCATTTCCAACTATTTGATGGAAAAATATGCCCTTCTGGCCTGCCCGAGGTTGCGGTGAATTTGAATTTTTTTTTTACTTGCTTCCACATTCAAAAATGAGATGATTGTTCTTGCCACTTCCATTTTTATGCCAGAGGATGGTAGATTTAGCGTTCTTATACGTTGAAGTTGATGAAATCTTTCTCATATGGAAGGTAAGTCGCTAAGTGGTAAAGCTCAAATAAGCTAAGGACCTCAAAAAAAATCTTCTAATTATCTTCTCAAATAAGTTTAAGCCCATGCATTATCCCAGAAACAAGATTGTGGAGTGACGGGAAATAACGTAATCTCGGAAGAATAGATTATGATCTATCACTAGGAGAGAGCAATCACTGCAAATCTATCCAAACAAAGAAAATGATTGTTTGATGATCTAAAATCTCATATGAGCAAAGTGTAGGAAATGGAGCATGTCCACCCATCAATCTCACAGATGACGTAGGAATGGAGAGTTGAACCCAAGTCCCTCTTACGATAATCACGAGTTCCCAATGGTTGACCATACCCCTAAGCAAAAAGAATGATTTATGAATTCCACGTTGTGAGACTTAAGTCTGAAGGAAGATGGGACTTTCAAGATTTACCGTGGAAAGGAGTGATTGCAGTGCTTGTATTCTTACATCAAAAATGTGGAAAAGCGTGCAAACGGTTTTGATGACAAAAAATGGAGTTCACAGCATTATTTGTGGGTGTCGACACTTTTAAAAACATATTAATAACGGCCGCGGATGTGAGGCAAAAGATATTTTCTTGATTTACCATGCGCAACCAAGGATGTCACAAGCTTGTGATACGAGATACTTAGTTTCGTTGGTATAGAGGCTGGTTACACTTCTTGAGTCGAAAGATTCTCTTCGTTAAGAGATCAAGTTCTTTGCTTTTGTTAAAGGAAGTACTCACATTGGATATGACGGTTGTTGACACATTAATGGTAACAAATTGAATGAACCTTGAAGGACATTAGTAGCGTAGCTTGATAACTCTGCATGCCATTCTTTAAGCCCATATCTCAGGTAAAATGACTTGTTCTTCATTATATAGAAGGTAATCAATGAAGTTGACACCAACGATATATGTACTCATTACGAAGGTTGATATTGTGCCTACCAGCTACCTTCTTTACCGACCAAAGACGTCAATTACAAGATGTGAAATACAAAAAGATGATAACAATGAAGATACAAATGAAAAAATATTAAACATGGGAATTCGATGAGTGAAAAATATGTTGCATGGTCGCCTGATAAGTCTCGATTTCCTGCTTATATCGACAAGGGGACAAGATAGCTTCATGCTGAATGGCATCTAGCATGTTTACCCTTCTTTCGAAAAAATCTACCATGTTTACTCGATTTCAGTAATCACTTGATCACTTAGGCATGTAAGGGCCCGGTGCTTTTCTTATAGGCCTGGCCAATGGGCTGGGCCACCGTCCCCATACTTTACCCTGCCTCCCAAACGTATCCATTTTAGTGAAAACCCTCATTTCTTCCAACCAAAACCCTCTCCCACACCCAAGAATGACAAAATAATTGATAAAAAGTCTCAGTTGATAACGAAATAATGAAAATATCAGCCTCATGTTTTTATATGTTACAAAAAAAAAAACACTTTGGTCTATATATATATTATTTCTTGCTATTTAACGGTCCATATTTCTTGTTTGGCAATTGAATTTTTTTTTTCCCTTTTTTTGTTTTGTTCAATTTATCAAATATTTTTTTCATATAAACTTTAGCTTCCCTAAGGCAGAGAGCTACAATATTTTCAAAATATATGACCAAAAATCATAAGCAATATGAGTCGGCCTAGTCCCAATTCAACCCAACATGGGCTAGGCTTGGGTCAAACATTTTAGCTCGTTGACGGCCCAGGCCAAGCTTGGGTTAAACACTGTTTTAACATCGATCCAGAATACCCGGCCTAAACCTTGAAGAGGTTTATTTTCTTATAGTCCTATTCTTGCAAGTTACAACTCGTTTATACGCATTAGTAGCTGAGAAATTTACAAGTAGCATTTCTTCAACAATATTTGCACTTTCAATCCACAGATAAGTTAAAGGGTGTTGCAATAACATACAATCTCACCTTTTCTACGAAAAAGAGTAGGATCAACCTTTCCTAGGATTGGTCATCTAACTAAGCATGTACTCTCAATCTTATATGCGATTGCTGAATATAACCATACATAGACTTCTACTCAATCTCATCGCTCTAGTTAGTATTTCATTTCTTTCCACCCCCAAGCAGTGCTTGGTTTGTCCTACTTCTCTTACCTCTCCACCACCACCACCCCACCCCCCCCCCCACCCCCAACCCTTCAAGTAAATCTATCCTCTTTTTGATCTATGCCTTCTAGATTCCTATGTGTTGGAGTTCTAACCTTTCAAGCCATTGAAATTTACACAATGTCACTATTATGGTTTCTCAAATAGTTAAGTTGCTAAATCATGACAAATCCTCTTAAACAACTATAACCTTCCTGCTTGTTGGAAGATATGTGTGTATGTTGAGATTATGGAGCTTGGTCTCCTTAGGTATGTTATGTGGGTCATGCATTTAATCCCATCTTGTCTATTTTGATGTGTCAAGGGATGAGAAGGATCCATACATTTGAGTCCATGTAATCATTTCTTCCTTAGAGAAGGATGATAGTATATCCGTTTATTAGGGCATCTCATGCGATTTTCTCCCCCCCTTCTTGTGAGATGGATTTTCACATAAACATAAGTTTTCTTTGTAATGCTTTGAAGTCTTGTTCAATTTTATTTCGCTTATTTTGTTTCAACAGTGTTATTAGCTAGAAATTTGAAATAACCACCTGATCAGAACCCTGAAACGAGTTCTATCGTGTTTCAGGTGGACAAAAGGTCCGACCAAAAATTGCAGACACATAAAAATAAAAAAAATTGGTGATTCAGTTTCACCCTGAAAGGTACATGTCTAAAGAGGAAATCTAACTATCAAAGTTTTTCACTAAGCCTTTAAGAAAAACTAAATAATGGTACAGTATTATTTTTTTACGTGTCCTCAAAATCCTCTCAAATATCCTTTTTATAAGAATACGCTCCGCGATCTTCGTTAATTAATTCAAATCTCATGATTTTCAAGCAGAGGCCTTCGTAATAGTCTTTCTCGTGCATGTTATTCTACGCACATCTCACACGTTTCATTAACTTTGCTTTGATCTGCGAAGATCGCAACATCATAATTGGATCATTTTTCGATGTCTGATTATACCACGATCACCCACCTACCTTCATTCGTCAAAACTCTAAAACAAGGGACCGCTTGATCCATCGGATCGAATCGAATACACCTAAATCAATCTAACAACGAATCGAACGAAGAACCCACCCAATGACAGTAGGGGATGATCCACTTGTTGTTAGGGAGAGGCGGGCAGTTTTGCCTAATTAGGCAACGCAGGCCGTGTACCCATTCCGAGAGATGTGGGGCCTCTACTTGTTAAGGAGAGGTAAGTCATCCACCTGCTTCGGTAAAATTCCCCATTTGATTTTAGGATAACTGTTTTGGACTTGAAGACTATTATAGCCCCCTATCAAGAAAATTGCTTGACATCGTTCAGTCGTTCTAGACCATCAATGCCACTATACCACCATTTATCAATGCCATTATACCTCTGCTTCTCGTTACTAAGTTATCGATGCCATTTGATCTTGCATATATATTTGTCTAAACACCCTTCACATCCATACCACTATTTTTTGTCAAATTATCACAACAATCAGGAATTTTCCCGGACCAAAATAAATGACAAAAAGAGACAAGCATTCGATGGTTGCCACTTCACAAAATCTCCACATATCATTAGATACTCATTGGTTCAATAATTCAACAGAGAGAACATACGTAGTGCGCACAACATCATGATGATATCGACCCGTAGATAATGCAAATGCAATTTTTTATTTTTTTATCTTTTAATGCAAAGATAATTTAGCAACGACATACATCACACTCCATGGATTGCTCTTAATTAATTACCATCACAACTATATCAGTAGACGATTCCATTGAGCTCCATTGATTGCACTCAGTTACCATTAATTACCACACCATCAGTTGGTGAGTCCATTGGGCTCGCCTAGAGAGGCTTGATTCGGCTTTCTTTAAGGAAATCGAGCCTAGGTTGCTTGTCGGCAAACTTGGATACAGAGTAGATCTTCATGTAGTCGCCAAAGGCGTACTTCTCTGGGTATAGAAGCTTAGGTGCAGGAGTGATGATAGCATCGCTAGATGGGTTGTAGAACGACGCGATAGAGATCCTCACACCTTTAGTTTGAGCGACTACACGGTGAGCGATGCTCTTGATCCTTCCATTCGTGAGGACCTACATATAGCAAGAGGTATGCATGAGGCAAATCACACTAGCAACCCTCCCAAGAGCAAAGTCATCACCTCATGAGAGACTAAGGAATTGACATAACAATTAACATAACATGAGATGACATCTTAATTTCAAAGATGAAAATTCTAAACATAAGTAATGTAATCATGACAGTTGTGATAGGTTCATTTTATTTACTCACTTGAACTCTCTTTTATCTCGCCATCCAAATAAATATTCATCTCTATTTATTTTATTTTAACTTATTCATAGATATTTTATTCTACCTTCGAATGAACTCTGAAGCATGGCTATTTTTAGTAGTAAAATTAGCGAATGAAACGCGCATCGTGATCTGAATTAAGTGCGTTGTCGACACCCAAGTCAGATAATTTTGACGTACGTACTTCTTTTTTTGTAGTTTTGTTGTACGTAATTCCTTTATTTTGTAGTACTTTTTTTTTTGACGTGAAATGCTATTTTTTTATAGGCAATAGTGCATCTCGAAGTCCAAATGGGAGAATATTTTTACTTGTTCTTCTCGTTAATTGTCTCATGTCGTCCTTCGCTTTGTGAGTTAAGGTCTAAGCATGCAACAGATGAAAAATACATGTCTCTTTTTGATATGATAACGTTATCTTAGAAGTAAAAGAATCCAAATATGAAGGCTAATTTACCTTATGGGATACTCCTTTCCATACACGGATATCCCTTGGTAAATCCAGGTTAACCTGCGTTTCTACGAACCTATATGTGTTTGAGGTAAGAATTTGATATACCTCATGCTTACAAATACAATCACCTCACCTGTTGCACCCGATTTCAGCAATCAGAAGAGCAGGATATTAATTCCAAGTTCTGAAGCTATTAAGCACAATTATGGGGAGTTCTCTTTTTACTTCTTGAGGAAGATAACTAGCCATGTACGAGATTTGATCCCGTAACCTTTAAGTTGTAGTTTACTTGATGGATTAAGAAATTGATGGTAAAAAAATATAAAATTAATGTTAATCTTTATTTTTATTTACTTGCAATATGGTGTTAATATTAATTTTTATTTTCTTAAATTGTGTTAAGCTGTGGTACATATTTACCCTTGTAGTGTTCAGTTAAGTTGGTGCCAACACCAATTTTTAGTGAGTGGGATTTGGATGCCATGGTGGTACGAAGTTAACATCAATTTTACTAACAACCTCTCAGAAATAATGTTACTGAAATCGATCTTAAGGATCTCAAAACTCAAGGGTTATAACAATGCAAGTTAACCTTGTAAATAAATTAACCCTCAGATGGAGCTGGAGCTGCTTTACCACTCCTTTTTGGTGACCCAGATCCCCTATCACGTACATTAGGAAAGGTGGTGTTTCCTGCCACACCCCTATCAAATGATACAAGTTTCGAACCCAAGTATCCACTACCGTAGATCAGTATTAGCACCAACAAAGATGCCCTGGCAGGATGCTGCCTGCTTTACCACGCTACCAATCCCTTGGCGACAACATAGGTAAGTCGGAGGTTCGTAATTAACCTTGGCTGCAACATGAACTGGCCTGCAAGAACACGTATATGTAGGGTGATGGATTGCAATTACCTCAAGCTGATCGCCGGTGTTTACGGCGATGGAGCCTTGGAGGGGCTCCACGTCGACCCACTGGCCTCCCTTGGAGAATTGGAGGCCTGGGGTGTCGTCCTGGAGCACGAGAACGAGGCCGCCGGCGTCGTAGTGCGTGCGAAGGCCGTGGATGCGATCGGCCTTGGGGCACGAAGGATACCTCGCGAATTTTGTGCCCACGAAGGGCAGCCCATTGGGCCCGCACGAGGCCTTCTTTAAGTAGCCCTCTTCCAGGCCCAAGTTCTCGCAGAACAAATCCAGCATCCTCTCCGCCAGCGTTATCATCTCCTTCTCGTATTCCCCTATCACTTTCCTAAGACGCGAAGAAAGAAAAAAAAGTTACCTCATTACTCGGAAAATACTTTTTTTTTTTAATAATGAGAAAAGAAAATTTCTTAATTAAGCGAGCTAAGTTTAACGGACTTAAACAGCAATGGTGTCTTAAATGGGCTTGACAATCAACTCAAGATGGCCTACAATCAGGTACAAATCCGACCACGAAAGTAAACGGACAAACACCATTTAACTGGTCTTAATCCATACAGGAAGACAAACAAAGATCAAGCCGTCTATAGCTACCCGTCAAACCATGGCACTCCTAACCTGCTAGAGACTTCGAGCGAAATAGGCCATGAGACCAGCAACTGCAGTCGGCACACCCAAGAAATGAGGTTGGTAACGGCATTCGGCATGCTCGAGCGATTACAATAATTGGCTGAGAGCATGACTACCCAGCTGAGTGACATATGTTACAGAACTTGGTAGGCATGGCCCACGTGGCGTATAATGGTTTGCAATCAACGAACGAGCTTCGACCCATAACACCCACAATCTAAGGATTTCAAGGACACGAAGTTACGAATGCTACGAGTTTAATATTTTAGATAAGTAATGATCTCCATGACGAGGGGGGAGGTTTTTTCTGAGAATTCTCCTGTAAAACACCCCGATTATATTGAAATCTCCGAGTCACAACTCTCTCCACTCAAGTTAAAATTAGGTCACCGACTTCACGTATTCTTTTCGGGTGTGTTTTACTAGTGTAATCTTTTTTTTTTTTTTTTTTTTCTTATTTTAAACCCAACAAAATCTGACTAAAAAGGTCCTCGTTTTTTTCTCAGTATCTCGTACGGCAAGGAAGAGATTTTTCACTGTCTCTTTCCAACTAAAAAAAGAAATCAATGTTTTCCAGCCTCTTTTTCTTCTATTTGGTGATATAAAGTTGCACCGGGTCTGGTTTGCCTTGGACGTGTAATTTTTGCTTTCTACGAGTGATTTCAAATGGAAATGGCAGCCATTGGCAAACACACAGTTAATTTCTTCCGTCTTTTCTGAAAAGTACAAATATACTGACTGACTGGTAGATGGGTAATTAACTTACAGGAGCTCCTGTGAGAGATTCGGAACTTCATGAGCATTGGAGGAGGGGAGGTGCTGCACGAAGAACACGGTCTCCCAGTCGCCGTCGCGAACCTCCTCCTCGGTGTCCCGCAGCCTCCTCGCGATCTCGGACTCGTCGAATTCGGGCTGGAGGTTCCTGTCGTGGTGCTCGTGCGTCAACCTCTTCACCTTCTCTATCAGATCCAGTGGCATCCCATGGTTCACAATCTATATATATATATATATATATATATATATATATATATATATATATATATATATGCACATAAAAACCAACAACAAAAATGTAAACAACCTTAATAGTAGTTAGATTGCATGCATGTGCAATGTAGTTACTAACATTTGCATTGATGTGTGTATATGTGTGTGTGTGTGTGTGTGTGTGTGTGTGTGTGTGTGTGCATATGATTAAACCTGCAAGAAACCCCAATTCTCGGCAGCATCCTTCAATTGGGCCATGGTCTTGCTCCTCTCACTTCCATCCAAGCCCTTGAGATCGACCACTGGCACCCTCATCTTGGTGAGCATCAATTGCGCCTTAAACCCAATATTGAGTGGTGTACAACTAGCTAATTAGACTCTTTGCCGACCTTCTTGGGATGAAATGGCTTGGGGTGCATGCATGGTGGGGGTGTTATTTATAGGCAAATCAAGGGGAGGTGAGTTACCATCTCGGGGGATATGATGTTGGCAATATTGATGGGAGGCTGATCGAAAGGTGGCTTTGGAAACAAAGGGGTCCTGCAGGGGCCGGAATTGCTCCATACATGGATGCGTGGCCAATTGACCAATTGGAAGGGGTCGTGCTTAAGTGGGCACGTGCATGACCACTCCACGTGTTGCCAATGCGAAGAATCGTGAGTCGAATCGGGTAAATTATATTGCGAGATTCGGGTCGTTGTTGGGTGCCGAACTTAGATTTGACCAAATCCCCCCTGTGGAAGATGCAGAGGGATAAGGTCCGGATCAGATGCCAGTGGTCATCGATTGGTGAACTGTGAATTTGGAGAAGGACATCAAATAGACTAAACAGGAGAACGAGAGAGAGAGAGAGAGAGGAAGGAGATCGGGTAATATACCCCCCTCGAAACTACGGACGTATAACTCGGTGGTTTTCGCGTGCATGGTGACATGGTCAAACGGACCTGGAAATCTCAACTTGCACCCTACTCGTTTATGTCAACGGGTTCGCCGCAAACGATTTCGGGTCGGATTTGGAGGGGATATCCAAGTTGAGTTTGGTAGGTCGATTTTGTCCTGACCGAGCTAAGTTTTTCCGGTTGAGAATGTCTGGCAATCTTTCATCCTTCGCTTGCATCGGTAACATCTCCTTGTTGTAAGATGGATCGATCATTTTTACTCTCAGCAATAGTAGTGGCTCCATCTCTTAGGCAGCTTTTTAATTTTTACTCGATCTTATCCGTAAGTAGTGACTTCGTCTTTTTGGATAGCCATTTCCTCCTCTTAAAAGAAGTCTGGTTGACGATCTACCCTCAAAAAAGGAATTAGGATAGAGCTAATTGTATCCCTTCCAGGAAAAGGGTACGTTAATGTGATACCGTTACGTGGAGATTCCCCACCCGGAATGAGATTCCATCGAAGTGGGTGGGATGCTACGACGATCTGAGCCTAAATTTAAATTTAATTAAAATGAAAAATAAATTTAATTACTTGTTGGGTATAAATCTCATAAATTTAAATAACTGCTTAAAATATGTAAATTTAAGTTGTTAAGTACTGATCCATAATTCTTGCATTTCATCATTTACTTTCAAATGTGAAACTATTATTTGAAGTATTAATATCTCGCAGTCAAAATTCTGAACGTCATCATCAAAGTTAAATTAATTAATCTTTTAGTAGGAGTGACGATTCTATCTCATCTCACGTCACACTTTAGTTGTTCTAAAAATAATTCTTCTCTTATATTAGAAAAAATTTAATTTTAATATCATTTGTAACGACTTAAATCTAAATTTAAGTCAAATCAAAAAAAATTATCGTTAACAAAGTATTAATGCGATTCTCGTGAACCCAAATAAATACCCAAAACAAATACAAAGCAATGCTTCTGAAAAAAAAAAAATCGATACGCCTCGTCAATCCATTAGCATGTTTAAATTTGCATTTCTACACGATGCGACGAAAACAGTACGTGAACAGTCATTAGTTTTGTTTCTTTCACAAGAAATCGGTGGAGACAATTTCACGGCGTGGAGGGCTTGCAAATATATGTCTGTAAAATCAATATTTTAAAAATTAAATGGATCGACCAAATGGACTAGTTCAACTCAAAATTGGTAGATGATCAGTTGGACCATCTAATTTTTATAGTGGAACTATCAACCGATTGGAACCAATAAGAATCCAATTCAATCGATGCGGGTCGGTGAATCAAAATTCTCAATCTGATCGATACCCCCCACCCCAATTGAAAAAAAAAAAAGGGAGAAAGCAAGAACGTTGGGTTGGATGGCTCCTCTTGACACAATGCAACTCCCCCCACTCACCCCTACCATCATCGATCTCCTTTCTCTACTCTTTTCCTTACTCCACCTTCATCGTCAAATCACAACCACCTAACACCCCTGCCTCCCCCAATCCCTCCTCCTTCACTCTCTCCTTTCTCCTCTCCAACTCTAACCACCACCACCACCACCACCACCACCACCGGTCCTCTACCCCTCCAACCAACAACACCATCACACCCACCCAATGTTTACTCTCATTCTTTCTTTTTTTTCCTCTAAAAAAACATATGATTAAATGTGGATTGGTTATGTTGTGATTAATGCATGACTTAGATAATTTGAATTAGTCATGTTGTAGATTAGATGTGAACTAGCTATGATGTGGGAGTAAACAAGTCAATAAAATCTTTTATTCAAGGTTAACTTTTCATCTGTTATATACTTGTATTTTTTTAAGTCTTTCATTTTATTACATGCATTTTATTTTATAGTGTGATTGATTATCTAAAAATAACATATTCTAATAGCTATGTTTACATTTTTTTAATGAATTAAACCTTGATCGAACTCAACTCAGTTTGATCCATACAAATCAAATTGAAGCTTGGTTAGTTCAATTCTTTTCGATTTAATTCAAATGATGATGTTGGTTTGATTGGTTTAAATCATCAATTAAATCACTAAAAATCAAAATCAAAATTTGGTGGAGTAAATAACTAGTTCCATTCTTACATCCTTGGATGGAATACTAAAGACCACTTTTCCATTCTGTAATGGTCGAAAAATTCAGGTCATAACAACCACTAATATTAATTCTTGTATCTGGGCGTTGGTTCGGTTAAAATGTGAGATTTATGCTAATGGAGACCCTTTTTTCGCAAATGAAATCCAACGTGACAACTGTCGAAAAAATACAAAAGCTGATTTGTATGTGTGATGGCTTTTTTTTTCCTTGGGGAGGCTGCCAACGTAATCTGATATTTCAAACTCAACTAAGTCAAGTTCGAAGATGGTTCTATCAAATATTATAAAAAAAGAAAAAAAACAAATATTTGAAGGTCATATATATCTAAATTCGATATCTTAACAAATTACTTTCGAAATTTTCATAATTCAATCCAAAAATATTTGACTTGCTCCCATCACACATACATAGTTATACGTAGAGGAATATAAATAGATATGATATTTTATTAGAGTTCCCTTATAGATAGAAGTGTGTATATTTATCGTATACCCTCAATGCGTAAATATTAGGCATATATATAAGCCTTATATTCTACGTACTAAATTTTATTACTTTCTTTTTCCATCCATTTAAACTCCATGCATCCAATTCCACAAACAAAAATAAAAGAGTAGTAAAATAACGATAATTCATCTGTCCACTAAAGATAGAATAGTCCCATGGTAAGAGGCATGTCTTACCGAAGCATAGATCAAACAAATTTAGAAAAATCAAATACCAAACAATAAAATCATCTTGAAACTAGCAGAACTTAGTCACAATCGTATCAAATTAACCATGGACATTGAATAAGATTGATGTATCCAGATACCAAATCAAACTAGCAAATTTGTTGTCAAAGTATTAAATCCTTATCAAGATTAATGAATCGTATTGAATTAACAGAGTATCATCAAATTAATAAATCTATTTAAATATTTAAATTTCACATTGAGCCAGATTCAAATCCAAGTAAAGGAATCCATTTCAAATTCCAATGGAACTTGAGTCTTCAATTCTCTTATCAAACCAATTAAACCAATCTAAATCTAACCAAATGCAATGAGGTTTGATTCGACTAGCACCTATAAAAATCGTGTCAACTCCAGTTGAAATCGATTAAGTGTCCCATGTTGGATCCAACTGACCATTAGAGAAACACTCTAATTATTAACTCACATGTCCAACGAATTAAAGGCCATCGAAAGCCATAAAGTTGGGTCCGTTTCGTTGTGTGTGTTGGGAACCAAAAAGTTGAAAACGACTGCACCTTCCGAGTGCATCAAATATCGATGATGCCAATTCCTGGACGATGTTATGTTTATTAATATCAATTTTTTTTATGGTCCCTCTTTTTCTTCCCCCACATCCCCTCTCCTGCGAAAGCCAAGCAACATTTGTATGGATCCTGATCGACCATCAAAGGTTAATCGAGGCCCTCTCAACTCACTTTGTAGTTTTCACCCACCCTCAGGAGCATTCATTCAGCTCAAAGCTCAACATGCAAGCTATCTTCTGTGCTGGCGGATGCTTCCTCCTTCGAGCAGGGTGAGCAGTGAGCTCGCAACATTTGTCGAGCTGCAAATCCGTCGCCAAAACTCGCGCTACCACCGCCATGCGCCTGATCAGACATCTACAACTGCAGACCAACGTCTGTGAGGCGGTGGGTCATCGACAACGAGGTGATTAACTGTGTGTGGTGGTTGGTTGGCGCGAGGATAACCGTTTTTGTCCGTGGAGGTTTGGGTTGATGCTTGGATCAAACCCTTATTGTCGAGATTGTTTTATAGGTTGGTTCAACCATTTTGTTGTATGTTTTTATTTTTCTTCATTGTTAGTTTGTTTAGTTTTTTTGTTTTTAGTTTTGTTCTTCCCCCTTGGGGGATGAAATATTCTTTCCCTAGGAGGTTGACACTACTTTAGGGAGACATGTGAGAATTTGTGTTTCTTACAATCGGAATTTGTCGGGTGATGTACCGGTACAAACTTTGGTTGGATTTTCCGTTTGTGCTGATGTCTAGGAATTTTTTTAGTAACACAGTCATATCTTGAGCATATCACGATAACTTATTTCTCGATCACCGTTTGAAATCCAAGTTAGTGATGTTTCTTTTCCGATTATTTTAAACTTAAGTTAAAATTTTATTCCCCTTATGAGATGGATACTATTTTTTTATTCTTACATCACTGGTATGATTTTAATCTCTTTTAATAAAAAAAACTTTCTTTAAAAAAAATATATCAATTCTTTTTACGGATATCTTTATAAAAAAAGATAGTGATAATAAAAATTAACATATTTCGTAACGTAAACATGTAAAAATTATCTTACAATGATATAAAATTAATTAAAATTATTTTATATTGATATAAATTATTTAATAATTATTTTAAATTATATAAAATTATAAGATATTTAAAATTATTTTTTATTGATGAAAAATAAGCCGTTATCAATAAATTTTCATTTTATATCAATATATCGTACCCATACGTTAGCAACAAGACGTCATTTCATATATTTTAATATATTTCATTTTTTTTTATGCCTGGAGACTTTTCTTTTTCCTACAATAATATAGACACCCCTAACTCCTTACTTTTCAGATGCATACGCTCCAGGAAACTTATCTTGTTTACTATGCCCATCCCCATCTATTTAGCTATTCCGTCAAATTGGGTTTTGGTGGACTTAAAAATAAATAATTTTTCACTTCAAGCCTCTATTCTTTCGACACTTCCACATTCGGAGGACCAGCAAATAGTTTTATTTGAACCTAAGAGATGTTAAGACTCACTCGGAGGTTACAGGAGTAGGAGGGTGGAAACGAAGACACGGAAATGAAAATATAAATTCATAGGACATTAAATGCATCCCTTACTTTTTTTTTGAATCCAATCCCATCACCTCTAAGATTGGAGGAGTATTATTGTAAATAGGACAAAACCTTTTAGGCATGTATGTGTAAATAGCAAGAAATCAAGTACACATGATTACCGCAAATGACTGCACGAATATGCATGTAAAATTTTAAAATAAAATTGAAGCACGCACAAATGGTAATATGCGATTCTTCAACGTACAAACAAATCATAAACATAAGCATAAGCATGAGATCGCAATCATTTACATAAATTTGGAGAGGTGAAATTCCAATCCTCGCCGAGGAAGATCACCTAAAAAGATTTTGCGCTGAGATTCTGCGATGAAGTATGACATTTTCTAACAATTTGATTGTGAAATTCTCGACTTAAAAGTCAAAATATTATTTACTTACCTACTTGAAATTTTGGAAATCCTAAATGCCAAAACTATGCTATATATGACCATAACAATAACATGCATTAGTATCTTTAACTTCTTCCAGGGTAATTATTTTGGTACCATCCTATCAGTACACAGATTCCACTTTTTGTAGGTCTAAAACTTCTTTCATGAAATAAGCCATGGTAAGATCTTTACCTGTCGAAAGAGGACGTGCAAAATTTCCTATAGCACCTTACGTGTGGGAACAGTTATCCAACTGATCTAAAGCTGCTGCCTAACATCGAAAATGGTAATAGACAGAGGTCCGAGCTAACTTAAATTGGCAGCCCTAATCTTAGAGACAAAACTCCATAGCCATCCGCTATTGCCCTTAAAGAAAGAGGATCTAAGGTGGCGTTTGTCTAATGAAATTAGCCGAGCGGTATAAGCAGTGGAATTGGTAAAACCAAAAATAAACAAGGAAATTGCGAGGCTTTTTATATTTAAGTCTTCGCACGTCACTTCAAAGAATTAAGTAAAGAAAAAGAAAATTATCGTGAGAAATAACCTAATTCGACCCCAGAATTGAGTGCTGGCCAATTCTGGAATTCCAACCAAATGCAGAATAAACTAAGTTATTAATATCAAACCAACAACATCTGAGGGTTAATTTATTCAAAGATCAGAAAAAAGATGTTACGAAATATGAATTCAGTATTAATTTGTAATTATATTTATTTATAGAGTATTATTAATATTAGTTTATATCTATTTGAATTGATGTTAAATTATGGTGTTAACCTTATTATATTTACTTGATAATGGTATTAAATATATAAAATATAAGATGTGTCAGAGATATGAGTGATATATAATTTTAAAATAGATTTGATTAACATCAATTGAAACTGACGTTAGATAAATCCGTGTTAAAGTAGGTAAACCCAAGTTAATAAATTGAAGGTTAAATAATCAGGTAAACAGAAATTAACTTCCCTTTTAAGAGATTAACCCTCAAATATACTAGACCTAAGGATTTGAAGGCTTTCATCAATGGGTTTGCTCCCTCTACCACCATGTACATGTGGGCTATTTTTCTCATCCGTTCCCGTAATGGTCAATGATTTCCTCTGCTTATTTCTTAAACCAATCTCCAAAATAAATGGAAGATTTGTAACCACTTGTTATTCCTCTCGGAAGATGAGTGTGGGAATCCATTTTACTTCGCTGCTCCACCAGACTTGAGTTAACGCAATAATGGGCTCCACATACAAGTTGCTTGCATGCCCTTGTTCATACTTTGATCCCTCCGACCATACAATAGATTTCTCGACAAGTCTACAAGTGTCAACTTCAGAAAGCATCGAACCAACGGGGGCACGGCCCAATTTAGATTGGTCCCATACCTTGGTAGAGGATTGTCCAAATTGAAATCCACCATGTGCATCTTCCTGACCTAGAAGATTGCGATCGTACCATTCTACCTCCCGACCTGGAGGGTTGGTTTTGTGGCCATAGCCTTCTCCTTGCTAATAAACCTAATTGAGTACCGGAGTCTACCACTGAACCATCAGACCATTTAGATGGGATTAATTGTGTGTAAATCTGCCGATGTTTGGATCCATCACTTCCACATTCCACCAATGACGTTAAAGGTAGCATTCCTTGCCCAAGACCTGCAGCTATACTACACCAGCTATCATATTTCTACAGTTTTACTGGAGTATCCAATCAGTTTTCCTCTAGTTCTGAGGAGTTCACAAAGGATGTGCAAGTACATGTTTTAATTTAGTCCAATCACCATGACTCGTAATTAAGAGAGTGAAAAATCAGATAGGGAAACCATAGTTATCGAAGAACATATTTTGTGCTTACTTTGATTACCATGAGGTCACCGCATCGTGTGATTACCCATCGTCAAGGAAGGCTAAGTTAAAACTTGTCGTTTGTGCACGATGAGAATAGGTTATTATCTGTTGCCCCTTGTACGATATACAGAGAAAAGTTAACCACGTTCCTCCGATCACAAACATAGAAACTAATCATTTCTAAACTGGTGTAATCAGCAATACCCTATATTTCGTCCTTGCCACCATATTCTCTATTTTCAATTAGGACGCAGTCACGAAAAAAAATAAAAGTGGCATATTTTACTGCATGTTGTTGATGTGATGTATCGATGTAAGATCATTTAAAATTATTTTACATCGATGTAAAATTATTTTATTATTAATTTATACTGATATAAAATTATCTAGAATTACTTTTCATCAATATAAATCAGTATATTATGTTAATGCATTGCAAAATACATCGCATGAAGCATTTTAGACGTGAGTACAGAAACGCACGTTACAATGCATTTTGTAACACGCTGTTAAGAATCAACTGATTGAAAATCACTCCATTACTAATTTGCATCGATGCAAAATTATCCAGAATCACTTTACAACAGTGCAAACCGATGTGTCAGGCCAGCACGTTGTCCAAAATCACTTTACACCAGTGTGAAATCACTCTATTATCATTTTGCACCAATACAAAATCACCTAAAATCACTTTACACTGGTGTAAACCGATGTGCCACATCAACATATTGCAAAACGCGTCGCATGATGCATTTTGAATGCAAGTACAGAAACGCACCTTACAACGTATTTTGTAACATACAGTTAAGAATCGATGGATCGAAAATGAAGATCAAGTCATTGAAAAATAAGGAAAATAAAACACAATGATTAGAAATGATTTTTACTTGATTGAAAATCAAAATACCGCAGTTGATAATCAAAACACACCAATTAGAAATGAAAATATACAGATGCATTTTTTTCTTTTCACCAATGAAAAGTGATTTTTCACTTCAAATGTAATTTTTTACTTTTGAAAAATAATTTTTCATCGATAAAAATACACCGATTGAAACAACCACTCACATACGTACGTTGCAAAATATGTTATAAAATAATTTTATTTACTTTTACGTTTTTGCATATTTTAGCTTTCACTTAAATGCCATAAAGAGGTTCCTGTTATTTACTCATTTGCCACTCCTATAGATGGTGGCGTTAAGTTTAGCAAAATTAAATCTAAAAATGAGTAAAATTTATACTTTTATCCCCTTTCAACCTCCTCCTTCCACGCCTCCCCTCTACCCACCTCCTCCACCGGCTCTCCACCACCGTCCGCTCAACTGCACCGACCTCCACCCTCCCCTCCACCACCGTTGCTGTGGTTTCACAAGTGCTTTGTGCTGGGAGACGTACGTGGTACGCACGATCATTCCCCCTCCTTTTTTCTTCCTCCTTTCCCCCATTAAATTACAAGTCTTGCTTTAGGTTTCTGAGAAGTAGCTGTCGATCCATGTCCACGTCCTACCCCTGTCTAAGGGGATGGTCCGCCTACCAGTTGTCTGTTATCTATTTGGAAGATGTGAATACCATCGCTATATCTCTCCATGAGATTGTTTTGAGATAGTGCTCCCACCGATAGGTAAAGAGAGGGCCAAGAAAATTCTTACCAGAAAAATAAAGGAGCAGGTTTTTCTGTTTTTTTTTGGGTTAGCAAGTACTTTTTTTATTAATGGGAACAAAGGAGATACAAGGACGACACACCTCCGGAGGGAAAGGGAGAAAGACAAATTGAACATTACCCGTCGAAAAGATGGGGGATATTACGCCCTATCCCAAGGGATGGGGGAACTCCAAATTAAGAGACAAAACATGTAAAATTAAAACAAGAAAATGAAATAAAATTATGAAGAAAATGTCCTTATAAGTTAGTCACAGCAATCGTATACCCAACATCGTAAGATGACGATGACGCCACTCAAGAGGTCCTTCAAGGATCCGCGGTAGTGGGATCTAGGAAACCCAAAGTGGAAGTAGATTCAGAAAAATCTTGATCATGTGTGGTCTCAACACAAAAGGACCACGAGAGTGAATAGTGAAGCCCAAGCAACTCACTTCTGAGCAACCTCATCCCATCCCCTCCAACCCCCCTTCCCTTCCCTACATATGCAGGGACGAAAAGGGAATAGAACCAACAACATCGGAGGGCGAGCATGCCAAAGCTGGAGCTGCATTAAAGGAAGGAAACGAAACTTGAAGGCAGGATGCCAGAGGGGACGAGGCAAATGGAGGACCGCAACATGACAAGGTAGAATGGACGAGGGGGTAGGGGGGTTGAAGAGTGGAGGAGCACTCGGGAGGGGGGCACTAGGCCGATCGAGGGCCCAACGCTGCCTAGGGTTTTTTTATTGCAAGAAGGCAAACGGGTGAAAATCCCTCGTCAGTCGCACACCTCGACCCAACAGAGCAGTTACTTCAACCAAGGAAAGGAGGTTACAACCATGTTTACCAAGGGTTGACTCAGTGGTAGAACCCATCTATCCCATATCCACAATATCTACCTTCTCAAAAAAACAATCATATTTACCAACTAACATCAGTTCAATGCCAACCACATTTACCTTCTCAATGGAAGAAAAAAAAAAAAAAAACGACATGTTTACCAAAGTTGGCCTTGAATTACATTAAGTTCATAATTGAGCACTTAGTTCCGAGATAAATTAAACCTGTTCCTCTCAAGAATTCACCTAATACCTTAAAGTGACATTTATATAAGAGCCAAATACCAAAACTTCTGACTCTCATTATAATTCTATACTAATTCGTTTGACCGAACACTAACATAGTTGACTCACAGCGAGGAAAAGTTTCAGCAAACCAAGACAATAAAAAGCCATTAATAATTTGACTCCTTCCCTCAGGTTACATGCTATTCTTCCACGTCAAAACAAACAAGAGCACCAGTTAACCTAAGTCATAATCTAAGTTAAAATTCAAGTAACCCATCCCAATCTTTGATTCTACACACCACGCACCCCACACCACCCCTGCACAACAGGACCTATTCCGAACATCACATCATATAAAGAGGGACACGAAAGTTAACATAGATTTTTACTTGGCAAAAATATTTCTCAACAAACAAACTCCCTAGCCTTTCAAAAAGATTATACGGCAGCCATCCTACAGACAGCATTATGGTCACCCATAATTCCCAATAAATAAACATTTACTGAACAACTCAAAGTTAAAAATATGAAAAGAGAAAATAACCCATTCATCTAACATCGAAACGATGATCCACCTACTCTACACGTAAGACACAGTATTCCATCTCAGGACACCCACCTCAAGCAAAAATACATACCAGCTTTCGTGTTCATGCACCTCTCCCCAGATTAAATATCAATGATGTTTTTACCGTAATGCACCGGTAATTCTTTTAGGGTACAACTGAAATGCACATATGATTTTCAGTCGCATAACCCGAAAAAACGCCAATGATAATTGATTATTGATTTTTTTCTAAAAGAATGCCCGAAGTGCATGAATGTAAGGGCATTAATACCACCAAATACCCCCATCTAAATATATGTGCATTTAGATTGAAAGTAAATAGGATAACTGATGTACCGCGAGTAAGATGGATAATGGTGAAATCGTGTTTCTGATAAATGACAATACATACAAGGATAACCCAAGTGACAGTCACAAGAAGATAAGCATAGTAAACATTACCAACATAAACAATTAAATCAAACTATACAAAGAACTACGCATATGAGAAATCACTCCTATCCTATAAATTAACCTATACAGGTATGGTAAAGTTTACCCCCACATCCAAACAAATGACGACATCCAGTACATAAAGAAGTCAAATTTCGCCAAACTGTTCCAGTTGGAGTTCAAAATCCTACTTAGTTTGTAGGAAAACAGAGATCGGGGCATCCTAAGTGCCTCTAATAAATAAACTAGTTATGATTCTGTTAAGTGCAACAAATTTCAGAGCAAATCTAACGAGAAAGACATCAATTTACAACTTTCCAAATTACAACCAGAGAACAAAGTTCGCCACTAGTGAGTGGAACACAAACTCCATTTTGGCAGAATAATCCCAAACAGGAGCAAAGCTAATCATCGGATAGTCTACTGGTGTCATATAAAAAGTTCATCCCACTGCGAAGGAAGCTTTGAGAAACAACAAAAGCAAACTAGAACGTTGTCGCAAAAAAAAAAGCAAACTAGAACGTAAATGGGATTGAAATATTCCCATTCTTCAGATCAAATTCTCATTTTGGATTTCCTTAGATATAGAGGAAAAAGGATTCAAATTAACAGCCGGAAACAATGCCCACAGAAAAAATCATCATCTCTGATATTATGAGACACAAGTTCCCAGCAATTGACAAACAGATGCTGTGGGGGTTTACCAACAGATTATACATACAACAAAAGACCAAGTATGCATTTCTCAACAAAAACGGCACGCCAAATCCAGCATATTTTGTACGTGTCAGCTTGAGATGTGAGGTGCACAACCAAACCTCAAATGCCGAAGGAAAAGGAGAAGAACGATGAAACTCGACTCAACTAGACAGGCGACACAAAAATTCCGCATTCCACCACGCCAAACAGCCTCAAACCAAATGTGTGATCAAGGCACATTGCTGCCCAAGTAGAACTTTCCTTGACACCTGATATTTGAGGTAGCAACATCATAAGAGATGGATGCTAAATGACAAAAGCAACAAATAACCATATGGTGTCAAACTCCATCAAGCAAAAGCAACCAATAGAGACATCGTGTGGAAAAAAAAGTGAACGCTAAGTCTATTCAAACAAAATACAGAAACAGAGCCCAGTGACCATCGCATTAAGGTATAAGAAAATATTGACCAATCTACCAGCAAGCAGTCTGGCTGCAGCAAAAGCAATCAACCAGTATAGCATAAGCTTCCAATCTTCCAGAAAAATAGCATATGGAAATCGGAATGTGCAGAGAAAAAGAAACCCTTAATTCTTCATATGCTGATCATCGGCATTATTTACCCAAACATCAAATAAACTGTTAACCTTCAGTATTAGTCAAGCTGCTCAAAGTTTGGTAAACAAACAAGATGTTTTGATCCTTACATGCTTAAATGCAAATAGGCTTATTTAATCACAGGTTTTAAAACACTTTCAAGCAAACACCAAGTGGAGCTCGAAAAAAAAGACAGATACTTGAAATAAATCATACATGTTATAAAGTTAATGAATAGATTCTAGAAGTAACTAAGAAAGATTGAGATGCCTATTTCATAAAATATTTAACACATCAACTGACATACAACTAGATATGTCGCACCAAAAACAAATCAAGCAACTTCATATGTGCTCTCTCACATAATTTATTACAAGTGAGCAGAGACTCTTACCTCCTCTGTAGCACGTGACTAACTCAATCCTCCCCCTCCTCACCCACTGTTTGCTCCGGCCACCATGTTTCTACATACATAAAATTGGTATTTGGTATTACAGCCAGGCTCGGTCTTTTTTCCCATTATTTTA
This sequence comes from Thalassia testudinum, assembly GCA_037157565.1. Taxonomy (NCBI): domain Eukaryota; kingdom Viridiplantae; phylum Streptophyta; class Magnoliopsida; order Alismatales; family Hydrocharitaceae; genus Thalassia; species Thalassia testudinum. Next base: position 90,066,297 of record JAZHRO010000012.1, read on the forward strand.
TCATTGTTGATCATAGGAGCACCAAAAATAGATGATCGCAAATATCTAATAGTATCCAAGGTTGTGAATACCAGTACTTAGAAGTTGGTTGATGAGATCACTTACTAAGCATACATCATTCATGCAACTAATTGGAGACTAGCGATCCTCTATTTTCAAACATTTTGTGGAGATCTAGAGAATAAAAAAGTTTATTATTGAATCTCAAGAAACAAAGCATAGAGTTTGATCCCTTTATATGAGGAAGAAACCAATCATATTTCTATCACAAAAGGAAACAAAACATTTCTCTTAAAATTTTATCAAATCTCTTAACAATCCTATAACATATCTCTAATAATTCTCTAGAAAGCACAAAAATAGGAAGTGTATAATTCCACTCATAAGGTCACATTTTCTCTAACACTCACCCTCAAGTTGGAGCATACACGCCCAACTTGAAGTTGTGTATTGGTAAACGCACCCCCCATCTAGTATAGTTGAGGCTGGAGAACGTGCATAGATCACGCACACACTGTAGCCAAAAATTGAGAGTTGATCTTAAGCACAAACGCTAATTACTTCAACTAAAGTAGTAGACCAATCAACGAAACTTGAACTGAACTGATCTCGATACTTTTAACTTTTATGGGGTACGTTCCCAAGAATTGAGAGTCACCCATCACTAGAGAAAACTTTTCATACCAGGAGAAGAAAACTGGCTCCGAACATTTACAGATGAGGCTAAGCCTGTGGCTCAATTTCCCCACCACTCATCAACATCTTCTGCATCGATGACATGATCCAAAGCTTCAAAGCTTTCTTTCGTACCTATTTCAAGTTGGACAGATGCTACCAAGGCCTAACTAGGATCTCCTTAAACTAGTACAAAAGCCAAGATCTTAACCTCAGAAGTCACTATTGAATAAACTCCTTCGGCCATGGCGCCAACTACATACTCGCCTTACATGCACAAAGCAAGAACTGGTGACCAAATCGTAAACCAGGCCGAAAAATCAATTCAGCAACTTGTGTGGTGTCACCCCTACCTTGCAGCTTGATGGAAGGGGCCCCTACACAATGAACAAGGATCAACTTAGCCCCACACTAATCAACAATAAAGCCAAGTCGACCCAATCCGAGCCTAAACCCAACCTGACCTAAGCCCAAAGATTATATGGGCTGGGCCTGAGCCTTAATTTTAAAAAAAAATTGGGTTTGGACCTGACCCGACCCGAACCCAATCCGAAAAAAACCCAAATAGGCTCGTTTATATATAACTTTGTGGTGTTATTTTGTGACATGTAACTTTATACATATAAGTTTCAAAGCATGGTTCTTGCAAATAGTGACATGTGGTGACTATTTAGATAAAGTATAATTTTTGTTGAAATTTTGATATGTTTTTTTTTTCTAATTTTTGTTGATTTTGTTTAATGCGAAATAATTATCATAGGTTAAAAAAAAAAATTGCTTCATAGGGCAAATTTTTCCCTCCAAAGTTTCATTTGTTAAATGAATATAATCTAAAGTTGTAAGATAACATGCTTAGTTGAGTTATATTTCATTCATAGTAGTATATTTTATTTGTAGTAGTATCTATAAAGTTGTAAGATTATCACACAAGTATTATTATATTTCAAAATTATTATGCTTATACCTCTCCAATTTCAACTTTAAATTGGACCTTAACAGGCTTAACTGGGCCTTACTTAGATAACAATAAAATATTAACTTTAGTAGACTTAGGTAGGTCTTATTTAAAAATCCATGAAAATAGGTCCTAATAGATTTTTAGGCTTTAACGAGCTTTTCAGCGCCCAACCCGAAAACACGGCCCAAACAACAAAATTGGGCCCAGCCCGACCCGGCCCTAGGCCTATAAACATGGGCCTTAGGCTGAGCCTGAGCCTTGATTTAGTGAAAATTTCAAGCCTTGGACTCGACCCAAGGCTCGGAAAATAACATGGGCTTTCTCTCCCAATGCTCCACCTTAAAGAGAGAGAGAGGCCAAGCAAACACGCCTTAGCAATCTTCGAGTGATACTTAACAACACACAGTATCACAAACATTGGCAAGGGGATCGCACACGCTTCCCAAGGCAAAGAAGGGGCCGATAGCACCCCTAGAGACATGGGATTCCCTAGATGAACCCGCTATGATATCATGTGGAGATAACTAGAACTTAGAGAAGTTTTATTATTGAATCACAAAAAACAAAACATAACGTTGATCCCTTCATATAAAAAGGGATCAATCCTAATCCTAATCATAAAGTTAAAAGTGTGCACTACCCAACTTCTAGCAGTATCCTAGTAGTAGGGCTCCCCCCATCTGATATGGTTCAAGGCTGGAGCAGGCAAACGTGCGTGCAATTGAATACACACAAGTGCTTCAAGTCAGACTTTACTTGAAAGACAATTCCAACCACTACAGGGGAGACGAACCCAAGCAACGATATTGAAATTGATATAGGAGTCAATCCCAAGCATTGATACAATGAACGCCAACTAAAACTAATACTTAATTGATACGGATACAACTACTCATTCAGGAGACATTCCCAAGCATGGATAGTCACCCATCACCAAAGAAAAAACTCTTCACATCAGGAAAAGAGGAGAACCAGCTCCAAGCATTTACAAATGAGGTTGCGCCTAATACATTTGATATTAAAACAACGAATTTACATGTATACCAATGACTATAGGACTTAAAACAACTTCACCATAACAACCCACACAACTTCCAAACAAGACACATGAAAATGAAGACCGAGATTCCAATGAACAATCTGAGAGCATTATGTGAAAATATCTATCTTAGCAAAGCAGCAAGTCAACATGAAATTGTAAGTTAACAAGGCAAGCAATATAATTCTAGCTCCCAACTTTTTTTTTTTTGAGATGGATTCTTAACTCCCAACTCTATGTTTCTGCTAACTATTTGATTTAATTATGGTCCCCCAAATACATGGAAACAACAATTTTCCCCCTTTTGGTAGGAATGCAAAAATGGTATTGCTTTTCTTGTTAGAGTTAAATCAGTGCATAGCATAATAAGGTCAAAAAAAATGATGGAATAGGAAGTAGCTACATAATAATTTTCTCTATTGAAAATAAAAAAAAAATCCTAGGCTCTTTATCTAGAAAGGGGCAAGGTATAGAAATTACACACTAGTCCTACTTATTACTTAAGGAAAAAAATAACAAGGATAACAAGAAAAGAAATAATTGACTCTATCTCTAACAATAAAAATAACCAAAGCCTATTTTTCTAAAGACTAAGACTCCCTCTCAAGTTGAAGCATGCAACGCCCAACTTGCAAGAGATATAGCAAAACTAGAACCCTCCCTAAGGATATAATCACCAAGTTGGAGTCACCTCTCACCAATAACTAGAAAACCCTTTCCTCTTGGATAAGAGAAAATAACTTAGGTAGAGACATTCAAGCAGTTGATGATAGGCAGGCAAGAGTAGGGGTACGAGCATCACGCTCAATTTCCCTTCTAGTCATCGCAATCGTCCACATCCTCAAAGGGGGTTGGTGGACTTAAAGGCAAGAGCAAGTTGTGTGGCGAATCTCATTGCAACATTTATGGCGGTTGCAACTACAGCAAAAGAGGAAGAACTATCACTCTTCAAGAGGTTCCTTAGGCAATCCATCTGTGCCACGGTGAAAGGCATGGAAAGCTGTACATGGGTTGGGTTAAACCTAAACCCAAGTTGACCCAACCCGATTAGGTTGGGTTGAGAGTTATAATGGGTTGGATTGAGATTTTCACAACTCAATCAAAAATAGGTTGGGTTGGATTTGAAGTTTAACCAACTCAGCCCAACCTACAATCGCAGCCCTCACAATCTTTCCCACCTCCCAAATTCGCAATCACAACCTTTGCCCCTCAAGTCACGACCTCACCGACCCCTCATCTCTCCCACCTCCACCGACTCCAGGTGACGCCCTCTCCTCTCCTTAACTCCAACTTCTAGGTGGTGCCCTCTCCTCCCTTCAATGGCAACCGGTGAAACATTGTACTCTTCAAGTAACCCGCCTCTCCTCTTATTCCCCGCAGGACCCCTCTCCCTTAACACCACCACTCCCCTTCCCTCCTCTCCCCCCACCAGCCACCACCACCAAACAACCCATCTCTTATCTCTTCTCCATAGAGATCCCACCACCACCGAATCACCCCCCCTCCTCTCCTCTTCTTCCCCGTAGGTCCCTACCCCCCCCCCCCACCCCTACCAAGGCCACCATTGGATGACCCCTCTCCCACAGCACCATCAACCCCCCTCCCCACAACGACCCTCCTCCCATTAGCCACCACCACCGAATGACCTCTCTCCATCAACACCACCACCTCCCTCCCCCCGACAACCAGCCACCACCATCGGACATCCCCTCCTTTTTTTTCCTTTAAGTGTTTGTATTTGTAAGGTTGTCATTTTGGATGGTTGTGAGGAATGCACTTAGATATTATTTGATTTTTGTTAAATTTTATTATCAAGTATACATTTATCTTTTCTCATTACTTTTAGAAAAAATCTCTTTTTTTCTTAAAGTTTTTTATTTTTACCTAGTTTATTCAGTTTTTTATAAAATACAAATTGTTTGAGTTTAAAATTTTTTGCTATTAAGAATGAAAGGAATAGGAAGCATGTAGGAGACACCTGACCCAACATGACCTGACTTTATGGGTTGGGTTCAGGTTGACTTGATGTGTAATAAGTTGAGTTGGGTTGAAAAAATCCCATCCTGCAAGCATTGGGTTGGGTTTGGGTTGAGTCCCAACTCGACCCATGTACACACTTGGAACGCTGGATTGGAGTTGTCTCAGGCATAGGAATCTCCATCGTAATCAATTGGTTAGACCAAAGGGACTTACCAAATTTCTCCAAACAGATTCGTCCATTTGCAATGAATACAACGAAAGATGCAGCCTCATCCATGTCTACGTTTACCAAAGCCACATGAGCATTTACCTTTCCCTTCAAAAGCCACAAGGATAGAGGTGTTATAAGTCACTATAGGAGTAAGAGAGGGTGGCTTATCAGCTTCTATCTTCTAAAGAAGGCTATAAATTGTCTCCAAGTCCAACATCATGTCAAGCAAAAGAATCTAGTCACGCGTAGAGTGGTACCGGGCAAGGTTTAAAAAATCGTAAGGCGCAATAAGGCATTTCTCAGGTTTTTTTTTTGAAAAAGGTGTATGCCTTGGGTTTTAAAAAGAAAAAATGTGAAAGAGTAGTTATCCAAGCGATAACCACCCACATTCATTTAATTCCACCAAAAACAATTATATCAGAAGTTACAGATTAGCTCTCCAGAGCTCCACCTGAGACTTAATGGAAGAAAGAAAATTTTCAACGTAAGGTTTCTCCCCCCCTAAAAAGCACCCCATTCCTACCTAGCCAAACAACCCATAAGACAGCTAAGATCTTAGCTCAATCTTTCTTGGCTCTAAAAGAGATATGCCCCTCTCGTGCATTCCCCCTTAGGAAAGAAGACTAGAAGCTAGTTATGTCCCGATAGACAATTCAGTCGATCCCCATCCTCTGCCACACCTACACCATAAACAGACACTGGAAGAAGAGGTGTTGAATGTCTTCCTCCGCACCTCCATAAAGGGGATCGCTCACATCATCCATCTGGGCCCACCTTGCTCTCCACCTTTTCGTCATAATCCGACCCCTCATCAACTACGCGAAAATTTTCACCTTCAGTGAACACTCCCAGAGAAGTCTGCAGTCTCTCATGAAGTCAACGTCTGGGTTGACCACATCGCAACTCAATCTACGAAAGACCTTCCCCACTGCGAAATCTCCCTCTTCCCAAGAAAATGAATCACCACCCTCCTCTGGTTCCCATCCTTCCAGCTTCTACAACAACAGCTGGAAGTCCTCACACCTCTGGTCAGAGAGGCCCTCTCGAAAGACTGGACACCAAGCCCCAATCCAACAATCTCTCACCAAGGCCGATGGGTCCACCACACCCCCATAGAGACGAGGATAATTAGTACTAAGAGGAAATCCGATCCCCTGCCAATCATCCAGCCAAAATCAGAAGAAATCACCCTCACCTAGCGTGGGGGAAAAAAATGTTTGCACCTTCCTCGCCTTCCTCGCCATTGCTGCCAGCCCCCTGATAAGGAAAGAAGCCCCTGAAGGAGGAGACTCCAAAGGCCCTCAAGATGCAAAAGGCCCATAGCAATAACGCATGACATCACCAAACAAACCCTATTCATGACCCACCAGTCTGGCAATCCACTTCGTTAAGAGGCTTAAATTCACCTTGTCCACGTCCCTAACCCCCAGGCCCCCCTCCTGCACCAGCCTATAAACCTCCTCCGAAGCCACTAGCCTCGCCCCTCTTCCTGCCGCCCCCACTTTAGACCAGAAAAAGTCCCTCATCAACCCAAAGATTTTCTTCCCAACCTATCTTGGCATCCTAAAAACAGAGAGGAAGTATGATGGTATAGATGCCAGAACAGCCTTCACCAGAACCAGTCTCCAACCTCTAGACAACAATCTAGATGACCACCCTGCCGATTTTCTTTCCATCCTCTCCAGCAAAGGAAGCCAATCCTGCAGTCTAAGCCCAATATCTGATAAATGAAGGCCCAGATACACTAGCGGTAAAGACCCCACCATTGTCTCAAGTGCACCACACACTGTCTCCACCTCTTCAGCCATCATGTTTACCGGGACAAAAGTTGATTTTTGATAATTTATCTGCAACCCTGATGCAGAACCAAAAAGGAGTACCTAGCCTCCTGACCCGCTCCTTCGACCAAAAATAGGGTACCACCAACATACTGTAGGATCGTCGTCTGCTCATTCTCTCCAGCCCAGAAACCTTTAATCAGACCCTCGTCACATGCCTTTCGAGTTGCCCTTACCAAGGCATCCGCCACTAGCACGAACAGCATAGGTGCTAAAGGGCACCCCTATCTAACCCCTCTCCTAGGGTGCACCCATCCCCCTGCCAGGTTCCCATTAATTAGAACCAAGAAAGACGTCATCACACACCTCTTCATCCAACTGATCCACATTGCGATAAAGCCTCTCCTCAATAAGGACACCCATAGGAAATCCAACTGCACCGAGTCGTATGCCTTACTGAAATCTACCTTCCACAGAAACGCCCTCTTTTTCTCCCTCTTCCAAGCAGCCAAAGCCTCCATAGCGACAATAAACCCATCTAGGATTCCCTCCCTGGCACAAAGGCTGTTTGAACAGGGGAATTAGGTCTCCAAGAAGATCTCTAACTATGTTTGCCAAGACTTTAGCAACAATAAGGTAGACAGCATTTAAAAGCGCAATTGGACGGAAATCTAAATCTCTTCTGCACCTTCCTTCTTGGGCAGCAAAAACATATAAAACCTGTTCAGCTTATCAAACCCCCTTCCCTGCTGCGAACTCCTCCATCATCTGCATCATGTTCGTCCCCACCAAAGACCAGAATTCCCTAAAGAAGAAGGCAGGGAAACCGTCCGGTCCAGGGCATCCCTCCGCATTCAACCCCCAAATCGCCTGCCTCATCTCATCCTCCGAAAAGCCGATCGTGAGGCTTGCCACCTGGACATTAGTAATGCATTGAACATCCCCCCCCCTCCACTGCCAACTGCCCCTACTGCGTCTGCCTGTGAACTCTCTAAAGTAGTCCACTGAGCTCTACCCACCTCCTCCCTAACTGAGAAAGCCTCCCCGTGAATCAATAGCCTCTCTATCCAGTTTCTCCTCCTCCTGGAAGATGCCATTTGGTGGAAGAACCTGGTATTAGAATCACCCTTCTTCAACCACTTCTACCTCAATCTCGTCTTCCACTCCATCTCTGCTTTTTTGTCCTCCTGCACCACTCGTGTCATCTCCAGGCTGATCTCCCTATCCTCAACCGAGATAGGGGCCTGATCCTCCAGTCTATCAATACTAGTAATCTCCGTCAAAGCCTCTCCCTTTCTGCTCCTCTTGACTGCTTGGATTTCCTTCTTATACTCCTTCAGGTGCTCCCACAGCATAGCCAATTTTCTTACTAGTCGAAGCATAGTCGATCCCTCCACCACAAAAGAGCTCCATTTCTCCTCTACCATACCCCAGAAACCCTCCTCCGGCAATTAAGATCTGTCAAACTTGAAGTTTGTGCCATAATGCACCCCCTCATTAGGTCGCCACATCAGGGGTGTATGATCTAAAAACGATCTCTCCAAAGGGTACACTTCAGGCTTTAGGAAGAAAAAAAAAATTAAGCTAGGTTAAATTATATGTTAGTAATGCTTTCATATGTGTATGTCTCTAAAAGTTACTCCACAAACATCTCTGGTAAACAACAATTACTCTAAATAATGAACATTATATAAGAATTATAATTGCAATGATATATAAGCTACAACATTTTCAAAATAGCAATGATATATAAGTTTATGTAACTTCAACCATATAAGCAATGATAAAAAAAAAAGAGATTTGCAATCATTTTGAAAGAAAAAAACACAGAAAACCCAAGGAAGTAGCACAACAACCGAGAAAAGCTACAACAACAAGAAGCAACTTCAGCAGTAGCATGAAGCAGCTCCAATGGCAACAATGGCTCTTATAGCACCTTGAGGGAGCTTCGACAGCACGGTGGAGCTCCAATGACGTAGTGGAGGGGCTCTAGCAGCAAGTCGAAGCTCCCAAGGGGCAAGTTTTGATGGTGGTAGGGTTTTTCGAAAGGGTCTCATAAGGTTTTGCAAAGGGGCCAGGGTTGGTAGTAGGTTTTATTTTTGTAAAAATTTCATAATGTCCAGAAAACATGTAAAACTTTCTTCCAAAGGCTCAAAAATCTTGCAAAATTCCTTTCCTATCCGAGGGGGTGCCTCTATTTCACCTTAATGGCTTGCACCTCGACACTAAGGTGTACACCTAACCAACCACCACCCACCGAGGCATGCACCTCGAGGCAAAACTTGATCGCCTAAGCTTGAGGCACATTTTTTTAAACCATGGTATCGGATATTGAGGCCATCCAAGAACTTATATGCATGTCACTACACAAGCTCAATGGCTTACTTATCGCAGCAGATAGGTTGATATACATTGAGTTCCTCAAATAAGCCCTTGAGAATCGTGACATACTTAATTAAGGTCATATCACCCTGATTAGTATTCTAGATCCTCAAATAGACATCAGCAAGGTAGGAACTACTCGTCTTCTAAGATTACCATTTCTTTAGCGTCTCCCAGATCTACTTCGTGGACTCCTTGTAGAGCATATTAGCTGCAATCAATTGATTAATGTTGTTCATTAGCCAATACATGAAGAGAAAATTGTCCTCCCACTTATACTTTTGCGCTATCCTTAAGTCAAGACCTTTTTTGATCAAGACCAAGGTTTCAAAAAACGTAAGGCGGTCTGAGGCAATTTGCCTTCATTGAGGCAAGACGTAAGCCTCAGGTCTTGAATGAAAAATAAGAAAAAAAATCATAAATATATACTTATTAAGTACTAATAATGAAAAAAAAAAAAAAGTAAAAAATATACATCCATGCCTTTTTACTCTACAACAAACATTGAAAGACTTAAAATGACATTGCAATAAGAAGAAAACAAGTGAACATAGAAAACTAGAAGTTCAATTTATCTAAACATTCGAAGACTTAAAATGAAAGTACATCGACATCCAAAAATCCCAAAGAAAAATTAAAAGATATTCTATTCTCCTCCCCCTTCAATACTATCAAGGTCACTCAAAGTCAAGCTCATCAATGTTATTATCATTACGGCTAGTCGCATCATCCCAGTAGTCATCCATGTACTTCATCCTAGCCTTAGCTTCTATATCTTTAGTATCTCCATCACTCTCTTGAAATTTTTCCTCCTCAAATCAATAATTGCTTTACCTAAAAAATAAATAATTTTGAATAATATTTGTTAAAACTTAAAACCTTAGTTTATAAATTTAAAATTCTTCAAAATATAAAATGACTAATCTAATTACCTTTGTCTCTACCCTTATTACTTTTCTTTTGTCTCTTTCTTCTGTTACCTCTCACTTGTATTCTTAATCCTCCCGTTGCGTCTACTAATTGTTCAAGGTCAATGGGATCTTGTTGCAGAGCTACAATTGCATCTAGTTCTTGATAAGCATCAACCCCATCTTCACAGAGTTGTAGCTCAACAATCCACTCATCATCAGAGTCGACTTCCTTTAAGCATAGAGGATCCTCCATTGTCTTCTTCACCTCCTTGTGTTTCAATTTTAGGTTGAACATGCAATAAACCAAGTCATTGAGTTTGTCATATTTCAGTCTATTCCTCCTTTTAGTATGGACCTAGTCAATGAAAAGATGCTCATGAAATTCTTTATAAATATTACTTAAAATACAAATGAGATCCTTTTACCTGATTAAACGAACTCCAATTTCACTCACATGCAGACGCACTACAAGTAAAGCTTAAAATCCGCTTGGCGAACTTCTTCAACATAGTTGTTTCATCACCAAATGCTCTCCACCAATCGGCTGTAATGGAATATATGTTTTCAATATAGAAAAAAATTTACACTACACTTATTATTCTAATTGATAGAAAGGAATGAATGATCATATTCATACCAAGACTCCTCTACTTTCGAGTGTCTAAGGCATTAGACCATCCAAATAGGCCTTTTCTATTGTTTGGAGATCTACCTTCAATCTCTCCTCCCTGTTAGGAACTAACCTCTGAAAGCATGAATACAATCCCATCTTAACATCTGAATCAACTGAAAATGTTGGTTGATATTGGCATTGAGGATTCAAAAAATAGGCAGCAGCATGCAAGTGAGTGTGTAGTTGTCTGTCCCATCTTGAGTCAACGATGTCCCAGATTATCTTGTACTTATTTTCAACATTACCCAAATTTTTAACAATCTCTTCCTTGGCTCTATCCATAGCCTCGTAGATAAATCCCATGGGTGGATATTGTTCTGAGTCTACCATCCTTAAAACCATAACCAATGGTTTGATTGTCCTTATGACATAGGCTACACCAGGCCAAAATGTTCTAACTTTTAGCACAATATTTTGCATAGTTTGCCCTGGAACCTTCAATGCATAGCTGCTGGACTTCCACCTTTTTTAGGTGAAAAAAGACTAAGAAGCATCTTTAGCACATAGCAATCTTTGTAAGGTCAGGAAAGCGATAGCAAATCGTGTGACGACAGGTCTCACTAAATCTCCTCCTACATGCTTCCTTACCATGGCCACCACCTAAGCATGTGCATATATGTAGTTGATGATTTGTTTGGCCTTCTTGAAGACAGAGTCATGAAGAGGCAATGTCATGATATCCTCAACATAAGGTCAATGCAATGAGTAACACATGGAGTCCAATACAAATGTGGTCTCTTCTCTATCAATATTTCCCCAGCTTTTTTATAAACAGATGCATTATCTGTTATCACTTGGATGACATTGCTTTCCCCAACCTCTTCAACAACTTCATCTATCAATTTAAAGAGGTAATCAGCACTCTTGATCTCTTCTGAAGTATCAATAGATTTCAAAAATCATGTACCTTTAGGATTGTTGACCAAAATATTAATCAAAGTATGACCTTTTGTATCTGTCCAGCCATCAGACAATATGTTGCATCCTATTTTAGCCCAAGATGCCTTTACTTGCTCAACCATTATGTCTATTGTCTTTACTTCTTCCTTCAAAATTCAGGTCTGTAACTTATGCATCGTAGGACCTCTAAATTCCCTTCCAAAGTTACTTACATCTTGCAACATCTGCCAATAAGATGAACCGGTAGCCAAATTGAAAGGCAATCCGTTTTCAATGAAGAATCTCCCAATACTAACACATGTTATCTCTCTAAGTTCTTTCTTCCAAGAGGAATTCAAAGTAACCTACTTTGGATGAGCATGTGGAGTGCTATCAGGTTCATCACTTTCAGTTCCAGGAACAGGTTTCTGTCCAACCCCAACAAATAAATCCATTGGGCATATCACCACTTTTGCACCACTTGATCCTGTGGGTGCATTTTCTCCATGACCAGATGGCCCCTAAACTGTATATCCACCTATGCGACGAATTTCTTCCATTTCTTCAAGCACTCTTCTCCTATCAACATCCTTCTTGATCAAGTATTGCTTAATCTCAATTTCAACTTCAAGTGGGACCTTGACACATGGTCCCACATTTTTGTGTCTTGGCCAAGTGCTCCTTCAATCGTGCAATTTCACCTGTAATATTTTTCCCACAGAAATTACACTTAACATATTTATATCATTTCCCCTTTTGAGCTCCTTCTAGCTCAATTTCTGAACAATACTTCCATCCAGATCCATCTCTTCCCCCCCTTTAAACCAAAAATTCTTATTTCAGTGATTGAAATAAGAATTTCACAAACTCAAACATGACCTCTCAATGTGTACACTGTACACATTACCTCTCAAATGTGTATAATGTGCACATTATTACCATAAACCTTAAATAAAAATCCATTGCCTCTCAAATGCGTCCTACAGCCCTGCTGGAGAGGTAGATGGAGCAACCTGCTGGACTGGAGCTGCGGCGCTGCACTGGACTAGAGCTGCACCTGGCCTGTGCTGGAGCGAGCATGCTTGCTGCGCTGGAACTGCTTGCACTGTTGCTAGCAATGGAGCTACTCGCACTACTGCTGCTGGCGATGGAGCTGCTTGCGTTGCTGCTGCTGCTGGCGCTACGGTGGAGGCGTGGAGCTACTTGCGCTACTGCTGCTGCTGGTGCAGCGATGGAGGCATGAAGCAGTTGCGATGGACCTTGCGCTAGCGATGCGGTGGAGGAGCTAGCGATGGAGCTAGAGTTGTCGCCGACTTGTTGGTAATGGGAGTTGCTTAGGGATTTTGGGTTTAGGTCAAAAAAAAGAGCTATACCAAGGTTAGAAGCTTTCCAACATGAGGCGGCGCCTCTCCAGCGCCTCAACGCCTCCACCACACCTCGGAGAGTTGAGGCACACGCCTCACAGAACAATGTTAAGGCTATAGCCTCGAGGCGAAATTGGCCCGCCTCGCCTCGAGGCGTACGCCTCATGTGCCTCGAGGTGCGAATTTTAAAACCATAATCAAGACATGCAACTTGTCCTACCCTCCCACGAAGATGAGGAAGGTGCGAGATCAAAGCACATAGTTCAAGGAACCTGATAACTTAATCATTGTTCCTTGAACGAGTACGAAGATCGAGATCCCGACCTCAAAAGTCACCAAAGACAAGTTCATTTGACCATTAGGACACGCTAAATCACACAAGATGAGTTGAGGGTCGATCAGGCGACGCGAATGAATTTAGTCAGGATCGAATCGAATCCACCAGTCTGATGGCCAACCAAATGATGTCCAATCAAAGATCCAATCGGTTCAAAATCGGTCAAGACAATGCAATGCCGATTGGCTTAGGTGACAAGGACGATCCAACGATCATACCAAATCGATTCCATTCTAGACCAGTCAATTTGATCACATGGCAACGCAGGACGTCAAAGCAAAGGCGAAAAAGAGACTTGTCGATTAACATAGGTGTTGCAAGGTCCAAACCAAACCAAAATCAATCATGTCAAGTCGGTCTAATTGGCTAATGGCGTCGTCGAGCAGTGGCGGTCGGGCCAATGTAGCATGAGAGAGAGAGAGAGAGAGAGAGAGAGAGGTGACTCCCAGATCAGGGTTTCCTTGCTCTAATACCATGTGGAAGAAAAAACATAATAGTTCTCTATTGAAAATGGAAAAATCCCAACCTCTTTATATAGAAAGAGGCAGGGTGAAGAAATTACACAATAGTCCTACTTATTGCTTAAGAAAAGAAATCACATGGATAACAGAATCTATCTCGAACAAAAAAAATAACTAGATCCTGTTATTCTAAAGACCAACATTAAATTCACCCTATTAATCAAGCAAGCAGCCACTTAATCACATTTTCACATGGGGTACACGCATATAGACCAAAATATGACAGTCCAACATGGTGGACTCATCGATTAAGAGTATTCATCCTACTTTACTTTTAAGTTTGAATCCAATAACCCTCCACCCTCCCCCACACACACCACCAACATCAGAAAAAGAATAAGAATAGAAAATAAAGGACCCTTTCCCCACCAAAAAATGAGGAAAAAGGCAAACATGATATGTGCTTAAGAATGGATCCTTCATTCCCAAATAAAAATCATCTTGGCTGCCTTTGTGTTTTGCCTCCTGCATTCTGTAAATTGAGCAATGAAATAAATGCTGATGGTTGGTATTCAGTGATTCTGAAAAAGAAATTGTCAACATGTGAAGATGTGGCAAGCCCTTTTATGGCCAACATCAGGATCGAAATTTCTTTGCAAGTTATTTTGGCAGAGTAGTTTGGTCAACCTCAAGTAACTCTAGATTGATTTTCTTTGAGAAGGAATCTCTAGATTGATGCTTCTACTTTAAAGTCATTTTTGTGCATCATTGGAGTGGACCATTCCCCTTTAGGGAATCACAGGTCCAAGAGGGCAAGGGCTTATCATATGTCAGGGGTTATATGTCAGCAGTATTTCTGTGATAGCTTGACTTCACACGGGGGCCCTTGTGCAGAGTGCCAATCTTATGGTTGTTCCATGGCAAACATTACAGAGGGTGCTTTGCAAGTTCCAATGATGTATATTTTGTTGGCCAAATGATGTTGGATGACTAGTGACAACCATTCTCAAATAGCCATCCTTTCTTTTTTTATGCATGTTTATATTTCAAAGTCTTAAAAGCTGATTACAGAGTTATTTCACTGATTTGGAAGACATACATTTGAAGGCATGTTGAATGCCAAGGAGATCCTAAACTTTCGATATCAAATTTCAACTTGAGCACCCCAAAAAAACAGATATTCCTAGGCATGCACACTAAGGAAATCCTGGGATTTGAAAAAATGCTTGAAAGTTAATAATGCTTATAGATCCATGGTTCCAATTCTTCATACTTAATTACAAATCTATAGTTCCTGCTTATTCAAAGATGCTATTACATATTATCCAGAACACCAATAGTCTAGAAAGCAAATAAGACTTCTGAAAAACAGCCATGCTAATGACATCAACATTCTTGCCACTTCCCTGATGCGAATGTTACTGGCCATCATGGCATTACAAGAGTTGAGTGTACTCATAGTAGACTTTCCGCAGTATGTACAAATACAGATACATGATATGGTAGTCGAGGATAAAATGCCAATACAGCAGCCAAGATGATAAGCAAGTATTAACCAGCCAAAAGTTAGTATTAAGAGGAGAAACAAGTAGAAGAGGAGAACAATGGGCCAGAATCTTTGATACTTGTTCTTTAATATCAACCAGAATGCTAAACTGGAAAGTAATAGTTGAAAAAGCCATCACTTGCGACCAGAGGTACACTCATCACGACTCCTCTAGGGTAACCCGCTCTTCTAGAATTTGAAAGTCTTAGCAAACCAAGGGACTTTTCTTCAAAGAAATAAGAGAATGGTCACACAAAAAGATAACCATCCAAAACAAATTAAGAGACTTTAACCAAAAAATCACCAAAAGATGATGCAAAAGTTGGCGTAATAGGAAGAGGAAAGAGGAAAGAATCATCTCAGTCTGCATACAACAAAGATAGAAGCCAAGAGTAGCTCAATCTAGCTGAGTAGGATCTCAAATTTGAGCGCTCAAAATAAGAATGGCAAATGCTTGCAGGAAAAGGGCAAATCAGTAGAACAGAAAGCAAATGGAATAAACCCTGCTTTCCAAGTTTGATTGCCAACCTGGATCTGTCATCCATGCATCTATTCCTTCTCACTCAACCAAATTGATCAGAGATCATTGTACCTCCTTGGATACATTTCCCCTCTACACAACATCATCCTCTCTTCCAAAACGTCTCCTGATTTAATCAACCTATTATTGATTTAACAGATAAGCCATCATTTAACGATGCACTACTATCATTAGACCAGGGTCATGAACTTATGTCTCTGTTAATCAACTTAATAACTAATTGTTTAATATGTAAATAAGTAACATTTTAACTATAAATTTTTACATATTTTTGGCTCTTTGATTTAGTAGCTAAGAAGATCTTAGATCTACCAAACTGGAGTATAGATCTAGGCATCTAGACAATTAGATCAAGCATGTAGAGCTAACTTTTGCTCGGATCTAGCTATGTGAGGCTTAGAAACACCATAGGAGGCTTAATTCTAGCCCTGCAAGGTTTAGATTCCAGTCAAAAGGACAAATTTGAAGAAATAAACGAAATTGCACCAAACATTCGAATATCCACAAAGTATCATTATCAAAATGGCAAAATTTTGTTGGCATAACATCAAAATTGTTGAGTTTTTGTTGCAGCTCCTCAAAATCCTAGACTTCAACATACAAATTGTGAAGGTATGAGCCACCACATCATAATGGGTCATTTCAGCGAAATTTCACAGGCATTTTCGTCATTTTGTGAAATTTGCAACCATGATGTGTGTGTGTGCACACATATGCATGCATCTCCCCCTCCCTGCCTCACCCACACATGCATGTGTGTGTTCTCTGATGCAGATTGGGTTTACAAATAACTCTGATTTATTTGCTGCCCCCGACAATATTCAATAAAAGCTCTTTGTATCTCCAACCAAGGATTCTTTCAAAATAAAAAAAAAACAACTAAGGAATCTCCGTCGAATGTGCAATGAACAAGTGAGGAAGTGACACAAAGGGGCTGAAGTGCACACAGGGCAAGTAGAGGAAGGGATGGGGAGGAGGAATCGGCTGAGGGCAATGGCCTTGTCAGTGGTCGATGCACACGGAAGCCGCACACAGTAGCATAGTGGCGGTTCGTTCAAAGGACGGTGGAGACACACAGAGGGTCGACAGGGTTGTGGTTCTTCAGGTGCATACTGGTGTCATGCGTAGACGGCTGGAGCTCAGAAGGAGCACCGATGTGGAGTGAAGGAGGGGGTGGTAGTGAAGCGAAGTCAGGTAAGGACTCTATGGGCCAAGTTGAGCGTACGGAGAAGATGAGGGGGGAGTTTGGTGGGGGGGTGGGGAAGAAATGGGGAGAGAAAAGGGGTGGGGTTCATGTGGGAAAGAGAGAGAGGGATTGAGACAGGATACGAGATTGACGGGGGAAAGTAGAGGGGGGATTGATGCAAATCGGGATTTACAAATAAGTATTATTTATTTGCTGCTCCTCAATAATATACAATAAATGCTCTTTATAATTCCAACTGAGGAATCTCAGTCAAATACACAAGGAACCAGCAGGGAAGTGGCACCAAGGGGCTGGAAATGCGTGCAGGGTGAACATGGAAAGGGAGGTGGAAGCAGGAATCGAGCAAGGCCGTTGGCCTTGTCGGTGGTGAATGCATCAAGGACCCCACACAGCACACATCCATATGAACGAGCCAAAAAACAAACTTAGTGCTTCAACTCTGACTAGAAGGGAATGTGCTCCAGTGATACTTTCCCAACTGACATGCCTCGCATTCAATCTTGGCACTAGGAAAACTCTGAGGAATGACACGACAAGGTTTGGAAAAAAAAAATGCCTTAGGCACAAGTGTCACTAAAAAGCAAACGTAGAGGATGTAAGAACAGATGTAAGAGCAATGGCGTGAGCTGCATATGGAGAGTAGAGTAACTTATACACTCCCCCTTCTTTACAACCTCAACCAATGATCTTCCCTACTAGAATATCTTGAAATGTACAAGGGACGGCATCAAAAATAGCTCAATAATTAACTCCTTCGCGATTATGCTAACGCAAAGCAAGCTGATGGGGAAGGCAAGAACATGGAGCTGTTTGATACCCACATTGTAAGGGTAACCATCACCTGTCCCAAACCAGCGATGGAAAAATGTTTGCCATTTCGTCCTAGTGCAACTTACTGAAGGCAACGAAATCTTTACCAATCACAACAAAAAGGGTGTGACACCCCTAAATTTACAAGCCAATGAAAGTCGCATGTACCACCAGTTAGAGCAAATAGGGCAACATGACGAGACCTCTCCTCATGCAAGTATAACTCTATGAGACAATCCCATTGTCCACCATCCAAATATGCACCATGACATTTTCCATTTTCCATGTCACATAGTTGCCCAACTTTTCCTTGGGTTCGAATTCTATGAGGATATGCTCTTTGCCATGTCCTTTGACTGCCACCATGAATGTCTCTAACCATCAGACATAACTGGTTCCATCAAGCTTGAACATAGAACCAAAAAATAGGTTCTTGTAGACCCCCAACTCCAATGATTTTGATGTTACCTTAGACAAATCTAAAGGAGCCATCATTCACACAAACTGAAACCTCTAAATCACTAAAAAGCTCCCAAATAGTGCTTAGGTCAGCCGCCTAAGCCACATATATGGCCGAATATGCGGCAGCCACTCCTCCGAACCAAATAATAAGGGTTGGTCTCATATGCAGTTGCAGCTGCATAGTCGGGCCGCAGACCCATATAAGTAGCTGCATATGCAGTCGATTTCCAAATAGAGCCTCAATCCAGCTATCAAATCCCATTATGTAGCATGTAAATTTGTATCATAGTAATGTACTTATTTTAAAGATACAATAGTAATGTGTCAATGTTTATTATTTATTATTTATTAGATTGTTATAGTCTTTACATTTATGTATTGATACAAAAGTTGGCATGTTTATTAAGTTTTATTTTTCAAATAAAAAATACAAAATTGCATACTTTCCTGCATACTCACTATTTAGTAACCCCACCAACCAAATACCGCATACCAACTTCTTAAACCCTACTCTCGAAAATGTATTCTGTGCCATGAAAATAGAGTACACAACGGAAATCACTTCGAATATAGGTGAAAAACACCCTTATCGAAGGAGAGAACCTCTCACTGGCAGAAAGGGGTTGGCTAGCAACCGCCAAGAAGATTCAACTGGCAAGGGGTCCTACCGGCGACCACCCCCAAGTGTCGCTAACTCCGATGGCCGGCTCCAACCAAAGTTGCCACCGAATCTAGCCGGCAGCGGCCATTGTTGGCCAACGATGGCAGTATGGGGCCGAAGGACGACTACTTTAGCGAGTTGGCTTCCAATCGGAGGCAAAAAACATTGTTTCCTTGTTCTTCTAGGGTCAAAAACTATGGTTTGCCTCCTTTTTTTGGTGGAGGAAAATAAAGGGGCATAAGGATTAATGATTTAAATATCGCAATATATCGTCGATATATTGCATATCGCTAGCTTATGATACATCGATATGGGGTACATATCATTTTTCTCATATATAGAGTGATATATCACCGATATCAAAAGGTATCGACCGATATCCTCAAATATTAATGGATGCCTTTTGTACTTTTTTCCATATATTGACGACATATAGAGGATACATGAGATATTTCACTCATTCTTTAGCCATTCGTGTGAGAAACTCTATGCTATGATCTAAACCCCTTAGGCTCCTGTTGTTATCGATTCATACTGCAAGAGGGGCAAGGGAGGGGGGGGGGGCCACCTCATTGCACACCTTGAATTTTTTTTTGCACCTGCCTCAAATGATTTTACAAAAGCTTCAACGCATGCTTAGTTGATGCTAACTCTAACGACAAATGAAAAAACTAAGCACCATGCTCTTCCCCTCCTCTCTACCTACCTAAATGCCCTGTCCTAAATCTTCATCTTAAGAGAACAATTTTTCACTGGCGTGAGGCAACTACAACTGCTTGGGATCATCTCCCACAGCCAAATAAACACCACTAGTATTGCATTTTTTTTTTAAAGCGAAGGGGCAATTATTCAAATGATAACCACCCAAATTTATTTCACTCCAGAAAATCGATTTACATCAGAGTTTACAAGACAAATTTCCAGAACACTACCTGGAAAGAAATGAACGAAACAAAGTTCTCAACATAGAGTCTCTCCCCCCCTAAAAAGCACCTAATTTCTCCCCAACCAAACACCCCACAGGACTACCAAAACCTTTGCCCTATCCTTCTTGGATCTAAAGATGATCCCTCCACCGTGGGGCATTGCCTCTACGAAATGAAGACCAAAAGCTAACTGATGGGCGATCCAATCGATCCCCATCCTCTGCCAAACTTGCATCACAAACGAAAATTAAAAGAAGAGGTGCTACATGTCTTCCTCGACTCCATCACAAATGAGACACATCAAGTCATCAGACTGGGCCTATCTTGCTCTCCACCACTTTGTCATAATCCTCCCCCTCTCACCAACTAGGCGAAGAACTTCACCTTCAGCAGGCACTCCGTCATCCAGAGCAATCTGCAATTCGCAAGAAATCAATGTTGAGGCTGACCGTGCCACTCTCTTTCCTCCCAAGACAAAGCATCACACCCCTCCTCCAGTGCCCAACCCTCCAGTTCCTGCAACAACTGCTGGAACTCCTCGCATCTCTAGTCGGAGAGGCCCCCTGAAAAGTTAGACACTAAGCCCCATCCCAACAACCTCCCACCGTAACCAACGGGTCCACAACACACCCAAAAAGGCGAGGAAACCTGTCACCAAGGATATAACCAGCTCCCTATCAGTCGTCTTGCCAGAAACGGAAAGCATCTCCCTCCCCCAACGTAGGGGAAAAGAAATTATGCACCTTCACTGTCACCGCCGCCAAGCCTTTGAGAAAAAGTGAGACTCTGAGAGGAGGGGAATCCAACAGCCCCCATGACAGAAAAGGACTGTAACATCGCCACATGACATCACCAAAGAGACCTGCTCCCGACCCAACAACCTGGCAATCTACTTCATGAGGAGCCTAATGTTAACCCTATCCACCTCCCTAACCCCCAAACTCCATTCCTGAATTGGTCTACACACCTCCTCCCAGGCTACCAATCTCACCCCCTTCCTGTCAACCCTGCATTAGCCTAGAAGAAATCCCTCATCAACCCCGAGATCTTCCTCTCAATCTGGCGCAGTAATCTAAAAACTGAGAGGAAATACGATGATATGGATGCCAAAACCGCCTTGACCAGGGTCAGCCTCCCACCTCTAGATAGGAGCCTGAAAGACCACCCCACCAATCTTCCTTCCATCCTCTCCAGCAGTGGAATCCAATCATGTACCCTAAGGCATCGATCCAATAAAGGCCCAGGTACACATGTAGCAAAGAGCCCAACTCTGTCCCCAAAACACCTCCCACCCTCTCCACCTCTGCAACCGATAGATTGAAAGGGACAAAAGTTGACTTCTGATAAAATCTACAGCCCTGATGCCTTGCCAAAAAGCTCTAACATGATTCTCATTCTCCTGGCCTCCAGATCCATTTCCTTCATCAGCATACTGCAGGACCATTGTCTCCCTGTCTTCATTAACCATGAAGCCCCTGATCAAACCCCTAGCATAGGCACTATGCGTTGCCCGCGCTAGAGCATACGCCGTAAGCACAAACAGCATAGGTGCAAGCAGGCAACCTTGTCTGACCCCCCTCCTAGGCTGCACCCATCCTCCTGTTGGGTTCCCATTGATCAGAACTGAGAAAAATGTTGTCACGCACATTTTCATCCAATCAATCCACACCGTAGGAAAACCCCTCCTCAACAAGGAAGCCTACAAAAAATCCCACTGCACTGAGTCATATGCATTGCTGAAGTCAACCTTCCACAAAAAAAGCATGCTTCTTCCCCCTCCTCCAGATGGCCAACGCCTCCATGGCAACTACAAAACCATCCAAAATTCCCCTCCACGGGATGAAGGTCGTCTGAGCAGCGGAAATCAAATCTCCAAGAAGGTCCTTGAGCCTGTTGGCCAAGACCTTGGCAAAAATAAGGTACACGGCATTCAATAACGCAATCAGTCTGAAATCCTGAATCATTTTAGCCCCTTCCTTCTTAGCCAGTAAAAGCAAGTAGTATATATTCAACTTATCAAAACCTCTGTTCCCAGCCACGAATTCCTCCATCAATTGCATCACATCCGCCCCCACCAGGGGCCAAAATTCCCTGAAAAAGAAAACAGGGAAACCGTCCGAGCCAGGGCACCCCTCTGCATTTAGGCTCCAAACCGCCTGCCTCACCTCGTCCTCTGAGAAGCCAGCTGTAAGTTCCTCCGCCTAAGCCTCTGTGACACATTGTACATTCTCCCCTCTCCAGTTCCAGCATCCTCTGACATGCCTCCCAGTGAACTCTTTGAAGTAATCTACCGCAGCTCATCCCACCTCCTCCCTACCTAAGAAAGTCTCCCCATGTATCATCAGCTTCTCTATCCAGTTTCTCCTCCTCCTAGCAGAAGTCATTTAGTGAAAGAACCTAGAATTAGAGTCGCCTTCCTTCAACCATCTCTGCCCCGATCTCGTCTTCCACTCCACCTCTGCTTTCCTATCCTCCTCCTGTACCACCCGTGTCATCCTTGCCCTAACCTCCCTATCCTCTACCGAAATAGGGGCTTGGTCCCCCTGCCTGTCAATTTTGATGAGTTCTGCCAATGTCTCTTCCTTCTTGGCCCTCCTGGACACCTTGATCTCATTCTTGTACACTCTCAAGTGGTCCCGCAACACACTCAGCTTATTCGCCAAGCAACATGTGGCCAATCCCTCCACCTCTATGGAGTTCCACTTCTCCTCCACCATACTCCGGAAGCCTTCCTCCATCAGTTAGATCTGTCAAATTTGAAGTATGTGCCAAAATGAGTCCCCTCATCAGGCCGCCACACAAGGGGTGTATGATCAGCGAAGGATCTCTCCAAAGCTGACACATCCACCACAGGGAAAGCCTCTGCCAGCTCTACGTTGGAGAGAAATATGTCAATCATCTGGCCGTTGTTATTCCTCCAAGTGTATGCACAGGAAGCCGGGGTCTAATCCACGAGGCCATGTGTAGCAACAAAATTCACAAAAAGGTTCAACCTAGGATCCTGTCTTCCACGCCCTCCAAGTCTGTCCTCCGTCTATAGGGTGACATTGAAATTCCCTCCGAGCAACCAAGGATTTCCATGGCACTCCGCAGCCATGGCCGCGAGTTCCTCCCACATGACCCCCCTTGCCTAGGCATCTAACGAACCATACACCCCCGTGACAGTCAACACACCACCTCCCACCTTTCTAACCATCTCGTAAAGATGACATGCTCCCCGCAAAAGCAATCTTCAAAGGAGAAAACATCTTCCCGCCATCTGAAGATCTATCCTCTTGATCAACCAGTCACAGCAAGGGGCCAAAACACCTCCATCCAAGAACCCCCAATCTCTTTCCAGATCCAAACATCACAGTCGATCAATTTTGTTTCCTACAGCATCACGACGTCCACTCTCCAAACACTAATATATTGCCCTAACGACGCCTTTCTCGAAGGGTCATTAAAACCCCGCACATTCCACGTAAGCACCCCATTTATTTAGAAAAACTAGGGCCTCCTTTACAGTCTGTCAGAAGCCAGCCGCCTCTGCAATCCTATGCATCTCATCATCATGATCCAACACTGTCGTCTACTGTGAAGGCGGTGGCATCCTTCCACGACCATCCACCACCATCCTTGGACTCTGACCTCTATGAAATCTCCACCTCCTCCTATAACGGATATTGCCACCGCACACCATACGCGGTCTCCAACCAACCAGGGGGATCTCCACTGGTCACCGATCAACAAGGGGACGTCGCTAGACCACCGCAGCATTGATGAGCCATCAGGACAAGCCTTTGGAAGTTCATCCACCCCACGTGGGAACCCAACCTCCGCCTCACTGACCAAAGGGAAACCGAAGGCCCCTCCCGACGTCGTCGAAGTCGTGCCCATCATCGATGGCACCACCAGGCCATCTTTCCCAAACGATGGAGCTGCTACGAGGGAGTCCACATCTTCCACGTCGAAGGGAGAAGGGGAATGCTCTCCTTCCATGTCTTCACCTCACTCCGGTGCTCCTCCAATCAACCTTGAGAGAGGGGTCGAAAGGGCGGGGGTACCATCCTCCTCAAGCGAGACCTGAAGAGGGACACGAACCTCAGGCCCCGCGCTGCCTGAGTCCATAAGAAGACCTGCTCGAATCTCGCAAGCGGATCCGAGTCAAATAAATCCCTGGCCGAGTGCGCCTCTGCACGTGTCACGCACGTGGACGACTTTAAAGCCGCCTCCAGCCGCTCCTCGGGAGAGGGCATTCCATCAATGCCGCCTCCTACCCCTTCCACTCCCAAGAGTTTCAGGGTTGCACCAATCTCGAGCGACGCCAGCTCCTCGCGCAAGATCCGCGCAGATCTCTTAAGGTTCGGATCCACGTCACCGACTGATCGTCTCCCCCACATCTTCGTCGGATGCCGCCCCTCCTTCCACTGCGTTAAAACCGTGGTCCCAATCACCGACGAGACACCCCAATGTCCTCCACGAGGAGAGCATGATACCACCCAAGAGGAACCCCCAAGTTGTAACACCATCTTCTCCAACAAAGCTACTCCAATCTTCAACTCAATCAATGCCACCACCGAACCTCTGGATAGTTCGATCGTCATGCAACCCTTAGGTCAAGCAAATGGGGAAACGATCACCTCCAACACTTCGACCAAGCTCAACCACCACGGGATCCCCACAATGTCCACCTCGAGCGACGGCCACTCCGGAGAGCGCTCCGAGGATGCACCGTCGTGTGGAGATGGGCGCCACCACCTCCACCTTCCCCTCTAGGAGACGACCTCCAAGAAACAGAGCTTCTCCCCACTCAAGGCGAGAAGGCTGAGAACCAAAAACCTCCCCCATTCAACATCAAAACCCTAACCCCCTCCTTCAAATCCCCGCCCAGAGCCTCCTCCACCACCGCTTGAGACACCCAACCCTCCAACACTTCACCCACCAACCCACTCTCAACTTCCCTCCTCAAGACACTGACCCCCTCCGACCAAAGTGCCTCAACCTCACTAGTATCGCATTTATATTATGTTTTCATTCAAAATTTATAATTTTAGTCTTCTAGGCATTTCTTTATACATGTAGTGGTTCTTAGAATGTTAATTTAATCAAATTTGTAACATTTTGAGCCATTTTGGGTCATTTTGAGTGATTTCCTTGAAATTCCCCGATATCGATGATATATCTCCAATATATCTCCTTTTTAACTTATCGATATGATATCACTATTGATATTTAAAACCTTAATGAGGATCAAGGAGGTATCAAGTAACGACTTAGAACTGCTGCTTTAATACCTAATTGAAAAAAATGAGGAATCTACTTCATTAGGTTAACCTTACTCCTCATTATATAGAGGATTGAGAATAATTACAAACATGCCCTTAAACAAAAGCATAAATAGTAAAAAATTAAAACCAAGCATTAGGTACTAGTACTCAACAATGACAGATGACTAGCGGTGGCAAAGGGAAAAAGGAGAAAGTGTGTCACATCATAGACAGATAAGGGGAAAGATAGGAATCAAGGGGATAGAGGCATGAGGGGAGAGAAGGGAAGAAGGTGAGAGGCAGAGAGAGACCAGGGCTATTCTAAAATGGCTTTCCTTTTCTCACAAGGATTCCCCATTATATAAGAGAAGGTACCAAGAGACTCAAGAAAATGTCAAATCCTAAATTGATAACATCGAGGAAGCCTCAAAAAGAGACCAACCCTAGCAACTTTCCCAGTACATCAAACACTAAAATAAGATGAAATTACATGAAAAAATTAAGCCGTTACATAAAAATAAACTTGGTTCTACAAAAAAAAAAAAGAACCAAACTAGGCACTAGACACTCTAAAAGTAGCATAACTTAATTAGTAGTTGGTCTGCATCAACAATCCTTGTACACATATGTTGGCAGTTCTTGTGGATATATTAGTAGGCAGGCACTTCTTGTGGATTTGTAGACAGTTCCTAATCATTTTATGGACATCCTTGGCTAGTAGGGGGTGATTTAATGTTGCATTAGATGCAAGAGATAGAGTGAAGAGTGGAGAGGCCGAGATGTTAGTTGACATCATGGCAAATTTGGGACTAATTGATTTGCTGGTTACTAATAGCATGTATACAGACAAACAGCACCCCTATACTATAGATATAAGGTCAATGGATTTCTTTATTTTGTTGACTGGGCCAAGACATTCCCAATAGAGGCAGATCATAGACCTTTGTTCGACCACACTATGCTCATTTGGAGTTTAACAAAAATGCAAAATTGGCACTTATTTTGAAGTTAAGAGAGCATGGTTACCAGTGTATGAATTGAGAGAATTGGTCAAGGCAAAGCCTTTGCGCTACAGGCTTTATAGGTTGGCAGTGAAAATGCTCGTGCATTGATTGATGACCCTAAGATGTTTTCTGATTGGACTCCTCCAGAAGAAAGGAAGCACAGTATACTCTTGGCATTAATGAGATTTCAAAACTGGATCATCTTGAGGATCTGGGCAAATCTAAACAGAGGAAATTTTGGAGAGACAAAAGCATTAGCTGGTTGTGGATTTGCAGGACAAGAAAACAGAGATACAGTAGAGGTTGAGACAACCTAGATTTGGATGGAAGGGTGCTAACACCGGATTCTTCCACCCATTTGCAAGTGACAACAGAATAAATTTTTTGAGAGGATCAATTTTCATGAGCCGACAGTGGAAGGGTAGCAATAGGTTAGTCAATTTTGGCCCCTTGCTCTCAATTTAACGAGGGATCCACATGCAGGTTCTCGAGGTGCCATTGTACCAGGGCCTCTTACTGTTGAGTCCACAAAGGTACTTCAGACATGATGATTGACAAAGGCCAACACCATGTCTTCCTTGTATGGGAATGGAATGGAGGACATTTTCACATCTGACACCTGGTCGAGAGCAGCCATTTCATGGATAGCTGCCACTTCTTCTATCAGGTATCAAAGAATATTTGGGTGTTCATCCACATTGCCCTATCTTAAATCAGATTAAAATTGTGAATGCCCTTCATAGCACCTAAATAATCAAGCACGAGGAATTGCACCAAATCCATGTGTGGTCAATCACCTTCTCCATTCTCCAATTTGGTCAATCGTCATAGTGGGTTCTCATAGTCCATCAAGAGTAAGCTAGTCATTGGAAATTTCTTCTGGTTTCTTCCTAGCTGATGCAAGTCTTCCAGATGTGTATGAAAACAAACTACAAATGCAGCTAAAAATAAGCACAAATAAGTAACCTTGATAATTGCAATGTTTTTTAAAACAAAACCAGTGGACAAAAAATCTTAGTAAGAACCAAATCTTAGTCATTTGGCCAATAAATAATTGCTCCAAGAACATATTCCAATTTTTATAGCAGTAGCATACCATACAGTTTTACCAAGATAACAATAATAAGGGCAACAATATCAAAAAGGAATAGATTCTTAAAACCAATAAAAGCTTCTTACCCTACACAATATCGCAATTGCATGTCTTGCAGAGCTCCCTAAGCACCTCTTTGTTGGCAGATTCCAGGAACCTTTCTATGACCTGAGGATATTTCCCAGGAGCCGCCATTGAAACTCTGGCAAGCGAAGTTACAAGAAAAGCCTTTGGATCTTTGATCTCTTTCAAAGGGTCATCCTCCTTCCTCCCAACATTATGCAAACGAACAAAGGAAGCTGAATAACCCGTTGTCTCACCAATCTCCGGCATATCCGTCTCTTCAATAACTTTTTCCTGATCAGGCTTGGCAAGGAGACTAACAATGCTGTCGAGCATCTTCCCCCACAGCTCGATAGCTGAATCATTAAGAAGTAATGGAGTTTCACATATCAGCCTTGTGGAAGCAACAGATGACAGCTTCACCTCCATGAACCCTGTAATCTGTTTAAGCCTCGGAACCCAGAACTTCTCAAGTATTACAATAGATATGTTCTCCTGAACCGCATTAACAGAATTTACAAGTACCATAGGTCCATGCTTGACCGCTACCAAAGACATGGATATCACAAGAGACTTCACGAACTTCGGCGTCTCCTTCTTCTGCAATCTATGAAACAAAGCACTCCATATCTGTGGGAAATAAGGCGCGATGACATCTATTCCAAGGTTCTCAAGAACAGTATTGAGAATGTAGAATCCAAGATCCTCGGTGCTTGACAACAAGATCAGCTGATTAAATATCTCAAGAACCTGTGTCAGCCTTCCTTGGCTGTTCAACTCATGTGGTATTTTCCTTAAGTACGCCTGAAGAAGCTGCGTGAGAGCAGGGACATTCGCGGGCCTCTTCCACGTCTCTGGCGAGAGCAGCAAGTTGAAGAGCTGCATGTAACTCTCCGACAGAGGGGGCTGGTTTATCGCAACGAGCTGAGAGAAGATCTGGAAAGCATATGGCCAGAATTCTGTAATGTCATTGACCAGGATGGTCTGCAGGACTGGGAAGAGCCTTGTCTCAAACTCCTTGACAAGGGGTGGGTTCCTCTCGCACGACCGCCCAACCAACGCAGCAATCGCTTCAAACAAATAATGGTTGAAAATGGGATCCTTCGGGTTCTTGCACACCTCACCAAGGACCACAGACAGATGCGTGACACAGAATGTGGCAATGTCAGGGCCGATTTCCACAACGCCAAACACGCGCATGAAGCACTTCATAACGTATGGGTTCTCCTTTGACTCCGGGAACTGCAGGGCATTGTATAGGTTCGTCATCAGTGGCTGGACGAATGGGAGGATGTCCGTGGGGCTGTAGCGCAGGACACCTCCAGCGTCCTTCACGAGGAGGAGCTTCTCAATGCAGTTGGCAGCATACGAGTGCACAACGTTCGACTCAGCAGTCAGGAGGCGTATCACGTCAGGCAGGAGCTGTGCGGCAGTGGGCTTGGGGATCTGGTTGCGGAATGCCGTGAAGAACTTGAGCGCGCCGGCCTTGACCATGGGTGTCGCGTTGACATCCTCGCCACGGAGCTCAGGGACAATGGCGGATGCAAAGAAGCCCTCCACATCGACGAGGTAAGCGGCGTCGATGGTCCCGCCAGGCTTCCTCGTCGCAAGGGCCACCACGAGGTACATCGCGCAGTCTTTATCCTTCCAGTTATCCGTGGGGTTCGCGGCATAGCGGGAGAGCATGGCCTGGACCTGCGCAGAGACTATGGACATGACCTGCTCACGGTAGTGAACGGCGAGGCCCTTGAGGAGCTCACAGGCGACGCGGCGGCGGGTGTCAGCATCACTGCCCTCGATGTCACGGCGGATGAACTCGACGTGGTTAATCTCGAAGAGTTCCTCGTCCTCGTCACTGGCAACGGCATTGGGGAAGACGACGCTCCGGCAGATCTGCTGGAGGACCTCGGGGGAGCCGAAGAGCTTGTGGTGGACACTGGTGCTGACGGTGGTGAGGAAGTGGATAGCGGTGATGGTGAGGCGATCGCGAGAGGGGGAGGAAGGGGAAGGGGACATGAGGAGGGTCCAGACAGCGGAAGCGAAGCCCTCGAGGTATTCGGCGAACTCTTCCTCGTTTTTCTCCATGTAGAGCTGGAGGTTTTCGCAGATGGCGGAGCGGAGGTCATCGGGTTTCCCTAAGGATTCAATTTGTGGGGGGAAGGAGAGTGTGAGGTAGGAGCGGAAGTGGGACATCCACTCTCGCATGTGGTCCTCGAAGAACTCGGGGAGCTCGATGGAGTTGAGGGAGAGGAAGATGCGGCAGCAGAGGCGGAGGGATTCGAGGAGGGTGAGGATGGTGGATGGGTCGTGAGGGGAGGAGAGGGAGGAGGAGAGGGATTGGGCGGAGAGGAGGAAGGTGTCGAGGAGTGGGGAGGCGAAGTGGTCGAGGCAGTGCTTGAGATCGAGGCGGGTGTCGGTGGTGTCGAAGGAGGAGCGGAAGCGCTTGAAGACGGAGTTGGCGACGGAGAGGAGGGGAAGGAGGGAGGGAGGAGGGGAGGAGCGGAGGGAGGAGACGAGGAAGGGGAGAAGGGAGGGCCAGAGGCGGGGGAAGTCGTGGGAGGAGATGAGGGAGAGGGACTCGGAGAGCTGCGACTGAACGGGGAGAGGGGAGGAGAGGAGGAGGGGTACGAGCTGAGACTTGATTTGCTCGCGGTCGGAGAGGGGGAGTGGGGACGGGGAGGATGGGGGCCAGCGGGAGCGTAGGTGGTTCTTGAAGTGGACGGCGGAGGCGTGGCGGACGGAGGGGTCGGCGGAAGGGGAGGAGGCCAGGCGGAGGAGGGTGAGGGCGAACCCCGGTTGGTCCGCGGCGGCGGAAAGGGAGGACTCGGCGTGGCGCCGCGGGGCGGGGTCCGGGGAGAGGGACTGGAGGAACCACTGGGACAGGGTGTCCAGACTCATCGTATTGGTATTGTTGGTGGTGGTGGTGGTGGTGGCGGTGGCCGCCATTGGGCGATCGAGCCCGTGGAGGAGGAGGGGGAAGGTGGTGGTGTAGTTTGCAAGGCGGAGGAGGGCTTGTGGTTTATTCCTTTGGTCGGGTGGTCTAGGGTTTTCGATTCGTGTACGGTGAGGGAGGGAAGTGAGGTGGTGGAAAATGGAAACAATGTGTCGGGGGAGCGGGGAAACGGCGGCCGGTTGCGGGCGAGGCTGACATTTTTTTTTTTTAAGGGTGAGTGAAAGAGGAGGTATATTTACTGGAGAAACTTGTACGTTACCTACTTCGACAAATCCCATGTATGATTATCTATGGGAATATATTTTTTTAAAATAAACTTATAAATTTTCTTTGTAATTGATGCAACTCTTAAATTAAGTACCTATTACGTTCTTTACATATACATCATATTATATAAGAAATGATAATTATACAAAAATTTTAATCACGTGATGATATTTAAGTCAATTTACATTGCAAGAAAAATCACTTTTAGTGACGTTTAAAAATGATTGTAAAAAATAAAAAAGTTGTCTCAAATTATCGTCGCGGAAAGTTGTGTAGTAAATACTCTTTCACGACAGTTATTAATACTAATTGTCTCTAATAATACTAACATTATCTATCATGATTGGCTTTTTTTTTGTGAGGATTTACAACCATCATTAAAATAATTTCTCGACAGTTATTAAATAACTGTTGAAAAGTATTATCGGCAATTATTATTTAATAACTGTCGCAATTATAATTTCGCAACGGTTGAATTAACATCACGAAAAATAAGTTGTGAGAGTAGTGGGTAATTTTTCGACTTTGGCGACAATTGTTAATTGATTAGATTTTGTCAATAATAATCAAAGGTAACATTTAAATTAACTTATATAATATCCAATAACACATATAATATTTAATAAAACAAATATAATAGGAAATAAGCATTGTATTACTAAAAATTAACTTAGATAATGTTTACAACAGAAATACCATGTTCGACTGAAATGAAAGTTAAAATTAAATAATTGAAAAGAAATAACTTAAAGGCTCAGCTTAGTAGGTCTCATAAATCTTTGTGCACCCACCATCTATAACCTTCCTATGAGTGATCCCAAAGACTTCAAGATGATCAAATTGGACACCATCATGTGTAGTCGCCTAAAATTAAGTAAATATAAAAGATAGTTAATAATTTAAAGTTATATGTTAATTGGAAATATAGATAAATAAAAAATACACTTATATATCTTGTATTGAGCTTATTAATACTCATCCCACGATAGTTTCAATTCTCAATACCACCTGCGTGAATATATGCATGACTCGTACACAAGAAAATTCTAGATCAATAGCAAGAATTCATATTTTAGGGAAAAGAAGATACATAAGTGACATGCATGTGTGTGTGTGTATAAAATTAGTTGACTAACTAAATATGGTATTGCTGGAGTTCCTGTGGGATTGGTTTTGTGCAACATCGCCAACAAGTTGGTCAATGTCGGTGAAGGTAACACAAGACAGGGTGGTTCGGTTACCTTGAGCAATTAAAACGATCTCAACACGATCATCTCACCAGACGCCAACACACGAGTAGGTGGTGCCCAGGTTGATACCAATGGTGGGGCCTTCAGCCTTCTCTGTGGCCATCCTTCATTCTCTATGACAAGATCGAAGCGAGAGAATGGAAAAATGTGGCTTAAATGGGACAGGGAACAGCTCACACAACGACAAGTTTAGGGGAGAGAGAGTGCTAACCGCTATTCCTTTTTCTTTACCCCTTTTGTTGGAGTGGGTATTATGTTGGATTCTATCCTTGTCACAAGGGTCTTTTGCGTGTGCTTGCAATCTTACAATAGTATCACTTCTT
This sequence comes from Thalassia testudinum, assembly GCA_037157565.1. Classification (NCBI taxonomy): domain Eukaryota; kingdom Viridiplantae; phylum Streptophyta; class Magnoliopsida; order Alismatales; family Hydrocharitaceae; genus Thalassia; species Thalassia testudinum. Next base: position 90,098,300 of record JAZHRO010000012.1, read on the forward strand.
ACCAATGACTGTCTTCTCCCTATCTACCCTCTCATCCTTTGCTTCTTCCAAAATCTTCTTTATCTATCTCTCTTACTCTCCGACCTCCTTTTAATAGTAATTCTCTCCTTCCTCCTCTCCTTTCTAACATTCTTCTAAATATTTATTCTCTACTTCCTCCTCTCCTCTAATCTGGTAGTTCAACTACTCATATATAATATTTCGATGATTTTACAAAATGAAGAAAATAAAATAAAAAATAAGAGTAGCATATTGTTTCTCTTTGTAATAACATAATTGCAAGTTTCATAAAGTTTTCCAAGACAGGAGATTAAAAGCGTGAAAACTAAGTAGCATAAGTATTAGGTCATAAGCATTTCATGAAAACTTTCAAGGGTTGTAATTTTCATTTTATTTGAGCTTAGAAATGTTGTAAAGAGCCCCCAAACATAACCTATAAATAGCTAACTTAGGCTCTCTATACTTATGATAAATTAGAAACAAAAACTTAACACAAAGACTCTTATCAGACGTCCATAACAATTGTTAGACGTCGGATTTTCAACTTTAAAACGTCTGACAAGTGTCTCAGACGTCTAACTACCTATAGTTTTGTCTTCAGTTTCTGTCTTCATAAACATTAGTCGAAGCACTCCTCTATCAGACATCCATAACCTCATCCAGGCGTCTAATGCTTTACCTGGACGTCCTCAGAATAACCGTTAAACTAAGCACCTATCTTTGTTCTACAGACAACAGGCAAAAATGTATTTTCAGACGTCTGGACATGCTTCCAGACGTCTACCTTTGAACCGTTGCCCACGTGTTTCTGTGCGTATCTCATTATAAACATAAAATATTTTGTCAGATATCGTAGCCAAGTCTTTTTAGGTTTCCAAATGTCTAGTAAATCCCTTAGACATCCTTACCGACGTCTGATTTTTTAAATCTAGAACCATGTTTGGATCTGATCAAAATAGGAATGAATCCACACATTATTAGACGTCCAATAACTATGTCAGACGTCTTATGTGAAAATATCAAACGTCCTTGTTTCGATCCAATGAAGTCAGTTTAGGATGGCCTATAGTATTAGACGACCAAAATTATAATCAGACGTCTTATAAGACATCTGACCCTAAATTTAGACGTCTGATATTGCTGTCAGACTCATCATTACCCTGATTTGTGGTGGATTTCATCCCAATCTCTTGGAATTTGTCTCCAACGGCTAGGAGATCTCTCCCAAGCGTTCTTGAAGGTTCCAAACTTGCCTATAAATAGACTACAACCCCTCTTAGGCACAACAAACCTCCTGAGATTCAATTCTCTTAGAAAAATCACTTGCTCACTACTCTAAGCATCATCTTGCCCTTGTGTTGTGCCAACACTCTGATCAAAGGGCAAATCCACACTCCCGCTCACTCCGTTTTGCAAATCCTCAGGGAGTTCTTTTTATGCTTAGGAGATAAGAAAGTAATTAAAGTATTGGGGTGCTCTATAGGTGTTGTTTGAATTCCTTTTTTTGTACTTTGATATCCGGCCTGTTGGGTCCCCATCTCTTCATTTTGAAGGGAGAAACCTCCGTTTAGGATCGGAGGTGGAATTTGTAATTGAGGTACACCACCCTTGTTTAAGTAGTGTGGTTAGTGGATTGATCACCTTGTGATCGAAAATCCTAAGTCAAGGGATTGGCTTAGGCGATGGTTTTCACCCATCTTGGGTTTCTACCTAAAAATCTGGTGCCACCTTTTGTGATTGAATTTTTTGAATTACACATTATATAATTTCACTATTCACTCCCCTCTAGTGCAATTTCATTTGGTATCAGAACAAGTTTTCCTCTTTCAAGAGTAACATCCGCGGAAAGATCACATGGAGGGCAAAGTCATTTCCACGGGCAGATTGAAGGGGCAATCCACTACTCGACCACCACTCTTCGAAGGGACAAACTACACTTACTGGAAGCTAAGAATGAAGATGTGGCTTCAAGCCAACGATTTCTCCATTTGGAAGAAATGCGAATCCGCATACATCATTCCCGAGAAACCAGAAATAGGATACACAGTGGAGCAAATTCATCATCTTGGATAAATGCTAAGGCAATGAACTCACTCTACTGCGCACTCAGCTCGGAGGAATTCAACCGCATCAGCCAATGCAAAATCGCCCATGAGATTTGAAGAACCTTGGTGGTAACTCACAATGATACGTCTAGAGTTAAATCCTCAAAGATTAACTTGTTATCGCAGGAATTCGAAACCTTTTCTATAAAGGAAAATGAAAGACTTGGGGACATGTACACCCGATTCACATTAATCGTGAATAACCTCAAGTCACTATGAAAGACATTTATAAAGGGAAACTCCTTCGCTCCCTTGGACCCGAGTGGGAGCAAAAGGTAACAGCAATAGAAGAAGCCAACCAATTGGATGATCTATACATGGAAAATCTACTTGGGAATTTCATAGCTTATGAATAAAAAATGGAGTAAAAGAAGAAATCAATCTCATCAAAGCTAAAGAAGACTTTAGCCTTGAAAGCTACTTCGGATGATGAGGTAAGCACCGATGACGAAGAATTTGTTTTATTAGCTAAAAAATTTAAAAAGTTTCTCAGAAATAGAAAAGAAATCAAGGGAAAGAAAAGAGAGGAAGAACCTCTAATTTGCTATAATTGCAAAAAGAGAGGTTACATAAGGAAAGAATGTCTCTTACTCAAAAGGGATGATGAGAAGAAACCCAAGAAGCCTTCCGACTACAAGAAGATTTCCAAGCTGAAGGGATTCAAGAAGAAGGCGTTTCAAGCAACTTGAGATGACTCCACCTCCGAAGAAGAAGAGGAGGAAACAAATGAAGAAACGACATGCTTGGGATTAATGGCAACAAATGATGCTTCTAAGTCTGAATCTAAGGAACCTGAGGTAAACTCCTATTATTTAGATGAATTACAAGATGCCCTTGATTCACTATATGTAGATCTTAATAAAAACCCAAAGCAAAGCCTTAAAAGAAGAAAACTTAGAAAATAAGAAATTAATCAATGATCTTGAAGACAATAATCTAATTATTACAAAAGAAACCACTGCCTTAAATATGCAAATAAGAAATCTAATGATTAAAAAGGAGTCATTAACAAATGATTTGTATATGGCAATGAGTGAACAAAAATTTCTAGATAGAGAAGAATTACTTGACAAAATCCATGTGCTTGAAAAATCAAACTCCTTTAAAAATGATGAAAATATCTTACTTAGAGTAGAGATTAGGGGACTAAAAGATAAACTAGACATAATGAAAATATAGATAAATCACCTCAAAGAAAAATCAAATCAACTTCTTGAGGACCTAGCCAAATTTGAAAAGGGGAAAGATAACTTGGACAAGCTCATTGCCCATCAAAAACCTTCCTCAAGTAAATTTGGACTAGGCTTTTATGAACCTAGTCAAAGTGAGCCGAAAAAAGCCCTCCTCTAAAGGAGACCGCTAACAAATACGAATCCACATTATAATGGATACCAAAAAGACAACTCTTACTTTGTTTTGTAGGGATGAAAGGACATCATAATGTCAAAAATTGGATATACAAAATTAAGGATGGACGACTCAAATTAAAAAGACCTATAGAAACACCAAGTCACCAACGAAGATCTTTTGTAGGAGGAAGGAGGTCTACAAGAAAGAAGACAAGGAGACCACGGCCATCAAGGAGGCCGATGGGTGATGGACTCCGAATGCTCCAAATATATGACGGGAGACAAGCACCTATTTTTGGACCTCCAACCTACGGATAGAGGAACGTTTACATTTGGCAACAACCACAAGGGCCATATTATTGCCCTTGGTAAAATAGGTAACCCTCTCTCTCCCATCTCAAATGTTTCTCTAGTTAAAGGACTAAAACATAATCTTTTAAGTGTCAGTCAAATTTGTGATAAGGGCTTTAAAGTAGTGTTTACTTCAAAAATGTTTAAAATTATGCATGCATTAACCAATGAAACCCTTCTTAAGGGAACTAGATTTAAAGACATTTATATAATAGAATTTGATAAAAATAACACTTATGAATGTCTTATAGCAAATGATGAGTTAAGTACATGGCATAGAAGACTATGACATGTTCATATGAAGCTAGTTCAAAAACTAACTAAACATGAATTAGTCCGAGGACTTCCTAAAGGAAAATTTTTAAATGAGTCTATCTATGATTCATGTAAATTAGGTAAAATAATGAAATCTAGTTTTAAAAGTAAAGAAGTTATATCCACATCAAGACCTTTGGAACTACTTCACCTAGATCTGTTTGGATCTACAAAATATGAGAGCTTTAGTGTATGCAAATATTGCCTTGTAATTGTAGATAATTTTTCGAGGTTTTCATGGGTCTCCTTCTTAAGATCCAAAGAAAGTGTGTTTTCCGTCTTTTCTGTTTTTTGTAGGAAAGTTCAAATTGAAAAAGGCTACCAAATCACTCGTATCCGTAGTGATCATGGGGGCGAGTTTGAAAATTCGTTGTTTGATGATTTTTGTCAAGAGCATGGTATTGCTCATAAGTTTTCTTTTCCCTGAACACCTCAACAAAATGGGGTGGTTGAGAGAAAGAATCGTACTCTTCAAGAGTGTGCTCGAACATTGCTCATAGACTCGGGGTTACCGAAGTACTTTTGAGCCGAGCCGGTTAACACGGCTTATTACGTGTTAGATCACACCTTAATTAGATCTGAGTTGCAAAAAACTCGTTTTGAACTATATTATTGGAAAATACCTAAAATTAGTTATTTTAAAGTTTTTGGATGTTGATGTTTTGTTTTGAATACCCGCTATAATTTAGATAAATTTGATGCCAAAGATGAAGAAGCCATCTTTATTGGTTATTCCTCACGTAGTAAGGCATATCGGGTCTTTAACAAGACCACATTAATAGTGGAGGAAACCCTCCATGTTTCCTTCAATGAATCTCCTCACTCTTCCTCCATTGACCGAGTCAATATGGAAGATGAAGATGATTCTACTATTGATGTGCCTAACATTCTGGTGGTGATCTTTTTGGGATCATCACCAAGTTTGATTAGATTTTATTACTCGAATAGTTCAAAAATTCTCCGAAGTCGAACTCAGGGAGCAAGATTGATTTTAGAAGCGTAGAAAATCATAATTCACAATAATACATTGTTTTACAAAAGAACAACTAGAGAGAAAGGAAATAAAAAATGTTTATTCTCTTTTCTTTTCTTCTCTCTTTCTTCTTTGTCCTTCTTTCTCTTCTTCTTTCAGTCTTCAGACGTCTGATCTTGGGAATCAGACGCCTTAAGTAGCCACTTGCTACAGTGCATGTCTCCTTCCTTTCTCTACTGCTGCTGCTTCTGCTCTCCTTGGCTTTTTCTTCTTCTCTTCTTTTCCCTGCTTGGCCTTCTTCTTTGCGACAGCTTCCTCTTCCTTCCTCAGTTGGCTTCTTCTTCTTCTTTAGTTGGCTTCTCCCCTTCCTCTTCTTCTGCTTCAGCTTCTGTCTTCTTCTCTCTTCTTTTTCCTCTGCTTTTGCTCCTGAGCCTTCTTCTTCTCTTCTCTTCGGCTGCGGTTGCTTTCGCGGTTAAGTCCTTAGCCGCTTCTTCTTCTGCTTCCTCTTCCTCCTCCTTCTTCAGTTTCCCTACACAAGCATGGTTAGGGAAAACCTAACCCCTACCCTCCCCGCGTCTCTCTCTCTCTATTTTGCTCTCGAGTTTGCTCTCCCAGAGCCTGCTCGGGTATATGGGTTGGGTTAACGCTCCCGGGACCAGGCCCACCGGCATGCGGTGGTGGGCGAGGTGTGCTAGGCTTAGGTAAACGGGTCGGGCCAGGTCCACGGGGGGTGGTCCGGACGAGGCCGGGTGAGCGGGTGAAAGGGACCTCACCCCGTGTGACTGAGGCAATAAGCCTGAGTCACTTTTGCAATTTATGCACCGTGGGGTGCTCACAAATGCCCGAGGTGGGACTAAAGTTCACACCTCCTTGTCGTGCGCCTGGCAGCAGCAAGCGCGAGCAATCACCACTCCAGCAACGGCTTCAGACGGCAATTGAAGACTTGGAGCTGTGCGCGGAAGTCTTCCGCACAACCTGGGCTCGTCTCTTGGAGTTGGAAGGGCCTGGAGCTGCTTGCGAGCTTGCTCTAAGCTCGACGTCAATGGCGACGGAAGCTCGGAACCTGAAACCACGAATACGGCCTTGCGGCCCTGTCAGAACCCTCGGCGAGCTTCGCCAGAGCACGGCAAAAATAACTCGGGGGTCAGCTTGGCATGATGTTGCCTGTGCGCGTGTGCCTAGGTCACACTGTGTGCGTGCAAGTGGGTGTGTTCGAGGAAGGGTTTCAGTGGGTGGCGCGGTCAGTGGAGGGTCGCAAGATGATCAGTGGGTGGAGGTGTTGCTTCTGAGGGGTCTGGCGAGGTGTATGGGTGTGGGGAGGTGACGGAGATACCTCGCCGGTGATCTGCCGGAGGTGGAGGAGATGGTGGTGGTCTGCAATTGTCGAGGGGTTGAAATAACAAATTGGCAGAGGGGAAATAAAGAGGAGGGTGGGAGGGACTTAGCTGTGAGTCCAGAGTGAAGGAGGGGATGCGGAGGTGGCAAGTGGCCGGTGCTGCCGTCATTGGAGTCGAAGGTGCCAGGGGGAGAGAACGGCGATGAGGAAGAGGGGCTGGAGGGCACCCGCTGGTACGGCGTGGCACGGCAGAGGATGGCGGAGTTAACCCTGCCACTGGTACGGTGGCAGGGCAACGAGAGAGGAGAGGGAATGTCGCCGGAAGCTCTGGCAGTTGGTCGGAGTTGGTGGGAGATGAATAGGAGGGGGGATCTCAGGCCAAACGAAGCTTGAAGGATGCGGCGAGGTATGCCACTCCTTAAATAGGTGAGAGCTGGCTGAAAAATGCGCAAAAGCGGCGGGAAAAACCTCGCCGGAGTTGTAGCAGACGGAGACCCATACCTCTCGCGCATTCGCATGAGAGGTATTGGTGTTGAGATTTCGCGTGTGTTTTGAATTCTAGGCGCTGTAGTATATCATGAAAAGCTGCTACCAGTTTACAATTTATTACTCGGAAAAAGTTTCCCGAGGTCGAACTCAGGGAGCAAACTATGATTCCAAAAACATATGAATACACAATATTGTTTTACAAAAATTAAGACAAAGGAGAGAGAGAAAGAGAGAGAGCAAAAATCCTCTTCTTGGCTTTTTCTTCTTCTCTTCAGCCAGCTCTCTTCTTCAGCCTGTCTTCTTCTTTCTTCTTCTTCTTTTCTTTGCTGCAAAGGCTTCCTTCTTCTCTCTTTCTTTCTTCAGCTGCTAAGTCCTTCTTCTTCCTTCTTCTCTTCTTCTCTGCTTCTCTTCTTTCTTCTGCGTCTTCTTCTTCTTTGCTGCAAAGGATTCCTTCCTTCTCTTTTCTCTTTCCTTTTCTCTGGCCTTTCCTCTCTGCTCTTCTCTTCTACATCACTCCTTCCTTTCTTTCCGACATCTGATTCAGAAATCAGACGCCTTAACTGCGTTGTTGCTACAGTGTGCCCCTGTTGTCTTCTTTTCTTTTGCTCCTTCTTCTCTTTGCTATGGCCTCTCCTTTCTTCTTCACTGCGGCTAAGTCCCAGCCGCTGCTCTTCTTCTTCTGTCTTTCTTCCTTCCTTCTTCTCTTCAGCAGCTCCTTACTTCTTCCTTCCTCATCTGTTCCCGGCACACACACACACCAAGTCAGCGCAAAACCTACCCTACCCTCTCCCCGCGTCTCTCTCTCTCTCTCTGAATCTCTCTTGGGTACGCTCTCCCAAAGCCGGGTTATCGGGTCGGGTCGCGCCTGATCCATGTGATGAGCTCACAGACGAGGGTAGTGCTTAGGTGAGGGACCTCACCCCAAGTGCTTTCAAAGGCGAACCTATAGCACTTTTACAATTTAAGTGCGGGCGTGTGGCCACACACTACCGAGGTGGGACTAAAGTCCCACCTCTGCTCCGCACACCCGCAAGCGAGAAGGATGCTGCCAATTGGGGCAGCAGAGAAGGCTCGCGACCCCAATTGAAGGCCCGGCCACACTCGCAGAAGTATCCTGCGTTGCCTGGAGCCTTCACCTGGTGCTGAAGGGACCTGGAGTTGCTCGCCAAGCAGCTCCTGCTGTCCGTCAATGGCAGCGAAGAGGCCGAGACCTGAAAACACGAAGACGGCCTCACGGCCACGTCAGACAGCTCAGGAAGCTTCGCTGAAGAACGGCGAAGGCGGTGCGGGGGTCGTCATGGCGGGAAAGTGGCTGTGGCCGTGTGCCTATGGCGCACTACAAAGGTGCAGGTGGGTTTGTTCGATGGGTGGTCTGAAGGTGAAGGGCGGTGAATGGAGTAGGGGAAATGCTTGAGTGGAGTGAGGGGGAGCTTCTGGGCTTGTCGGCGAGGGGAGGAATGGCCTGTGGAGGTGGAGCGATCTCACCGGAGTTGGTGGCCGGAGGTGGAGCAGGTGGAGATGGTAGCGGCAATCGAGGGGTGAAAAATGCCAATTTAAGAGGAGACTAAGAGGAAAGTTTCTACCTACTTAATTGATGAAGAGGGAGAGGAAGACGCCCAACGCGTGCCTGCCGAAGCTGGGGATGAAGGTGCCCAGAAGGGGGGTAACGGCGACGAGGAGGGGATCTGGAGACGCCAGCTGGTGCTGCCTGGCGTGGGAAGATGGAGCAGAGTGAGCTTTGCTGCAGGTATGGCAGCAGGGCGACGAGGAGGAGGAGGAAAGATCGCCGGATGCTTGGGCTGTCTGACTGGAGTGAGAGGAGTCGAAGTAGGGGGGTTTTCTTCCGCCAAAGCTAGCTTGCAAGATACGGCTGCCCCTGCCGCTCCTTATAAAGGTGCTGGCGCAAAGAGGATCTCGAGGGAGCGACGTGGGGAGCTCGCCGGAGATGGTCGGAGATGGAGACCCATGTCTTTCGTGCGTTCGCATGAGTGGCATGGGCAGCCTTAGGTCACAGGGGAGGGTCCCTGCGACAGAGGACGACGCAGGGAGCCCCCGTTCGTTCCTGAGAGCGGTTGCCATACCCTGCGCGGCGCCATCCTCCGCGCAAGGTCGCTAGAGGTATGGTGCCTACGTGAGGTGGTAGGAAGGACCGTTCTGCAAAGAACGAAGGAGAAGGTAGGGGGCTAAATGCAAGGTTTTGAAAAGATAAGGGTCAAAAAGTAATTCAAGAGGACCAATTTGCAAAGTCGATCAAGATGGTCTTTTCTTAGGCCTAAATTTTTGTAACAACCTAATTTGAACCTAAGGAATTTAATGGTGTAATTTGATTTTAGGTTTGACCACGTTTGACCGGTCAATTTGCGTAAAAACCTAAATTAAGTTAAAATTTGGGCATGGTTCTCAATTTAGGTCAAGATAGGTTCCAAAGGCCAAATTGAAGGTTCTAAACCCTAGGGAGTATTTTTTTCATGAATTTTAGTGGGTTCAGTTGATTTTTATCCTGCCTAGAACCTCGTGAATTAAAGCAGATTTATTTTTATGATTACAGAATGTCATTTGATTTCTAAAAGTTACTATAACCCTTTTCATATCAGATCATTCCACATCCTTCCTCATTAAGCTTATTTGACCTGTGTTTAGACCCTTAGATATCCTGTTTGTGTACTGCATTGGTAAAATTACAGTTTACCCCTTATGACTTATTTTATTCTTCAATTCAGAATTCTCTAAGTTAGGCTTTTCTTTATGTTTTGTAGGAGCTTTTTCACATTTATTTAGATCAAATTGTGCTAGTTAGGGTTCATGATGAGGCACTCATCATACCCCCATGCCTAGCTTTTGCTAGTCCCTTAGTAAAATTTTAAGATTTTAACCTTTATTCTAGACCATGAATTTCTTATCTAGTGTAGATAAGTGTTTTTTCTCTTGTATCCTTGATTAGGTCAGAATGTTAATCATAGGCCTAAAAGGTACTCTAGTACCAACCAAGATCCAGATCTGCCTAGCTTTAACCTTAGTCTTTAGCAAAGGTTTTTAAGGCCTACAGGAACTAACCTAAGGTTTATTGGACTTCGTGGTTAAAGCACCCGTGCTTGAGATAATTTTAGCCTTGGTTCAGTTTGCAGTGCGTTTTGTAAGAGAGAGAGGTAGAAGATTTATTTGTTTGGAGAGTTTTATCTCTCTTTTTCTTTTTAATTCTAGGTTAGGATTGGCTTCACAACACGGTCTGTATCGGATTCCTTGTCCCCATCATTAATCCTCAAGGGTTCCTGACAGTCGATGCTTCGAGATAGCACTGCCCATGGTAACCCCCAGAACCCTAGCTTTCGAGATTTCGAGATAATCCCATCCATGGTGTTCCGTGGCTGAATTCAGACCCTGGCAATTGACACTTCGTGATAATACCATCCATAGAATCTGAACCAACAGAGTGCTTACATGCCCCCAGTAGGATATGTAAATATCCTAAGAGACAAGCACCGAGGAGATGATATTTTGTTACGGATCTTCGAGGGGTATTTCCCACCTCTCCGCACTGGGAACTCATCCAAATCAACTTGTGTTGATTAGCTACTCCTACTCTAGGTGACATTTTTAGAATTTTTGAAACGCTTCTGCGTGATTTTGATACTTATGCTTACTGAACTAGACTGTGTGTGTAACTTTGTGTGCTTAGGTTACTGAGTCTCGCAAACCAAAAGTTAGTTAACAAGGTCGAATACTCCCTAAGCCTTAAACCTAATACTTAAGCTTTTCATTCTCCTCAACCTCTTGAGGAATATCTAGATCTTAATGGGTACTAAGAGTCTATCCAAGAATGCCTGAGTGATGAGGACCTCATCGTAAACCCTAAACTAACACCATCTAACCTAGATTTGCGAGAAAAAGCTCCTACATAACTTATAGAAAGGCTTGACTCAGAGAATTCTAAGTTTGTGAAGAAAATAGGAGCTAAGGGGTAAAAATGTAATTTCACCAACACAATCAGTAAACAGGGTAACTCAGGGTCCAAACATAGGTCAAACTAACCTAATAAGAAGGAAAGTGGGATGATTTGATCCAACAAGGGCTACAGCAACTCCAAGGAATTAAATGACATCCCGTAACCCTAAAACAAACCTACTTCAATTCCCGAGGTTTGAGGCAAAGTAAAATCGACTAAACCCTCTAAAATTCATAGAAAAATAATCTCTAGGGTTTAGAACATTCAGTTTGGCCTTAGGAACTCATTTTGACCTACATTAAGAACCATGCCCAATTAATGATTTAATTTGGGTTTTTATGTAAATTGAATGGTCAAACAAGGTCTTATCTAGAAATAAAATTCACCATTAGAATCCTTAGGTCCTATTTAGTCATGTATAAAAACTTGAGCCTAAGAAGAGACCTTCTTGACTGACTTTGCATTTTGGTCCTCCTCTATTACTTTTTGACCCTTGACTTTTGAAACCCTTGCATTTTGGCTCCTAAGTCTTCATCGTTCTTTGCATTTAGGTCCTCCCTGCAAAATCCTGAGCAGCGCCATGCTCCGGCGACTTTGCGCGGAGCATGGTGCCGCGAAGGGTGAGGGAGGCCCTCTGCCCTTTCAGCCGGGTGTTCCCTACGACGTCTGCTGTCGCAGGGACACCTCCATGATCTCTGCAACAGCCCATACCTTCCGTGCAAACGTGCGGAAGGTATGGGTCCCTACTCCGGCCATCCTCCGGCGAGGGAGGCATGTCGCCTCCCTCCGCCCACCTCTCCGCCGTCGCCTCTATAAAAACCGCCTCCACCTGTAGAGGAGAGCAGCTCGGTCCTGACGAAGAAAGACCCCCATTTTTCCTCTCTTCCCACTCCGGCAGAAGCCCACCAGCTTCGGCGGTTCTTCCTCCCCCTCCTTGTCGCTCTGCTGCAATACCAGCCTCAGAGCCACCTTCGCCCACTCTTCCCGCGTCGCGCCGTACCCAGCGCGCGCCCTCCCGCTCTCTCCTCACCGCCGCCCTCTCCCTCTGGGCATCTTCTTCTCCAGCGATAGTCGATACGACTGCCGCCCTACTCCGGCCCCTTTCATCCCTATAACTAAGTCAGAACTACTCCCCACCTCCCCCTCTTTCTTTTCCTCACTGTTTTTCATTCGATTAAACCCTCGACCACTCCTATCCACCGTCATCCCCTTCGTCTCCGGCTACCCTCCGGTGAGACGCCCCCATCGCTCCACAGCCCCACACGCCTCGCCGACCCTCATAGAACCTTCGCCTCATCACACTGAGCAACCTTCGCCCACCCATTACTGCTCCACACCCCCACCACACTCCCCCGAACAGACCCATTTTTCCGGTCGCTGTCCGACTTAGACCCACCGCCAGACGCCGCCCCACGACCTGTTGCACCCCGCACCACCTTCGCCGTGCCACGGCGAAGGTCCCCCGCTAGTTTGATTAGGACGAAGGGCCGTGTTTCTGTCTGACAGGATCGCCACTCCAACCGCCATTAACGACGACTGAAGCAGCTCTGAGGCGAGCTCCAGGCCCTGCAGCCCCAGGTTCCCAGGTGCTACAGGTTGGGGCGAAGTTTGTGAAGACTTCTGCCTCATCAGTTGGCACCGACATCGGCTGCAGCTGATCAGAGGGCGAGGTGGAGTCGACCTGCGGGTGCACGCAAAGATAGCATAGAAGATAGTCCCACATCGTGGGATTTCGAAACGCCGCCTGCGCATAAATTGGAAAAGTGCCATAGCCTCTTCACCTCCTGACCACGGGGTGAGGTCCCTCTCACCCGCTTCACCCGGCCTCGTCCGCGACCACCCCCCCGCGGACCTGGCCCGACCCGTATACCCGACCTGCACTCCTCGCCTACCACCGCACGTCAATGGGCCTGGTCCCGGGCGCGAATCCGTACCCGAATACCCGACTCTGGGAGAGCAATCCTTTGAGCGAAATCTGAGAAAGAGAGAGACGCGGGGGAGGGTCGGGTTAGGTTTTGCTCTGACCAAGCTATGTGAGTGTGCAGGCAGAGAAGAAGAAGAGGAGAAAGAAGATCGCAGAAGAGAAAGGAGAAGAAAAAGAAGGAAGAAGCAGCCAGGGCTGCTCGAAGCAAAGCAGAAGAAGGACTGCAAGAAGAAGAGGAAGGAGAAGAAGAAGAAAGAAGCAGAAGAAGGAGCACCGAGGAAGCACTGTAGCAGGTGCTACTTAAGTCGTCTGATTGAGAAATCAGACGACGCTCTGAAGAAAAAGAAAAGAAGAAGGAAAGAAGAACAGGCGCCGCAGCTGAAAGCAAAAAGAAGAAGAAAGAAAAGAAGAAGAACAGAAGATAAAGAGCTGAAGAAGATCAAAGAGAGAAGAAGGAAAGAAAAAGAGAAGAGAAGAGAAAGAAGAAGAAGACAAAGACAAGAGAGAAAGAAGAGAAGAAGAAAAAGCCAAGAGACCAATCTACCTGTCTCTCTCTCTTATTTTTGTAATAGAAACATTGTACTTCTAGAATTATAGTTTGCTCCCTGAGTTCGACCTCGAGAAAACCTTTTATTTCCGAGTAAAATTGTAATAGTGGCAATGACTATCTGTACTACAACGCCATTTCTATAACAAACAACAAAACCTAGTCATACCGCCACTATTTCACTAAGGTTTGCGTTCTTACTAATCTTACTATACACTTTCCTTTTCTTTTCCTGAATGTGGTCTACATCTTAGGTTAATTCCTTAATTTCTTACTAATGACTATCTCTTTTCTTTCATTTTGTGCCCCTTTTTATCATTTTGTTCTTTTTCTCCTCCTCCTTTGTAAAGTCCATAAAAATTTCTTTCCTCCTCTCATTTTATTATTTTTTTCAAAATTTTTTTAATTTTTATGGTGTTTTTGGCATATGTGAATTTTTTTTTGTTTGAAACCTTTTATTATGAGTTTTGCACTTTCATACCCCCCATGCCTAAGATTTGTAATGTCCTCATTGTAACTTAGGAGGGTTTTTATTTAGCTTAGTTCATACATTAGGATAGGTATTTTGGTGAGTGGATGGGTCAGGGTGACTGTTGCGGATGATTTTCTAATCTCAGATGCAAGCACTTGAGGTGAAGTCGGTTGTCCTAAAGGATGAACCTTAAGTGCGAAGAGGTGTCAGAAAAGGTTTCGGGTTTTTCCAAAAAGAATGACGAGCTGCATCCTGTTGAGCGCTAAGTTTTAGGCCATCAGCTGGGAGCAATATGCTCAGGGATAATGGAGGATAAAGGATGACTCAGCCAAATCTGTAGAAGTTACATCGATAAACGATTTGAGTCTTTGACCGTTTACGATGAAAGGTTCGGAATCGTGGCTGAGCGGACTGATTTTGACGGCTCCAATTCCAAAAACTTGTCGGACAAGATATGGTCCGACCCACTTGGATCGCAATTTCCCAGGGAAGAGTTTGAATCGGGCATCGAAGAGTAGGACCTTCTGACCAGGATGAAAAATCTTTCTAGATATGTGCTTGTCATGGAAGGCTTTAACCCGCTCTTTGTAGATTTACGAGCTCTGGTACGCATCAAGGCGTAATTCATCGATCTCGCTTATCTGAAGCTTTCTGTGGGTTCCAGCTTTAGAAAGATCTAAATTAAAGCTCCGTACTGCCCAATAGGCTTTGTGCCTCAGTTCGACGGGAAGGTGACACGCCTTCCCGTACACCAGTCTAAATGGAGACATGCCTAATTGGGTTTTGTGGGCTGTCCTATAAGCCCACAAAGCTTCTGGAAGTCGGGACGACCAATCCTTCCTGTCAGGTCGAACAATGACCTGCAGAATTTTCTTGATCTCCCGATTTGAAAGCTTAGCTAAACCATTAGTCTAGGGTTGGTAAGGAGTAGAGATTCGGTGAGACAACCCGTATTTGGTCATCAGTGACTTGAACTGAGCATTCGTGAAATGGGTCCCTCCGTCAGAGATGAATGCACGATGAATCCCGAACCGTGAGAAGATATTCTGATGAAAGAATTTGATAACGATTTTATTATCACAGGTTCAGGTTAGAATAGCTTCGATCCATTTGGACACATAGTCCATAGCAAGCAGAATGTACTCGAAGCCGTCCGAGACAGGAAAGGGGCCCATAAAATCAATCCCCCAAATATCGAAGATTTCGCATACGAGAATCGGCTGCAAAGGCATCTTGTCGCGATGGCTCATGTTGCCCAAAGTTTGGCAACGACTGCATGCCTTGTAGTGATTGTATGCATCATTGAATAAAGTAGGCCAATAAAAACCACACTGGAGGATTTTTGATGCAATTTTGTGCCCAGAGAAGTGGCCACCGCATGCCTGGTCATGGCAGAAGGAGAGAATATCCTTTATTTCACCCTCCAGGATACATCTTCGGATAATTTGGTCGACACTTATGTGGAAAAGGTACGGGTCTTCCCAGATGTAGTACTTGGCATAAGAGCGCAACTTGTCTTTCTTGGCCTTCGGCCAATCAGACGGAATCTAATGAGATGCCAGGTAGTTTACTATATCAGCAAACCATGGAAGCCTAGTACCAATAGTCAATAAGTGCTCATCTGGAAAATGCTCCGTGATGGGTCCAGAGGGGTTGATGATCTCAGAAGGAAGGCGAGACAAGTGGTTAGCTACCACGTTCTGTCTTCCCACCTTGTCACGAATCTCGAGGTCAAATTCTTGCAACAACAAAATCCATCGGATTAATCTAGGCTTTGCATCCTTCTTGGCAAGGAGATGCCTCACAGCTGTGTGATCCGAGTAGATGATGACGTGGGAACCCAGGAGATAGGATCAGAATTTTTCGAGGGCAAATACTATGGCTATCAGCTCTTTCTCCATAACTGTATAGTTACGCTGAGCCTCGTCAAGTGTTTTGCTAGCGTAGTAGATGACCACGGGTTTCCCGTCAACTTTCTGCCCCAGAACCGCTCCTACAGCGAAATCAGATGCATCGCACATGATCTCAAAGGGTTGAGACCAATTAGGGGACTGTAGGATCGGGGCCTGGGTGACTCGGTCACGAAGGTTCTCAAAAGCTTTAGTTCATTCCTTGAAAATCTCAAAGGGTATATCCTTGGAGAGAAGAGTAGTCAGGGGGCGCACGATTTTCGAGAAATCAAGAATGAAACGACGGTAAAAACTGACGTGCCCCAGAAAAGAACGGATGTCCCTGATCGAGCTAGGCATAGGAAGTCTAGAGATCAGACCAACCTTAGCTCGATCCACTTGGATACCTTTCTCAGAAATTAGATGACTTAGGACGATCCCCTCAGGCACCATAAAGTGGCTCTTTTCCCAGGAAAGAACCAAATTTATGTCGATGCAACGCTTGAGTATATGAACCAAGTGCTGGAGGCAATCATCAAATGATGCCTCGAAAACTGAGAAGTCATCCATGAAGACTTCCAGATAATCACATACCATATCAGAGAATATGGCAAGCATGCACCGCTGAAAAGTTGCGGGTGCATTGCAGAGACCGAAAGGCATCCTTCGGAACACGTACATCCCGAAGGGGCAGGTGAACGTGGTCTTCTCTTGGTCCTCAGGATGAGTCGCCACTTGGTTATAACCGGAGTACCCGTCAAGAAAGCAGAAGAATCTATTTCCCGCTAACTTCTCCAGAATCTAGTCAATGAATGGTAGTGGGAAATGATCCTTCTTCGTGGAGGAATTGAGTCTTTGGTAATCTATGCAGACTCTCCACGAGTTGGCTATTCGGGTAGGTATGACCTCTCCGATTTCAGTCGTAATGGTGGTGAGCCCTACCTTTTTAGGCACAACCTGGATTGGGCTCACCCAGCGACTGTCGGAGATAGGGTAGATGATCCCTGCATCTAACCACTTAATGATCTCCTTTTTCATGACCTCCTGCAGATTGGGATTCAAACGTCTCTGCATCTCACGAGAAGGTCGTGCGCCGTCTTTAGAATAGATACGATGTGTGCAATAAGAGGGACTTATTCCAGTCAAGTCATCGAGAGTCCAACCAATGGCTCTGCGATGTTGCTAGAGAACAGTAATCAGACAGGATTCCTGATCAGGAGTGAGCTTGGAATTTATTATCACAGGAAATGTTTGATTAGAACCCAAAAAGATGTACTTTAAATGGTCAGGAAGGGGTTTGAGTTTAAGAATGGGGTTATCAGCAGCAGCGGGTGGTTCAGAGTGAGTGTGAGGTACAAGGATAGGAGATATGGGTTTGTCTGAATCAGGGTCTGACTCCTCTAATTGCAGTTCAAGATCTTCTTGTGGTTGATGAGGTATAATCAGGTTATTCTCAAAGGGTGTTTCATCAACCAAAGCTCTGACATCACAGATTTATTCAATGACACTGCAATTAATCCCTTGTTGGGCCTTAAAGATATCGATTTTTAGGGTTTGATTTCCAAATTTCAGTTCTATTTGGCTCTCCTCACAACTAAAGTTGACCTTTGCAGTGGCCAGAAAAGGTCTCCCTAGTATGATCGGTGTGTCCCTTGAGTTTTCAAGTGCGTCCATATCTAAGACTTTGAAGTCCACAGGGAAGTAAAAATCCCGCACCCTTACAATAACATCCTCAGGAATTCCTTTTGGTGACTTTATAAATCGATCTGCTAACTGTAATGTCACCTCAGTCGGTTTTAGCTCAGATTCTTCTAGGTGGTTGAGTAAGGATGTAGGTATCAAGTTTATGGAAGGACCTAAGTCTAATAATGCTCTATCGAACTGGGTTTCACCTATCTTGCATGAAATCAGGGGAGTGCCTGGGTCTTTTGCCTTGGGTGGGAGTCTGCTTAGGATTACAGAGCTGGCTTGCTCTGACAGTACAATTGGACTCCCACTCTTGGTTCGCGGCTTACGATGAGGAGTACACACATTCTTCAAGAATCGTGCGTAAGCCGGTACGTGGCGGATCGCATTCATCAAGGGGATGTTTATTTGGACCTGCTTAAAGAGCTTGACCAGGTCCTCCTCAGGAGCCACGGATTTTGTTGTTCTCTTTCCCTTGGTCAAGGCCTTGGGAAATGGAACCTTGGTTGGTTCCTCTAGGATAGGACCAGGCCTTTGATCTAGGACACGGATGGGAACGTCCTGGATTACTGTCCTAGGGTTTGGGTCACTACCAGGCTTGGAGTGGTCTGGATAAGGTGGATCTTGGGTCTCCTTACCACTACGGGTGGTTACAGAATTCAACCCTGCCTGGTTCTGGTTAGGGTTTGGTAGGATAAGTTGCTGCTGCTGGTAACTCGCATAAGAAGTTGAAGCTTCCATCCCATCAGGTGAAGGAATAGAAGGGGCTGGATAAATCATGTGTGCTTGCGCTGGGTCGGCACACTATTAGGGTTAGGAAGAGGTTGAGAAGGAAGTGTGCCTGGTTGGCGAGAATTTGCCAACTAGGCCAGTTGGTTTCGAACCTCTGTGATTTCATCCTTGTGTTGCTTTTGAATAGCCACATTCGTTCTCTGAATGTCAGCCAAAGTCTGAAGGATGAGGGACATTTGGTCTTGGTTTGGCCCGGATGGATAAGTAGGGTTGGGCCGTGGTTGAGGCGACTGGTAAGGACGAGGTGCTTGTGGACAGGGCTGAAAGGATGGTCTTGGATTTTGGGAATTTCCCGTCCACTGGAAGTTGGGATGGTTCTGCCATCCAGGATTGTAGGTATTGGAAAATGGGTCATTCTGGATGGCGTTGAGGTCCTTGCAGGTCTGAGGAGCCTAAAAAAAGGTCAGAGAATGGGGGAGTGGAATTCCTCCGGCTAGTATAGAAAGGGTCGGAGGTTCCTCCGATCCGAGAGTTAGATGGGGGTGGATATGAGTCCACCCCAGGAGAAGGTCGGTGGAAAATGTTTTGCAGTCTCTCGTGCGGAAGGAGGCTGTGCAAAGGAATTATGCGTAGAGGTGGCTCGCTGCAAGTGCTGAGTCAACTCATCCACCTTCTTCTCAATAATAGAGACCTTATCCAATCGACTGGCCATTAATTCCAGGTCGACTGATGCGGACAGGCCCTACGTTTCATGTGCTCCCCTTAGGTTTATCGATGTGCGGGTATTCGTCTCGTCGAATAGTCCCATGGAGTCATTATTGATAGAGTTCTCACACATATTCTCGAGAATCTCCTACACGGTGTCTTCATGCTGACCCATGATATTCCCTCCGTAAGTTGCATTAACGAACAGTCTAATATCCTCACGGAGTCCATGGTAAAAAGACTGGACTTGTTCCCATTTAGGAACTCTGTGATGGGGGCACTTTCTCATGAGATCCTGAAAACAATCCCATGCCTCATGAAGAGGTTCTCTCGTCTGTTGCGTGAAGTAGGTAATCTGATGGCGCAAGGCATTGGTCCGACTCACGGGGAAGTACTTCTTATGGAACTCGAACTGAAGTTCCTCCCAATTGTTGATCAGCCGGGTTTGTGTTTGATACCAATGGGCGACCTTGTCCATAAGGGAGAAAGAGAACATCTTCATAAGGAGAATATCCCGATTTTGCGCATCTGACCCAAAAGTCTGGGTCAGATGCTTTAGCTGTTTAATGTGCTGGAAGGGGTCTTCAGAATTAAGTCCATGGAATTTAGGTATGGCATGAATCATGTTGGGCTTTAGTTCAGAATCAGGTCCTCTAGTCGGGATTCTGACTCGAGGCTCAATAGCCACCGCAGTGGGATTATAGTGATCTCGCATCATGGGACGCTGTGGTCCGTGCATGAAGTTTTGAAAGAGGTCATTGAGTCGCTGGAGCTGGTGCTCCAGATTGTTCTCTTCCTCAACTGGCAGAGCCATTGTGGAAGAAGAAGGTGAGTTGGGTTCAGAATCGAAGGAAAGGTCTATGTGAAGGGTTGGTTGCACATGCAAGGGTATCGAGACTTGGCCTAAGGGGGAGTGAATTTTTAAAGGAGGTTTCAAGGACCTCCTACCAAACGTACACTAATGGAGTGGATGAGTTTAGCAGGTGCTGGACCTAATCAAGACACCCAAAATGTTGGGTGACTATAGAGGTTCAGGGAGGATGGACCCCTTGATCAGAAGGTCGTCCACCTGAGAATTACCTAGGCAACTAGAGAGGGTGAGTCCCGCGAAGACCCCTACACGGTAGAGCGCCCCCACAAGTTACAGGGTTTCCCCCACCCAACCTCTCTTGTCACTGAGATTCCAGGTAAACCAGAATGGGAACCTTGACCTCTTAAGTCTACCACTTTTAGTTAGGATCAAGGTGCTTAGGGTTTTCACTTGAACTTTAACCTTTTGAGTGCAAAGAGTAACTTAAGTTAAAGGTTGGTTGACCCAAGGGATCAACTTCACCGATTAGTTCCTTTGAGAGCTTATTAGGTCTTGTCTTTTATGGTTCAAGTGTTTTTAAGAGCCAAAATTCTTAGGGTTTCTCTTGATAGATGTTTTCAAGCAATGGCTTAGGCACACTTCTTTTGGGAATTTTCCATTCTTACTTAGAAAAGGGTGTCTCTAAAACCTTAGCTTTGAATCTTATATTGGCTCTAATTGGCCCAGTTAGTTGCCTCTAGATTGGGTAATTAGGGCTCAAGTAAGAAGGTTTTAGCCCTAACTACCTTTAATGGATGTACAGATAAAGTATGTTGAAATTTGAAAACAGGCAACTTTGGTGTTTTACTACGTATGAAAGATAGGTTATTCCTAAATTACCCTTTTTTTTTCTTTTTCTTCCTCTTTAGAATTTAGGGGTTTAGACGAGAGGATAGAAAATTACCTGTCCTTGGTGTGGTTGTTGTGCGGCTGCTTGTTTTCCTATTGATTTCCTGTGCCTGCACAACAAAAGAGAAGAGATTAGTCAATAGAAAATCAAAAATTGTGAATCAATAGCTTCTAGAATGGCCGTTGCTCCCTAGCAACGGCGCCAAAAACTGATGTTGAGATTTTGCGTGTGTTTTGAATTCTAGGCGTTGTAGTATATCACGAAAATCTGCTACCAGTTTACAATTTATTATTTGGAAAAAGTTTCCCAAGGTCGAACTCAGGGAGTAAACTATGATTCCAGAAACATATGAATTCACAATATTGTTTCACAAAAATTAAGACAAAGGAGAGAGAGAAAGAGAAAGTAAAAATCCTCTTCTTGGCTTTTTCTTCTTCTCTCTTCTTCTCTTCAGCCAGCTCTCTTCTTCAGCCTGTCTTCTTCTTTCTTCTTCTTTTCTTTGTTGCAAAGGCTTCCTTCTTCTCTCTTTCTTTCATCAGCTGCTAAGTCCTTCTTCTTCTTCCTTCTCCTTCTCTTCTTCTCTGCTTCTCTTCTTTCTTCTATGTCTTCTTCTTCTTTGCTGCAGAGGTTTCCTTCCTTCTCTTTTCTCTTTCTTTTTCTCTGGCCATTTCTCTCTAGTCTTCTCTTCTACGCCACTCCTTCCTTTATTTCCGACGTCTGATTCAGAAATCAGACACCTTAACTGCACTGTTGCTACAGTGCGCCCCTGCTGTCTTCTTTTCTTTTGCTCCTTCTTCTCTTTGCTATGGCCTCTCCTTCCTTCCTTCTCCTTTCTTCTTCTCTTCAGCAGCTCCTTGCTTCTTCCTTCCTCACATGTTCCCTACACACACACACACACACTAGGTCAGCGCAAAACCTACCCTACCCTCTCCCCACGTCTCTCTCTCTCTGAATCTCTATTGGGTACGCTCTCCCAGAGCCGGGTTATCGGGTCGGGTCGCGTGCCTGGGTCTAGGCGCACCGGCATGGGTGGTGTGCGAGGAGTGCACAGGAGGGTATCAGGTCAGGTCGCACCTAATCCGTGTGATGAGCTCACGGACTAGGGCGGTGCTTAGGTGAGGGACCTCACCTCAAGTGCTTTTAGAGGCGAACAGCCTATAGCACTTTTACAATTTAAGTGTGGGCGTGTGGCCACACACTACCAAGGTGGGACTAAAGTCCCACCTCCGCTTCGCACACCCGCAGGCGAGAAGGCTGCTTGCAATTGGGGCAGCAGCGAAAGCTCGCGACCCCAATTGAAGGCCTGGGCACACTCGCGGAAGTATCCCGCGTTGCCTGGGGCCTTCACCTAGTGCTGAAGGGACTTGGAGCTGCTCGCCAAGCAGCTCCTGCTGTCCGTCAATGGCAGCGAAGAGGCCGAGACCTGAAAACACGAAGACGGCCTCACGGCCACGTCAGACTGCTTAGGAAGCTTCACCGGAGAACGGCGAAGGCGGTGCGGGGGTCATCGTGGCGGGAAAGTGTATGTGGCCGTGTGCCTAGGGCGCACTGCAGAGGTGCAGGTGGGTTTGTTCGATGGGTGGTCTGAAGGTGAAGGGCGGTGAATGGAGTAGGGGAAATGCTTGAGTGGAGTGAGGGGGAGCTTCTGGGCATGTCAGCGAGGGGAGGAATGGCCTGTGGAGGTGGAGCGATCTCGCCGGAGTTGGTGGCCGGAGGTGGAGTAGGTGGAGATGGTAGCGGTAGTCGAGGGGTGAAAAATGCCAATTTAAGAGGGGAAAATTAAGAGGAGACTAAGAGGAAAGTTTCTACCTACTTAATTGACAAAGAGGGAGAGGAAGACGCCCGGCGCGTGCCTATCGGAGCTGGGGACGAAGGTGCCCAGAAGGGGAGTAACGGCGACGAGGAGGGGATCCGGAGACGCTAGCTGGTGCGGCTTGGCATGGGAAGATGGGGCAGAGTGAGCTCTGCTGTAGGTATGGCAACAGAGCGACGAGGAGGAAAGATCACTAGAAGCTTGGGCTGTCTGACCGGAGTGAGAGGAGACGAAGTAGGGGGGTTTTCTTCTGCCAAAGCTAGCTTGCATGAGACGGGTGCCCTGCCGCTCCTTATAAAGGTGCTAGCGCGGAGAGGATCTCGAGGGAGCGACGTGGGGAGCTCGCTGGAGATGGTCAGAGATGGAGACCCATGCCTTTCGTGCGTTCGCACGAGAGGCATGGGCAGCCGTAGGTCGCAGGAGAGGGTCCCTGCGATAGAGGACGACGCAGGGAATCTCCCGTTCGTTCCTGAGAGCGGTTGCCATACCCTACACGGCGTCATCCTCCGCGGAAGGTCGCCGGAGGTATGGGTCTTGCGTGGGGTGGCAGGAAGGACCGTTCTGCAAGGAACGAAGGAGAATGTAGGGGGCTAAATGCAAGGTTTTGAAAAGATAATGTTCAAAAAGTAATTCAAGAGGACCAATTTGTAAAGTCGATCAAGATGGTCTTCTCTTAGGCCCAAATTTTTGTACCAACCTAATTTGAACCTAAGGAATTTAATGGTAGAATTTGTTTTTAGGTTTGACCACATTTGACCAATCAATTTGCGTAAAAACCTAAATTAAGTTAAAATTTGGGCATGGTTCTCAATTTAGGTCAAGATAGGTTCCAAAGGCAAAATTGAAGGTTCTAAACCCTAGGGAGTATTTTTCCATGAATTTTAGAAGGTTCAGTTGATTTTTATCCTGCCTAGAACCTCGTGAATTAAAGCATGTTTATTTTTAGGGTTACAGAATGTTATTCGATTTCTAAAAGTTGCTATAACCTTTTTCAGATCAGATCATCCCACTTCCTTCCTTATTAAGCTTATTTGACCTGTGTTTAGACCCTTAGGTACCCTGTTTGTGTACTACATTGGTAAAATTACAGTTTTACCCCTTATGACTTGTTTTATTCTTCAATTCAGAATCCTTTGAGTTAGGCTTTTCTTTAGGTTTTGTAGGAGCTTTTTCACATTTATTTAGATCAAATTATGTTAGTTAGGGTTCATGATGAGGCTCTCATCAGGTATGGCGGTCGACAAGGCATAGGAGCCGGCCCATGCGGTAGGGGACATCGCAGAGAGTCTCCCTTTCAAATCTGGGGCCGGCTCCCATACATGCGCGGCGCCATCCTCCGTGCAAAGTCTCCAGAGGTATGGCGTGCTGCTGCGGGTGGCAGAAGGACCTGATTGAAGAAAACGACGGAAAAGCTAGGGGGTATTTGTAAGAGTTTCAAAAAGTTGAGGGTCTGAAAGTAATTGTGATGATTAAAGTGCAAAGTGGGTTAAGACAACCTTTCCTTAGGTCTAAATTTTGGTATCAACCTAATTTGGATTTAAGGAATCAAATGGTGAAGTTGGATTTTAGGTTTGACCACGTTTGACTGGACATTTTGCATAAAAACCCAGATTAGGTCAAAAATTAGGTATGGTCCTCATTCTAGGTCAAAACAGGTTCCAACAGCCAATTTAAAGGTTCTAAACCCTAGAGGATATTTTTCCATGAATTTTAGAGGGTTTAGTTGATTTTTATCTTGCCTGGAACCTTATGAATTAAAGTAGATTTATTTTAAGGTTACAAAATGTCATTTAATTCCCAAATTTTGTCATAACCCTTTTATGATCAACCCATCCCACTTTTTCCTTTATTTTTTTTACTTGACCTATGTCTAAACCCTTAGAAATCCCGTTCATGCACTGCAATGGTAAAATTGCAGTTTTACCCCTTGTATAATGGTTTATTCTCTTATTAACAATTCTCTGATTTAGACCTTCCCTTATATTATGTAGGAGCTTTTGTTCAATTTATTAGGTCAAAATGTACTAGTTAGGGTTCATGATGAGGTCCTCATCACATTCCTAACTCCAATATCCATAATCTTCCAAAAGATTATATATATCAAATGGATCATCCCGAATGCCAAGTCATTGGAAGTGTTTTCGATGGCATTAAAACCCGATCTCGTTTTAGTTGCTCTTTTGGTATCTCCGCCTTTGTATCTCAAGTTGAACCCAAGAGTGTCGAGGAAGCATGCTCCGAAGAACCTTGGATGATGGCCATGCAGGAGGAACTCAACCAATTCCAAAGGAATGAGGTCTGGAATCTAGTACCTAAGCCTGAAGGGCAAACGGTAATAGGTACCAAATGGATATTCCGGAACAAGTTGAATGAATCCGGTATAGTTATTCTAAACAAGACTCGGCTGGTAGCACAAGGGTACAACCAAGAAGAAGGAATTGATTTTGATGAGACCTACGCTCCCGTAACTCGACTCGAATCAATTTGCATGCTTCTTGCTTATGCTATCTTTCTTGGCTTTAAACTCTTTCAAATGGATGTTAAGAGCGCGTTTCTTAACAGATTCATTAAGGAGGAAGTTTTCGTAAAACAACCTCCTAGTTTTGAGTCTCATGATAAGCCTTATTTTGTCTATAAATTAAACAAGACACTACATTGTCTAAAGCAAGCTCCTAGAGCTTAGTATGAAAGGCTTAAAGACTATTTGTTAAATGTAAAATTCTCTATAGGGGAAGCTGATTCCACATTATTCATTAAAAGAAAAGGAAAAGACATTTTATTAATTCAAATATATGTAGATGATATTATATTTGGTGCTACTAATGAATTTATATGTAGAAAGTTATCAGAAATTATGCAGGAAGAATTCGAAATGAGTTTGATTGGTGAACTCAAGTTTTTATTGGGTTTACAAATCACCCAACTTGAATTTGGAACCTTTGTGTGTCAATCAAAATACACAAAGGAGATGCTGAAAAAATTTGAAATGACGAAAAGTAAGGGAAGAACACTCCTATAAGTGTCACAACTTCCCTAGACTTGGACGAATCAGATACGCCTATAGATCAAAAGCTCTATCGTAGCATGATTGGATCCTTACTGTATTTAACTTCTAGTAGACCTAACATTTTATTTGGTACCTCTTTATGCGCTAGGTTTCAATCAAATCATAAACAATCACATTTAAATGCTGCAAAAGTAATATTTAGATATCTAGTTAGCACATCTGATTATGGCTTATTCTACCCTAGGAGTCCGCAATTCAACTTAGTTACATATAGCAATGTGGACTATGTAGGTAATCGCACCGATAGGAAGAGTGATAGTGGGACGTGCCAATTCTTAGGCCAATCACTAGTCTCTTGGTTCTCAAAGAAACAATCTAGTGTAGCCCTATCAACTACGGAAGCTGAATACATAGCCACCGCTCTAGCATGTTCCCAAGTGCTTTGGATGAAAAATACTTTGAAGGATTTTAACTTGATATTTAATAAGATAAAAATATTATGTGATAATACTAGTGCTATCAACCTCTCGAAAAATCCCGTACATCACTCCCGTACAAAATATATTGATGTTCGACATCACTTTTTGAGAGATAATGTACTTAAGGGAGAAATCGAGGTTGAATTTATTTGTACTGAATTGCGATTGGCTAATATTTTCACTAAACCTTTGAATTATGATTGTTTTAATTATATACGTAGGAAACTAGGCATATTCAAGCTAAGTGATATTTGAAGAATTTAGTGACTTAATTGAACTTCTTTTGTCATGAACATAGATGGAGTCTTGACTTTACCAAGTTAAGAACCTTCATACTCAGTTCAAACATCAAAATGCACAT
Source organism: Thalassia testudinum (assembly GCA_037157565.1). Taxonomy (NCBI): domain Eukaryota; kingdom Viridiplantae; phylum Streptophyta; class Magnoliopsida; order Alismatales; family Hydrocharitaceae; genus Thalassia; species Thalassia testudinum. The sequence continues at coordinate 90,124,476 of JAZHRO010000012.1, forward strand.
TCTGTGCAATATCAAACGTATGATTAAACTAGCAGACGTCTTATACTTAAAAATTCGTCGTCTGAAGATCTGGGACAGACGACGATTTTATATCTCAAAAGAGCTGATAAAAGAGCTCTTTCAGACGTCTGTCATCATTCACAGACGTCTAGGTCATCGTCTAGATGTGTTGACAGACGTCTATCTGTAAGTCAGAACATGTATTATGAGTCAGATGTCTGATGATGTGGTTAGACGTCATATAGGTCGTTTAACCATGAAAACAGACGACCCTGTAACTTTAGAGTGAAATTCAAGAAGGCCTGTCTGCAGAAATTAGGCGTCTAATTTTAGATTTAGACGTCTGGTTTGTCATCTGATACAGAGATCAGACGACAACCTGGAGAATAAATCATTTTCCAGGGAGGAATGCCTGCAAAAATCAGACGTATGATATATCGTCTAATGGTTAAAACAGACAACACCATCAAAAGGGTTAAAATCCCAAAAGTCCAATCCTGATGTCTGGCAACGTCTCCAGATGTCTGATATGGCAAAAATCTGCAGCCCGAGTCTGTTCTCTGGATGGTTTGGAATGCAAATCTCCCCAACTTCAGGGGGAGACTTGCTCCAAGACCTTGGGATATAACATCCCCATCGCAAGGTCCCACTCCCCTCTCTCAAATCCCTAAGGCTCTCCCTCCCACCCGACGACCCACAGCTACAGTTGGTGACCCCACTCCTCTCGCCGCCAGACGACCGTTGTGCCTCCTCGACGACTGGCGGAGCTACTGCTCCCCTGTGCGCGTGCCCCCCACTCCTCGACCGCGCATCTGGAGGCCCCCCCACGTGGGTAAACTCTCTCAACTCTTAGGGCATCTCCACAACTTTTTGCCCACGATTACCTTTGCCCTAGCCGCATCTTGTTTTCCTTCTTGATCCACTTGGCCTACTTGCATATTTCATGCCCTTGTTTGCCCTAGAACCTAAAACCCTATATCAAACCCTCTTTACTCTTGGAGCATAAAAGTTCTATATTTTTGGCAAGGGTATTACCTTACGAGATTCAAGCCGACATTTTAGTGGCTTAAATTCAAAGGTACATTGCCACAACTTCATGGCAGGTTGTATTGCCTCAAGGCATACTGTCACACGTTTTTATCAATGATGATTGCATATATATTGGTTGAATCTGAGTGGCTCGTTGGCATTATTGGTTGAATGTTGTTTGTATGGATGTTGTTGCAGGTGATCTGTCCTCAAAACACCAACCTTTTCTTCCAAAACCTAACCACCCATTCCACCAAATACGCCTCCCCGTCGGAAGCAAGCCGAGGGCTCTTCCACCTCCTCCACCTATTTGGCAGACCAACTGCGGAGCGACATCGCTAGACAGCGATTTCATCGCTTCGCAAATGCTAAAGTTAAATGGCCTTGTTTTATTGTCTGGAATGATTTTGTTCATCTAAACCTTTGGGAACACTTCGAAACTCTCCATCTCTTCCAATATTTTGATCGACAGTTCCACTCTGGTGTTGGAACTATTGGCATGTTCTCTGATCTTGTCCATCTCTTTTACGCCAACATCGTTGAGGACTACAGCAATGATGAACTTGAACTCCATACTCGCTTATTTGGGTGCGAAATCCACATCACGTCTGAATCTATTTCTGACCTTCTAGCCATCCCCAATGAGGGAAATGACTTCAATGACATTCTGAGGCAATATGACTCAGAAGTCATCAATCAAGAATTAGTCCTCTCTGAAAAATATGTTGAAAATCTTAGCACCCTACCTTGCAAAAACCTCAAACCCCTTCCACGCTTACTCTCTCGCATTTTTGGGTGGGACGTCCTAAATAAATCGGGAGGTTTTGATTATATCTCGCACCAACACAAGGCGCTCCTTTTTGCTATCATATGTCATATTCCCTTCAATTATTGCCGACTTATTGTTCGCGTTATGAATGAGAACCATGGGGCATCACTTCCGTTTGGGTCTATTCTATCCAAAATTTTTTCAACCCATCGGATTTCCATAACTGACCAGGCTGTTGACAAGAAAATTAAGCCCTACAACCGAGCCACAGCCGCCAAGATGCATGCATATACTTAGGGAGCATCTTAAGCCAGCCGACGAGCCCATTGAAGAAGAGCCCCTACCACCCTTTCCGGACTTCCATGAAGCACAACCCCTTTAAATAGAAGCTCCCCACTCAAGCTTTGAAAAAGCATGGGATCCGGCCACAGATTCCCTCTCCTCTAGCAACTCCCTCCTGCTGCGACGAACCGGCGAGATGTACACCTACATGGGAAGCATGCGCTGCGACATCAACGAACTTTGATCAGACGTTCAAAATTTACAGATGGGACACGCACCTACTCGTCGCCGCTGCCGCCATGATCAAGAAGAATAGTTTAGTTCTTCTATTTTTCTTTCTTTTTTTCTTTCTTCCAAGTTTGTATTAAGGGACCTTGACCCCATACTTAAATATTTTTTGGTAACAATAGCTAGTCCGTGCTTAAATGTTTCTATCTTCCATATTCCTAGTCAATTTTCTTTAATGCTTTGTCATCTTTATTACGCATGCAATTTTATTAATGCCTTCTACTTTGTAGATTTCACTCTTGTAGTTTTGGTTTCAACTCCCTTTCAGTACCCTTCATGATGATATTCAAAAAGGGGGAGAAGAACGTAGGTAAGAACCTAGAGAATAACATAAAAACAAAAACTTCTCAAATAGATATAGACTACTAAGTACAACTTTTAGGGGGAGAAAATAAGAATCTACAGCTATATTTTGAAAATCATCAAAAAGGGGGAGATTGTTAGTTCAACTACTCATATATAATATTTTGATGATTTTACAAAATGAAGAAAATGAAATAAAAAATAAGAGTAGCATATTGTTTCTCTTTGTAATAACATAATTGCAAGTTTCATGAAGTTTTCCAAGATAGGAGATTAAAAGCGTGAAAACTAAGTAGCATAAGTATTAGGTCATAGGCTTTTCATGAAAACTTTCAAAGGTTGTAATTTTCATTTTATTTGAGTTTAGAAATGTTGTAAAGAGGCTCCAAACATAACCTATAAATAGCTAACTTAGGCTCTCTACACTTATAATAAATTAGAAACAAAAACATAACACTAAGACTCTTAGCAGACGTCCATAATAATTGGTAGCCGTCTGATTTTCAACTTTAAGACGTCTGACAAGTGTCTCAGACGTCTAACTACCTATAGTTCTGCCTTTAGTTTATGTCTTCATAAACATCAGTCGAAGCACTCCTCTATCAGACATCCATAACCTCATCCAGATGTCTAATGCTTTACCTGGACGTCCTCAAAATAACCGTTAGACTAAGCACCTATCTTCGTTCTACAGACAACAGGCAAAAATGTATTTTCAGACGTCTGGACATGCTTCCAGACGTCTACCTTTGGACCGTTGCTCATGTGTTTCTGTGCGTATCTCATTACGAACATAAAATATTTTGTCAGATATCGTAGCCAAGTCTTTTTAGGTTTCCAGACGTCTAGTAAATCCCTCAGACGTCCTTACCGACGTTTGATTTTTTAAATCTAGAACCATGTTTGGATCTAATCAAAACATGAATGAATCCACACATTATTAGATGTCCAATAACTATGTCAGACGTCTTATGTGAAAATATCAGACGTCCTTGTTTCGATCCAATGAAGTCAGTTCAGGATGGCCTATAGTATTAGACGACCAAAATTATAATCAGACATCTTATAAGACGTTTGACCCTAAATTTAGACGTTTGATACTGCTGTCAGACTCATCATTACCCTGATTTGTGGTGGATTTCGTCCCAATCTCTTGGGATTTGTCTCCAACGGCTAGGAGCTCTCTCCCAAGCGTTCTTGAAGGTTCCAAACTTGCCTATAAATAGACTACAACCCCTCTTAGGCACAACACACCTCCTGAGATTCAATTCTCTTAGAAAAATCACTTGCTCACTACTCTAAGCATCATCTTGCCCTTGTGCTGTGCCAACACTCTGATCAAAGGGCAAATCCACACTCCCGCTCACTCCGTTCTGCAAATCCTCAAGGAGTTCTTTTTATGCTTAGTAGATAAGAAAGTAATTAAAGTATTGGAGTGCTCTATCGGTGTTGTTTTAATTCCTTTTTTTGTACTTTGATATCCGGCCTGTTGGGTCCCCGTCTCTTCATTTTGAAGGGAGAAACCTCCGTTTAGGATCGGAGGTAGAATTTGTAATTGAGGTACACTACCCTCGTTTAAGTAGTGTGGTTAGTGGATTGATCATCTTGTGATCGAAAATCCTAAGTCAAGGGATTGGCTTAGGCGATGGTTTTCACCCATCTTGGATTTCCACCTAAAAATTTGGTGCCACCTTTTGTGATTGAATTTTTTGAATTATATTATTATATAATTTCACTATTCATCCCCCCTCTAGTGCAATTTCATAATCTCCTCTCCTCTTCTCTCTACCTATCATCTCCACATTAACTCAAGATAACAACATAGCATCAAACAGAATTAACTAAGTGGGTACACCCCATAATCATGCATTAACATTTAAACACATAATTAACTAGTGAGTACACCCCACAATCATGCATTCACATTTTTGTACAAATTAAAATGTATACACACGTTTGCACCTCGACGAAGACGTGAATCAGATAAGATGTTTTGGATGATAAACATAGTATACATTAAATTACACAAGTAAATCATAATAAATAAAACTTTCAAATATATAAAATAAAAGATAAATAAAAATTAAAATTAGGGAGAGGCAGTGTGGAGGAGGAGGGTGGGGGCGGTTGAGGAGGGGAGGGCGCAAGGGGCGACGTGGGCGGGTGGCGCGGGGGCGGGGGGTCGGGGAGGGGGTGACGTGTGGGCTGGGGGTCATGGAGGGGGGGTGGCGGGGGTGGATCACCGGAGGGAGAGAGTTGACGACGTGGGGGGAAGCAGCGACCGCGGGGGGAGCTCTCGAGCTCGTGAGGAGAGATGAGGAAATGGTTTCAGCAGATGGGGAAGGGATGCGAGCAGTGAGTTATATTCAACATTGGCGACAGTTGATCGAATTAACCGTTGCCATGCGCATTACAACTTTTCTGCTCTTGCACGTAAGGGGATATTTTCGCAACATTCGTGACGATTGACCCGATTAACTATCGGCAAATTACAACTTAACTTTTCCCCTCGCTGATACGAATACACTTCCAACTTAGGGATTGCGACATTCAAGCACTTAACTGTCACTAATTAGGCACTATTAGCGACGGTTTCGCTACCATTGCAACTTAAATGTCGCTAATAGTGATTTTTCTTGTAGTATTGAGTGCTTATAGCAATATTTCTACCATGCAATATTGAAGTTATATCCTGTACAAAACTCTCGAGAAAATTTTGGTGCATACAGAAAAGGGATATTCGATCGTTTCCTCCTTGTTCCCACACAACCTAAAGATGACCACGACATGTCTTCCCCACAAGCGAAACTTCCATCTCATTAAAAGTCTCCCTCAAAAGGCTAACGAAATACAAAAAAACCATTTTGAAATGAGACCTTGCATCCACATGATCTTTTGTTCCTTCCATACATGTGCACACAATCGAATTGAGTCTTATATCCTATGGGTCAACCATTTCCAGAACTCCCTGCCATGGCTATCCACCATCGTAAAGCTCTTCTTGATCGCTTGCTTGTAGGAGAGAATGTGCCTCCAACACCTCAAGTCCATAACGTTTTCTTGTATTGTCAACATTTGTCCAACAACATGGCATTTCCTCATCCACGACATCCAAATGCCAACCTCCTAGTCATCAATGAAAAGTTGCTTTAAGCCAAAGGCCCCCTCCTCCTTTGGAAAGCAGAGATCCCTCTAGTTCAAGAGGTGTGATTTGTCTCCCTAAAGGTACATGCCTTAACTTGCATGAGCCTTCCGAAGATTGATTTTGGGGCCACTTACATGGACACCCAAAATCTCGCAACTCCTTCAACTACCCATTTCAAAAAGTTGGATACACTCCATTCTTGTAATGATTTTTGCACTCAAAGGCCCCATCAACTCCACACTCTATCCACTCTCACTTGAAATGGATCACGTTTTGAAGGATTTGCATCAGCCTATTTACTATGCAATGATACTTTATTCTGATAACTAGGCTGCAACTTATCTAGTAGATAATATAATCTCATGCGAGCACAAAAGGAAAATGTGAAAATTTACTACCACTTTTCTAAGAGAAAGGTGTTACAAGAAGATATCTAGTTGAAGTTAATGATGATAGAAGGGTCAATTGCATGCTCATCTACCAATAGACTTGGTACTTCAAACCTTAAAGATTTTTGCAATCAACATGGAAGGAGCAAAGTTAGCATTGAAAGAGAATATTCAAGGGATACACATCAAATCATCTAAGCCAATTTTATGAACCAATAACCGCAACCTATAAATGAACTTGTTAGGGCCATTTATTTTTGTGCATCAAAGTGATTGTTGGTGAGAAAATTTTCAATTGTTGTGTGGCTACTATAAATGTAAAAAAGAGAGTACTGATGTGTTGTAGTTGAGTAGTGTTTGTTTAGGATGTGCTCAATGTGATTGTGCTAGGTGTATTGGTATGGCGAGGTTGTGTAACCTAACATGATTTTGGAGCCAAAAGGCAAGTTCCTGTAATTTGTATATATTTGTCAATTATTGTATACTTGCCTTGTGCTTTGGATTGTTGTATTGATATATTAGTTTGTAAGTGCATCTTTGATTTTTGTAAATCCAATGATTTTGATATATCTACCTTTAATTTTTTTGGTTAATTATGTGATTGTATCCATGAATTTATTTATATCTAAATAATTATACCCTACTTGTAGAAAAGGTATATTTAACTTAATACATATAATTGGTCCATAATTTTTATCCATCATTGTTCGTTACGATGTGATATGATTTTTACAAATAATAAAATGATTGACGTTCATAAAACTACTTGCATTTTACTTTATTCATATATGGTTGAAATTAAAGCCATTTAAATGGTGGATTTGTTTTTCTGACTTATCGAAGAAGGAAAAGGATAAAGCAACAATCAAGATGTTATTGATTTTGGATTATAATACAACATTCGTCTCCTTTGATTTTAGAGGGAAAAGAAATAAAACAAGGTAATGTATTGTTCATATATTTCATATCAAGATCGAATCATTTTCAATGATAGTTGACTTTTTTATTCTTTAAATACTAAATGACATCCAAATGCTAATTTTTTTCTGATACCTTGAAACTAAATACTATAGATGACTTCTTGCTCTACAATTGATGACTTTTTCTCCTAATGTCTTATATTTACGAAAAAAATCTCTTCTTTTTTCGCAAAGGAATGTGCATGATTGAATTTTTTTAAAATAAATACTCCACTATTAAAATATAAAAAAGATAGAATAAAACGCAACCACGATTGAGAAAAATAAAAAGAGACAATCACAACACTTCCTTCAAGAAGAGGAAACTAAGAATCCCGATGTTTAACATTCTAAGGCCCTTGAAAGTCCTCGATCGGACCATCATAGGCAGGCCAACACCACCATCAAGACTCCCTTATCCCCTCCAATATGGTATACTAACCAAAACCATCCCTCGATTACAAAACCCCCTCTGCTCTACGCCAAAGGGCACAAACAGACCTCCTCTTCGGTACTCACCGCAACATGGCTTGGCTGCCCACGGAGGCGCCGCCATGTTGCCTCCACCGCCTCCCCCTCCTCGCTCCCACCTTAACCGCGCCCTTCCCCCGCAACTCGTGCTGCGTCCGCCTCCCCCACTCCCCCTACACCCCGCTCCCAAAGGCAACGCTTATATATATACAAATATATATATATATATATAGAGAGAGAGAGAGACACACACAGACTCGCACGCGCGGGTACACGCACACACACACATAACTCTCATTCCCTTCCTCTTGCCTAAACCGCCCTCTCCCCCTTTTCCCTGAACCCTAGATCATGACGGGGAGGACGGCGACGGGCTACGTCGCCCTCGCGAAGCCCGACGGCGGCGTCGACGCGGCAGCGGCGGCGGCGGCCAAGGCCCCCTCGGACGATCGGATGTTGGTGAGGTTTTGGATGATTGGATGGATCTAAACGCACCGATCTGGATTGTGGTTGTTAGTTTGTTACTGATGTGGGGTGTTTCCGCAGGTCTTTGTACCGCCGCATCCACTGATCAAGCACTGGATGTCGGTGCTCCGGAACGAGGCGACCCCTTCCCCGATCTTTAGTAAGTGTGGTTTGATCCCAATGGATTTTATAGTTGTTTGCACGGTTGAGTGATGGCCGCAGCGGTTTTAAGCGGGAGCCGCTCAAATGGATGCTTGTTTAAGTTACAAAAACAGCAGCCCAACCCCATTATCGCTATAACCGCTCCAGCTGCATCTGCGGCTATTCCTCGCAGCCAAGTTTCCATTTTGTAGCCGCTGTGGGGCTAAGATGCTGAAATGTACATGGGGTTGAGGCACTTTTGGTGCATGTTTTTCCCGGGTGCTGGATGGGTTGGTGTTTGTTGATTCATCGCCTCGGTTGCTTGTTTTTGTGTCATGCATGTTAAGTGAGGCTGGCTTAAACGTTTGTGATAAGGCAGTGTGTATTTCTAATATTGTTTGCTGGATGTGCTAGGAATATTTAGGAAATGAGATTGTGATCCTCGTTGACTTGAACAAGGCATTTATAATCCAAATGCATTGAGAAAATTGTGAGAATAACTCATCCTGGTACAAGACCTTTCTTGAACATTAGTGCTCACGGTTGTTTATTGGCACGTAGGAGAAACAACTATCCTCTTGTTGTAAGAACATTAAAAATTATAGTTGAAAGAATGCAGTGTGAAGGTGAAGTGAAACATGACTGGTTTGTATGCACATGATGATATTGTAATTCTCCCATTTCAGACCCTCATGAAATTGAATTCTAAAATCCATTCAAATTAGCTTTGAGGATTGTATAGGTTGGGCTTCTTTGACTTGACACTCTCATGAAGGGTAGCATCCTGAGAAAGAGATTGAAGGCTTGGTATTAGTTCACACGAGATCTACAATTGGGATCAATGAGAAAAGTGCTGTTGGTAATGGACAAAGGCTTGCCCGTTATGTTCAGGGACGGATAAAAATGTGGAGCACTTATTTTTTGGCTGCCCTTTCTCTTCTCAAAATTGACTTCATTTCGGCTTTGTTTGGGTGTTGCACTCAAGTTTTGACAACTTTTGGAGGTTGTTCAGATTTGGGAGGTGGTCTAGTGGGCCGATTGCCTTTAGATTGAGGAAGGAGAGGGCTAGAGTCCTGGTGATAATTTGGGCCATTTGGCCCGGGAGGAATGTGGCTGTTTTGAGAGGGCAGGCCCCGTATGCGGAGAATTTTATTTCTTGTATTTCTTGTTTGATGAATTTCTGGACATCAGTTGTGTAATCCTTGATCGGTAGGCCTGTTTTTAATATAACTCCTGGTGGTTATCAACCGGATAGCCACCTTTTCCCTTTCAAAAAATAAAAAAAGTGCTGTTGGTAAGGCCTATATATCAATCCAATTGAACATTATACAGCTTGGTTCAAGCTTGGACTCAATAAGTCCAAGCTGGATTGAGCTTGGGCTTGATCTGAGCCAGCTTGAGTTTGAATGCTTTAACTTGATCCTAGCTTGCGACCCTTACAAGCCAATGAGAGTCATGCTTCAGAATGCACCACAACTCTGCTGTTTTTTGATGTGGAGCGAGAGATTGGTCTCGAGTGGAGCTTCTTAATTTAGTATTTATGCTATATAAATTGGATTGGGCTTGGCTTAAATGCTTGATGAACCTGATTTATGAGCCTTCATCTGATCAAGCTTGAGTCAACTTTGTTGAACCTAAGCTAGATGCCCAACCATACTTGCTTTAGTGAAGATTGCGGAGAACAATAAGAAAAGTCTAGTGAGACTTCCGCATTATTCATGCACTAGAAGTATAATCTCAGATATTGTTCTATAATGAAAGCAAAGCTTGACTGAGATTTCCATTTGTATCTCCTCCCATTTTGGTCTTTTAATTAGTTCACAAGATTGAACGGTCAATTGCTTTACTTGAATGTTGAGTTGTGCCTGAGAATGGGTGGTGGGTTAGCCATGGGCATGGCGGGAAGTTTGGTTTTTTGCACTTTTTATGGTGTTGCTCTTTCAATATATATGTGGTTTATGAAATTGGTTATCTGATATTGTCATATAGTGCTAAGTTACTCTTTCAAGGTAGATCAAGTTTATGAAAACTGTTCTCTAATGTCTTCATATGGTGCTATGAGCGTGGTGGTGCACTGTACATATTCACTTTCTTTTACATATTCCCATTTATAGAAAGTGCAATGGCGGAACTTGGAAGGTTACTCATTTACGAAGCGTCAAGAGATTGGCTGGTGAGTTATTTGGAAGCAGTTTCTATGAGCCACCATTCTGAATGGATCTATGACATTTATATTTATAGTTTAATATATTTATGTTTGTCTGTGGGTATGCATGTATGTATATACACCTATACATAGATCTTGATGTTTCTAAAAAGATCCTCATGTTGGAATTTCTTCTGCTTCTGATATGAAATGGCTAATTTTTCTGCAGCCAACTATAAGTGCTGAGGTTCAGACACCAATGAGCATTGCTGCTGTTGAATTTATTGACCCCAGAGAGCCTATCATGGTCTGAGTTAGTGGGCTACTATTTCTTCTTACTTTCCTTTGATAATTCATCTAATGTGATATGGCATCAACTAAGTACATGGGCAGAATATCTTTAAATAAGCATTCACGAATAGGCTTTGCCTTTCTAAAGCTGTCTTCTTCTTTGATAATCTTGATTGTACCTATCCTTGCACAATGCTATTGTTATTACTCTCAAGCTTTTTTTCTTTTTTGTTGATTTTGACATGAGAACAGCTCTTTCTTACTGCTTCCTACTAGTTGAACTTGCATAGTGAATGCTTCTAATGCCTGTTATTTTAGCTTGCAGCTTATCCCCATTTTGAGAGCTGGACTTGCCCTAGTGGAACACGCATTGTCAATCTTGCCGGCAACAGTTACATATCATCTAGGTTTGTATATTGTGTCACCATATGGACAGGTGCTGAGGCCTCAGCTGCAGTAATGCTGTTAAGTGTGCTAGAAGGATAGTAGAATCATGAACATTTTCATTGTGGTTGTCATCATCATCATGTTCTTTGTATATCTATGCAAGGTCCAATCAATGTCCTAGTTCTAAGTTTTGTTGTTGCACTTGTAGGAATGCGAAGGGATGAGGAAACTCTCTTGCCATCCATATACTTGAACAAGTTGAGATCTTTCACTTCTCTTCTCCTGTTGTACTGCATTTTTCTTGCATATGCAGTTCTCTTTATCCAATACTTTTGGTCTGTCTATCCCTTTAAATGACTAAACTATTTTGAAAGATCGCTACAACTTTTTTTTGTGATTTGTGTCATAAATATATGATTCTTTAGTACAGATGTGTATTGGTTGGAAGAATTGGATCATGGATGGACCATAATCCTACCTGTCTAGACACGATTAAAAATTCATCAACTTAATTTTCTGGTCTTTCTTGGACCAGAAATTCATTCAAACAAATCTTGGCTATTTCTTATTGGTTTTAACGACATTAAAAAGATTTGATTCAAGGGACCCTCCTATTTATTTTATTAATACTAAGGCACTAATTTTTCTTTCCAGAAAAGCTAAGGTGCTAATTTACATAAGCATTAAAGAATAGAGAATCCCCTAGTGTTGTAATGCAAGAGGATGTGTGAGGTATTTATGGTTTAACCTTTTCAGCTTGCAAATTGCAATATTAGTCATCTCAAAAAAAAAAAAGATTCCTTCTAAATTTCTAATTGGGAAAGAAGCTGTGCTTGTGCAGTAGTTTGGGGAACTTTTCTTATAACAGCTCTATTGACTAAGTACCGAGTGAACATGTTTCTTTAGCATTTTTAATAAGAATGCTAATATGATAATTTGCTTAGAACAGCTTTATTGTATAAAGGCCAAGTGAACATGTTTTTTTAGCATTTTAATAAGAATGCTAATATGATAATTTCATGTATCTACAGTTTACCTGACAAGCTGGCAGAGGGATCTCGTGTGCTTCTTGTTGATCCTATGTTGGCCACCGGTAGTTTTTTCTTTTTTGTCCTCCCTTATTTGTTGTCTTCATGACTGTTTAGCATTTCGGTTTCAGTTAAAGCAACCAAAATGCACAATTTGTTTAGGTTTTATGAAATTTTGTGAAACATGCTTCCATTTTATAGATGTCTGTTCAAAATCTTGTGGCATTTACTGATTGCAGAATTAGATGAAAATATACAAACTATGGCCTTGAGCAGACTTTTGCTTATTGATATAGTTAATTGAAGCAATCACTCAACTGTGGATATTTTTGATATGAAATTTTAGGTGGCAGCATTGTGACAGCAGTTGATTTGCTGAAGGAACGGGGGGTTGAAAATAAGCAAATAAGGATTGTAAGTCTTTCAGGCTGTGCATGTTATAGCATGTGCACTCACTTATTTTTCTTCTGAAGGTGTTTTTATTTTTCACAAGTCCCATCTCTCCCTCCAGGGGTCTGGAGGTTTCTTGAGCATTTCCTGAGAATAGTATGCCATTTTATTCCTCATGCTTATAAAGAGAAATCTATCGATTTTTCATCCTGGAAGTTCTCATCTGTTGCGACCTTGAAGAACTTAAAGTTTAGATAAGACTTTATAATGAACATTAGAACTTCATATTTTCCAGAAAACATGCAAAAACTCCTTTGAATGACAATGCTGTGTCCTGCTTTAAGGAGATGTTCATAAAGATCTGACCACATTTTCAGCTCATCTGCAAAAAGGGCTGTCTCCACTATTGCAAAGTTTTTATCGGGTTGTTGCATATCTTCTGTTATGTTTCAAACTCGAGGTTGTCATAGTTAGAACTTGAAAAGAGGAGATAATGGACAGAGAGCTAAATGAGCAACATCTATCCTCTAGTCATATCACCTGCATTTTCTCTGAAGTATGTCCAAACATTAGTGCACCAGCCGGTATAACAAGGGATTTTACAAAAATATAGCAATAAAGCCTTTTCCCATATTAAGTAGGTCAGCTAAATGAATTCTTGTCCCCACTTAGATTAATTTTGTGCTATTTTTGAGCTTAAATTAAAGTCATTGACTTCATGTCTAAGTCTTTCCTTAGATATACCTAGGTGAGTACCTTTAAGATACTTATCCCTTTTTTTGCCTTAAAAAAAAAAAAGTCTAATTCTTTCCTTCTAAGACTTCTTTGGCCTTTCTTGTTTTCTCTTGGGAGGTTCAACATCCAACTTTTCCCTTCTCCTAATTGGGGCATTAACTAGTCGTCTGTGCCACTTTCATTTTATCTTCTACCAATGTCACACTAACCTTTTTGCTTGATAATTTCATTAGTAGTCTGATCGTTTCTTGTGTGGCTATGCACCCATTTTAACATCTTTTTTTTTTGCTATAGACTTCTTTTGTATATGTCTACAATTGATAGACCAACACCCAAACGCATATAATATGGCATGTCTTATTATAGCTCTGTAATAGTTTCAACTTTCAAGGAAATTTTCTTGTCTTCTCCTCAGTTTAACCAACTTGTATTAATTCTATGTATAGCATCTCTATCTTTCTCCATCTTGTTGGAAAATAGATTGTAGATATTTAGGAACATTTCTCTTTACAATGCACTTTGATTTTTCCATGAATGCAGCTAAAATATTTTGAAATTACATGAAGGCCACTACAAATCTTGTATTTACAACTTATCCCCTTTACAGAAATGCCGCCAAAGTTAAGCTCCAAGAGAAGGTGATAAGAAACTCCATTATTTTTTTCATGGAAGAAAGTCCTTTTTTTTTTTTTTTTGAAAAAGGTAAAGGATGATTACAGGAGATCCATAGTCATGACTTTATTATTTTTTATTGAAAACATTGAAAATGGTATTTTGACCCCATTATATCCAAACCTAATGTTGAAATTATACCATTGCCTCCCCCCAATGCCACAACTAAAAAAAAGGGGGGCCTTGCCTTCTGCATCTACCCTCCCTATGACGACCTTTACATGATGCACTCTTTATGTCACCACCCTCTCACAACCTCCACTCACACCTAGTCATCCTCACTTTGCACCTCTCCATCTCCACCACAACTCCACTCTTCCTCTTTTCTGATCCCCTTCAACCAAACTCATCTCGCTCTCCTTCCCCCCCCCCCCCCCCCCCCCCCCACACACACGCACAAAAAGAAAGACCCATAATCATAGGCTCACACATAAACACCCTTCAATTTCTTCTTCAAAACCTCCTTCTTCCCCTCTGAGCTCCACCTCCTCCTTTCCAAGCTTCTCCCCTTTCATCTCCTGCCCCCTTAACTTCCCTCATGACCTCCTTCCTCCCTTGCAACTCTTGATCTCCTCCAGCTCTTTCTCCTCCCCTGTTGTCGACACTTTCTCCCCTCGCTCCCCTTCCATCCTCTTTCAATGATGCCATCCCACCTTTGTGATGCTTCCCTCATTTTCTTGACCTCCTCCTTGCATGCAGCTCTCCTCCGTGCTGGTTCCTGTCCCCATCCTTCCTCCCTCAACCTCCTTCCCTTCATCAGTTTTTACTTGGTCCTACACCATTGCCGCTTTGTCTGCATCCTCCGCAACCTTCCTTTTCTTAGCTGTCAGCACCAATGCTTCTCCTTAGGCTTTCTTTCCTTCTTTCTTTCTTTCTATCCTCTTTTTTTAATTATTTTTTAATTTGTATAAGATTTCTAAAATTAGATTGCTTTAAGTTGTGCACTAACACAGCATAGGTTAGAATAGACTCTTGTCTGGTTTATATATGACATCACACTAATCAAATGATGGCATGTAGCATTATATTTGTAAAAACAAGGTTTATTATGGTATTTATGTATTCTAATAAGTTTCAAGCAGCATTTATGTTAAATCCCATCTGAGCATATTAGCAATTTTAAAGGATTAGTTTCACCTTGTCTTTTAAATGGGTTTTAACATTGCAGATGCCATTCCCCTCTTTTCTAAACTTACTTGTGACTTCTCACTGGATCCTTGCTGCAATTTGCTTCTGATGCCGACTGTTTATCACCTTCGCGCATTTATGGACCTCATATAGACCACAGATCCCCACCCACCATGCCCACCCATGAAAATGCACTAGCATCTAATCACCCCATGCATCATTCTCATGCTTGCATCTGCAGTCTGGAAGTTTGCATTCTCATACTTGCATCTGCAATTTGGAAGTTTGTTTCTATGTGCGAGCTAATTGACCATGAGGGGAGAAGAATAATGAAATGAGGTGGCATATTACAACACACCTCAGCCGCTCATAGGCAATGATATTATAGGGGGAAAGCTGTCACTAGCTGCAGCAGTGGCCCTAATGGCCATGCTATGGAGGGTAATACTTGTTATTAGAAATGTGGAACCATAGAAGGAATTCAATCAGCACTCATTGGTATTTTTAATTTTGTATTAATGACAATAAATGCATTTGCCGTGGTTCTAGCATTATGGCAAACCTGAGTTGAGTATATTGCAGATTTGGATGCTCTAATAAGAACAAATCCTATTCTAGCCCCGACCATTACAATGTTCTCATTCGGAGGAATACCCCTGTTAGCTGACTTTTTTTAGCAAACTCTATTTGTTTTTCACCACTTTTGGTTGTGGGGCATACTCCCTAGCCTTAAGAGGGAGTAGTGACTAGTGTATAGAAATACATATACGGTGTATATACTCTAATACCATGCCTTTTACCAGGGTTAGGTGGAATTAGTTGCTAACAGCAGTTCAATTTTGCATTTGTGTTGCATGTAATTATAGTCAGTGCCATGACTAGCTATTGTACTCATCTAAATAAACCCATTTGCAGATATCTGCTGTTGCTGCTCCTCCAGCCCTCCAGAAGCTCAGCAATAAGTTCCCTGGGTAAAGTTTCCTGACAGATATCAATATTCTATCCGCGTCATTGTGCTGTGATCAGATGGAATAAACCGACCTTTTCCTGTTATATACTTCAGGATCCGAGTATACACAGGCATAATTGACCCTGAAGTGAATGAGAAGGGGTATGACCATCTGGAAATGACTTCTATCTTGCACATTAAATTCTTCATCTTCATACTTCCTGCAAAAATATCTAATCTTATCATTTTACATCGGCACCTATTTTTCTTGTGTAGTTTTATAGTGCCGGGTTTGGGTGATGCTGGAGACAGGATCTTTGGCACCTAATTCACTCTCAGGTTTTCTCGATTTATTATTCCTTCATGTTGGGAGTCTACAGGCTTTTTTGACCAGGTGCTTATAATCTTCCAGGAATTTCTTGGCATTGCAACAATTTTGATTCCTGAGCGGTTTGACTTTTTTGTTGGGCTGCCCATACATTCGCAGTACCTCATTATTTGACCAATCGTGCCAGAATGAGAACGACCCTCGTTCACCTCGTTCCCCCATGACAAAGACCCACGACCAGTGTAATCTAGAAAACTTATTTCGCATACTGTGATTTAAGGATCGGATGTTGGACATGTAGATTTGTGAGCTTGCTTTCCGAATAGAGAAGTTGTAATGATTGGTCAATATTTATGTGTATTCTGTGTATGTTTATATGCTGTCCCTTTTTAACTTTTGCCCGTCTTTGGTAACCACGAGAGGCGCCTGCAACTCTTTATCTTTAAAAAATTATCCCAATTGGTTTGCTGGTGTTTTCTTGTATACCAATTGTGCCAGAATAAGCCGTTTCGATTTCTACGAAAAGTAATAACCCATGGATTTTTTCAATCAAGGGATTTTAATGAAATAAAACACCATCAACCTGATCGTCAATTTGTTTATCAAGAAGTGCTGTATCCAGATGGTTGATGCTTGAGGGTAAAAAGGAGGCCAACGGAGTTGATGCTTGAGGGATAAAAGTAAAATAAAGATTTTGATAAAACCACTCGCTTTTCTAGGCTATAAATGATGAACTAGACATTCCTCCTTTAGCCTTTTTGGGAAACACGTGCACGTTTTTGAAGGTGGTTCTTGAGGGTTAATTTGGAGATGGGATACAATATTGTAGGGATGAATTAAAATAGAATAAGTGAAGATGAGTCTTTGTTTAGGTGGTGTAATGATAGGAGGGTTAAGTGAGGGGATAAGATGATTGCTGTAATAGTGTAATGTTAGTGAATATTTGTTTAATAGTAGAAATGGAAGTAAATGATGTTAATAGTTATTTGTTTAATATTAGAAGTAGAAGTACATGATGTAATGAGTATTTGCTTAATCGTAAAATTAGTTGAGGTTTTTGTGATTTGATAGAAATGATTGAATGTAATGATGTGAAAGTTCATATTTAAGGAATTCAATGTTTTAAAAACAAAGTCTAATTGGTTGGTTTAATTGGTTCAATTGGAAATTAGTGCATTATTAGTTGAATCAATCGATTTGGGTTGATAAAAGTTAACATAGGTTGGTTTGGTTAAATCGATCATTCGATTTGATCCTTGTAAGAGTTAAAAAAAAGAAAAAGAAAATGTATGTAATTTTAGAACTAGAAATAAATAATCAAAGAGTTATATAATCTTCAAGGTTAAACTCTCAATTTTGATTCTACCTTTTATTTTTATTTAATTTTTGATAAAAATATGACAAATTTTATATAATTATAATTGTAAAATAATTTTTTCTATTACATATTTCTAATGATTTTTTATTAAACATCGACTCAACCAAATTAGACTTCGTTAAATCAAAATAAACTAATCCAAAGGTCTTGTGATTCATTTTTTTCTAGTTTTTTCATATGTTGACATCATGCTGACGTCATCATCGATTCTTTCGATACAAATCGCTGGTTGAACCACTAAAAAATCAAACCAATACCTGATTGGTTCAATTACTAGTATGATTTTTAAAATATTGAAGTAATTGAAAAAATGATAAATTCACTTTAATAGATCATTATTTGGTCTAAGTACTCTTTAATTAGTTGTTCTTAGTTGTTAATTGATTATAAGTTATATGATAATTCACCTTAGTCTGCATATAATTTTATGTGTCAATCTTACATTTATAACATATGATATGGTAACATAATTAATTTGATGGATGCTGGTTAAGACATCCATTTTTGCTTCTATAAGACATTTGGAGATAAGGTCGAACATCTGGAAACCACCATCATGAACTCGCTGATGTCTACACTTTTTAAGACTTCTAGAGATTTTATCAGATGTCTGATAGCGTACCGCCAGAATTATCTCACTGTTCCAACCACTCGTGATCCTCATCGAGTGGTTGGAGAAACTTCTGGTTGAAGAAACCAACAGACGGAGAGTTCTGTTTAAAGGCGGTAGCCAACCATCCTAAGGATCATCCCCCCTAGTGGGGATCTTCTCCCTCATGGACTCCACCGTAGAGGCAGCATACACCGTGGTCAGAGGCTTGCATTGTGGCTTAGGCGATTTTCACCTTTTATCAACATCGTCCTCGTTGTCGCCGTCGATGCACACCACGGTGACAGCGTGTGTGCGTGCCATCAACACCTTTAACCCATCCTTTAGCCACCCCAGCCTTCCCTTCCCTCTCCTTCGTCAACCTCTTGCCACCACACACCATCATCCCCATCACCACCTGCAACCCACTAGCCCCTGTATGCACCCAACACCCACGCATGAGCAGCTCCACCAACCGACCATTGCCACCGCCTGTCCCTCACCGAAGACCATCCAAACCCACCTTCATCCCATTGCCACCACTACCATCTTCTCCCTCGTCGTCTTCTTCTTCTTGATCTTCTTCAACCCGCCTCCCTTGTTATGCAAAAAGAACCCAACAACAGCCCCACCACGCCACTTCATAGCAACACCTCCAGCCCTCATTCTCATCGTCGACAGTACCCGAGCAACCACGGCGTGCTCACTGTTAAGGCCTTGGCCTCCATGCAAACCTCTAGCCATCCACGTGAGCCACGGCCACCTGTTGACATCCGCCCATCGTTGGCCTCTCCTCCTTCGACCAGCAATCTCCGGCCTCCACCTGCTAGAGCGCCACTACCATTACGAAGCATCTCCTCCAGTGGACCTTCTTTACCAAAGCCACCGACCGATGGTGGACAACCTCGCATGTAAGGAGGAGAGAAGACAAATCCCTTATTTCGCCTCTAATTATAATTTACCGTGAATGACATTGCAAGAATCACTATTCCTTTATTTAGATCATATTTTATTGAAGTGATTCTACGTGTGAACCTCCATAGTATTAATTAATTATATAGAGTGATGAGTTATGTTGGAAATGAGTTTTTAAGAGATCAAATGCATATCCATTGATATTTTCGAATAGATGAGGCATCATTAATCATTTTTAATAGGCTAATTCGTCAATGTGAAGACAATTTAACAATTTTTGTGGTTAAATTTTGATTATTAAATATTTTAAAAAATGATTTTCTAACACACGACTAAATATGACAAGTCATTTTATGTTTAAAAATTTAACGAAAACGAAGATTGCTCTTTCAAATGACGTCGTTGTCGAGGAGGAGATGCGCCTATTAATTTTTTTCAGGAAATTTATATTATTTTTATGTTATTTCTAAAGCTTTTCTGAATTGCTGATCCTATTTCTGTTTTCGTTCAAAAATGATCGAACGAATGCGATGGGTGCACACGACGGAGATGATATTTTTGGCTGACCTTGACACCACCTAGAGGGCAGCAACAGGAGCACGTGGGCCTTGATCCCACATGCGTGGAAGGAGGATTGGCGATTGAAGACCTGTTTGCTTCCTTTAGATTTAGATCATGCTAGATAGACATTAGACATTTAATTTATATCTTGTGGACCTCTGTTGGGCATTTTTGTGAACATGTTCCTAGTACTTTTTATTGCTTATCGCTCTTGTATGAGGAAGCGTGTTCCCATTTTATTTAGATTATAGGTTTATTTGAATTGTTTGAACTGCATGTTAGTTAGTTAACTAAATTAGATTAGGCTTCTTTGCTTATTAAAAAAAAGAAAAATCCGAACTGCTTGCTAGAAGCTGCATATATATAGGGTGACCATCTTGGATTGAATGAGGAGCATCTAGTTTATCTTAATTACATCACATACATCCCTGCATTGAAGAGAGTTGGAGTAAGGTACGCCTTTTCTTGAGCATCAATTACCTGTTATGCATTCGCATTAGACTTAAATCTAAGACCACTAAAGTGTTTGAATTTAATTAAGTTAGTAGTCACTTTAAAAAATTGAGATTGTTAAGAGGTTGGACCATAAAATCAGTGACTTGAAATTGTGTGTAAAAGGACTTAATTGCGAGATTTTAGATACAAAACGCGTATGTGTTGCACACTTGAGACATTGTGCACATCACACTTAAAGTCACTAAATAAATTTCTACCTCTCCACCTTGCACAACAAGAGAAGTTAGTTGGAAATCAACAAGCCTATCCACCAAGTTACTTTAGTTTCTCGTGCGTGGACTCGATTCGAGACTTCCATCCCTTGCGAGTAGGTTGTAGGCACCAACGAAAGTCGACCTAGGAGGCGTAATTCTTGCAAAACTTGTTTGGCCACCAACTGGATACTTAATTCTAAGACCTATAATCTACTAAAAACAAATTCCACTGTATTTGCATTTGTTTTGACAATGGTAGAACTCTCTAGGAAGTTTCTGTTTTTATTCTGCTTTCTTCTAAGTCCTATGAGAGTTAAACTTGTTTGGCTTAAAGAAATGAATCACCCTTACTCCTATCATTTAGATTATTAGAGTCAATACTTTCCATCTTTTAATCAGGATCCCATGCCCCGAACATATCCATCATTGGATGGGTACAATGACAATTCATGGGATCAATCATATTCCTATCTTGGGAGTACTGGCCCGATAACTCTCACTTTTGAGCAAAACCTTGGAGCGGGATTTTCCACCCCAGGTAGTGATGCAAACGGGTCGGGTTCAGGTCAGGTTTGGCTAAACTCATACCTATACCCATTTATAAAATACATACCCATACCCTACCCATTTACCCATCGGGTACAAAAATTCAAACCCCATACCCACACCCATTTACCCATCGGATACCCATTTTCCGATCGGGTACTCATTTATAAATTGATCTTGTAATTAAATCGTGTCAAATTAGAGTCAAAGAGGAAAAATCTATAACACAAAATTGTTTATTTTTAGCAAGCTCTCAACATAGGAACTCGAGTTACTCTAATTTTATTAATCTCCACTAAAATTATTATAAAAATAGCCTTTAAAGGGGAATACATTAGAAATAAAAATACAAAAATTACAATGAAAGACTAAATACAAGTACATTTAAAAAAAAAATCCCCGTCTCCAAAATAAATATTTAATGGAATCTTCAGAAGCATTCCTAACCTTCCAAATCATGGAGGAAATCATACAGAAGATTAAGATTAGGGGAATGAGGGACTTATGGTGAGATTAATATATATCTGGGGTAAATGGGGATTTTATTTGAGTATTCGGGTAAGGTAATCGCGTATAGATTCATACCCATACCCAAACCAGGTTGAGTTTTTTAGATAAAACTCATACCTGAAGCCGATCGGGTTCGGGTTTGGTTTTACCCATTCTTTTCGGGTCGGATTGGGTCGAGTTCAGGTCAGATTTACCAAAACTTGCATCCCTAACCCTAGGAGTCCCCACTACTTTGCCAACGCCCAGCCCTCCCACCCTTCATGATTTTTCTTATCAAGGTTGGATTAACACTCCTAGGTAGCATGAGTCTAAGATTGACTATCTTCCTCATTCTGATAGTAGTCTCTCTTTTATGATAGAAATGCAAAAACAATAAAAAAGAAATGATGGGGCATATGGGAGAGATGTTAAGGAATAGTCAACGATTGAATGAGCAAATTCGTTAGCTTAGCTATTTTTTTACTATTGATTTTGATCCCTATTTGTACAATCGTAATCATCAAAAAAATTCTGAGGAAACAGCGGATGATATGGATCTCATTTTGAGTAGTTATCACTTAGACTCTCCTCATGGGACACGACCAATAAAGGAGAACGATTCTAGTGATTATCCACTTGAGTTATATTAGAGTCAAAAGAAAGGAAAGATGATACCACTAAGTAAATTTTAAAAGTACCCTGGGTGCATTTTGCTATAAGATCAATTCCATGTAAATAAACAAGGGAAATGGTTAAACTACATCAAACCAAGCAACGGTAGGACTTGACTTTCAATTGGTTGAATATTGACTTTATGACCATTAAGAACCGTCTAAAAGAAAGCAACAACAGTTAAATAGAATTGTAACTACTTTGCTTAGTCAAAACAAAAAACAAAAGCTATTACCCATTAACCGTAGGGACTCTTGATATTTAGAGGAGGTAGTCACATTCGAGTCGTCACTCTTATATGATTCATAGGCTACTAGGAGGTTGATGGTTCTTCTCTAGTTTACCTTGCTCTCACTCTCATTTAGCAATGATGGGTCCAAAGGTTCTGAATCTAAATAGAGAAAAGATCCATAATTATAGTCATTGTGAGGTTTAAAGTGTCAAACCTTTAAACCCTTTCCGCACATGTAGAGGTCCTAAAGTAAAATTGCAAGAAAACCATAATTTCCTCCTTAAGAGAGATTTGTTAGTTTTGTTAGTTCTGTCTATTACCTCTATGTACTTCTAAGGGGAGACTTAGGTATGGTTCACTAGCGTACAACGTAAGGTTTATTGAATTCTAAGTCATAAATGGGCATTATGTGTTTCTTGCCTTTTGTTTTGTTAATATTATGTATAAATTGGATTCTATTAAAATTTTTTGTTGAAGTATAACTTGTATAAGGAAAAATGCTACCAAAATTTTCAGTTGAAATGTGACTTTGTAAAAGGGAAAATGGCATAAAAACTTTTAAAGGGTTTGGATATGATAGAAAAAGCTAAGTTGAAATGCTATCAAAGATTTAATAAGATTGACACAATAAAATTATATGAATAATAGAAGCAACATATCATGTCCATGCTTCTTTTCGGCTAAATTATTCGTTTTTATTTTACATGGAAAAGAATACAAGTAAGATAATATTTCAATATTTACATAAATATGATGATAAACATTATACTAACAAATTGATGTATTGAAAACTTCAACTATGAGAATGAGAGGAGAATCTTTTACTTAGCCAAGTCTTAATTTAACAAGGATTCGAACATGCTTTTAGCATTGGCGTTGAGTTGCTTATAATTAGGATCACTCTAGCATTACTGATGTTGCCTA
Source organism: Thalassia testudinum (assembly GCA_037157565.1). Taxonomy (NCBI): domain Eukaryota; kingdom Viridiplantae; phylum Streptophyta; class Magnoliopsida; order Alismatales; family Hydrocharitaceae; genus Thalassia; species Thalassia testudinum. The sequence continues at coordinate 90,147,787 of JAZHRO010000012.1, forward strand.
TTGGTAATCGGGGTGCTTTTAATGCCATTTGTGTTGTTTTAAGTTAAAGTCGTGGATTTCAACATCTTTCTTGGTGTTAAGTGAGGTAGGTATAGTGTGAGGCAAATTTCATCATCTAAGTGAATGGATGCGGATCTTATTTAGATTACCATAAAGGAATATTGACATAGAAGAATATGAGCCAAAATCTACACCGAGATCTCTTTGTAGTTACAGAGGATAATTAAATAACAATGACAATGACATGCTAATATTGTATTTTTTAGATTATGTTATTTGATTACTAAGTCTTCTTTTTGTCCCTTTGTGGAAATTATTTATATTGGAGAAGTGAAAGATATAAGCTCAAGCAAGGACACAGTATGAAAAAAATACAAGGTTAAAAGATGCAGTGCTCAAACAATTATAAAGAATATTGCCTTATTAGTTTTGAAATTTTTTTATTCTACACTTGTGTAATGACATAAATGATCTTGTGACAAAACTTCGTGCAATAATTGTCGGATGATAATTCAATTAAAAATACTATTTGAAAATATAACGTTTTAGATCGACGACGGAATGGCTTGGTGGTGTAGTTGGTCATAACGCTTCTCTCACACGCTAGAGGCTTCCAGTTCGAAGTTACACTCAAACAAATGGTTTTACTCTCGTCTTCCTTGCTTTTTGCACAACGACCCGACCGTTAGGTTAAGATGTCACCGACGTCCTCTCACACGGAGCTTGGGAAAGAAGTTTGAGGCGCTGCTTCTCTCACTAGCCAAAACCATTCTCTCCTCCACGTCAATCCCCTACGCTTTCCTTCCCCTTTCCCAAGTGTCCGTACCTTCCTCCCTCCGGACGCTTCCCTCCGCTCACCCGCGAAACGAATCCACCTCTCCCTCCCGCCTTCAAATCCCCAATCTCTAGGGTTTCCCCCTCCACCTCTCCCGATCAAATCGATTCAAATCAATCGAATGGATTGGGGGAACGTGACGACGGAGGATCTGATCGACGCGCTCCGCGAGGTCGACTGGAGCTCCCCTCCCCGACCGGTCTCCGAGTTCTTCTCCAGATTCACCGTCCCTAGATCCTACTCCAAATGGAACAGCCGCGCCAAGTGCAACCTCTACTAGTAATTTAATCGGACACTCGATCGTTTCTTCTTAGCCGTCTTCTCGCGATACACGATTCCGATGGGCGGATCCTTTCCGGGATCGGTCGAGTTGGGGTGCTGTTTGGTTTTCTAGGTTTTGCGATGGATTCATGACCCTGGATGGGATGGGAGACGCGATCGAGAGGATTGAGGGAAATTCTCGTTGGATTCGGGACGTATTGATAGGAAATTTCCTCTTATTTGCTGATTGCTTGTTATTGTGTGGATTTATAGTAGCGTAGGAGAGCTATGTGTCAACGTTTTGTTTATAATCGTGGAATCATTGTGTTCTATTACTTGTCTGCTTACTCCTTCCAGTAATCTGTGACTTGTTGTGGGGGGGGTGTGGGGTGGGGGTTCGGTGGGCTCCTCTTTGGTACCTGTTCAATTGGGATACTGCTTGTTTCTAGCTTGTGTGATGAATTTATGACTCTGTATAGGGTGGAAGAGGCCATCGAGAGGGTCATGGGAAATTTTCATTGGTTTTAGATGTATTGATAGAAAATTTCCTATTATTGGATAATTTCTTGTTCGTTATCTTGTCAATTGAATTATTCAACTCTTAACTTGTGGATTTTTGTAGCATAGGAGTTTGAACCCACCGACTTCATGTGTATTATGTGCTGTTGTTTCTATTTTGGACATCTAACAGGAACTTTTTCTTGCGTCTCTGCAGCTATAGGACCAATTACTTCATCATGATAGTGTTTATTCTAGGTGAGTCCATCTCCTTGAGCATCGGTTTATGCTGAGTATCATTTATGGATGTTATCTTAGCATACATTTTTTCCGTTTGTTGTTGCAGGGATGGGATTTCTTAGGAAGCCCCTGGCTATTGTTGCTGCCATTTTGACTGGATGCAGCATTGCATTCTTGAATGACAGGTATGTTCTGATAACTTGCTTTATAGGCAGTGCAGATATATATGATATATGGAATTAATTTCACTTTAAGCAAAATACTCTCATGTGTTGCTCTAGCAAGGTGATTATTGGAGTTATGGATATGGGGCTATTGTGTGGATATGCATCGTGACATATATTCTTAGCACTCCAATCTATTTGATGAATTCTGAACTGGGAGATGTTAGTTGGCTGGTTTTCTTTTCCATTGACCAAGCCAAAATCTATCTGCCAAAGTGTTAGAAAGTGTTCTATGTGGTGATTTTGCACACAGTTTCTATCCTTGCTTGTAACTGAAACTGAAAACTAATGGGAACGAAAAGATACATGTATCTATCATGTGGTTGATGTCATTATCAAGGTTCTAAAGAAACACAGGGTGTAATAAACTGCTTCTAAGACCCTTTAAAAAAAGAAGAAGGTGGTTCTAAATCATCAAGGTGAGGCATAAGCTTCAAGTCAGCTGTGGTTTCAGCCTCAATTTTGTAGAAGTATGTGCTTCTAAAATTCTAATAATGCGAAGGCAATGTAAGAAACAGGTTTCTATGTTTTTCTCGTCACCAAAATATTTAGAGGACAACAATAAAATGGGCGATGACAAGTAGATAAGAATATGAAGCTTAACAAAACAAAAACTAGGTTGATGGACATCATCAAGAATCTAAAATGGGCTTATAAGTTATAAGTTCATAATTCATGAGAAATCATGTGTGCCTCAAGTCTCCAACACCATTAGGAGATTCACAACATGCAATAGAAATACATATGATAAACACATGCAGAATCCAAAATCCCACCTAGAGATTCACTACTGCTGCTGAGGTCCTTAGTGAATCATCCATGTATTCAGTTTTATCTTATCTTCACCATCTTCATTGCTATCGACCTCGCTTCACGAAACTTCCCTTCTTCAACATCAATAACAATTTTGCATAAAAGTCTCTAGTTTTGAGTCATTTTTCTTGAGTGTGATCTCCTAAGTTTTAATTCAGAAAGCACTGGAAATGTATATAATATTTATTCTTGATGCAAATAAATAGTTTCAAGACCTTTTTTACTTTCAAAGAAACAAAAAACTTTTTCTATAAAGCATTAACTATTATGTTACAATTCAACAAGAATCAGCAATGTTTACCTTTGATATATGAGCTGTTTGGAAATAGTTGTAAAAGATACAGTTACTATTGAGTTGTTGTGGTAGGTGTGAGAATGAATACACAGGAATGGAAGGAGACCATCCTTATTTTAGAATAGCAGATATTTTTCAACATATGTGGCAACATGGATACATTCATAAAAAAAATAACAAAGAGAAGGGTCGAATCCCCAGGTGAAACAGGGCGTGAAGGTTCTATAAATATATTCTAATTCACAAATAAAACAATACCAAGCATATTTAATTGTAAACATCATCAAAAATCTTCTAGCCTTGGATGTCAATCTTCACATGTTGTCCTTTTAGTGTTGGTGATTTATGAGGGAGAAAACATCTGCATGTTCAAAGAAATCTAGAAAGCTGATGCACATTAGTAGTCGCTTTGAGATTGTAGATGCTATTCAACTGACATTGTTTCTATTATAGAGGGAAGAGGATGACTAGTTGAGGCTAGTAGTCATCCTGTCATTATTCTATCCTACTGATGTTTAGAATTCTTCTAGTTCAAGAATGTTGAAGAAGGGGTCTATCATTTTCCAAGAGAGTTTTCTTACAGATATCATGCAAGCACTTACAATTTCCAGTAGCTATAAAATCCAAATACCACTTTTTTTTTTTAAATGCCATTTATTTTGACACAGGGCAGCCACCTACCCACCCAGTATATTGATGCCTTAGCCTTTCATATCATGTGCCAACAGTGGCCCAGTTGATCGTATCAACTCCACACGCTTATGTACCTAGAAAGCCTTGTGATCCTTTCCTTTATTAAGCCTCCAACTCTGGTGAATCCTAATGTGTGCATTAGATCTGGTTTGAGGGATGAAAGATCATGATGGGTTAAGCTTGGTCGAAGGATTACAAAAAATAAAGTTAAGGTGAACATTGGGGATTTTGGTGTAAAGGTCTAACATTTGCAAGTTGGTAGCTTCTTCAACTCCTGTTGGTACTCAATGTCGTTGTGCTTTGAAACGTACGCCTTCAAGTGAAACGGTAGTGTCCTAACCATTGGATGGAAGGGACAAACATAATTCCTTATGTACTTTAAAATGCAACCAATATTTGTCATTGTCGCTGTCATGAGACATAATGAATCTGAGATTATATTATAAGACATAAACTTCTCAAGGGCATGTATAGCTGTTGTCAATTCTTTCAGGGTAAAGGCCTTAAAAAGATTAGAATGCTGGTCTTGTGACCTAGGCATCTGTCCATGGGATGCAAACCCATATATTACGAACTTGACTACTGATTTTCTGCATTGGAAGGCTCTAAATTACTTTTTAATTTTTGATTGTTCTATTTCTTTTGTTGGGCTGATGTCAAGATAGGCCTGATTTCGCAGACCCTATACATATGGGAGTTTTGTGCAGTGGGTTGCCCTTTTTCTGTTGTTACTGTTGTATGCACAAAAATCAAGGCCGTGCCATTTTGTTGCATGTCATGGAAATTGAATTGCTGTTTTTTCCTTGACTTATAATCTTGGATGATGAATTCCCTTGCTTTAAATAGAAGGGTTTTTTACATGCACACCCCTGTAAAATTTCCTAATATCATCCATACCCCTATAAGTATCATTATTATATTCATACCCCTACAAAGTTGCTAACCATGTTAGTTATTCCCTTAGGTTAAGTCTCCTTCAGATTTTGAGGAAATATTCATCGAATATTCCCTAACAACCATTAAAGTTAACGGCAAAAAAATGTAAAATTACATTAGTACTCCGTACTCCTATTCATGCTTTTATTTTTTCCCCACTTCTTTCTTCTCCCGCCTCAAACTTATATTCACCTTCTCATTGAAAGTCACGATGGTAGCGGCGAGATCCTTGCCACCACCCAAATGTGCTTGCAACCCCCCAACCTAGCAAGGAAGGGCTGCTTGAGACCATGTGGTACCCAATGCAACCCACCACCTGAAAAGACCCACCCTAATGTTGCTTGACATTCTTGTAGCATGGTGTGACGAACCTTGAGCTTGCCACACATGAGGAGGACGACGAAGTGTCTTGTGGTGTCTCGATCTGTAGGAAGTCAAGCTAAGGTGGTGTGATGGACAAGTTCTGGGGATTCCCACTTCCACCCTACGAATCTCTGGCTTTGAGCTGTAGGTTCTTGTTTGCACTCTTTAAGTTCCCTCCTCCAGTGCCATGGAAATTCTCCCTCCAATGTCCATTGAGATTCGCCCTGTGGGTAGGGTGGAGCATTGGGTTGGGCTTGACTTAAACCTAAGAAAGCCCATTTTATTTTTCGAGCCTTGGTTCGGGTCCATGGCTTGAAATTTTTACTAAATTAAGGCCTAGGCACGGCCTAAGGCCCATGTTTATAGACCTAGGGTCGGGTAGGGTTGGGCCCGATTTTGTTGTTTGGGTTGGGCCTAGAAAAGCTCATTAAAGCCTAAAAAATATATTGGGATCAATTTTCATTGATTTTTAAATAAGACCTACCTACGTCTACTAAAGTTAATTTTTAATTGTTATCTAAGTAAGGCTCAATCAAGTCCATTAATGCCTAATTTAAAGTTGAAATTGGATGGGTATAATCATAATACTTTCAAAATATAGTAATACTTCTCTGATAATCTTACAACTTTATAAATACTATTACGAATAAAATATATTACTATGAACGAAATATAACTCAACTAAGCACGTTATCCTACAACTTTAGGTTATATTCATTTAATAAATGGAACTTTGAAAGAGAAAATTTGTCCTATGAGCAACTTTCTTTTTTTAACCTACAATAATTATTTCGCATTAAACAAACTCAATAAAAATTAGAAAAAAATAAACATATCAAATTTTCAACTAAAATTATACTTTATCTAAATAGTCACCACATCTCAACTATTTGCAAGCAAGATTTTAAAAAATGCGAGGCGGTACCGAGGCGATTTGCCTTCATCGAGGCGAGGCGTAAGCCTCAGGATTTGCATACAAAATATAGAAAATGCGTGGAGTGGCAGGAGCACTGCCGCTGAAGAGTGGAGCACTGTCGCTGGAGCTACGCTCGAGCCTACGTAGGAGCTAGACCTGCACTCGGGCCTGCGTTGCTGGGCTACATTGCGCTGCGCTGGAGCTTGCGCTACGCTGCTGGAGCTGCACTGTGTGGAGCCTGCGCTGTGCTGGAGCTTGAAGCTGGGGCCTACACTGCTGCTGCGTGGAGCGCTGAAGCCTGTGCTGCGCTGGAGCTGCTCGCGCTGTTGGCGCTGGAGCACTGCGTGGAGCGCTGCGCTAGGGCCTGCGCCGTGCTGGAGCTGTTGGCGCTGGAGCACTGCGCTGCGCTGCGTGGAGCATTGAAGCGTTGCGTTAGGACCTACGCTGCGCTGGAGCTACTCGCGCTGCTGGCGTTGGAGCACTATGCTGCACTGTGTGGAGCACTGAAGTGCTGCGGTAGGGCCTACTCTGCGCTTTAGCGCCTCAGCGCCTCTCTAGTGCCTCGGCCACGCCTCGACAAAGCGAGGCGCACGCCTCGCAGACTACAGCTGAGGCTTAAGCCTCGAGGCGAATTTGGCATGCCTCGCCTTGAGGCGCATGCCTCAAGCGCCTCGAGGCACGTTTTTTTAAACGATGTTTGCAATACTTGTTCAAGAATCATGCTTTGAAACTTACGTGTATAAAATTACATGTCACAAAATTAACACACACGTTATTTTTTGTCATATAGGCTCAAATAACAATTGTTACAACTGTAAATATGTTTCCAACATCTTGATTTAGTTGTCTTTCAAATTTTAATCATTTCTGCACACACACGTTGATTTTTTGTCATATAGGCTTAAATAACAATTGTTACAACTGTAAATATGTTTCTAACATCTTAATTTAGTTGTCTTTCAAATTTTAATCATTTTTGTCATTTTTGCACACACACGTTGATTTTTTGTCATATAGGCTTAAATAACAATTATTTTTTGTTCATATAGGCTTATATACAACTGTAAATATGTTTCTAACATCTTGATTTAGTTGTCTTTCAAATTTTAATCATTTCTGTCATTTCTGTCGGCATGCATCGGCATGCCTTCGGCGTGCCTTGAAATGTCATTTTTCGGGCCGTCAAAATCGTCGAAATCTGCCATCTAAAAATGGCCATTTCCACGAGACATGCCCACGAAATGCATACTTACAATTTCATCGGCACAGCGTCGAAATCGGCATTTCGAACCTTGGTTCAGACTGGGATCATGCTGGCTTGACCTAATGCTCCACCCTACCTGTGAGTCTCCCCCTCTAATGCCTTCTGATGCTCCCTTCTGTTGTCAATTGAGATCCACCTTGTAGGTCTCCCTCTCCAATGCCCTTCGATGCCCCTCTCTATTGCACTGTGAGTTCTCCTCATAGATGCCCTATGCCTCTACCTTTGATCTCTTGCTCAAACCCTCCCCCCGGTAATCTCTCTCTTGATCTCACTTTGGCGATGTCCTACCTAACCATTTGCCCCCTTCCTTCTTCTTCCTTTCCCGATCCCTTTGCTACAACCCAATTCCCCTCTTGTCTTGGTGTCATCGGAGCTCTCAAACTCAAAGCCCACAGCTACAACGATTCATGGGTGCTTGATGATGGTGCTAGGGGAATAGAGAACAATGGTGGTTGGAGGTCCCAATTGGATTTTTTTTCCTCTTCTTTGGGGTTCACCATGGCAAGGAGTTAATATTAACCATAATTCAAATTATCCACCACCAAATGTAATGATAAGGGTGTTTATGAGTAACAATACAAGTTTGTAGGGTATGGATGGAATAACAAAGTTTAGAGGAGCATGAATGATATTAGGGAGGTTTACAGGGGCATGAATATAAAAATCATTAAATAAAGTTTATTTCTTTATCTATACTCTTTAAGAATTGTTAAATGTGGATAACTAGTGTTTTGGCCTGTGCTTTACATGTGTGAATATATATGTGCATTAATTGAGTCTCTAAGTTATAGGGTAATATCTTATTATCATTATTATTTTATAATAGTGGTATATGTTTTTATATTGGAGAAATAGGATAAGTTAAATAATTTAGATAGAAAAATTGTGAAAAAATCTTAATACTAGATTGGAGTTAGAAAATGTTTAATGTGCATGTCATATTGATTACAACATAATCAAATTGAAATACATGATTATTCTAAGAAAATGGGGGTTTTACATACACGCCTGAGAAATCTTTTGTAAAGATATGAATACCCATATATAACATGTATTTACTTATGTATCCTTCATATTTACATTATACCCTAAAAATGTCACTTTATTGACATGTGTACTCTGAGTGAAAGATTATACTAAAAATTAAAGGAATTTTATAGGAAAAACCCTTATTTTATTTCTCTATTTCCCAAACATCGTTCTCCTCCCCTGTAACCCTTACTTATTGCCCCTCCTTGTTTGTATCCCTCGCTTGCCACCCCCTCCTCCCTTATAGCCCTTACTTTCTCCTTCCCCATAGTCCCTACCTATGACCCCTACCCTTGCAGCCCCTTCCTCCTTTATAGTTCCTATCCGCTGACCCATTCCTTTATTAGAGTAGTCAAGTTAGAATGGTATCAAAGCTTGATTCCTTTAACTCCCCGCAGGCTTTACCAAAGATCCATCGACCACTACACCAAGCTTGATTCCTTTAACACCCCTTCCAAAAAAAAAACCAATTTAAACATCTTTAAAGCATAAATAGATTCGACATCAAAATCCAACTAACCAAATGCACAAAGATCCAATCTTTGACAAAGGGGCATGTTACTCACATCTAGATCAACGACAAACATATGTATCTATGCACAAAGATTCAGTATCCCACAACACATCGCCAAAACCATTTCTATAGCAACAAAAATCAAATGAGGTGGTCTTATGTAAGAAATGAACAAACCGTAGCTTGAGATGGAGCTCTTGAAATCCCCAATGAGGGAGTTGGTGATGAATGTCTTGTGGTAGATGAGAGGTTGGGGGGGGTGTGTGTGTGTGTGAAGGTTGAGGGTTTGATGGGGTGGGCTTAGGTTTGGGGTTGAGATTGAGGTTGTTAGAATCATAGTGGCCCCATTAACAATATGGAATAGAGCAAGATTTTAAATGTCGATATCTATATCTTATTGACAAGTTGAAAAAGGGATATATCATGGATGTATCGTTGATATTGATGAATTTTGGGGAAATCGCTAAAAAATGCCTAAAATATTATAAATTTGATGGAAATTAACATTTTAATAACTAGTACATCATGAAAAAATGCTTAGAAGACGAAATTATAAATTTTGAATGGAAACATAATAGAAATGCACTAGTCGCATATTGACAAAGTCATATATTGAAAAGAAAGTGTACATAACATAATAATAATTGAAAAATGTTCATATTAATGCTACTTACCAGAAGAAATGAAATATCAATAGTGTCAGAATATTAGTAGACAACACCAAGCATGGAAGCACCAGCCAATGGCACCAAATCAATACTAGGTTGAGCTTCGACCTGGCTCGATACCTCTCATTTGATTATCTTCCTCTATTTGTAGTACTCTAACATATTAACAATATGAGTCCTACGCCATGTAGCTGTATCGAGTATTATATTTATTGATGTATCCTTGATAGTCTTCATCACTGCAATATATAAGTATTTCATGACATGGATATCGACTGTGACTGTCGGACGAGCTGCTCCTGCTTCTAGTTTTAGATCTACCTTGAGTAGTCTCATCTCGACGTGAGTCGGCAAATGTGAGTTGTACAGAGTAGGGGACAAGAAAAGAAATAAAAAGAATGCGTGTCTATGTGAGTTGCATAAGTAGATAAAGATATGTGACTGGCATACCCCATATCATTTACATATCACCACTTGAAGGGAAAAATTGAACTACAGTACTTCGTTTTTAGCGATATATTGCCAATATCCCTCGATATCGGTGATATATTGACCGATATCTTGGAAAATGATATGGCACATGATGTCGATATGCTTCAAACCTTGGAATCGAGGGATGGCAATGGCACGTCAAGTGGTGTTCACAATGCGAACACATTGCCAAGCAATGATTGCTGGCGGTATGGAAGGGTTGGCAGAGTTGAACCTTGTTTTGGGTACATTGTCATGGGAAAGGAGAAGCAAAAGAAAGAGAGAAGTAGAGACATTGAAGATGTTGGAGTGGCTCTGGCAAGGTCATTGGAGAAGAGAGCATAGAGGCGGAGGTCGGTTGTGTGAGACAAGGATGTGGTAAGAGATGCATGAGGTCGTGGATGCCAATGTCGCTGGAGTGCAAGGGTAGGGGTTGCTAGAACTCGTGTTGAGATTATGGTTTAGCAATATGTCACTAGAGAGCACCATCGATCGTTGATCTAAATGTTGCTTTTGCTTTCTTGTGGGGAGAGAGGGGAGATGTATTATCATCTTTTGGAAGTAGAGTGAGGGCTGATAGGCAGCGGTGAGGTCGAACAACCAAAGGTGATGCATGAAGGTGTTGATGTCATCAAGAACAGCATAGAGGGAAGCTTGGAAGGTGGCAGTGGAATAGGAAGGAGACGAGAAGGAGAGGTGGAGGGAAGGGAGGGGCAAGAGGAGGAGAGGTGGAGGAGGTTGTTGCCTTGTTGGTTAGAGAGAGGAAAAAAAGGCTTATATGCAAAAAAAAAAAATTATACCAAATAATTCATGAGGGCATGGGAGTAAGCAAATAGATGTTTTTGGGTGTGCATACATAATTACAGGTTATACAAGGGTGTTTACGTCTTTGTGAAAGACTTTAGGGGTATATATGTAAAAATCCCTCAAAATTTTGGCATTTGAAGTATACAAATGCGCTTCCAATACCAATAGAGTTAAATTTGATATGGTAATTTCTAATATTGCAAGTGTGAAAGATGCCTTAGAAAATGTTTGTGGGTTTGACACTTGAATTTAAATTTTAGAAATATATAGAAGCTGAATAAAGTTGTAACATTTTTCGGACTATTTACATGCTTGTCTTAAAATTGATATTTATACATAAAATGGGAAAACATTATAATTAACTTTTTATTTGGGATGTGCCCATGAGTGGTGTGATTTTGAATACCTGTGATCAGGCTAATCAGTTGCTACCGATACAATCTTTTAAAAATTTATAGGTGCATACTAAATACCTATAAGAAAAATTTAAGGTATATTTATAGATCCACTACACTGGGAATCAACCTTTAAATGTTGAATTTTAACTTTTCAGGAAAAAGATCGTACTTTTTGGTTGAATAAGGACAAACATTTACTTGCCATTCTTTGTCATTTTGTTTCGAGAAATAATGTTGTGGATGGTCACTAAATGTATGTGACCATCCTTTCCTCGTCAAAAGAGGAATATTCTCAATGTATTTATAATACACACTTGTAGGCATCTTTGGACTTCAACATGATGTTAATGAAACACTTTTTAGCAATATTTCACATTGACATGATGTACATTAGCCTAATTTTTTTTTTTTTGAAAGAGGAAAGGGCAGTTATCCACAGTGATAACTATCCAAGTATATTAAATAGAGAATCAAAAGCCTCCGTCAATACAAAGGGCGAACCCCAAGGTCCCCCACTCAAAGAGATCCACTCCAAAGATTAAATAAAGAAAATACAGACTCCACAAAATTCTTCACATACAGCCTTTGACCTCTGAATATCACAGCATTCCTGCCCAACCAAATGTCCCATAACACTGCTAATGGCCTGATCCTCTCCTTCTTCGTACATAAGACAACCTGTCCAACATCACCCCTTCCACCTTCGAAACTGTGCTAAAACTCCTCAAAAGAGCGGCAATTCCACCACTCTGCTCCCACCCGGCTCCATATTTGCATCACAAAAGAGCAAGTGAAAAAAGGTGGTCAATTTCCTCCTCCCCACCTCCACACAAAGGGCAAACCTTACTCTCTCTAGGAGCCCACCTCGCCTTCCAAACCTTTGTCACAAGTCTCCTCCGCCTAAGCAGCCAGACAAATATCTTGACCTTTGAAGGACATGCAGCCTTTCAAATCTGTCTGCAATCCCTCACCAGATCCAAGTCACCTGTGGGGTCTCCACTGGACAATCTCCTGTAGGCAGCCCCCACCGAAAAATCACCTTCATCCCAGCCATACATATCAGTACCGGACGCCATTTGCAGCCCTTCTAGCTCTTCAAGCAGTCTTTGGAAATCATGAACTCTCGCATCTGAGAGATTTCCTACAAAATACGGGCACCACCCACTTTCCCACACCTCGGCCACTGACGCTTCTTTGCTCTGGGACAAAGCAAACAACCTCGGATATCTTCCAGCAAGCACACTATTCTCGGTCCAATCATCCAGCCAGAACTTGAAAATCTCCCCTGTTCCCACCACCGGAACAAAACAGTTCTGCACCTTAGGAGCCATCGCCAACAAACCTTTCAAGAAATGCGAAGCATCCCTCGGTGGGGATATCAGAAGATCCCACTGCACCGGGCCACCATAAGCCATCTCGAATACCTTGCCCACCAAATCCTCCTTGCACTCCAAGAGGATCCCCACCCCCCCACCCACTTCACCAACAGGCTATCATTAGACCTCCCCAGGTCCCTCACCCCCAGTGCCCCCTCCTCCATCGGTTTGCAAACCTCCTCTCATGCTACAAACCTGGCACCAGGTCCACTTGTCCCTTAGTTGGATCAGAAAAAATTTCTCATAAGTCTCTCTATTCTTAAAATAGCCTGCCTGGGCATCTTCAGGACAGACGTGAAATACAATGGCATTGCTGCCAGAACAACCTTGAGCAAGATCAACCTTCCACCCCTAGACAAAAGCTTGGACGCCCATCCTGCCAATCTCCCCTCCAGCCTCTCCACCAGGGGAGCCCAGTCTCGCCAAAACCCTGCCATCTGTCAATAGTAAACCCAAAAATCTGATCGGAAGCTTCACCTACTCTGTTTCAAGACTCAAGCTACACCCCCTCGCCTTTGCCTCCATCAAATTGAAGGAGACAAAATTGGATTTAGATAGGTTGATCTGCAGCCCTGAGGCCTCACCAAACTAGAAGAGTAAAATCCGCATTCTCCTGGCTTCTGCTTCCCTACCTTCAATGAAGAAAATCGTATCATCCGCATACTGTAGTAACGGGATACCCGTCCTGTCCCTCAGAGAGAAACCCTTCACCAAGTTCCTCTCACACGACCTCTTAGCCGCCCTCGCAAGTACATCCGCTGCAATAACAAAGAGCATCGGGGCCAGAGGACACCCTTGCCTCACCCCCCTCCTCTGCTAAATCCAACCCCCTGCCGGGTTTCCATTGATAAGAACCGAGAAAGACGTCATGGTGACATATCTCTTCATCCAGTCAATCCACACCGACGGGAAGCCCCTCTTCGCCAAGGATGCCCAAAGAAACGACCACTGAACCGAGTCAAAAGTCTTGTTGAAATCAACTTTTCACAAGAAGGCCTTCTTCTTATTTCTCTTCCAAGACGACATGATCTCCGAGGCCAACACATAACCTTCCAAAATATTCCTGCTAGGGACGAAAGCCGTCTGCACAGGGTCTACAATCCCAGCCAGGGTCCTCCTCAATCTATTCGCCAGGAGCTTCGCCACAATCAGGTAGATAGCATTCGAGAGGGCTATCGGTCTGTACTCCTGGATCTCCTCAGCACCCTCCTTCTTTGGCAACAGGAACATGTAGAACTTGTTCAACCTGTTGAAGCCCGAGTTACCAGCTCTAAACTCCTGCACGACCTGCATCACATCCTCCACCACCGGTCAGAACTCCTTATAGAAGGCAACCGGAAAACCATTCGGACCTGGACAACCATCAGCATTCAGCCCCCAGACTGCCCTGTGGACCTCATCCTCCTCAAATGGACCTGTCAAGAAACCGGCATCTGCATCCCCGATCCGTGGTATCTCAGACCCCAACCATCTCCACCTTCTCCCATGACGTCTCCCGGTAAACTCTCTGAAATACTTCGCAGCTGCCCCCCCACTGCCTCTCTTCCCATAAACTCCTCTCCATCCACTACCAATCTGTCAATCCAGTTCCTCCTCCTTCCTGATGCAGCCATATGAAAAAATCGAGTGTTAGAGTCGCCTTCCTTTAGCCATCTCTGTCTGGATCTCACTTTCCACTCTATCTCCACCTTTCGATCTTCCTCTTAATCACTTGTAGCTGCCTCGCTCTGTTGACCCTGTTAGCGTCAGAAATGAGACCAACATCCTCCACCATGTCCAGTCGTGTAATCTCACCGAGAACTTCCTCTCTCCTCCCACGTTCATCCCTAATCTGCTTCTTATGGATCTTCAGGAAAGATCTCAAGTCCTGCAGCTTAGCTTCCAATCTGACAGCCGCTGAGCCATCCACATGAACTGACCTCCACCGCTCCTCTACCAACCCCCTGAACCCCTCTTCGAGGAGCCTTGCTCGGTCGAACTTAAAATAAGTACCATGCCTCCAGTCTTCATTCGTCATCCACAACAAGGGAGTGTGGTCCGAGAACGGTCGCTCCATGGGTCTAACCTCCGCCATAGGGAACAGCTCAGCCAACATCGTCGAGGTGAAAAATCTATCGATCCGGGATCGCTGTCCTCCAGAGCTCTTCCAAGTGAAATAACAGGACGAGGGTGGCATGTCAACCAGCCCCTGCTCCGCAATAAAGCTCGCAAACGCTTCAGAACCTTGGTCCACTCCCTCACGACCATCCGGTCTGTCCTCTACCAGCAAAGTGACATTAAAATCACCACCTATCAACCAAGGCATCTCCTGAAAAGCTGCCGCAACCTGGTTCAGATTCTTCCACAAAGCATGCCTCCTCCAACCCTCCGTCGGGCCATAAACCGAAGAGAAGAGCAAACACGTATTGTCCCGGCGCCTCTGTAACCTGACAGTGACAACATGAGATCCCACCAACGAGTCCAACAAGGAGAAAGCATCATCCTTCCATCCCACCACAATTTCGCCCGCACTTCCGACCGCATCCAGGGCCAAGAACCCCCCAAAACCACTTCCTCCCACCTCCCTCCATAGCTTCTCATCACAGCTCCCCCACTTCATCTCCTGGAGAAAGACCACGTCAGGGCCCCACCTCTGAAAATACCCCTGCAGAGCCACCCACCCTGAGGGGTCATTCAAGCGCCTCACATTCCACGATAGGACCTTAGTCATGTAGAACCCTGGGAAACTCCTTGCATCAACCGCCTGAACCTCATCTCCACAACCACCTCATCCACCTCTCCCTCCTCCAACTCCACACACCGACCAGGCGATCCCCTCGCATCTTCGCCCCCCGGTCCACCCTGCCTCGCAATCACCCCCCTGTCCACAGCCAGCTCCTGCGCCCCCCTGTGACAAAACCTCCTCTACAGGCAGCACCACCGCCGCCTCAGCCCCTCTCGCCTCCACTGCGTCCTTCACCGCCCCAGCCTCTCCACCAACTACCA
The DNA here is from genome assembly GCA_037157565.1 of Thalassia testudinum. Classification (NCBI taxonomy): domain Eukaryota; kingdom Viridiplantae; phylum Streptophyta; class Magnoliopsida; order Alismatales; family Hydrocharitaceae; genus Thalassia; species Thalassia testudinum. The sequence goes on from JAZHRO010000012.1 coordinate 90,163,373, forward strand.
CCACCCGCTGCCCCTCCTCGTCACCAGAAACGCTCAAGATGGCCCTCGCCCTGCCCCTGCCCGCTGCCAGGCTCACCATTGACACCTCGCCAAGCCCTCCGGACGGCGAGGCGACGCTCATCTCCTCCCGTCTCCGTCGTAGATTCTCCCCAACCCCGGTCCTAGTTGGAGCCGTCACAGCGCACCCTCTCCGATAGGACCACCTCGGCCTGTAGTTAAGCCGCTGCGGCACAGGCATCCTCGGTTTCCACCTCCGCGCGTGACCCACCTCGCCAACCACACCGCATCCCTTCACCCAGTCTGGTCTGTCGAGGGCATGTTGCGGGCCTCCAGTTGCAGCACCCAAACCGCCAGCTTCATTGAAACGAAGCGTCGGATCCACCCGCGAGGCGAGGTTCGAATCGACAGCTCCATCGGGTCCACCGCCTCCCTTAATCGGGTCCAACCCGCCCGACCCAGGTCCATCGCATCCGCACTCCACAAGAGTCGGGGACTCCTTAGCGAAGTCCTCCCTCAGTGTCGTGGATTCCTCCACAATCTCCTCCGCAAGTCCCTCACCAGCCTCCGAGATCCTCGCCCATTCACCTTCCCCAGATCGCGCCTCAGGGATCGCCCTGGGAATCACATTAGCCTAAAATTTTATTATGCGGAAAGTACAAAGATCAAATATTCAACAATGTAAAAGGACCATCTTTTCCTTTAATAAAAAGGACCATCTTTTAAAGATGTGACTTAGATTTTAGGTAATATGTAGTTTATTCTTTATAGGCCAGATAGTTATTAGAGATGCATCTCTGAAATTTTGTATTCAAGGCTTCAAATGAATAGAATTTATAAAAATGCAACAAAGGGAAAAAAAACTGTAATCCAATAAAAGGCTAAAACAAGGATAAAAACAATGCCCCTCAGGATATTCAACCATTGGATCCTTCTTTAGCAGAAGGCCTTCTTGAACATGCCATCTTCACCAAACCATTATCAGTATAATGTTAAGATGTATCCATTTCTGTAGTAGAACCGTAGATATGCTGCAGTACTCCCCCGAAGAGCATGTTCATGGGTTATATGATATATTAAGATACTGAATAGGTATTGACGTGTGATGTTTGTTGCATTACAAGCATGTGAATCCTTTTTGGAATGCAATTATATTCAAAGATGAAACATTCTAGGATGTGAATATTTTTTAGACCAGTGATTCGCTGTGTTTGTCAGCTTTGCAGTTACTTTTAACGAGAAGGTCACCCGCACTGTGAGGCAGTTCTCTCCTCATTTAGCTGCAAAATTGAGGCCACCAATAACGTAAGTGGAGATGTCATTTTTTGGTGATTGTGTATCTTTTTCATGGGTTTATTAGTGGAATACTGGGTATTATGTGCCATGGTATTTTAGGCCTGTTATTCGTGGGAGGTCATCTGTCAAAAGAGCTATCCATATATGTGGCCGGCCTCGCTGGGTGTTTGTGCTGATGTTTTCTGCGGGTAATTGGAGTGTTGGTGTTGTATTAAATTTGATTAATTGGGATGCAGTAGAAAACTGTAGCACTTTGTTGTTATTTTTGTCTGACTATGTATGACTTCCTATCTTCAGCCAGCTGCATCTTGTGGTTTACATCATGTAATCTTCTCACTGTTCTGTGGGCGCTTCTCATCGGCCTTCTTGGTAATTATAAACAATGTACCTCAGTATCTGCCTCCCTATACATTGTTGTTTTTTACTTCCATCTTTTCATCAGTTTTGACACATGATTTCTTTTTCTTGTTTCTCAAGCAACACTACTACATGCAAGCTTTAGAACACCGAACCTGAAAGCACGTCTGAACACATTCCGTGAAGAGTTTCGTGCAGTTTGGCGCAATTACAGTGAATTGTAACCAGCTCAGGTGCTGATGTGAGTTCTTCCAAACTATATACCTACGACTTATCTCAGATAATCCAATTCAAGATGTTTGTTATGCTTTGGTTTCTATCCTTTTTTTTTTTCAATATTCTTTTCTTGTGGAGTATCAAGAAAAGTTATTTAGCATTTGATTTAAGTCATCTATTCTGCATTTATTGTGTTCTTAGTGATGAGAGTTTTAGCCTCCTATCATTGACTTTGATTTGGGAAGTTGTAAGTACCAAAATGTACCTTTTTTTGGCAAGAATTGAGACTCTGGCTTTCTCTGAAGTGTATTAAATTGTACTTTACTATTGTGGGGTGTGATGAAGAACATTTCTTTTATTGTCATCCAAAATCAAACCTGAATCAAGCCCTTTCTGAACCAAAAGAAAGAGTTTGTACATGAATTCTTTGCCTTCAGATGCTCTTGACATAAATGTACTTATATCTGAATAAGTAAGGTCATGGCTGACACTTTTCTTCCAATATTTCTTTGGTTTCTTCTGATTTTCTTTTCACAAGGCTCATTTTTTAACTTCTCGCACTTTCTTATTGGGGCATGGATTAGCATTCTTGACAGACACCCAGACCCCTAGCTTTTTCATGTATTTTCTCTTTATATTGGTGCCACTCCAATTTTTTCTCGTAACCTCATATTTTTTTGTGATACCATATATTTCTCGTAGCATCTTTTCCCACCATATATATCCTCTTTTCATGCCTACAATTAGTTGGAAGTAATTGTGTAATTGTCGCTTCCTTGGAGGTCTCAGCTGCAGAGGGTAAGACCCAAACATGCATCCATACTAAGCTGCATGGGAATGGTTATCAATTCCATTTTTAGGAGGATAAATGGATTGTAGATGGCATCATTACTTTGTGATATCTCTTACACTAGGTTGAAGTGCTCAACCAATGCTCTGTGGTTGTGGAGGTGCCAAAACAATGGCAGGCATTTTTGAATCTTGGAAGCCACAACTTGCTCTCAACCCTCACAGGCTGAGTTTAGGAGTTTCCAGACCTCTTCTTTGGATGTCTAAACATCGTACATGCCATGGATGAGGGTAAGCTGACAAAAGGCTGTTGAATAGTGGGCATTTAGAATGTCTGAAGTGTCAAGGGCAAGAAAATAAAAGTAGCTACGGATATACCTTTGGGTTGCTTTAGAGGGACAGACAATCAACAACCTTGGTTTATATGGTTGGATTTCAATAATGCATGATGCCCCACTTGCAACTTGTGGAGGGAAAATGCTACAAGTAATTGGATCTTTTAGTTTTGAAAAAAAATTGGACCATGTTGGCATAGTACTCTAGTTATCCTTTTCCTTATAGTTTTGGATTGTTCTATTATTTATTTTGTCCTCCTGATCTTATGTTGCAATCTACCTAACACCTCTCTCTATGTAAAGAGTTGTATGGTTTCATTTGAAAAATAAGATTATTTATTTTCTCCGACTTTGTATCAGAGTGGCGATGCTAGATCGGTGCTCCGGTATCCCACCTTCACTAGCCTTCGAAAGCTGTCCACCCTAACCCTATATCTCCCCATCAATCTCCTCCCAGCAGGTTGTCGCTGACAAGGGCCCCTACCAAGCCGTCGCTACTACCTAGGAGGGCTTGCGTAGCCCTCAACAGGGATTGTGCGCGTTGCCCAGGAGGGTAGTGTCGCCCCTAGTACCCCTACGTGCGCCTGGTGGGGGGGTGCTGTCATTTCAGTTGCTGTGGGTGGTGGTTGTTGTTGGCGGCTAGATCTTACCGATGAGGGGGAGTAACACCCCTTAGGAGCGGTGTTAGGGTCTTTCCCATACCCTAACATGCGCTAAGTATTGATCTAAGGGGTGCTTGTGACTCTTGCGATGTTATCAAGGATCTCTAGATCTTAGATTTCATGATCAACACATCACGTTCTCTCTAATTTCTGAGTTTTCTAAATCTGAATATTGGTTTCAGATAGCGTTCGTGGCATCTTGTTGCAGTCCCAAGGCACGCTAGCCTTTTCAAGCTCTTTGGAGGTGTCATCGGTTATCGCTATGGACATCGGGAGTTACAAACCTCTCTTCTTTGTTCCTATCGTCAAGTTAAATGAGACAAACTATGCTAGATGATCTCAGACGTTCCTCATGATTATCAAAGGACATGATAAGGAATGCATCTTGATGGAGTTGGAGCCATAAGACAAGATAGGGAAAAATGCCATGTGGGAGAAAGATAATGCAATGATCCATGCTTGGATCATGAATTCTGTGGAGCCTTGGATTGGAGATGGGATCATATACTACAAGATGACCAAGGAAATGTAGGATTCTCTGCATGACACGTATTATCAGAAGAAGAATTCCAGCAAAGTGTTTGAGATCCACCATGCCATTGGTGGTTTGAAGCAAGAGGGCCTGTCATTGTCCCAATATTATGCTGCTTTGAAGGGGCTCCTAGAGAAGTATAGTGCCTATCGTCCTATCTGCACCTGTGCCACACAAAGGATGCACAGGAAGGAGTATGTAGTCCGGTTCCTGGATGGACTTGAACCAAATTATAAGGCTACAAGGTCCCAGATCCTAACTCTTGCTGAGCTTCCATCACTTGAGGAAGCATATAATTAGGTGAGTAGGGTGGTTGTTAAACCACCCCTGTCAAATGTTGGACATACTCTTGCCTCAGTGGTTGCTGCATGTAGTGGACGTGGTGCTCCATCTACAAGGGGGAGATGACATAGTGGTCAGGGCACGACTGGCAAACCCTGCACCATATGCTTGCACTGTGGCAAGGTTGGTTACTCAGAGGCTTCCTGCTGGTCGAAGCATGATAAACCTCCTATGGCCAACCAAGCTATCTCTTATGAGGAGGCAAGCGACATGGTGTTACGTGTTACTATGATGCTGTTGTCCAATGTCTCGCCTAGTTGACCCAGGAGACTACTACCACCACTAATATTGCTGCATTGGCCTCCTAAGGTATAGCTCCTGCTTATATCTCTGGTAGTGGTATTTCTGACAACGCCTTATGGTTAGTAAACTTAGGAGTCTCTTAGCATCTAAGTGGGTGATCAAACATGCTTTAGACAGGTTCAGACTGTTCCTTCCGGTAGATTTGTTTAGGTGGCTGATGGTAGACGGTGCAGAGTACATGGTAGAGGAGATGTGATAGTGACTCATTCACTAAGTCTGCCTAATGTTCTTTATGTTTTTGATTTTTCGATTAGTCTTTTGTTAGCAGAATCACAAAAGACTTGCATTGTTGCGTTATCTTATATGAGTTGAGTTATATTTTTCAGGACAAACTTACGAAGAGGACGATTGGAGGCAGACATGAGGAGGGGGTATCGCTTGATCCTGACTCCTTTTGCTGCTATGTGTCAAGACGATTGCTTTTAGTGCTGATACAGCTCTTCAGTGGCACCATCGTCTTAGGCATCTTTCATTAGATAGGATACGACGTGTCATCCCTTATAGATCGCCTATCACTGAGATTTTGTGTGATGCATGTTAGTTGGGAAAGCATCACGGAGCTAGTCTTCCTTCTAGTTCTTCTCAGAGTTCTATTGCGATTTTTGATTTATTGCATATGGATGTATGGAGTCTTGGTAGAGTGTTAGACTTGGTCATGATTCTATTTGCTTATTGTGGATGATTTTTTGAGGATGTCATGGTTATTTCTATTAAAGAATAAATCAGATGTTGGGTTTGTGATTCAGACATTTATTTAGGAAATAAAGATCCAATTTTCTGATATTGTGAAAATTGTACGAGAGTTTTGTACAACCAAGTTAGAATCTTTTTACAGATCTCTTGGGATTGTTCACTAGACATCGTACCTCCATACTTCGCAGCAGAATAGCGTAGTTGAGAGGAAATACCGTTGTGTATTAGATGTGGCTAGAACATTACTTATTTAGCATAATGTGCCATAGGTTTACTGGGGAGATGCTAAGTTAACTACATGCCATTTTATTAATAGGTTGCCTAACTTTGCTATTTAGGAACAGGTTCCATGGCAGGTCCTTTATCCAAAGAAAGAACTGCTTACTGTACTACCTCATGTTTTTGGTTGTGCAACCTTTATCCATGTTTTAGGACTTAGCAGAGATAAGCCAGTTCTTAGAGTAGTGAAGTGTCTTTTTGCGATACAGTAGCACCCAGAAAGGATATAAATGTTATGACCCATAAGGCAAGAAATATTATGTGATTGCAGATGCCACTTTCCACGAGCTTATTCCATACTTCTTTATAAATGGTCATCAGGTGATGTTTAAGGGAGGTTCAGTCCTTATGCCTGTTCTATCAGTTACCTTGGAGGAGATTCCTATTACACACAGTGAGGATACCATTACTACAGAGACTCCTATAAGGCAGGAGGTAGAGATTATTCATGTATAATTATGTGATTGCAGATGTCACTTTCCACAAGCTTATTTCATACTTCTCTTTAAATGGTCATCAGGTGATGTTTAAGGGAGGTTCAGTCCCTATGCCTGTTCTATTAGTTACCTTGGAGGAGATTCTTATTACACACAGTAAGGATACCACTACTACAGAGACTCCTACAAGGCAGGAGGTAGAGATTACTCATGTATACAGGTTACCTGTTACATACAGATAGTATACATGGCGTCAAGAACACACATGCCCACTACCTCAGCCACCTATCTCCTCTCGTTAGGTACATGTTGATACTGACATGAGTTGTCTTAATGGTAATTGTGCAGGTTCTTCTGATGAGTCTACTTCCACTATTGAGCAGCAGGTTACACCTCCTATTGACATTGAGCCTATAGAGGAGGATCTTGACCTTTCGATTGCTGTTCAGAAGGCTCCTCACGCCGGTGCTCACTACCATACTGCTAACCTTGGGAGATCGTTTGCTATGTTCACTGCTGCTTTTTCTGCGACACAGATTCCTATGTCCTATCAGCAAGCCATGTTGGATCCAAAGTGGTGTTAGGCTATGGACGATGAGATGGTTACTCTATGCTCCAAAGGACGTGGGAACTGATTACTCTGTTTAGTCATGCCAAGATAGTGGGTGTCGTTGGGTCTTCGCTTTCAAGTACAACCCAGATGGTATTATATCTCGCTACAAGGTGAGGTTGGTAGCAAAGGGATTTACCTAGACATATGGGGTAGATTTCTTTGATATCTTCTCTCTTGTAGCACAGCTTCCTATTGTTTGCATTTTACTATCTATTGCTGCTCACTATGACTGGTCTCTTTATTAGTCAGATGTAAAGAACGCCTTTTTATTTGGAGATCTTCAGGAGGAGGTTTACATGTAACAATCTCTTGGATTTGAGACTCAAGGGGAGTGTGTATGTAGACTGAAGAAGGTCATATATGGCTTGAAGCAGAGCTCGAGGACTTGGTTCCAAAAATTATCAGAGGAGATACAAACCATGAGGCTTGTGAGGTCTTCTACTGATCATTCACTCTTGTTAAGAACTCAGGAGTTGTGGCACTCTGTCTATGTTAATGATCTCATCCTTATTGGGGACGACATTGCTGGGATAGCTAAGGTGAAGAAGTTGGCTGAAGCCTTTGTGATGAAGGATCTGGGTGAACTCAGATATTTCCTTGGCATTGAGGTGGCATACGGCAAAAAAGGTATTGTCCGTAGTCAGTGCAAGTATGCTTTTGATGTGTTGCAGGAGACAGGGATGATGGGGTTTAAGTCTACTAATATACCTATAGATCTTAAAGGACATCTTTATGATACAGAGTCTTCGCCTATAGATAGTAGATCTTATAGGCAAATTGGTTGGTAAACTATTATATTTTACTATTACACGTCCTGATCTCCCTCTTGCAGTGGGAAAACTTAGTTCATGGACAAACCAACCAAGCAGCATTAGGGTGTTGCTATGCAGGTACTTAGATACGTGAAGAAACACATGGCAGAGGTATTCTATTTCAGAAGGATACATCTATGAGTATTGTTGGCTATTCTGATGCTGACTATGCTGGTTGCATGGCAGATAGAAAGTCGACAACTGATTTTTGCACTTATGTGGCAAGCAATCTTGTGACCTAGAAGAGTAAGAAGCAACAGGTGATATCCAGGCCCAGTGTAGAGTCAGAATACAATGCTATGGCATAGACATCTACAGAGATATTCTAGGTCAGATCAATGTTACGGGTTCTACATATCCAGGTAGAGGGACTAATGGAGATGAGATGTGATAATTGTGCTGCTATTTACATTGAAAACAATCCAATGTTCTATGAACACACGAAGTATATTAAGGTTCATTGTCATTACACTAGAGACTTGATACAACGTGGGATTATCTCTGTTACATCAGTTGCTTTTGAAAATCAGATTGTAAATATATTCATGAAGCCTCTTCCTAGATCCACATTTGACATATGTTGTTCTAAGTTGAGCATTATTGATATATATACTCTAGTTTGAGGGGAAGTGTTGGCATAGAACTCTAGCTATCCTTTTCCTTATAATTTTGGATTATTCTATTATTTATCGTGTCCTCCTGGATTTATGTTATAATCTACCCAACAACTCTCTGTATAAAGAGGTGTAGGATTTTATTTGAGAAATAAGATTATTCATTGATATGAAGTCACCATTAGTTCATGAAATCATAGTAGTATAACAGTGTGTGATTAGTAAGATTTAACTTATTAAGGGTCAGTGAGTTGTCTCGATCCCATGGAATGTGTATAAGACGAACAAAGCTTTGTAGGTTTTTTTTGGAAAAGAACAAAACTCTGTAGTTCTGGTAAAAGGCATGTTGGAATTGCATATCTGAAGGCCATTATAAAAGAAGGTGATGCAAACGTTAATGATCACAAACCGTAAAGAACTGGTCCATGCAGGCCAATAAATTGCCGGTGATGTGTTGAACGGTTTACCTGCTGTGCGCCTATCCTGTACTTGCTATCTTTAGCTTTTTCTTGATGCTTATTTCCGTTCTATGGTGCACAGGGCTACCGCAGATAGTAATTGAAACCATATGTTATTTGCATTTCTCCCCTAAGCGCAATTCTTTTCAAGACACATACATGATTCATGTGAATATCCTTGTGAAACTATGAAAATTTGATTTTTCAGTTTGCTAACAAAATGTCTATTTTCCTGGGGTTTGTTTTTCCTGTAGGATTACTTCGATTCTGAAGCTAAAGCTGAAACCTGCAGTTTTCTGCAACATGGGCTGATTATTCTTCTCAAAGCTTTTGGGCTGCTCGTTGTCCAGAAGGTCTATGCTTCTTGTGTAAATAAGGTGACAGATCTTTGAATGTAAAAGTTAGTTTTAATTCCATACTCTGGAAGATGAGCATGATGAAGATGATGTTAGAGCACCTCTGTAGTTCATACGTATCTTGCTTGGCTTCCGGCTATGGAGATGGCGATTGGCGAATTCCTTCCAAGTGAAGAATTTGGTGGAAATTCTCTTGAAAACACCTTTTCACTCTTGTTGCTTGACGTGCTGGTTTCCTGTGATGTGACCCACTGTCGTTTGTCTTCAGTGTCTTTGTTTTTATTTTTCCTAAAATACGCCCTGTTAAGCTATACACCACTGATGTTGGTTTGGTCAGTTAAACAGGGATTCGTGGTTGTCAATTCGGTGGGAATGATGAGACGTGTTAGTGAAGGAATTTCTGAATAGTGGAGAATCTTTTATGGTTCGAAAGTGACGTACGAGTCTATATAAAAGTCAGGCATGTTAAGACTTCCCGTCTTTCCACTACACTGCGGGTGAAGTTGGAACAATGAGCACTCCCGACTTTAGTAGGAAGGGGCTTAGGTTTGAGTTTCCATCTTGCATTATCAGGAGGGTTGCTGTGCAAGATTCAACTTGCCTGTATGGGATCTTGATCACAAAAGAAAAGTTAGAACCTGGAAGGACGGTGGTTGTTATCATGTTGGTTACGATCCCAATAAACGCCCAAATCACAGACAGAGGGGGAGAGCCATTAAGTAAGGTGCTTGTTGACCGTAGAGCAATTCATGGGGAGTAAAATCCTATTGAGTTGTTGAAGTGCAATGAGGAAAGAAAAGGTGCGGACGGTTTTTGTTGCCTTTTATTCCGTTTGTTTGGCTTTCCCACAACATTTGTTTAGTTGAGAGCTAACCACCCAGGTTATCCTGTTGGAGGTCATCTTCTACGATGTCAATTAGTTCAGACTTGCGATTTCCATTCTCGATTGCATTCTTCTCTATTACAACTTTGTAAAGTTTTAGAATAAGAAATATCTCAATCATGTCTATTACAATAAATATCACATTCTAAGTTACCACTTATCTTCCTATTTTTTAAAAAAATCCAACACTTGTGCCGTCGTACAACTAAATGTCATAAAATTAAATATTTGGCCTATTAATTTATATTTATTCTTGTAAAAAGAAACTTGTGTTCAATTCAACTTATCCTACTAAAAGTAAATGCTTTGCTCCATCATTATTTTGCAACGGTTGCGTGGATCAAAATTGTCACGGCATTAACAATTGAATGATCTTGTGTTTACTTGTTCTCAGCAAACATGCTTGCTAAGTGGAAGATATGGAGAGAGTATTCATGAATCGAACGCCACATGCCATTTGTCAGTTAAGATGTAAAAATTTTGAAATCGAAACACACCCTTTGGAAGGAGAATGCTTATTTACATAAATAATGCCACTATATACATCTCATCTTGTATTAGATGATCTTATCTCTTTTATCCATCTTCTCTCTTTTTGGTAGACTTGCCACCTTTTGTGTCCTGCTATGTGAATATCGCATTGGATATTGACCTGTTGTAGCAATGGAAGTGCAAAATTGAGATGGAGAGTAGGAGGTAAAGGGCATACCTAAGAAGGGAGTTTCTTTGAAGGAAATGTGGATTTTAATGAGGAGGGGCTTTGTCAATGGAAGGAGGAGGTTGAGGAATGGTGTTGGAGGTGAAGGGAAAGAGGGGACTAGGTGTAGTGGAACCACTGGGGGGAGTAGAGGAAGTAGTTGTCATGGTTTCGCATTTCCTTTGTTATCTTGGACACCACCTCCTCTACCATAGCTCTACCACCTTCTTTAGGTAACAACTCACCACCTTCAACCACTTATATGCCTTACCTCTTGTCGTATCTACAACTAGACATAAGCCACCTCAACATTACTTGTAAGCACATATAGTCCACCCCCTTCGCTATAGCTTTGTTGCCTTCTTCACCAACTTGCTTGTAACCCACAACTAGATATGAAACACACTCCTCCACAACTCCGTCACCTTCTTTGGTCATTTGCTCACCACCTACAACCACATGCATGCACTCCCCTTCACCACCTTCTCTGATAATCTGTTAATCACTTCCCTAGCAATTTGCTTATATTTGAAATCATATGCACTTGTTCATTGCATGTTGCAATTTCCATCACACTTTAATCACCTTCAATCTTCATCATCAACTCATAACCTGTCGACATCGTAGTCTCATTACTTACCTATCACTTGATTATCACCCCTTGATCATGACACTTCTCTTGATATATTTTATATACCAACACCATGCTCCAGATATCATCACAACAATATCTAAAGAGCTTTGAGTCATCCCTATCATGTGCAATCTCCATCATCTACTCTACCATCACTAAATTGTATTGTCTCCATCATCATTTGCTCATCACCTATGCTACTTCTAGCAATACTTGTGCCACTTCTAGCAATACTTGTGCCATCCCCCATTGAAAAGGTCATGTTCACAACATAGAGGAGAAACCAAAAATTGATCTCAATGGGTGGAATCTTCAATTTTCAAATTCAGAAAATCATAAAATGTCACATCAAACAATACAGAATAAAGGTGACACATTGTCCACATGGTGTATCCTACATGGTAAAAGAATGTGGTCCCATCCTGCATAGAACTAGCTGTATATAATTTGGTGTGGAAAACTTGTATATACAAATTCTTTTTCTAGTTTAAACTAAGAGAAAGTCCACATGTTAATTTCCTTTTAATGCAACTTTTGTTTTAGCTATTTGTAGCCTTCGCTGATAAGTTGGAACAATGTTGCTAGACCCTGCAAGCCGATTGAGTAGCCTGTTGTATGTCAAACTAGGACAAGTTGGCTAAGGCATCTTTCCTTCTCTTCTATTTAGAGGTTTGCTTGGTGTCTCTTAATCAGCTCTCTACCTTCATGTCTGGAGACACCTTCACAATGATGTATCGGTCAATGTTTTCATTGCAAGGTCCTTGGCAAGCTTCAATGATTTTGGAGGACCACACAAAGTCATTAAATTCCTTCCAATAATGTTAGCTTGTCCCTCCAAGCTAGCCGTATTATCAAAATATTTACAATAATTTGAAGATCAGGCAAATTTATGAAACTGTTTGCATTCCCACCCCATTCTTCATATAAGTTGTAACCCTTATAGAAAATTAAGAGCTTGCCTCACAAGGAAAATTTTGATAGCTGTCGAACCCATTCAATAAGTTAAGGGAAATACTGCAAACAAATGTGGAGAACAACCCTTGCCAAAAAGAAAAGAAGATGATTTCACCTACTTCCAGAAATACAACAAGCAGGTATTATGTAACAACATGGAGGATATGCCCATAATATGCAAGTCAGATAAGCTTAGAACATTGAACAAAGAAGGGAACCTTAAAAAAAAACAAATGAGCTAGAGATGTAGAAGCAACACACATTTCCTTTCAAATACATTTCCTTGCACTAGTTAGATTGTTAGACAATGCATTAAGTACTTTCTTAGGAATCAAAACAAGATGCCATCGTACCATCATTAGCACGAGTTAAGGTACGTTGACTCTGCGAAAAAAATAAACCTTGTTGAGGAGCTCTGGATGTACGTGTTCTAGAGATCAAGGAATGGCAATCTAAGCAACAGGAGGCCTTATCACATGGTCCTGAGATGTATCCATGGCAGCTGGTGGAAGCCATTGCCACATTGGGACAGGAGGATAGGCGGGATAAGTGGAAGCTTTGCTGAATGTTACTGGGAACATGGCAGGGTATGGTGGGAATGGAGATGGACCACTCAAGCCCTTCAAAGCCTGCTCCACCCGCTCTTTCTCGACCTTCAGCCTCGCCTTATCCTCTCTCAATTCCATCTTCTCTTCCTGCACAAGCCACAATCATTGTCATGGATTAAATTGATGACATAGGATTCTAATTTCTTTGGCCTTCCCTCTCATCTTCATGGCATCCCACGAATTTGCGTGCTAAGAACACGAATGCATACAAATGGGTTTTGCACATAAATCTTTATCATCACCAAGAAATCAAAGATGGCTGACATTTAAATAAGCAATCAAGGCTGTACTCCTCTTAAGAGTGAAAGCAATGAACATCCTATATCAACTTAAATTAAATTGATTGAAGAACTAATGACCACGTTACTTTTTCCAAGTTCTCTTTTGAAGAATGTGTTGAATGACATTCAACTCCACTTTGATGCACATGTTGTGCAGCTCAGATCACAAACCGTAGGCTGATTCTTTAAATATTAGCTTCTTTTTTAAGGTGCGAGCTAATCAAATGCAACAGGTTCGAGCATACAAGCATACTTTGCACCAAGAATTCTCCAAATTGCCATTATGATAATGCAGTTCCTAGGAATTTGAAGCTCTTAATAAAAACCAAGCCGCAGTTTTCAGTGCCTCCACAATGGCAAACATCTATCCAGCAGCGAGGAATCTTATTGCTCACCTTTAATTTTTTTATGTTTTCTTCAAGTGCCTTGTTTGATTCCGTAAGCATCTGAGCCTCATGATTCAGCTGCTTCAAGCGGCGAGTGGCATCGATGAGAATGGCGACTTTATCATTCTTTGGAGGCCTCTCGGGGTCCAAAATAGAGGACAATTCTGAAAACCTGATGAGGAGAATTGAAAACTTCACGTTACTCTCAATAGCATTATGAGCTTAACGGATTTTATAGCACCAAGCCATATGTTCAGGAACTCCTCACCTGTCGTTAAGCCTATCCCTTCGCATCTTCTCGCGGCAAGCTTTCGTTCCTGGTTGAGCACACGATTCTGATCGGTTTCTAAAACATCAACAGGAAAATAGATGCATCATATGGATATCCACACTAAACATCCCGGAGAAAAAAAAGGGATAAATTGGTAGCACCCATTAAATAGTTAAGCCTTTTCTGTAAGCAAATTAATCTCATATGGTAATGAGATCCCAAATCCAATGTAATATCAGAAAAAAAAAAAAAAAAAAAGTATCATATGAAATATCTACACCTGAAAAAACATTGTGGAGAAAAAAGTGAAGAACTTGGTAGCACTCATGTAATCTAGAGAAAATCCAGAAAGCTACAATCTTTCAATTCAGTCCATGCCTAAGTAAGCACAAAGAAATTTCCTGACTCAAATCCCAAACAGGCAGACATAAATAGATTCACGAAAGGGTTAGCCATCCCTTCGAGGATTGCGGCTCGCAATAATTAGGCCCCGTTTGTTCGAGCATCTTCGTTGGCCATGAGTTTTGTGGGTGGTGAATTTTTCACGGATGCTTGAACGTAATTATACAGCTACCACAGACTTGCGTATTTAGAATGATGCTCACAAACTAATAATCAGTTGCTGAAACACTCAAACATACAACAAACTCAACAACTGAAGCTGCCCAAACAAATGGACCCTTAGCCCTTGGTTTAAGATGATCATGCTCTTGGGTCTCAAGACATCGCGAGGCAAATCGCCCTATCACTATGCTAATTAAGCAACTCAACCAACCCAATTCCCCAATTTCTTATGAAGGAGATGAAGACGATGATCCAAGCACACTGCAAAAAAATAACCAACAACCAAAAAGAACCAAATTAGCTATTAGGAGATTGGTAGAGTGATAAAGCCTTCTCGTTGGCATCTAGAGGTCATGTGATCAGATTGGAATCCCATGGTTACCATTCTTACAAAAGAAAAAAAAAAAAAAAAAACCCGAATTCGCGGGAATCGCACATACCTTTTCTTCGAGCTGGGGCTCTCCTTGCATCCTTCTTCCTTCTTCTGTGGATCCGTCCCGACGATCGCACTGCATCCGCGAAAATAAACAACGCCGAAGAACGCGCGAGAGACGGCGAATCAGCACACGATCAACAACACCCACAACAGAGAAACACGCAACAATTGGCATCGGAATTCTAAATTCACCAGAAAGAAGAAAGAAGAACAAGAATATTCAAGAAAATTAAGAGACATCGGTGACCACCGCGAGACGTTGGTGTAGTCCGCAAGCTGAGTAGAGGCCCAGAGAAAATCCACAGCCTGCGGCTCGACGTCGTCGATCCCGTAGTCGATGAGCCACTCGCCGCCGCCGTTGTTCCGGATCGTCTCCATATCTGGAAACCAACACCAGAAATCTACCCGTGAATTATACATGACATCAAAACCCAACAAAAAGAAAAAGAAGAAACAAAACCCAAGGGAATTGCCATCAAGCACAACTGGTGCAACGAACCGGACATCACGTTTAGATGGGGAAAACAAGCGGAGAGAGATTTAGATGGGTAGCAGAGGGGAGAAGGGGTTCGGTGTAGCGGTAGAAAGCAGCAGCAGTAGTTGCTATCGTTGGTGGTAGTGGTGACATATGATATGTTACCGATGTGTGCGCTCTCCCACTCTCTCTTTTATTTCTCTCTCAGATGGATAGATATATAAATCGGAGGAAAGAGGGGGTTGCCGTGCGTGAAGCAGACACGGGCCCAAAGGTGACGTGTCCCCCCCCGCGCGTCGCCCCCAACACCCCCCACCCCGCAAACCCAAATGAGCTGAAAAGTGACGCGAAAAGTGTCCATTCACTTCTATAAAAGACGGTGATGGTTGAACGTCGATTTGTGTACGCGAAAAGTGATATATAAAAATATATATATAGATATTTTGCGTACATAAAATATTTTTTTCTATAAATATATTAATTTATTAACATATGTTGTCGTATTCACCGCGTTCATTTATTTTTTTATTTATTTTTACCTTCCTTCATCTCTTCTCAATCGTTTTATTTTTTTTCTTTTATTTCATTTTTTTTACATTATTAAGTATATACGTTCGTATCAAATTTTATTTTTATCATTGATATCCTCATCTTATGCTTTATCATTAGAGATATGTATTGAGTATGTTTTTACTAGAATACGAAATAATACATGTACAAAATCTGACAGTATAGACCCAATCTAAGATACCGATTGAAAATCGACATACACAAGCAATACATTTTGTAACACGTGATGTGTTTTGATTTCCATTCGGTGCTTCTTTTTTCCCACTGGTCGGAAAGCAAGTTTCACCGAGCAATACATTTTGCAACGCGTGGTGTTAGTTTTACACTGATCGAAAGCCAAGATGTATCGATTGAAAATCATGTTAAATTTTTATATAATTGACTTTTACACTCTTGTAGTAATTAACTTTTACAATTCCACAACAATTTATGATTTAAAAATTAATTATTATTATTATTCGCACCTCCATCCAATCGGACACACTTATTGAAATGCAAAGGCAAATTTCCGCACACACGAAAAGTGGACATCAAATTAGACATTGGGTCCATTCTCTCCTTACCGAATCAGTCCACTTTTTTTTTCGAGGGGAATAAGCATTTCATTTAAGTGGGAAGAACCTAATACATAAGAATGCACCCTACAGGCGAAATGAGAGAAGGAGAAGTCTAATACCCTCAAAATTAAGGGGAAGATTACTCCACATAAAAATGTGGGAAGACCAAAACACAAAAACAAAAAGACAAGAAAGAAAGGTGAAAAGACCCACCACCCTTTGTTCACTTAAGACGTCTGGGATGTTCACCAGACGTCTGAAAATGCTTTTTGTCACCGATTGTACATACACCATACTTCCTCCCTCACCGCGCCTCACCGCACCTCCTCCTGCGACACCACTCCACGCCATGCTTTGCCTTTCCGCCCCCCTCACCTCCTCTCCCTTTATAAACCTCTCCCCCTCCTCTTCGTTGCCCACCCCGTAGCTGAGAGCAGAGCGAGGGCGAGAGCGAGTGAAGAGCGGAGAGCCGAGCAAGAGAAAGCACGAGAGCAGAGGGTGTAGCGACATTCTACTGCAGCACCTGCAGGCAAGGGGAGTCAGAGCGGGTCCGCGGAAGTCATTTTCTCGTGGAATCAGACGGCTGGAGAGACACCCAGATGTCTTACCGAATGTCCGAAGGTAGAGCAAGACATATGGTAGAGATCTACTTTCCGTACTTTTTCTCTCTGACAAGTCCTGACAGCATACGTGTATGTGTCAGAAGGTGAGAGCGTAGCCGAGGCAGTTCTAGACGTCCAGGAGCACCCCCAAACGTCTGACGAAGTCCTTGGACATCGGCATTGAGTTCCAGACGTCTAATCGCGGAACACCAAGAGAGGTATCCTTGAGAACTGTTTTAAGACGTCTGGGACCTTTCCCAGACGTCTAATTTCCATCTGACAGCGTGTTTTGGGTTGTGTAATGCCCTATTGTTATCGCTTTTCCGCAAACGAACCGTCTCTGTTTTCCATACGAGTTTTTCTGTATAATGATACCTTGTTTATATCCTTCTGAACCTTTTAGCCCATCAATCCATGTTTTAGGTCTCCAGTTCGTCAGGTGTACGGGACCTGTGGAGATGTTGGAAGCCACTGTACAAGCGTCCATTCCACCCGGTTACCCAGGTAGAGTGGTTACAACCTTGAATCTCTAATTTAATACATGAAAGTAAGTAATCCTAGGACTTGAGATGAACCCTAGGAAGGAATAAACATATACTCGAAAATAAATTCTTGAACCCTAGGTCTTGGCATAACATTAAGGTTAGAAGAAATTGCATGTGAATGACTGAGTAATCAAAAGCTGCCTGTTTTTATCTAAAATGGACCCCTACTGTAATAAAATGGAAATTGAACTGTTTGTTCCGAACATTCTAACTCGGATGTGAAAAAGAAACTCCTGTACGAATCCCACGGGAAATGTAAACAAGAACACCGTACTACGGATAACCGGATGGTTCTGGGAACTTGCTGCCTATAGGCAGCTGTTAAGGGAGGTAAGCTAACCTTCGTGTACGTGGTACCGAAGAGAGTAACTATCCCTTGTAGTGTAGAGGGGAGCTTGCCGCCCTTGGGTTGGGACCCGAGGTGGGTTTGGCCACTCTACGACGACTCTTACTGGCCCTCGTGTACGTGGTATCGAGGTGAGCTACTTAGTGTAGGGGGGAGCTATCCGCCCCAGGGGGCCCAGGGCTAGGTATGGCCACCCTATACTGACTCTCGTAAGCCCATTGGGCAAACCGGGGTAGTTGGACGAGGGTACGCGGACTGAGGAGGGGCAAGACCCCTGTTCTGTTCTGAGAGGGCAAGGCCCTATACTATTTCGCACTGTACATTGAGGCATACCTGTTAGCGGAAACGAATGATAGCGTGCTAGTGTAGGATAGCTACCTGCGTGCTTATCACGTGTGCCGTAATCACCGCTACATCACTACCGTGACCTCGGGGTGGTAGACCGAGTATAGGACTACTACGGTGGGACTCCCTCGGCCAGGAGAGTGCCACGTGGGCATCCTATATCACGGGAAGCCTCAAGCAAAATCGTTCCTATAGGGAACAAGAAGATTAATTAACAAATCCTAATTAGAGATCTCTACGCACCCACATGTATAATATAATTGGAAAATGTTATGTTAACTACTTGTTAAATGCATGTTACTTCTTAGCCACCACTCTACTCAGCGTTAGCTGACTCCAGTTAAATAAATTCTATACAGGTCAGGGATTTGAGCAGCTTGAGCCACCGGCTGCAGAGGACGCTGGGCCTAGTCGAGCCTAGCTTTAGTTCTACTGTTTGATAGTGAGTTTTTATAGCTTTGTCTTCTGCTACATGTATTCGTTTTGTTGTGATGACTGTATTATGACATAATATTACTGTTCCTTTTCCCCCTGTTGTAAATTTCTTTCTGCTTAGTTATTGTACTTGTGTGATTGTGGTTTGATGAATGTTACTTGGTTATTTCTTGTTGGACGACTGGGTCTTGGGATTAACCGAAGCGAGCCGATCTCAGATCCTGTAGGGATTTGGGACTGGGTTGTGATAGATGGTATCAGAGTAAGGTCGTCCCGAGAAATGAACCAAGTAGTCCGGAAAACACCACACTTGTACATGTAACTAAGATAACCATCACAACATTTTCTCTTGGTTATTGTATCCGAGTCTCACGTCTCCTCTTTGGTCAAACATGCACCAATAATCTCGTTCCTCCTCGATCTTTGAGTTGGAAATGCCTCGCCAGGGAGCTATTGAGGCAGGCCGCGGACGTGGTCGTGGCCGAGGACGTGGTCGCAGGGGAGGACGAGCGATGGCCGAAGATAGAGCCGCTCCACCTCTCCTCCGAGGCATCCAGGCCCTAGTCCTTGCCCAACTGATCCGGAGTCTTATACGGGAGGAGCTCCATCAGCCTCCTCCTCAGCCTTCCCTTCCTGGGGATGCGGAGGGGAAATCCTTTGTGGGGCAGGTAAGCCGCCACGGCACTGGACTAGCTGGAGGGGGAGGGGGTGATCCCCTACCGCACCCTTCAGACACTTCGGGGCATGAGTCCTCCTTGCTTGGAGGTGCACCCCTTGCTCCGCTGCGGCTACACCATGAGGTTTCCAGCCAATTCAGGAAGCTAAAGCCCCCCTCTTTCAAGGGGGAGGAAAGCCCGTCTGAGGTAGAAGATTGGCTGGAACAAATGGAGAAGATCTTCGACACCCTCTGTCCTCCTGCAGAATGCTGCGTGGCCTTCGTCACATATCAGCTGGAGAGTGTAGCCCACAGGTGGTGGAAGGTGGTCAGCGGACAGGAGGGAGAGCTGACGTGGGACCAGCTTGTGGCACTCTTCTGTGAGCAGTGCTTCCCACAGACTTGGTAGGATCAGAGGAGGTGGGAGTTCCACACTCTCCGCTAAGGGGCATTGACAGTTGGCGCGTACCGTACGCGTTTTCTGGAGCTGTCACGCTTCGCCCCGATAGCTGCATCCACCGAGGAGTGCTTGTGGAGATTCACCGAGGGTCTCCGACCCACCATTCGGGGGTACGTAAAGCCCCTGAAGCTGCCTACCTTCTCCTGCGTAGTTGAGGCTGCCATGACCTACGAGGAGACCAACCTGTTCGCACGAGATATTAATGGAGGAGGACGGAAGAGGCCCTACCCGTGGGAGCACTCACAGGGCTGCCGGGGAGAGGAGGCACCATACACCAGCAGGGACAACAGACAGAGGGAAGTCGCGTACCCCTCTGCTATCAGTGTGGCCAGCCGGGTCACATACGGAGGAATTGTCCATCTAGGACTGGGTCGCAGCCGACGCTCCCAGCACCGAGCACTGGAGGTCGATCTGGCGGCCGCGGATACCAGACCCGAGGAGGAGGGCAGCAGTCACGAGGAGGGTACCGGCCCGCTGCCTCCCGTCCGGCCCAGAGCACGGCTGTTTCTTCTGCATCAAGGACTGAAGGGCGTGTTAACGCTCTAACTCACGGAGATGCTAGAGCTTCGGGCTCCGTAGTGGCAAGTATGGTTACTATTTTCGGCAGACTCGTCTACACTCTTTTCGATTCCAGAGCCACGCATTCGTTTGTTTCTACGAGTTTTGCTGTCTGCACGGGAGTGAGCGGTGTGCTTTTAGAGGAGCCCTTCCGATTAGAGGACCAGGTGGGCAGGTATTTGTTGCCGAGGAGGTTCTCACTAACTGTGAGGTCATGATAGGGGGATACAGTCTCCCGATAGACTTGATCATGATCCCGATGGATGACTTCGGTGTAATCTTGGGGATGAACTGGTTGGCCGCATACCACGCCCTTGTAGATTGTTTTGGGAGGAAGATTGTCTTCTTCATACCACGGCTGCCTCCCTTCGAGTTCCACAGCCTGCTTGTAGAAGGAGGATTCAGATGCATCTCCGCACTTCGGGCAGCGAAGCTACTGAGTCAAGGGTGCGAGGGCTTCCTTGCTTACGTTCTAGCAGAGCCCGGCCCTGTGGATAGTATACAGAGCATTTCGATGGTCTGTAAGTACCCCAACATCTTCCCAGAAGAGCTGCCAGGACTGCCACCTGAGCACGAGATTGAGTTCGAGATCTCACTGATACCGTGGACAGGCCCCATTTCTTCAGCACCGTACCGAATGGCCCCACTTGAGTTGCGAGAGCTCAAGACACACCTACAGGACTTGCTAGAGAAAGGCTTCATAAGGCCCAGTGCCTCTCCGTGGAGAGCCCCCGTCCTGTTCGTGAGAAAGAAGGATGGTACTCTTCGGCTGTGCATTGACTACAGACAGCTGAACCGGATTACCATCAAGAACAAGTACCCGTTACCACGCATAGATGACCTCTTCGACCAGCTGAGGGATGCCACGATATTTTCAAAGATAGATCTAAGGTCAGGCTATGATCAGCTGAGGATTAGGGAGACCGACGTCTCCAAGACAGCCTTTCGTACACGGTACGGCCACTACGAGTTCTTGGTCATGCCGTTTGGATTGACCAACGCCCCTGCTGCTTTCATGGACTTGATGAACTGCGTCTTTCAGCCATACCTGGATCAGTTCGTGGTTGTTTTCATTGATGACGTGCTCATTTATTCACGAGACCAGACGCAGCATAAGCAACATCTTCACATGGTCTTGGATACCTTGAGACGACACAGGTTGTATGCCAAATACAGCAAGTGTGAATTCTGGTTGAGACAAGTCACCTTCCTGGGCCATGTGATCTCAGAGGATGGTTTAACTGTGGATCCAGCCAAGGTAGAGGCAGTACTCAGGTGGGAGAGACCACATTCGGTAACAGAGATACGCAGTTTCTTAGGGCTATCTGGTTATTACAGACGATTCACCCAAGGGTTCTCGCAGATTGCCCGTCCTCTGACTCATTTGACTCGGAAGGACGTACCCTTTGCCTGGACAAACGAGTTTGAGTCTTACTTTCAGAAGATGAATGAGAGGTTGACCTCAGGTCCTGTACTCACCATCCCTGACAGTGGCGGTGGATTCGTCATCTACACAGACGCCTAGTTGCAGGGATTGGGGGGTGTGCTTATGCAGTGGGGTCATGCTGTCGCATATGCTTCGCTACAACTGAAGCCCCATAAGCATAACTACTCCACCCACGACCTAGAACTGGCAACAGTCGTCCTGGCATTGAAGACCTAGAGGCACTATTTGTACGAAGAGACGTTCAAGATTTTCACTGACCATAAGAGCCTCAAATATCTGTTTGACCAGAAGGAGCTCAACATGAGGCAGAGACGCTGGTTGGAACTCCTGAAGGACTACGATTGCAGCATCTCCTACCACCCAGGAAAGGCCAATGTGGTAGCTGACGCCTTAAGACGGAAGGCACTCGCCCACTTGGTTTGCTTACAAGCACAAAGTTGGAGGCTCATAGAGGAGTTGAGCAGTTGGCGACTCCAGGAGTCACAGGGGTATTGCAGGGCAGTGACAGTCGCGAGGCAGACACGACCAGAGCTGGTGGATCACAGCATGGTTAAACAAATGACGGACCTATATCTACGGGCACAGCGAGACCGAGTATTCGCAGGGTACCCAGGAGATTTCTCTTTCACTGACGGAGTTTTGCGTATGAGGGGACGCTTGTGCGTTCCTAGAGATGAGGAGCTGTTCAGGGAGCTCTTGACTGAGGCTCATGGATCCAGATTTACCATACATCCTGGGAACACGAAAATGTGTCATGACCTACGACGAGATTTTTGGTGGAGAGGAATGAAGCGAGATGTTGGCCTTTTTGTCTAGCAGTGTCTAATATGCCAGCAGGTGAAGGCCGAGCATCAGAGGCTTGTAGGGCCATTGCATTCACTTCCCATTCCAGAATGGAAGCGGAAAAGTGTTACTATGGATATGGTAGTGGGGTTACCTGTGACAGAGAGAGGGCATGATGCAGTCTGGGTGATTGTGGATAGATTAACAAAGACGACATGATTTCTGCTAATCCAAGTCACTTATGGACCAACACAGTTGGCAGAGAGATACATCAAAGACATAGTGCGCTTTCATGGGGTTCCCCGCGAAATTATTTCAGACAGGGACACTCGTTTCACTTCCCAGTTCTGGGCAAAATTTCAGCGAGCCTTGGGGACTTGTCTGAAGTTCAGTATAGCCTATCACCCCCAGATAGACAGACAGACAATCAGAGCACATGATTCAGATCCTTGAGGACCTTCTGTGCGCTTGCGCATTGGACTGGAGAGGCTCCTGGGAGGAGCATTTGCCTCTGGCAGAATTCGCATACAACAACAGTTACCACTCGAGCATCAGCATGGTACCATATGAAGCTCTGTACGGGAGAAAGTGTACGACTCCCTTGAGTTGGGTAGAGGTGGGGACCAAGTGGGAGGTCGGCCCCCGTCTGATACGCCAGAGTCAGGAGGTGATAGAGCAGATCCATCGACGACTGCGTACTGCCCGGAGCAGGCAAAAGAGTTACGCTGATCTGAAGCGTAGGGAGGTACAATTTGAGGTTGGAGATCACGCTTTTCTCTGTGTTTCACCAATGAAAGGCTTGCAGCGGTTTGGGATGAGAGGGAAGCTTGTACTGAGATATGTGGGACCCTTTGAGGTCTTAGAGCGAGTAGGACCCATTGCCTACCGGCTTGCCCTTCCTCCCCAGCTTTCTGGAGTGCACGACGTATTTCACGTGTCCAACCTCAAAAGATACATCACCGACCCCAACCATGTCCTTAGCCACGAGAGCATCGAAGTGGGAGATGACCTGACCTATCCTGAGAGACCGGTACAGATACTAGATCGAGCCATTCAGAGGTTGAGGCGGAAGGAAGTACCCCTGGTGAAAGTCCTGCGGAAAAGCCAGCGGTACGAGGGTACGTCTAATTTCCATCTGACAACGTGTTTTGGGCCGTGTAAGGCCCTATTATTATCGCTTTTCCGCAAACGAACCATCTCTGTTTTCCGTACGAGTTTCTCTGTATAATGATACCTTGTTTATATCCTTCTGAACCTTTTGGCCCATCAATCCATGTTTTAAGTCTCTAGTCCGTTGGGTGTACGGGACCTGTGGAGACGTCGGGAGCCACTGTACGAGCCTCCATTCCACCCGGTTACCCAGGTAGAGTGGTTACAACCTTGAATCTCTAATTCAATACATGCAAGTAAATAATCCTAGGACTTGAGATGAACCTTAGGAAGGAATAAACGTATACTCGAAAATAAATTCTTGAACCCTAGGTCTTGGCATGAACACTAGGGTTAGAAGAAACTGCATGTGAATGACTGAGTAATCAAAAGCTGCCTGTTTTTATCTAAAATGGAACCCTACTGTAATAAAACGGAAATTGAACTATTTGTTCCGAACGTTCTAACTCGAATGTGAAAAAGAAACTCCTGTACGAACCCCACGGGGAATGTAAACAATAACACCGTACTACGGAGAACCGGATGGTTCTGGGAATTTGCTGCCTATAGGCAGCTGTTAAGGGTGGTAAGCTGACCTTCGTGTACGTGGTACCGAAGAGAGAAACTATCCCTTGTAGTGTAGAGGGGAGCTTACCGCCCTTGGGTTGGGACCCGAGGTGGGTTTAGCCACTCTACAATGACTCTTACTGGCCCTCGTGTACGTGGTACCTGTAGAAAATTCGACGGCCCTACCAGGAGGGGGTGACGTAATAAAGTGCGGAAATATAATAAAAAAATAATTTCACAAAATTCAATCACACAAAATACACAAAGATTTTTAGGTGGAAACCCAAACCGGGTGAAAACCACCACCTAACCTCTCGAGTTAGGATTTTCCGATCAACCAAGTTGATCAAATCCACTAACCGAATCACTTAAACGAGGGTGATTCAACCTCAATTACAACCACACTACTTTATACGACGGTAGCGTACCTCAAACCCCTTCTCTTCACGAGAAGGATTTTGTCCCATGAAGGAGAAGGGAATTTGCAAAGCGAATACCCAACCAAATAACAAAGATAAAGAAACAAAAACCCTATAGAGCCAACAAAGTAATTTAAACCTAGCTTCTATAGGAATTAGGAAACTCCCCTTTGCAAGGAGTGCGTCGGATCGATGACGCGGGTGCGTGAGCCACGCGACAGCGCAACGTCGCTCTCGTGAACTACGGCGGGAAAGCGGGTGTGCAAAGGCTTGATGCTCTCAAGATGTAGAACTTGAGCTTGGAGAGCAAGAGCTTGCTTGAACACAAAAGAGTGTGAGAGTGTATTACAAAGTGTTTCTTGTGTATCTAGGTGTGCAAGAGGTTCCTCTCTATTTATAGAGGCCTTAGGAAAGCTTTGGAAGGCTTTGGAAAGCTTCCATAGCCGTTGGGAGCAAAGCCCAAGAGAATCAGGCCGAAATCAGGAACAATGATTGCACTGACAGGGTTATCAGACGTCTGGAAGATCACTTTAAGACGTCTGGGAACAACATCAGACGTCTGATTTTAGGCGGGTTTCTTCTTGACTTGGATCAGATCTAAACAGAGTTCTAGTGCAATTTCATCGGACGACATACATGACGTCTGGCATTATGTCTGGACGTCTGGAAACCTACTTTTTCGTGGAAATGGATTTCCAAGAGAGTGCAACGGCTAGAAAATCTCTAAGAAGAGATTTTGGGTCAGCCGAGGCAAAACTGTCATTTATCAGACGTCTGGAAAGGCCTAAGGACGTCTGATAAGGTTCTAACGGTCATATCCTTGAGTGTTTGCTAAGCCAGCCAACGGTCCACTAATTGGACGTCTAGCAAAGTCATCAGACGTCTGAACAGAGGTCTGGACGTCTGATTTCATCAGATAGAGCTAACAAGTCTAGCCTAAATGTTATCAGACGTCTGAATCAACAGTCAGACGTCTTAAAACACATTATTAGACGTCTGGAAATGCTGTTTGAACCCTATATTGATTTTCTAAGTTCTCTACAGAAAATCTAAGTATCCTAGGGTTGTGCTGGTGTTCCTAGGACTACTGTTAAGGTACTTTGAGGCTCTTTAACATGAATCTAAGTAACAAAAATAAAGAGCAACAAAAGAAACGAAAAATACAAAGAGTACAAGAGAAGGAAATCTATCCTATTCTTCATCTCCTTCCTTCTTCAATATATCTCTCCTCGTGAATCTCCTCTGTTCTCCATCTAGCTCCTTCAATCCATCCTGGATGCGTGCTCGAACTCTGTCTAATCACGTTTCCATTTGCAATTGACCCTAAATCTAAGACTCCAACTGCAAATGTTAAATGACACGTGTTTTGTTATCATCAAAACAAATGATCGTGGTGCTCTAGCACCAATAGTACCGAGGTGAGCTACTTAGTGTAGGGGGGAGCTATCCACCCCAGGGGGCCCGGGGCTAGGTATGGGCAAACCGGGGTAGTCGGACGAGGGTACGTGGACTGAGGAGGGGCGAGACCCCTGAGGGCTAAGACCCCTGTTCTGTTCTGAGAGGGTAAGGCCCTATACTGTTTCGCACTGTATGTTGAGGCGTACCTGTTAGCGGAACCAACTGATCGCGTGCTAGTGCAGGATAGCTACCCATGTGTTTATCACGTGTGCCGTAGTCACCGCTACGTCACTACCGTGACCTCGGGGTGGTAGACCAAGTATAGGACTACTACGGTGGGACTCCCCCGGCCAGGAGAGTGCCACGTGGGCATCTTATATCTCAGGAAGCTGCAAGCAAAATCATTCCTATAGGGAACAAGATGATTAATTAACAAATCCTAATTAGAGATCTCTACGCACCCACATGTATAATATAATTGGAAAATGAAAAATTTTATGTTAACTACTTGTTAAATGCATGCTACTTCTTAGCCACCACTCTACTCAGCGTTAGCTGACTCCAGTTAAATAAATTCTATACAGGTTAAAGATTTGAGCATTTCAAGCCATCGGTTGCTGAAGACGCCGGGCCTAGTCGAGCCTAGCTTTAGTTCTACTGTTTGATAGTGAGTTTCTATAGCTTTGTCTTTTGCTACATGTATTCGTTTTGTTGTGATGACTGTATTATAACATAATATTACTGTTCCTTTTCCCCCTGTTGTAAATTTCTTTCTGCTTAGTTACTGTACTTGTGTGATTGTGGTTTGATGAATGTTACTTGGTTATTTCTTGTTGGACGACTAGGTCTTGGGATTAACCGAAGCGAGCCGATCTCAGATCCTGAAGGGATTTGGGATCGGGTTATGACAAAAGGAAAAATAAAAAGAAGCATCCCGAGTATGGGAATCAGTTGGACTCCTTCAAGACAAGAAGGAGAGCAACCCTACGCTCGTTGATACGGCAGCGCTAACAAGATAAAATCTCGAAGAACTGCACTAACGAGAAAATCGAATTAATTGACATCTAACTCACATAAAAAATCTTCGCCGTAATGGCACTACAATAGTCTGTTAGTTTTGCTACGATCATAAATCGTTGCCAATAACCTAGAAATCATCGCCATGCACCGTTGCGATATGTCGCGTTGCTGTTTTAATTTGGTGATTGTTACAATCTCCTATTGTCGCCTTCCCAGCGTGCGCGGGCATCCATAGAAGTTCATTTCGATGACGATTATAAAATCGTCGTGAAAATAAATTAGGAACGGTTATCAATTAAATCGTTGCCTATGTTTTTGGTAAGAACTCAAACTATGTGCCAAAAAATTACATACCTTTAGGGACGATTTTATGTTAAAACTGTGCTTTATTCTTATTAGCGATGGTTTAAAAAATCATGACTAATTGTGAATAACAGTCACCAAAAGAGATGAAATATCTCGCACCAAAATTGTGTGGACTTATGGCGACGGTTAGAAAATGATTACCGAGTGTTATTAATGGCTTACGTTATAATCGTCACTAATAATACTTTAATTTTGAAAAAAAAAATAATTTCATATGTACATATAACAAATAAGTGATGCTAAAAAACAACCTAAATTATTTAAAATATTCAATCGAAAGGAATTATACAATGGACTGATTTATATATATATATATAAATGAGGTTTAAATATTGCAATAATAATAGAAATAGGAAAAATATAAACACAATACACTATGCTGGGGCACCTACGCCACCAACCTCAGAACCACTATCATTGTCGTAGCCACGCCTCGGAATGTGGAACGACGAATGATCTGGTTCACTACCACCACCTGCCCCTCAAAGATAGGTGTTATGACCCGATTCCCGAATCCCTACGAGACACGAGAATCGGACCGACTCGACTGATCCCAAGACCCAGTCGTCTGACGAGAAAGTAACCAAAAGAGTAGAAAAATAAACCACATTCACCATGTATATAACTAGCAGTAACAAAATACAGCAGTAAAGAAAAGAAATACTACAATATACACCACCACAACAGTAAAGAAATAAACAGGTACATAAATATGATGCTTATAATAAAAGAGTACAGTAGTAACTGAAACTACTCACTACAACAGAATGAAAGGTACAGTGGCTACTACACGAGTAAAAACTACTGGGCTCTACTAGGCCCAGCACCCTCTGCAGCCGCCGGCTCTGGCTGCTCAACACCTAGTCCTGAAAAGGTGACAAAGGTGATACATTATTCCAAAAGCTAAGAAAAATAGTAAGGAGGACAGTAGCTGTTATATTTTTAATCTCTTTCTTTATTTTTCCATTTACTCAATTATTACATTATTCCTCAGATCTTTCTCTTGATCTTGAATGTTTCTCGTGGGAACGATCTTGATTGCAGTCTCTTCCAAAAAGTAGAAGTAACACGTGGCGCTCTCCTGGCCGGGAGAGTCTCCCGTGGTGGTCCTACCCTCAGTCAACCACCCCAAGGTCACTGACAGACGTAACGGTGACTATGGCACGCGCGATAAACGCACAGGTAGCTATCCTGCACTGGCACGCGGTCAGTCATTTCCGTTAACGGGTGCGCCCCAAAGCACAGCACGGAACCAGTATAGGGCAGAGCCCTCTCAGTAACAGGGGTCCAACCCCTCTACAGTAACCAACAGGGGTCTTGCCCCTCCACAGTCTGCGCACCCTCGCCTGACTACCCTGGTTTGCCTAGTGGGCTTAATAAGTCGGTGTAGGAGAGCTAGCAGAACCCTGGGGCCCATGGGGTGGCTAGCTCTTTCCCTACACTAGCAACTCTCCCCGGTACGGTGTACGCGAGAGCCAGAAAGTTGGTGCAAAGTGGCCAAACCCTCCCCGGTCTCGACCTGAGGGCGGCAAGCTCCTCTCTACACTAAGAGGTAATATGTGCTCTCTTTGGTACAACGTACTCAAGAGACATCACGCTCTCCCGTTTTACTTTTCCAGTTCCATTCCATTTATTTCCATTAGTTCTATTCCTAATTCCCCGTAGGGTTAGTGCTCATGTTTCCTCAGGCCAAGCCATACTAGGTTTCATCATTTCAGGTTTATTCACATATAGTACGTATTTCCAACATTCAAGCTTCTTTTCCTTTCCAATTTATATACAAGCAGCTTGTATTTAGATTCCAAACAACAGTAATTACATGTAGCAATTACTAGCAATAGTACTCTACATTTCACAGGCAGCTGTTATCTAATTACAGGCAATTATCATTATTCTATCTACTTATCCGAGACTGCAATTCAAGTATTCAAGACATTCGTTTCAGTGTTTCTGTTCCTAGGATTTATGCCACACCTTAGGATCTATCATTCAATCTAGTTTTTAGTCCTAGGATTCATGCCATGCCCTAGGATCAAACATTTAATCTAGTTTTCAGTCCTAAGATTCATGCCATGCCCTAGGAACTAACAATTAATCTAGTTTTCAGGTCTTAGGTTTCATGCCATACCCTAGGATCTATTATTTAATCTAGATAAGCATTATTGTTTGTAATTAACTAAGGGAAGCCACTCTACCCGCAAAACCAGAAGTACTGGGGGCGTAATCGGCAAACTCGCGCGCCTCCGCAACCCCTAGAGCCGCAACGGAACGTGGGCCTAACACAAGGATCAGTTGCAAGGAGCTACTCAGAATAGTATACAATTATTGTAAACAGGTAGAGGAATTAAATCTAAGAAGAACGAAACTTTGAATGTGGAAAACGGACTCTGAACGGATCCTAAACGGGTCAAAAACAACAAGTCTGCCCAAAATCAGACGTCTGGAACATCTTCCAGATGTCTTAAATGATGGCTCAGGTCATACCTTGATCCTGCGCCGTCCTTCAGATGTCCAGAAGCCCGCTGAACCGTTTGGACTTAGTTTCCAGACGTCCGACTGTCACTCCGGACGTCTGGAGACCCTCTCCGTCGTCTGGTGCTGTGCCCAGACGTCTGATCTGTGTGGGATGGCGTGCCCTTGTGCCTTCCCGAACGAGTCCTGCACACACACACGCGGCCGTCTTCAACATGAAGCGATGCGGAAATCTTCGGTGGAACGGCTGCATGGCCGTACACGTGAAAGAAGAAGAAAGGTAAAATATCGTACCTTTCAGACGTCTGGACCTTCCTCCAGACGTCTCCTGCGTCGTCTGGACGTATGTACAGACATCTGATTTTGGGAAATTTTCCCAGAATCAGGACCTCCTCGCCCTCCGCCTGCAGCGCACGGCTGTGCCGCGCTGCGCTTGCCTGCCGCCTGAGCTGCAGCAGCTCCTCCCCAGCACCACACGCTTGCTGTGCACCCGCCGATCGGCTCTGGCTGCTCCGGTGAGCTTGCACGCTCGCGGTCAAGCTCTCTCTTCCTCTCGCAGCAGCCCCTCCTCCCCACACACTCGCAGCAGCTGCTGCTGCCGCCCTCGCCTGCTCGCTCTCTCGCTGAGAGGAAGAAGAAGAAGGCGGTGGAGTGAGGGTGAGGGAGAGGGAAAGGTGTATTTGAAGGCAGCCGCGGGGAGAGAGAGAAGGTGAAAAAGGTGGCTGCGTTTGCAGGGAGGAAGGAAAGAGAAGAAGCAGGGCGGCGGGTTCAGTTTGCGCACGCATGCGCGTAGACTCGAACCGTACGTCGAAAAAATTTAATTCCAGACGTCTGGGAAGGCTTCCAGACGTCTGACCAGACGTTTAGACCACTTCCCAGACGTCTTAAACGACGTTTGATGCCCTGGTTATAACAATAGGACAAGACCTCCTCCCACTGCTTGTTATGCCACTCAAACAACTCTCCTGGTGATCCATCCTGTGGGTGGTGGCCTGCAACTAGGCAGTGACCTCCTTCAACCTTTTCTCCCGCTCCACATCTAGAAGTTATAAGGTTTGAACCTCGGTGCGTAGATTGTTATCGTGGGTGGACGAGGAGGATCCTTTCCTATCATACCAAAAGGAGATCGTCGCACTCCTCCCACCACTACGGATGAAGCTTCCATGCTCTGGAGGCATCACGGTCTTGAAGGCTTCCTCTGGTGTCAGAGGGGTTCGTGGAACAGTCCCGGAGTTCTCGTCCGCAACCTCAGGTGTGTAATTTCCTCTCAACGGGAGGGGGTGAGATATGCGTGATACGAAATATAATGTGAAGAAATAAAATAGACAATCTCACAAAAGGCAACAATCACAAGTACACAAAAATTTTTAGGTGGAAACCTAAATCCGGGTAAAAACCACCACCTAAGTCTCTCGACTTAAGATTTCCTAATTGATCGAATCGATCAAATTTTTTAACCGAACTACTTAAACGAGGATAGTTCAACCTCTTACAAGCGACGCTACTTTGAACGAGGGTAGCATGCCTCAAACCCCTTCTCTTCATGAGAAGGTTTTTGTCTTGCGAAGGTCGGTTAGACGACTTGTTGGACGTCTAGCATTAGGTATGGACGTTTGGAAACTTAGATTACTGTGGGAACGGATTTCCTAAGGCACAAACGGTTATATCTCTGATGAAAGGTGATTTTGGCTTGATTGAGGGCTAACGTCTATATATCAGATGTCTAAGGCCCTCTATGGACGTCTGATAGAAAATTAAGGGTCAATCCCCAACGATTATTTTAAGGCAACGTTCCACTAATTTGACATCTAGCATAGTCATCAGATGTCTGCTAAGACGTCTGGATTAAAGGCTGGATGTCTAAACATGACAGACAGAGAGCGGTTCTCCAGCCTAAGTGTTTTGGACGTCTGATCAAACAGTCAGACGTCTTAAAAGTCAGGATCAAACGTATGAAGTCCAGATTGGACGTCTGTCTGATGCCTACTTTGGTTTTCTAAGTTTTCTAAGTGTTGTGTAAATGTCTTAGGGTTTAGTAGGCAATCTTAAGACTTAAGGTAGGCTACTTTGAAGCTCTTTAACATATGATCTAAGAAATAGAAAGCAAAAAACAAAAAAGCAGAGTACATGAATAAAATAAACATCTATCATATTCTTCATGTCTATCTTCAAGCTCTCCTTTCAAGCAAAGCTCCTCCTCCAATCCACCATGGATGTGAGCTTGAAGTCCTTCACACTCATATCCATTTGCAATTGACCTGAATTCTTGGACTTGAATGCAGATGTTAAATAACAAGTGTTTTGTTATTATTAAAATCAACGATCGTGGTGCCCTTTTACCAATAAGGAGGATGGATCAAATTTATCATACGACCCTATAAATATATATATATATATATATATATTATATATATATATATATTTGCAGTTAATTTTTATATAATTGAAATTAATGTAATTGATTTTAATTACTTACATGTGTCTCATTGTATGCCAGATGTATCCATGCACGTGGGCCGTCGAGTGTTTCTTTACTATGAGTCTGCTCATAGACTTTCACTCGATTTAACTAAGTACCCTTATGCGCCTTCACCAGAAAATGAAATAATATTTTCATCTTCTTTTAATTTAACAATTTTTTCTAATTTTATTTGAAATACTGAATTAATAAACTTACCTATCTGTCCATTAATGAGTTAATACTCATTCGACCCAAGCAGTGGGTCTAAGCAGGAGCTCAGGTCCTATTGGCCTTGTTATTCCTTATTTGCTCCTATGAGAAATATAAATTTTATTACTAAAATATTATGTAATTATTTGTTGTAAACTGAAACTAAAAATAAAATTTAAAACTATTTATTTACTTCTACCGTTGGATCCCTCAAGTGCTCGCAACACTCCCTTCAAATGGGAGGCACAATCTTAGAAGGCATGTTTCTCGATGCCTCCTCATATGGTTTATTGTTAAAAAATTGAAATAGTTTTAAAATTTTTTATTAGAAAATTTTGATTAGGTATAAATAATTAAATAAATTTAGAATCTAAAACAATTTCATACCGTATTCTTCATCTTCTCTTTCCATCTACCATGTATCCTGCCTGAACGCTGTAGGATAGCCTTGGGTGCATTGGAATTATTGCCTTAATCAAAAGTGTCATGCATTCAATAATATATAAATCAATTATAATTGTTATAAATGTGAACGAATGAATTTCACATTTATACCTGTAACTCACGAATAATGGACCCTTTCGACTCCTTGACAACCCTCCTCCAGTCGAAGTAGGAAAATGGCATAGTTGCCTTAATAATCGTGACTAATCGGCTTGTAAAGCTGGAGTAGTTCTTCGCTTCCATAGCTGCTGTAATGGTCACCACAATCCTGGTGCCCTCAGGTAGCCTGTTAAGGTCTGTATTTCGTGTCGGACCTTGCATATTTTTTCTAACTGAAAACATAAAATAGCATATTTTAACAGATTAAATAAGAGAAATTAAATAAGTAAGCTTTTAAATAAAATTATTTTAAAATCTTACCAACACTAGTGCTACCTAAGTAGCAGGCTCCTACGATGTGCCAGAATGAGTCTTTCGCTGATCAAATGGCTATTATATCTCCTCATCCACAATGTTAAGACCCGAACTTACTTTTCAAGGTCATTTGTTTTAAGCACATCAGACAAATCTTTTGGTGTTCTTTAGGTGTGAATCGAGTTTGTGTAATTC
Organism: Thalassia testudinum; assembly: GCA_037157565.1. Classification (NCBI taxonomy): domain Eukaryota; kingdom Viridiplantae; phylum Streptophyta; class Magnoliopsida; order Alismatales; family Hydrocharitaceae; genus Thalassia; species Thalassia testudinum. Next base: position 90,197,071 of record JAZHRO010000012.1, read on the forward strand.
GAAAATCAGAAAAAATTATAATCTTTTATTAAATAAGGTCATCATGGAAACACGTGTTTGAAATATATCAAAATCAATGTCATTAAATTCCCTCGTTGTCAACTTTACCACGATATCTATTTTACAAAAGTTTAAATTTTATGGTAAAAGTTATGTAAAAAATATAAATTTACATAATGGAGTTGTCAGATAAAATAATAAGTAAATACTACTACTAATAATAATAAATAATGTTGATATCATTAATTATTTAGGTTATAAAATAAAAATTAAAGGTCGGTATTCTGCCCAGGAACCCTAGGATTACATAAATAATTTTGACGGCAGTTGCTGTGTAGGATTATGTTAATAATTTTTTTAATTAAGGGATAGATGTTACGTATCTTCTTAAATAAAGGGGGGGGAGGGGAACAACTGCGGTGGTTTTTCGAGAGAGAGAGAGAGAGGTCGAAAAGAAAGAAAGAGATCGAAAGAAAGAAAGGGTAAGGGAGAGAGACGCCGAGAAGAGATCGAGAGGGAATGAGTTGCTGTAGAGGAAAAGTGACGAGAGAGAGAGAGAGCGATTGCGTGGGAGGAAAAAAGAGATCGTGGAGAGAGAGAGAGACAGAGAGAGAGAGAGGGCCCTCGCTGATGTCAGCATTGACGTAAGTTTGTGTTTTGATCGATTAAGGGATCAAATAACATCTGTTTCTTGTATTTTAAGATTCGTTGGAATCGTTTTTTCACGAATTACACGATGGTAAATTTTAAATTTGGTGTTGGGAATTATTTATTACGTGAAAAATTTAATGATATTTATGACATTTTTTTTTTTATTTCCTATGTACCTTGACATTGATTTAATTTCGGAGTGTGTATAAAATAGGTAGGCTCCTAGAATAGTGAAAGAGAAACAATGAATGTGTATTCTAGAGTCACCGTGTAAAGACTAGTTCTATTATGAGTCTTTTAAGACGTCTGGTCAGACATCTTGACCCCTTCTTAGAGGTCTGGAAATTGAAAATTTGGTACATAGTTCGCGTCTACGCGCTGGCTGCACGCAGACTGCCTTTTCCGTCTTCTCTCTCTACCTTCTCCCCCGTAGAACCCTAGGCACTCCCTTATAAAAACCCCTCTCCCCCCTTCCTCTCTTCCCCACTCCACCACAGCCACCTTCCTTCCTTCCTCTCCATTGCAATGAGAGGGGCGAGCGTGAGAGAGAGCGCGACAGCGAGCGATGAGGAGGAGAGGCAGCGTGAAGAGAGGAGGAAGAGCTTGAGCTCACGAGCTCGTGGGAGCTCGCTGGAGGACGAACGGCTGGAGCGACGCGTGCGAGAGGAGGAAAGCGTTGGGGGAGACGTCCTCGACACTTGCTGCAGGCATGGAGAGGCAACGGCCGTGCGCGGCGAAAGGAGCAGGAGGTCGGTCTGGTTCTGGATTTTTCCTAGAATCAGACGTCTGGCGAGTTGTCTAAACGACGGGTTGGACGTCTGGTGAAGACACCGGACGTCTGAAAGCAAAGCTTCGCGAAGATACGTTCTGACGTGTGCAAGGATAGCTTCGGGAAGGCGCGGGACACGCCTTCCCACGTGTTTCGGACGTTTGGACAGCTTCCCAGACGACTGGAAGCACTCCCAGACGATTGGAGGATAGGTTGGCCGTCAGGAGTTGGATTCAGACGGTCAAGTAGGGTTCAGACGTCTGAAGTCGATGCAGGAACCTGAGGTGAGACTCTGGTTACTTTTAAGACGTTTGGACCTTGTGCCAGACGTCTGATTTAGGTCTGCAGCCCTGTTTTTGACCCGTTTAGGGTCTGTTTGAGGCCCGTTTTACGCAAACAAGATATCGATGTTTTCCTTGTGAATTCCTCTACATGTTAGAAATCCTTATATACTGTTATGAATGTTCCATTGTAGTATGTTCCTTGGTATAAGATTTCGATTGGTTGCAGGTTCGGGGCTTACTGAGGCACGTGAGTCTACCGTTCGAGCCTCCAGTACTCCCGAATTGTCTGGTAGAGTGGTTTCCCTTCTATTTTAATTATAAAACCTGAATGCATATGCAAAATTGGATAACTAGAGACCTAGGATGTGGCATGAATCCTAGGACGAGAAGTACTTGCACTGTTTGTATGTGTGTTTGAAATTGCAGTCATAAATGAATGAATAGAATTGTAAACAACTGCTTGTAATAAATACGAGCTGCCTGTGAAATATGAAATGCCTTGCTAGTTAAACAGTTATCTGTGACATTATTTGCTGTATATGTTGAATTGTGGAAATACGAGTTGCATGTGTGTAATATGAGGATGGAAATGTGAATGATGAAACATGGTATGGAACAACATGATGAATATGAGTATGAACCCTATGGGGAATTAGGAGTAGAGCTCCTGTGGATAAATGAAATGGATTTGGAATTGTGAGTGGGAAGTGTGCTGGCCCTTGAGTACGTGGTACCAAGGAGAGCGACTGTCTCCTGTTTAGTGTAGAGCGGAGCTAGCCGCCTTTGAGTTGGGACCCAGGGTTAGGATTGGCTACTCTACATCGACGTCTTTGGCCCTCGCGTACATTGTACTGGGGAGAGCTACTAGTGTAGGAAGAGACCTAGTCACCCCACGAGGCCCGGGGTTTAGCTAGCCACCCTACATCGACTTGTTAGGCCCATTGGGCAAACTGGGGTAGTCAGATGAGAGTGCGCGGACTGTGGAGGGATGAGACTCCTGTTTGGTTCTGATGGGCTAGACCCCTGTTAGTGAGAGGGTTAGGCCCTATACTATTCCGTGCTGTACTTTGAGCGTACCCGCTAGCGGAAACGACTGACCGTGTGCCAGTCCTGGGTAGCTACCCGTGTGCTTATCGCGCGTGCCGTAGTCACCGCTACATCTGTCCGTGACCTCGGTGTGGTTGACTAGGTGTAGGATCACCACAGGGGCCTCTCCCGGCTAGGAGAGCACCACATGTGCCTTCTACTCTTCGGAAAAGACTGCAATCAAGATCGTTCCCACGAGGAACATTCGAGATCAAGAAAGAGATTTGAAAAGTAAACCAATGGGTGAAAAGGAATAACTTGTAAAATAAAATAATTGGAAAAGATAAATTACCTGTTAGCTTTTACTACTTTAGTTAGTTGGTTACCACTTACTCAGAGTTCACTGACTCCGTTTACTCATAACCCTTTTCAGGTCCAGGTGTTGAGCAGCTCGAGTCACCGGCTACAGAGGGTGCTGGGCCCAGTCAAGCCCAGCAGTAGTCTGCCTATTGTTGTACTTTCTTTTTGTTAGTGAGTTCAGACTCTTGTTACCGTTTACGTTTCTGTACTTTGTTTCCGCTTTACTATTGTAGTGGTGATATGTACTGTTAGCAGTTTTTACTTCCTTTACTGCTTGTACTCTTTTACTGTTAGTTACTTAGCATAGTGAATGTGGTTTACTTTCCTACTTTTTGGTTATTTCTTGTTGGACGACTGGGTCTTGGGATTAGTCGAGTCGAGCTGGTCTCGTGTCCAGTAGGGATTCGAGAACTGGGTCGTAACACACCGTGACCTTTCAATGACATCAGGTAGGGTAGTCTGTCTTTTTTCGTACAATTTATCTATATAATGATTTTCTTCGCGTATTACACCGTTTAGTATACATTTTTACCTCTTGCTGGGATTGGATCCGTTTGCATATTTTTTGTTGCTCTGGGTACTAGAATATTAAATAACAATTTGATTGAAACCACGATCAGAAATTGGAAATTTCCTACAAATGGATAAGTTGGAAGATAATGTGAATATTTGTTAATTCTGGAATTTAAAAGTACAATTGTTGGTATGGTTGATTGGATTCCAATAAATAACACTTATCTGGGAATGATTAAATAATCTATATGACAGATTTGTTGGAACTTAAAAGAATTGGATAACAGGTTTCAACCCGCTACTTGCCGAATTTGATTGTAGCTTTAGTCTACTAGATCGGTTTTGGGCTAGTATAGGAAGTTATTGGCCTCCCTACGACTTGTTGGCTAGGCTTAGCGACCAACTAGGATAACGGATTGTAGGGCTCAAGGGTTGGAGTGGTTTTTTTCTCGGTCGGTGGATGGGTTATTGACTATCGATGGTTTAGCGTACATAGCTCGTGTACGTGTTCACACCATACGATGTACCTGTCACCCCTTTTCGCAATGACCCCAGGGTGATAGAGAGTGATGATTCGATGGGTATAAGCGGTCTTCCCAACCAAGAGGGTTGCTTATACCGATCTTACGCCATAAGAAATTACACGAAATCATCTTGTTCCCTTAGACGTCGATTGATAAATTATAGACTATAATAAATTAGGCTTTCAATATATAAAACAGAACCAAATAACGAGATGTCTAATAAATAAATTAATAATACCTATTTTCTCTTATGTTCGGTTACTGTTACACTCTACTGTTATTATTTCTATTCTACTCAATTTTTACTGGCATGTTTTTGGATTCCGTACTCAGGTATACTTGATAGTTTATAAGGCGATTTCAATTGTGCATCTCCCTAGACTTATATACTTATATTTTGCGGTAAATCTTCTTGTCAGTATCCATTTTATATTCATTTAATTTATGTAATATGATTTGTTTGTTGGCTATGTTTATATTTTATGATTATGTGTTGGATGACTGCGATCTTGGGGGTTAGTTGTACTGGTTGTTAGCACACGGCAGCACAGGTTTCGTCGATTGGCGGGATTCAGGCCGTCACACACAAGTCCTTGCTGCCATAGGAACTCCTCAGGGTGGGTCTCATGTTGACAATTCACCTCAACGTTATGGGTATCTGAGCCTGGTGATGGGTGTCGGGACGCGAGTAGGGTTATTTAATATGGCGATATTAGCGTCGAAATGTCTATAGTGGGGGTGATTATCTACAAGTGAATCTACATCAGTTTATCGAAATTTATTAACCTAGACTAAATCAAATTTTAAACTTGTCTGTTTTAGACCCAGGGTCGAACACCGGGAGACGATTTTTGGAGTTAATCGATTTCTACGCGATTCCTAATGACGAGTGATTTTTGTTCGCTTATTGTATTTTTGGGTTTTACTTGGTTTTAGATTTTTTTGGATAACCTTGTCATTGAGGTGCACCCTCAAAATTGGTCCTTGGCTATACGCCAAAAACTGGTCATTGGCGATGAGCCAAAATCAAGTTCAAAGACTGATCTTGCTACATGAGAGATCGTGTACCTGTAAGATAAGAGTTATCTTTTTTATTTTATGATTTTTTTTTTGTCTTTTCTTAAGCAACAAAATAAAAAGAATAAGAAAAAGAAATGCTAAAGGAGATACTTAGCTTATATATATATATATATAAATATAATAAAAGGCTGGGAGGGGGGAATTAAATCAAAGATCTAATGAAATATAGCGCGGGTTAGTGTGACCACCATTTAAGGAGATGGGATCGACATTAACAACGTGACACGTGCGGGTATAGAGTGGACGAGTAGGTGTGTATGTGGAATGCTTGATGTGCGCTGATGATGAGTAAAAATTGCCCTATGATTCAAAACCCCGCACATGACCCGATAAAGGATCCCGCTGCCCAACTACAGGGTGTACAGGTGGAGTCGTCTCGGCCCGCCCCGCCTTATACCAACCGGAATCCAACCAGAACCTGCCCAGCCTGCCAAAACATTCAGCGCAACATAGGTAGAAGATTCGATAAGATGGGCCTGACCACCTACACCCTTACAGCTACCATGTAGCCTAGCAACTAAGGATACTAGGGTCATCGAGTGAGGGTTCCCCCCCCGGCCCAATATTATGAATAGAGAGGGAAGCCCCCAGAAGAAGGGGCTTCCTCTTTAGAAGAGAGAGAGAGAAATCACGGAATACCATGCAGCCTCAAAATTATAATGCATAAATGGGAGCCCCGTCCTCCTCCCAGACGTACACCTCTTTTGGTGGAACTAAATCACCAAACTTTCATTCTCTTCTGTGTGTGCTTGTGGATCGTTGCTCTATGTTACGAACGTGGCTTCAAGACGTCTTTTAAGACGTCTGGGAGGTGGCCCAAACGTCTGACCAGACGTCTGGAACCCCTTCCAGACGTCTGGGATTTGATTTTCTGCGGCACGGTGGAGTTCGTCTGCGCGCCTGCGGGCGCAAACCTGCAGATGCTTCTTTTTCCCTCTCCTCCTGCGGGCGCAGGCGCTGCCCCCCTCTCTCTCTCTCTCTCCCCGCACGGCTTTAAAAAGGCCTCGCCCTCTCCCTCACTCTCATCTCCTCCATTTCCTTCTTCTCCTTCCAGCCGGTGCGAGAGTGCGAGCGGCGGCAGCGGTAGTCGCGGCGAGTTGCGGGAGGAGGTGTTGCGCGAGGGAGGAGTCGCTCGGCCGTAAGGGCTCGAGCTTGCCGGGGCAGCTGGAGCCGGCCGGCGGGGGAGTCGCGGGCGTGGAGCGTCGCGGGAGGACTGCTGCAGCCCGAGCAGCAGGCGGACGAGGCGCGGCCGTGCGTCGCAGGCGGAGGGCGAGTCGAACTCTGATTCTGGAAATTTTTCCAGAATCAGACGTCTGGGCTTCCAACCAGACGACGGTGAAGACTTCTGGAGGACTGTCCAGATGTCTGGCAAGTAAGTTATTTTCGTCCTTCGTCCTTTTCTGCGACCCGTTGTACTGAGAACGATGAGTGGGTACGTGCAGGCTCAGAGATTCGCATCCAACGCGAATCAAACGTCTGGCTGCAGTGCCAGACGACTGGAAGGACTTCCAGATGTCCGAGGTGACCATCGGATGTCTGGGAACTAGGCCAGACGCCCCCGCAGGCTTCTGGACGTTTGAGAGACTACGTAGAACAAAGGTACCATCTGACCCACTTTTTAAGACGTCTGGAAGAGGTTCCAGACGTCTGATTTTGGACTGTTTCGTCGTTCTCGACCCGTTTAGGACCCGTTCGGAGTCCATTTTCCGCGTTTCGAGTTACGTTCTTTTCGGAATAAAATCCTCTACCCGTCCATAGTAATTATATACTGTTCTGAGAAACTCCTTGTGTTTGATCTTTGTGTTAGGACCCCGTTCCATTGTAGTCTCGGGGGTTGCGGAGGTGCGCGGGAATTCCGACCACGCCCCCAGTACTTCCATTGTAGCTGGTAGAGTGGCTTTAGAAATTATTAACATAATTTGTTACAATTATGGAACAATTAACAGAACCTAGGGAATTGCATGAATCCTAGGAATGAGAAACCAGATTGAATGACAGATCCTAGGGTATTGCATGAATCCTAGGGCTAGAAAACTAGATTGAATGATAGATCCTAGGGTACGGCATGAATCCTAGGACTGGAAAACTAGTGAAATGAAGATAGATATTGCAGTCTTGGAAACTGTGGAAAGGAAATAATAGCTGCATGTAAATTGATTTTAACAGCTACCTGTTATAAATAAATGAACATGATTGAGAATATGGGTTGTATGAACGTGAAATCGAAAAGGGGGAAACCTGAATGTGCTGAGTTAAAAGAGTTGGAACCCTACGGGGAATTAGGAGTAGAACTCCTGGAAAGAGAATGAAATGGAAATGAGAAGGAAAGATGTGGAGGTGCGTTGTCTCTTAGGTACGTAGTGCCAGGGGAAACACCTGTTACCTGTTTAGTGCAGAGCTGAGCCAGCTGCACCAGGGACCCGGGGTTAGGTCTGGCCACTTTGTACCGACTTGTTGGCCCTCGTGTACATAGTACCGAGGAGAGCTACTAGTGTAGGGTGAGTACTAGCTACCCCACAGGCCCTGGGGTTCTGGTAGCTCACCTACATCGACTTGTTAGGCCCACTGGGCAAACCAGGGTAGTCAGGCGAGGGTGCGCGGACTGTGGAGGGGTAAGGCCCCTGTTTGGTTACTGTGGAGGGGTTGGACCCCTGTTACTGAGAGGGCTCTGCCCTATACTGGTTCCGTGCTGTGCTTTGGGCGCACCCGTTAACGGAAACGACTGACCACGTGCCAGTGCGAGTTAGCTACCCGTGCGTTTACCGCGCGTGCCGTAGTCACCGTTACGTCTGTCAGTGACCTTGGGGTAGTTGACTGAGAGTAGGATCACCACGAGGGACTCTCCCAGCCAAGAGAGCACAACGTGTTACTTCTACTGTTCGGAAAAGACTGCAATCAAGATCGTTCCCACGAGGAACATTCGAGATCAAGTGAAGGATCTGAGAAATAGATAAATTGTGAAACAATATAAAGACATAAATAAAGGAAGAAAGAAAATAAAACAGCTACTGTATACTTTACTGCTTATTTAGTTTAGCTGCCACTCTACTCAGCGTTTCGCTGACGTGTTACACTCGTTACTTTTCAAGACCAGGTGTTGAGCAGCCAGGATCAGTGGCTGGAGAGGACGTTGGGCCGAGTAGGGTCCAGTAGAGTTACCACTATTCTTTTGTGCCCTTTTTGTTCCACTATAGTGAGTAGTTCTTGTTACTCTCTGTACTTTTCTTTACTTGTAGTTCATGTTATGTTGAATGTTATTCTACTGTTGTGGTGGTACATGCTGTAGTACTTTTTCTTACTGCTGTATTTTGTTACTGCTAGTTATATTTCATGTTGAATGTGGTTTATTTTACTGCTCTTTTGGTTACTTCCTCGTTGGACGACTAGGTCTTGGGATTAGTCGAGTCGGTCCGATTCTCGTGTCTCGTAGGGACTCGGGAATCGGGTCGTTACACTCTACCTTCCTACATGATGGATGATTTATGGCTAAGTAGCGCCTCCTACGCTAACAAATCTCTTGATGGGCTTCCGAGGCCCATTAAATTGCACCGTTTGTGGGAAGCATCGACGAAAGAGCCATCGCTCTCTTGAGAATCCGATCGCTGCAGGAAGGGCCCCTTTGGCGCCCTACCTCGGCCCCCTGAGTGAGATATGTTGCGATGGTCGTAACCACCCACGGTCCCACTCGCTGCTTCCCACCCCTCGGGGGAGCCCTATCAGGACGTAGCGTCCTCATGCCCTAATGACCTCGGCTCATCGCCTGAGGTACCCAAGTTGGACCCCCCCTTGAGGCGTAGCCTAGTGAAGAGGAACCAAGGGCTGAATCCGGTGAGCCCAGGTACCGGCCCCTATGTGTACTGCTTGCCCACTTGGGAAAGAGGAAATGGAGGTCCCCCGTTAGAAGCGCCAGCCAAGGCCTGGCACGAAGGAACGGCTAACCCTGGCTCATGCACCACTCCCTTTAGAGCTACCCTTAGGATAAGCTGACACTCTACCATCCCAAGAGGAGTTCCTACTGTCCAGCAGCACCCACCCAGTGAGGGCCCACATGCGGATCGTTGTCAGGATAAAGAGGACAACTCCTCTGAGGGTGTAAAGAGCAGGTCCTGGGAGTGCTTCGCCAAGCACCCAGGGACTGGGAACAACCTCTAGAAGTTATCGGAAGTTGAGTAGCGAATGACCGACCCCGTCCGATCTCACCCGAGTTAGCTCGAGGCTTGGCACTTTGACGAGGGAGGCCCATGAGGTAGTGAACCCTCGGCGCCCCAAGTCGGGCCGTCCGGTTCGCCAGCACGGGCGTGATGCCCTCGATCGTGCACCAAAATTCCCAACGAGAGACCACGGAGCGAGTTAACTCCTCCCGTGAATCGACGAAGAGGTGTGGCAGCGACGACAGACCCGCCAAAGGCGAGAGTATTCCGGGATAGGCGTGCCCCCGCACCCGCCTGAGAATTTGGTTCCTTTCATAAGTGAAGAACCATCTCTCCCAAGGTAGCAACCGGCCCTCGGGGTGCCGCAGTCACAGGCGACGTTGCATAATTGTAGGCTACGCTGAGCAATGGAGTTCCTCAAGGAGCGCACTCCCTCGGCTATGCACCAAGTGGACCTGCTTGAGGGGAATCGATCCACCGAGGGTCCTTGGGACAGACGCTGCCAGGGAAAAGCCCTCAGGAGAATTCACCCCCTGGTCATGGACTGGGTAGGTGTGCTAAAAGGGGAACACCTTCGAGAGAGGACCCATTATCCCAAGGCTCCAGTGAGCGAATGGATAGGAAGCCTGCAAAGTGCTAGAAGGACCACCCTAGGAAGGGGCCCCGACGACTGCGGGTGGCTGATGTGGCCTTCCGGGCAAAACTGAGAGTCAAGAGGGTTAGCACCCTACCCTAGCAAATAAGCAGCGCCACCCCGGCTCCCCCGCCTGATGGACATTATCGCCAAGTTCTGGTGGTGATGCTCGCGCCTCCTGAGGTCCTCTCCTCCAGATGCCTGAACACATCAGCACAGAGGTTAAGGTAACCTTGGGCCAACGTCACCCCAGGCATCCGAGCCCCTCCTTCTGAGTCAGCTTTCTTTAGGTACTCCCTCCCAACTTTTATTCAGGCAAGGAGGATACAACCAAGTCTCCCCGCAGAATCCGACAGAGCGTCTAGGTTCTTTGCAGCAAGAGTCTCCCCCCTTCAGGGTAGCACCAAGCCCTTCGAAAAAAAATGCTCCCTTGGCTGTGGACTAGGTGGAAGTTACCACCATGGTACTTGCAATGGTCCGAGGTCTTCACCTTCAGTATCCTGGGCACATCAACACGCAGATCGAGTCAACATCTAGAAGCGACGACACCCAAAATGGGTCCACAGCCCACTTAACCAACTTTCGGCGATAACGCCCGCAACGCTCCAAGACGTTCGGTCGAGCAGCCTTCCAAGCCACCCTTTTCGGGTCGGTGCACCCGTGGCACATCCACCACTTCGGTGAAAACGCTCCCTCTCTTCCCGACAGCCATTTCGGTCACCAACCTTTGGCAGTCAAGGAAATGGGAGAGGGGAAGAGATGGCGAGACTGGTCGGGAGATTTTCGCTTGCAGATGATGTTGTATTAGAAAATATGTCGTAACATTAAAATCACGTGGTGGGAAATCCTGAACAAAAATATTTTAATAAAACTAACCACGAAAAGTTAGGTCATATTCATAGGGAGGCATAAACCAATAAATAAAAAAAATTATCATTCCTTATCACAAGTATGAGGCTAATATGATGCAAAATAAATTTGTCACTAAGTTGTAGCATCAAATGAGATGAAAGTGGCTTGAATTGACACCAATGCGAAATAGAAAGATTCAGGACGGCACACAAGCAAATTCACCTCAAATAATTTATCTAAGAAGTGATAATGGTATTTTTCATAAATATTAATCGAACCCAAACTGAAGCAAAATAGGGAACTTTCTCCCCTTTGCTCGCGCGAGGAGGAGAGGCCGCGGATGGAGGCTTAGAGCTCGGAGGATGTTGAGGATGAGGAGAGGCTTCTGATGATGGTGCTTCCACGGCGGGAGGTGGCCGGAGTCGGCCGCCGGAGAAGAGACCGCCGGCGGAGGCGACGTCCACGGTCATGCATGGACTACGAGGAGATTGCCTGAAGGTGTGGGTGAGTTCGTGGCATCGAGGTGAGTGCATCCGGACAAGGTGGCTGCGTGGAGATGGTTAACGCCGGTGATGGGTTCCTTCGGGGGTGTTTGGAGGTTGAAGATGAAGATGAAGAGGACGAGGAGTGACCAGCCTGCTGCAGGGATGGCACGCAGCGTGCGCGCGGCGGGTGGCTGAGTTCTAAAGGTGCGTTGTGTTTGGGTAATCGTAGAGTGCATTTTTATAGGAAAAAGAGTCGTAATATAGTGCGCAATACGATCCAACAAAAAATATTTATAAAAAGATAACGAGACTTTGAGTCCCAGTCGTTCGTCTCTGGGAGGTGTTTGTTCAAATATGAAATTGATCCTTTCTAGCTCTACTTGTTTAGAATCACATGGCGATTTATGGTTATTACGTATTTAAACACGACATGCTTAGTTGCAATAGATGACAATGAAAAGCTGGCAACTTTAATCACATCAAATATATTGCAATCGATAAGCTCATGGTGATTCTCAACACATAGACATATATATATGTAGAAGAATTTCTGTCATTCATTCAGGAAGGTGTTTGCAACATGGAAGTAGAGGAATGCTTATAAAGGAAAGCTTAAAACATAAATCTAACTGACAGAAAACAATCGCATACAGGAATCTATTGGGAGATTTTCATGCATCATTGGGGGAGAATAAGAGCTACACTACTAAGCAGTAAATGAAAGCAGTAAATATAAAGAACTAAAGCTAATCTAGCAGAAAGAAGGGCATTTAGAGGTGGCCTCTGATGGCCTTTTGAATGGTTGAGAGGAGGAGGGGCGACCAATGGTGCTTAGGCCAGCCCTTGGAGAGAGGTTGGAGAAGTGATCCAGCATCCTGGCATGGAGATGGTGGCCTCCATGGTGGTGCTCCTCGTGGAGGTGGAGTGGAGATGGAATGTAGCTAACCTAGGTGGAAGTGGATGTGAATGAATGCCAAGGATGGGATAGGTGCAAATGGCCACCCCTTAAGTCTTTTTATAGACCTAAGGGAGTCTCTCTAGAGAAGTGTGGAGCTCTCTAGAGAGAGTCCCATGAGTGGTCGGCCATGGTCAGAGAGAGTAGTTCTTAGATCCACCATTTGTGGATCTAAGACTTGAATGGCTCTTGGTTGCTAAATTTGGCAACCAAGAGTGGCGCCACTTGAAGAGAGTTCTAGAGAACTCTAGAGGAGTGTGTGCATGAATGGGTGTGTGTGTGTGAGTGTGTGGTCGTGCCTTATGTGGCTAGGTAATCTAGGTTAGGTCTTAAGGGGTTTACGTAGGTGTAGGCCTTGAATTAGGGTTGCAAACCCTAATTCACTAAGGTAAAGTGCAATTAAACTTAATACAAGTTTAATTGAATGAGTGTGAACCTAATTGAGAGTGGAATAACTCAATTAGGTTGGACTTAGATCAATTGGACTCTTACTAAGTCCAATTGGACTTGTGTGGGTTGAGATCTGAGCTCAATTGGACCCTATGAGTCCAATTGACTTAGGTAATGGTAATTGACTATGATCTAAGTCAATTGGGTTTAGTGAGGACCTAATTAGGTCCTTAGGAAGGTCTACAGGTGGTGTACTGGGGTTAGGGCACCTTAATTTAGGTACCTATGGGGTTGGATTTGGGTTTAGGGAGCTAGAGATCCAAGATCAAGACTTGAATCTCAAAACAGGAACTGGAGAGTAGTTCCAGACGTCCAAAAATGGAGTCAGACGTTTTATACTAAAAAATCAAAAGTCCAGACTTGTTGTCTGGACGTCCAACCAGAGTCAGGAAGAATTCAAGGTTCTGTCTTAGGTATTCTACAGAAATTGGACATCTGACAAAGTGTCTGGACATCCAATAACACTGCAGAAGTGGGTTTAAGGTGTGCGGGAGTTGGCTAAGGGTTCTGGACATCCTATAACTTATCTGGACGTCTAGATAAAGGTTGGAACTAGGGTTTTAAGGTTTCCTAGGGTGCGGTGACCTAATCTAAGGGTGGCTAAGGCTTGGGGAAGTGTCTAGGCTATCTTAGGGCTAAGATGGACCCAAGCTCTTCATATTTTACTGCTTTATTCCTGCTTAATAGAATAGCATACCTTAACTCCCTTACATTATTATATCCTACATCTAATCTAAGTCTTCTGTTCCAGCTCTTGCTGCAACACCCATTATTCCTAATCCAGCTTCAGATTCAGCTCTAGATCTAGCTTCTGATCAGCTTTTTGCCTGCAATTGACATAATGCACTTAATCAGCACATTATAGCATTATTTTATGCATAGCTAAAAGAAAGCAGTAAAGATGCGGATAATGCTTATGCACGCATGCATTACCCTAACTTATGCTAAGTCCTAGCCTAATTTAGGTTAATTAAGACCTATGATTGCTGCGCAATCACGGTGGTCACGGTTAGGGTGTTGGGTTCCCTCCTTGGTTGCAATAAGTGGAGGAGGAAGATGGTGCTGCACTTGTTGACGTAGGCCACTTGCAATGGAGGTGCACGCGGGCATTGGTGGAGGAAAAGGATGCACTGGTGGCGTGTCAGGCGAAGTGCGCGATAAGGGAACAGCTACGTTCACACGGAGGAGAGAGGAAGGCACGGTGATGGAGAGGCGGTTCAGATCTTCAGATGTCTGAGAAGATTCCTGGATGACTTAACTGAACGAGAGGCATGTGGTTGAAGGTTCTGATGGTGGTTTGCAATGGCGAAGTTGGGGGCGCGGTCGCGGAGGCTCACGGTGGTGGAGTTGGGTGTGTGGTGAATGAGACACGGTGATGAATGTCGAGGCGAGATCGTTGGGGTTGCGGGTGTCGATACTGTCACCACCGACCGCGGGGATGGGAGTATGGTGGGTGAGACATTGTGGTGGTTGTGGCGTCGACGGTGGAGGAGTTGCCTCCTCCCTTTGAAGGGGGAGAGAGTTGGAGAGGGAAAACCTCTCATAGAGGGATGATTTTTTCTCGTCTTCTTCCTGTTGCATATATATAAATAGAAAGAATTAGAGAGAGAATTAGCGAGAGAGAAAACAAAAATCATAACTTTATGTTGCCATTTGAGGGAGAGAGAGATAAGGAATCATTGATATTTTATGTGACCAAAAGAGGCAAGAGGTTTTAGGGCAAATAAGGAAGGGATTAAGGGATGCAAAAGAATGATTCTCTTACCAAATTTTGCCAAAATAAAATTCCCACAATTTGACACCTCAAATTTAGATTTGATGTGAAGTCCTTGCCTTTAAAGTAAATAATCAATTCTTTCACATAAATATTAAAGTAAGTAATGCATGAAATGAAAACTTCAAGGCTCATATCATTTTGTCATTATCATACATGTTTTAGATAAAATAAATGTCCAAATACCAATGTACTTAAGCACTCAATGCGTCCACTAATGTGGACCTATCAGAGACCACCCCTCGAGGGGGGGTTGGCATGAAAAATCCCTCACGCGTGCAGTCCCTACCGCATGAGGAGTGATCTTGACATCGCCAAAATCACACTTGAGGCCCCTATCCTACCCCGATGGTAGCAAGGGGCTCGATTTGTCTTAGCAAGGATAGGGCACTACCCCTCGCGATGGATGGCCATCACCCGCAAAGGGTGGCGACCGCCCCTTGCTCTTGCCTGGAGACTTGGCCCTGAAGGGTAGCTGGGACGAAATTTTGACCTAGCCAGCCACCTCTTAAGGTGGGCGAGAACTTGGACGGATGCATCCAACGTCGCCTCTTCAAGTCGACAAGCAACCTCTTAAGGTCACTGAGAACTCGGACGAACACGTCCAACGTTCCTTCCATTGTCGCCTCTCCTAGCTAGTAAGCCACCTCTTAAGGTTGCCGAGAACTTGGACGGACGCGTCCCATGTTCCTTTCATTACCACCTCTTAAGGCCGGCGAGAACTCAAATGGATACGTCCGACGTTCCTTCTGTTGGCGCCTCTTCGAGATGGCAAGCCACCTCTTAAGGTCAGCGAGAACTCGGAGGGACATGTCCAACGTTCTCTCCTCTTTCTCCTCTCCAGGCCGACAAACCACCTTTTAAGGTCGACCAGAACTTGGACGGATGCGTCCAACGCTCCACAAATTGCCGCCACTTCAGGCCAGCAAGCTGCCTCTTATGGTCGGCAAGATCTCGATCCAACGAACTCGATGTTCCATACATTACCGCCTCTCCAGGCTGACAAGCCACCTATTAAGGATGGAAAAAACTCGAACGAACACATCTGACGTATTGCCGCCTCGTTAGACTGGCCCAAACTTTGATGGACACATGTGATGTTATTTATCTTGCCATCTCACGAGATCAGGGAAAATTCGGGTGAACCCGCCAAATGCTCTCTTATACCGCCACTTATCCAAGCTGTTAGGTTATCTCTCCGGGTTGGTCGGGGGTCAGGCGAACCCACCCTGTAAAGCTGGGAATAGCCGCCTCTTACGGCTAGCGTAGCCACCGTCGATGGCTGGCATGAACCCAAATCATGGCATTCGCACCCCATTTATCGGCTACTAGAATGTTGTCTACAAGAAATAGCAGAACTAAGGCTTCCACGCCCTACGTTCCAACGACTAAGATACCAACTCCCAAGGCCGGTAAGGGCTCAGGCCCATGAAGTTCCACACACCACCTGTGGGTAGATCCCTGACCACTCTTCTCATAGAGGTATCTGCCCAACGGCAACCATATTGGCCACCAAAAGTCGAGTCAGGACCCTTGGGGCCTGTGTCACGCAACGTTCATAATGCAGGCTTGGACCCCTGCGTTCCAAGCCCCACCTGGCGTGCATCCGGAGCTCCGCCAGCGAGAGTCCGAGCGCTTGCTCTTGTCTCTTGTCGCCACCTTCCAAGGTCGGTCCAACTTCATGGCCATCCTCTACGGAAGGCTCTAGGCGACGGTTACCTTCAAGGGTTGACCCACGTAGAAATTGCCCTACGCTTGCCCTGCGTAGAGGTTGATGATAACGTCATCATCAACCATAACTAGCTTTAATTAGTCAGAATCAATTGACAAATGTTCCTACCTAACCGCTGGAGGGTCATAATTCATTGTATATCATTTCTAAGAAAAATGCATTAAATCAAGGATAAATCTACAGTTTTAATATCATAAATGCAGAATGATCATGGTATTTCTTAGGGGTTAATTAAAGGTCATATGTTCATTAATAACTAATAAGAGGGTTCATACAGTAGAAACGGATTTTCGCGCATATCGAGAGTCAAAACAGCACCCGAAACCCTAATTTCAAACCCGCTCAAATAACATAGGTTCTAGTCAGGATAAATTCCATCTAAACCTTCTAAAAATTCATAGAAAAATATTTCATAAGGTTTGGTTTCCTTGCTTTAACCATCTAAACTTACTTTGACCTAAAACAGAGTCCTAGACGGTAAGTTACCCTAATTTGTGTTTCTGCATAAATTGCCTAGTAAAACTTAAAAACCAAAATCCAACTTCACCATCAGATTCCTTATGTCCAAATTAGCTTTTTACCAAAATTTGGGTCCAATCAGAAATCTTCACCAAGTTTGCATTTCAGTCCATTCATACTCTTTCTATCTCACACCAGCCCCTAACTTTTGAAATTCTTGCAGAAATGTCCCTAACTTTCTCATCATCTTTACAAATAGGTCCCTGCTACCATTGGTGTGAATAGAAGCTCCACCGTTGAGATTCGAGCGAGGATTTCTCGCTCGATTCTCAATCAAACAATCTAAAAATTGAATTGAAGATTCCTTTAAGGAATTCTTTTCCAAATGAGACCGGCCATGAATCATATTTCCTTCCCAATCTCCCATGATGCGCAAAATCTCCAAGCTTCTAAGCTTGATTTCCAAGCTTGGAATGCCCCGTTGAGCCCTATAAAAACACCTCCGATGTAAACCTCACCTCCTTAGCTTGGTTTTGGCCGGAATCTCCCCTTCTTCCCCTCTCTTCGGTTGAATGCACCACGAGCTCCACCGACCTTCTCCATCTGACTTCTTCAGCCTCCGCCATAGACATAAGTCAGCGAGAGCATCTTCCTCAAGTTTATTCGCGCGTCGTGTTCTATCAAATTCTCAACACAGTTAATTAAATTAATTGGGCTTAATTAAGTGTAAGAGAAAGTAACTTAGGTTAACTTGAATTAATGTTGATTAAGTAGTAAAGTGTCAAGCTAACCTAACATTTTAAATTTTAATTCATTTTTAACTGGTTGAGTCTAGGTCGTTCACTGAAAGGCATAACTTAATTTATTTCACCATTTAATCATAAGTATTAATTACTACTTAATCAATTAGAATTATAATTACAATACTTTAAGATCATGAATCTTACACAAAAGATATTTAATTAAAAACATACAACATTCCATAAGACAAACATATTTACTCATGTAATCTATTATTAAAAACAAGTAAATATGTTTATTTTTACTAAATTCATTTCATTTACAAAAGATTTAAGGCAAGAAAAGGAAATGTAATTAAGTACAAGTGCCTTATTTATCAATTAAGCTCAAAAGAAATTGTATTAGAGTAGAATACAAAAAATTAGACGACTTAAAAATAAGCTTTCCTTTTATTTGCTTTCTTCATTCTTCAACCTTCATTCTTTCTCTTTTCTTCTTTTGCCAACTTTTTCTTTCTTCCTTTATTCTTTTCCTTTATTCTCTATTTACTTCTCTTTCTTTTTCCTTTACCTCTTCTATCTATTTACCTCTCCCTTTAACTTCACGAGCTCTTTTCTTCTTCTTCTCTAAATTCCTTAAGTCTCATATCCTCTTCTCTTTCTTTTCCTTTCAACACTTTAACTGTGCAATGTGCGTTTGAACCATATTCTGAACCAAAAATTTGGTTTTATGATTGGCAGCTCGGACCGATTGGGGATACACAACACCCCTCTCAGGGTGTGACCAGACCCTACTGGGTCCAAGCCTGGTTTATTACATTTGGTTTATTTCCGATTTAATCATCACATATGCACAGTCTCCGGCCTCCTAGGCCCACATGCACACGCCCGCTCATGGGCCCACGGTCGCATGCCCACAGGTGTACACACACTCGGGCACGTGCACCGCACGCACCCACACACACACACACATGCTCTTTATGCGCCCTGCGCTGACGATCGAATGGCCTATGTCACTTTTTACTTTTATCCCATGACGCGCACTCTTTCCTTACCGATGTGGGACTAATCTTGTCCCTTCCAGACCAGACTTTAGCTGAAGGCACAAGCCGACTCAGAGCTCCAAATCGAGCAAGCTATAGCTTGTTGGAAAGCTCTAGAGGAGTTCTATAGGTTTGCAGCATCAATTTGATACTGAGGACAGATTTCACCCTTCGATTTGAAGGGCGAAAATTGATAGTTTCCATGGCCATTTTGGCCTGCTGACGAGTAACACAGGTCTAAGGACCTGCAGGAATGCTATTTGACCTCAGATGAGGTACTGAACAGATTCGGGAGCTAATTCCGCTCCCAAAGGTGAAGGGAAGGAGGTTTAGGAAGCTTCAGGAAGGTGGTGAAACTCAAAAGCTTCAAGCAGAAGCTTCAGAGCTTCAAATTAAGCTCTGAAAAGCTTAACAAACAACTTAAGGACAACTGCATCTAATTCAGCAACCTCTGAATGTTGTTAGGACTCTATCTGGGCAGTGTTTACATTGAAATCCCATCAAAAAGGCACTGCAGTCAGTATTTCAAATAAACCCAAATTGAACAGAAGTTGGATTCTTATAAAACTCTGATTAGAACTCATTCAAATCAAATCAGATCTATCTAAAATCATCCTAGAAGTAATTTGAACTCATCAATTTCTTGAATTGAGACCTAAATCATCAGATCAGACATAATTTTGACCATTGAACCTCAATATTTGACTTTCATCATTGAGTATTCTCAGATGAAATTAACACTTCAATTCAATTCTAATCATCATCAGGAACATGTTCAGGGTCTCAAAAGGAGGTTTTGACCTAGAAACCTAAGGTTTCAGGTCTATCACCTTGGCTCTAAAATTAGTTTGTTCTGTCGAACAAACTAAGGCCTATCTGAGTAAAAGGTATTCAAATTTGACATTAGGGCATCCATTTGATGTTTCTAAACCTTTAAAATTAAGCTTATGCCTATTGGACAAACTTCTCCAACTCTACCGGAGTTGGAGAAGACAAAGGTCTAAATCTTGCTTTAGTCTTTAAAAATTCAAACTAAATATTGCAGAATAGTCATTGAGCCTCAAATAAGTGATCTGGAGCTTCTGAGGGAGTTCTGTAGGCTGAAGAGTACATTTTGACTTGCTGGAGCTCCGGTGAGTTCAGACATTGGCTAAAAGTTAGTAAACATCATCAAAACAAGCCATGAATGATCTGAAAAGTTTCCTGAGGTCACAAGGAACCTCAAGAACACATTAATTCTTTTGATTATTGACCATACTGAAAGATGCATATTAAATTCATAAGAACTGTAATCTGAGTTTGCTAGAACTCAGGACATGTTCTCTCACTCAATTGAGTGGAGAAAACATGTCAGTAGAGTGTGGCAAAGGTGTTCAAATGATTAATTAGGTGGATAAACTCCTCCTGAGTCGCCATTGACAGCTAGCTCAAGAGGTTGAATGTATTTTAGGCGTTTTAATTATAGGTGATTATTAATCGAATTAAAGTGGGGATAGGGGCCCTAAGATGATGATTAAGTGATGGAGGGCCCCAGTGGAGGTGAATTACCCTCGGATACTTCCGCCATGGACAGTGGAAGCAGTTGGTGAAGGTGGAGATGGATTAAGCGATTAGGTGTTCAAATCAGGGAATTAAAGTGTTAGAAATGATCATGGAGGATTAAGGAAGATGATAGGTGAAGTAAAAAAATAAAAGAATGCTCTAGTCAAGCTCAATGAGCTAGATGGAGCTGAGGAAGACGACGGGAAATCTAGCATTAAATCTAACTAACCTACCTAATTAACTACTCTAGTTACACTACTTACCTAACCTTCTGTTACCTGGACGAAGGGGGCAGAGGATCTCCGTCGATGGATCTTAATGGAGGAGGAAATTAGAGGGCGAAGGAAGAAGTTCGGCGGGTGCAAGCGAAGCGTAGAAGAGAAGCCCGACGTCAGCAGTGCGTCAAAGGACTCAGTGGACGACGGCGGAGATCAGGAGCAAGCGAAGACGAATGGAGGAAGCGGAGGAAGGTTGATGGAATTGGAGCGAATAGCCTATCTACTAGCTCAGCGGGGGGAAGAGGGAAGGGAGCTAACCTCTTGAAATCGGAGAGGTGGAGGGGTATTTATAGGTTGCGGCGACTGAGGAAGAGAGTGAATCTGGACGGAAAGAGGTCTAGGAGTGAAGTAACCACCGGCGTCTTCTTCGACGTCGGTGAGGTTAAGTTCAAACCCTAAATAGGATTTAAGCATCATCCAGACCGATGGATGAAAAGAGGACGGTGAGCGCAAGCTCCAGGAGCTTGGCAAAGAAGGGCGGTTGTCGGATAGATGGTGATCAATGGGTGTGGATACCTCCTGTCATCAGTGTCGAAGAGGCTAAAGAAGAAATGAAGAGGAAGAAGATGTTTATAGGGACCTATCTGCAATGAAAACTAAGGACCTAAGTGAAGAAGAAGGCCTCGATTGAAATAAAACTTATGGACTAAAACATAAACTAAGGTTTTCAAGGTTTATTTTAATTTAATTCTTTTTCAACTTTTTATATATGATTATAAATTAGATAAACAATATATTTAAACCTTGAATTTACATTTTTGACCGTTTTAGCATAATTTATTTAATTAAGTAAAGTTACTTAAGTTATTATATACTTATGTATAAGTTATACTTAAGTCAGTTAACACATTAATTAGATAAATTGTTGATGATATTTCGAGTCCATTTATTAATTAAAATGATTAATAATCTTAATTAGATAATAATGTAGCATTTTTAACTTATTTTAAGGTCCTTTAATATTTTATCCCTTATTCTATAATTACCCATATATTTACATATTCCTAGCTAATTAATCAGGAAAACTAGTTAATTAGGGGTAATTAGAAGCTATGATGAGCCTCTCATCACGTCGCAATGCCAACGAGCATCACTCATACCCCTTCGTTGTCGTCGCTTTTGCCCCCAGAGAGTTCACCTTCCACGACACCGACCATACCATACCCAGTACCCTCCTCCCTTTTCGACCGTTAGTTTAAGTTAGTTAGGTTCTGTCTTCTCCCTTACTCTCTTTTCCTCTCTTTATCCCTCAATTCAAACCCCGACACCACCGTCCACTCGTCATTTTCTCCATCTTTGGCTGGCCTCCGGTGAGGTTTCCCCGACACTCTATCACACCAAACGCCTCGCCAACAACTCCATAACCTCTGCCTCACCCTTGCAAACAAAACCCCTCATGAAATTGAGGGGATTGTCCATGCACGCAACCCACTGAACAACTCGCCTTCTTGCCTTCATCTTCGTCACCATGCTCCACCGTCGCTACCATCACCTCTTCCTTGTTCTTCAAGCTATGACCACGAGAGCTCCAGGCTCCACTTCCCGGCACTGCGGAACTTCTCCAAGTCGACACCTAGGTCCTCAATTAGAGGCTCCAACTGCAGGCTTGCACCAATTGAACAAGACCTCTTCAACAGCCGTAGCAGTCGCATGCAAAGAAGAGAGTGGCTTTAGTGACACATTGGTGGATGAGAAGTGAGTGAGCGCACATAAATTGATTTTGTGCATAGCGCTAATTGCCCAGCACACGAGGGGTTGGGTCCCTCACTACCCTCGCACATAGTTGCTTACCCGACCTATGCCACTCCTCGATCACCACCCACGCCGGTGACCCTGGACATTGTTCAAGACCCGTTTACCTGAGTATGGATCCGATTACACTGGGTTTGAGAGAGAAGAATAGGAGGAACTTGTGAGAGAGCAGGGGAGGGTTTTACTCTCTGTGGTTCTGCTCTAGGTGCGTGACTTGTGCTGAAATGCCTAACACTTAGGCTCTGTGATGGAGAAGGAAAGAATGCTTGGAGAAGGCCTTAAGGAAAGGAGAAAGCTCGTGCAGAAGAAGAAAGAAGGAAGCTAATGTGAAGAAGAAGAGAAAGGCTTTGAGAAGCCTTGTGCCTGACGCACTTAAGTCGTCTGATTGATAAATCTATCGTTTGATTGAGTATTATTTGAGAATTACTGTTGCACTATTTACGTGCTATAGTTAATATTGAATATGAGATGCATGCTTAATTAGAGGGTTTAATTGGTGATTCAAATCACCACTTTCTAGATTCTCTCCATTCTTTTTGTCTCTAGATACATTGGATTTCATTGAATAACTAATGTGACAGGTTATTATTCATTGAATATCTATTTGAATGCTCAATTGATTGTGCTCATTTATTCTGAATGCGATTAATGTTGTGAATTCCACATTTGCTCATTGTGTTCGACCTCGAACACCATTAGAGATTTTGAGTTATAAATTTTATCTATTTTCGAGCTATTTGTTGACTATACTACAATGCAATTTCCTTAAAACACGACGAAAGCTTGACAAACAGGGGCACAACCGAGTGGGCAAATGCCCGACGGTATCACACCTTGCTGCTATGACCACAAAGTCACTCCTCACCAGAGCGGGCTCAGCGGCAGAATAGCCATGTCCAGAAAACGATCGGGTCGCTTACCCCCTTCGTGGATATGGTGGGCCCCCTGATGGCCAGCTCCCAAGTCCTCACCTTTGGGAAGAGGCCGAGGTGACGGACAGCGATTCAACAACTGGGTCCTCGCGAGATTTTTTGCTAGGCTCTTTAGCCTCGGTCTCTCGATCCCACCCTGACAACGTCGCCTAGCTCGTTCGGGCAAAGGATCCACCCACTTAGCCAACAATTATCCATCCACAATAAGAGGCCAAGGCCAAGGCTCAGAGAACTCCCAAAGTCGGCTCCCATAGACACCTGTGGCGAACACGACTCCCAAGGGAAGTGGCAGCCCTTTAATAGTACACGCCCATAAGCCCCCCCCTTCGGAGATTCAGCCTCAGGGCTCCCTTGTCAAGGATAGGTGCTCTTGCATCAGACACTTCTACACAATCTCCACGAGGAGCACACAGCGAGCACCGCTAAGGATAGACCTATCCCAACCAAGGTGTTACGACTCGGTTCCCGAATCCCTATAGGACATGAGATCGGCTCAACTCGACTAATCCCAAGACCAAGTTATCCAACAAGAAATAACCAAAATGCAGGAAAGTAAACCACATTCACTATGCTAAGTAACTAACAGCAAAAGAGTACAGCAGTAAAGGAAGTAAAAGCTGCTAACAGTATATATCACCACTACAACAATATAGTAGAACAAAGTACAGAACAAAAAGAGTAACAACAGTCGAACTCACTAGCAAAAAGGAGGTACAACAACAACAACAGGAACTACTCCTGGGCTCGACTGGGCCCAGCACCCTCTGCAGCCAGTAGCTCGGGCTGCTCAACTCCTGGACCTGTAAAGGGGTATGAGTAAAATGGAGTCAACGAACGCTGAGTAGAGTGGTAACCAACTAACTAAAGCAATAAAGGCTAACAGGTAAATTTATCTTTCCAATAATTTATTTTACAAGTCATTCTTTTTCACCCATTGGTTTACTTTTCATATCTCTTTCTTGATCTCGTATGTTCCTCGTGGGAACGATCTTGATTGCAGTCTTTTCCGAAGAGTAGAAGGCACACGTGGTGCTCGACTGGCCAAGAGAGTCCCCCGTGGTAATTCTACACCCAGTCAACCACCCTAAAGTCACGGACAGATGTAGCGGTTACTACGGCACGCGCGATAAGCACACGGGAAGCTACCCTGCACTAGCACGCGGTCAGTCGTTTCCACTAGCAGGTACACCCAAAGTACAACACGGAATAATATAGGACTTAGCCCTTTCAGTAACAGGGGTCAAGCCCCTCAGAACCAAACAGGGGTCTCGCCCCTTCACAGTCCGCGCACCCTCGTCTGACTACCTCAGTTTGCTCAGTGGGCCTAACAAGTCAGTGTAGAGTGGCTAGCTGAACCCTGGGCCCCATGGGGTGGCTAGCTCTCTCCCTACACTAGTAGCTCTCCCCGATAAAGTGTACACGACGGCCAAAGAAGTCGGTGTAGAGTGGCCAATCCTAACCCCGTGTCCCAACCCAAAGGCAGCTAGCTCCGCTCTACACTAAACAAGGGATATTCGCTCTCCTTGGTACCACGTACTCAAGGGCCAGCACAATTCCCACTCACATTTCCAAATCCATTCCATTTATTCGCAGGAACTCTACTCCTAATTTCCCGTAGGGTTCATGCTTGTATTCTCCACGTCATTCCAAACCATGTTTCAGCATTCACATTTCCATTCTCAGATTATACACATGCAACTCGTATTTCTATCATTTAACATATACAGCTAGTAATGTCACAGGTAACTGTTTAACTAACACAGGCATTTTATATTTCACAGGCAACTCTTGTTTATTAACAGACAGTTGTTCACATTTCTATTCATCCGTTTAAGACTACAATTTCAAACACGCATACAAACAGTGCAAGTACTTCTCGTCCTAGGATTCATGCCACATCTTAGGTTTTTAGTTATCCAATTTCATATATGCATTCAAGTTTTATAATTAAAATAAGGGGAAACCACTCTACCAGACAATTCGGGAGTACTAAGGGCTCGAACGGCAGGCTCACGTGCCTTTGTAGGCCCCGAATACGCAATAGAGCGAAGTCTTATACCAAGGGACATAACATAACAAAAAGTTCAAAACATATATAAAGCTTTCTAACACGTAGAGGAACACACAAGGAAACCATGGATATCTTGTTTGCGTAAAATAGACCTCAAACGGACCCTAAACGGGTCAAAAACAGAACTGCAGACCTAAATCAGATGTCTGGCACAAGGTCCAGACGTCTTAAAAGTAACCAGAGTCTCACCTCAGGTTCCTGCGTCGACTTCAGACGTCTGAACCCCTACTTGACCGTCTGAATCCAACTCCAGACGTCCGTCCTATCCTCCAGTCATCTGGGAGTGCTTCCGGTCGTCTAGTAAGCTGTCCAAATGTCCGAGACACATGGGAGGGCATGCCCCGCGCCTTCCCGAAGCAATCCCTACACGCGACAAACTATATCACCTATATTTAGCCATGCAGATCGAAGCTGCGGTGCAGCCTGCATGGTCGTATCCGCAAGAGGAACATACCTTCGCGAAACACTGCTTTCAGATGTTCGGTGTCGTCACCAGACGTCCAATCCGTCGTTTGGACGGCACGCCAGACGTCTAATTCTAGGAAAATCTCATAATCAGAACGACCTCCTACTCCTCGTCGGACGCAGCCGCAACCTCTCCTCCTTGTCTGTAGCTCCGGTTGCACCAAGTGTCAGGGACGTCTCCCTCGACGCGCTCCTCCTCCCGCACGCACCGCTCTGGCCGTGCGTCCTCTGGCGAGCTCCCATGAGCTCGCAAGCTCAAGCTCTTCTTCCTCTCTTCACATCGCCTCTCCTCCTCGTCGCTCACTCTTGCGCTCTCTTCTCTCGCTGCAGTGGAGAGGAAGGGGGGTAGGTGGCTGTGGTGGAGTGGGGAAGAGAGGGAGGGGGAAGAGGGGTCTTATATAAGGGAGTGGTTAGGGTTCGGGTGGAGGAGAGAAGAGGGAGAGAGAAAAGAGTGGTACTGTCTACACGTAGCCCGCGCGTAGACGCGAAGTTACGTACAAAAATTTTCAATTTCCAGACGTTTGGGAAGGGGTCCAGACGTTTGACTGACAGTCCAGATGTATTAAAGGACTCAGAACAGAATGGGTCTTTACACAGGGGGTCTCTCAGGAGACCCAACTAGACATCCCCCAAATAAGGGTGCATGCCTTAAGGTGAGGAGCCTCGGCTCCCCGTGGTCCTCAACAGAAGAATAGAGGGAAAACATCGCCAAAGCGGTCATAGCTCCTCAACCCTTCGCTACCCAGACAGAAGGGCCCGGGTGGCAAAGACGAAGGTGGAGCATCCTCTTAACTCCGCCCTAGGTAAACCCCATCAAGCGGCAGCTGATTCCAAGGGGTACACGAAGGGTCGGGGCATCCTGCTCAAAAGCCGCTAAGGCAAGTAGGGACCTTTTGCCCCTCCCACCCTGCAACAAAAGTCATCTCAAGAGAACGGCAGAACTAGTGCTCCCATACCCCACGTTCCAGCGGCTGCAGGGCCAGCCCTTCAGGCCGGTAAAAATACGGGCCCATGCGCCCTAAGGTTCAACACACTGTCCACTGGCAAGAGTCTTGGCCACCCTACCCTCAGAAGCACCTCCCCACCAAAACAAATGGCAAGGGTTTGAGCCACCTCGGCCAACTACTGCCATATTGATGGGGTCAACTCCATCAGGATGTGGTCATACGGTCGGGATTCCTGATTTTGATCGAAGTAAATCAAGTTTGAGTCTAAATCCTTACATTATATAGAGGATTGTTGTGTAAGATATGATAAATTTATCTCATATTTTTATTTAAGATAGGATTCTAGGTCATCCAAATGAAAAAGTAACAGGGTTGGGTTGAACTTATTGACTCGATTTGTTGAAAACTCGTGATCTTACCCTAACTAACACTGAATAGAGTGGTAACCAACTAACTAAAGCAGTAAAGGCTAACAGGTAAATTTATCTTTCCAATTATTTATTTTACAAGTCATTCTTTTTCACCCATTGGTTTACTTTTCGGATATCTTTCTTGATCTCATATGTTCCTCGTAGGAACGATCTTGATTGCAGCCATTTCTGAAGAGTAGAAGGCACACGTGGTGTTTTCCTGGTCGGGAGAGTCCCCCGTGGTAATCCTACATCTAGTCAACCACCCCAAGGTCACGGACAGACGTAGTGGTGACTACGGCACACGTGATAAGCGCACGGGCAGCTACCTCGCACTGGCACGTGGTTAGTCGTTTCCGCTAGCGGGTACGCCCAAAGTACAGCACGGAACAGTATAGGGCCTAGCCCTCTCAGTAACAGGGGTCTAGCCCCGTAGAACCAAATAGGGGTCTTGCCCCTCCACAGTCCGTGCACCCTCGTCTGACTACCCCAGTTTGCCTAGTGGGCTTGACAAGTCGGTGTAGGGTGGCTAGCTGAACCCCGGACCCCGTAGGGTGGCTAGCTCTTCCCGGTATAGTGTACGCGAGGGCCAAAGAAGTCGGTGCAGAGTGGTCAATCCTAACCCCAGGTCCCAACCCAAGGGCAGCTATCTCTGCTCTATACTAAACATGAGACAGTTGCTCTCCTTGATACCACGTACTCAAGGGCCAGCACAATTCCCACTCACATTTCCAAATCCATTCCATTTATCCACAGAAGCTCTACTCCTAATTCCCCATAGGGTTCATGCTCGTATTCCCCACGTCATTCCATACCAGGTTTCATCATTCACATTTCCATTCTCAAATTATACACATGCAGCTCATATTTCCATCATTTAACATATACAACCAGTAATGTCACAGGTAACTATTTAACTAGAACAGGCATTTCATATTTCACAGGCAGCTCTTGTTTATTAACAAGATGTTGTTCACATTTCTATTCATTCATTTAAGACTGCAATTTCAAACACGCATACAAACAGTGTAAGTACTTTTCGTCCTATGATTCATGCCACATCCTACGCTTCTAGTTATCCAATTTCATATATGCATTCAGGTTTTATAATTAAAATAGGGGGAAACCACTCTACCAGACAATCCGGGAGTACTAGGGGCTCGAACGACAAGCTCACGTGCCTCTGTAGGCCCTGAATACGCAACAAAGCAAAGTCCTATACCAAGGGACATAATATAATAGAAAGTTTAGAATATATATAAGGCTTTCTAACACGTAGAGGAACTCACAAGGAAACCACAGATATCTTGTTTGCGTAAAACAGACCTCAAACGAACCCTAAACGGGTCAAAAATAGAACTGCAGCCCTAAATCAGACGTCTGGCACAAGGTCCAGACGTCTTAAAAGTAACCAGAGTCTCACCTCAGGTTCTTACGTCAACTTCAGACGTCTGAACCCCAACTTGACCGTCTAGATCCAACTCCAAACGTCCGACCTATCCTCCAGTTGTCTGGGAGTGCTTCCGGTCATCTGGTAAGCTGTCCAGATATCCGAGATGCATGGGAGGGTGCCCCGCACCTTCCTGAAGCTATCCCTACACATGACAGACCATATCACCTATATTTAGCCATGAAGATCGAAGCTGTGGTGCGGCCTGCAATGGCCGTATCCGCAAGAGGAACATACCTTCGCGGAACACTGCATTCAGACGTCCGATGTCGTCACCAGACGTCCAATCCGTCGTCTGGACGGCACGCCAGACGTCTTATTTCGGAAAAATCCCAGAATCAGAACGACCTCCTACTCCTCGCCACATGCAGCCGCGGCCTTGCCTCCTCGCCTGCAGCTCCAGCTGCAGTAAGTGTCGGGGACGTCTCCCCCAACGCGCTCCTCCTCCCGCACGCGCTGCTCCGGTCGTGCATCCTCTGGTGAGCTCCCACGAGCTTGCGAGCTCAAACTCTTCTTCCTCTCTTCACGCCGCCTCTCCTCCTCGTCACTCGCTCTCGTACTCTCTCTCGTGCTCGCCCCTCTCGCTGCAGTGGAGAGGAAGGGAGGAAGGTGGCTGTGGTGGAGTGGGGAAGAGAGGGAGGGGGAAGAGGTGTCTTATATAAGGGAGTGGCTAGGGTTCAGGTGGAGGAGAGAAGAGGGAGAGAGAAAAGAGTGGTACTGTCTGTGAACAACCCGAGCACAGACACGAAGTTACGTACAAAAATTTTTAATTTCCAGACATCTAGGAAGGGGTCCAGACGTCTGACCGACAGTCCAAATGTCTTAAAAGACTCAGAACAGAATGGGTCTTTACACAAGGGGTCTCCAACTAGACGTCCCCCAAATAAGGGGGCATGCCTTAAGGTAAGGAGCCTCGGCTCCCTGTGGTCCTCAACAGAAGAACAGAGGGAAAGCATCGCCAAAGCAGTCATAGCTCCTCAGCCCTTCGCCACCCAGACAGAAGGGCCCAGGCAGCAAAGACGAAGGTGGAGCACCCTCTTAACTCCGCCCTAGGTAAACCCCACCAAGCGGTGGCTGATTCTGAGGGGTACACGGAGGGCCGGGGAGTCCTGCTCAAAAGCTGCTAAGGCAAGTAGGGACCTTTCGCCCCCTCCCACCCTGCAACGAAAGTCGTCTCAAGAAAACAGCGGAACTAGTGCTCCCGTACCCCACGTTCCAGCGGTTGCAGGGCTAGCCCTTCAGGCCAGTAAAAACACGAGCCCATGCGCCCTAAGGTTCAACACACTGTCCACTGGCAAGAGTCTTGGCCACCCTGCCCTGAGAAGCACCTCCCCACCAAAACAAATGGCGAGGGTTTGAGCCATCTCGACCAACTACTGCCATATTGGTGGGGTCAACTCCATCAGGATGTGGTCATACAGTCGGGATTCCTGATTTTGATAGAAGTAAATCAAGTTTGAGTCTAAATCCTTACATTATATAGAGGATTGTTGTGTAAGATATGATAAATTTATCTCATATTTTTATTTAAGATAGCATTCTAGGTCATCCAAATGAAAAAGTAACAGGGATGGGTTGAACCTATTGACTCGATTTGTTGAAGACTCGTGATCTTACCCTTTTAAGTTGATATCGAGCCAGACAAACTGGTCCTTGTGGACAGACAGGCTAGATAGGTCCTTATTGGTCTATGGGTCCTTATCAGGTCCATGGGTCTTTAAAGGGTCCAGTAGATCTTTTGAGTTTATTTTATTTTCATTTAATTTTCATGTTTTCCTTGACCAGTAGAATCGAAACTTGAAATTGGGAGAGGAAAAAAAGGAAAACAAATTGGATTCATTTTGTGTTTGGAGCATCAAACATGGTATCAGGGAATTAAAAGGCCCCGAGGGGGAATTTCTTTAGAGGAAGAGGCTAACTTTGAAATTAAGAAACAAATTCCAGAGTTAGGGTTGCCAACTTCTGTAATGAGATGTTACTTAAGCGAAGCAATAAACGGGCCCATCGAATCAAATAGAGTAGACCTTTGACCTGACCCCATTAATATCAGGGTTGAGTTGGATCTGATCCACTTAGTTAAAAATAGATAGGTGTTTGTATGTGGAGATGTAATTGATTGCACCGTAAACACTACATAGTTAATGTTCGCACGGGAGCTCCATTTAATGTATTAAAAACTCGAAATATGTGGAACACACCATGACGTGCCAAAAAGTCAAGCCTAAGTATGGACTGACACTTTTCTCTCACAATGAATAAGCAAAATAAGAGACCGCGAAGTTAAAAATGTGCTATGGCTGCGTTTGGATTGGAGAAAAAGAAAAAACCAAAAAAAAGGAGAAATAGAGAAATAAGTTGTAAAGGTCGAGCGGTCCGAGAGACGGAATAAATGATATAATAAAATAATTAGTATGCTGAAATAGTATAATATTAGAATTGGATGAGTTGATCTCATATAGTAAATATATAGATATATTTATTAAAATTAATATATTTTAATATATATTAATATTGATATGATAAAATGAAATAATCTAAGAATGACTGTGTTTTAATAGATGTCGGTGTAGATTAATAAAGTGAGATAAATTATATTTTTTAAGTTAAAATTTATCCCTTGATATTATCCGATGGATATTCCATGAGTTATCCCTTGGGTAACCTTTCCACCCAGTGAAGCCTAAATGTTGTTCATGCAGTACTCAAGAAGTTGACTTTATCGTTTAAACAGCACTTGAAGTGCCACCTGAGCCAACTGATTAGAAATGGACAGGTTTGTAGATATTAACATATGAGTAATGTTAATATTCCTACTCAAAAATTAAAAATCATTATTATATTGGGGGGAAAAATGCATTGTGGAATATTTCGTCATCGACACTTTGGTGGTGGCGGTGGGTCGGTTCGCGATAACGAAATGGGCAGGTTCGTAGATATTAACATATGAGTAATGTTGAAAACATCGTTACTTGTATAATCCACTTATGTTTAGGATCTCGTGCGTTAAAAGAAATAAGTTTACAAAATAATTAAATAAGTAAGAAAGAATTGAAATAAATAATGAAACAAGTAAATTAATCTATTTAAATATTTTACATATGAAAGTTATTCTAGAGAGGAAGTGGAATAATTTTATCTTAAGTTAAATTTATTTAAGGTGATCTAAATAGGATATAATTTAAGTGACGAGTTAAATATTTAATTCAATATAAACCTACTTAACCCATCAACCAAACAACTTCTACGTAATTATCCTTTTTTCGTCCACCACTCTTATGAAGCGAGAACCTTATTGAATTTTTATGGCTACTTTATTCCACCCTCCTAGGATTCCATTTCTTTGACAATCATCTTCGACCCTCCCCCTTCCATGAAGTTATGTCATTACGTAAGTGGTGTGTTATTTTTTTTTTCTAGGTTGATGAAGTTGTAGATTGGATCTTGTTGATTTGGGTACGTTCTACTGCCGATAACCACATCCCTTTTTGATTTGGGAGGTGGTTAAGTTATGATCTTTTTATGTATCCTTCATTAGTCATCACTAGTTTTGAGACACCTTTCTAGCAAAACCTTTCATTCGGGTCATCAATGGCAACGGCTTTGCTAGGTGTTAGTAATAGGTTTCGATCGGGGCTATGTCCGATTTGGGAGCATCATGCTTGCATTTGTTTCTATATTGTTGTATGAATGCCCCTCTTGAAAGATTTGCTCCCCAATTTCTGGGATCTACTCCGACGAGTTTCGAAGTTGGTGACATGCCATGCTATGGTCATATGCGTATTGAGAGTCTTGATAATCAATTATCTTTTTTTTTTGTGATAACTTAGAATCCTTGCATCACACAACCTTCGGATAAATGTAAGGCATGATTCGAACAAGCACCCTAACTACTAAAGTCAATGATATAAACCCAACGCTGCTCAATGATACCCACACAGGTAACACCCAATAATCTTCTCTTCTTTCATTGCTGACATAATTTCCCATGCATGTATAAGTTCCATACTAGTTGTTTTACTTTTTGCTTGAATTATGTTTGCTTAATGCATCAGAAATAAAAACAATGATGGTAACGATTGAATTTGTTTGGTTAAAACATGTGTCTGTGTCTTATTAAGCTTACAAGCCTAGCAAATATATGTGAATCTTAAAGGTCCTTTTATTTTCGTCTTTTTTGAACACACAAAATTGTTTTGTGACTATATAGCATGTGCAAGTATAAATCAAGTATGCATCATTGCAAAGTAAAGAAAAATTACAACGCGACCATAAAGGGGCTATCAAAAGTATTCAAATTTGGAAAAAGGAAAAAAAAAAAAAAAAAAAACCAGATACGTTACTACAAGAACAATACTAAATAGTAGAATAAAATGAAAGTGCAGAAGAGGATAGCCAATTGAATGATGATAGTTTGATAAAATGCCCTGCAATAACTTTTGAATGTTATAAGCTATGCAAATAAAATAATAGGAATAAACACAATACAAAGTAAGGTCATCGTAGAGAAAGACTGAATAGCAGCAATATTGAGGTGCTCTCAGACTGCTTCTTGCATAGGGTTCGATAGGGGACCATAGCTTTTGTGAAGGGAACAATAGAGATCGTTGGACCGAGACGGTGGTTGATTTAGTGAATCCATCTGACTGGTAGCTGTTCATAGCTAGTGATGGTACGATGTGGGGGCATCGCCTGTCATACTCAAAACCCCACCCAAGATTCTACAAAATCCATCTCCACTGTTAGATGCTCCACCACCGAACAGAAGTAAATATACACTCTGGTGGCGGGACTCAATTTTTCTGTAAGAAGATATTGTAAGTTTTCTTTGGTGTGATCTCTTGTGCCCCCCAAACTTTTTTTCATATGACATTATTAGTGGATCATCTTGGACTTTGTCTGACTGGACTGACGTGTGAACTGCCAACCTCAATCTTTCTTTCGGCAATGCCTTACAAAGGGGGGACAAAGTCAACGGTTGGTACGTGGACTCGACCAAGTTAATCGATCATTTACCGGTTTTTTTTTTTTTTTTTCCAGAAAAACGATCATTTACTGAGTTGATGCTGCATATTCAAAAATCACATGTCAGATTCTTCTGATCATTCGATGCCCTTTTTCAAAACTTTTCTCATTTGCGAGATTCCCAGAAGCACAACATAATAAAATAGAGAGCAATAATGCAGTGCCGTTGACATGGTTAGAGGGTCCTACACGAACGTAGGGCGCTCCTGAGCCATCCAAAAGGGCCGATGCGTTGTATTTTTTAAGTGATGCCGCTCAGTGCTTTGAATGGGCCGCAGCCAACTGCCCTCCAGATAAATTAAAAAAGATTTGAAGATAATAAGATGAGAAAAACACATTCGTGTCCTGTCCACAGCAGAATCTAGGTATCTGTTGAAGGCAGTGCTCTCTCTCTCTCTCTCTCTCTCCCCGATGTCTCTCTTTTCCTTTTTAATAATATTTATAATATACATTTATTTTAAATTTTATCTTTACCATCAACCCCTTCTTTCGTTAGAGATTAATATTAAATATATTTTTATAAAAATATTAAATAATATATATACAAAATCAGATAGTATAAATCTAATTTAAGATACCGATTGAAAATCAAAGTACATCAAATAATACATTTTGCAACGTACGGTGTGTTTAATATCCGATCGATATTTCTTTTTTGTTACCGGTTGAAAACCTAAGATACATCGGGTAATGCAATTTGTGATCACGATGTGTTAGTTTTCTACTGATCGAAAATCAAGATGTGCACCGATTGAAAATTATGTTAGACTTTGACATGATTGATTTTTACACTCCCACAGTTATTGACTTTTACACTCTCGAAGCAACGTGCGGATTCAAAACTAGTGTAAAAGTATGAGTAAAAAAATAGATTTGGTATGGGAAATTAATAGGAGAAATAAAAATTAGAAGTAGGAGAAATTGCGAAATTGAAGAATTTTAGTATTTGGTTGGATTTGTTTGTTGGATTTTAATCTAATATATATGAGCTAGTATGTGTACACATGCATACATAATCAAATAATAAAATGCATTATGGACTGTCATCTTAATGCCCTTACTTAAAGTGATCAACTAAGGTTATTATATTAGTATAGGCATAAATGCAAAATGATTAGTGTAGATTTTAAAATAAATGTGTAGAAACTTATTTGTTATTTGCATCTCCTCGATGGGTCGAAATGCAAATCACTCGTTACAATTGGTGAGATTGATTGCAGGATTATGTTGAGGTTATGGCTTCCAAGAGACCTTTGAGAATCACTCTCTCTTGCACACTCTCCCATCGTGACCTAGAGGGAGGAGAGAAGAAAGTGACGGCTAGAAGAAGGTCATCTTCCTCTCAAAGACAAGGTTAGATCTCTTTTAATCAATCAAAGGAACTCTTGGAAGACCAAACTGTAACCCATATTTATTTAAACAAAGATGACACGGGTGATGTGTCCTTGTGTTCTCTCATATTTGCTATCATATTGGAATAGTCTATGGCATGTTGTTTAGATACATATACATAACATTTTCATTGTCTTCGTTTGTTATTTTATGCATAATGAATTATCGATTCTTTCTGAAATAGTTAAACTAGCAAATCTTAGGGTAATACACGAACTAGAATTTAGATGTTTGTATGGCAACCTTTGAAAATTCAAATCTAATTTTCTTAATTGACATAAAGTATCGATATTCATTACGAGTATCGGTACATGTGTGCTATAGATTTGGCTCCAGAATTCGTGACGCATGAATTGTAACTTATCATTAGTATACATATGAGGAGTACCGATATATGTGAGTCACAGGTCAGGTTTCAAGTTCTTTAAACCCAAAATCTATGACTTGTGTATACCAGTACCCATCATGAATATCGGTACACATGAGGCATAGATCAAGTTGTGGGTCTGAAGTGACCAAGACCTGTAACTCACTAGTATCGATACTGACATTTAATACTGGTACCTGTTGGCTGTAGGTTGAAGCATCGGTACTCAACAAGTACTGATACTAGTTGTGGGTAACAGTACTTGTTGAGATCAGTTTTATTTTGGAGTGATACCAATACATCATGCATATCGATACTAGTCTATAGTACCGGTACACAATGCGTACCGGATAAGTACTCAACTGAACTTGTATCCCAAACTGTAAGCCATAGGTACCGATGCTCGACATCGGTATCGGTACTTTTTTGGATATGGAGGTTAATCTTGAAAGTTATGGATACCGGTACCGGTATTCAGTATATGTGATACTGGTACTGGCCACCAGTACCAGTACCCATTAAGTATAAAGTTCAGTTGGTATCAGTTAATATTTTTATCCATCCTAAGTTAGAGGTGGGTTAATTACAGTTTAATCCCAACATTATTGGCTTGTCATGGAAATTAGAAATTTTTTTTCTGCTTGAGGTCTTGATTTAAGGACACAGGTAGGGAACCGCATACTACAACGCATTTTACAACGCGCATTCTCGCTCAACCAAACACATTGGTGTACTTTGATATTCAACTGGTGTATTTTGATTTTCCACCGGTTAAAAATCAAAATATACCGATTGAAAATGAAAACACATTGGTGAATTTTGATTTTCAATCGATTTTCACCAATGCGCGTTCTTGCTCAACCAAACACACCAATGTACTTTGATATTCAACTGATGTGTTTTGATTTTCTACCAGTTAAAAATCAAAATACACTAGTTGAAAATGAAAATACACCGGTGAATTTTAATTTTCAAATGGTTTTCACCTATTCCAAGTGATTCTACGCCAATGACAAGTAATTTTTCATCTTAAGGTTTAGTATTTAGGATTTAAAATTTAATCATTTTCAATCGATATATTTCGATGGATAACCAAAATAAATCTGTTGAAAATCAAAACACATCAATATATTTTATTATACAAGAGACGTACATTATAAAATATATTGTAACATATATTTTTTTACTTTTTCATTTTATTCAATGAAATAAAGAAAAAATTAATTGATTAGAAAAGTCAAGTGAAGTTGACCAAAAAAAAAAAAAAGATAACTCTACGAAAATATAAAATTTCATAAATACTAAATGAGAAACTTAGTTTCGGCACTTGTAAATATCAAAATTAGACATTGCAAGTGGAGGATAAAAGTCCACCTCCACCAAACAAACCGCACGTGAACGAATTAAATACGAATTGCGTGGAAAAAAAGGATTTTTTTATTTTTAATTTTATGTATTTCTAGTAAATGATTCTTTTTTGTAATAATTTTAAAATTAGAGTAGTTAAAATTTCTACATTTAGAATATGTTAAAAATAAATAATTAATAAATTATATTATAATTTTTTCTTATTTTTTAACTTTAATTTGATATGATTAGATTGTAAAATTAATTTATAAATAAATATTTAATAAATAAATGGATATCTGATTGATAAATAAGTTTGGATATAGATTTAAATTTTTATATTTGATTAGTAAATAGGTATAATATGTATATAAATTTTGTAAATAAATATAAATATAGATTTAATCAAATTTAACTCAAATTCAACACATTTGCATCCCTAAATGCACCCCCACCTCCACCCCTTACCTAGAATCAAAACCTGCAATTGGACTGTACATATTTATCTGGTTGTGGCTCATCTAACGATGAGGATTGATTCTGTAAAAAATTACGTGGAATTTTTGAAAACAACAACCACGTAGTTTTATCCATTTAAATTCGTAACATCCTTCCTACGACATTGCTTCGTCAATTCACTTCTGAAGGTAGTAGTCTTTATAAGTTATTAGAGATTAGAACTGAGTTATCGATTGCAATATATTTCAATCCTGGTGACATACTATTCAATTTAAGGTCATCGGTAAAATTTGAATTTGGAAAGTACAATAGGGTTGAGAGAAGGATACTTCGTTTCTTACTAATTATCTTTTCAACGATGTGGTGGGAGAAGATTGCTCGGTCGGTAAGGTCTCAAAAGTCGGACGATAAAATTGAGAAGGCAAGGAAGGCTTTTCTCCATCTCTTAAATTTTTATTCTATTTGCGTGAAGAAAGTAATGATCGCGATCCAACCCACGCCATTTGATTAGACGCCGATAAACGTAGAACACATGCAGAACGATTTGTATCTCTTGTCACGTGGTCTTAGCCGTACAAAGTGCAACTGACGTTGTGTTTGGTAGGCGACGGTAGTACATCGAGAGAAAATATAAGTAAAATAAGTATAGGTAATGTTTGATGGATGGAATTGTAATTATCGATAAGATTATTAATAATTGATATGTTTATCTTGTGAAAGAGAAAAAAAGTTAATTAGTTGATTTTAATGAGATAATTATTAATATTTTTAATATAAAAAATTTAAAAATATTTATTTTATCTCTCCTTCTATTTCTTTTCTCTCTCCCATCTCCAACCCCTGGATTCAACCCTTACCTGGAAATCCACCAAATCCCACCCCAATCCTTCCTGGATGGGATTGACGAGGGTGGATGGGGATTTCAAGGTGGAGAGGGAAAATGAAAAGAACTTTTTTAAAATTTTGTAAATTATAAAAATATTTAACAACTATATCACTAATATTCATAAATTTTTTTATTTTTTATAAATTAACATATAAATCATTATAATCCCGTCAATCATTTTAATTTTAAATAAGGATACGTTTAAATAAGTTTTTATATTTATTTTGCTTTAATTTTACGGCAGAATGATATTATTTTCTACCAAAGGTAGCGTGAGGATATGTTCAGGAGTAGGATATATTATCGTGGTCGGTGGCTGATGGATGGATAAGACTGATAGAGAACAACATCGGTGGCGACCTCTTTTCGAGAGAGGAGGGTTTTGATGCGCAACGAAACGAGAGCTGCAATCTTTTTACTTGAACAGATGGTAGTCCTTTATAAGACAATTAAACTATGTCTACTTCATTTTTTTCTATAATTAAGGAAAGGAAATGGAGATATGAACAAGAAGTTTAATTATAAGTTAAAAAAAGTAAATAAATATATATTATAACGCATTTTACAACCTATGCAGTGTAAGTAGTGATTTCAATTAGTATATTTTAGATTTTTACAGATAAAAATTATTTTTTAAATAAAGAAATATTTTTTATAGGTGAAAATTACTTACCACCGATAGAAAGGTAACATACATTGATATATTTTTTATCTTAATGGATATATTTTAAATTTTAAGTAATATATTTTAATTTTCAATTAATTAAAATCAATTCTAATCGATGTATTTTATTTTTGATCCACTTAATTTTTAATTGATAGATTTTTATTTTCAATCGATCGATGTTGATTGTCAATCAATTAGTTACAATTTTCAATCAATCTATTTTAATTTCTTTAAAAATATAAGTGGAGACCATTTCCATATTTGTATCCTTATTATAATCTTAGTAAGTAATTTGAAGGTGAAAGAGTTTACGACTACATTTTATTTACATTTACATTACACCTCATTTATGTATACTTGACACCTTACGAGACGTGTGGTTATTGTAACCACAGACATATCAATTTCACTCTAAACTTTTTATCCATCACCCTCCTTTTTCCATCACACATATCAACTCTACTCTCCAATCATTCTATCCATCACCTTCCTTTTCCGTCCTATAGCTGACGATAAAGAAGCCTTATTTTGTTGCATTCTCTTTCAATTATTTGATTATCTTGAAAATGCAATTTGACATAGCTGATTAGAAGTATCCAAATGATTCTATTTGATGCCAATAACTTCTAAATGGACGGTAGACCAAGAAATTTAGATGAAGAGGGAAATAAGGAAAGAAACCGTAGTCTATCAATGTGAGCCCAAAAGCCAAAAAAAATGCCAAAACACAGGAGTGGATAAAGGAATTTACGTTGAGTGAAATAAAAAGAGGTCACAATTATCGATGGGAACCTAATGATTAGCATAGTTGAATCACAGATCGAGATAAATGACTAGTAAATATTGTGATCTGTAATTGTTAAAGAAATTAAAAAGTGGGGGCCTCTTTGGTTGAGGACCAAAATAAAATGTCATACCGCACCATACTTAGTAATTTACATGAGCTACCATTGATCTATAAAATACCCTTGATCACATCATACATACGCACGTAAATATAAAATAATGCACTCATTTATTTACTATAAATAGATTCTGGAATAGAAATAAAGCAACAATACAATGGTGCTCGTTTGTAACGTGGCTTGGTAACAGAAATAAAGCATTACTTCCATACTGTTGGTGTGGAAAAAGGAGTAATAACAATAACAACGAGTATAATAAACAAGTACCAAGATGACTATATAAATGAAATCTACGAACAGTTTTTGAGATAGATTTGAGTATGTAGTGTTGCCATTTAAATTAAATAATTAGGGGATTATTATTGGAATTATCACACCATGAATAGCTTTCCAAAAAAAATGGTTTCATTTGAGAATTGACAACATTATTTTGTTCTTGAACATTCTAGAAAAATGAAAACTAACATGGTTTCTACAAACATTGTTATGTTTTGGACAAAATTTCAGAAGATTAAGCTTCATTTGAGAATAGGCATATATAAAAATCATTATGAAAACTAACATAGTAATATAAGATTGAACAAGTTCAATGATGAATAAACAAATAACCCTTCTATTTAGGTAGAGAATCATTAAAATGGTGGCACAAACATGACTAATGATTTTTGGAAATGATTTAAAATGGAACTATTTAGATTAACTTAATTAACGAGGTTTTTTAGAGAGAACAACAAGAAACTTGCATGGCATCACATGAAGTAAGCTATAATGATGGATCCATACAACAACAAGCTACCTATAATGACCTTGGTTGTAAGCTCCTTGTGCATGTACTTCACAAGATTGAGCAACAATACCTCCTTGATCAAAGTAGTGTCACCTGCAAGTCAAGAATAACTGCACCAAGTTACATATATAAGAAATCCTCGTTGTTGAATTAAACAAAATGGAATGAAACTCTCAATACCCTCTTCTTTCTCAACACAACACTAGATATGGCATCAGACATCCATGACCCCAATTTATAGGACGTCTTGGACCTTATCCTCCTCTGGATTTCAACCCACTCCTCATTACTGATCTGTAAACATGACGATGAAAAGGGGCTTAAGATAATCATGATCTTAAAGATCCAAATCTCACACCAAATAAACAGTCACACAGAAGAGGGTAGGAGTGAAACCAAAGACAAAAATCGGTGGTACAAAGTAAAGTCAAGATAGGATCAAATGGGGAAAAGGAATTGAATGGACATACAACGATGACAGATATTCCAATCTAGGTGAATGGAATTTTACATAGATGATTATTACCTCTTGATTATTGCAGTAAATAGGCCAAGGCATCTGAGAAGAATTGAGAACACAAATTTATTAGCCACGAACATCAATGCACAAGAGCTATAGTAGCAATAAAGATAGCAATGGTGTTTAACTAGGAGTGATAAATGCAAAATACTTCTTAGGACTCAAACGACAACAACATGACTTCGACGATTATTGAAGCCAAAGAAACCCAAATCTAAATAGCCATGAATAACCTAGATAAACGATCAGACAACAACTAAATAAGATTATTAGAAACATCAAATTTATTGGAAAAAATCTCCAAATCAATTGGCTAAAGAGAGATTAAAGAATGAAGGAACCTATTTATAGTCATTAGCAACAAGAATAGAGGAGATATTGATGATCTCACGTCGGTGAACGAATGGAGCATCTTTAAAAGATTGATAGAGGCATCCATTAGAGCATGCCTGCAAATGGAGGTGGTGCTATGAGAGGCGGTGGAATGAGGGGCAATGGAAGAGAAATAAGGCAAAACCTTAATTCCATGCTCCAGTAGAATAAACCTACTCTATCATAAATGAGTCCATTACAACTGGCTTCGCCAAATCCAAACAAGGAACTACCCACACTATTCCTCAAAACAAACTTGACCTTACAAAAGATAAAAGTCAAGAGAAACGATTGTTCCTCTTTGCTTTGCGTCCCCACCTTCTCTTAAGAACTTTACTTGGCCTTTATTTGCTATGAACCCTTTTGTTCGTCATAAGCACCTCTTACTTCCTCTTGCCCGTAGACATTTAAAATTAGTGGAAGTCAAGGGTGTGAAAAGGAGAGAGGGCACCACAAGTGCAAGGGATATAGTTTGCACTAATGAAATAAAAAATGGTGCAGGAAGCTAGGACCAATGATCTTTAATGATTAATGTAATCAATCTCGTTAAATGGTATGAACAATGAATTATGTCAGTTTAGAGGTTGTAGAAGGACAACATGATGATGTGGGCCTCTAAGTGGGCCTTCCTCAGTCTAAGAAGGGGTTCTCAATCGGCCTTGTGGTGTCCCAAACAAAATAGGCCTTTCAGTAGGCCTATTTTTAGATATTGGTAATGTTTCTTTATTATGGAAATAGCTAACCCGTGGAAGAGGCCTGTGACAACTCCACCTGTCGATAGGGAAAACTCTAGAGGGTCCGTTAGAGATCGTTTATTCGAAGGATTAGAAAATTAATGTTAAAAAAATATAGAAGTGGTGTTAATTTTTATTTCTATTTATGTGTATAATTATTGATTTATATTTATTTAAATTGATGTTAAATTGTGATATTAATTTTTATAATATTTATTTGATAGTGGTGTTAAAAATATATAAATAACTATTTTATCTCTATTGAACTAAATTATATTGATGATATTTAGTTATAAATATGTGATATTTGGATTTTAAATTAAATTATATTAATAGTATTTTATTTTTAAATCAAATATGATCGATGATATTTAAACTTTTAGAAAGTTTAGGCATAGGAATGGAGGGAAAGGGTGTGAGGATGGAGCATTAAGCTGGTTGAAGAGGATGATTTGGGTGTTAAGGAGAGTGGGGAATTAGATGTCAGAGATGTGAGGATTAGAGATGATGTTAATTAACCTAAATTTGCTTTAACATTGGTGTAAATTAGTGTTAGCAAAATAAGAATTTTCACACCCCAGACCTGAGATTTGTAAATATGGGTTATGTTGAGAAGTAAATAAAGTTTGAAATTAATATTCATTGAATTAATTTTGAATTCTGTAACCTTTTCATTGGATCAAAATGATGACTTTACATCTAAAATTGAAATAGCGATTCCAAATCAAAACAACTATGGTGGATGTGGTGAGTTTGATTAGAGTAGCACCCCTACATTTACATTGAGCCTACGAAGGAGCTCTTACGTACAATTAAAAGGGATTTTTGAACATCTGCCACGAAATGTATCTAAGATTGCACAAATATCCCTAACTTTTGCCATTTACGAAGATACCTTTAAAATTACTCCATTTCCCGATTGTGCCTCTCCATAAAATGCTCTAAGTTTCCAATTAAAGTTAATGACTGCTCATATTCAAGGCTCCTATAAAGTTACTCTCTCTCTCTCTCTTCCTTCCGTCCTTTGTTACTCCTCTTCCTCCATTCATTCTAGCTGTCCGTATATATACACAAATACATATGAGTTGCACTAGCACATATGTATGTATATGTACAAATAAATTAGTATTATACATTGGAGCATAATTGAAACGTCATTTGTTTTCTATCCGATAAAAATTTTTGAGAAATATATTTAAACATTCATAGAAATTTAGATAGGAATTGCTTTGAGGTGTGTGGAAAGTATTTTTTAAAGGTATTATTACATCGTATGCTAAATATAAGTAATATATCTCTAGGATACAATAAAATCTCTTTAAAAAGTACATATTTATATAAAATTATGTCTTAAATAACTATCTTTTTATAATCGCAAGATGGACACATCCCATTGGCATCTATAATTGTTCGTAACTTTTGAATTTACATTCAAAATTAAAATTGGAATTGCATTTGAGAACAAATTTCAAGATACCCTAGGTGTCTAAGTGTCATTGTCAAAATTTGCTAAATATAAAGATCCAACATATCGTATCCCCGTGGATCTTATTTCTATTTGGGATATAATGAAAAATTTTATAAATAAATTCTCTAACTTTTTTTCTCAAGCGATGTGAAACCAAATCACCATATTACAAACTTCAACAAACACAAATTCAATGTCATAAGCCTATGTATAGGTCTACCTTCCTTTGCAAAGTTGGCAATTAGAGGAGATGACTTTGTGATTACTTAATTTCCTCTCCTATGTTGTTGGAGGTGGGGAAGTACAGAAAATAATGCTTAAATCAAGGAGGAGAAGGCGAGGAGATGAAGAGGAGGACAGGAGGGAGTGAGCGAACCAGCGAAGGTGCAAGAAGGTGACTTCAGAAGAAAAAAGGGAAACATGGGACCTAATGAAAAGAGTTTCGTTCATTCTAACCGATGGAGGTATTCATGTTGATGGATAAATATGTTTTTATATAAATATATTGAAAGTTAAGAAGTAATTATGCAAT
The DNA here is from genome assembly GCA_037157565.1 of Thalassia testudinum. NCBI lineage: Eukaryota > Viridiplantae > Streptophyta > Magnoliopsida > Alismatales > Hydrocharitaceae > Thalassia > Thalassia testudinum. Next base: position 90,240,858 of record JAZHRO010000012.1, read on the forward strand.
ATTGAAGAATATTATTGTAAAATTTCCACTCACAGAGTCAACAAGTGCCTGCATGTTTTTAGGGCAAAATCTTACGTCTTGTGCGTAACCCTACCTTGGTAATCGAGAGGTTGGGTTTGAACTTTGGAAGGATGCTCCCTCCTCTCAAAGTTAGGGAATGTTGGTCCGTCGGCATCGACCATGTACGCGCAGGCACAAAATCCCATGTTTGAAAACTTTAAGTATTGTTTTGAGATGCAAATATAAAAATGTTAAACATAACATATAAAACGTAACGTAAGGGAGTACAAGTGTGATTTTTATTTAATATATTTTTTTATATAAAAAAATATTTATATGCAGTGAGATCATTATTATCAAAATTAATAACGAATCAATTTTATATGCATGTAAATCATTGAAATTATTGATGTAAAATAATTTTATATAAATATAAATTTATTAAATTACCTTCAAAATAATTTTATATTGATAAAAAATAATATTACATCAATATAAAATTACTTTAAAATAGTTTATTACCAGTGATGTAAAATAATTAAAAAATGATTTATCATCAATTAAAAATGATTTATAATATATATAAATATTATTTATCATCTGTGTATTTTAATTTTGAAAAATACAATAATTATTTTTGATATGATAAGATCCATTTCGTAATAAATTTTATATTTTATATTTTTTATATTAAATATCAATCATCAAATTTCTTATTTATAATATCTTACTTAAACAAAGTCATCATTTTATATATAGTTTTTATTATTTATTTATTTTTTTAAGAAAAAACGTGCCTACTTAACACCCCGGGAAAGATCAACACATTTGGCAAATTAAGGTTGCCTATTGGCTAGTGCCACATCTTCCTTTCTCTCGTTAGATCAGGGTAGGCAGAAAAAAAAAAGTTGTACCGTTAAATTAGATTCGAATTCTCCTGGATCAATGGATCCGAATTCGTTAACAATAAATGAATTTAAATTTTATTAATTTATATAATAGAAGGGTTGAGTTCGAATATATGTATCCGCTTAAGATTCCTCAATTTAACTTATTTACCTAATTTAATATAATTCAACCTGTTTATCTAATTTTATTCATTTAATTTATTTAAAAATCATTTAACTCATCTACTCATTTCAACTATTTAAAATCCATTTAATCCATTTATCTATTTAAAATCTTTTTAACCCTCCCTACCCATTTAACTCCATCCGAATCGATTTAATCATTTTAATTAAATAGATTAAATAGGTTAGATTATGTTTGACTATTATAATCAGGTTGAATTTAAGTTTGGGTAAATGAATCAATTAAAAAGATAAGTTGAATTCGATCCAATCTCATTATAATCGATTTTAATTTAAACAGATTCGATCTAACTTGACCTATTTAACAGAGTTAGGTTAGACGCTTGTTTAATCGAAGAACTCGATTGTTTGTTATAATTAGTTATATTTCTGGTCACAGCCAATGAAGCTGCAAGTATATACAAGGGAAAAGTAATGGAAGATGCATGCGAATTATGTGTACCTTTCTACAAGCAAATTGATGGGAACAATGAGTTATGGCTCTCATTATCAAGTAAATAGGCTTATAAGCATATGCTCAGTGTAAATGTTATGACCTGATTCTAGGTCTCTACAGGATTCGAGATTAGCTCACTTCGACTAATTCCAACTCTCAGTCGTCCAACAAGAAATAACCAAAGTAGAAAATATATTATAACCACACATATAATGTAACTAAGCAAAAGTAAATAAGAGACAGTAAAGGAAAACAAGATAAGAAATCTAAAACATATTACATGCCACAAGCGGAAACGAACTATAACATACGTAGCCATCACAACTACAACAAAGGGAAATATAACATGAACAGAATATAGCAAACAGCTAATGCATACTAAAAGTACTCACTACTACAAAAGATCTTTGGAACAGAAAAGGGCATAGCACTATGGCTGAGCTCAGTTAGGCCACGCACTCTCGGCAGCCGATGGCGCTGGCTGCTCAACTCCCTGACATAAACATGGTTATACAATCCATAGTCAGCTAACGCTGAGTAGAGTGATGGTTAAGTCATTTACACGCAATTTAACTTAAAAAGACAAATAAGTAACTAATCATTCATTTTCATTTATCTCAACTAGATGTTTCTATTTCAGTTATTCTAATAAGGATCCACAACATTTTTTAATCCTCTTATTCCCTAAGGGAACGATCTTAATTGTTGTTTATTCTGTGATGTAAGATGTACACGTGGTACTCTCCTGGCCGGGAGAGCCCCCGTGGTAGTTCTACACCCAGTCTACTACCCCAAGGTCATGATCGTAATGTAGCAGTGACTATGGCGTGCGCAATAAGCGCACAGGTAGCTACTTCGCACTAACACGCTGTCAGTTGTTTCCGCTAGCAGGTATAGCCAAATGTACAGCACAGAACAGAACAAGGGTCTCGCCTCTCAACAGTTTGCGCACCCTTGCTCGACTATCCCGGTTTGCCTAATGGGCCTAATAAGAGTCGGTGTAGGGTGGCCAATCCTAACCCTGGGCCCCATTGGGCGGCTCGCTCTCCCTCTACACTAAAGTAACCAGAGTCGGTGTAGGAGGTCATTCATAACCCCAGGTCTCAACCCAAGGGCGGCTAGCTCCCCCTACACCAAAGTGATGGTAGCTCTCCTCGGTACAGCGTACACGAGGGCCAGCTCACTTTCCATGCAAAAGGGACAATTGCTCTCCTTGATATCGTGTATTCGAGGGCCAGCTCACTTCCCTCCTACATACGATATTCGTTTCATACATACGAGTTCCTTTCTAGTTCCCCGTAGGGTTCGTATATGATTTTCTCATTTCCACATCCGATTCATTAAATGCATAACAAGAAGCTCAAGATTTCACGATCAATTATTCAGTACACCGCAGATATTTTCATTCATGTCATAGTTCATTAAATGTGGTACAGGCAGCTCTTGGTGACTATTCTCAGTAAGCATCACAGCAATTTAATCATTCAATACAAGTGCATCCATCTGTTTCATCCCTAGTGTTCATTTCACAACCTATGGTTCAATTTAATATTTCTAAAGTAGCATGCATTCATCTCTTTCAACCCTAGGGTCCATCTCGCAATCTAGGGTTCAATCGAATATTTTTAAAGCATGCAATTTAATTATTAATTCTGGGAGTAAAGAGAAAACCACTCTACCGGAATACACAGGTGGAATGGAGCTCGAATCGCAGATCCCATCATCTCCGCATGCCCCGTATACTCTATTGGCTGGAAACCTATATAATTGACCAAACACATCAAACAGGTTCAAAACTATATACAAGTGTCACTAACACATAGAGAAACTCGAACGGAGACCAACGATACTTCATTTGCGCAAAATCGACTCCGTTTGGGCCCTAAACCGGCCAAAAACGTGCATACTGACCAAAATCAGACGTCTGGGGCTAGACCCAGATGTCTTAAACGATCTCAAAATCTCACCTTGTTTCCATGTGGCTTCCTCAGATGTTTGAACCCCTTTGCAACTGTAACGACCCGATTCCCGAATCCCTACGAGACACGAGAATTGGACCGACTCGACCAATCCCATGACCCAGTCGTCCAACGAGAAAGTAACCAAAAGAGCAGTAAAATAAACCACATTCACCATGTATATAACTAGCAGTAACAAAATACAACAGTAAAGGAAAGAAACACTATAGTAAACACCACCACAACAGTAGAGAAATAAACATAAATATGAACATGAAGTTTACATTAAAGAGAATACAACGAGCAACAGAAAACTACTGACTACAGCGGAAAGAAGGTACAGAAAGTACTACAGGTAACCCTACTGGACCCTACTAGGCCCAGCACCCTCTGCAGCCGCTGACTCTGGCTGCTCAACACCTGGTCCTGAAAAGGTAACAAGGGTGACACGTCAGCGAAACGCTGAGTAGAGTGGCAACTAAAAGCTAGAAGAAGTAGTAGAGTGGACAGTAGCTGTTATATTTTTACTTTCTTTATTTATGTCTTTCTATTTTCACTATTAATTTATTTCTCAAATCCTTCTCTTGATCTTGAATGTTCCTCGTGGGAACGATCTTGATTGCATTCTTTTCCGAAAAGTAGAAGTAACACGTGGTGCTCTCTTGGCCGGGAGAGTCCCCCGTGGTGGTCCTACCCTCAGTCAACCACCCCAAGGTTGCTGACAGACGTAACGGTGACTATGGCACACGCAATAAACGCACGGGTAGCTACCCCGCACTGGCACGCGGTCAGTCGTTTCCATTAACGGGCGCACCCAAAGCACAGCACGGAACCAGTATAGGGCAGAGCCCTCTCAGTAACAGGGGTCCAACCCCTCCACAGTAACCAAACAGGGGTCTTGCCCCTCCACAGTCCGCACACCCTCGCTTGACTACCCTGGTTTGCCCAGTGGGCCTAACAAGTCGGTGTAGGAGAGCCAGCAGAACCCCGGGGCCCGTGGGGTAGCTAGTACTCTCCCTACACTAGTAGCTCTCCTCGGTACTGTGCACACGAGGGCCAAAAGTTGGTACAAAGTGGCGAGACCTAACCCTGGGTCCCTGGGGCGGCTAGCTCCGCTCTGCACTAAACAGGGGGACAATCGCTTTCCTTGGTACTCCGTACTCAAGGACCAGTTCACTTCCCCAATTCTATTCCATTCCCTTTCCAGGAGTTCTACTCCTAATTCCCCGTAGGGTTTAAGCTCTTTTAACTCAGCCAATTTAGGTTTCACCGTTCCAACTTTACGTTCATACAACCCATGTTCTCAATCCTACTTATTCATTCATAACAGGCAGCTATAAACCAATTTACAGGCAGTTATCATTTCCTTTCTACTATTCCAAGACTGCAATATTTATATATTCAACTAGTTTTCCAGTCCTAGGATTCATGCCGTACCTTAGGATCTATCATTCAATCTAATTTTCCAATCCTAGGATTCATGCAATACCCTAAGATCTATCATTCAATCTAATTTCTCAGTCTTAAGGTTCCTGCAATGCCCTAGACTCTATTAATTGTTTCATAATTGTAACAAATTTTATTAAATAAATTAAAAAGCCACTCTACCAGTGAAACCAGGAGTACTGGGGGCGTGGTCGGCAATCCCGCGTGCCTCCGCAACCCCAAGACTGCAACGAAATGGGGTCCTAACACAAGGATCAATCACAAGGAGTTTCTCAAAACAGTATACAATTACTGTAAGCGGATAGAGGAAATAATTCTGGAAAGAACGCAACTCGAAACGCGGAAAATGGACTCCGAACGGGCCCGAAACAGGTCAAAAATGACGAATCTGTCCAAAATCAGGTTCCAGACATCTTAAAAGGTTGTTCATGTCGTACCTCAATCTGCGTAGTCCTTCAGACGTCCAAAAGCCCACTGGATCGTCTAAAGTCAGTTTCCAGACGTCCGATTGTCACCCCGGACGTCTGGAGGTCGTCTCTGTCGTCTAGTACGGTGGCCAGACGTCTGATCCGTGTGGGATGGCGAGCCCTCGCGCCCTCCCAAACAACACCTGCGCACACACGCAACCGCTCTCATCACGAAAAGGCTCAAAGAACGCAGCGGATGGCTGTATGGTCATACACGCGTTAAAGGAAGGAGGAAAAAATATTGTACCTGTCAGACGTTTGGATCTTCCTCCAGACATCCTACGCGTTGTCTGGACGCAAGTCCAGATGTCTGATTCTGGGAAATTTTCCCAGAATCAGCACCCAGTTCGTCCTCCGCCCGCGACGCACAGCCGCGCCACACCGCATCCGCCTGCTGCCCGAGCTGCAGCAGCTCCTCCGCGACACCCCACGCCCGTTGTCCCCCCTGCCGGCCAGCTCTAGCTGCCCCGGCAAGCTCGCACCTCCGCGTCGAGCTTCTTCTTCCTCTCGCAACACTCCCTCCCATACGCCCGCTGCAGCTGCTGCTGCGCCCTCGCTCGCTCGCAGAGAGGAGAAGAGGAGACGGTGGAGTGGGGGTGAGGGAGAGGGGGAGCGCTCTTATAGGGCAGCCGCGGGAAGAGAGAGAAGGAAAGCGACGCCTGCAGGGAGAGAAAACGAAGGCTGCGGGTTCAGTCTGCGCGCGCAGCCGCGCAGACGGGAACCCGTACGTCGAAAAAATTTATTACCAGACATCTGGGAAGGGTTCCAGACGTCTGGGACACTTCCCAGACGTCTTAAACTGCTTTTGACGCCCATGATCGTAACAACAACCATCTGAGGGAGATCCCAGATGTCGACACTCCCTCCGGTCGTTTGGGAGTGTAGTCAGATGTCTGGAACCATCTCCAGACGTCCTAAAGTACCTTGAAGGGCGCGCCACGCGCTTTTCCCACGTCCTGTACCTGTGCATGCACCCAGGTTTAAAAACATGACACGTGAAAGGTTAAGTTCGTGCATGCAAGCACGTACAAAGGATATACCTCAGCACTCGGCGTGCTATCAGACGTCCGGTGCCAGCTTTGGACGTCCTGAGGCTCCTCCAGACATCTGATACTGTGGAAAATGGTTCCACAGTATCCTCCTGATAGCTTTCTCCTCGCGCTCCCCTTCGCCCATAGAGCTGCAGCAGCTCCTCCAGCGGCTGTAGGAGGTTGCGGAGCTCCACTCCATTAGCTCCCTCGGCCGCACCTCCTCTCCTGAGGTCCCCCAAGCTCCCTACTCTCCTGACCAACTCCTCTCCCACGCTCTCCCTCTCCTTCCCTCACACTCTTCCTCTCTTTGTCTCCTCTGACTCGAGCTCCCCTCCTTCCCCACTCGCGGCCGCAAGGGGAACGGGAGGGAGGTGGTTACCAGCAGGTTGGTGGTGGAGTGAAGGTGAAAGTGGTGGAGATGTGGAGGTGGAGAAGATGGAGAGGAAATGCAGAGGGTGGAGGGGGTTTTAAGGAAAGGAGGGTTAGGGTTTATGAAAGGAGGTGTGTCTGCGTGGGGTGTATGTGGTTTGGGAAGAGAGAAAGTGTGAAAATTACGGAATCTCTCCTGCATAATCTTTTCTTCCTGCAAGACTTACACACCTAAATCAAGAGGATTTAAAATTGCACTTACACCCCTACTTTTCCGGAAAACTATGAACAACCCTTGGGAATGGTCATTTTACAAAGGTACTTCGTTGCGTCTAACGAAAATTAATTTTTAGCCTATGTCTCGATGTAAAAATAAAAAAATTATTATTAAAAAACTTATAAAAAATACTATCACTTAAAAAATTACTACAATAAAAAAAAATAAACATACATTATAATTTATAGTGATTTTAACCGGTGTGTTTTAATCAACAAAAAAATGTAAAGAATGAAAAGATATAAGAACTTATTTGTAATTTTTTGAATTTATGAAATCTTGGATATAATATTTCAAATCAAGTGCAGCAACTACATTCTTTCATTCAAGGATCTTCTTGTAATTTTGATCAAGAAAAGGTTAAAAAAGGGAAGAGATAGGATTTTATTTGTAATTTTTAATACTTATGAGGTCTTAAATGTAATTTTTCACATTAAATGGAGTTGTGCCTTCTACGATGTATATGAACCTCTATGCTATTTTTATAGGGAGAAAATTTGTAAAAGGAAGTAGTATAAGCACTTTTGTATAAATTTTGAAAGTTGTAAAATCTTAAATGTAATTTTTCGAAGCTTCCAAAGAGAAAAATTTTTAAAAAGGAAGAGATATAAGAACTTATTTATAATTTTTAAAACTTATAAAATCCTAAATATAATATTTCAAACCAACGAAAATAAAGACTTGTAATTTTCATGACTCATAAGATCTTAAATGTAAGTTTTCATATCAATTGCAACATGTACCGTAATTTAGTTACCCGAATAAGGGGTCTACAGGCAAAATCGGTACCTGGATAAGGGGTCTACAGGTGAAATCGATACTATGTCTCGCTTGAGATCAGTCGGATCTCAGTCAATGCAAGCTCGATCTGCCAGAAGATCCTACGCAGGCTAATCAGAAGATACAAAATGATGAACCTGACCACCTGCACCCTGATAGCTACCACATAGGCTGATAAGTAGGGGTAGTAGAGCTCGTTAATGAGAGTTTTTCCCATGTTATAAAGAGAGAGGGAGACCCCTATTAGGGTGGACTCCTCCCTAGGAGAGGGAGCGAGATCATGTCATATGTACACCAAAAAACTATAGTGTATAGTTTGGAGCGTCGTCCTCCCCCAAGATGTACACCACTTGCAGTGGAACTGAATCACCAAACCTTGTCTTCTCTTGTGTTTGCTCGTTGATGGTCGATCTTTCCCCTTGAGCGACGGATGACAATGGCTCCTACGCTAATAAATCTCTTGGTAGGCCTTCAGGAGCCCATCAAATGGCGCCGTCTGCAGGAAGCGTCAACAGAAGAGCCATTGCTCTGCAGAGCATCCGATTGCTGCGAGAAAGGGCCCCTCTGGCACCCTACTGCAGCTCCCCTCGGCAAGAGCTACTGTGGTGGTTGTCACCACCCATGGTCCCACTCGCGACCTTCCTTCCTTTGAAGGGGCTCAGTCGGGACGTGGCATTTTCATGCCCTAGTAACCTCGACTCACTGCCCGAGGTCCCCAAGCTGGACCCTCCTTCCTGGAGGTGCAGCCTCCTTAGGAGGAACAAGGAGCCGAATCTGGCGGTCCTAGATACACGCTCTTGCGTGTGCCGCTTGAGAGAGAATGGAGGTCCCCCATTGGAGGCATTTGGAATGTCAGCCAAGGTCCAACAGAAAAGAACGGCAGGCCCCACCTTACGCATCGCTCCCTGAGGAGCAATCCTCGAGGTAAGCCAGCACTCAACCATCCCAAGGGTACTTCCCACCAGGCCCCTCCAGTGGTGCCCACCCTGCGCGGGCTTGCATGTGGATCGTTCCCTGGCCAGCCGGACAACCCCTCTGAGGGTGTGAAGAGCAAGTCCCAAGAGTGCTTCGCCAAGCACTCGAGGACTAGGGGCAACCCCCAAAGGGTATCAGGAGTTGAGCAACAGAGGATTGAGCCCACCTGGTCTTGCTCGATTTAGCACGAAGCTCGACACTACGTCGAATCAAACCCCGTGAGGCGGCGGACCCGCGGCACCCTGAGCCAGTCTGTCTGCGCCGCAGGCACGGGCGCAACACCCCCTTGCCACACGGCCAAGTACCCAACAAGGAGTCGTGGGGCGAGGTGACTTCCCTCATGGATCACCAGATGGATGCGGTGTCCACGATGGCTGCCGCTAAAGGCAGGTATGCCCCTGGATAGACGGGCCCTACTGCCTACCTGTGGAAGAGGTTTTGTTACGACCCGATTCCCGAATCCCTACAGGACATGAGACCAGACCGACTCGACTGATCCCAAGACCCAGTCGTCCAGCGAGATACAAACCAAAAAGCAGTAAAATAAACCACATTCACCATGCAAGCAACTAACAGTAACAAAAGTACAGCAGTAAAGAAGTAAACTACTACAGTACGCATTACCACAACAGTAGAAAATTAAACGGGTATAGGAATATAAAGTTTACAATAAACGAGTACAGAAGTGTAACAACTACTTACTACAACAGGAACGGAGTACAACAGAAAACTACCACTACTGGGCCCAGCACCCTCTGTAGCCGTAGGCTCTGACTGCTCAACACCTGGACCTGAAAAAGGTTATGAGTACAAAACATCAACGAACGCTAAGTAGAGTGGCAACAAGCTAACTAAAACAGTAAAGGTGGACAGGTAGCTGCTGTTTTCAATTTCTTTCATTCTTTCATCACTTGGTTTATTTATCAGGTCTCTTTCTTGATCTCGAAGGATCCTCGTGGGAACAATCTTAATTGCAGTCTTTTCCGAAGAGTAGAAGTAGCACGTGGTGCTCTCTTGGCCGAGAGAGTCTCCCGTGGTGGTCCTACACTCAGTCAACCACCCCAAGGTCACTGACAGGTGTAACGGTGACTACGGCACACGCGATAAACGCACGGGTAGCTACCCCACACTGGCATGCGGTCAGTCGTTTCCGTTAACGGGTGCACCTAAAGCACAACATAGAACCAGTATAGGGCATGGCCCTCTCAGTAACAGGGGTCTAGCCCCTAAGAACCAAACAGGGGTCTCACCCCTCCACAGTCCGCGCACCCTCGCCTGACTACCCTAGTTTGCCCAGTGGGCCTAACAAGTCGGTGTAAGGCTGCTAGCTGAACCCCGGGCCCCGTGGGGTGGCTAGCCCTCTCCCTACACTAGTAGCTCTCCCCGGTACAGTGTATACGAGGGCCAAAGAGTCGGTACAAAGTGGCCAAACCCACCCCGGGTCTCGACCCGAAGGTGGCAAGCTCCCCTCTACACTAAGAGGTAACATGTGCTTCCCTTGGTACCACGTACTCAAGGGACAACACACTTCCCAGCACATTCCTAGATCCATTCCATTTACTTCCCGGAGCTCATCTTCTAATTTCCCGTATGGTTCATGCTCATGTTTCTCAAGCCAAGTTATACTAGGTTTCATCATTGCTATTTCCATTTCTCAGGTTCCACACATGTAACATGTAACTTTATTGTTCACATTCCAGGTTTATTCGCAGGTAGCTCGTGTTTCCAATATTCAATCTTCCATTTCCAGCTCATATTATGACATTTAACGTAAACAATCGGAATTTACATGCAACATTTTGCTAAAACAAGAACTTTACATTTCACAGGCAGTTGTTATTCATTTACTGGCAATTGTTATTATTCTATCTACTCATCCAAGACTGCAATCCATACATTCCATACAAATATTCTAATATTTCTAGTCCTAGGATTCATGCCATACCCTAGGATCTAACATTCATTCCACATATGCATTCAAGTTTGTGATTAAACTAGGGGAAGCCACTCTACCAGTAAACCTAGGAGTAGTGGGGGCTTGATCTGCAGGTCCACATGCCTCAGTAAACCCCAAGCCCGCAACGGAACGAAGTCCTAACACAAGGATCGTCTACAAGAGACTTCTCAGAACAAGATAAAAAGTATTCTAATAAGTAGAGGAATTTATATAGAAATCAACGGTATCTTAATTGTGAAAATCGGACCTCAAACGGACCCTAAACGGGTCAAAAACAGCAAGTTTGATTCATATCAGACGTCTGGAACACCTTCCAGACGTCTTAAAAAAGTCCATAACCATACCTCAACTCTGTGCTACTCCTCATACGTCCAGGGACTATGCTGAACAGTCTAGACCTGGTTCCAGACGTCCAACCACCTCTCCGGACATCTGGAGATGCTTCCCGCCGTCTGGTGCCTCGCCCAGATGTCTAAATTGTGTGGGAGGGCGTGTCCCGCGCCTTCCTGAAGCAAATCCTGTACGCGCAACACAAAATCTCCTCAATATGGCACGGAACAGTGCCTCGGCGAAATGGCCTGAATGGCCGTATCCGCAAAAGGGGGTACGTCGCGGGATTTACCTCTCAGTCATCTGGAGCCTCCTCCAGACATCGTCTGGATGTAGATCCAGACATCTGATTATGGGAAAATCCCAGAACCAGGGACTTCCTTCGCCTTCTCATGTCCCGCACGGTCGCGCTCGCTCGCCCGCTGCTCTGGCTGCAGCAGTGTCGGGGAGTACCTCCCCGATGTAACTCTCCGCCTTGCGCATGCCCGACCAGCCGTGAGCTCTCCGGCGAACTCCCTCACGAGCTCGCGCGCTCTCCTCTCTTCCCCTCGCTGCTCCTCTCCTACGCTGCTCACGCTCGCCACCTGCTGCTCTCGTTGGAGGAAGGAGAAGGGTGGATGGAAGTGGAGTGGTGTGAGGGAGAGGAGGGGGTTTTAAGTAGGCGCAGTTTAGGGTTTCATCGTCGAGAGGATAGAGAAGAAAATGCAGCTGCGTACTGTCTGCGAGCAGCATGAGTGCATACGCGAGGACGTACACGAAAATTTTGATTTCCAGACATCTGGGAAGATGTCTAGACGTCTGACCAAACGTTTAACCCAAATCCCAGATATCTTAGAGCACTTTAACAGCACGGGTCTTAACAACATAGCAAACTCAAAGGAAGTTTCATCCCTGAAACTTAAGCTAGCTAGGGTGCGGAAAAAGAACAACATACGCATAACAAACTCAAAGAGGACCAAAACCGGCCCGAAAAGATGTACCCTCAAAGAGCTCCAGGTACCGCTCTCGCATCGCCCCCTCAAGCTCCCAAGTAGCCTCCTCATACCGCTAGCTCCTCCACAAGACCTTCACCAGGGGTACCTGCTTCCGTCTCAGACTCTGGATGGCTCTATCTAGTATCTGCACTGGTCGCTCGGGGTAGGTCAGGTCGTCACCCACCTCGACGCTCTCATGGCTCAGAACATGACTGGGATCGGCGACGTACTTCCTGAGGTTGGACACGTGGAACACGTCATGCACACAAGAAAGCTAGGAAGGAAGGGCAAGCCTGTAAGCAACGGGTCCAACCCGCTCCAGGACCTCAAAGGGTCCCACAAACCTCGGCGCGAGCTTCCCTCTCACCCCAAATCGCTGCAGGCCCTTCATGGGCGAAACACGAAGGAAGACGTGATCCCCAACCTCAAACTGCAGCTCTCTGCATTTCCGATCTGCATAGCTCTTCTGCCTACTCCTGACAGTGCGGAGTCGCCTGTGAATTTGCTCGATCACCTCCTGACTCTGCCGGATTAGCCTGGGGCTAACCTCCCACTTGGTCCCCACCTCAACCCAACTCAAGGGTGCAGTGCACCTCCGTCCGTACAAAGCTTCGTAGGGTGCCATGCCGATACTCGAGTGATGGCTGTTATTATATGTAAACTCCACCAGGGGCAAGTGCTCCTCCTAAGAATCCCTCCAGTCCAGTACACAGGCACGTAAAAGGTCCTCAAGCATTTGTATCGTACGCTCTGATTGTCCATCCGTCTGGGGGTGGTATGCTGTACTGAACCTCAATCGTGTTCCCAAAGCCTGCTGAAACTCAGCCCAAAGCTGGGACGTAAAGCGGGTATCCCGGTCAGATACAATCTCCTGCGGACTCCGTGCAGATGTACCACGTCACGGATATACCTCTCTGCCAATTATGTTGGTCCCAAAGTGACTTAGATCGGCATAAAAAACGTGTCGCCTTCGTCAATCTGTCAACAACCACCCAGACTGCGTCGTGTCCTTGCTGGGTAATGGGCAAGCACACCACCCAATCCATGGTAATGCTCTCCCACTTCCACTCTGGCACTGGAAGTGGCTGCAACGGCCCTGCAGGCCTCTGACGCTTGACCTTCACCTGCTGGCACACCAAACACTGCTGCACGAATTCACCTACATCTCGCTTCTTTCCTCTCCACCAAAAGTCGCGTCTCATATCATGATACCTCTTTGTGTTCCCCGGATGTATGGTGAACCTGGAGCCGTGTGCTCAGTCAGGAGCTCTCTCAACAGCTTCTCGTCCCTGGGAACGCACAAACGTCCCCTCATGCGTAGCACCTCCTCTGTAAAGGAGAAGTCTCCGGGGTCCCCTGACAGTAATCTTCACGCAACGACTATAGGTACGGATCGGCCATCTGTCCTGTGATGATGCGGTCTATCAGCTCTGGCCTCGTCTGTCGGGTCACGGTCACTGCCCCACAGTTCCTCAGTAACTCTAGGGGTCTCCAACTACCCATCTCCTCCATGAGTCTCCAACTCTACGCCCGTAAACTGGCCAAGTGGGCGGGCGCCTTCCCGCTCAAGGCGTCAGCCACCACGTTGGCCTTTCCTGGATGGTAGGAAATGCTGCAGTCATAGTCCTTCAGGAGCTCTAACCAACGTCTCTATCTCATGTTGAGTTCCTTCTGATTAAACAAGTATCTGAGGCTCTTATGATCTGTGAAAATCTCAAAAGTCTCACCGTACAAGTAGTGCCTTCAAGTCTTCAGCAAGAAGACGACAGCTGCCAGCTCCAGGTCGTGGGTAGGGTAGCTATGCTCATGGGGCTTCAGTTGCCGCGAAGCGTAAGCAACAACGTGACCCTGCTGCATGAGGACACCCCCTAACCCCTGCAAAGAGGCATCCGTGTACACAACGAACCTGCCACTGCTGTCTGGAAGGGTAAGCACGGGAGTCGAAATCAGCCTCTTCTTCAGCTCCTGAAAACATGCCTCACAAGCGTCTGTCCAAGAGAAGGGCTCGTCCTTCCGGGTCAACTGTGTCATAGGACGTGCAACCTGCGAGAAACCTCTGATAAATTGCCGGTAGTAGCCTGCCAGTCCCAAGAAATTGCGGATCTCTATCACTGTACGTGGTATCTCCCACCTGAGTACTGCCTCAATCTTCGCTGGGTCCACAGCCAAGCCATCCTTTGATATCCTATGACCTAGAAAGGTCACCTCCCTCAACTAGAACTCTCACTTGCTGTATTTGGCGTATAGTCTACGTCGTCTTAATGTGTCCAAAACCATCCACAAGTGATGTCCGTGCTACCCCTGATCTAAGAGTAGATTAGCACATTATTAACAAATACCATCACGAACTGATCCAGATAAGGTCTGAACACCCGGTTCATCAAATCCATGAAGGTTGCGGGGGCGTTGGTCAGCCCAAACAGTATGAGCAAAAACTCGTAGTGTCTGTACCAGGTGCGGAAAGCTATCTTGGAGGCGTCGGTCTCCCGGATCCTCAACTGATGGTAGCCAAATCTCAAGTCTATCTTGGAGAATACCGTGGCACCTCGTAACTGGTTAAACAAGTCGTCAATCCTTGACAGCTGATACCTGTTCCTGATGGTGACCCTATTCAGCTGTCTGTAGTCCACACAAAGGCGTAGGGTACCATCCTTCTTCTTCACAACTACTATCGGGCTCCCCACAGAGACGCTCTGGGCCTCACAAAGCCCTTCTCCAGAAGGTCCTGCAACTGGGACTTGAGCTCTCGCAGCTTAAGTGATGCCATCTTGTAAGGTGCGGTAGAAATGGGGCTGGTCCATGGTACCAGTGAGATCTCAACTTGATCTCGCGCTCGGGCAGTAGTCCTGGCAGCTCCTCTGGGAACACGACAAGGTACTCTCTGACCACCGGGATATTCTGAAAGTCTGCCACAGGGCTGGGCTCCGCCACCACACAAGTCAGGAAGCCCTCACACCCCTGGCCCAAAAGTCTCGCCGCTCGAAGTGTAGAAAAGCACCTGAAGTCTCCGTCCACTGGCTTTCCGTGAAACTCAAAAGAAAGTATCTCTGGTGTGAAGAAAAACAACCTTCCTCTCAAACCCGTCCGCAAAAATGTGGTAAGCGGACAACTAGTCCATCCCCAGAATCACGCCAAAGTCCTTCATTGGTATCACAATCAAATCAGCGAGGAGGCTGTGTCCCCCAACACTGACCTCACAGCCTGTATTAATCTTCCCAGCTACAAATAGTTGGCCACCTAGGTCCTGATTACAACGGATCCCCTAATGGAGTGCTATCAGACTCCAAAGTACCGATAAACTTGTGGAGCAAGAAAGTACACCGTACTAGAAGCAAGAAATATGTACTCCAAAAAGACCAAACATTGTAACCATACCTGTCACCATACAAACTGAAGCTATGACATCCTTGTGAATCACGACTTTGCGACACCCCTCAGTCCTGGGAGCGGACAAAATAGCTAGGCCCGAGGCGGAGCTAGTGACAGCTAACCGGTATCCTCCCCGTGATGGCTGCCCTCCCTTATGCACCTGGAACCCATGACCACCCGACTGGCCTCCAGCGCCCGGTGCGGTGGGCGTCTGTTGTGCTTTAGCCCGAGACGGGCAGTCTCTCCTGAAGTGGCCTGGCTGGCCGCACTGGTAGCAAAGGAGGACTCAACTCCCTCCCTCAGTAGGTCCCTACTGGTGGCTGGGCGGGAGTCTAGTGCTGACAGCTGGCCCCTGTCGGGGCCTCCCAGAGGCCACTGACGACCCCGCAGAGTGTGATGGCTCTCCTGCGGGCGTCGCGTGCCTCCCTTGAGCTCTCCTAACCCGCTTAGTGCGACGGTGGAAATCTCGTTGCATGAAAAACTCCCCTGCCGTACCCTCGGAAGAGAGATGAGGGGGTGGCGAAGTGGGTGGAAACTAAAATTCTTCTCGAACAACCTCTCGAATCAGATGGACGAGGTCCGGAGACTGTATGCTCAGGAGAAGAGAAGGGGTAGCATGTACTCCAAGCTCGACACGTTTGCCCCTCCGACCTCGACCTCGGCCGCGTCTGCGGCCCACCCTTCTGACTCCACGTAGAGGCATCTCCTGTAAGGAGACGCAAACACAGAACAAGAAGATGTCAAATCTAATCAACATTCAACGAAAGAACCTCAGAACAAATGTCAAAAGGTATGTTGTGGTGGTTACTCTAGTCACAAGCACGTAAATTAGTTATTTTCGGCCTAGTTGGTTCACTTCTCGGGACAACATTGCTCTGATACCATCTTGTTACGACCTGATTTTTGAATCCCTACAGGACACGAGACCGGACCGACTCGACTGATCCCAAGACCCAGTCGTCTAACGAGATAATAATCAAAAAGCAGTAAAATAAACCACATTCTCCATGCAAGCAACTAACAATAACAAAAGTACAACAGTAAAGAAGTAAACTACTACAGTACGCACCACTACAACAGTAGAAAATTAAATAAGTACAAGAATATAAAGTTTACAATAAACGAGTACAGAAGTGTAACAACTACTTACTACAACAGGAATGGAGTACAAAAGAAAACTACCACTATTAGGCTCTACTGGGCCCAGCACCCTCTGTAGCCATACTTTCTAGTTGCTCAACACTAAGACCTGAAAAAGGTTATGAGTAGAAAACATCTGCGAACGCTGAGTAGAGTAGCAACTAGCTAACTAAAACAGTAAAGGTGGACAGGTAGCTGTTGTTTTCAATTTCTTTCTTTTTTTAACTAATTATTCTTTCTTTCATCACTTGATTTATTTATCAGGTCTCTTTCTTGATCTCGAAGGTTCCTCGTGGGAACGATCTTGATTGCAGTCGTTTCCGAAGAGTAGAAGTAGCACGTGGTGCTTACCTGGTCGGGAGAGTCCCCCGTGGTGGTCATACATTCAGTCAACCACTCCAAGGTCACTGACAGGCGTAATGGTGACTACGGCACGCGCGATAAACTCACGGGTAGCTACCCCGCACTGGCACGCGGTCAGTCGTTTCCATTAACGGGTGCGCCCAAAGCACAACTCAAAACCAGTATAGGGCATAGCCCTCTCAGTAACAAGGGTCTCGCCCCTCCACAGTCCGTGCACCCTCACCTGACTACCCTGGTTTGCCCAGTGGGCCTAACAAGTCGGTGTAAGGAGACTAGATGAACCCCGGGCCCTGTGGGGTGGCTAGCTCTCTCCCTACACTAGTAGCTCTCCCCGGTACAGTGTACACGAGGGCCAAAGAGTCGGTGCAAAGTGGCCAAACCCACCCAGCGTCGCGACCCGAAGGAGGCAAGCTCCCTTCTACACTAAGAGGTAACATGTGCTTCCCTTGGTACCACGTACTCAAGGGATAGCACACTTCCCAGCACATTCCTAGATCCATTCCATTTACTTCCCGGAGCTCATCTTCTAATTCCCCGTAGGGTTCATGCTCATGTTTCTCAAGCCAAGCCATACCAGGTTTCATCATTGCTATTTTCATTTCTCAGGTTCCACATAAGTAACATGTAACTTTATTGTTCACATTTCAGGTTTATTCGCAGGTAGTTCATGTTTCCAACATTCAATCTTCCATTTCCAATTCATATACATGCAGCTCATATTATGACATTTAACGTAAACAACCAGAATTTACATGCAACATTTTGCTAACACAAGTACTTTACATTTCACAGGCAGTTGTTATTCATTTACAGGCAATTGTTATTATTCTATCTACTCATCCAAAACTTTCCATATAAATATTCCAGTGTTTCTAGTCCTAGGATTCATGCCATACCATAGGATCTAACATTCATTCTACATATGCATTCAAGTTTGTAATTAAACTAGGGGAAGCCACTCTACCAGTAAACCCAGGAGTAGTAGGGGCTTGATCAGCAGGTCCACGTGCCTCAGCAAACTCCAAACCCGTAACGGAATTAGGTCCTAACACAAAGATCATCCACAAGAGACTTCTCAAAACACGATAAAAAGTATTCTAACAAGTAGAGGAATTTATACGGAAATCAATGGTATATTAATTACGGAAATCGGACCTCAAACGGATCCTAAATGAGTCAAAAACAGCAACTCTGATTCATATCAGACGTTTGGAACACCTTCCAGACGCCTTAAAAAAGTCCAGAACCATACCTCAACTCTGCGCTACTCCACAGACATCTAGGGACTCTGCTGAACCGTCTGGACCTAGTTCCAGACGTCTGACCACCTCTCCGGACTTCTGGAGACACTTTCCGCCATCTGGTGCCTCACCCAGACGTCTGAACTACGTGGGAAGGCGTGTCCCGCACCTTCCCGAAGCGAATCCTGCACGCGCGACGCAAAATCTCCTCAATATGGCAAGGAACAATGCCTTGGCGGAACGGCCTGCATGGCCGTATCCAAAAAAAGGGGGTATGTCACGGGATTTACCTCTCAGTCATCTGGAGCCTCCTCCAGACATCGTCTACGTCGTTTGGATGTAGATCTAGACGTCTAATTTTGGGGAAATCCCAGAACTAGGGACTGCCTTCGCCTTCTCACGCTGCGCGCGGCGGTGTCGCGCTCGCTCGCCCGCTGCTCTGGTTGCAACAGTGTCTGGGAGGACCTCCTCGATGCAACTCTCCACCTTGCGCACACCCGACCGATCGTGAGCTCTCCAGCGAACTCCCTCATGAGCTCGTGCGCTCTCCTCTCTTCCCCTCACTGCTCCTCTCCTCCCACGCCGCTCACGCTCGCCGCCTGTTGCTCTCGCTGTAGGAAGAAGGGTGGATGGAGGTGGGGTGGTGTGAGGGAGAGGAGGGGGGTTTAAGTAGGCACGGTTTAGGGTTTCATCGTCGAGAGGAGAGAGAAGAAAATGCAGCTGCATACTGTCTGCGCGCAGCACACGCGCAGACATGAGGACGTACACGAGAAATTTGATTTCCAGATGTCTGGGAAGATGTCCAGACGTCTGACCCAAATCCCAGATGTCTTAGAGGGCTTTAACAACACGTGTCTTAACAGGCTTCATCCACCAGCAAGGAGCAGAATGCACTGGGCAACAATGTCCCGTGTTTAGAGAAGAGCGCACTCCTTTGGCCTGGTGCCAAGCAAACATGCCTGAGACAAATCGGTCCGTGGAGGATCGCTCCCACACAGGCCAATAGGATTTCTCGACGAACGCACCCCCCTTGACCATAAGATTAGGTGGGCGTGCATGAAAAGGGAAAACCTTGGGCTAAGGTTCGCTGCCCCCTGGCCCCGTGAGGCCAAGGAACGGAAGGCTCGTAGAGCAATTAGGGGGTCACCCCAGAGAGGGGCCCCAGCAACTGCAAGTAGCTGATGCCGCCTTCACTGCAAGCTGAGGCCCAGGTGGGTCAACACCTTGTCCAAAGGGGCAAGCAGTGTCACCCAGATTCGTCGAGTGGACATCGTCACTGAAACCCTTGAAATAACGCTCGCACCACTCGAGGTCCTCTCCTCCCATCGCCTTAGCCTATTAGCGCAAAGGTTAAAGTGACCTCGAGTCAACATCACGCCAGGAAATTAAGCTCCCCCCTTTCGGGTTGGCTCTCCCCAAGTATCTCCCTTAGATCTCCATCGGGGCAAGGAAGATATGACCAAGCCTCCCCATGTTCTGGCAGAGCATTTTAGGCTTGCTTCGGCAAAATCCTCCCTTGACAGGGCGACTCCAAATCCTTTGGAAAGGACACTCCCCTGGCCACTAACTAGGCGGAGGTCTCTGCCATGACGCCAGCGAGCAACTGAGGACTCCGCCTCTGTCCCCCCCCGGACATGTCAACATGAAAGCCGAGGCACCCTCCGGGAGCAGCGTCGTCTAAGACAGGTCGACAACCTGCGCAGTTTCTTGTAACGCTAGCAGCTCTCTAAGACGCTCAAGCTAAGCTGCCTTGCAAGCCTCCCCTTCCGAGTTTGCGCGCCCTCAGCGCATCCGCCACTTCGATAAGAATGCCTTTCTCTCCCCCCATTGGTTGTTCCCTTCGGCAACCAAGAAAAGAGGAGAGAAAGGAAGGGCATGACCCTCCGACGTTCCAACTCAGACGGGGACAGACACCCTGACTGGGTTGCCATACCTAACAAGACCAGGCTGACAATAGAATTATGTGGCTCGGCCGATTACCCACCGGTACGTGCACGTCCCCTTGGATCTCCCAACGTGTACTTGGCCCCCTCAGAAGTAGGAGTCTTAAGTTGCACCCATCGGTACATGCCACACTATGGCGGCCCAGATGACGGTGTCATTGGGCGGTCCAGCTGGCCGACCACTAATTGCTTGCTACGACGAGATTGTGTTTTTTAAAAGGATATTCGTTGGAGTATATTTGAAAACGTCGTAGAAACAATTATCAAATTTCCTTACTCGAAATTCAAAAATATTTCGAGGTCGAACTCAGGGAGCAAATTGGTATTTTAGAAACTTAAGAGCATAATTCTCAATTTAATAAAAAGCAATGACCAATTCAATCAAAATTACAAAGTGATGTCAAACATAGAAACAATGCCCAAAGATTGGACATCTGATGAAAAATCAGACGTCTTAAAAGTGTTTTGCTACAGTGATTTTCTTGGCCTTCTCTTTCTTTCTTCTTTCTTCTTCTTCTCTTGGCTATCTTCCTTCCTGTCTTCCTCTGACTTCAGCTACTCCTCTTCTTCTGCGGCTTCCTCTTGGCTTCTTCTTCTTCTTTCTTTCTCTCTTGCTTTGCCTTTCTTTTGCGTAGCTGCTTCCCCCTCCTCCTTCCTTGCACAGCACAGAGAAGCAAAACCTACCCCCTACCCTCCCCACATCTCTCTCTCTCTCTATTCCTCTCTTAGGACAGCTCTCCCAGAGCCTTCTCGGGTTGTGGGGTCAAGTATGTGTGCCCGGTGTAGTTTCCTACTCGGAGGGGGTGAGATCAGCTTGACGTAAAAAATGCGGAAATAAATATAAACAATCTAACAAAATAGACAATCGCACAAAAGGCACAAAGATTTTTAGGTGGAAACCCAAACCGGGTGAAAACCACCACCTAACCCTCTCGAGTTAGGATTTTCCGGTCAACCAAGTTGATCAAAATCTACTAAACGAATCACTTTAAACCGAGGGTGATTCAACATCAATTACAACCACGTTACTTAGACGAGGGTAGCGTACCTCAACCCCTTCTCTCCACGAAAAGGATTTTGTCTCGCGAAGGAGACGAGAATTCGCAAAGCGAATACCCAACCAAATAACAAAGATAAAAACAAGTAATCCTATAGAGCCAACAAAGTAATATTTAACCTAAGCTTCTATAGGACATAGGATGCTTCCCTTTGAAAGGGGTGTGTCGACGACGCGGATGCGTGTGCCACGCTACGGCGCAATGTCGCTCTCGTGAACAACAGCGAGAGAGCGGGTGCGCAACAGCTTGATGCTCTCAAGATGAAGAATTAGAGCGTAGAGAGCAAGAGAGACACAAAATGGTTTGGGAGTGTATTGCAAGGTGTGTCTTGTGTTTCTTTGGTGTGTTTTAGTGTGTCAAAGGCTCCCCTCTATTTATAGAGGCCTTAGGAAGGCTTTGGAAGGCTTTGGAAAGCTTCCATAGCCGTTGGGTGCAAAGCCCAAGAGAATCAGGCCGAAATCAAGAACAATGATTGCATTGACAGGGTTATCAGACGTCTGATCCTGACATCAGACGTCTGGAAGATCACTTTAAGACGTCTGAAAACAAGGTCAGACGTCTGATTTTAGGCGGGTTTCTTCCTGACTTGAATCAAATCTAAACAGGATTCTAATGCAAGTCCATCAGACGACGTATAGGACGTCTGGCACTATGTCTGGACGTCTGGAAACCTAATTTTTCGTGGGAATGGATTTCCAATAGAGTGTAACGGCTAGAAAATCTCTGAGAAGAGATTTTAGGTCAGCCGAGGCAAAACGGTCATCTATCAGACGTCTGGAAAGGCTTAAGAACGTCTGATAAGGCTCTAACGGTCATATCCTTCAGTGTTTGCTAAGCCAGCCAACGGTCCACTAATTGGACGTCTGGCAAAGTCATCATATGTCTTCTAAGACGTCTGGACAGAGGTCTAGACGTCTGATTTCATCAGACAAAGCTAACAAGTTCAGCCTAAATGTTATAAGACGTCTGAATCAACAGTCAAACATCTTAAAACACATTATCAGACGTCTGATTTTGGAATTAAACGTCTGGAAAGGCTGTTTGAACCCTTTATTGGTTTTCTAAGTTCTCTACAGAAAACCTAAGTATCCTAAGGTTGTGTTGGTGTTCCTAGGACTACTGTTAGGGTACTTTGAGGCTCTTTAACATAATTTTCTAAGGAAATAAAGAGCAAGAAAACAACGACAAATGTACATGAAAGGAATAAAAAGAATTCTATCCTATTCTTCTTGTCCTTCCATCTTCAATCTATCGCTCCTCGCGAATCTCCTCTGTTCTCCATCAAGCTCCTCCAATCTGTCCTGGATGCGAGCTCGAATTCCGTCTAAACACGTCTACATTTGCAATTGACCTGAAATCTAAGACTCCAAGTGCAAATGTTAAATAACACGTGTTTTGTTACCATCAAAACAAATGATCGTGGTGCTCTAGCACCAACGCCCGGGACCAGTCTCACCGGCATGCGGTGGTGGGCAAGGAGTGCGTGGGTAGTTAGGTCATGCAACCAGGTCCGCGGAGGTGTGGGTCGCGGATGAGGCGTGGTGGGCGAGGGGACCTCACCCCGTGTCAGGAGGCATTAAGCCCCTGACACAATTACAATTTATTCCACCCCTACTGAGGTGGGACTAAATGTCCCACCTGCTTTCTTGCACGCACCCACAGGGACCGCATTCAATTGCCGAAGCTGCAAGGGTCCTCAAATCCAATCAATGGCTGAATGTGTGCGGGCGGCAAATCCGCGTCGCCTAGAACTTGGGGCTTGGAGTGAGGTTGCCTGATTCGAGCTTGCGAGCAAGCTTCACTCCTGCTTCAATGGCGACAGAGGTCAGAACCTGCGCTCAAGTAAAACGACCTTGCAGCCTCATCAGAACAAATGGAAAGCCTCGCCGAGGTACGGCGAGTGTGCTGCGGTGGTCGGGGCAATGTGGGAGTGCCTGTGTGAGCGTGCCTAGAGCTTACTGTGGCTGTAAAGATGGGTTTGTTCGGGGACAGTGTGTGGAGAGTGTGGTGGTCGATGGATAGGGTGAAAATGATCAGTGGAAGGTGGCGGAGCTTCTGAGGTGTTTGGCGAGGTGGATGGGTGCGTGGAATGACAGGAGCACCTCGCCGGTGGTCTGTTGGAGGTGGAAACGATGGTGCTGATAGTGGTAGTCGAGGGGTCGAAAATAGAAATTGATAAGGGGGAAATGAAGTGGGGAGAAAGAGGAACTTAACTGAGGGACTTGGAGCGAAGGGGGGAGGCGGAGGAGGCAGACGGATCGTATGTGCCGTCGCCGGAGACGAAGACCCTAAGGTGAGGAATAGTGACGAGGAAGAGGGTTAGAGGGTGCACGCGGGTATGGCGCGGCACGGAGGAGTGAGGCGGAGATGGCTCTGCCATTGGTACGGTGGCAGAGCGACGAGAAGAGGGAGGGAGAGTCGCCGGAGTCTACGGACAGTTGGCCGGAGGTGGAGGAGACGAATTTGGGGGAAATCTTCGACCAAAACAGGCTTGAAAGAAGCGGAGGGATTTAAGGCTTTTTAAATAGGCACGGGCAGAGGGGGAATCGCAAGGAAGCGGCGGAAACACCACGCCGGAGGTATGGCCGGAGTGAAACTCATACCTCTCAACTGTTCACACGATAGGTATGGGGCGATTTAGGGCATGGGAACCTGCTCATGCGATAGGGGGCTTCGCAGGGAGCTCCCCTTTCATCTAGGAGCAGCTCCCCATGGAAATGAGGAGAAATCCTCTGTTGAACTTATTACGAAGCTACGCTAACGTGTTCGGTTTTGGAAAACCTGTCGTTGTAGTTCGAAAGCGAAGGATTCGTGTTCAACAAATAAAATTTATACCGAAATTAAAATTCCGGGTCGAACACAGGGAGGCGAACGTTTGATTTAAAAACTTCGCGTTTCTTTTTATTTTGTCACAAAGAAATTCAATTTAAACTATCTAAGTATCTACAACAAATAAAAGAGAGAGAGGGAGTAAGAGAGAGAGAAGAAATACTATACATGGAAATCAAAATGAGATTTAGAATAGACAAGGAATTTATCATAAAAGAGTTCTTTCGTTACAACTAGAAAACATAAAACAATTACTCTAGAAAGCATTAAAAGAATGGAGGGAGAAATGTCCTCCTCGACGATCGCTCGGAGGACGAATAGACTACTCTAGAAAGCAGTAAATCTATACTAGAAAGCAGTAAAAAGAGTAGGGAGAGAGAATCCTCCTCGACGGTCGCTTGGAGGACGAGCCGGACGGGACGACGCCTGGACGAAGGAGAACGAAGCGGGACGAAGGAGGACGAAGCAGAAGAACGGGAACGAAGCAGCACGCCGTCGTCGTCGCGGGATCCACTTCCGAAGGGGGACGAAAATTTGGACTTTATCTCGCGAGAAGCATCCCGGGTGTGGGACAAGCTTCTCTTGAGCTTTGGAGAGGTAGAGAGGAGAAGGAAGGGATGAAAATTTCGTATGGAGGGGGTCTCCTTTTATAGTTGTAAGGAGTGGGGGCAAAATGGACATTACATCTTCAAAATAATAAATAAGGGGTCTTTAGTGACGGATAAAATCGTCGCTAAAGCCCTCAACGTGGGCGTAGCTGCCGCGCCCACGCGTGCCCGCTCGGCTGCCCGCGCGTAACGCCTACGCACGTCGCTTGATTTTCAGCCGTCCGATCGCGAGATCGGACGTCTTAGAACGCGTCCACGCCCGCTGCGTAGCGCACCGCCCGCGTGTGATCGCGCGTTACGCCCGGCGTCCAATCGCGCGTCGTCCTGATTGAGCGCGCGCAGCCGTTGGATCTTCATCTGACGCTCGTCCGCGCCCGCTCGCCCGCGCCTTCCACCCCCTCACCGCGGCTCGAACCCGCGACCTCCGCTTCGCCCGCAGCTGCGTCGCTGCTGCACTACGCGGGCGAAATGGTCGCGCGGACGCTTTTAAGCGCGAGCGACCGCAGCCGTTGGATCGAGATCCAACGGCGGAGAGGAGACGGTGCGCGGTCTTCACAAGATGCATGCGGCCGATTGGGCGGCTGAGATGGCGCCACGTGGCGCCATCTTGGCCGTCCATCTTCTGGAAGTTGTAGATGGTGCCACGGATGTCGGATTGACTCGATTTTTGTGTCCTTGGGCTGCGATCGTCGATCCGAATTCATCTGTGCGGTCGGATTTATCATCTGAAGTGTGGATTTACACCATCCTGACCCTTGATATTCTAGGGTTCCCCGGTCTCTATCTGATGCTACGGATGCCTGATTAGGGCGATCTTAGAGTCGTTGAACTCCAATCGTCGCCCTGATCATATCCATACGGTTGGATCTTTGATCCGAGGCCCCGATAAAATATTTGCCCTGTCCAAGCACATAAAAGGAGACAATTAACCTCCATTTTATTCAAACTACTCTAAATGCAAGATGATGCATGTAATGCAATATTTATATCATGAAATGCAATCCTATGCTTAAGAACATGCATAAATAGACATTTTAAGTAGTGTAAATGTGTTTACATCATACCCCCATGCCTATCTTTTGCTAGTCCCTAGCAAAAACTATATGCTATTTATAAAAGAATTAGGTTAGATTATTTGGACCTGAGTCACTTTCAATCATTAAGAAATTGTCTACTTAGGAACTGAACTTTCAAAGACACAACAGTGCCCGGGTATCAGCCAAAATGCAGACCGCCTAAAGCCTCGCCTTATTCAAAGAAAATTTTCTTTTTCTCTTTTTACTCTTTTCTAATTTTTTTTTTTTTCAAATTTTAGGGTTCAAGAGTGGCTTTCTACGACCATTCAACTCACCTAAGATTTGATGAGAATCCTAAGTTTTAAGCATCTTATTGTGATTGTGATAGACTCGTTGACCGGCAATTAGAACAGACTTCGGATTTCTACGCCTCTAGGTGACCTCAAGAAGAATTCTGCCTGAAGGTGTATCTTTACAACCGGTAGCTTTCTCCCTACTTTTATTTTTTAACGGGGTCAACACAAGGGTGAATCCAGTGTATATCTCCTGGTTTATTCTACTTCTCCGCTTCTTCCTAAGTGTTTTGGAAATTTTTAGTGCATTTTCTGAGCTGGGTTCTGGACAACCGGTCGATGAGCTGTTACCACCGACAACTTGCCAGCCATACTCGTGCAGCGAAGTGTGGCTTATTTCTTTTTGTTCTTTTCTCCTTTTTGATCTTTTTTTTTTTTTTTTTAAGTAGGTGGCTTCCCTGGTCTAAGATTTACCTAAAGGTAGCAAAAAGAGAAAGGTCTAGTGACTGGGCTCTGGACAACCTACCTATGGGCTGTTACCCACGATAACTTGCCAGCCATATCACCCTAGAAGGTTCATTAGCTACCCAATTTCCGTAAAAATCGCCGAACAACGAGTCAGTGCAAAGAAAGTATGTAGATGCTTAAGACTCGAAATTCCCTCAAATCAGAGGGCGGGTTGATAAGTCGTGTACTTATCACCCAAACTTATTTATTCCAATTATAATAGAATTAAGTTGGCGAGAACTCGAAAAACAAATCCACATTTTAGTGGATACATAGGCTGATTAAGTCCAAAGACCTGAAGGGTCTTTGTGTTCAAACCATAATATAGTATTTCTTAAGATCGAAAATTTTCTTAAACCCAAATTCTCTTTCCTAATTTTGATTTTTTTTTTTATATAAAATAAAACAAATCTATGGAGCTGACGAATGAATTCAAAGATAAATATCCATCCCCCCATGCCTATCTAATGCAATGTCCTCATTGTATTAAAAAGACATAAAACAGAGTGGAAAAGCGTAGAAAGCACCTGAATTGCGTGGATATCGGGTCCGCTCCGAGATAAAAATGAAAAAGAACTGTATATGTGCTGAGTTTAGTGCCTTCAGCTAGGCACACTATACGAAGAAAAGAAATGAAGAATTCACATGTGCAGGTCAGAATTAGAATGAACAGAAGAATCCTCCGACCTGTCAGCAGAGGTCCACAGATGTGGACTAGATTGTGGTGCAGACCCACACCCCATAATCGAGAATATCTTAGGTTCTGGATAAAAATTACCCAAAACCTAAAATCAGAATGTAAGCGGGATCGGGCCTGCGATTTCTGAGGATGCAACCCAAGACCAAAAAGTCGGGTTACAGAAAATTGAAGCTCAAAAGGATAATCGTTGAATGTGTGCTTGAGTTGAACATCCTCGAAACAAATGTCGTAAGGGTTCTGATTTGATGGTTTGAGCTTAAAAGGAACCCTTCGACTCAATCTTCCATTTCCTCCAAAATTAACTTCCCAAATTAGAACTTCCCCGCTCCTATCCTCATTAAGTGTATCAAATTCCAAGACCTCTTGTATATTCATCACCCCGTCTGGAATCTCCAAGTCTAAATTATGTGGCAGAATCAAAATTGACTTGGGTCTAATTATCTCAGAATTAGAATCATCAATAAGCTCAACAGGGTGTAACTGATAATCAGGGCATTGAATTAATTCCTCCAGAAAATGCGATTTTGGATCCGTATCGTGTGCCCTAATAAGATCAGTTTCCTCAGTTATTGGGCTATCAAATGATCTATCAGATTCCTCAGGCCCAATCGTCTCACAAAAATCGTGATCCGAAAACTCGTGTGAGACTTCGCAACTTGAATCTTCACCATCAGGATCCGTATCAATGTATGTCCCAAAATCATTTGTCACTTTGCGTTCCAAGGAGACATACGTTTCCTCGTAACCCGGCTCAGGGATTTCAGGTGAAGAAATCAAATCATCCTTAATTGGTTGTTTTAATTCAATCTGGTCAGCTTCGTAACACGTGTCCCCCCCAACAGGTGCCTGAGCGGGTTCTGTCATTGGCTTTCCTGAAGAGAGTTCATCCTGGGAATTATTCCAAGATTGAATCAAAGCAACCACGAATCTCATCCTCAATTTCGCTAATTTCCCAAGTAGAAACTCACCCGGGTTCTTATCCTTAACATCCTGGAGCCAATCCAACAAAGACTTATTTAAATCATCAATCATTTCAATCAGGGGCTCCAATCTCTCAATGCATGGTATTGGCTGAACTTCTAAAGATTGAATGATATTCCTCAAGTTAGCCAGAACCTTATCTTGAACCTGATTAACCTGAACCAAATGAGTTGGTTCAGGGTTGGGCGGGTTTGACATCAATGTAGAGGAATTAACGAATTGAGATTCGTTATACCCATCCTGATAATAGGTCATTTCAGATTGTTCAAAAGATGGAGATGACCTAAAGGCAGTGAAATCAGAGGATGGGTAAGGATCAGTGTATCCTTCTTGATTGTAGATCGCATTAGGTTGTTCATGAAAGGAGGACGATCTATAATCGATGCAACTCTGAGAAGGATAGAATTGAGAATCAAAGTGTTCAGGGTTAGACCCTAAACACGGGGGTCCGGAATTGTATCCCCAATCCGAATTATCCCAACTAACCGATGGTCGATTACAATACGAGTTGGAATAATTGTCATGTTGAGGATAATTTACAACAGGAGGGAAAGAGCGGGAATGCGTGAAATATGTGGAAGGATTCATGAGACACGGGAGGAAGAAAGGTGCCCTGCAATACAAACAATCAAACCTGTCCTTAAATGGGTTAGCCTACAGACCTACAGACTCCCAAAACCCGTCTTGAGATAAAGGAACGATTTGATCTACTTCTGTCTGTTCAATCCAACCAGTTAGAAGGAGGGACTGGGGAGAAGGTTCTTCCTTCGGCTTGCGCCTCCGGTTCCTAGTGTACCCCCCAGCCGCGATCGTTTGACTCTGCTCCCCTAGCTAGACATCAGATTGAACAGTGGAAACAGACTAATCGAAAATAATCTCGTTCTGAGTTCTGAAGAGCGAGTCCAATCCTTAAGGCCAACGTCTACTCTGTTTTATTTAGGGCTAGGTTTGAATGTGCTTTGGAATGTGATGGGCCCTTTAAATGGGTTGTGCCCTTAATGATTGATTGCTTTGTGTGTGCGTGCACAACCAGTGGTTTTCAAGCAAGATTATTTTTGATGTGGTGAATTTTAAGGTTCAAATCTTGCTTAGTAGCTTTTAGGATTCAACTTTAGGTGTTTTCAATCAAGTTTCATTGGCACACCAGGTTTTGCAAGCACAAGTGAAGATATTTTCCTTTAAAGTTTAAAAAGAATGTGGAGTGCCTGGTAGGTCCCTAAGAGTTGAACCTAATTGGCAGCTACTTGATGAGTTGATTTTATTTGAAGTGGTGCGGCCCAAACAACTCAAACAACTGGCCTGATGCACCACCTAATTAGGCACACAAATGATTACCCAATCTGATTTCTACTCGATTATGTGTTTGGATGTGTGTACCGGCTCCTAAGATTGGTTTACCGGTTGAGTTAGAAAATCAGATGAGGTTGTGTACCTCTGTGAGATTTTTTTATTTTTTTCTTTTTCTAATGTGGGGGTTGGAGTGAGTATGGATGTCAAACAACAAACAATCTAACCTTAGAGTTTATAAGAACACCTAGGTTGATTGATGTTTGAATTATTATGTGATGAAATAAAATCTAATGGGTGGGAGGTGGGGGATAACTTACAAAACCTTCCACAGCACTTTACTCCGATCTACCGCTTTTGCCTGTCTCGAAAGAGTACCTGCAATTACAATAAGAAAGGAGAAAAGTGAGGTAAATGATTTGTAAGTTACAAAACGCGAAGAGAAATCAAATAGCGTTGCCTCCCCGGCAACGGCGTCAAAATGTTGAACGATTTACGAAGCTACGCTAACGTGTTCGGTTTTCGAAAACCTGTCGTTGTAGTTCGAAAGCGAAGGATTCGTGTTCAACAAATAAAATTTATACCGAAATTAAAATTCCGGGTCGAACACAGGGAGGCGAACGTTTGATTTAAAAACTTCGCGTTTCTTTTTATTTTGTCACAAAGAAATTCAATTTAAACTATCTAAGTATCTACAACAAATAAAAGAGAGAGAGGGAGTAAGAGAGAGAGAAGGAATACTATACATGGAAATCAAAATGAGATTTAGAATGGACAAGGAATTTATCATAAAAGAGTTCTTTCGTTACAACTAGAAAACATAAAACAATTACTCTAGAAAGCATTAAAAGAATGGAGGGAGAAATGTCCTCCTCGACGATCGCTCGGAGGACGAATAGACTACTCTAGAAAGCAGTAAATCTATACTAGAAAGCAGTAAAAAGAGTAGGGAGAGAGAATCCTCCTCGACCGTCGCTTGGAGGACGAGCCGGACGGGACGACGCCTGGACGAAGGAGAACGAAGCGGGACGAAGGAGGACGAAGCAGAAGAACGGGAACGAAGCAGCACGCCGTCGTCGTCGCGGGATCCACTTCCGAAGGGGGACGAAAATTTGGACTTTATCTCGCGAGAAGCATCCCGGGTGTGGGACAAGCTTCTCTTGAGCTTTGGAGAGGTAGAGAGGAGAAGGAAGGGATGAAAATTTCGTATGGAGGGGGTCTCCTTTTATAGTTGCAAGGAGTGGGGGCAAAATGGACATTACATCTTCAAAATAATAAATAAGGGGTCTTTAGTGACGGATAAAACCGTCGCTAAAGCCCTCAACGTGGGCGTAGCCGCCGCGCCCACGCGCGCCCGCGCGTAACGCCTACGCACGTCGCTTGATTTTCAGCCGTCCGATCGCGAGATCGGACGGCTTAGAACGCGTCCGCGCCCGCTGCGTAGCGCAGCGCCCGCGTGTGATCGCGCGTTACGCCCGGCGTCCAATCGCGCGTCGTCCTGATTGAGCGCGCGCAGCCGTTGGATCTTCATCTGACGCTCGTCCGCGCCCGCTCGCCCGCGCCTTCCACCCCCTCACCGCGGCTCGAACCCGCGACCTCCGCTTCGCCCGCAGCTGCGTCGCCGCTGAGCTACGCGGGCGAAATGGTCGCGCGGACGCTTTTAAGCGCGAGCGACCGCAGCCGTTGGATCGAGATCCAACGGCGGAGAGGAGACGATGCGCGGTCTTCACAAGATGCATGCGGCCGATTGGGCGGCTGAGATGGCGCCACGTGGCGCCATCTTGGCCGTCCATCTTCTGGAAGTTGTAGATGGTGCCACGGATGTCGGATTGACTCGATTTTTGTGTCCTTGGGCTGCGATCGTCGATCCGAATTCATCCGTGCGGTCGGATTTATCATCTGAAGTGTGGATTTACACCATCCTGACCCTTGATCTTCTAGGGTTCCCCGGTCTCTATCTGATGCTACGGATGCCTGATTAGGGCGATCTTGGAGTCGTTGAACTCCAATCGTCGCCCTGATCATATCCATACGGTTGGATCTTTGATCCGAGGCTCCGATAAAATATTTGCCCTGTCCAAGCACATAAAAGGAGACAATTAACCTCCATTTTATTCAAACTACTCTAAATGCAAGATGATGCATGTAATGCAATATTTATATCATGAAATGCAATCCTATGCTTAAGAACATGTATAAATAGACATTTTAAGCAGTGTAAATGTGTTTACATCATCCTCCTCTTAAAGTCGCCGGTGGTATGGGTCCCTACTGCGATGGCAGATGGACCAAAATGAAGAAAGTGACAAAGAAGTTGAGGAGGTCTTTGCAAGGGTTTCCAAAAGTTAAGGGTTCGAATGTAATTTGGTGGACCAACTTGTAAACTAGGTCAAGATGACCTTTCCTTAGGTCCAAATTTTGGTACAAATCTAATTTAGACCTAAGGAATCTAATGGTGAAGTTGGATTTTAGGTTTGACCACGTTTGACTGTATATTTTACAAAAAAATCTAAATTTGGTTAAATATTGGGCATGGACCCCAATCTAGGTCAAAACAGGTTCTAAAGGCCAAATTGAAGATTCTAAATCCTAGGGGATATTTTTCCATAAATTTTAGAGGGTTTATTTTATTTTTATCCTGCCTGAAACCTTGTGAATTAAAGTAGATTTATTTTTGGGTTACAGAATGTCATTTAATTCTTAAATTTTATAATAACTCTCCTCTGACTGAACCATCCTACTTTTTCTCTTATTAAGCCCAATTTACCTATTTCTAGATCCTTAGAAATCCCGTTGATGCACTGCATTGGTAAAATTACAGTTTTACCTCTTGTTTCATGTTTTCTTCCCAGATTATTGATCCCTTGAATTATGCCTTTCTCTTGGTTATATATGAGCTTTTGTTCACTTTGTTAGGTCAAAATATGCTAGTTAGGGCTCATGTTGAGGTTCTCATCAACCACTAATACACAGTAACCGCTAAACCCTTTCGATGCGTGCCGGACCCCCTCCATGGGTGGGAGCAATGCGCGAAGGCGCGGTGACCTGGCGCAAACTCCCTAAGGTTAAGTCGAAGCGACCTCAGAGGCTCACACTAAGAAAGGAAAGGAGGGCTCAGTCCAAGCAATCCAGTGAGGGGCTAACCTGGTTGATTTGTCAGGCGACTTCGGGGCCAAAGCTAGAGTCTGCAGTCTTGGCACCCCACACCTTCTTTTCCTGCCCTAGATGCGACTAAGCTTGTCGGGGCTAGGAGGATTTCAATCCCTCTAGAGGCCTAGGGACAACAACTCCTTAGAGGGACCTACTCGCCCAAAGGCCACCTCGTAGGTGATGAGAACCTCATCATGAACCCTGACTAGCACAATCTATTCCAAATATGTGTGAAAAAGCTCCTACAAAATCCAAAGAGAGGCTTAACTCAGAGAATTATGATTTAAAGGATAAAACAAATCATCAGGAGTAAGACTGCAATTTCACCAATGTAGTATGAAAACAGGGTAATTAAGGATCCAAGCATAGGTCAAACAAGCTTAATAAGAAGGGAAGTGGGATGATTTGATCTGAAAAGGGTTATAGCAACTACTAGGAATTAAATGACATTCTGTAACCCTAAAACAAATCCACTTTAATTCATGAGGTTCGAGGTAGGATAAAAATCAAATAAACCCTCTAAAATTCATAAAAAAATATCCCCTAGGGTTTAGAACCTTCAATTTGGCCTTTGAAACCTATTTTGACCTAAAATGAGAACCATGCCCAATTAATGACTTAATTTGGGTTTTTACGCAAATTGATCGGTCAAACATGGTCCAACCTAAAATCAAAATTCACCATTAAAATCCTTAGGTTTAAATTAGTATAGTATAAAAACTTGGGCCTAAGAAAAGATCATCTTGACCGACATTACAAATTGGTCCTCTTAATTTACTTTTTGACCCTTATCTTTTGAAACCCTTACATTTAGGCTCCTAACTTCTCATCGTTCTTTGCAGAACGGTCATCCCTGCTACTTCTGCGCAGCGCCATGCATTCGGCGACCTTGCACGGAGGATGGCGCCGCGCAGGGCAGGGCGGCCGTCCTCTAGAACAGATGGAGGGTTCCCTGCGACGTCCTCTGTCGCAGGGACCCTCCCCTGCCCTCTGCCATCAACCATACCTCTCGTGCGAATGCACGAAAGGCATGGGTGTCCTCTCCAGCGACTCCGACGAGGCTGGCACGTCGCCACCTCGGTCCCCTCTCCGCGCCAAGGCCTTTATAAGGAGCGGCAAGGTCTGCCGACTCCTTCAAGCTTCCTCTGGCGGAAAAATACCCCCCACTTCATCTCTACCCCCTCCGGTCAGAGCGCCCGAGCTTCCGGCGATCTTCTCCTCCTCCTCCTCGTCGCTCTGCTGCCCTACCTGCAGAAGAGTTTACTCTGCCCTGTTGTCCGCGCTAGGCCGTACCAGCTCGTGCCCTTCGACCGCCTCCTCGTCGCCGATACCATCCTCCTGGGCATCTTCGTCCTCAGCTCCGGCAGGCACGAGCCGGGCGCTTCTCTCTCCCCCTTCGTCGAGTAAATAGGTACAAATTTTCCTCTCTCTCTCTCTTGTATTTTCCCCCTTCTAATTTGCCATTTCAACCACCCAACCGCCACTGTCAAACTCCATCTTCCCCATCTCCGGTCACCTTCTCCGGCGAGGCCATCCCACTTCCACAGACCTCCTCACCCCTCGCCGACTACCCCAGAAGCTCCCCCTCACTCCACTCAACCGTTACCCCCTCTCCATTCATTACCAATCACAGCTCGACCACCCTTCGAACAGACCCATTTCCGCGCCCACATTCTGACCTAGGT
Organism: Thalassia testudinum; assembly: GCA_037157565.1. Classification (NCBI taxonomy): domain Eukaryota; kingdom Viridiplantae; phylum Streptophyta; class Magnoliopsida; order Alismatales; family Hydrocharitaceae; genus Thalassia; species Thalassia testudinum. The sequence goes on from JAZHRO010000012.1 coordinate 90,275,119, forward strand.
CCACCACCATAGGCGCTCTCGCGCCTCGTCGACCACCGTACTGCCTTCGCCGCACTCCGACGAAGCTTCCCACGTTTTCTGATGTGGCTGAGAGGCCGTCATTGTGCTTTCAGGTTAGAGCCCCCTCGCCGCCATTGTTAAGCTGCTGCAGCTCCTTCGCTCGCAGCTCCAGGCTTCCTCCAGCCCAGGCGCACATCCCAGGCAGCGCGGATTGCTGCTGCAAATACGCCCAGGCTTTCGATTTGGGTCGCGATCCTCGCGGCGGCCCCAATTGGCAGCAGCTTCCTCAGCCGCAGGTGCAAGATTTGGAGGTGGGATTTTAGTCCCACCTCGTAAGTGTGCGGCTGCACGGTCACACTTATATTGAAAAAGTGTATCGGGCTGGTTGCCTTCGATACACAGGGGTCAGGTCCCTCTCACCCGCACGTAGCGCGCCACGTGCTCCCTAGCCCTCGCTCGCACCCACGCCCCGCGGGTCTGGGCCGGATCCGACTACCGACCAAGCACTCCTCGCCCACCACCGCACGTCGGTGGGCCTGGTCCCAGGCGCGCTACCCGAACCCGATTACCCGGCTCTAGGAGAGCATTCCTAAGAGAGGTTCTAAGAAAGAGAGAGACGCAGGGAAGGGGTAGGGGTAGGTTTTGCACTGACCACTGTGTGTGCACGCAGGAAAGAAAGAAAGAAGAAGAAGAAGCAAGCTAAGGAAGAAGAAGAGGGGAGGAGCGGCCGAAGCCTTAGCCGCACTGAGCAGCTGAAGAAGATGGAAGGAAAGCACTGTAGCAAATGCACAGATAAGCCGTTTGAGCACTGCATCAAACGTCGGAAGGGCAACAACCAAAAGAAGAAAAGAGGAAGGAAAGTCCGCGGCCAGAGCAGAAAGAAGAGGAAAAGAAAAGAAGCAGAAGCAGAGAAGAAGAAGAAAAGAGAGAGAAGACACAGCCGCAAGCAAGGAAAAAAAAAGAAAAAGAAGAACAGAAGAAGGAAGCAGAAAAGAAAAAGAAGAACTGAAGAAGGAAGCAGAGAAGAAGAAGAAGAAAAGAAGAAGGCACAGCCGCAAGTAAAGAAGAAAGAAGAAGGTAGGAAGAAAAGAAGAAGAAAAGAGAAAGAAGAAGAAGGCAGGAAGAAGACTCTGCAGGAGAAAGCAGAGAAAGAGAAGAAGATCAGCTGAAAGAGAAAGAAGAGGAAGAGAGAAGAAGAAGAAGCCAAGAAAACTTTTGCTCTCTCTCTCTCTCTTATTTTTGTAACATAATTGAGAACTTTTATACTTCTAGAATTATGGTTGCTCCTTGAGTTCGACCTCAGGAAAACTTATTATTCTGAGTAAAAAAATTTCTATAATAATCTAGTAGTTGTTTTGTCATATACTACAACGATTGCAAATCTAATAACTATCATGACAAAACAAAACACGCTCTCAGCGGCTACTATTTTGGCGCCGTTGCCGGGGAGCAATGGCTATTCTAGAAGCCATAAGATCTCTATTTTTGAGTTTCTACTAATCTCTTCTCTTTTGTGTGCAGGCACAGGAAATCAAGAAGACAAGCAGCCGCATAACAACCACTTCAAGGACAGGTAATTTTCTATCCTCTCAATTTAACCCCTCAATTCTAAAGAGGAAGAAAAAGAAAGAATAAGCAATATAGGTATAACCGGTCTTCCATATCTAGTAAACCATCAAAGCTGCATGTTTTTCAATTCTGACCCACTATTTCTGCACACACTATTAAGGGTATTTAAGGGCTAACACCTTCTTGCCTGAGCCCTAAATTACCCAATAATGAGCTAACTGGACCAAGTAGAGCCAACATAAGATTTAACATTAGGGTTTTAGAGACACACTTCTTAAGCAAGAATTGAGAAATCCCAAAAGAAGTGTGCCTGAGCCATTGATTGAAAATACTTATTCAAAGAAACCCTACGCAATTTCGCTCTTTAAAGACACTTGAACCCTAAAAGACAAGACCTAATAAGCTCTCAAATGAACTAGCAGGTGAAGTTGACCCCTTAGGTCATCCAACCTTCAACTTAGGTCACTCTTTGCATTCAAAAGGCTAAAGTTCAAGTGAAAACCTAAGCACCTTGATCTTAATCAAAAGTGGTAGACTTAAGAGGTCAAGATCCCCATTCTGGTCTATCTGGAATCTTAGTGACAAGAGAGGTTGGGTGGGGGAAACCCTGTAACCCGTGGGGACGCTCTACTGTGTAGGGGTCTTCGCGGGACTCACCCTCTCTGGCTGCTCAGGTAATTCTCAGGTGGTCGATCTTTTGATCAAGGGGTCCATCTGCCCTGCACCTCTATAGCCACCCAACATTTTGGGTGTCTTGATTGGGTCCAGCACCTGCTAAACTCATCTTCTCCATCAGTGTATGTTTGGTAGGAGGTCCTTGAAACCTCCTTTAGAAATTCACTCTCCTCAAGGTCGAGCCTCAGTGCCCTTGTTTGAGCAAACAACACTTCACATAGACCTCTCCTTCGACTCCAAACCCAACTCACCTTCTTCTTCAACAATGGCTCAGCCAGTTGAGGAAGAGAATAATCTGAAGCACCGGCTCCAGCGACTCAATGACCTCTTCCAGAACTTTGTGCACCCACCGCAGCATCCTATGATGCGGGACCATTATAATCCTGTTGCGGTAGCGATTGAGCCTCGAGTCAGAATCCCGACTGGAGGACCTAATTCTGAATTAAAGCCCAATATGATTCATGCCATACCTAAATTTCATGGGCTTAATTCTGAAGACCCCTTCCAGCACATCAAACAGCTAAAGCATCTGGCCTAGACTTTTGGGTCAGATGCGCAAAATCGGGATATTCTCCTTATGAAGATGTTCTCCTTCTCCCTTATGGACAAGGCCGCTCATTGGTACCAAACACAAACTCGGCCGATCAACAATTGGGAGGAACTTCAGTCCGAGTTTTTGAAGAAGTTCTTTCCCGTCGGTCGGACCAATGCCTTGCGCCATCAGATTACCCACTTCACGCAACAAACGGGAGAATCTCCTCATGAGGCATGTGATCGCTTTCAGGATCTCATGAGAAAGTGCCCCCATCACGGAGTTCCTAAATAGGAACAAGTCCAGTCTTTTTACCAGGGACAACGTGAAGATATTAGGCTTTTCGTCAATGCAACTTGCGGAGGGAATATCATGGGTCAACATGAGGACACCGTGTGGGAGATTCTCGAAAATATGTGCGATAACTCCATCAATAATGACTCCATGGGATTATTCGACAGGACGAATACCCGCGCATCAACTAATCTTAGGGGAGCACATGAGATGCAGGGCCTGTCCGCATCAGTCGACCTGGAATTAATGGCCAGTCGATTGGACAAGGTCTCTATCATTGAGAAGAAGGTGGATGAGCTGACTCAGCACTTGCAATGAGCCACCTCTGCGCATAGTTCTTTTGCACAACCTCCTTCCACACGGGAGACTGTGCAAAACATTCTCCACCGACCTTCTCCTGGGATGGATCTATATCCACCCCCATCTGATTCTCGGATCGGAGGATCCTCCGATCCTTTCTATACTAGCCAGGGGAATTCCATTCCCCCATTCTTTGACTCTTTGGAGGTTCCTCAGACCGGCAAGGACCTCAACGCCATCCAGAATGATCCATTCTCCAACACCTACAATCCTAGATGGCGAAACCATCCCAACTTCCAGTGGGCGGGAAATTCCCAAACTCAAAGACCACCCTTTCAGCCCCATCCACAACTACCTCGTCCTTACCAACCGCCTCAGCCTCGGCCCAACCTTACTTATCCATCAAGGCCAAACCAAGACCAAATGTCCCTCATCCTTCAGACTCTGGCTGACATTCAGAGAACAAATGCGGCTATTCAGAAACAACACAAGGACGAACTTACAGAGGTTCAAAACCAACTGGCCCAGTTGGCAAATTCTCGCCAACCAGGCACACTTCCTTCTTAACCTCTTCCTAACCCGAATAACGTGCCGACCCAGCGGTGCGTTATGAACCCAAACCCGGGCCAAGCACACATGATTTATCAGGCCCCCTCTGTTCCTTCAACTGACGGGATGGAGGCTTCCACTTCTTATGCGGGCTATCAGCAGCAACCCATTCTATCAAACCCTAACCAAAATCAGGCAGGACTAAATTCTGTAACAACCCGGAGTGGTAAGGAGACCCAAGATCCACCCTATCCAGATCACTCCAAGCCTGGTAGTGATCCAAACCCTCGGACAGTAATCCAGGACGTTCCTATCCCTGTCCCAGATCAAAGACCTGGACCTATCCTAGAAGAACCAACCAAGGTTCCATTTCCCGAGGCCGTGTCCAAGGGAAAGAAGACAACCAAGCTCGTGGCACCAGAGGAGGACCTGGTCAAGCTCTTTGAGCAGGTCAAAATAAACATCCCCTTGATGGATGCGATTCGCCACGTACCGGCTTACGCACGATTCTTAAAGAATGTGTGTTCACCTCAGCGTAAGCCGCGAACCAAGAGTGGGAGTCCAATTGTACTGTCAAAGCAAGCCAGCTCTGTAATTCTAAGCAGACTCCCACCCAAGGCAAAAGATCCAGGTACTCCCCCGACTTCCTACAAAATAGGTGAAACCCAGTTCGACAGAGCATTGCTAGACTTGGGTGCTTCCATAAATCTGATACCCACATCCTTACTAAAACACCTAGAAGAATCTGACCTAAAACCAACTGAGGTGACACTACAGTTAGCAGATCGATCTATAAAGTCACATAAAGGGATTCTTGAGGATGTTATTGTAAGAGCGCGGGATTTCTATTTTCCTGTAGACTTTATAGTCTTAGACATGGACGCACCTGAAAACCCTAGGGATACACTGATCATTCTAGGGAGACCTTTCCTGGCTACTGCTAGAGCTAACATCAGTTGTGAGGAGGGACAAATAGAGCTGAAATTTGGAAATCAAACCCTCAAAATTGATATCTTTAAGGCCCAACAGGGAATCAATTACGGTGTCATCGAACAAATCTGTGATATTAGGGCCTTGGTTGATGAAACGAATTTTGAGAACAACCTGATTATACCTCATCAACCACAGAAATATCTTGAACCGCAATTAGAGGAGTTAGACCCTGATTTAGACAAACACATAACACCTATCCTTGAACCTCACACTTACCCTGAACCACCCGCTGTTGCTGATAACCCCATCCTTGAACTAAAACCCCTTCCGATCATTTGAAATACATCTTTGTGGGTCCTAATCAGACTTTTTCTGTAATTATAAATTCCAAGCTCACTCCTGATCAGGAATCCCGTCTGATTACGGTTCTCCAGCAACATCGCAGAGCCATTGGATGGACTCTCGATGACTTGACTGGAATAAGTCCCTCTTATTGTACACACCATATTTATTCAGAAGAGGGTGCACGACCTTCCCGTGAAATGCAGAGATGTTTAAACCCCAATCTGCAGGAGGTCGTGAAAAAGGAGATCATCAAGTGGTTAGATGTAGGGATCATCTACCTGATCTCCGACAGTCGTTGGGTGAGCCCAATTCAGGTCGTGCCTAAAAAGGCAGGGCTCACCACCATTACGACTGAAACCGGAGAAGTCATACCTACCCGATTAGCCAACTCATGGAGAGTCTGTATAGATTACCGATGACTCAATTCCTCCACGAAGAAGGATCATTTCCCACTACCTTTCATTGATCAGATTCTCGAGAAATTAGCGGGAAATCGATTCTTCTTCTTTCTTGATGGGTACTCCAGTTATAACCAAGTTGCTATTCATCCTGAGGACCAAGAGAAGACCACGTTCACCTACCCCTTCGAAATGTATGCATTTCGAAGAATGCCTTTCGGTCTCTACAATGCACCCGCGACTTTTAAGCGGTGCATGCTTGCCATATTCTCTGATATGGTAGGTGATTATCTGGAAGTCTTCATGGATGACTTCTCAGTCTTCGGGGCATCATTTGATGATTGCCTCCAGCACTTGGTTCATATACTCAGGCGTTGCATCCACGTTAATTTGGTTCTTTCCTAAGAAAAGAGCCATTTTATGGTGCCTGAGGGGATCGTCCTAGGACATCTGATTTCTGAGAAAGGCATCCAAGTGGATCGAGCCAAGGTTGATTTAATTTCTTGGCTTCCTATGCCTAGCTCGATCAGGGACATTCGTTCTTTTTTGGGGCACGTCTGTTTCTACCGTCGTTTCATTCCTGATTTTTCGAAAATCGCGCACCCCCTGACTACTCTTCTTTCTAGGGATGTCCCCTTTGAGATCTCCAAGGAATGCACTCAAGCCTTTGAAAACCTCTGTGACCGAGTCACCCAGGCCCCGATCCTACAATCCCCTGATTGGTCTCAACCCTTTGAGATCATGTGCGATGCATCTGATTTCGCTGTAGGAGCGGTTTTGGGGTAGAAAGTTGACGGGAAACCCGTGGTCATCTACTACGCTAACAAGACACTTGATGAGGCTCAGCGTAACTACACAGTTACGGAGAAAGTGCTGCTAGCCGTAATATTTTCCCTTGAAAATTTTCGATCTTATCTCCTGGGTTCCCACGTCATCATCTACTCGGATCACACAACTGTGAGGCATCTCCTTGCCAAGAAGGACACAAAGCCCCGACTAATCTGATGGATCTTGCTATTGCAAGAATTTGACCTCGAGATTCGCGATAAGGTGGGAAGACAAAATGTGGTAGCCGACCATTTGTCTCGCCTTCCTTCTGAGATCATCAACCCTTCTGGACCCATCACGGAGCATTTCCCTGATAAGCACCTGCTGACTATTGGTACTAGACTTCCATGGTTTGCTAATATAGTAAATTACTTGGCATCTCATCAGATCCCGTTTGATTGGCCGAAGGCCAAGAAAGACAAATTGCGCTCTGATGCCAAGTGCTACATTTGGGAAGATCCGTACCTCTTCCGCATAGGTGCCGATCAAATCATCCGGAGATGTGTCCCGAAAGGTGAAATCAATGATATTCTCTCCTTCTGCCATGACCAGGCATGCGGTGGCCATTTCTCTGGGCACAAAACCGCATCGAAAATCCTCCAGTGTGGCTTTTATTGGCCCACTCTGTTCAAGGATGCATACAATCACTGCAAGGCATGCAATCGTTGCCAAATTATGGGCAACATGAGCCATCGCGACATGATGCCTTTGTAGCCGATTCTCCTATGCGAAATCTTTGATATTTGGGGGATTGATTTTATGGGTCCCTTTCCTGTTTCGGATGACTTTGAGTACATTCTGCTAGCTGTGGACTACGTGTTCAAATGGATCGAAGCCATACCGACTTGAACCTATGATCATAAAATCGTCCTCAAATTCATTCATCACAATATCTTCTCAAGATTCGGGATTCCTCGTGCTATCATCTCCGACGGGGGGACCCATTTCACGAATGCTCAGTTCAGGTCACTGATGACCAAATATGGGGTGTCTCACCGAATCTCCACTCCTTATCACCCCCAGACTAATGGTCTAGCTGAGCTATCAAATCGGGAGATCAAGAAAATCCTGCAGGTCACTGTTCGGCCTGATAGGAAGGACTGGTCGTCTCGAATTCCGGAAGCCTTGTGGGCCTATAGGACCGCCCATAAAACCCAATTAGGCATGTCTCCCTTTAGACTGGTGTACGAGAAGGCGTGTCACCTTCCCGTCGAACTGGAGCACAAAGCCTATTAGGCAGTACGGAGCTGTAATCTAGATCTTTCTAAGGCTGGAACCCACAGAAAGCTTCAAATCAGCGAGATCGATGAATTACGCCTTGAAGCGTACGAGAACTCGCGAATCTATAAGGAGCGGGTTAAAGCCTTCCATGACAAGCACATCTCTAGAAAGATCTTTCATCCTGGTTAGAAAGTCCTACTCTTTGATGCCCGACTCAAACTTTTCCCTAGGAAACTGCGATCCAAGTGGGTCGGACCATACTTGGTCCGACAGGTTTTTGAAAATGGAGCCGTCGAAATCAGTCCGCTCAGCCATGAGTCTGAACCTTTCATCGTGAACGGTCATAGACTCAAACCGTTCATTGATGTAACCTTTACTGATTTGGCTGAATCATCAATTATCCTCCATTTTCCCTGAGCATATTGCGCCCAGCCGATGGCGTAAAACTCAGCGCTCAACGGGAGGCGGCCCGTCATTCTCTTTGAAAAAACCTGAAACCTTTTCTGACACCTTTTCGCACTTAAGGTTCACCCTTTAGGACAACCGACTCCACCTTAGGTGCTTGCATCTGAGATTAGAAATCGTCCGCAACTGTCACCCCGACCCATTCACTCATCAAAACATCTATCCTAATGTATGAACTAAGTTGAATAAAAATCCTCGTAAGCTACAATGAGGACATTGCAAATCTTAGGCATGGGGGGGTATGAAAGTGCAAATCTTGTAAGAAAAGTTTTTAAACAAAAAAATTCACATATGCCAAAAACACCATAAAAATTAAAAAATCTTTTTGAAAAAGAATAATAAAATGAGAGGAGGAAAGAAATTTTGTGGGCTCTACAAAGGAGGAGGAGAAAAAGGAACAAAATGAAAAGGAGCACAAAATAAAAGAAAAGTGATAGTCATTAGTAAGAAATTAAGGAATTAACCTAAGTTCTAGACCTCATTCAGGAAAGGAAATGGAAAGTGCACAGTGAGATTAGTAAGAACGCGAATCTTAGGCATTCTTGGATAGACTCTTAGTACCCATTATGATCTAGACATTCCTCAAGAGGTTGAGGAAAATGAAAAGCTTAAGTATTAGGTCCAAGGCTTAGGGAGTATTTGGCCTCGTTAACTAACTTTTGGTTTACGGGACTCAGTAACCTAAGCACCCTACCTTCACACACAACCTGGTTCAGTAAGCATAAAAATCAAAATCACGCAGAAGTGTTGCAAAAATTCTGAAATGACACCTAGAGTAGGAGTGGTCGATCAACACAAATTGATTTGGACGACTTCCCAGCGCGGAGAGGTGGGAAATTCCCCTTGAAGATGCGTAACAAAATATCATCTCCTCGGTGCTGTCTCTTAGGATATTTACATATCCTACTGGGGGCATGTAAGCACTCTGCTGGTTCAGATTCCATGGATGGCATTATCACAAAATGTCAATTGCAAGGGTCTGAATTCGGCCACGGAACACCATGGATGGGATTATCTCGAAATCTCAATAGCCAGGGTTCTGGGGGTTACCATGGGCGGTGCTATCTTGAAGCATCGATTGCCAGGAACCCTTGAGGATTGATGATGGGGACAAGGAATCTGATACAGACTGTGTTGAAAAGCCAATCCTAAGCTAGAATTAAAAACAAAAAGAGAGATAGAGAGAAAACTCTCCAAACATATAAATCTTATACCTCTCTTTCTTAAAAAACGCACTGCGAACTGAGCCAGGGCTAAAATTATCTCAAGCACAGGTGCTTTAACCACAAAGTCCAATAAACCTTAGGTTAGTTCTTGTAGGCCTTTAAAACTTTTGCTAAGGACTGAGGCTGAGGCTAGACAGATCTGGATCTTGGTTGGTACTTGAGTACCTTTTAGGCCTATGGTTGGCATTCTGACCTAATCTAGGTTTCAAAAGAAAATACACTTATCTGAAATCATTAAGAACTTCATGGTCTAGAACAAGGGTTGAAACCTTAAAATTTTGCTAAAGGACTAGCAAAAGCTAGGCATGGGGGTATGATGAGAACCTCATCATGAACCCTAACTAGCACAATCTAATCCAAATATGTGTGAAAAAGCTCCTACAAAATCCAAAGAGAGGCTTAACACAGAGAATTCTGAGTTAAAGGATAAAACAAATCATCAGGAGTACGACTGCAATTTCACCAATGCAGTATGCAAACAGGGTAATTAAGGGTCCAAGCATAGGTCAAACAAGCTTAATAAGAAGGGAAGTGGGATGATTTGATCTGAAAAGGGTTATAGCAACTTTTAGGAATTAAATGACATTCTGTAACCCTAAAACAAATCCACTTTAATTCATGAGGTTCGAGGTAGGATAAAAATCAACTAAACCCTCTAAAATTCATAAAAAAATATCCCCTAGGGTTTAGAACCTTCAATTTGGACTTTGAAACCTATTTTGACCTAAAATGAGAATCATGCCCAATTAATGACTTAATTTAGGTTTTTGTGCAAATTGATAAGTCAAACATGGTCCAACCTAAAATCAAAATTCATCATTAAAATCCTTAGGTTCAAATTAGTATAATATAAAAACTTGGGCCTAAGAAAAGACCATCTTGACTGACTTTACAAATTGGTCCTCTTAATTTACCTTTTGACCCTTATCTTTTGAAACCCTTACGTTTAGGCCCCCAACTTCTCGTCGTTCTTTGTAGAATGATCCTCCCTGCCACTTCTGCGCATCTCCATGCCTCCGGCGACCTTGCGCGGATGATGGCGCTGCGTAGGGCAGGGCAGCCGTCCTCTAGAACAGATGGGGGGTTCCCTGCAACGTCCTCTGTCGCAGGGACCCTCTCCTACCCTCTGCCATCAACCATGCCTCTCGTGCGAACACACGAAAGGCATGGGGATCCTCTCCGGCCACTCTCCGGTTAGGCTGGCACGTCGCCACCTCCGTCCCCTCTCCGCGCCAAGGCCTTTATAAGAAGCGGCAAGGTCTACCGACTCCTTCAAGCTTCCTCTGGCGGAAAAATACCCCCCACTTCATCTCTTCCCCCTCCGGTCAGAGCGCTCGAGCTTCCGGCGATCTTCTCCTCCTCCTCCTCGCCGCTCTGCTGCCCTACCTGCAGCAGAGTTTACTCTGCCTGTCTACCGTGCCAGGCCGTACCAGCTTGCGCCCTCCGACCACCTCCTCGTCACCGATACCCTCCTCCTGGGCATCTTCGTCCTCAGCTCCGGCAGGCACGAGCCGGGCGCTTCTCTCTCCCCCTTCGTCGAGTAAATAGGTACAAAGTTTCCTCTCTCTCTCTCTTGTATTTTCCCCCTTCTAATTTGCCATTTCAACCACCCAACCGCCACTGTCAAACTCCATCTTCCCCATCTCCGGTCACCTTCTCCGGCGAGGCCATCCTACTTCCAAAGACCTCCTCACCCCTCGCCGACTACCCCAGAAGCTCCCCCTCACTCCACTCAACCGTTACCCCCTCTCCATTCACTGCCAATCATAGCCCGACCACCCCCTGAACAGACCCATTTCCGCGCCCACATTCTAACCTAGGTCCACCTCCACAGGCGCTCGCGCCTCGCCGACCACCGTACTGCCTTCGCCTCACTCCGGCGAAGCTTCCCACGTTTTCTGATGTGGCCGAGAGGCCGTTATTGTGCTTTTAGGTCAGAGCCCCCTCGCCGCCATTGTTAAGCTGCTACAGCTCCTTCGCTCGCAGCTCCAGGCTTCCTCCAGCCCAGGCGCACATCCCAGGCATCGCAGATTGCTGTTGTGAATACACCCACGCTTTCGATTTGGGTCGCGAGCCTCGCGGCTGCCCCAATTGGCAGCAGCTTCCTTAGCTGCAGGCGCGAGATTTGGAGGTGGGATTTTAGTCCCACCTCGTAAGTGTGCGGCTGCGCGCCCACACTTATATTGAAAAAGTGTATCGGGCCGGTTGCCTTCGATACACAGGGGTCAGGTCCCTCTCACCCGCACGCAGCGCGCCACGCACTCGCTCGCCCTCGCCCGTGCTCACACCCCGCGGGTCTGGGCTGGATCCGACTACCCAACCAAGCACTCCTCGCCCACCACTACACGTCGGTGGGCCTGGTCCCGGGCACGCTACCCGAACCCGATTACCCGGCTCTGGGAGAGCATTCCTAAGAGAGGTTCTGAGAAAGAGAGAGACGCGGGGAAGGGGTAGGGGTGGGTTTTGCACTGACCACTGTGTGTGCATGCAGGAAAGAAAGAAAGAAGAAGAAGAAGCAATCTAAGGAAGAAGAAGAGGGGAGGAGCGGCCGAAGCCTTAGCCGCACTGAGCAGCTGAAGAAGAAGGAAGGAAAGAACTGTAGCAAATGCACAGATAAGCCGTCTGAGCACTGCATCAGAGGTCGGAAGGGCAACAGCCAAAAGAAGAAGAAAGAGGAAGGAAAGTCAGCAGCCAGAGCAGAAAGAAGAGGAAAAGAAAAGAAGCAGAAGCAGAGAAGAAGAAGAAGAAGAAGAAAAGAGAGAGAGGACACAGTCGCAAGCAAGGAAAAAAAAAAGAAAAAGAAGAACAGAAGAAGGAAGCAGAAAAGAAAAAGAACAGAAGAAGGAAGCAGAGAAGAAGAAGAAAAGAAGAAGGCACAGCCGCAAGTAAAGAAGAAAGAAGGCAGGAAGAAAAGAAGAAGAAAAAAGAAAGAAGAAGAAGAAAGAAGAAGGTAGGAAGAAGACTCTGCAGGAGAAAGCAGAGAAAGAGAAGAAGATCAGCTGAAAGAGAAAGAAGAGGAAGAGAGAAGAAGAAGCCAAGAAAACTTTTGCTCTCTCTTTCTTATTTTTGTAACATAATTGAGAACTTTTATACTTCTAGAATTATGGTTGTCCCTGAGTTCGATCTCGGGAAAACTTATTATTCCGAGTAAAAAATTTTCTGTAGTAATCTGGTAGCTGTTTTGTCATATACTACAACTATTGCAAATCTAATAACCATCACGACAAAACAAAACACGCTCTCAGCGGTTACTAGTAGGGCTATCAGGGACTGTGGTGTCCCTTTAAGTCCTTGCGATGATGAAATTGCCCCTTAAGGGCAGCTGGTGTCGGATACACCCTCCATGCATAGTTCTAGCCACTCCGAGGGCAATCCTGTAGTTGCCAAATTCGGTGCTGGAGGCCTACAACCTATCGCAACTGTAGCAAGAGGCCTGACTTGCCTTGTCAAGGACAAGCTCTCACTTCCAGCAATGAGCTAATGCCAGTCACAAAAAGTGATGGCTACTTTCAGCCCCTCACCTGGTAATTCTCCTCCGAAGAATGCCCGGGACAAAATTATGGTCCACCAAGCCACCTCATCAGGTTGCCAAGAACTCGAACAAACACATCCGACATTCCATGTATTGCCATCTCTTCAGGCTGGTAAGCCACCTCTTCAGATAGGCGAGAACTCGGATGGACGCGTCCAATGTTCCATCTCTTGTCGCCTCTTCAGGTCGACGAGAAATCGGATGAACGCGTCCAATGTTCCATCTATTATCGCCTCTTCAGGTTAGCAAGCCACCTCTTCAGGTCGGCGAGAACTCAGACAAATGTGTTCGTCATTCCATCTATTGGTGCCTCCTCAGGTCGGCAAGCCACTGTTATAGCGATATATTGAGGGTTTATATTATCATCGTCATAGTTCAAATCCTTAATCGATCAAACATCAAATAATATTTATAAACTCGAAATCAAGAAATGAAGTCCGAGGTCAAACACAGGGAGAAAATATTGTAATTCACGTGCTAATCGAAGTGAATGTATATATGAGCACAAGAAATAAGCCAAATACAAAATATTCAATGAATGAAAACCTGTCACAATAATTATTCAATGAAATCCAATGTATCTCAAGAATATGAGGACAAAAAGAAAAGAAGATAAAAAACAATGGTGATTTGAATCACAACTTATATCTTCTTTAAGTTAAGTCTGCATCCAACTATCAATTATATCAAATAAACCAATAGTAGCTTGAATGCTACAGTGATCAGACGTCTCTCTAGAGAATCAGACGACTTAAATGTTGTTGCTATAGTGCTCTGTTAAGAGCCTTCTTCTTCAGCTCCTCCTCTTCTTTCTCTCTTCTTCTTCTTCAGCTCTCCTTCTTCCACACATAGGCCCTCTTATTTTCTTTCCTTCAGTGCCTTCTCTTTCTTTCAAGCCTTCCTTAAGGCCTCTCCTTCCTTCTCAAGCCTTCATAAGACCAAGGCTCCTTCACAAGCTAAGTGCCTGCACAGAGTTAAACATCAGAGTGCAAAACCCCCCCTCTCTTGCTCTCTCTATATATTTCCTTCTCCTCTTCTCTTCTCTCAAACCTAGAGCATAGTCGGATACGGTTATGGGTTATCGGGTCATGAGTCCAGGTCCGCGTGCATGTGGGTACGGACGAGAGTGCACGGGTGAAAGGGACCTCACCCCCAATGTTTGAGGCGATAAGCCTTAGGCACAAAACACATTTATGTGCTGTAGGACCTCTTTCCACGAACCATGTGGGACTATCCCACAACCCTTTTTTTCGCGAAGCAGTAGGTGGTTGTCACTCTAATTGAAGCTGCTACTAGTGTTGGTTTTCCAATTGGTGCTCCAGCTGGGAACGCGAATGTGATCCATGTCTCTTGGAAGTGAGACCAGGTCTTTAGCTTGTCGGAACATTGTAAGCGAGGGCGGAGATGATGGCGGCGGCGAGCTGCGAAGGGGGTCGTAGGTGGTTGGCGAAGGCGGAGAAGGTCACATGAAGTGGTCGTGTTTGGTGGGGGTTTTCGATGAGTGATTGATGGAATTAAGAGAGTGATTTTAGTCGTGGTGGAACAACAGAGATTATGGAGTAGGTGGTGAGGTGTGTGGTGCGGTGGAGTGACAAGAGAACCTCACCGGAGGTGCGACCGGAGCGGAGGAAGATGGAGGTGAATGGCGACATCGGGGGCTAAATCTAGAGATAAGGAGTCCTAAACTGACCTACGAAGCTAACTAATCTAAATCTAACGGATGAAAGGGATGGAGAGGCACTGATTTTGATTGGCTGACGTCGGAGAAGGGGAAATCTCCAGTGGGAGAACGACAAGGAAATGAGGGAGATGGCGTTTGCTAGTACTACAAGACGCGAATGATCATGGGGAAGGAGAATCCACCCGCTATTGTCTGTGAGGGTGGACAAGAAAGGTGGTCGGAGGAAGCTTGTCGGAGCTAGGTTGGGGAGGGGCCGAAGGTAGGGATTTGAAGAAGGTTTTGACTCCAAACCTTGATAAGGAGGACGGTTTGTCCTTAGGGGATCTTTTATAGGCTTCATTAGAGGTTTCAAAGCTTGGAAACCAAGCTTGGAGCACATGGTTCTGGCGTGACAAGGAGATCTGAACCTTTGAAAACTTCACATTAGGTTTTGAGTAGGATTCAGAGCCCAATGCGTGGTTCAAATGGAACAGGATTTCATCAGGGATCTCCTTTTTTACTTTGGGAGAGATACGTCAAGAAATCAGAGAGAAATCTCTGATTGAAGGTCACCGGAGTAAGAGTACCTCCGCGATAATGGTAGAGGGACCAATCTGTAAAGAATATGACAAACTTAGGGACCTGTTCACAAATAATTCAAAAAGCTAGGGATGTGTGTATAAGAAAAAAAGTCAGACTGGACTGGAATGCAAACTAGGTCAATACGATCTATGATTAAGCCCAAACTTTGGTAAAAACTTAATTTGGACCCAAGGAATCTGATGATGAAGTCAGATTTTGGTTTTAACCAAGTTTGACTAGGTAACTTACGTAGAAACCCAAATTATGGCAACTTCTTGTCTAAGACTCTATTTTAGGTCAAAATGGGTTCCAATGGTCAAATCAAAGGTACCAAACCTTATAGAATATTTTTCTATGATTTTTAGAAGGTTTAGGTGAATTTTATTCTGACTAGAGCCTCTGTTAATTAAGTGGATCTGAAATTAGGATTTTGGATGTCAATTAATTCTTGAAATACGTAAAAACTCGTTTTTGTCTGCATGAACCATCTTATTAGTCATTAATGCTCATTTGACCTTCATTTAACCCCTGGGAAACCCCATGATGGTTCTGCATTTATGATCTTCTGTTAAAATTGCAGATTTAACCCTATTTTAATGCATTCTTATCAGAAATGATATGGAATGAATTATGACTCTCTGGCGGTTATGTAGGAGCAGTTGTCTCTTGATTGTGACTAATTAAAGCTAGTTATGGCTGATGATGACGTTATCATAAGTCACCTCTTCAGGTCGGCGAGAACTCAAACGGACGCGTTCGACGTTCCATATATTGCCGCCTCTTCAGGCCAACAAGCCACCTCTTCAGGTCGATGAGAACTCAGACGAATGTGTTCGATGTTCCATCTATTGTCGCCTGCTAAGTTGTGACTCATCATAGCTAAATAGCCTAAGTTAAGCTAGAAACTAGGTTAAACACTATCAAATTAACACACAAAAAGGGTTAAGTGTGGGAATTAGAGAAAAAGACATAAAACATTAATTCTATGCTAAAAATGCACAATTAGGTCATTAAATGAGATATTCTATTATTAAATATAAAATGGTGATCCAATTGTAAATTGAACACATAAATGAGCTCAAAAGTTTAAATCAAAAGTATAAGTAACTTCTTAAATATTCAATTAAGCTTAGATAAAAACTTGGATGCATTTAGACATCATTAAAATCTTAAAATTAAAGATTTACATTTAGGTCCTTATTGCATTACATTTCATTCATTAGAAAACCTCCTAGGACCTATTTGTAGACCGTAGGGACCTTTTTGTAAGCTTAAAAGGACTGCTCTGTTATACTTTTTAACCACTTATGGGCCTCTTTGCAATTGTTCTTCCCCTTCCAGAGGGGTGTACCCTGCAAATTCACCAAAAGACTCTCAGCTACCTGCAGCTCTCACACGAACACTGTTCACGCGAGGAACATGCGCAATCACCACCGTCCATTATCTTGATCACTTGATCTGTGGCTCTCCTTGATTGGAACCTTCGCGCGATTCGACGCGTGTGGTCACCTATTCACCCAGATCCCATCCAACGACCGCTTTTTGATTTAGCTCACGCGCGCTCCTCTCCTCAGATCGAGACCACCCACGACCTTAATGCCTAACTTCACCCGCGCGATGCTTAGATCCACTGTTCTTCCTACTTAAGTAGCTCCACAGCTGCACACGCAAAGGATCGCTCCCTCCTACATCTTTTAGCGATCATTCTTCCTCTCTAGCTACTCTCCCCACCTCTCCCCATTTTCAAGGCCATCGGCTATGAATTCTTCATCTTCTTTGACTCTCCTCGTAGCTAAGGACCACATAGCACTTGAGGGTGACTTGAAACTTCACTAGAGAGCTTTTCAATCTGCTGGAGATCCTCCCTCCTTCGTCGCTGCAGCCACCAGCTGCAGATCTTCTCAACAAGTCCCATTCTTCCATTTAGACTAGGTTTAATGCTTTCTAGATTGGCTGTAGTATTACTTAGAGTAGTTAGCAATAGAAATTAGATTTTGGTTAGTTCTGATCTGTGTGTGACTGTTAAAGTAAGTTAGGAATAGATTTAGCCTAGATCCCACAGTTTCACCTCCTCTGATCACTTCATATTAGAGGAGACAAATTCCCTCATTCACTGATCATTGTTTTCTCCCCCTACACGTTTCCATTTTCATTTCTGTGTTTCCTCGCAATTAAATTCATAGATCACCCCTTCATGAGATCTAATTTCAAATCTAAAGGTTCTTAACCTCAAATTTAAAATTAGTGTCATAACCCACCTTGGGGGGTTTGTCATTCATCTCTCAAGTTCACAAGAGCCCCCAATCTTGTTCAAAAACTCAGATGACTCGATTTTGCTTGCAAATGGTTTTACTGATCAAATAAGAGATTTGAATACAATTTTGAGCTTTATCGTTTTAATCGAGTTTTTTGAGGATTTTAATGGCTTTGATAGGGTATATGCAAGGATTCCATTGTCCTTGAGTGTGGCTTTGATTTATGGATGAGTGTGTACCCGAATTTGATTTGAATTGGGATGTTTTGATTTTCGATGTGTAGAAAGCCAAGGAAAATCAACCTTGTTGATTTGAGGCTCTCTCCTTTGTATTTCTGTGAAGGTTTAATTCTGTTGATTCTGAATGTTCACCTAAGGATTGTCAATATTCCTTAATGTTTAGGAAATTGGGATTTAGTTTGAATTTAATGGACTGATCTAGGACCTTCCTTCATGCTGTCTATAGCATTAGGAAGGTGTTAGATTAGTAGTTTTGTTTCAGATTTGAAAAGACACTATTGCCGAGAATTTTCTGATAGAGAGTTTAACATCCCAAGTGATTTCGAGGTGATTTATCAGTTTGATCAGATTCCTCTATCTTTTTGTTGGTGTTTTGAATCCCATCATATTAAATTGTTGCATGAGTAGCTACATTCCAACTGAATTCCAGCAGCTTATTCCCTGATAAGAACATTTTATATTCCTACTCAGACTTTTTCAAGTCTGATCTGGGATATAAATGACTGAATCAAGGAATAAGTTGCTGAATTGGAGGTCCAGACCTGTTGCAGATTGTCTTCTCTGATGTCTGGATTCCCTGCAGCAGCTCATGGAATTTTTCTTAAGACGTCTGGAGTTGTTGCTTGATGAGCACCTCATCATGAACCCTAACTATCACTTTTTAACCTAATAAATTGAACAAAAGCTCCTACAAAACCTAAGGGAAGGCCTAAATCTGGGAGTTACAAATCTGAGAATAAAATAATTCACAAGAGGTAAAACTGTAATTTTTCCATTGCAGTACATAAACGGAATTTCTAAGGGTCTAGACACAGGTTAATTGGGCTTACTGAGAGAAAAGGTGGGATGGTTTGATCAGGAAAGGGTTATGACAAAATCTAGGAATTAAATGACATTCTGTAACCCTAAAACAAACCTACTTCAATTCACAAAGTTTCAGGAAAGATAAAAATCAATTAAACCACTAAAATTCATGAAAAAATATCCCCTATGGTTTAGAACCTTCAATTTGGCCATTGGAACCTATCTTGACCTAGATTGAGAACCATACCCAATTTTTGACCTAATTTAGGTTTTTGTGCAAAATATCCAATCAAACATGGTCAAACCTAAAATCCAACCTCACCATTGGATTCCTTGGGTCCAAATTAGGTTTATATCAAAATTTGGACCTAAGGAAGGTCGCCTTGACCCACTTTACAAAACGGTCCTCAATAATTACTTTTTGACCCTTAGCTTTTTTGACTTTTGCAGATACCCCCCTACCTTTCTTGCCTCTTTCTTCAATCGGGTCAATCTGCCCCCGCCTGTGCAAGTCATACCTCCGGTGACTTTGCGTGGAGGATGACGCTGCACAGACCTAGGGAGCAGACCCCAGATTTGAAAGGTGGGCTCTTTGCGTTGTCCTCTTCTGCATGGGTCGGCTCTCATGCCCTGATGAGAGCCTCATCATGAGCCATAATTAGCTCATTTTGACCTAATAAAGAAAATAAAAGCCCCTACATGACTTAAAAGAGGGCTTAATTGGAGGAATAGGTGTTCTGAGAAGAAAACATGAAATAAGGGTTAAAACTGTAATTTTACCATTGCAGTACATAAACGGGATTTCTCAGAGACAAAGCATAGATCAAATTGTCTAAATGAGATAAAAAGTGGGATGAATAAATCAGAAATGGGTTCATGTGCAATCTAGGAATTAAATGACATTTGGTAACCCTAAAACAGACCCGCTTAATTCAACAAGGTTCCGGTCAGGATAAAAATCAATTAAACCCTCTAAAAATCATGGAAAAATATCCCCTAGGGCTTAGAACATTCAAAGTGGCCTTTGGAACCTAGTTTGACCTAGATTAGCGTCCTAGCTCATTAATTGACCTAAATTGGATTTTTACGCAAAATATCTAGTCAAACATGGTCAAACCTTAATTCCAACTTCACCATTGGATTCCTTAGGTCAAAATTAGGTTTGTACCAAAATTTGAACCTAAGGGGAGGTCATCTTGACCTACTTTGCAATTTAGTACACCCAATCACATTTTGGTCCCTATCTTTTGAAAACCATCACAATAACACCCTATCTTTCTCGCCGACCTTACAAGCAAGTCCTTCCGCCATTATTGGGGAAGATTCTTCTCCGGCGAGGTTGACATGGGGAATACGCTCAAATCCCTCAGAGATCTCCTAGAATTGGAAGGGAGATTCTCTGAGGAATTTCCTTCCATCTAAGCCTGATCTTGATCTCTGATTTCTTTCCAAACTCTTGTGCGAACGCACAAGAAATTTGGGTCTCGACCACCTTCCTTCTCCGGCGAGACAGCTGTGGCCAAAAGCTGCCCTCTACGCACTAGAAAGTTTGGCCAGCACCTATAAAAAGACCTCCGACCCTCTGCGAGATCTCAAGATTGTCTTGGTGGAGAATCTCTCAAAATTTCCTCTCTTCCATCTCAGACAGGAAACCCGCAAGCTCCGGCGGCCACTCCTCCTCCTTCTCGTCGCTCTGCTGCCATACCAGCAGTAGAGTTTGCTTCGTCCAGTCTTCCTGCGTCGCGCCGCACCAAGCGCACGCTTCCCTGCCCACTTCCTTGTCGCCGCTCTCTCCCTCTGGGTGCTTCTTCTCCGGCGACAGTCAATACAACTACCCGCCTCTCCGACCCCCTTCGTCCCTGCAAGTAATTTAGAACTACTCCCCATTTTCCCTTCTTTCTTTTCCCACATTACTTCATTCAAACCGACCCTCGACCACGCCTGACCACCATCACCTTCCTCGCCTCCGGCCAACCTCCGGCGAGTTGCCCCCGTCGATCCGCAGCTCCATACAACTCACCGACCGACCCAAAAGCTTCGCCTCATCCCACTGAATACGCTCCGCCCCTCCACAGTCCCTCCATACTCACACAACTCACCCCCAAACACACCCAACTTTCCGGTCACATGTCAACCTAGGCATGCATGCCTAGGCCACCCCGCGGCCTGCTGCAGATCGCATCACCTTCGCCGTGCCACGGCGAAGGTCTTCCGGTAGTTTAATTAGGCCGTGAGGCCATATTTGTGTCTGACAGGTTCCCATCCCCTGCCGCCATTGACGACGACTCGATGAAGCTCTAAGCTCGCTCCAGGCTTCAGGAATGCAAGGCTCCAAGTGCTGCGGATTCGGGGAAGCATTGCGAAGCTATCTGACCCAGCGAGCGAAGCCAACAGAGACTGCGGTTGAGGAATTGAAGGCGCGATTGGTTGCGGGCGCACGAAGAATAACAGTGGGCTTTAGTCCCACATCGGTAAGCCAAGACGCACCAACACCCTTTAAATTACTTTTGTGAAATAACCTTTTCGCCTCCAGTTACATTTGGGGTGAGGTCCCTCACCCATTACACTACGCCACATTCGTGGTTTCATCTCACGGATCTGGCGCGACTCGACCCGATCTTGTCCGGAGCTCACCTCGTGCATCACCCTCACGCCGGTGCGCCTGGTCACGGACGCGCGATCCGACCCGTTTAATCGGCTCTGGGAGAGCGTGCTGAGGTTGTTATACACAGAGAGAAAGAGACGCGCGGGTAGGAGGATTGGTTTTGTTGTGCCTAGTGTGTGCAGGACACAGGTTCTTAGCCGCTAGAAGAAAGAAGGAAGGAAGTTCTGCAGCCAATGCAGAGAAGAAGAAACGCAAAAGGGAAACCGAAGAAAGAAGGAAGGAGAGAGAGGCAAGGCAGTGAAGGAAGCAGAACCAAGGAAAGACTGAAGAAGAAGACAAAGGGCAGACGAAGACTCAGGAAGGCAAAGAAAGAAGAACGCCAGACCTTCGTAGGAAGAAAAGAAATAGAGGGAGAGAAAATGAGCTTCATTTTAAGACGTCTGATATTTGTATCAGACGTCAAATTTTTGTTCTCCCTGAGCAATTTCTTTTTATAACTCTCATTGAACTCGGATATACTGATTTTCATTTAAAAGGTTGTGTTCTCAAGTTTTGAAAGTACTTAGATTGCTCCCTATGTTCGACCTCGGATACTCCGATCTTTGAGTTATAAAATCTTTATTTGTTTTCGCGGAAATTTCGTCTATATTGCAACGCATTAATTATTAAAACATGATCTAGCTGCGCAAATATGCCCTGCCGGCCACCATACCTCTCGTGCAAACGCTCAAGAGGTATGGGTCTTTTTCCAGCCATGCCTCCGGCGAGGAGCCCATGTCCCCTCCTCACGATTCCTTCTCGGCCATCACCTATTTAAGGAATGGCAGCCCCTGCCACTTCCTTCAAGCCTATTTTGGCCAAGGAAATCCATCAATTTTCGTCTCCTCCTCCTTCGGCCATTTGCCCGCAGGCTCCAGCGACCCTCCTCCTCCTCTCTCGTCGCCCTGCCACTATACCAGTGGCAGGGTTACCTCTGCTGTCGTCCACCGCGCCTGGCTGTACCAGCAGGCACCTTCCAGCACCTTTTCCTCGTCTTTGTCCCTTCTCCTGGGCTCCTTCGTCTCCGGCGACGGGAGCACAGCCACCCGCTACCTCCTCCCCCTCTTTCATCTACTAAGTAGGTAATAACTTTTCTCCTCTCTCCCCTCTTCATTTCCACTCTCTAATTTTGCACTTCCGACCCTTCAACGCCACTGTCCACCGCCACCTTCTCCTCCTCCGGCAGACCACCGGCGAGGCGCAGCCACCACGTCACACCTCCAAATGCCTCGCCAGACACCCCACGAGCTCCTCCACAATCCACTGATCACCTTCCGGCCATTCAGCAACCGCCAGCACCACCCCACACTTCCACCGACCTAACCCACCTCTACGGCCACAGAGTGACCTAGGCACGCACGCTTAGGCCGCTCCGTGGCCAGCCAACCCCCGCCTCACCATCGTCATGATACAGCGAAGGTTCTCCTATGATTTGACAGGGCCGCAAGGCCATAGGTGTGATTTCAGGTTCTCTCGACTTCCGCCATTAGCGCAGGAGCTGAAGCTTGCTTGAAGCTTCGTGCAGGATCCAGCACCCCAGGCCTCCAGGTCTGGAAGGCGCGGAATCCCCTCGCGAATTCAAGAAAGCCTTCACTTGGTGCAGGGGCCTCTGCTGCGTCTGCAATTGGGCGCCGATCTGCTGCGGGCGCAAGCGCGAAAGCGGGTGGGACGTTTAGTCCCACCTCGTTAGCTTATAAGTGCCCCATTGCGCATAAATTGTAAAAGTGTTTTAGGCTTATAGCCTCAAAACACACAGGGGTGAGGTCCCTCGCCCTCACTCACCCGGCCTTGTCCGCGACTCTACCCCCGCGGACCTGGCCCGACCCGAATACCCGCTTGTGCACACCTCGCGCATCACCCACGCCGGTGCGCGTGGTCCCGGGTGCGTCACTCGACCCGCATACCCAATTAAGGCTCTGGGAGAGCGAACCTTGGAGCGAAATAGAGAGAGAGACGCGGGGAGGGTAGGGATTAGGTTTTGCCTGACCGAACACCTGTGTAGGGAATAGGAGAGGAAGCAAAGAAGGAGGAGCGGCGTGGACTTAGCCGCAGGAAGGCAGTTGCAGCTAGAGAGAAAGAAGAGAAGGCGAGCATCAGAAGAAGCAAAGGAGGAAGATGAAGATGGCATTGTAGCCGCAAAGAAGCTGAGGCAGAAAAAGAAAGAAGGACCTGACGCAGCAGAGAAGAAAAAGAGAAAAGAGAGAGCAGAGGCAAAGGGAAAAAAGAAAGGAAAAAGAAGGAGGAGGCGCAGCCCAACAGAGAAGAAGAAGAAGCCAAGAGGAAGAAGAAGAACTAGTAGCAGCGCAGTTTAAAAGGAGAGGCAAAACACTGTAGCAAGTGACGTTTAAGTCATCTGACCCTTGGACTCAGACGTTTGGAAAGAGAGAGAGAGAAAGGAAGATAAAAGAAGAGAGAGAAGACATTTTTCCTTCCTTTAGTCTTTTTCTTTTGTAAAACAGTATCTATTGTAAATTGTGATTTTCTACGCTTCTAGAATCAAGTTTTGCTCCCTGAGTTCGAATTTGGAGAATTTTTACTTTCGAGTAATAAAATATAATCAAACCAGTCGCACGATCACTGCTGTTGTTCAATGGCTACTGCTGCTGATCTGCTGGTTTCCAGTAGTAGCATAGCTGCTATTCTTGCTGCTATTCTGCTGCAGCTGATGTTGATTTGAAATGTCTTGATAGTAGGCTTAGGTATATTATGTTAAATGGATGACCTGTGATGTAATGAGCAGTTTACTTTGTAACAATCTTTCATGTACTGTTAGGGTTGAATTCAATCTAAATTGCTTGTAATCATATTTACAAATTCCTTTGTCAGCCATGAATTGTAGTCAACTGTCCAAAATTAAAATTAATGGAAATATAAATTGAATTTTATACTTAATTGCTTGCATCTTTTCCATTTCACGTGTTGAGCTTACTTAAGGCAGTCTACTGCCTATATAACTTGTAGAACTAGATTTATGGTCTTGGATTCCTTTGAAAACACTTAAATGACCCTAAAATGAGCTGAAATTGTAAATAAATAAAATAAACCTGTATTAGTGAAGATTAGGTAAATTTTTATATACTTGCCAAGTTTCAAGTTATTCTAAACCCTCGACTTAGTAGAACAGACCAGCCGACGATTCAATCTACCTTAAAACTAAATAAAAATCTCTTAACACAAAAACACCAAAAAGATTTTCATTTTTCTCATTTATTCCTTTCTTTCTCACCTCCTACCTCTACAAAACTAAAGAAATCCATAAAAATCAGGAAAACCCTAAAAATTCCTAAAAATCCATTGTATGCTATGTAAATACTTGTAAATATAAGGCATATAGTAAGCTATGTTTGTAAACATTGTAAAATAAATGTATATATAGAGTATATAAAACTTATCTATATATTATATAACGTAACTTAAGTATTTAAGCTAGCTTAAACTGTATATAACCTATTTATATAACTATTTATCAATTATACTAATTTATATGTACTATAAGCTATATAAATTAATAAAATCCTGTAAATAAACATATTTAGTACTGATACTATACATATGAATTTATATGTATATTATGTACATTAGGAACCTTGTATCATAATTTAATTATATATACATAATAAATAATTAATTTATTAAGTTATTAGATTAAATTAAAATAAATCAGTAAATTAAGTTAAAACTGAACTAATTTATATTGTACCTTTGTATTCATGTATTTTACATAAATTAAGTTAATTTAACTACATTTATAATGTATTATACTATTTAAATCTAATTTATATATAAAACAATCCAAAATAAGCTATTTAAATGTAAATAAAATCTAAATAAAACCTGTAAAATACAATAAAAATATTCATTAAATACCTTAATATGTATATTAACAATGTATAAGGTCAATTAGACCGTATATTAACTAATTTATACTTAATTTAGAAATAAAATCCAAAATACAGTATGTATAAACTGGAAACTTTGCCCAATTTATTTATATAGTAAATATAATTAATTTTCTAAATTAATTGTACAATTATATAGTACTATGTAAATACTTCATTATCATATAATTTAATTTTTAATTTCAATAATTTATGACCCTAAAATCGAGGGCCAAAATCCCAAAATCATCACAGCTATGCTGGAATTCCAGCACTGAGTCGCACGCTGGATAGCGCTACATCGTAGGTGGAGAAGCGCTCTGAGGCACTTAAATGTTTTTTGTGTTTATGGTTATTCAGTCGTCAAGCGCTGAGCGCGAGAAAACCTTATACCCCTTCCCCTTAGCATGTATGGCATATGTATGGCATGGTTATGTGATGTAATGGTGTGTGCGGTGTGGGCCGGGGGCCCGACACTGTGCGAGGGCTTGATTACGCCCATACTGAGCATGAAACACGATTAAGAGGCTTAATTAAATAATTAGGGCGGCTCTTAGTAGAGGTCTGATCCCACCCTCCTTGGGTGCTGTGTATCCTTCGAAAAGAGCTGCCCGCCAACCTTAAAACAATTTTTAAACTAAGTAAAGGCCTAATAAGGGGGGTTAAAGTAGAGAAAAGAAGAATTTGCCTAAGTGTGAAGGCCGTAGGAATTACTTAAGAGTGTGTAGCGGCTGAGTGTAGCAGAAGGGAGAACATAAGAGTAAAGCCTGAAAGAGGAGAGAACAGTGAAGAACTAAGTGTAGGAGAACAATGAAGAAGAAAATGTACGTGTGTGTGTGTATAGTGTATATGTATACAAATATCTAGGTAAATCGTAAATATTAAGTATATGTATCGTAAGTATACGTAGTATAGAAGTGTTTGAACTATATATGTATATAAATAATCATATAGCTGTACTGACAGAATAAACCGTCACTGTAGATAGAATAAGTGTCACTATTGACCCTAGTTTTTACCTTAGATTTTGTACATTTTTTGGCTTTAGCGACATTTATATTTGTCGTTGTAGATATTATATATGTTACTGTATATGTTAGTATATTAAGTTAGGATAGTATAGTATATATTATTACTTATTATTGTATATATATGTAAGTATTAGTATTATAAGTTATAAATAGATAGTATATAGTATTTAATTATAGTGTTTGGTGCTTGTCTGTAATTAAGTGTTTGCAAGCATTTTAGTTGATTCCTTTGTACATAATTAAGTTATTATTTTATTCATTGATTATTCATTAATTCATTCATTTATGATTATACATAAAATTGATCTTTTTGGGATTAAACAATAATGTTGGACTTAAAGAGTGATGTATATCAATAACTGACTCCCAGTGAACAACCTGGAATAAACTAGTAAAAATTATGTAATTAAATAAAATCGACGCAATAATGGTTTGTATTTATGACATATATTACAACAACGACGACGACGATTTTTTATACGAACCATGATCGATCGCTTCATCGCCTCTTCAGGTCGATAAGTCACCTCTTCAGGTCAGCAAGAAATCGGACGGGCATGTCCGTCGTGCCACAGATCGCCGCCTCCTTAGGGCGGCAAGACACCTCTTAAGGTCGGTACGAACTCCGACGGATATGGTCGACCCCATTGGCCGCCCCATCGGCGTGGCACGACCTCCTCAGGTTTGCAAGAACCCGGACGAGTATGTCCCAAGGGCTAACTTTAGCCACCTCTTATGGTCGACAAGGAGTTAGACGACGCCCATGATGAGCACGTTTTCGTGATAAAAAGTTAAGGTTTTGAGAAACCTATCATCATAGTTGCAAAAATCACTACCAAATAAAATTTATATTGAAACTCGAGGTGAATCTTAGGTCGAACACAGGGAGACGAATGTTTGATTTTAAAATTCGTGCTTCACTTTTATTTATTTTTGTTATTTGTCTTTTATGATTTTTTTGTATTTTTATAAAGTAAGATATCAAATCGGCAAAACTTTATCTAACTAATCTACTTGCAAAATAAGAGGGAGAAAGAGAAACAATCACATATATCTTCAATATAGAGTTTGTTACATATAAGAAATTGAAAAACTACACTAGAAAGAGAAAAGATAGAGAGTAGTGAGAAGAATCCCCCACGACGGTCGCTTGGAGGACGACTCGCTCTGATGGTGCCTAGACGAAGGTGGTGAGAGGCTGGATGAAGGAGAACAGCGTTGGAGGATGGAGGATGGGACAGGACAGTGTCGCGACAAGGATTTACTTCCCAAATTGGTGAGAGGACGGCCACGGGATACTCTACGGATGGGGGTGAGAGGAGAGAAAATATTTTGATTGTCTACTCTAGAGGAGCATCCTGGCTTGATACAAGCTCTCTCTAGAGCCTTGGAGGTGGTGAGGGAGAGAAAAGAAGAGATGAAGAAGAATGGAAGGGGTAGGGGTCCTTTTATATTGGAGGAAAGGAAGCATTTCGTGCATGGACAATTAGTGACGTCCATAAACGTTGCTGAAGATCCGTCGCAAGCGTCGTTAAAGATTCGCTGCAAGCGTCACTGAAGATCCCGCTTACGCGCTTGTGTCCCACGTGCCTGCTGGCGCTCGTTGCTGCGTGCCTGACGTGCATTCGTACGTGTGTGTTTAGAAGTGTCGTTATAGTTTGCACTTGCGACGTCGATTTTAAAGTAAAGAAACGGATGTGAGTTCAAGTGTCAATCTCAGGGAAGCGTGAAAATCGAATTTTCTTGTCACTTATTGTCACAAAAATCACGGAGTTTTGCTTGCAGAAAGGCACGGGTGAAAAGTGAGAGAGAGAGAGAGATTATGGTTAGAGTCGTTTCATTTGTAACATGCAATTTAGATAGAAAATAGAGCAAGCAACTGAATGGAAAATAATTTCATTAATCATTTAGCTTTAGTTCATGAATTACAACATTAGATACATGCTTAAACATAAGTAAAGTAAAGCTTAAAAGAAGGGAAGAAAGAGAGAGAGAGGGAGGGCGACGAGGCAGCCACGGTGATGGAGAGGGCTCCATCGGCGGCTCGTCGTCTCCGGTGATTACAAAAGGGCCTAAAGGTAGTTAGGTGAGGGGTAGAGTAATTTCAAGTGGAGTGAATGCCTTGAATGAGTGGTTGGAAGGGGTTTAAACAGGGAGAAGGGCTTTCTAAATGAAGAAGGGGTTTTAGCGACATTCGGGACGTCGCTAAAACCCTTCCCAAAACGTCGATGAAACCCCCCGCCTGCCGGTCGCTCGCCCGCAACTATTCTTCCTAGCGCCCGATCCACGTGCGCACGCTACGAGCCGTCCGATCGCTGGGATCTCGCGCGAGGTGCTCGCCTGGATAGCGCCTTTGCGCCTACGTCATCGCGCGCGTCTGGCCAGGGCTCACCTGTGGGCGCCACGTGGCGCTATCTCCCCCATCCGCTGCTGATCGGGCGGCTCAATTTCACCCGCGCACGTCGCCGTCTCTGAATTTCGACTCCGCGCGGCTCGAACCTGCGTCGCGTCGGCGTGCGCTCCAACTACTGCGCTATGCCCGCTGCTTTGTCGCAGCGACTGCGGGCGTGCGCGCGGTTCTCAACTGTTCGATTAGAGATCGACGGCTGAGATCTGCTCTTCAGATGAAGGAGGAAGCGGGCGCGATCTGGGCACGGCGAGCAGGCGCCATGTGGTGCATCGTGGACTGTTGATCACCAGATCAACAGTCAAAACTTCTTGGGCCCATGTGGGAGCTCCAGATGTCGGATTTGGCCGATTTCGAGTCCGTTGGACTCCGTTCATCGTTTTGAATCCATTCGTGCGGTCCGATTGCTCATCTGAGGCTTACTTTGACAAGTGCTCATACAAATGGCCATTAATACTATTTTATAAGCAATCTTGACATATGATGCATGCAATGCTCCCATTCTACTTATGTTGTGTTATCTGTGCCTTTTATTCTTAAGATGGGCCCTATTTATCAGAATTATCACCCCCAAATGTAGTGTTATCAGTGCCTCCACGCACTATGCTCTCCGTGCTGCTGCGTGTGTGCGGCGTTGCATGCACGCCCATGGGTGGCCTGGATAGCGCCCCGTGGTGCTATCTGGGTCGTTTATCTTCTTTCCTTAGTAGGGCCTACTACAGAAGTCGAATTAAGTCGATTTTCACGCCATTAGGTTGCGATCATCGACCTGAATCCATCCATACAATCAGATTTGTCATTTGAAGCTCTGGATTGTGTCACCTAGTCTCTTGGCCATTGATCTTTCTTAAACTGTGTATGGTGCTACGAGACTCCGATCAAGGCGATTTCGGAGGCATTGGTCTCCTATCGCCGTTTTGATCAAGTCCGTATAGTTGGATCATTAATCGAGACCTTGAATTAAATCTCCTTCTCTCCTAGTCATAAAAGAACACAATTAACCTAAAATTTATACACACTATTCTAAATGCAAAAGATGCATGCTATGTAATATTTATAGTATAGAATGCATATGTAAGCCTAGGAGCATACATAAATAGGCATTTTATCCTGAATAAATGTATCTACATCGACCCGTGACGTCCCTCGCCCTACCACCTCTTAAAAGTGGTAGGCCCCTTTTCAAAGTCGATTCAAGACTTGAGTTGGTGCGCCCGACATATGGTCGCTCCTCGAAACCCACTCAGCCACCTTATAAGGTCGGCATAGACGGGCTCACTCAACGTTACCTTATACCACTGCTTATTCTGACCGCCTTTCAAGGACAGCCGAGTCCTGATAGTTACTGCCTCCTAAAGCCGATAAAGCTACTCCTGACGGCTGACACGAATTCAAGCAGAGGCACTCATGCCTCGCTTATCGGTCACCAGAATGCCATTCCCAGAGAACAGAATAATTAAGGCTCCTATGCCCCACTTACGACAACTTAGGCATGAGCTCCCTGGGCCGATAAGGACTCAGGCTTATGCGGTTAGAAGTTCCACACTCCGCTTGTGGGGAGGACCCTGACTGCCTTACTAGTAAAGGCATCGGCCCCCTGTAGCACATGGAAAGGGTTCGAGCCCTCTAGCCCCACAAGGCCCATACGGGCCACTAAAAGCCGAATTAGGACCTCAGGGCCTCGTGTCAAGCAGCGCCCATAACGCTGGCTTAGACCTCCGCACTCCAAGCCCTACCTGGCGCACTTTTGGACCTTCGCCAAGAAGAGTCTAAGCTCCCACTTTTGGCTCTCGTCGCCACCCTAAAAGGTCGGCCCTACTTCATAGCCACCCTCTACGGAAGGCTCTAGGTGTAGATTCCTTACTATGAGGGGGTGACGTAATAAATTGCGGAAATATAATATAAAATAATCTCACAAAATTTAACCACACAAGGTACACAATTATTTTTAGGTAGAAAGCCAAACCGGGTGAAAACCACCACCTAACCCTCTCGAATTAGGATTTTCCGATCAACCAAGTTGATCAAAACCACTAAACGAATCACTTAAACGAGGGTGATTCAACCTCAATTACAACCACGCTACTTTATACGAGGGTAGCGTACCTCAAACCCCTTCTCTTCACGAGAAGGATTTTGTCCCACGAAAGAGACGGGAATTCGCAAAGCGAATACCCAACCAAAGAACAAAGATAAATAACAACAATCTTATAGAGCCAACAAAGTAATTTTTAACTTAAGCTTCTATAGGAATTAAGATGCTTCCCTTTGCAAGGAGTGCATCGAATCGATGACGCGGGTGCGTGAGCTACACGACGGCGCAACGTCGCTCTCGTGAACTACGATGAGAGAGCGGGTGCGCAAAGGCTTGATGCTCTCAAGATGAAGAACTTGAGCTTGGAGAGCAAGAGCTTTTCTAGGACACAAAAGAGTAGAAAGTATGTTGCTTGGGTGTGTCTTGGTGTATATTGAGTGGCAAATGCTCCCCTCTATTTATAGAGGCCTTAGGAAGGCTTTGGAAGACTTTGGAAAGCTTCCATAGTCGTTGGGTGCAAAGCCCAAGAGAATCAGGTCGAAATCAGGAACGATCATTGCACTGACAGGGTAATCAGACGTCTGATCCTGGCATCGGACGTCTGGAAAACCAGTTTAAGACGTCTGGGAACAAGTCAGACGTCTGATTTTAGGCGGGTTTCTTCCTGACATGAATCAAATCTAAACAGGGTTCTAGTGCAAGTCCATCAGATGACATACAGGACGTCTGGCACTATGTCTGGACGTCTGGAAACCTACTTTTCTGCGCGAATGGATTCCAAGAGAGTGCAACAGCTAGAAAATCTCCAAGAAGAGATTTTCGGGTCAGCCGAGGTAAAGCGGTCATTTATCAGATGTCTGAAAAGGCTTAAGGACGTCTGATAAGGCTTTAACAGTCATATCTTCCATGTTTGTTAAGCCAGCCAACGGTCCACTAATTGGACGTCTGGCAAAATCATCAGACGTCTTCTAAGACGTCTAGACTGAGGTCTGGACGTCTGATTTCATCAGACAGAACTAACAAGTCCAGCCTAAATGTTATTGGACGTCTGAATCAACAGTCATACGTCTTAAAACATATTATCAGACGTTTGATTTTGGAATTAGACGTCTGAAAAAGCTATTTGAATCCTATATTGGTTTTCTAAGCTCTCTACAGAAAACCTAAGTATCCTAGGGTTGTGCAGGTGTTCCTAGGACTACTGTTAGGGTACTTTGAGTCTCTTTAACATGATGTTCTAAGGAACAAAAAGAGCAAGGAAATAAAGACAAAAGTACATGAAAGAAATAAACAGAATTCTATCATATTCTTCTTGTCCTTCCATCTTCAATCTCTCGCTCCTCGCGAATCTCCTCCGTTCTCCATCAAGCTCCTCCAATCCGTCCTGGATGCAAGCTCGAATTTGTCTAATCACGTCTTCATTTGCAATTTAACCTGAAATCTAAGACTCCAAGTGCAAATGTTAAATGACACGTGTTTTGTTATCATCAAAACAACCGATCGCGGTGCACCAACACTAGGCAGTGGTCACCTTCAAGGGACGACCCACGCAGAAATCCCCCTGCGCTTGCCTCGTTTATGAGCATAGCCAGGCAGGAGAATGCTTGGCGGTGCCACACCTTGAGGTCCCAACGAAGAAATCTCTTTCCGCCTACGAGTGATAAGGACAACCTTGTTCGCAGAGTGGCCACATCTAGAAAATGGCCAGGTCGCCAACCACCTTGGTGAACACAGTTGGTCACTGGGTGGCCAACTTCTAGACCCTCGCCTCCAAAGTAAGGTCGAGGTAAGGGGGTGCGGTCCAACAAGTCTTGCCTTGGACCACCTCTGAAGTGATGGCTCGCCTCCAAGTCTGAGCTAACCCTCATGGGAATACGGCCAGGCTCTTTCGCCTCGGTCAATCGGTCGTACCCCGATGAAGTCGCCTGGTGCGTCTAGAGCGGTAGTCTCGAATAGGGCACGTGCATAGGCTCCACCAACATAACTCGCCACGAGGCTCCCTCGTCTAGGACGGACGTCCAGGCACTTCTGCAAAGGGCACCTGTTCCCAACCCCCAAGAGGGACACGTAGTAAGTATCAAAGAAAATTGGCTCACCTCAACTAAGGGGTCTCCCAAAGAAACCCAACTAAGCATCCCCCAAAGGGAAGGGCATGATTCAGGAAGAGGAGCCCTAACTCCCCCTCGTTCTTAATAGAAGGACAGGAGCGCGGCATCATCGAGGAGACCTTAGCCCCATTCGCTCCTAGGTGCCTGGAGAAAAGGGGGCAAGCAACTTGGCACAGTTGAAGCTCTCCATCAGCTCTGCCTGCGTAAACCTGCCTAGCGGCAATTGATCCAGAGGAATGTGAGGAGAAACAGGGCAAGCAGGGATTCTTCCCTTCCCCTCCTCCTACCACCTCACTAGGAGAACGGCGAAACCAAGGCCCTCGCACCCCCCATTCCAGCAAGCGGCAAGACCAGCCCCTTGGGTCGATAAGGACCCAGGCCCATGTGTCCTGAGGTTCAACACACCACCCACTGGCAAGAGTTCAAGCCACTCTATCCTCAAAGGCATCTATCCACCAAAGTGGAGGGTAGGGGTCTGGTTCGCCTCGACCAATGATCGCCATATTGGCGAAGGGGCAAGGGAGTGAGATTCTAGCGCCCCGTTTCTCGGACGACACAACGCCGCAGGAGGACACGAGCTCGGCATCCTCCGGGCCACCTCCTAAGGATGACCCCCTCCTTGGCCACGCTTCAAAGAAGGCCCATGTAGGCAACCAACCCTCGGAGGAACGTGCAATGGATCGGGGCATCCTGCTTAAAAGGTCAATGAGACAAGTTGGGACTCTCTGCTCCCCCCCCTCTTCCCCCCCATCCCCCTATCGCTGCCTCACGAGGAGAATTGGTTAAAGGCAAGGCACCCATTGCAAACGCCTTTAGCCTAACTATTTTACGGGATAAGCGCTACCCGCCAAGTAGCCTTGATGCAGCTTCCTAAGGGAGAATGTCCTTGTCCTGCCTGCTAGGGGGAGCGGCTGGACCAGGTGTCGGGTAACTAGTCGGCCTATAGAGGCCACAGAGAAGGCCTCCAAGGGCGACCTGCATGCGTCTTTATGGCATCAGCCATAGGCGCCCAGCCATCACTACGAATGGCCCTTCGCACGAGCATCCCAATAGGCCTCGCCAACAATAAGCTGAGAGGAAGTAACAGGAGGAGCTTCTATGCCAGGTCATTCGAGTAGGATCAGGCTAAGCCTCTTAAAATGCGGTTCATGAAACACGTGTGAGCAAATCCCACGCAAAGAATGCATTCTCACACTTGGCATACGAGTAATCCATACAAGGAATAAAATAATATTATATTCTTTTATTTCTTTTACAACAAACATCGATTGTTACATTCTTCGGATTATGGTCTCCGATGAAGTTACAACTAAAAGGAGTGGGAGTTTACAAAGAAAATAGCGGCAGGTCTCAGCGGCTTCACCCTTGGTCCCCCAAGATTGCTCGCACTCAGAAGAATAGGGTGATAGTGCAGCAGTAGGATGGGCAAACCCTGTAGCTCTTGCCAAGCCTGCCCAGCACGACCCCTCGATAGAAGTTGGCCCGTCCCAATTAACCATCACCCAACCGGTAAGTGCTGAAGGATAATGACGGCTGCTCGAGGCAGTCGGGGCTACTTGGAGGTGCGGAGTACCTCCCAATCTATCAGTGAGGTACCCCACCTAGTAAACGCCGCTAGGCCTTCAGCCGGCCCTCCCGCAAGGAATACCTAGATGGACCTAACCATCTAGATGAACGCTGCGTGCACCATCTGATTGAGGCCCCATGTTTGGTTGGGTAAATACACCCCCGCCAGAGGAGCTGCCGGCAAAGGCAGCCTCGACTCCACCCTCGTAGAATCACCAAAAGAGCCAACCACGGCAGGCAGCGTTGCAACCCCGTAGGAGGGCCACCTACCCCTGGGCACCAGGAGGCACCCTTACGACCTCGTCCTCGACCGGTTCTCCACACCGGCCCAAAAAGGACACATCCATATCTCTCTCCCAAGGAATATCCCACTAGGGTCACCCCGCAGGCGCCGTGAGAGAGCATGCCCCGTTACTCCTCGTTCCCCTACCGGCTTCCTCTGGAGCTCCTCGCAAGCAAGAGGATCGCTTCTTCGCACCCTACCAAGCAAGCTTCCCCCACACATGATGGACCCCTGGCCAGGACAAGCCACTGTGACGCCTGACATCGCCCGACAAAGAAAATCCCCAAAAACCTGCACCAGGAAAACAAATCAAGTTAACTACGGAGAAGGGAGATCCAGCCACACTAGGCATCTCAAGAGATGGAAACCCTTACCTTGGCCTACGCATCAAATAGGGGCATGAAGAGGGACATGCCCCCATCCGAAGAGCAGCACATATCCACTCTTCAGCTACTCCACCGAACATGAAAAAATTCGGCGACAAAGTTCTATCCAAGGAGCGAGCGAGTCACGACTGTTCCTCCCTGCAACTCTTAGGTCCTTCAAGCACAGCCAAGGACGATGGAAGGCGGTGAAGCAAGCCCCACATCGGGCCTCTATTTATAGCCCCATCACGTGAGCCCTCAAGGGTAGTAACGTCTCTTCCACCCCCTGTCAATCGTCAGTGGACCATTGGTTCCCAAGAAATCAAATCCCTGGAGATACGACACTGATTTTGCAGTAGCATAACTACACCAATGAAATCGTCGATCAAGAACCCTGCACGTTATTACACGTAGAGCATTCAAAAAGTCTCCTGTGCCCCTCAGAAAGGCATGACACTTTGGGCCACGCTCTCACAGCAACAACAGTGCCTACCTCAGCTGCCTCCTAAGGCTAGCAATGACTCGAGCTAACACACCCCATGCCTACCTTTGTTGCCTCATAAGGATGACATTAGCTTAGGCTCATACGCCTACCTTCTGCCGCCTCCTAAGGCCAGTACTGACTCGGGCTAACATGCCCTACGCCTACCTTCTGCTACCTCCTAAGGCCATCAACGGCTCGGGCTAACATGCCCCATGCCTACCTTTGTCGCCTCATAAGGCTAGCACCGGCTCAGGCTTAGACGAACATTTTGTCGCCCCCCAAGGCCAGCATCGGTTCGGGCTAACACGCCCCACGCTTACCTTTGTCGCCTCATCAGGCCGGCATCGGCTCAGGCTCAGGCGCCCCACGTCGAAGTTGATACATATTTCATACAGTTGACTCAAACCTGGGCTTACACGCCTCACGTTCTGCCTCGAAGCATGCCACCCCCTAAAAGCCAACGTGAGCCCGAGATCATATGCCCTAATAAGGAACCTCTTCCGAGTAACTGGAAGCAGGTGAAGGCCACTTAACTCCCTATGCATAAATGTTCGCCCCGCTACAGTACAGCCGAATGAACATCTGGGGGTATCACCTACCGCGGAGTTTTGGATATTCTCACTACTCTCTTAGCAGTTTACACTAACTAGAGAGTATGGGCATATGATGAGGGGCAAAAAGGATCCTTGAATCCAAAATACCGCACCTGACCCAGCAAAGGATCCGACTACCCAAACAAGGGATATACAAGTGGAACCATCACTCTATCTTGCCTGAGACCAGTTAGATCCCAGTCAATGCAAGTCCTGTCTGCTAGAAGATCCTATGCAGCTTGGGAAGAAGATACGAAATGATGAGCCTGACCACCTGTATCCTGACAGCTACCACGTAGGCTGACAAGTAGGGGTACCAAAGCCTATCAATGGGAGTTTTCCTCATGTTATAAATAAGGAGGGAGACCCCCCAATAGGGGAGACTCCTCCTTGGGAGAGGGAGTGAGATCATGTCATATGTACACTAAAAAACTATGGTGCATAATTGAGAGCATCATTCTCCTCCTAGACATACACCATTTACGGTGGAACTGGATCACCAAATCTTGTCTTCCCTTATGTTTGCTCGTTGATGATCGATCTCTTCCCTTAAGTGACGGATGACAATGACTAAGTAGTACCTCTTATCAAGACTTTCAGGAGATATCAATATAAATATTATAAAAATTAAATCATCAATTAAATATTTTTTTTCCAATCAAAATTTGCCATGATCTTTCGTATATTATGGAGATATTATAAAAAGTAAATCATCAATCAAACATTTTCTTGTCCGATCTAATTTGGCTACTATATTGCTCGTAGAGTATTGTCAAGTGGCCTACGAAGAAAGTGAAGTAACCACTAAGAGCTGAGAACTTTGACATAATAGAATCAATTTCCCATCTGTCTTTTGTAATTTTAATCCCTTGCGGAGGTCCGTGGATGACTCAACTACCATCTCCGTAAAGAGAAACCAATCGGAATTTTGCCCGTAGAACATCCGAACCTTCTCCATTCATCAGAATGACCCCCACTTAATATTCTCAAAAACACCCATGTTAATTGACCAAACGAAAATCATTAATGTCAATTAAAAAAAAAAAATCCGCCACACCTTTCTTTAGTCTTCAATCTTGAAATATTATATCCCTCTCGTATAAAAAAATTTCAAGACCCAACGATAGTCAGTAATCTATTGGGTGGCTCCTCTTTTGGCATGGCATACCCGACAAACAACCAAACGGCTCAATAATGTGGCCATCTCCTTCCATTTCTCTTCCTACCACCCATATCCCTTTACCGTCGTGCAGTATGATATATATATATATAAAAGTGTACATATTATTATATAAAAATGTGTACTCTTTTATATACACCAAACGTTTGCCTTTAACATCAACGACATCTTCAAATGGTGAATTAAAATACCCATCATCTAATCCAATCCACCGATTTCCTTTTGCTGACTTAGCGTAAGTACCTTTAAGACTTAGTTGCTTAATACATCTTACTTTTTTTTTCCATATATATATATATCCTATTTGCATACTTAAATTGTCAAATGCAACCGTATTTGTGAATGTGTGATGTAAGCCGATGAATAAATTGCACTTCTGATAAAAAAAATGACGAAAGGCCTTTTCTAAAATAGAAAAAGAAAAGGATTCCACTAGAAAACGTTCTGACCGCCATTTCACATTTTCTCAGATCATTTGAATTGAAATCATATGTTTCATTATGCTAGGTTTACTCGAAATGAAGGATCATATTAAATTTTTGTAATTATTCTTGGAGGAGTTAAAGAAATGCTATCACTCTCATCCTTGACTTCTACCATGATAACGACCATCTGTGTATATTTTAACTATTTTAAATGCTTCAACCCTTAATATATATAATACAAAAAAGGGACGAGGTCACTATTCTATTTCCAATTGATTGGGACAAAGGAAGGTGAAGGGGAAACATTCTATTTAGGTTTCTACGTGATAAGGCCCCAGTTCTTCTTTTTCTCATTGAAGTATTAAAGTTTTAGTTGGCGTAGATGTAGTCGACAGATATGGGGAGGACCGGTAAAAAAAAACTGGAGAAAGAAAGAAGACATCCAATATTTTATTCACATCCTGAGAATAAGGATGTGCACGGTTAAGCTTAATGCATGGAAGCAGGGACGAATATGCCAAAACAAACTTGGGATATCTTCGCAAGGGGTTATGCAAAACTCCAAAAATATGGATTAAGATCATCTCTAAAAATTAAAATGCAAACATTGAGATACAACAAATTGAACAAGTAATATCGTGTTAACATTACGAAAATAAAGATGTGCGTAATCACGCTTGAGACTTGGACCATCCTTAAAGGTGGCACGCACAAAAAATTTAAATTGTGATGTCTTTGCAGTTACCCATCCTCACAAGAGCATATATGTAAAATATTTTCAAAAAATAGATTAAAAAGCAAAACACAAGGATATCCATATAGGTTTATTCACTTTCTATCAACAAAGATGTGCACAATCAAGCGTGATACTTGGAAGTGCGCAAGGAACAACAGCAGAGAATTGCAGGGATGCATACGTAAAGACAAATTCTTTATTTGCATCTTGGAAATTACCCATCTTAATAGGGCATGTATGCAAAAACTTCAAGAAAAACATCAAGAGTGTATGAAAAGCAAAACATAAGGATATCCAAGTCAGGCAACTAAAATTTTGTTAATATACTAAGAAATGAGGACGTGCATAATCAAGTTCAATTCTTGGAAGTACACAAACAACAAAAAGAATTGCAAGGATAAACTTTCTAGGGGCATGGTAGCAATTACCCTCTTCACAAGGGTGTCTATGTAAAACAAGGAAACTAAATCAAAACCATCCCAAAAATGAAGAAGCAAAGCACAAGGATATCTAAATCAAAGAGTTAATATTTGATTCACATTCAAAGGATACACACACTTGTGCTCAATACTTGGACAAAGCCTTAAGGTGGTACCCACCCACACAACTGCAGGGAAAATATGCAAACATGAACTCTTTATGGGCATCTTCATAAGGATATCTATGCAAAAATTTTGAAGCAAAACAAGCATTTGCAGAAGGATTTTCGAACTCTTTAGGTGTTTCTTTGCAATTACCCATCTTCACAAGGGCATATGTGTACAAAAACCCTTTAGGGCCATCTTTGCAATTAACCATCCTCACAAGGGCATGTATGCAAAGACTCCAAAAACAAATCAAGACCATTAAGCAAAAACTTAAAAACAAACAAGATAAGCGTAAGGAATTGCACTCATTAGGGGTTTCTTCGGAATTACTCATCTTTAGAAGGGTATGCATGCAAAAAAATTTAAAGAAGAACTCTCTTTGGCCATCTTTGCAATCAACCATATTCACAAGGGCATAATGAAAAGACTCCAAAATCAAATTTATCAAAATGAAAAGAAAACTATCATGCAGAAACTTCAAAACAGAACAAGCAAAGCACGGGTCTTTCCAAAGAGCGTTGCTTCGTGGATACGGGATGTACATGGAAATGTACACAAGGGGCGCGTAGACTTCCGGGAGCATAAAATGTTTATCGTTTAGAAAATCTGTAGGTGTTTCTTTGCAATACGTACCCTTCCTCACAGGGGCATATATGCAGAAGCTTTCAAAGAAAGCTCTCTGGGACAGCTTTGCAATTAATCATCTCCGCAAAGAGCATGCATGCAAAAACTCCAAAAATTAAATCAGAACAAGTTTTAGTAATTAGAAAAGCAAAGCACGAGGGATGGAATCAAGATATCCGATGATCCAAACTGAACAGCAGAGACGAGAGAGAGACGGGAACAGGAAGAAGGGAGGGAGGAGAGGAGAGGAGAGGAGAAGAGGAGAGGCAGCGCAAGCAAAAGGGGATTCGCCTTTTTCCCATCCGTGCAAGAAACATCTCTCTCTCTCTCTCTCTCTCTCTCTCTCTCTCTCTATATATATATATATAAAAGTATATATATATATATATATATATATTTGCAAACGAAAAAGCCCTCCTTACCCCCACCCCAAACACAAAAAAGAAAAAAAAAGCGCCGGTGTCGACAGAAAATTAGACCTGAGTTGATATGAGATGACCATGAGATGATATGAGATAATTTCCCCCCAAAACAGAACATCCCCAGACCTCTCCCCCTCTCCCTTCTTCCCCTTTGAGACGAGTCGAGGCCGAAGTCGAAGCAATCTCTCTCTCTCTCTCTCTCTCTCTCCTTCTACTTCTTCTCTTCTAGGGTTTGGGGATGGCGATGGCGCATTGGATGGCGGCGAGTGGGAGCGGGAGGGTGGTGGGGGACTACGTGCTCGGGAGGCAGATTGGGGCGGGGTCCTTTTCCGTGGTGTGGTACGCGAGGAGGCATAATAACAACCAAGGAGGAGGAGGAGGAGGAGGAGCTTACGAGGTGGCGGTGAAGGAGATCGCCATCGATAGGCTCAGCAAGAAGCTTCGAGACAGCCTCCTCCACGAGATCGTCATCCTCAAGAACATCCACCACCCCAACATCATCGCCCTCCACGACATCATCCAGGTATCTATACTAATACTGCTACTCATGCTCATCACTCATCAACTATTGATCCGATCACTCGCTCGTGTAAGGGTAACGATGCTCCCGATTCGATCGAAACTGTGTGCTCTTTCGTTTCCCTGATTGATATCGTGGTTGCTGATTGTCCGAGTTTGGAGGTGGTTGTGGCGAATTGCATTAGTTTGATTGATAAGAACAGCTGCTATGGGAAGGGAGCGTCATCTGTACTCAGGGGAATGCTGTGCATTATCTGTTCAATGGGCTTTGGATAGGCGTAATTTGTACCCAGGGGGAGCGTGAGGTCCGACCGCACTGCGTATTCATTCCCTGAGTGTTCCTTTATGCATAAGCAGTTGAGAATGATTTAGTGTTGGTTGGAAGCCCTTTGGCATCCATGTGATTTTCGGGTTCTTTGCTTATCCTATCTCTTATCTCATCCATCAGCATCATGTTATCCCCAAATAGAACACATTGGGGTGTCTCATTCTGGATGTGCTAAGGATATGGAGCTAATTCTTGGTACACGTTAATTGTAATGTCAAAGTAGTTTGTTAACTTTCTTTGAGTCTCTTATGCAAAAGTTACAACACTATGTATCCTGAGGTTTAGAGCCCCCCCTCTCACATGATTCCTTGCAATGGGATCATAGGATTTCGATCATACTCCTTGAGAAGGTGCATCCCTTTAACTATAGGCATGTAGCCAAATTGGTTTTCGAGTTAGCTTGAAACTTTCCTTAACATCCTTTGAACTACATTCTTCCCTAGCTTCGTTGTGTGACTCATTTACCTGATACCCTTATAGTTTGAACTATAAACAATTATGCATTTTTTTTTGTTCTTGTACAATGGTATCAGAATGTTTTTTTTAACCATTCTTCTGTAGATTGTTTAATTTTGTTGAGCCAAGTGATCCTCCCCCAGCAATTTCCAGATACCTGGTCCCATGTTAAATTTCACTGTTTCGGGAGCCTCTTTTTACCAAGTGTAATTGCATAAGAAGGTTGATATGCATGGATATTTTGTAATCATAAAAAATATTAACTCAATCTCCATGACTTTTTTATCCTTTGAGAGGAACAAGTTTCACAACGTATAAATAATGTTTAGATGCATGTATCTTGCCATCATAAAACATGCTAACACAATTTTCACGACCTATGTGAAGTGTTTTCTTTTACATAAGTAGACGACGTGAGGGCTTTGTATTGGATCACCATGTAGTTTTTCTGACAAATGCTTTCTGCTTTTCACATTTCACTACTAATGAGTAGTGACCAATAATAAATACATTTTTTAAATGTTGATACATTTAATAACCTGTCTTCTTTATGCAGACTTCTGGACGAATCTTTCTTATACTTGAACTATGCAAGGGTGGAGACTTGTCCATGTTAATACAGCGTCAGGGCCGAATTCCTGAAGCAACGGCGAAACACTATATGCAACAATTAGGTACAAGTTCTTTTTTATTTGTTTCTTTTACCCATAGCATTGTGTTGTGGGGCTTTTTGCTGGATTTTGTAGATGTATACATTTTCTAATTTACCTTTCCTGCAGCTGCTGGTTTGAAGGTTCTCCGTGAGAATAATCTTATACACAGAGACCTAAAACCACAGGTTTCAATTTATTTGGTTTCTTTTACTTTGCAAGCGTCCTTCTTGTTTGCAGAGCTCCTTATCCTCCTATAAGTTTCATGTTCAATTTTATGGAAAGCATTGTGAGCCTTTTGCCTTTTGACTTATTAATTTCTGGTTGTCATAAAGACAAAACTAAGGGGAAAATGGATTTCATCAAGGGGCTGGCTTAGTGGTAAAGCCTCCCATTGACATCCATCAGGTTATAGGATCAAATCCCATGGCCCACATATTAACCTTCTCAAAAAAAAAAAAAAGAAAAGAAAGAATTTGAAGAAACTTACATCATTTTTTTTTTCGAAAATAAAGAGGATGATCACATGGGAATGCTGATCACCTGCGTCATTGATAAGAGCAGGTAATTATATCATATCATCAAAGGTTAGATCACAACCACTTAAAAAATATAGCTTTCCTATAAGTATTCTCCATGGAAGGTCTCTCTCCCCGAAGAATGAGCTTGTTCTGTTGCAGCCAAATTGCCCAAAGAAAAGCAAAAGGGCCAGCCTGCTCTCCTCTTGTCCAGTAATGTCCTCTATGGAAGCTTGCCCAAAATGCTGGACATGGTGAAGTGTCAACCCAATGTGACCCAGCATGTTGCCAAACTTCCATAGCAAGGAGGCAGGTGAAGAACAGATGGTCACAATTCTCTTGATCCACACCACAAAGAGAGCAACAAGTGTCTGCTTATGGGGCAATTTTCAATCTATACTCATGTGCCCTCAACCTTTTTGTCTTTAGCATCCATGCAAAAATTTTCAGTTTCAAGGGCATTTTGGACCTCCAGATGAGGCAACAATCTCTGTAGAAAACACCCACCATTGAAGGTTGAGGTGAGGAAAAATAAGTATAAGCCATCTTTGCAGAGAAATCCTCCTCCTTCCATCTCCAACTGTCTAGATTGTTTGTCCTCATCCTCAAAGCAGAGAGTTCATTATGGAGAAAAAAAAAGCTTCTAGTCTGTGGTCTAACAAGTTTCCCCAGAAACATGATGTCCATTCCGTCCCATGCTCATCCTAGCAGTTTGAAACCGTGGTCTGCATACTAGATGATAGAGTGTGTAGGCAAGGGAACCTCTCCTTCAAAGTGCTCCTGTCTACCCAGTCATCCTCCCAAACTTGAATCCACTACTATGACCAATTACTGCCGGAAAGTAGGGGATGTCCAGAGGCATAATTTTAAGGATTCCTTTCCAGAAGGATGAGCTACCTCTGAAAGGGGCCATTTTCTCCAACCAATTGGGCCTTTTGTCATAGCATGACTCAATAATCGATGTTAAGAAGTCCCTTTTCGATCCCATGAACACTACAATCCACTTTGGCAGTGGCACCTTATTCATAGGTTTTAGGTCCAACATGCCCAAACCTCCATCTGCAACTGGTTTGCATATGTCATCCTACACCACCGATGCCATTGTATGTTTTTTTTTTTCTTCTTAAATGGTGGAGATTTGGAGAATAGAAAACTTTATATTATGAATTTCAAGAAGAAAACATGTAGTTTGGTCCATTTGTATTGAGAGGGTATTAGCACACGAATGGAAACAAACTCAATCTCTCCAAATCTAATCAAATCCCTTAAAATCTTAACATATCTCTAATC
This sequence comes from Thalassia testudinum, assembly GCA_037157565.1. NCBI lineage: Eukaryota > Viridiplantae > Streptophyta > Magnoliopsida > Alismatales > Hydrocharitaceae > Thalassia > Thalassia testudinum. The sequence continues at coordinate 90,318,655 of JAZHRO010000012.1, forward strand.
AACTAAAAGATATCTCTAACAACTTACTAAAACTAAAAATAGGAAACATAAAAATAGGAAAGACATAAATTAAGAAAGTGGATATTTTCCACTCCACATGTTGGACACGTTGGATTTTCTCCAACACTTCCCCCCAAGTTGGATGTGCACGATCCAACTTGAAGGAGTACTTGGTAGACACTCCCCCCTTATGATATATTTGAGGTTGGGGCATGTGAGTGTATTTTTTGATGCACATACTTTGTCTTCAATGGAAGTCGATCCCAAGCACAAACCTGACCTAGAACTTAAATGTTAACTTGAACTTCAACAAAACTAAGTACTTAAACTTGGATGCGTTCCCAAGCACCAGAAGTCACCTATCTCTAGAGAAAAAACTCTTCATGCCAAGAGAAGAGGAGAACTAGGTTTGGGCATTTACGGATGAGGCTAAGCCTATGGCTCAGTTTTCCTACCACTTATCAATGTCTTCTAAGTTGATGACATGACCTGAAGCTTCGAAGCTTTCTGTTGGGCTAGGGATAGGTTGTGCAAACATGACTTTGGTGACCTCTACAGTGGTTGCAATGGCAGTAGTAGAAGACGAAGACCATAGCAGAAGTGGCGATCACACATGGGAAATGTTCCCAAGCAGTAGTGGAGGAGACTTTGCTCCTTTGTTAGCAACAACATGGAGACCCTGTCAACATGGAGACCCTGTTGCCTCTTGAACTAGTATGATGGTTGGAATCCTAGCCTTAGAAGTCATTGTAGTTTGATCACCCTTAGTCATAGCACTATGCAGAAAGATGCTTCACACACACGAAGGATCGGTAAAAAAAATTGCATGCGTGGTTAAAAAAAATCGATCTTGGTGGTACACATGGGATCTTCAACCATGCATGAGGTGCTGTTGTTGATTAGAGGAGACACGCACGAAGGAGGAGGCTTAGAGGACCTCCTACACGATTGACGATGGGGAAAGAAGAGACCAAGGTCATGCCTTGGCTTCTACGGTGGCTATTGGTGATGCACGATGTCACCAAAACAAGTCAAGGGATCGATTGCGCTTCTTAAGGCACAAGGGAGGCCGGAGACTCTCCTCTAGGGTATGATGGAGCACATGGTCTTCCCAAGAAAGACCTACTATGATACCATGTGGAGATTTGGAGAATAGAGAACTTTATATTATGAATATCAAGAAGAAAACATGTAGTTTGGTCCCTTTATATAGAGAGGGTACCAGTACAAGAATGGGAATAAACTCAAATCTCTCCAAATTCAATCAAATCTCTCAAAATCCAAACATCTCTCTAGTTGACTAAAATATATCTCTAACAACTTACTCAAAACTAAAAGTAGGAAACATAAAAATAGGAAATACATAAAATAAGAAAGTGGATATTTTCCACTCCACACATTGGATATGTTGGATTTTCTCCAACAAAAATGGAGGACTGATTTCATCACACAAAAAGGCAGGGGGGCAAGAGCTTGACCTGCTGGGTACAAAACAAAGTCAAAATAAAAAACAAAAAAAGACAAGCCATACATGACCTGCCGGGCAAGATGCCATTGCGTGGCTACCTTCTTCTGCTCCCAAAAGAAATGGCAAAATAGAGCATCAAGTTTGTTTATGAAATTCTGTGGCATAAGATGGGAATGTAAAAGACTGGAATGATGGTAAGTACAAACCATAGAAGCGGTAAACAGCCCTCCTTTAGAGAGAAGCCTTGCTTTCCACCCAACCAACCTCTTATTAAAGCGTTGTCGGAGAAAGTTTTAATCTCTTGTGTGCAAGGGCCCATCACAGATAGGCAAGCCAATATATTGCAGTGGAAGAGAAGTAGCTGGTGTCCTCAGGGTGCCCCCACATGTGGCAGCCTCATCTTCTTGCATGCAAAAAGAGATGAAGGAGAAGTTATCCCTATTCACCAATAATGTAGAGAATTCCTCAGTTTTAGAAGAGTGGATATGTTCTCCGTCTCCATGGAGCCTTTTAAAAAAGAGCAGTGTATCGTCTGCATATTGTATCAATTAACTACAAGTTGATCATTGTTTTTAGGGCTATCGACTGGACTTGAACCTGATTAACCCATCTAGGACCCGACCTGCATAACAGATTGAATCTGATCCAGACTTGTTTCAAATAAATGGGTCAGGTCAGGTTTGGCCCCCATAGTAAATGGGTCATGTGTCCTCTCCTGACTTGTTGGATCCAATTAATATTTCTTTTAGTAAAAAAAATACTTCAAAACCCTTTTAATGACCTGCAAACCTGGTCGACCCATTTTTGTAAACGGGTCGGGTCCACTAGTGATTAGTAAGTCAAGTCACGAGCCCAAGGGTGTGGGCCTGTTTAGCATACTGTGTCCACATGAACCCAACTCATTTATAAACAGGCTTGCTTGTGTTACCCTTTTGACAACCCTGATTATTTTTCTTTAACATTTAAAAGGGATTCTCTTTTCAAAAAAAGAAAAAATGGTATTTGGAAGGGATTATTATTAGTAGCCTTTTTTACAATTTTGGCACTGTCAAAACATTGCCATAGAATGGAATGGAGTCATTTATTAGGAAACTGTAGCTTCACTTGTATAGAGAAGCTAGGTGGGAAAATTACACCAAGCATAAAGGAAGAAGAAATGACTGTAAAGGATAAGTAGAGCCAGCAAATAATACTAAAGTTAATGCTTCCTCGCAAGCTAAATCATAAGTACCTAAAATGATCAACTTATTTCAGAGTAAGAGATGATGTTTTTGCGGTAGTGCCTTGGTGAAAATGTCATCTATTTAAGCTCAGGTGAATTGGTTGATGTGTTAATTTTCCCTTCAATTACAACATTGTATTTGTGAACAAAGTTATAATCAACCTCTATGTGTTTTCTCCTCTTATGAAATATAGCATTAGTGGCAGCATATGGCCATGCAATTATCAGAGGACAGTGGAATAAACATCTGATGTCCACTCTAAGACTTGCCAAAAATGATCTAATACACTTTAATTCGATGCAGTATGCATCATAGGTCTATCCTCTGCCTTTCCATAGAAGCTGCATACCACATACTATTTCTTGCTCCACCATGTGAGTAGATTGCATCCAAGTTGCATATCTTGTAATATTATGCCTTTTTTAACAGACACATGGTTTGTGATAACATTCTCTTCCCACCATTGAGAGCTTATAGTTTCATGTTCTATCTCATTCCACCTTGGTGGTTCTTCTCACCTTTCCTTTATGCTCCTGCATTTTTTCTTCTAGTCTCCCTCTCAAGAAAAAAGGAAGGTGAGGGAGAATGATTGATTCTCTCCATTGCCAAAAAATATCATGGTGTTATTGGAATTTGGAAGATTATATGCAATTAAGGAGAGGATTGGGGACCATACAAATTTGACTTTATTCATACCTTCCTGTTGTATCTCATTGGCAATCCCTTGTGAATGTGACATGTGTCTTTTGCTTTGTAGTGGGTAACAGTACTCTAAGGCTGCATTTAACAACAGGATATCCCTGGGATATCCTATTAGGGGGATATCTTGTTGTAGGCAAGTTAATCACCATTATTGATTGCTTTATGACATGATCCATGAACTATGACCATGGGGTTAGCTGACATGAAATAAGCCAACAACAGGAAAAATTGGATTTTTTGACACCATGAAATAGGCCAGGAAAAAAAGAGAGAAAAGAATATAAGAGTAGAGATGGAAGAGGAGGTTAGAACTCACGTGATGGAGTTGAAGAAATGATTTTAATATGAGTCAACAGAGAATCTGAAACCTTGTAGAAGAAGCCCTTGTGGCACAAAAAAATCCCAACTCCAAGATATAAGAATGGTGCCTTTGATATTGCCTTGTAACCCTACACTTTGTCAGTATTTTGGAATTTTTGTATTGATACTGTGAAAGTTTTCGTAATTTGTTTTCATTCAATGAAAAGAGAGAGTTTGTCCCTCTTTATATAGAGAAAGGGATCACAATAATAGAATCCTAATCCTAATCATAATCCCAACAAGGAAACAATTCAAATCAAGTCCAATCAAAACAAATGAAATTATATCTCTAAATATATAAAGTGATAAATCTTAATCCTTATTTCCTAATTCCTAACTCTAGAATATTCTCAACATTCCCTTCCAACTTGAAGCGTACAATGCTCAACTTGTAGGAGTAGAGTAACAGTAGGACTCTCCCCTTCTTATCTAATCCTTGGGCTAGAGCAGGAAAGCAAGTAGACAAGCTATCAAATAGGCAAAATGTTAGGTAGGAAGATATTTCTCATCAGTGGAAAACCTAACTAGCTTGGAGTTAGAAAAAAAATTGATGAAGAGACCTTTAGGCAAGAGTAATAGTCAGGTAGGAGAGTGGGAGATGATTCCAAATAGGCAAGAGTAGTAGTAGTCGTAGTATGCTAGCGAAAAATTGTTCTCTTAAGAAGGTAAAATTGAGGCGAGGCATTCGATCAAGCAGAGGGGAGGGGAGGGAAGGAGCACGATGCTTAGTTTTGAGAAAAAATTTCAATTTTCAGTATGGATCAATAGTAACAGGTGTTTGAAAACCTATCCTCAGGCCATTTGGATCTGAAGTTTCATTCAAAGGCAATTCACAGAGCCTCGCTGGACTTTGATTGAGAACCCCCTAGAGGGGTCCCACAGCGATGAGCCTCACAAAGGTAGGCGATTAAGTCAACAACAGTAGTACCAACAATAGCTGCAACAGTAGCAACGACACCAACAACAGTCGTAGCAACAATATCATCATCGATAGCCATGCAGATCAAGGTAGGGGCTTTCGCAACAATGCTTAGGTTCGGTTTCGATGTTCGATCAGGTGAAAGGCAATCAATCGGTTAATCCAAGTTGGGTTTGGTCTGATCGGTCAACCAAACTGACAATGCAGGGCTCTTGGAAGTGAGGAAGTGCTTAGCCGATCAGAGTAGGGGTTGAATCCAGTGCCGCAGGCATGTGCGGAAAAGGAGAGGACTTAGGCAATGGAGTTGTTGGCACTGGGAGATTCTTCGATGAGAGAGAGAAGCATTATAGTGGTAAGCAAGATGAGCGATAGGGAGAAAAGGGTAACAAGGCAACCCTAGCAAGTAGAGGTAGAGCGGTGATGATTGTCGTAGACAGAGATTGAGGAGGTGTTGCACGCACCCTTAGGTAGGAGAAAGGAGTCGATAGCTCCTCTAGGCAAGTAGAGGAAGAGATTAGGTTCTAGGATTAGACTTGCTTTGATATCATGTGAAAGTTTTCGTAATTTGATTTTATTCAATGAAAGGAAAGAGTATATCCCTCTTTATATAGAAAGAGGGATTACAATAATAGAATCCTAATCTTAACAATAGAATCATAATCATAGTCTTAACAGGGAAACAACTCAAATCAAATTCAATCAAAACAAATCAAATCATATCTCTAAATATGGTAAGAGATAAATCTTACTCCTTATGTTCTAATTCCCATTTCTAGAATATTCTCTAATAGATACCTTTCAATGTTTGGCAATATTAGTTGGTGATATTGCAATCTAGTGATATTCCCTGATATCCTAGAATGGGGACTTTTCAATGATATCGACACTTGCAAACTTGGTGATAGGTGACATGTCGGTGATATGTCACAATATTTGTTCCATGATCCCATTTAGATATTTAACCATTTAGACTCATCTATGGTCAATCACAATTGCATCCTTTAGATGTGGAAGTAATCCTTAGGTATTATGAGTAGCAAGTGCATCCATCTCATCATTCGTAGTCTTCCTCGCCCCTTATCATCCCTAGTTTGAATGTAATCCATGGAACAATTGTGATAAAAAAATTAGTAGGGAACTAACTCAGAGGGAGGGACCGAGTCTACGAATTGAAGTAAAACAAGGTATAGTTTCTAGGGCACAAGATCTTACTCTTCTTCATAGAGCAATAGGCACACCATCCATTATTGTATAGGATTAGATGTGTTGTCAACCCATAGATCAGATATAGAAAGGTCAACAATAACTCGCTCCTTATTTCTTGGTTGGTGTACTTATAGAGTAGGTGACACCAATTTGATAGAATTAGCCTCAAGAGAAAGATATGAGTTTTGCTAGCATATGAGTTTTTCTAACAAAAACTTACTCATGAAGTATTTTTTATTATAGAATTGCAACAACGATACCCTGTCCAAGTTCTTGAAAATCCCTAAAAAGCATATCTTGTTTTCCTAGAAGACAGCTTATCATGAACGACAAACAGATGAATGAACACTGCACAAGCAAAAACTCATAGTAGCAAAGCACAAAATAAAAAAAAAGTCAAAATCAAGTTGCAATCAGTGAAGGGATATCACCACTAAGAATCGACAAAGGTACTGAATCAATCAAGTAGGTTATTAGTCTTCCATCAGTATAAAATTGTTCGGGAACTTTCATGTAGATAATAAGAGTCTTAGCAACATCTAGGATATGCCGTAACTTTCATTAGATACTCCCATTTTGTTGAGATGTGTATGCACAAGAGGTTTGATATATGATACCATTGGAAGAAATAAAGGATTTGAGGTCTTTTTTGCAGAAACTTCAAGGCATTATCATGAAGAATCTTAATTGAAAAAGAATATAAACCCCAAGCTTCATAAAGTACTTTCTTTAAAGGTAAAAGGAGGGCTACTTGAGATGAATAGCCCTCTAGATTCATTACTTGGGACACAAACTTCATAAGGCCAGCCCTAGACTCAAAAATACTTTTTTGAAAGGCCCTCATAATATCTCTGTGTTTCTTGTATAGCATATTAGGAACAACCTTGAACTTAATATTATTCATTGGCCAATTCATTACCCAACAACCGTGTTATTCTCATTGCCCTATTCTGATGCCCTCTTATCAGGCTATTCATATGTCAGAATAAATAGCTTCTGCCCCCAAATAAATATGCAAAAAGATCAAGACCAGGGATTTTGGATGCCATCAAGTTTGATAAAAGTCCTTGACATCAAAGATTCGGCAGAGGCCTGCGGATTGACCTCAGGGGAATAATATGATTCTGAAATTGCCATGTTGGGACTAGAAAAAAGAAGGCAAATATGTGACGATCAAGATCTGTCAAACATACTTAGTGATGCACAAAATATTGAGTCTATTTTTATACCAAATGAGTGGACTAGTGACTTACAAGGCACATACGCTAGGTGTAGGAAATAAGGCCAGACATCTTCATGCGCAATCCCTACATGAGAGAAAATGCGCATGCTCACTCCTTTGCATGTGCAAATTCTGGAATTGCATATGCAACTCAAACATTCATAACCATAGGGTCACAGATCAAGCTCAGAGGGCGTGTGCTTCCTGCAGTCCAAACCTCCAATTGCTGGTGCCTTGTGGACCAAGTGCAGATAGTGCCATGTCTCAGTCTGCGGTGTCACCTCTCAGTCAGTGATGCCACCCATGCATAGGTGATGCCACTAGGGCACTGTACATACAGTGCTCAGTTGCAGGCAATGAAGCACTGCTGCTGGGCAGCAAGGTGCTGCTGCTGTGTGCTCAGCTGGCAACAATGTGTTGCTACTCTGTGTTTCTGCCTGCCTATGCCACTGCTGGTAGTTGGTCCTCCATTCCTTGATCAAGAATGTAAAGATGAGAAACAGAGATCTCGGTGGAGTAAGAAAGAGAGGAGGGAGAGGCAAGGATGGTATTGGAACCAATATGACTGCTGCTCTAGTACCATGTCAGAGAATGAAGTGGAGTGGAATCATTTATTCGGAAACCATTGCCCAAAGAAAGGTTGGACCAGAAAATTACACCAAGCATAAAGGGCAGGCAAATAGCTGTGTGAAGTAATAGTACAGCCCAACAATAGTAAAGCTACACTGATGTTTGTTGACCATGCAAACCTTATTTTTGGAAGATATTTTCTGATACTGATTGTTCTTTTAGTCACAGTTTTATGGTTTGTTCAAGTAAGCGTCATGTGCCAAGAAGCTGTAGGCTTTGATAGTGCATAAAAGTTTTTCCTAATTTACTTGATTTGTGTCACACTTTGCAAGGCTGTCATTTTCATTGTCCATCACTATGGTTGTTTAAAATTTAAGTGTTTTCTAAAGTGTATGTGGATGGAATGGAACAGAATCTTCTCCTTTCTAGAAATGATGATAATGCAGTACTGAAGATTGCTGATTTTGGCTTTGCAAGGTAATAAACATCCAATTTTGTATACAGCTCATTATGCTACTTTTAAGCACTGGTTGCACGCTATTAATTTTCTAATTCCACAGTTTTTTAGCTATTTAACTTTTTTTCTTCTCCCCATTTTTTTTCACAGTGATGTGCTTCTTTCAAACTGCTCCCCACATTAATTGCTCGGCTTCATTTGTCTTTTATAATTCCACCTAAAAAACTTCCGAATTATGAATATGGTATTTTTGGAAAAGATAGTTTACCGTAAAACCTCAATCACCGCCTTTTCTCACCTTAAGTGAGGTTGGCTTACTATGCTGTTTTACATGGTCTAGCGTATGACATATATATCTCGAGTCATCTTCGACAAGGAATCGTTTATGAATCATGCTAATGGTTAGCATATTTGGTCTTGTTTGCTACTATTCTTACATTTTCTCCATCTATCTCATGAATCATCTTATAAATAGTGCACTCCAAATCTTACTTAGCTGTTGATTTATTCTATTTTTTCTTACTAGTATACTACTAACATTCCTATCATTTTATGACCATTAAAGAGAGATGTTGACTTTTGGCTATCTTCATTTGTAGTGACTTCTCATGCAGCGCATGAACTTATTATCATGTATTTTATTTTTCCTTTTGAATGTTATGAAGTTGTTTGCAGTGTATTCCTATTGTGCCATTCAAAATTTATAATTTCTGATTTTTATAGACATTTCTTTATATGTGTAGTAATAATTAAAAACATAATTTTATACATTTTCAATAAAAAAGTAAAATTAGTAAAATGGCATTTTTAGCCATTTTGAGTTGCTTTGAACTAGTTCTAGGATATCGGCAATATATTCCTAATATGCCTCCTTTTTTGACTTGTTGATGTGGTGTTGACATCGACATATGAAACCTTGATTGGTGTTTGAAAGAGTCAACTTTCATTATCAATCATTCATTCTAATTAAAGCTGAAAAGGTACCCTACTTTGCAGGTCTTTGCAGCCTCGAGGTCTTGCTGAAACATTATGTGGTTCTCCTCTTTATATGGCCCCAGAAATAATGCAGCTCCAAAAATATGATGCCAAGGTAATCACGATTGTTCTGGATCAGCACAAGAAGGTTTGGAATTCATGTTCCTACCATCCATTTATGACTTGATTTGCACTGACACAGGCAGATCTTTGGAGTGTTGGCGCCATCTTATTTCAACTTGTAATTGGCAAAACACCATTCACTGGCAATAATCAGATTCAGGTAAATATCTAATTGCAAATTTTGAGGATGTGTTTATTGGAGAATTAAATTTTTTCTCTTATGGGGTTTTTACGTAGATGTCACAACAAATATTTTCAATTACATGCCTGCCATCATATTCCCAATATTGCTTTATATGCCATTGGAAACATCACGTCATTTTTGAAATTGTTACTTCGTCAATTGGTACTACCAAGTTGAATAGTAGTGAACCTAAAAGTATAATTTGTTCTTTCACCCTTAAACTTGTTTTTGGCCTACCTCCTTTCCAACTCTTCTTCGTCCTACACCTCTTCGATCCACCTTCACTAGCTCCCTCCCTTTCTCCATCTCTCACATTCTCTCTCGTTCATAGAACCTCTCTCCTCTCTAAATGGCAGGCACACGCACACCTCTCTCCCTTTCCCTTGCGTTCTCTCATCCACACCTTTCTTCCTTTCGCTGTTGGTCTTGCTTTCTTCCTCCTTGTGTACAAACCCACCATTGCACCATCCTCTACTGCTGCGATCATCCACACCACCCACCAAGCTCCACACTCCATGTGTCTGAATGCATCCTTCGTTGACTCGCACCACCACCTCTAATTTCTCCTGCTTGCACGTAGATCTCTTGTGTGCATCCAACTCCCTATGTAGTGGTTGCAACGGAGGTTTTAAATATTGCTTTTGATGTCGTTCTGGCAATTTTGAAAATATTTCGGAGGCACATTGGAGGCATGTTGAGGAAATGCTAGAATTTCAATATTGAATTTTGATAACTTACACACCCTAAAAAATTGGCATTTTGGAGGCGTGTCGAGGAACTCTCGGAATTCTATTAGAATGATTATCATTGTATTGAATTTATATAATTATTTTAGAAAAAAATTGATAAACACTTAAACATTAATCCTATCAAAAAAATATATTTAAACATCGAATCGTAAGATTTAATGATTTAACTGTTTTAAATATGTAGATCAAACAATCATAGAATCAGTTATAAACTCATGGATTTGTAAATGTAATTGTTGAAACCCCACAACAGGATCTATATCTAATGATTGTAGCTTAAATTTAGCTTAAAGAATAAAAAATAAATACTATTTAACTTTGTAGAAGTTAAATTACCTTAATGATATGATAAATAGGGAGAGAAGATACTTGCAAGAGTTTTTATCACTCCAACAAGCATGCGGCGACAATAATAGGTAGAAATGGGTTACTAAGTTGCTTATATTAACTAAGGTTGTCAAAGGCGAGAAGCGTTAAAAGGCGAGGGGGGTCCAAAATGCCTGAGGCGCTAAGCGCTTGCCTAGGCGCTCGCCCAAGAAAAATGAGGCGCTAATATATATATATATATATACACACACACACACACACACACACACACACACACACACACAGAGTAGCCAAAATTTAGTATGTTATGATTGCATGTATATAATATACAAGATATATAAGTGATTAGACAAAATGGCGCAATGCAAATACATATGCACATTGGTACATATCATAAGTGTGTATACAGTTTCATACATTTACATATACACGTATGTAAATATACACATTATATTTATATGATTTTATATTTATATGCTATACTTATGCATATGTGTGTGTATGTACATATATATTTGTATAAATAAGTTGACATGTACATACATACACAAACATACAAAATATGTGTATATTTTTATGCATATATATATTATATGTATATATCTATTTTAGTACATGTATATGTATATATCTATGTATATGTGTACATATATACGGATAGGTGTGTGTTTAACTAAGAGAGTATTCAATAATTAGGTGAAAAGAAATTAAAACCCTTAAAAGTATTAAAAAAATAAAAACCAGCAAACTTGGTTCAGGTGCTTGCCTGGGGCACCTAGCGCCTTGGCCTAGGCACTCGCCTAAGCAATGCCTTAAGTAAATCAAGCGAGGCAAGCCTTGTCGAGGTGCTAGGGCCTTGCCTCGCCTAAACCTGGTGCCTAGGCGAGTGCCTTGACAGCACTGATATCAACCTCAAAATATGGTAATAGTCCAAGAATCATACCTAGTGTGAGGATTCGTGGAAGCAGAGCGGGCTTTCGCATATGGAAGATTCCATGTGTGGAGTGTGGAGGGCAATGGAGAGAGTCCGACATTGGGAAGAAAGAGAGAAAGAGGGAGTTGTGATTGTGGAAATAATATTGCATTCAACACAATCAAAATTAACATAAGATCTCTTTATAATTGGATAAAAATAGTAACTTTAATTATTTGACACCTAACATACCAAAATAGGCTAACTTGGACTCAAAGCAACCCTAAACCTAGATCCAATAGGGTTGGTGCCCTTCTTGACCGACTGACCTGCTACGTGGCATTGCGATGTGGCACACTGTGTCATGTGGCAGTCCATGTGGCAAACTGCATTCTCCTTACTCCCCTTCAAGTCAAAGCTAGGAGGATGATAACTTGCTTAACTTGTCGTGAGGCTAGAACCTCCACCTTTCTTCATATTCTTTGAGCTCCAAACTCTTGATCTTTTCTTTGGTAGAAGTCTCGGTGTAGCCTCTTGGGCAATCTTAATAGTTGTCGTGACGACCGTTGTAGTCTTCTTCTCTCTCTTCTAGAAACATGGCTCAAATCTTTTGGAGGTTCGCAAGTGTAAGGAAATCCACATGTGAGGTGCTAGTAGCCCTACTCCCAGGTTTTCCAAACTTGTCCCAACATCGATTGGTGCGCCTGTAATGTTGACATGGTGGATATACTCGACTTGAGCCTTGATAGCGTCTTCTTCCACGTCCTACACCTTCGTCAAAAGTAGCTAATGCAGTGTTTTCAGACACCACAACTTTGCTCGATCTTGTCTCTGGTTGTCCAAGCTTCTCGAGATGACTGTAAATCATCTCAAGATCCATCTTGTTCAGCACTAAGATCTGGTCACGTGTCAGCTGATATTGGGGATGTAACTCAGACAAGAATCTCGCAGCTTGCCACCTCTCACGTGTAATAGTTTACTTGTCAAAGCAGACGGGCTCGCAGATATTGAGCTCCTTAAATAATGCCTCCATCTTTGAATAATATTTACTTATCAAGGGTTGGCAGCTAGTACAGTCTCCAAGTTATAGAGCTTGTGGAATCTGGGAAGGAGTCATGAAGTGGAGGAGAGTCTTGATTGGGAGGGGAAGTTGGGAGAGAGGCTTCTCTTCGCACCTCTCCAGGGACTTGGTTTGCTTCAAATGCCTTGGTAGAGTGCATTGGGAAAGGGATTGCCGTGATCCTACGGTTTGTCTTTTTTGCCATGGATTGGGAGAGACTGTCTGAAGAGATTTCAAGGTATGAATGATAAGGAGACTTTGCTACCCCCCTGCCAACCTCCTCTATTAGGGGTTGAGGTTTCCTGGTTACATGAGGTAAAAGCTCTGGATTCTCGACTTGGATCATCTCTTATTGGTATTTCTCTTTATGGGGTGGTTAGATTAGATGAGGTTAAGTCTTTTTTATCGCGGTGTTATTTGAAATCGAATATTTGGAAGGTTTCTTTGATCTCTAATATGAAAGTGATGATTTTTTATTGGGAGCAATCTGATATTGATCATCTCAAGTTCAAGGAATTTTATGATGGTGATGCTTGTATTTGATGGTCCATGTCGAGCATTTATGAAGGAGCGACGGATGAACAAATTTCTATGAGACCTTTAATCAGATTCCGAATCATTGGAATCCTGCTCTGCTTGAGAACCGTGTGATCGGTGTTATCTATTTGCAAATCCTTTGCACGGGTGAAGAGATGTTTTGGGCTTGGGCTACAAGGTGTTGCAACTTCCTTGACTGTTGAAGAACTCTTGGTTGGGAAATCTCTTCCATCCAAAGAAGTTCTTTGGTTTGCGGGTTATGCTTGTGTGATATCTTTTGAAGAGTTGGGATGGGAAGATCGTAGTAGGCACACCTATGCATAAGTTCTCTGCGGGGATACTCAGATTCTGATTGCTGGGCGAAGTAGATCCCTTCAACAAGAACTTGTTGGATAGACCACCGGCGCGCCTGACAGGAGTAGAGGTGCAGGCGGAGCAGAGATGCAGGGCGGAGTGCTACCTCTTGTCAGTTTTGGAAACCCATTAAACGAGTTTCTTTACCTACATCCAATATTTGAAATTCAAATTCAAATCCTACAGCTGGAGGTGACAAGTTTGCAGCGTTTGAATCCTTTCCTTTTTTGAATTTTGATCCAAAATCGGGCGCTAAGATGGCAGAGGATGATCAATGCGCTAAATAAGTGGCTTTCGGATCCAATTACGGATCCGGATGTGGTGAGTTCAATCTTTTAGATCTTAATCCTTTTCTTCTTTTGGACTGTGAGTTGGGCGATGGGTTGGTGGGTGCTGTCAAACTGTGTTTGCAGGATCAACAAGCTATGATTGATGGGCTAGATACCAATTGAGCAACCTCTCATCAGATTTGGAAATCCATTAAACGAGTTTCCTTTCTAGCATTCGAATTTCAAACTTCATTTTCCTATCGTTGGTGGTGACATCACCTCATCTTTTCTAGCATTGGATCCCTTTCCATTTTTGGATTTTGATCCAAAAATGGGTGCTGAGGTGGCAAAAATTTATCAATGCGTTAAACAGGTGGCTTTCGGATCCAAATACGGATCCAGATGTGGTGGGTTTAATCTTCTAGATCATGATTCTCGTTTTCTTTTGAACTATGAGATGGGCGATGGGTTGGTGGCTGTTGGTGAACCCTGTTTGCAGGTTCAAAAGATTGTATGCCCTGTTGTGAATGAATGGCAATATACCAACTTGGCTAATTCTTGTGGGTTGGGAGTGGATGACGTTGCTTGTGTTTTCTACGAACCACAGATGGACATCGGACGCTCTCATGGGTTCGATTGTGGTGAGCCTAAATCCCTTGTGCGTGATTCTTTTCTCCCCCATGTTATCCATGCGTTTGTTGTTTCCCCGTGTGTTTTGCAGGAGAATCATACACCCTTTTGTTTTGGCTCCATCTTTGCTGGGCAAGATGAAATTGATGGGCATGGAGTGCATGTTGATGATGCTGCTTCAAATGTGAAGGGCAATGATGCTACCAGCGAGATGAAGAGCTCAGGTAGTAAGATGAGAGCAAGACTACAAAAATCTGCTTCTAGTAAATCCTCTGGTCGTATTAGTGTTGTCTCACAAAAGCATAAACTCATTCTGAAGGCTTGTTACAAGCGAAAGAAGTCCACAATGGGATTGAATGGAAATGGAAGAGAAGAGGTTGATGCTCATGTTGCTAAGTGATTGGTGCCAAAAAGGTTCATAATGAGGGGGCACAATATAATTTAAATGGTTAATGTGCTTTCTTGGAATGTTCAAGTTCTCTGAGATGAGGGGCAGTGATCTATTTTGAGGCGCTACTTGGTTGATAGGAAGATCGACATAGTTTGTTACATGAAACTCACTTGGAAAGTGTTACACCTGAAATAAGAAAAAGTCTGTATAGGAACTTATTCACATATCATATTGAGATAGAGGCATCTGGAGGTATTCTTATGATGTGGCATGATGATTTATTTGATGAGTAGTTCACAAATTTTGAACATGGTCATGACTACAAACTTCAATAGAAAATCTGATGGGCTTCCTTTTGCTATTTCTACTATGTATGGCCCTTGTGAAGATTCATCTAGAGTGATGTTTTGGGAAGAAATTGCACGGGCTTCCTCCTTCGCGAAAGGAACGCCATGGTTACTTGGTGGTGATTTTAATGCAACCTTATATTCAGATCAGCCAGATGGGAGGATTTATTTATCCATTGCTCAATTCCAATCAACGATTCAAGAGCTTGAGCTTATTGATTTGCCAACCTCAGGTACTAGATTTACTTGGAGAAATGTTAGTGGTGCAACCTTTTTGCATTGACAGATTTCTTTGTAATATAGCTTTAGCGGAGAGTTTTCAGTTGGCAGATGTGGTGGCATGTGATAGACCTTTTTTTGACCATAACCCTCTCTTATGGTGAAGTAATGAAGACACTAAATTTTCTACATATTTCAAATTTTACAAATCATGGTTGCAGGAACTGGGATTCAAAGATTTGATTCGGGATACTTGGTGCAACACTGCCCCTTCTACTTCGGCTACCCGTACTCTGGCTGTGAAAATATCTACTATTAGAAAGGTGATGATGGATTTTAAACATAATCTTAATTTACGTAAGGAGGAAAGAAGGAAAGATGCTCTTATGAAGATTGCTTCTCTTGATCAAAAGGAGGCGATTTCTTCACTTTCTTTTGAAGAATGCCAAGAACGTCATGCTTATCGAGTAGTGATAGAAGATCACAAAGAGATTGGATTGGAGACAAAAATAACGTCTCTTGTGGCTTAAAGTAGGTGATGGCAATATTAGATTTTTTCATGACTGCCAGTTCTAGAAGAAGGAAAAATTTGATTGGTACGTTAAAAATTGGGGATGAAACTTTGAAAAGGAGAGATCAAATTTGTGAAGCTTTCAAATCGTACTTTCATGATTTTACTCGGAAACAACCTTGTGGTGATTGGCACCTGACTGATGTGAATTTGGAGTAGGTTAGTGATAATGCAAATATGAACCTCAATTTGGGGGTTGATGAGGTGGAAGTGTTACGTGCCTTGCATGGCTTGAAGGTAGAGGCTTCCCTGGGACTTGATGGGCTACAAATTATTTTCTATAAGGAGTGTGAGATGTTGTGGGTGGCTTTGATCAAAGAATTTGAGGGGAAACGAAGGTTTTGAAAGGCTAAATAAATTTTATTTATTTTTATTGCTTAAAAAGCGAGGTGCTGAAAAAGTGGAAGATTTTAGGCCCATTGCCCTTTCAAACTCAATATATTTGCTGGTTGCAAAGATTCTTGCTAATAGATTGCGTATTTTACTTCCTGACTTGATATCTCCAATCTAATCGATGTTCATAAAGGGAAGGTCTTTACAAGATTCTTATGTCTTAGTAGAAGAGTTTTTGACTGCTTAGAAGAGGAATTCAGCTTTCCTTTGGAAAGTTCATTTTTTCAAGGCTTACGATTCCATTGCTTGGTCTTATCTTTGGGATATCTTGAAGAAGAGAGGTTTTTCAGATCATTGGGTTTGCATGATGAAGAGATGTGCTACTATCTCTTCCTTTTCGATCTTGGTTAATGGTCGTTTTGTTGGTACTTGGATACAACCGCAGGGGGAGTACATCAAGGGTGCCCATTGGCACCTATGCTCTTTAATTTAGCTGTTGACACAGTGGTGGGGATGGCTTTTAGAGCATGTAATGGGAGTCTCTTTGCTGGATTTTTAGCTAATAATGATGGAAGATTGATTACACCTATTCTTCGATATGCGGATGACAATACTTTCTTTATTGAAGGGGATAGTTCTGCAGGTACTCATGTCTTCTCATTGGTGCATATCTTTGCTAAAATTTCAGGTTTGAAGATAAATAGAAATAAATCAATTTTGATCCCCTTTTCTATGCAAGCTTCTGATGTGGAACTTATTTTGGAGATTTTGGAAACCCTGGTGGTGTGTTACCTATTAAATACCTTGGCCTACCACTTAATGGTGGAAAGTTGGTTTCTACATACTGGAAGAGCTTGATTGAACGTTTCACGTGTAGACTATCATCTTGGAGTGGTACATTACTCTCCATAGGGGTAGATTAATTTTACTAAATGCTGGTTTTCTTCTTTGTTTTTATGCCTACCAAGAAGATCATGAAATAGATAGATATCATTAGAAAGAGATTCTTTGGGAAGGGATTGGATCATGTTGGGAGATTTGCTCAATTGGTAGCTTGGAATGAAATTTGCAAACCAAAGAGAATGGGCTCTCCTTCTAAAATGGGTTGTTAGATTGCTTTCTATGGATAAATCTTTGGTTACTGAAATGTTAAAGGACTCCTATGGAGGTAGTATGAATTTGATTCAAAGAGTGGGAAATTGCCCAAGGGGTACTTCAGCAATTTGGCAGTCTGTTCGACCTATTTTGATGGAATTTATCAACCAAATCTCTCTTATTTTAGGTGATGGTTCTTATTTTAAATTTTGGCTTGATAATTGTACTGATGGTGGCTCTTAGTTATTTTTCAAAGACTTTTTTAGCATGTTACAGCAAAAGAAGCACACATCAGAGATATGTGGGATGAAGAAACAAGGTCATGGAATTTCAGTCTACTTGATGGCCTATCTGATGCAACACTTGCTGAATTTCAGCAACTGTAGCACCTTATTTCATATATTTCTCCATCTGATGAAGTTGATAATTTTCAGTGGCGACATGGTACTTTTTCGGTGAATAAAACCTACAAACACATCATTTCTGAAGTCAACCAACCTGATGAGGTGGAGGGGGATTCTAGAAATATTTGGATGTGCAAGATCTCCTTAAAGGTTAAAATTTTACTATGGTTTTTCAGAAGAAAGCGCCTGGTGACAAAAGTTTTCATATCCAGATGGTCAATTGGTGATGATATTCTGTCTGCTTTGTGAGCAATCTGAGGAGGATATACAACATCTCTTTTTTTATTGCGCTTTTGCCAAGGATGTATGGGATCATTGCATTCTTACAATTGTGGATGGAAACAACTTTGATGTGTTTTGGTCAAGCTTCAGAAATCATATTAATCTTGATATGGCGGGTTGGTGTTAGGCTATAGTAGTTATTTGGAGTATTTGGCTATAGAGGAATGGTAAGGTTTTTAGAAATAAGCGTAGTTAGGTGGATAATGTTGTAAGAGAGGTTAAGTGTTTTTCTAATTTTTGGCTACACCGCCTGCAAGTCCGTTCCTTTTTAAAATTTTAATACAATCTCTAGATGATTACCTTTCTCAGGTAATCTTCTTTTTCTTCTTCAAAAAAAAAAAAAAATCAAAAGGAAGATTCCCTTGATTTGTTGTCTAGATGTGGGTATACATGTCGGAGATGCAGGCACTGTTGGACTTCTTGGAGTATCTCTTATCCAAGGAATCTCACATCTTGATCGTTGACTTCTTGTATAATATATTCGAGGCAATGGGTGGATCGACTAAGTTCGTCACCATGTAGTTATTTTTCTCCCACTTCTTCGTTGTGTCCTTGGACTCGAGCTCCTTCTTTAGTAGGACATGCAATTTATTTTGGTTGCCTACGAAGATCTTGAAAGCCCGTGCTCATAGGATATATTTTTCAGCACCCTGAATCTTGATTGTGGTGCCTTGAACTATGACCTTTCCTTCCCTAGCGTTAATCCGGTTCTTATTTTTAGTCATCCTCGTCCTCGAAGAACATGCCTTCCTCTACTTGTATGCTTTGTGTAAGGCGTTGGATGTGTGAAGGAAGCAACTTGTTGTTCCCTTCTCGTCTCCTTGGGCCTTGCGTAAGGCGCTAAGGTCCTTCAAGGAGTTCTTTGAGAGAGCTCTCATGTCGACAAAGATGCCTTGAAAATCGAGGCACTGATGCATGTGGAGACTCATGCACATGGCATGGCCTTCTTGTTTGTGATCTTCTCTCCTAGTAACTCCTTGGTCCACACGTGGATAAATGGAGAGCCCTAGATTGGTGGCTCTGATATCATGTAAGGATTCGTGGAAGTGGAGCAGGCCTTGGCACGTGAAAGATCCCATGCATGGAGTGGGGAGGGCAATGGAGAGGAGAGAGGGAGTTGTGATTGTGGAAATAATATTGCATTCAAGTTAATCAAAATTAAAACAAGATCTCTCTCTATATAGAGATATTCCTAACTTTAAATATGGAAAACAGTAAAGAAATAAATTAATAATTAGCTAAAAATAATAAGCAAATATGTCACTAACAACTCTAATTATTTGACACCTAACATATCAAAATAGTCTAACTTGGACCTAAAGCAACCCAAAACCTAGACTACTAGGGTTGGCGCCCTTCTTGACTAACTGACCCGCTACGTGGAAGACTGCATTCTCCACACCTAGTACGGTCATCAACATATTTTTTCAATATTTGGAAAAATATTGATGACACTCTACTTTCAAGAAATGTCAATGACACTATTGCATTTCGACATTACATATGTTGAGGGAGAAGAGAAAAAAGAACTTGTTATTATTAGAAACCCTAGGTCTCCTTTTATATGGAGAGCCTTAAGGTAAAATACATAAGTAACCCCTCATATACTCAAAATATGACATCTACACTTTTATAATAATACTAATACTCCCCCTCAAGCTGGAGCATATATATCTAACATGCCCAGATTGGAACAAAGGAAATTATGGCGCTTTCGAGGTAGTGCCTTAGTAAAGATATCTGCCACTTGCTGCTCCAACGTGGTAGTAGGGGTGTATATTGTGCCAGAGGTCACCATATCACGCACAAAATGACAGTCCACCTCAATGTATTTAGTGCATTCATCAAACACCATATTGGAGGCAATAAATACGGCTGACCTGTTATCACAGAACATTGGAACAGGTGTCTTGACCTCAACTCTTAGGTCCCTCAGAAAATTTATAAGCCACATAATTTCACAACTGGCAAGTGCCATTGCCTGATATTCTGCCTCCGCATTGGATCTAGATACTACTGTTTGCTTTTTACTCTTCCATGTTACCAAGCTTCCTCAAAGAAAGTAGCATAACCTGTGGTAGACTGTTTGTCTTAAGGACTCCCTACGTAATCAGCATCAGAATATGCATGTACATCATAATGACCAATGTTCTTTATATAAAGTCCCTTCTCAGGACTTCCTTTTAGATATTGAAGGATAATACACATAGCATTCCAATGACTATACCTCGGGTTCTGCATATGCTGACTAGCCTTGTTAACAACATAACTGATATCAGGTTTTATAATAGTAACATACAAGAGCTTCCCAACAATGCTCCTATACTTGCCTTTGTCCTCAAACAATGGATCATCATCCTCGGGCAATCGACATGGTGATTCTGTAGGTACCATAGATGGTCGTGCATTTAACAATCTGGTTTCACCAAGAAGCTCAATTACATACTTCCTTTAATACAAAGACTTTCCTTTGGAGTTTCTAGTAACCTCAATGCTCAAGAAATAGTGTAGTTTTCCTAAATCCTTGGTTATAAATATAGTCTGCAAATATGTTTTTGTATCTTGAATGCCTTGATTGTCATCCCCTGTGAGTAGCATATCATCAATATATACAATAAGAATAGTAGTTCCAGAGTCCTTTTGTCTAATGAAGACATAATGATCAGATGAAGACCTACAAAATCCAATACCTTGTACTACAACACTGAGCCTCTCAAATCAGGCTCTGGGGTTCTACTTCAAGCCATAAATAGCCTTTCTGAGCCTACATACCTACCCCCCAATCACAAAACCTGGTGGTTGGGACATACACACTTCCTCCTGTAAATCACCATATAAAAAAGCATTGTACACATCCAATTGATGCATTGCCAGTGTTTATTTATTGCAAGGGAGAGAATGACCTTGACAGAGCATATACGAGCCACTGGGGTGAACATATCAAAGTAGTCTACCCCATAAGTTTGGGTATATCCTTTTGCTACAAGTCTGGCTTTTAGCCTCTCAATAGTGCCATTCGGCTGATACCTCACTGTAAAGACCCATCTGCAATCCACCACCTTACCTCCTGGTGGAGGATGTGTCAAGTCCCATGTACCTCGAGACATAAGAGCATCCATCTCATCTTGCATTGCCTGTCTCCAACCAAGATCTCAGAGAGCCTCATCATGATGTTTAGGAACCACTATAGCTGCAAGAGTTGTAGTAAACCTCTGCCATTCTGGATTAAGGTGATTAGTAGTTGTATAATGGGCGATAAGGTGTAAGGTACAAGATCTCACCGGCTTTCGCAAAGCAATAGGAAGCTCATCTGACTGTTGTGGTGGATCATCCGGATCTAATGATGGTGAGGGAACTTGAGGCTCTTCTTGATCTTCTACCTGCATGATAGGTACAGGAACAGGAATAGAAGTATGTCGACATTCATAAGCCTGCAAAAATCACTTTAGACTAGATCCCTCGTGAGAGTAGGGAGTCTTCTCAATAAAAGAGACATCTACAGATACATATTAACGTCTCCCAACAGGATCAAAACAATGATATCCCTTTCTGCGTTCGAGAATAACCTAAGAAGACACACTTAACGGACATGGGAGATAATTTGTCAGGGGTCCTAAAGAGGTGGACAAAGCATGTGCACCCAAAAATTCGTAGTGGCAATGCAAAAGGAGTGGTATCAGGCTGCAACAAAAATAACGATGTGGCTTCATCAAGCACTGGGGAAGGAAGTCTATTTATCAAATATGTGGATGTCAAAAATTCTTAGGTACATTCGTAGCAAGCATTATGGTTCTAGCAACATCAAGTAAATGGCATAATTTTTGTTCGGCAACTCCGTTTTGTTGTGTGGTGTAAGCACATGAAGTTTAATGAAGGGTACCATTGCTAAAAAGAAAATCTAACCCCATCCTTTTGCATAAATTCGAAAGCATTGTCACTATGAAAAATTTTGATGCGAGTAGAATAAAAATTCTGCACTTCATTGAAAAACTTTGGAACAATAAAAATAATTTTAGATCTATCATGCATAAGAAGCGTCCAAGAAAGATGATTAAAGTCATCAACAAAGATCACAAAATATTGATAAATATTTCGGGGAGTTATTGGACACAGACCCCAAACGTCATAATGAATCAACTCAAAAGATAATGAGCATCTTTTATTTTGTCTATTTGAAAAAGACGCGCAGTGATGCTTGCCAAGATGACAAGCTTCACACTCTATACTATGTTGTATATTAGACTCTGGAAACATTTTTCGCAGATGTGAAGCAAAAGAATGACCCAGTTGGCGATGCTAAAGAGCTGGATCTATAGAAACAGAGGCAGCACCAGCAAACAAAGTAGAAGCATCAATGTAATAGAGTCCATCACGTTTAATCCTCCTACCAATCATCGTCTCCATTCGGATGTCCTGAAAATAGACAAATTGCTCATCAAATAGAACACGACATTTAAGTTCCTTACATAATCTAAAATAGATAATAAGCTCAACGGAAATTTTGGAGCACAGTAAATAAACATTAGATAGCCTCAGCTTGTTTGAAAAATTATCCCAACTCCAGTGACGAGAATATGTACCATTTGCCAAACGAACAAAAATGACATCATTAGTTTTACGCATAGAGACAATAGCATCTTCCTTACCAGTAAGATGACTCGAAGCACCTGAGTCAATAATCCATGATGCAGAGGATGAAGTTGTGGCATGGTGCGCATGGCTACTAGTGGTAGCCAGAGAAGCTGTAGTGTCTGAGGCAACAGGCTAGCATAGAAGGGCCATTAGACGATTATAGTCATCCGTCGTCAGAATAGGAGCAGGAGATGACATAGGAGCAGAAAAAGTATCAGTAGAGGGAGGCAACTCCCCTTCAACCACAGCAACAGTAATGGAGTGATTTCTTGGATAACTAAATTTGGCCCAACATTTCTCTGAGGGGTGATTAGTCCTTTGACAATGAACACAAGGTTCATAAACGTGACCTTGTCCACATTTGCAGCCACCTCCATAGCCATGACCCCCTCGTGCTAGATGTCATAGAGACAACCAGAAGATGACTAGTATCCACAGATATCTTTTGTAGACGACCATACACAGTCTCCAAATCAGGCATAATTTCTAGAGCTAGAATATTCTCACGGGCAGATGAGAACTTTAGCATTCAACCCGTCCAAGAATTTGTAGACTTGCCAAGTTTGTCTTTGGCTAGTTTGAGCATCACAACAGGAAGGCTGGAACACATTTAGCTCTACAAAGAGTCGTTCCATCTTTACATAATAATCAATAAGCATCCTTTCTCCTTGAGACATAGACCATATACAGCGATATACATCTGACAGATGAGTGTGATTGATTTCTGAGAATATTTCTTAGATAGGCTCTCCTACATGTCCTTTGTTGTCTTCTTGTACAATAAGTTTGATGCCATCTGTCTCTTCACATTGTTTATTATCCAGTTCATCACTAGATAATTACCTTGCTCTCATTTTTCAAAATCCTTATGAGTTGCCTCAGGAGGATTAGTAGTGAGAATTGGAAGCTTCTTTTGGCCACCTACAAATATCTTGAATGCTTGCGCCCATAAGAGAGTTTTGAGATTTATTAAATTTGATAGTGGTCCCCTGGATCATCAAGGAAGCCGGGGTAGTCATCGGCTTTGCTTCAAAAGTTTCATTCGAGGCGTATGCCATGATTGTGACCACGAGAAGCAATGAGAATCATGAGGTAAACTTAGATCTAATTTTGAGTATCCAGAATATAGATTTGAAGATAAGAGTTGTAGAACACGCTCTACGAGTTATGGGAAGTATGAACCATAACCTATGCCTCCTACGGAGGTATTCTAGCACATTGTCTTCTGATCAGATGTGCCGCAACCCAGACAAGGGAAAAAAAACACCCCAGGCGGCACCAAAGGAGGAAGATCACCCCTTTGGAGGCGCTTGACGGTGCTGTCAGGTTGCTAGGCTACTGACGGCATAGAGAGGAGCCTAGCAGTGTTGCTGGGCAAGAGGGAACCCCTGCAGCGGCGCTGGGGGTTTGAGCAGGGCCGGTGGTGGTGCTTTGGGCGACTCTAGGTCATCGAATGATGTTGTTGGGTGCCGCTGGTGCGTTGGCTGCGCTGTAGATGGATAGTTCGCTGATGTTGAGACCTCAACGCTCGATGGGAAGGGGAGACTGGAGGCAGCGACTAAGATTTGGGAAGATTATTTAGTGGGAAGGGCACCAAAGCATGAAGGATCTTATGATCCACTTTGCTCGGATACCATGTTGAGGGAGAAGATAAACGAACTTACTATTATTAGAAACCCTAGGTCTCCTTTTATATGGAGAGCCTTAGGGTAAATTACATTAGTAACCCCTCATATACTCAAAAGATTACATATACACCCTAATAATGATACTAACATGTATGTTGATATGACCTTACATAAAAAAAAAGCCATTTTGTGTAGGCATTTAAAACATTGGTTGCAACTCTCGTGGCATTTGTGGTGGCTCTGGTTCTTAGGTCGGGAAGGGGGGTTCTTGTAGGGAGGTTAGGGGTTGTGGGAAGGAAGCGAACTGTAGGGAAAGGGAGGTGGAAGGTAGAAAAGGAGGGAGGAAGGTGTGGGCGGGGGGGTGGGGGGGGTTGCGGTGGGGTTGTTGGGAGAAGAACATGGCTTCCTCCATAGAAGAGACCATAGAGCATGAGGAATGGGAGAGGGAGAGAGATAACGGATTGTGGAAGCGTGGCAGAGGTGTTGGTTGATACGAGGGGGAGGATGAAGGAGGCATATGGACGACAGAAGAGGGGAAGGTGGAAGGTGCAGGGGGGGGAAAAGAAGACAAATTTAAGAGTAATAGAACAAAATTTACTTGTGTTTAGGCTCATCACTGATAAAATCAACAACATCAACTAATAGAGTGGCAATTTCAAAAATGATGTCATTATTTTTGCAGCATTTAATGCATTATTTAGAAATGATGGCAAGTGCGTAGTTTTCGATGTTTATAGGGACGTCCATGTAAAAACCCATTTTCTTTTATCCATGAGTTTCTACTTGAACCTGCTGCTTGTTAGTATTTCACTTATTTATGATGCAGATTATGATACTTATTAATACGTTGTATGATCCAGCTACTCCAAAACATTATGAAATCCAATGAACTGCGCTTTCCTGTTCATCCAAATCAGTTGAGTGGTGATTGCATTGATTTGTGCCAAAAATTGCTGCGTCGTGATCCAGGTTTGTACCATCAGTATGCTGGTCGCAACTACCACTTTAGAATTTGTTTCCTCCATTGTTTTGTTGTACGTGTAGAAATCATACTTGATAGTGGTAAAGGATAAAACAGTGCTCTTCTCACACACCATACACACGGAGACATCCCTGGCAATAATCTGTTAGTTTCATCCATAATTGTTGTTTTAAGTGCTTTATCCATCCTTTAGTAGAGTATTGTTTTATTAGTAGCGTCTCAAAATAAAAAGCTGGACATTATTCCAAAGTTTTGGGTGTAAATGGATTACCAATTGTCAGACCTTTTCTTATCAATCAAGTAGTGGAATCATGCATATTTTCCAATTCTTTTGTTAGAAATAATCTTTCCAAGAATAGAAAGATGGACACCATTCGAAGGTTTAGTGACTCTCATACAGTTAGATAACCAGCTGCATCAGAAGGTACAGCCTTGAAACTGGCCTCTTGAAGGATATTGTGATATAGAGATAGCCTAGCCAAATTTATGAGCAATCAATGCTCCGGACCCAAGAGACGCTTCTCGATGCTTTCACCTGCGGGCTACCCCTTTATTGATATTCACAAAATTTTTACATGTGTTGCCCTTCATGGGGAATGCACTGCCTCTTTTAGGCCACTTTCTTGACCTTATCCTTGCAACACTAGCACTCCAATTTAGGTCTGCTGAGCAAGAGGCATTGCAATTTCCTCTTCTGTGGGTGCACCGTGCACCTCTATTGACTATGACCAGGATAAAAAGAGAAAGACATCCTATTTCTCTGGTGGGTGTCAATTGGTTGTCCATGTAACAGGTGCATTTAATGGTGCTATTCATGAACCTGGTATATAATGAAATGGATATTGTAAGAAGCCTGATTTTTGTGCCAACTATTTTTTATTACAGTTTCTTTCACAATTATATTAGTGGTGGGTGTAGGAAATTCTTGTAGTGGCTAGCTTCGGCGCATGCATTTTTCCTTTTTCTTTTCCTTTTTTTTGTGTGTTTGTGGTTTATTTTATTTATTATTATTTTTGTGTGTGTGTGGGGTGTGGTGGTTGGGGGGGGTGGGGGTGTGGGGGGTTACTTTAAAGTGTTGCAGCTGTACTTTCTTGTTTCTTTCTAAAAAGGTTTGTTGAGATTTTTCTATTTCGTTGTTTTTCCAATTATCCTTCACTTATTTCTATTTATCTATTTCTTAAGAAACTTCTAATATTACAGTACAAAGACTTACTTTTGAGGAGTTCTTTAACCACCCATTTCTTTCTCAGAAACCTTCAAAAGAACCGACAAGGTATGCTGTGTGGTTGTGGTTTCAAAACTATTTCTTGTTCCCTTATTTCGTTTTTTTGACTAGACCAATAGTGTATGTACTGGCAGCCCCACACCTCTTAAAGGCCTAGAGGATGCTTCTTTGGATGAGCGCAGTCCTGGAAGCCCATCAGATACAAATGCTCAAGACGATGGTCTTCCTTTCGTATTAGATGACTTGCATGGAAAATCAACTATTCCAGTAGATGAGCCAATGGTGAAGCCTACTTATGGATTCTCTGTTGATGCTAAAGTAGCCAATGTACAGGCTGCTAGCCCGTCATCTCAAATCAACATTGTTTCAGGAAGTAGTTCAAAGCAGACACTGGGAAACACTGGGTCTAGGGCTGATTATTGTAAATCTTCACTTGGAAATATCAAGGAATTTGAACCACTAGTAGATCAAAGGTGTTCAAACATTTCAGAAGGTATTACTTATCTTTTCTGTTTATTGTCATTTCCCTACATTCTAAGATGAAAAATGTTTTGTTGTATTGGATTTGACAGGTCCAACTGTTTTTGATTCGATAGATTCCATTGATCGGGAGTATGTATTTGTCTCAGTGTCTGGACCACTTGAGACATCTACAGGTACATCACGGCCATGCATCTCACAACCTGAATCAGAAAATTTGCCTATTAAACCTTGCGCATTAAGTGCCCCAATGCCCATAATGGGCATCACAGCTAAGCCTTGTGTAACTGAAAGTTTGGAAAGCCGCAGCTCTCAACCATCTGGGGCCTCACAAGGGTCGATGGACATGGGAGATGCAATGGAACAGCCTTCATCACATTGTATGACTCGGGTCAGATCTTTGCAACAATGTGCCTATGCAATCACTGAGTTGGTGAATGAAAGGGTAATATTTCTTTTATTATTATTGGGCTTACTAGATATGTGCCCTTTTAAACATGCTATATCACATGCATACTCCTGCCTTTTTCATATTCATATACATGTCCAAAAAGTTGCTTTGTTTTATGTGACAGGCTCCTTTATGAAAGAAATGACTACCAATATATTTGGATTGAAAAGTTAAATTATAGATATATTATAATTTATATCTCTCACATATGCCCTTTTCCACTGACCATCCCTGCTCCTTCACAAACCTCTTCCATGTCCTTCGTCCTCCCACCCAATCTGCTTATCCTCCTTTTCATCCCACCTCCCTTGCATCCTTCACTAGAAACCTCATATTCCCCATCAGTTCATCCTTCTTGATCCTAGGACCTGGCAAGAGAAGTGTCTTGATGAAGCCTCGTATTGACAAGGGTGTCAATGGGATGTGTTTCAAGCAATATGACTTGTGGGAAGAAGGTCATCCCTTGCTGAGGACAAAAACATGTTTGCAAGTGTGATTGCTGCTTCTGCTTCATTACTTGATTCCCTCCAAGAAGCCTACTGCCTTCACTACATCCATCTGGTAGCAGTACATCCAACCCCTGGGGGACCCAAGCAAGAGACTTGGCAGTTATCACCTGCCTAATGTTAAAGGTTATCAAAATCAGCTTACATGGCTCATTGCTTGACCGAATAATCCTCTCCGATCACCTGACTGCATCTATGGATGCCTGTCCACTCGGGCTGATTGGTTGATTAATTGGTTGACTAATTAGACAACTTTTACATGGATATCATGGAGTTCTTCATGATGGTTTTTTTGTGAAGAGATGTTTTTCTTTTCAATATTAACATATGTCCATTTTTATTTCTTCACTTTCAGTAATTTATTTAAGGTGTATGAGCTTTACATGTTAAAGTGCATTCTTCAATTGTATCACTGTATTTATTAATACGCTTATATTAATAGAATCTTTTCGAACTTAAATATAAAGGACATAGCACCAACTAATCCTCTATTATTCTCCTGCACATAGTGTACTTAGCCAGCGACCTGATTGAATACTGAGCATTGATTTTTGCAGCCTTGCTAATAATCGAAACTTAAGCAGCTGAGCACCTTTCTAGGGATATAAGTGTGAAAAGAAAGGGCATACATTTAATATCACATGTTTACAAGGGTGTGTATGTGAAAATCCTTTGTCATTATGTGTAAAGATATTGTGAAAATTATCAAACCGAAGGATTATGAATTTAAACATGAAAAGCGTGGAAGAATTTGGAATGAAAATAGAAATCCCTAATCTATCTTTATATAGAGAGGGGATAATACTCGTTATCCTAATCATAACTAGTTTAAAAATAAAATAAAATCAAATCAGATCCTTGTGATAACAAAAAAAAAAAGAAATCCTAATTAAATTCTCAAGAAGCCTATTTTTTTCATATTTTTAATTTATCTCTAACACACACCTCCGAGTTGGAGCATGTAATGGCCACCATGCAGAAGGTATAACAAAATTAGGCTAATGTAGACATCCAGAGGAGCAGACGATAGATTTGAGGAGGTAGCAACCGTAATTGACAATCGTATGCTGTAGCAAAAGTTGCAGCAGTAATAGATGGTAGAAGGTTATAACAGTAGTAGAGGTGGGAGACGATCCTAAGGAGGTAGGTACAAGTAGGGATGGGAGAAAAGAACCTTGCTCAAATCATCTTCCTGTAATTGACTTAATTAGAGAAGCTAGTCAGTGGATCAAAAGGTCCAGCATCCTAATTCATAGAGGCAATAGGAGCAGGGGCTGCAGCGACCCATGTAGCAGCAGCAGAGCAGGTATCACTCAATTCCCATTGAAAAAATTATCCAATTTTCAATGTACGGATTGGCAGCAATAGGGCTGCCAACATCGACACCAGCATTGGCAGCAGTAGTAGCATTTGCAGTGATGAGGCAGGAGCGTGCTATGCATGTAGGGGTAGCAGTGCACACATTATTGCATGTGAGGGATAGGGCAGCAGCGCATGTTTATGCGGGTGATGTGTGTGCAATGTGCACATGGAGGGACTGCAGGAGTGCGTGGGTGTGCATGGTAGCGAGACCATGTGCCTGTGAGCCTATGCACGCGGTGGCATGTAGGAAGAGAGAGGAGAGGGTGCGATGGTTGTTGCCCCCTCTTCATGCACATGTGAAGAGGTTATGCGTGCATTGAGAGGGGTGGCAGCGGCAGCAATGGGTTTCTCTTTCGTTGGTTAGGTTTTCTAAACCCACTCTAATACCATGTGAAAGAAGTTGGAAAATAATTCTCATTGAATGAAAATAGAAATCCCTAACCCTTTGTTATATATAGAGGGGGGAGATAACAATAGAAATCCTAATCTTAACTAATTTGGAAACAAAATAGATTAAATTAAATCCTAGTGATAATATAATAAGAAATCCTAACTTAAATCTTAAGAAACCTATTTTATTCCTATTTCTAATTTATCTCCAACAAAAGGAAAGTGGGATATATGTAAATACCACATGTTTACAAGGGTGCATATCAATGCGAAAACCCTTTATCATTATGCACAAAGATAATGCAAAAAATATCAAACTATATAGAGTTTCACTGTCGGGATTTCCAAATAAGGCATTAACAGCAAATTCAGTTCGTCCACAGTGCTTTTCCGGGGAAGTGTCTACCATAGTAGTAAGATTTGTTTTTGTGTCCCACAATGTTATTGCTGCACATTTTGTTGTTGATATCTGAAACCTTGTTATTCAAATGCAAAAGGTTATGAGTAAGCCATTGGAAGCATTCTCAGTTCAGTTGGTGATTCTTGCTATTTGGAAGCAAGCACTGCATATATGTCATGCTCAGGCTGCTTCAGCTGTAGAAGGCAGTCCATCTCAGGAGGCCCGGTTAAGAGGCAGCATGAAACAAAAAGAGGCTCAAGAGTCACGAGAGTCCCTCACCAGCACTGATTCTTTACAGCCAGATGTCCACTCCGAAATTGAAAAGGCATTCCTTCTGGAAGTTGAGAATGCCGAGGAGCTGGCAAAAAATCTTGGGCCTGATGGTACTCATTTTCTAGATTTACCTGCTGAGGAAATCTGCTTTGAAATATTAATTAGGATCACTTCTTATGACCGCATTGTTTCTTTTTAAATTCTAGACACTACCGAGATGCCAGATGCGATGGAAATGATCTTCCAATCTGCCTTGTCATTAGGCCGAAATGGTGCGGTATGTACTAATACTTTTGCCTTCTACCACTAATATTGTGCCAATAGTAAGTATTTATGAACATAAGTATTTATAAACATAGTATTTTGAGAGTCATGGATTTAGTGCTTTTGTAGCTTAAGCATTAGAGATTTTTCTTGTTATCTTTGAAGTACATGGTTTTATTTATGAGAAAGATGTCTGTGATTTTAACTATTTGAGGAAAAAATTCATGTGGTGAACAGCAAAGCTATTTTTCAATTACTCACGCCAGGCCACATAGATTTTTGCTTCCATTCATGTCTATTTTGGGGAATTCCATTTAAACAACCAAACTCATGACCAATAATTTGATTTAGTTAACCAAAATCATGGCCAAGAGTTATGCAAGGGTCTACCTATGCTATGGGGTTCTACTTGACGTACAAGAGAGTTTTTCCAAGTTGTTGTACCTTCAACACTTCGATTTTCTAGGCTTAACAACTAGCTTCTCACAATTTTCAACTGTCATATTGAAAGACCATTCCTCCGGATGTTTAGACCACCTTACATTGATCTCTCATTTGTAGTTGGCCGTTATCCTTAAAGTTTCAGAACAATCTCTTTTTCAGATGTGCACCTTAAATTCAGTTTCCCATCAATTCTCCTTGTTGAGAATTCCTCTCGTATATTTTGAGATCTTTCTCAAAATGGGATCCGTTTCAACGTTCTCCTCAGATGCATCTTTGCATTTCATGCATTAAATATTTATCCTGTACAATCAAATGCCTTTTAAGTTAAGGATCTCTATCTAATGCTTCAGTTCTCTATTTATTTCATTTGTTATCTCATCCACGGACATAATATCATGGATGCACCATGGTATCTCATCTTGGATGTACTTTGTCAACCTGCTCATGACTAATGTGTTGTAATAGGAAAGGATGTATAATAGAAAAAGATGAATTTTCCTTTTTGTTATCAAGTGGTTGGCTCATGTGATAGAGCACCTTATTGGCATCTGAGAGGTCATGGGATCAAATCCCATGCCCAACATATTTACTTTCTCAAAAAAAAAAAAAAAAAAAAAAGGCCCTGAGGTTATTCATCACATAATCATATATCTCAAAAGTGGACCTGTCGGGCTAGAAGTAAAGCAGATTTCCTATTACATTGAAGACTTCGGCTCTACTGAAGATCCATTAGTTGACTAATATATTGTCTGTTCTTGTATGATGGGATCAAAATAAGGATTTTGTCGGCCAAGTAATTATTTTCTCCGTCATGAATCCCTAAACATCTATGGGAATATTGTTAGGCCCTATGGCCATCCCCGAATTTCTTCTTTTTTACAGAAATTATTTTGTTGTCTAGTGGGATATTTGGGACTTTTGCTTTGTAAAATTGCTAGAATTTGTATTGTTATTCGAGAGAGATGTGATGGTTCGTTTTCCCATCTAAATGGTTAGTTTTTTCTATCGTTCACTTTATCACAGGTGGAGGAGCTGATGGATAACATGGACAGTGCAACAACCTTGTATTCGAAAGCTGTACAGTTGCTTTTTTTTCTCTTGGTTGAAGCACCCTCGCTCTTTCTAAACCCGCCCTTCTCCCTAACAGCTACGGATCGTTTCCGGCTTAGATCTTACATAGACATACTCAGCAACAGGCAAAACCAGTATAGGTCTCAGAGGTTGGCCCTCCTAAAAGGTGAGAGTCATCAACAGAGTCTCTAAGAACCGATGGTTCTCTGGTGATCCCTCCCTGTGCCAACGTGCTTCAGTGCTTGTAAAAATTTCATTTATTTGTACAGTGATTCGTTGCAGATGCCTTGCGTCTATAATAGGTTCGGTAGTCACTCTATGATTCGTGCGTTTCTTTTGTAACTTATCCAGAGAAAACAAAAAAAAACGATGCATCTTGAGAAGCCAAATTGATCTTCCTGTGCATCGTTCGCGATCAGATATCACTAGTTATATTGGATTCTCTCTTTGCAAATGGTGGGGCATTTGGCGATGCATTGACTGTATTTGTTGCAAGCCCAATGCTATTGGATCTTATAGTTATAAGGCTGAGCGATCGTTAATATTTCACAGAGGACAGTCTTTTTTTTTTCCCGAGTGAGCAACTCGAGTATAGATCCATTGATAAACAGCAAGTGTTGCAGGTTCATCTCAAAACCTGCGGATGTAAAGTCTTAGAACGGTAAAAATTAAGCAAGATCGCAGGGAATAAATTATGTGTCAAGGTCAATGTTAATGTTATTTTTGCGTGTTTCCTCTTCCAGTTTTATTTTTTAATTGCACTCGTCGACCCCTACCATACCAGCTATACTGTCTTGAAGTTATTAATAAGCACAACAGATCATTTGGGATTAGATTCTAGCTACAAACCTAGGAGTAGCATCAGCAAACAACATGGATAAACAGTTGGCATGTTCAGATGGTTTTACCTGGATCTGCGTAGGCTGACTGCAGACAATGTATAAACGGTTCGGGCAAACTTCGAGAGCTAAACCCTATGATTTTGCTAGGTTTCTCAGGTATGTTTGAATTTTTGATTTGTTAAAAATATTTCTATCACCAACAGTTTTGAGTGCTTGCAGGGTGAAGCGGTGCCCGAGTACGTGGAAGTTTGACATCGTAATGGTCATATATTAGTATTCTAGGAGATCCTCGCTAACGGGGGAAAGGATGCGGGGTTTTTTTCTTTCCCCTTTTCTCAATGTAGAAGGTTGTTTGCTAAGTAGATTATCATTATCCGGACCCCAGGTGTTATATACTGTGTTGTCATAATCACTGGGGATAAAAGTGTCATACATAATAGTGGAAATGGCTGGGTGGGGTAGAAGATTCTTGCAACCAATTAAGTGGAGCAATCTCTGTCGGTTAAAGAAGGTTGGCCTTGGAATCAGGTCACAGAGAGTTTGATGATTCATTACTGTTGAAATGGGGCGTCAAAATTCTTTGTGGTGATACTGGGATGTTGTAGGATGTTGTTAGAGATTCCTATGGTGTAGGTGTCTCCCCAAGTGATGTGTGTTTCAGATGACTAGAGCATCTCCCTTTTGGTAGTCAGTCTCTAAGATCATGGAGAATAACCAAGGATCCTTAAAGGCCGTGGTGGGGTTTGGCTCTAGCTTTGCCTTTTGGAGAGATGATTGGATAGGTCTAGGTTCATCAAGATTGTTTCTACCACACCTCGCTAATTCAACGACAATTAGAGAGATCAGTAGGTGTAACAGTACTCAGGTTTCAGTTACCGAGTTAGTTAGGATTAAAATAGTTCAACAAAATAGTACAAGTAGAGTAAACGTATGAATTAAGGGGTTGAAATCTATCAAAAATTTAGTAGGGTTTTTCCTATTTTCTTAATATTTTTCTAAAATCTTGTACCTGAAATGAGGATCTGTGCATGCATATTACAAATAAGAAGTAGGTACACCCCATAATCTAAACACAGGAGTCAAATTACCAAATATAATACAAGTGGGTACACCTTGCAATCAATGCAACATCTTTTAACCAACGTGTACAAAAAGAAAAACTAATCAGTATCAGTTATCACTATCCACCACATACTTCATTGTGTCGATCTACGAGTATACATACATATTTATGTTTCACAATTTGATTATTACAACATTCTAAATAACTTAAGATACATACACATATATATTGCAAAAATAGGTCCTAACAATGGATTTTTTATAACATATAAAAAAGGGGTCAAAATAAAATGAGAATATAAAAGTGCTATCTACAGTTTAGTAGGTGGATCCCTCCATGGCCTCTGGTGTCATGCCACGGCTACCGCCCCTTAGGTTGGGTAGAGGTATCGGTCCGATGGTGCGTGGAGTTGAAATGACTCTGGAAAAGTCCTTGAATCGCTGTGCTACGGCATTGGACTTTGAAATGGGTCACAAAAATGGGATGAGTCAATTGATTCAGTAGTGACAATTTGGTGTGCAAACAAAGCCAAAAATAGGTAGTGTATGGATGCCACCTTTAAGTGTAGTCATCTGTTCTAATTTCTCCCAAATGTTTATCTTGTGACCATTCAGAATTTTTCTTTTATATCATCTGTTCTCTCTCTTACCACAGAGATTAACTAATTAGAAATCTTCTCTCTCTAACAGAGCAGATCACCTTATGCTCCTCTCCCACTTGGAGGGCATCAAAGATTTTCTCAATCTTTAGTAACCAATTTTTTGTTGTTAACGAATCACCAGATCTTGAGAAGGTTGGCGGTTTCATTTTTCTAAGATGCTCGAACTCAGCACTCTGGGTGAGCACTGGAGATGACAACTAATTGGGTTTCGCATTGCGGGGAGGCTCGTTTAGAATGTCTCCACCACCACTAGTTCCATATTATCTTAGTTCCTCGATTCGGCCCCAATTCGACTCATAGCATTGACCAGGGTCTGCAGGGTAGCCTGCATTTGTTTCATCGTATCCTGAAACTTGCTTATGGCCACGAGTGGATCGGCTAATTCTGACCACCACCTCATTGTTCCAAGGATTTTGGAGGCATCCTTAAACAGGCACAAACCTTCGTCAACTTCACAGCATAAAGGTCCAGCAATAGAGGGTATGCAATATGCATGGAATACAATCAATTTTTTGACTAACCCTAAACCAAACCCAGTAAACACACTTCCACAGAAGTGTAATGCTCTGATACCACCGGAGGTTGTCACGCCCTACTAATTCTCCGACAATTAGAGAGGAGATTAGCAGGTGTAACAGCACTCGAGTCCTAATTATTGAGTTAGTTAGGGTTATAATAGTCTAATAAAAATGTACAAGTAGAGTAAACGTATAAACTATGGGGTCGAAACCCACCGAAACTCTAACAGATTTTCCCCTCTTTTCTTAACATTTTCCAAAATCCCATGCGTGAAATAAATACCTATACATGCATACCACAAATAAAAAGTGGATACATCCTACAATCCAAACATATGAAGCAAATTACCGAATATAATACAAGCAGGCATACCCTGCAATCAAATACATCTTTTAACCAACATGTACAGAAAGAAAAACTAACCAATATCAACTATCACTATCCACCACATATTGCATTATGTCGATTTACGAGTATATATATATATATGTTGCAAAAATGACCCCACCAATAGATTTTTCATAACATATAAAAAGGGGGCCATAACAAAACGAGAATATAAAAGTGCTATCTAAAGTTCAGTAGGTGGGCCCCTCCATGGCCCCTGGTGTCACGCCACGGCTACCACCATCCCTGGGCACCCTAAGGTTGGGTAGAGGAATCGATTTGCTCGTGGATGGAGTTGAAATGGATCTGGAAAAGTCTTGGAATTGTTGCGCCACAGCGTCGGACTTTGAAATGGGTCACAAGAATGGCATGAGCCAACTGGCTCAGTAGGGACAAAATTTGGTGTGCCAACAAAGCCAAAAACGGGTAATGTATGGGTGCCACCTTTTAGGGTAGCCATCCGTTCTAATTTCTCCCCAATGGTTATCTCGTGAACATTCAGAATTTTCCATTTAGACTCTCACCAGAGTCGTTAATTCATAGTTTGGAAGTTAATCGTTTATTTAGCCAAAATTTTAGTTGGCTTTTAATCCTCACTTCAAGGAGCTCGTAAGCTCGCATAGGCTTCAATTCTAAGGTTTAAAGAGTCATTGCCAAATTTCTTTTAATACCCCCAACTGGGAGTGGAAATCGTCTTTAGACCCATTTTCCAAGATTGGGCTAGGTAGGGGCTGGTTTGGGCTAATTGTGTGGATTAGTATCAACACTAAACTTTGGTGCCAATATCGAGGATCTTTAGCACCACACACAACTACATGTTAGGCTAAACTCCACTCCCATAAAGGCCTCATTACCTCCATTGTCAATGGTTTGGTTGTATAGAACTTGTGGTATGCATCACAACTCAAAAACATTTATTTCATCCCCTTTCTTTTATACCCTTAACTTACCCTCGTAAGCACTAGATGCATACACATATCAATAGGTAACTAAGTATAGTAACCAAATCTGAAACATACGGTCAAATTTCGCATATCCGTGGACAAGAGGGGGGTAGACCTTCAACTTTACTTGCGTAACAACGTGCTAACGCATACATGAGGCCACTGCATTCGTCCTAACCACCATTGCAAATTAAATAAAAATCAAAACTAAGCACTATCAATCCATCACCTGGGTTGGCATCAAGAGGTGGTTCATGAAGAGGATGGAGAGTCATTACCTTAGGGTTGAGGTAGCCACCCCAACTAAGTGCTTATTGCATGCTCACCTCCCCCCTTGCACTAGCAACAGCCCAATACATCCCTAGCAATGAAAGTAACAACAAAATAATGATCACTACCATAATAATCCCCTCAGCCAAAAAGCCCCTAAAATCCTAAGGATTAGGGCAACCAAGACTAAGTATTTTAGGCAGAAGAAGTTACTAAGGGATCGGGACCCCATTTCCCTCTAGCTCTCCCTCCTCCTACATGGGTTAGCAACAACACGTGTGATGATATCATCATGAGCAATAACTAACTTTATTTAGTTATAATCAAGTGATATATGCTTCTATATAGTCGCCTGAGAGCCATAATCCCTTGCATATCCATTATGAGAGAAGAATATTAAAATAAGGTTAATTCTGTAGTTTTAACATCATATCATGAAAGCAGAGTAACTACGGGATTTTCCAAGGGTTAATCTAAGGTCAAATGAGTATTAAAGATTAATGAGAGGATCCACA
Organism: Thalassia testudinum; assembly: GCA_037157565.1. Classification (NCBI taxonomy): domain Eukaryota; kingdom Viridiplantae; phylum Streptophyta; class Magnoliopsida; order Alismatales; family Hydrocharitaceae; genus Thalassia; species Thalassia testudinum. The sequence continues at coordinate 90,355,854 of JAZHRO010000012.1, forward strand.
GACAGAAACGGGGTTTCGCATGTTTCGAGAATCAAATCAGCACCTAAAATCCTAATTTCAGACCCGGCTAAATTATAGAGGTTCTGGTCGAGATAAAATTCATTTAAAAATCCTAAAATTCATAGAAAAATATTCCTTGAGATTTGACATCTTTGGTTTAACCATCTGAACCTATTTTAACCTTAAATAAAGTCTCAAATGGATTTCTACCCTAAATTGGGTTTCCGCATAATTTTTCAATCAAACTTGGCCAAAACTCAAATCCGACTTCACCACTAGATTTCTTTAGTCCAAATTAGGTTTGTACCAAAACTTGAGCCCAATCAGAGTTCATCTTGACCTAGTTTGCATTTTAGTCCTTTAAAACTTTATTTCCCTCAATCAAGCCCCTAACTTTTGAACTCCTTGCATTTAACCTCCCAACTTTGTTATATTCTTTGCAAGCAAGTCCCTACCACCATTGGAGGTAAACCGACCTCCAAGAAGCCTTTGACCGCACCTAAACCTACTCAAATCATCATCAAATCTCACCAAATTTGGTGGGATTGATGTTCACATTACAAGGAAGAGATTGAAATAGATCTTGGGATCTGATTTGCCCCAGAAAGGCCGTGCGAACGCACGGATCCCTTGGGTTCTTCTTGATTCCTAATGAAGCTCAATCAAGCTTCTTTCCTGGTTAAAACCTTCCTAGGAGCTCTATATAAGCTCTAGCATCTCCCATCGTCTAAAACTAGTCCGTTTTGACCCTAAAACCTTCTTCCCTTCTTCCTTCGGCAACTCTGACCGTGACTTCGGCGAGCACTCTCGACCTCCTTCCTTCAGCCATTAGACGGAAAAATCAAGTGGTCCGCTATCTTCCTCACCTTCCTCCGCTCCTCACCAACCACAGCAAGAGTTCCTTCCCCCATCGTCGCCGCTATCTTCCCTCAACGGAGAATTCACCTTCTCTGGCACCGGCCAATCAGATCCGGCACCTCTCCACATCCCCTTTGTCCATTAGCTAGGTATAATCCTTCATCTCCTTCTGAATCTTCTTAACCCTTTTTCCTCTCATTTCAACCATAGACCACCTCGCTCCCCCACCATTATTGGAGCTCTTGACCTCTGGAATTGCTGGTCGGACTCACCCACTCACAGCCACCTTCACCATCGCCGTCCGGCCACCTCACACTCCCTTGCACTAAATCGCATAGACCATTACTTTCGCCACATCACGGCGAAGGTCACTAGCTATCTAATTGGGCCCTATGCCGTGTTTCTCTTGCGGGTCAACTCCGCCGTCGCCGTTGTCTTCTCCAGTGATGACCACTGCCATACAGTCACCACCTCATCTTGCTTCGAACTCTGAGAGCTGCGAAATCCTTCAACACAACTACGTGTAGCATCAATCGAAGAGGAGCAGCTGCAACACCTTCAATTAGAGCAAGAGCTTCACTTGTTGCTGCTACGCGAAGGAGCCCCAACAAATAGTCCCACATCATGTGGAACAAACTTCCAACAGGGCATAAATTGATTTTGTGCCTTGATCCTTTCGCCCAGTAACACAGGGGGTCGGGTCTCCCACGCATGTGCCTCCTCGCACTCTCACGCCTTGCCCGTGCACATGGCATGTGGGTCTGGCCACTATTTATGACTCGATTACCTACCTGTCAACCTGATTAACCCCGGGTCTGAGAGAGAATAAAAAGGAGAGATTTGTGAGAGGAGGGGGGAGGGTTTTGCTCTGCGTGCCTTAGGTGTGTGCTGAAGGAAGAGACCTTGACACTTAGCCTCTGTAAAGAGAAAGGCCTTGAGATTGTGAAGGCTTGAGAAAGCTGTGCTTGAAGAGAAGGCCTTGTGCTTGAAAGGCCTTAAGAAGGATTGGCACCCTTGTGTGCCTTTTGTGAAGCTCTGATATGTGAAGGTTAAGACGTCTGATTTGTTTCTGCTGGTATTGTTGGATTATTTAAGTACCTAAGTTATCTGATTGAGATACTGTTGGATTATTTGAATAATTTAAATATGAGATGCATGCTTAATTAGAGTGATCTATTTGGTAATCTAAATCACCACTTTTTTAGGTTTTCTCTATTCCTTTTATCTCTACGTTTTCTGAGATACATTGGATTACATTGAATATCAATTTGACAAGTTTCATTCATTACATATTTTTTATTGTGCTCAATTTATTGTGCTTATTTATTCTGAATTAAGATTAGTACGTGAATTCTATAATTGCTTCCTGCGAATGATCTCGAACTCCTTTCTGAATCTGAGTTTTATAAATTTAATTGTTTGTATGATTTTACCGATTATACTACAGCGCATATATTTTTTAATACTCGACGAAAGCATATCAACAATGTGTAGTTGTCACCGCCCACTTGTAGTAGCAGCAACCGTGGTGTGGGAGAGGATGTAGGGTTGATTGAAAGGGCTGGAGGTTGACCCAACGGGGATAGGTGGCAGCGACTGGGGAGGGTGACAATCGACGATGGAAACTGCTCACCGGTGGTGTGCTTGTCAAGGGTAAGGAATATCGAGGAGGGGAGGTGAGTGTTGGGTTTGAAGAGGAGAGGAATGGAGGCCAATGCTAAAAGAAATAATTGGGGAGGGAGGTTTTGTTATCTTCTTCCCTTATTACCTTTTTTTTTTCATTCTCTCATTTAGAACTCCTTAACCCTTTTTTTTTCGTTAAGACCATCATGATAAAAATTATTCCATTGTTATTGGGTTATTACGGGTGTATTTTAGATGCAAATGGCTATTATAAATTTAAACCCTCACCGTTTCCACGTACATTTGGTGCTTCCAGTTATAAAGATGCGTGGGTTTTTGATAATTGGGATCCCTTCAATGGGAGATGGAATTCCCTGAGGCCACTTGATCACTACCTTAGCCGCACTTAGGAGTTTCAGAGGATGGAAGAGACTTTGCAGGCCTTCAAACCATTCGTGGGTGTGGATGGTTGTGCATGGGTGGATGGCATATACACCCCAGGCAAAGCTTATCACCATTTGCTCAGTGTGGAGGATCATCTTACAGTGGCTCTTCTTGCTTCCATTCGGAAGATTAGGGTTCCCTTGAAAATCCAGATTTTTCTCTGGCTGACAAGACAAGATGGCCTCATTTCAGTCTCATTCAAGACACGCAAGATGGGATCCCCTCCCTTGACGTGCCCGCCATGTCAGTTTGCTGAGGATGATGTCAAGCACCTCTTTACTTCGTATCTAGTCACTGCGGAGGTTTGGTGTCGATGCTGTTCTACCCCTCTACTTACGTGAGATGGGCTATGGAGGTGTCTTTTTGATCAATGGCTATCGAGGACTACCATGGTAGCTGTCTTATGGGGCTTTGGTGCATCAAAAATGATGTATTATTTAATAATAGTTGTGGCCAGGTGAGTCGAATATATTTGTAAAGGGATCCTTACACCCATCAAACTGTAGCATTCTATTACTTGATTATTGAAAAATAAAATTTTTTTGATCCCTACAATCCCTTAACCTTCCTTCCTCTTTCCCAAAGGATATAATAGTGGATAATCCTCCACACCACCAATGCATAAAAGAATGAAGCCCACCTAGAAGCGAACGTGTTCCTCAAATGCATGCTCCTCAAGCATCAGAAGCCGCACATACAGAGATTGCAGAAGAGGAGGATCGCCACCGAGGAGCAGAGGGACGACGTGGGGCATGGGAAGTGCTAGTTTGAGTGGATGGCAAGCTGAGGTCTAGGGGGATGTACATCATTCTAGAGTAGGGATGATCATTGGGTTAGGTCTATCTGACCTAATCTGATTGGGTCGATTTAAATTCGAGTCCGAAATTAATGAGTCGAACTTAGGTTATAAATGTGACATATTTATTAAATGGGTTGGATCTTAGACAGAGGTGGCAAAGCCTATCTTAGCCCAATAATACATTTATGCGATCACCTTAAGGCTTAATATGTTTTCCCAATTACATTAATATATATATTATATGTGTATATACATTCATACTTATTATCAAAATATATAGTATACATGCATCATAAATTAAGTAATATATAAATATCCACTATTCTTATTATTTTTTAACCAACAAAATCTTAACTTTCATGCTTCCTACAATTGTAAGTTGTGCAATTCAATTCTACAATCTCATTTGAACTAGATATGAACTATTGACTTATTACCATAGAGAAAGTATGAACATCCAAATTTGAACTAAATATTAATACACAAGATAAGTACTTTCATTTTTTTTTGTAATGCTCCCTTAATTACATTTTGTTGACTTGTCATATGCTATATATATTAAATATTTAAGTTAAATATTTGCAATGTATGAAGTTGGATTATTTTGGTTAGATATATACCTACAATGATGTAAAAATCTTTTAATATACATAAAAGACAAATATAATAATACCATCATTTACATAACTTAAAAAAGATAATTATCGTTTATAAGTTATTTTTTCTTGTAAAAAATTATATTATTTTTATATTTTTAAAATAATTATTAATGTGAGTCATCACTTACGTATTATTTTACAGGTATAAATAAAATAAATAATTAGACCATAAATAAATGAATCAACCAGATCAGATTCAAACTTATTAATTTTTAGGTAGGATCGGGCTTGAGACAAAAAAAATTATTTTAAATCAGACCTTAAACTACTTTTTTAGTCTATTTATTAAATGAACTTAGGTCGAACCAAGTCTAACTTGTAAGAACTCAACCTAATGCACATCCCTATCCGAGAATAGGAAGAAGTAAGTTGAATTCCCCAAATTTATTTGTATGATTATTGAAGGGCATTTATACATGGTTACAGCACTTGCAAGCTATAATGTTTGACACTGAAGCATTGATGCTATTTACATCATGGGTATTATATTGTTGTTATAGCATATGCACACTTGAGTTACTCATCATATCATTTTTTGGAACAAAACTTGACTATCATATTATCCGTAACATACGATGTCAATAATGTAAAAGCACATGTTCCATGCAATATCGATGCTTTATCATATGAGGTTACATTCTAGTGATTTAAATGTCAAAATAACAATTTTTGAAGATGTTATGTCAATATACTTAGGTAGTCAAAATGTAAATATTTCGCTAACATACCAACAAAATCGTTGACATGCCACTAGTAAGCTTGACATATCGATAGCATATTACTACTCATATTGTTGATGCTACTGCTGCTCTTGTTACAACTCTACTACTGCTGTTATATAAATTATGTATCAACATATTATATATGACATAAAAAATAAAATTTAAGATTTAAATAAAAATATTTATATTTTAAAATAATTATTTTTAAAATTCTAATTATTTTAACTAATTCCTTCATTTTTATTAACATACCTTCACCATAACGACAAAATATACATTTAAAAATTTATTAAAACGATATTAAAATAAACATCTCAAATCTTAGAATTAAAGCAATGACGTTTGAGCTCACGAAGACGACGCAAAAGTGTTAACACCCCGTACAAATTGGTAAGAAAACACATAGCTTTTGCGGAGAGGAACGATATGGAGGATTGATGGGTCAATATTTGTCTTACATGAAGGTAGTCCCTCGTCAAGTTTACTCAAATTAAGTCAAAAACCGTCAAAACTCTCACTTTTCTTTAACTTCTAACAGGCATCAAATACATAAATGGTAATGAAGTTACGAGGTCGACTAGTTGAAAGCAAAGCTAAAACAGGACATAGTACGTTACTAAAAGTTCATTCCATGATGATTGTGAGAATAAAGAAGACCATGGGGCAACTACAGATCACAGCCGTCAAGTAATGCAGTGAAGGGATAGACTCTAGCTATGGCATATGTTTTACCAAATTCAAAAAGTTCTTATCCTTCAACCCTGCTACGACAGGCCACGGCATACGTTTTTCGCTACCCCATTCAAAAAGAGTGGATTTGGAACGGCTGTGGCTTGGCTGGCACGCCATAACAAGAAAAATGCTACCCAATTTTAACATTTCACCGATTTGAGTATGTTAAGGTATTTCTTCACATTATTGTGATTGCTAATACCTGAATGAGAGGAACGCAAGGCTTCATACAGAAGAAGGCATTGGGATTCAGCAACAAGAACATTGGATCAGGAGAAAGTAACATTGAAACTCAATGGCTGATGAAGTGCGTCCTTATTGACTAAATTAATCAAACATAAGATTTGCATGTATATGGCCAGTCATTTTAGCATGAATTCTTCTAATAGGCTAGTGAGCAAGAAGAAAATGCTCTCCGTCAAGTACATTTGATGAACATTACGGTATGCAGGTGAGATTGGCACATATATGGCTAGTTGTTTTATCCTCAATTAAATGATACTTCATCAGGCTTCAAAATGATTTAGTTCTCTAAATATTTACTCAGGTCTCCCAAAACAGGCGCACTGGGATATTTTTGGGCTTGAGAAAAGGATTAACTACTGCTTGCAGACAGAATCACTTAACCAGCAATCAAAATATTCTTTGTAAGCTATCATCCAGAACGAATAAAACCTAGGCCCCAGAGAGCTCATTTCCCCCCTCTTGAGTGGAACGCTTCACGCCTCTCCCTCTCGAGTGACTGAAAGCCTACCTCCTCTGGGGCCTCGATCAGCCGGTGCCGGTCGATTGCCCCTACCCCCCCCCCCCCCCCCCCCCCCCCCCCCCCGCCTACACTCTAAAAAAAAAAAAGTAGATTTGCACGTATATACTTCTTGTAAGGGTGCACCAGAGTTGGCTTGGGAAATAGATGAGTAAAATACCTCGCTCATTCTAGCAGGCAGAAAAGAGAGATCAGTTAAAGTGTTAAGACCTCAGCGAAGAGGCTGATGTTTTAAAAACCTCCTGAGACTCTGAGAGACGTGTATTTGCTGACAGCTACATGAAACAAACCTTTGGAGTTAGACTATCAAGGTAAAAATTTTTAGGGACTAGGCAGAAAAGAGAGACAAGTGAAAGTGAGGGCTGTTTGTGTACAGGAATTAAAGGTTTATTTCCCCGTTTGACAATCTGAGTTTCAAAATTATTTTATTCCAAAATTAGGTGCTTAATTCCAGAAGAAAACAATTCCACCTTAGGAATTACTTTATTCATCATTTTTATCTCTTATAATTCCATGATGTGATACTTTTTCTCTCAAACATTCAATTTAATTCCGACTTTTCACCCAAAGCCAAAAAATGCTCAATTCCTCTTCTAATTTCATTTTTTTCTTATTCCTCTTCCAATCACTTTTTTCATTCCTCCACCTAAACAACTCCTTAGTATCCCATCACATGGTAGTGGACCATAGTCATTGCATGAAAATAAGTCCTTTGCTCCACTGATCTTCAACCCACACAGATCCCTACCACTGAAATTTCGCTAGCAAATAAAAGCTCTCATGTGGATCAAAGTGCCTTCCCACCATTGGAATGCTCGTGGTCTTGCCATGAATCTGCATATAGGATCTCTTGCACCCACCCTTGGTTTGCATGCGGCATTTACTCCAAGAGTTTCATTCATTCTCCAGCCTTCCTCAGCATGCCCGTGCCCATCCGTATCACCTCTTGCTACATTACTGCATCAACATTCCCTTAACCCCAAGAGCCGGTCATTCTGCCTTCAATTGAATTGTGTCTACTGGACTTGGAAGAGGCTGAATAATTCAATTGGAAGAGGCTGAATAATTCAAAGAATCCAGAACCTAACGAAGAAGAGTAGGGCTGAAGCTGAAGTTTCATTGGAGGATCTGTAGGAGCCCAGATGTAGGTACAAGTGCCTCCACTGTTCCATTCTGACAGGCAAGAGCAGCCTATTTAAGGTGGCTAATATATAGATTGATCTCTACAGTCCAGCAATGGTCACAGAGATTGTTGCTAGTTGTTGACAGCATAACTCAATGGTGAAGCTTAGATCTCTGTTGAATCATGTTTCATAGCACCTCGATTAAACTCCATTTTTCATAGTGGTAAAAAAGCCAACCAAAAACACACGACAATACTATACATTCAATAAGGCCCTACTGTAATATTTGACCTGCACCCTGAACTCAGTAGAGACACCTTGATACGTATCAGTGCTGCCGCTGGCGAGGTTCAAGATGCAGCTATGAAAGGAAAACGGGTTACTTTGCTAGGGTGAAAGTTGAAGTCGACACCAAGTCCACTTTGTTGAAATAAGTCAGTCCCAGTCTCCAAGTCATTGCAGGTACTGACTTGTCATCTAAACTAGCGGGAAGCTCAGAGTCTCAATTTTCCCCAAGTAGGGAGCCTCTCCACTGGATTTCCAGTGTCTTACTGCTCTCCGTTTGGGGGGTGAAAGTGCTCTCCTCTCCCTTCCACTGTTTGGTCCTTTCACATTCATGGTCTCCTGTTAGTTCTTCATGCCACTTCTATTAGCTTAAGGTGGTGTCCTCTCTTGTGGGGCATTCTCTATGAGTAAGCCAGAATTAGTTTGCCTTCCTGGTATTCCATATTTTTAGTCTTGTTTATGTTGTACTTGTGTTCACGCCATTGTGTTAACAGTCTCTCTAGTGAAGTTGGTCCTTGGTCTCTTCCATTGCATTCCCTAGCATTAACTTCCAGTTTGCGTTCCACAATTAATTTCAGCTGCCTATCAGCATTTTTACTCAGCTACCACGGAAGAGGGAGAAGACTTGGAATTATTGCAAGGCATTGAAAATCTTTTGAAGGAAGAAAAGCCCACCAAGCAGGCAATTCTATGCCTCCACTTTTGAAGGCAGTAATAGAAATATCAACGAAGGTTTGGGAGTTCAGCGAGCCACTCCTTATTCACGAGGTTGCAACTGACATTTGGATGGCAACTTTCAGCAGAAAGGAGGTGTGGGCTGTCATGAACAAATCATCATGGCACATACAGATGGAGATCTAATAATGCTTGCCAGAGGACAGCCAGCCAGAAACCAAGCCATCTGAGAATAACTTTGCCGCAGAAACTTTTAGGGTTCAGGTTTATGGACATTCCTATGGAATATTGATTGAGGACTACTATAATGTGCATTGGCAGAGTGCTTGAAGTGATGCACGATCTAGATTTAAACAGCAGCAGAGGAGGTCACTACATCTGTACCAAGATAGATATGGACCTCAAGCAGGAGTTCTAGATAGAGGTTAGTATAGCAGCAATCAATCATGCTTCGTTGACATTCTCAATTAAATATGAAAAGGCACCAAGATTTCTACTGCTGATTTACTTGTTATCAAAGACGGGATTGTCCAGAGATAAAGCCTACAGATAGTTTACTGCAGCAGGCTGGAAGATATAAAAACTTTGGAGGCACAAAAAAAGTTTCAGATTTGATTCGGTACAAATGTGGGCCACATTTAAGAGTGCCAAGAAATGAATTCCCATTAACACAAACAAATGTCCCTTGAAAAGTCCAAGATCAAGAAAGGTTGAACAGTCTGGTGGTAACCAGAGATGAAGAGTTGGTGTTGATAGGAGACACATCGGCAGACAGAAGTCTTATTATGGCAGTGGTCAACGGAGGTCTGCAATTTCAGGTCATGCCATACAGCTCACCATCCAAAACCAGCACCATTAAGGAAAAAGAATAAAAAACCCATGCCCCTCTTTCTTTTTTTTTTTTGAGAGGAAGCCCTGGCCCTCTTACACTGGTAACCATATCTAAAAATTTACCTACCCTATGCAATCCAAGTCTTACCACTTCCCCCCCAACCATCACAATCAGTCCCAGGAAGGCCTTCTTTTTGAAGAAGGTGAAGAAGTCTTGGAAAAAGAAGTTAAGAGAAAAGGCTGGGCGAACCTCAAGTAAAATGGCCCTGGCTGCAGTGGGAACTGAGGAGCAATCAGATATTCACCTGCTGAAAAAATCAAGAATGATGGATCCTAATCAAATTCTAGGTGATGATGTTGAGTGTGTAGCAGATAGCCTTGTGCAGCTCCCAAGGCACAAATGAGTAGCATTACATGGAACTTGACCAATCTACCCAAAGCCGCCTCAACCTTTTGCTTCATCTTTGAAACACATCTGAGGAAGGTGTTGCAAAAAAATTGTTAAAAGAGCAAGGGGCAACAATTATGTCACTCTGGCTGAGATTGGCAGATCAGGAGGCATTTGTCTGCTCTGTGAAGACTCTATGAAGGTAGAATTTATCTATTCAGACAAACATCATACATAAATGGGTGTTTTTTTTCTCTGGGTAATGATTTTAGCACCTCACGTGAGTATATGGCATGCCAAAAAAGAGTAAGGAGATGCATTTTTCTAGATGTAGGACCAAGATAGCAGAGCCTATTCCCTCTCAGAAAAAAAGATGACATAGCCCATTGCAACACAGTTTTGGTATATAGGTGGTTTTTTTTGGTGGTGGTGGGGTGTGTGTGTGTGTGTGGAAGTGGAAGGGGATTTTCAATGCCATATTGGAAGACAGATAAAAAATTCCAAGCAGGGAATTCAATTACCTCCTAGCATTCATTACCAATTTCGGCCTTGTGGATAACTCCATGCCATCCTAGCACCACTGCTCTGGGGGGACTTTGTGTTGCACGCCTATCTTCTTCCAAGAAAAGGTTTCCATTTATATATGTGAACCCAAGTGGAGAATCACTCTTCTCTACACTACTCCATCTTTTTTTATCCTTTGTCCTGATAAAGTATGAGATATGAAGATCCAATATCAGTAGGCATAAATCATCATTGTCGCATGTATCTTCCAGTTGAGCCAAGTTGCTACCTACCCCACTTTTTTTTTTATAGTAGAAAAGAATCCCTTACCTCCACTTTCCAAAATGATGACTATTCATCCTAGGATGCTGTAGGTACTACAGATCCTCTGACCCCAAATCAAGACTTTCCGAGGTCTCAGCAGTCATGCCTACTTAGGTTGTGATGTGCCTCGAGATGGTTGTGTCCCCAACATGTAAATGGAAGAATGGGCGACTGCGAAGCTCCACATTAAGAAGAGACTTGATAGAGTCTTTGCTTCCACTGACTGGAGGTTAGAGCATCCATATGCAACAGTCCATCTCCCAGCAATCGGTAGGATTACAGTTTCATCCTTTTAAAGTTTAATAGCCAAGAAGGGTGAGGAGAATGAATCACAAAACAAAATAAAATAAAACAAAACAAAGGAGGTTTGAAGCATTATGGAGCGAGCAGCAGGTATTTGAGAGTGTTGTGGAAGAAGCATGGGAGGGTACAAGTCAGCTAGGATATGTTCAAGGAAAAGAAAAATTTGTTGCTGACTCCCTGGTGCATTGAGACATTGGAGCAAAAACGTTGTGGGGTACTGGCGGAAAAAAAAAGGTGGATATAGAGTAGGAGTTAACCCAAATTCAATCGAGCTCAGTAACCGAGGAAGGTCTGGAAAGGGAAAAGGAACTGAGGAAAGAGCACTAGAAAAATTCTTAGAGATGAAGAATTATATTGGTTTCAGCATTCTAGACATATGAAACGAAGGGAAAAAATAAAATCAAATAAATGGCCTTGCCAAATGGAGTGGAAACAAGGGAAGATTGGGAACTGTTCGCAAACTATTTCATCAGTTATATTCCATAGAAACCATCTCCAGGGGCCCTCCTTGCTTTTTTCTTGAGCAAGGTCAAATTCAGGAAGCTGATTGGACTGCCACCTGGGTAAACTCTAACTGCTTGGGCAGAAACTAAAATTTTCTATTTCACATGGCACCTCACAAGAGCCCTGATACCTATGGACTTACAACCCTGTTCTTGCAGAAATGTTTGCCGATTGTGAGCGTGGATGTTGTGACTCTGTTCAAAATTATTTCACCTCAAGCATTATTCTCAGGGAGACCAGCATAATTTTCATTATTATGGTTACTAAGAATGTCTCCCTAGTAGGACCAAAAGAATACCAACCATTCAACCATATGAACACTTTATTCCCAAGCTTATTGCTAGAAGAGTGGACTATACTTAGTAAAGTCATTTCTCCAAACCAATCTGGATTCTTATATTGGATGCCAATCTCAGAAGATGTGATTGTAGCAAGAGAATATTTCTACTTCATTATATCATGCATCAGCAATCAAACGTGACATAGAGAAGGCTTTCAATGATTCAAGTGGACCTAACATTGTGTTAATCAGTTGCATTTTATCCCCTCAGAAAACCAGAAAGATGTGGGTTAGGTTTACCTCTTTTTAGTGGAATCTACAGGTAAGTATATCCACTGGCTTTATGGGGAATTACAAGAAAACGAATAAAAACTTCAACAGTAGAGAAAAGCTCTGTCTAGTATTGATATGCACAAAGAACTGAGAGTAAGACATCAAATTCTGACCTCTGAATGTTGTATCAATGCATCCTTCCTTAATAACAACTAGACATTGGATGCCTCCATTCTGCCTAAAAGCCTGAAATCTTCCCATAACAGCAAACCCAGCCCACGATTTTCGGGTTGAGATTTTTCCAACCCAACCCATAAAAATCAAGTCGGATTGGGTTGGGTTGAGTATGTTGTTGACTAGTCAAAAGACCCAAAACTTATATTTATCTCCTACGTATATTCTACGTCTTTTATACATAATAACAAAATATTTTAAACTCATGTGCAACTTCTATCTTCTAAAAAAAGTGAATAAAATAAGTTAAAAAAATCAAACCGTTGATGAAATTTGGGATAGGGGTGGGGAATTTCGAATTTGGGACATGAGAGAAGTGGGAGTAGGACAACATGCAGGGAATTCGAGATATTGCGCTTAGGCGTGGATGGGTTTTGGTGGCTAATTGGGTTTTAATTAGGGAAGATTTAAATTTGGCTCCCTTATATATATATATATATATATATATCGGGTTGCAGTTGGGTTAGTTAAATCTCAAACTCAACCCATTTTTTATTGGGTTGGAAAAATGTCAACCCAACCCAACTCATTCAGGTTGGGTTCGGCTTGAATCCAACCCGTGTACACCCTTAGCAAAAAGCATCCCAAAGTTCAATAATGAATCCATCCTTATCTCTTTTAGAGAATAAGTTACTGGAACATTGGCCAGGATTTCCAGCTTATCTCCTATTTCCCCTATGCTCAAGATCAAGTTCCATCCTCCAATCTACTCCTTTCTCCATGTACCCTTTTTAAATAGTAACAAGACTCCACCCAGGGTTTCCACTATAGGTGCTAATTATTTCTTGTTTTTTACAAGTACCGGGGAATTAAAAAATACTTGAAACACACAGTCAACAAGCATGTTTGTGGGTAGGGGGCAGCGACAACTGACAAGTTCAGAACTTGGATTCTAGAGTTATTGGCATCAGAACATAACTAGCAACAAGGTTTTAAATGTCTATATCGAGCCATGTCAGTGACAGTGCAATGGTATTGGTGCAAAATGGTTGAAAATGCCTCAAATATTATAAAATTATTATTTTAACATTTACTTAATGCATTGAGAAAAATAACTACGCTCCCTACCCTCTCTGATCAGAAGAAAAAAAAAATCCACAAAATTCTGGATGAGGTACAAAGCAATCAAATACCAATCTCAACCTTGCATCCTTACCACGGATGAGTTCTTAAAAGAAACTTGCACCATGGGGACCATTATGGCTGGACCAAGTTGGCTTTAATCATAGTCATAGTTCTCAAACAAATAACATGCTAAATCCAAACCGGAGGTGCCAAGTCAAATTGAAGGGCCTCGGACCAATTCCTGATCACCCGGATTTACCTTTGTGTACCATCCCACTACGTACCGACGTTCACACACACATTACTCCGTATGATTAGAATTAGCCCAAAAAATCAAATGTCTACGGGGAAATCTCCTCCAGTGTATTACAGAGCAACAGAATGTAATGTCAAACTAAAATCTATGCCAGTCTTTTTTTCTCATTGATATATAAATCACGCGAATTCCACATACAGCATTCTACCAAAATTAAGCAAAGAAGATTTTACCCTGATGGATCAGAGCTCGTCCTCCATGCGGAGGTACTCCCCAATGTCGGCCTGGTGGAGCACGATGATCCCGTTGGGGTCCATCTTCCTGCAGTCCTGCGTGGACTTGGCGGCCACGCCGAACCCTAAAGTGAGGAACAAGTGAATTGTTGTGAGGAATAAACTAAATTCCAGCAAACGCGGAGATAAACGAAGCGATTCCGTGTAAACGAAAACACCGCGTTACCTAAGGGGACGTCGGACATGGAGAGGACGACGACGCCGTCGCCCGCGGCGGCGCCGTCGGTGATCCTGCCGAGGCCGCTCTTGAGGACGTGGTTGCCGTAGAGGAAGGACATCTCCGCGGTGGGCTTGAGCCAGACCTTGCGGCGGGCGTGGGCGGCGAGGAGGTCGAGGCTCTGGACGGTGAGACGGAAGGCGCCGGACTTGGTGAACCGGCCGATGCACGTGCCGACCGAGACAAGACGGTCGCGGGAGACGCTGGTGGCCCGGCGGACCAGGGGCTCGGAGGCGTAGAAGACGCGGTTCTTGTGGAGGCGGAAGCAGTAGCGAGGAGGGGTGGAGGACGAGGCGGGGGGACCTTCGAGGGCGGGGCGTTCGACGATGTGCTTGAGGTTGGTGCCCGTGAACTTAAATAGCTTCTCGAACACGATTGTCGTCTCCTTCTCGTCCAACGGCCTCATCTCGATTCGCAGAAGGAATAGCAGGCAACTTCCCCACAGCGGAGGAGGGCGAGAGCGTGGGCCGCGTGAGGAGGAGGGGGGGGCAGGCGGCGGCGTCGGGTTTAGGGTTTTGGTAGAGGGAGTGTGGCGGCGTCGAGGGCTTACAAGGGAGAAACGAACCGCGGGCGTCGCCAGCGTTTTCTATTTATTTATTTATTTATTTTGAACAATGTTTTCTTTTTTTAAATAAATATTTCATTATAGGAGAAATTTACCATATAAAGAGATATGTTCCAAATGAGAAGGGAAAAGATAAAAATCTTAGTACGAAGAGGGAAATATATCCAGTGAAAATGAAAGAATACAAAATAAAAAACAAGGTCAAGAAAAAAAAAGAGAGAAAAAGAAAGTACTCCTAAATCGAGAATCGGATGAATGTTCAAAGGAAAACGATTCTACGTTCGTAGAACGACTAAGTACCAGCGAGATAAAATCTTGAAAATTACGCTAACGAGTGACCGAATAAATCGACTCTTGTACATTTGGGGTCACATGTGATCCCCAATAAAGCTTAAATTACACTAAAAATAAAGACAAAGAAAGGAACAACACCATCCACAATCGAACAAGCCAGCCACAGCATCAACGACCTGCATGCAAAAACGAGACCAAGCAACAGAATACAACGACACCAGACCACAGCGGCACGCCACTGCCATCCAATCCTCCGCCACCGCATGCCAGCGCTCGTGCCGCAGCGCACCGCCGCACGTATGCTGACACACATACAGCCTCGCACACTTCGACCACCGCCCTCCATCGCGCTTGCTGCCGCATTGAAGGACTGACCTCCACGAACATCGGAGAGCCAACAGAGCTCGGTCGGAGGATGTTAAGACCCGTGCTGTTTGAGTCTTTTAAAACGTCTGAAATGTGGGTCAGATGTCTGGTCAGATGTCCGGATACCTTCCCAGATGTTTGGAAATCGAAAATTTTGAGTACGAGCTTGCGTCTGCATGCGTGCTACGCACAAACAGTACACTCCTCTCGTTTTCCTTCTTCTCTCTCCTTCCGCCCCGACGAAACCTTAAACCCACACCCTTATATAAAGCCCCCCTCCTCTCCCTCGTTCCACCCAACTTCCTAGCCACCTTCCTCCTTCCCTCCAGCGAGAGCAGCAAAGCGAGGAGAGCGTGGGAGTGGCGTGAGAAGGAGAGGAGGAGCAGCGTGAGAGGGAGAGGAGTTTAGCTTGCGAGCTCGCGTGGGAGCTCATCGATAAGCTCACGGCCGAAGCGACGCGTGCACAAGGAGGAGGAGTGCGTCGGGGAGGTCCTCCCCAACATTGCTGCAGCCGGAGCAGCAGGCGAGGGGGCGGAAGTAGGTTCTGGTTCTAGGTTTTTCCCATAATCAAACATCTGGAGCGATGTCCAAACGATGTAGTTGACGTCTAGAGTTGACTCTAGACGACTGAGGAGTAGACTTCGGGAAGGTACGTCTTCTTTGCGGATACGACCATGCAAGTCGCTCCGTCGAGGCACTGTTGCATGCCTTTTTGAGGAGATTTGGTGGATTTCGCGCAGGAGTGGCTTCAGGAAGGCATGGGACACGCCCTCCCATGCACTTCAGATGTCTGGGCGAGGCACCAGACGACGAGAAGCGCTTCCAGACGTCCGGAGAGGTGGTCGAACATCTGGAACTGGGTCCAGACAGTCTAGAAGAGTTCCTGGACGTCTTAGGATTGACGCAGGACTTGAGATATGGTACTGAACACTTTTAAGACGTCTGGAAGTTGTTCCAGATGTCTGATTTGAGTTAGAAACACTATTTTTGACCCGTTTAAGGTTAGTTTGAGGTTTGTTTTCCGCAAATAAGATACCAATGTTTTCCGTATGAATTCCTCTACTTGTTAGAAGACTTTCTATACTATTTTGAGTACTCTCTTGTGATTGATCCTCGTTAGAGGACCTCGTTCTGTTGCGGGTTCGGGGCTTGCTGAGGCATGTGGACCTGTCGTTCAAGCCCCCACTACTCGTAGGTTTACTGGTAGAGTGGTTTCCCCTAATTTAAATACAAACCTGAATGCATATGTGGAATAAATGATTAGATCCTAGGGTATGGCATGAATCCTAGGACTAGAAATACTGGAATGTCTGTATTGAATGAATGGATTGCAGTCTTGAATGAGTAAATAGAATGATAACAATTGGCTGTGAATGAATAACAGTTGCCTGCGAAATATGTAGTACTTGTGCTAAATAATTGTTGTATGTAACTTTCTTATCGCACACGTGAAATGACAAAATATGAGCTGCATGTATATAAGTTGGAAATGGAAAGGTGAATGTTGGAAACACGAGCTACTTGTGAATACCCTGAATATGGAAATGTGAACAATAGAATTACAAGTTGCATATGTATAACCTAAGAATGGAAATAGAGATGATGAAACTTGGTATGGCTTGGCCTGAGAAATATTAGCATGAACCCTATGAGGAATTAGGAGTAGAGCTCCTGGAAATAAATGGAATGGAATTGGGAATGTGAGTGGGGAAGTGAGCTGACCCTTGAGTACGGATTACCAAGGAGAGTGACTGTCCCCCTGTTTAGTGCAGAGTGGAGCTAGCCGCCCTTGGGTTGGGACTCGGGGTTAGGATTGGCCACTCTGTATCGACTTCTTGGCCCTCGCATATATAGTATCGGGGAGAGCTACTAATGTAGGGAGAAAGCTAGCCACTTCACGGGACCCGGGGTTTAGCTAGCCGCTCTACAACGACTTGTTAGGCCCATTGGGCAAACTAGGGTAGTCAGGCGAGGGTGTGCGGACTGTAGAGGGGAAAGACCCCTTTTTGGTTCTTAGGGGCTAGACTCCTGTTACTAAGAGGGCTGGGCCCTTACTGGTTCTGTGCTATGCTTTGGGCGCACCCGCTAACGGAAATAACTGATCGCATGCTAGTGCAAGGTAGCTACCAGTGCACTTATCACACGTGCCGTAGTCACCGTTACGTCTATCCGTGACTTTGGGGTGGTTGACAGGGTGTAGGATCACCACTGGGGACTCTCTCGGCCAGGAGAGCACCATGTGTGCCTTCTACTCTTCGGAAAAGACTACAATCAAAATTGTTCCCACGAGGAACATGCGAGATCAAGAAAGAGACCCGATAAATAAACTAAATGGTGAAAAAGAATAAGTAGTTAAAGAAAGTAATTGAAAAACAATAGTTACCTGTCCACATTTACTGTTTAGTTAGTTGGTTGCCACTCTACTAAGCATTCGCTGACTTCGTGTACTCATAACCCTTTTTAAGTCCATGTGTTGAATAGCCAGAGCCTACGGCTGCAGAGGGTGCTGGGCCCAGTAGTACCTAGTAGTCGTAGCCTCTTGTTGTGCTTCTTTTTGTTGTAGTGAGTAGACTCTTGTATCTTTATATTTTGTACTCTTTTATTCTGCACTTTATATTCTTGTACCTGGTTATTTTCTACTGTTGTGGTGGTGTGTACTGTAATAGTTTACTTCTTTACTGTTGTACTTTTGTTACTATTAGTTGCTTAGTATAGTGAATGTGGTTTACTTTCCAACTTTTTGGTTACTTTTTCGTTGGACCACTGGGTCTTAAGATCAGTCGAGTTGGTCCGATCTCGTGTCCTTTAGGGATTCGGGAATCGGGTCGTAACAGAGGAGCACCATCTGCAACGGCAAGCCACAATAGAAGAGCCTCGCAGCACGAGACGATCGCCGTCGCCACCAGCCACAGCGTTGGCCTCCGTCACGCCCTCGCCGACTGCAGCGACCACGAACAGCTATGCATGTCGATCTCAAGGAAGATGGAGCATTCCAGAGGAAGGGGAAGGAGATTCGGATGGTTGGGGGGGGGGGGGGGGGGCTCCATCGACCCCGACCGATCGAACAAGGTCCCGTACTATAGCTCTGTTCGGCACTCGAGAGATAAGGAAATTATGATAGAGACGAGGAAATAAATTTTAATGCTGCTCTCCTCTTTACTGATCTCCGACACATATAGGTTCCATGCTACGTTTCCTACTGATTGCACATAATCGAATATTGATGCAGCAAATCACACACACCCAAACAAAGATTACAAAATCAAGCAGTCTCCCTGATTCATGCAACGACCCACATGAGTAGGGGAAGCCACAAACGCAGGGACCTACTGAGGAATCTTCTACCTTCACGCAATGCTCAGAGAACATGGCGCCTGTGACGAGGCGTGTATTAGTTTAATACATGAGGTTAGGATGAGTGCACCACATGCCGGCTCCGTGCGGCCTCGCATTTCTTTTGCATCATAAAAATCACACACAGGTAGTAAGTTGTTTCCAAAAAGAGCATTAGGGACTTTATTATTTCCAACGGTAGTCCAAGCATCGAGAGGATGACGAGGGGAGACGTTGGCGGCAAACTTTTTTGAGTAACAGGGTAATATCCTTACTTAAAGCTAAACCAACCATAACAAAGGGTTCCTTTACAAATTCCAACCATAACGGTGACAAATGTCGTTCATAAAGTAGACAAATTTCTAATAATATCTGCCGCTACAATTGAAAGGGGGGAGGGGGCTTGATGATGAACCCAAACATTTCTCTCCATCCATATATGATAAATGGTAGCAGAGAACGATGTGGAGAATGATCTTGAGTTAATATTAGTACTTTTTTTGTAGCCTCCCAAGTTAATAGCAGGGAAAGATCAATGCCATAGGAGTTGTGAGCCAAACGTGGGCCAAGTAATTACAATGGAAAGAAGAGATGTTGTATGTATCAATGACGGAGGGGCAAACTTGTTCCTAAATGAGGTGTCAAACCGTTGATGCAAATAGACAATCAAAGAAGAGATGGGTTGCACTCTCCTCCACATTCTTGCAAAGGGTACAATGGTTTTATTGTTCCTAGACTCGATGAACTACATGCTATGCCCCCATGCAAACTCTACATCTTCACATCGGGGACTCCATTCTTGCAAAGGTGCCATGTCATCGAGGATAAAGGACAATCCAATAAGAGATGGATTCAGTCACCAAACCAACAAGATTGTTTCCTTTGGCATTGTGCAAGGGGTCCATTCTTCTATGAAGGGGTTTAGAAATTGTTTGGATGCAACCAAGTAGTTATATATTTTGGGATAAAATATGGCTTTTGGCTCGAGGTTCTTTGAAAAGTTGTGATTGAAAAAGATTTTATTTTAAAATATAATTATATAATTAAGAAGTTGCGGTATGATGTAAGAGGTGCAAATTATTTTAACAAGCGGAAAGTTACAAAAGTTGTGATTCACATCTTTCTAAGCACCCAAATGATATATTTGAACATGATGGGTAGGAAAATCATAGGAGACTTTTATTTGTTTGATAAGGCTTGAATGGATCTAAATTTGGTTAAGAAGGTTACATAATCTTGACTTAATTAATTAAGCGATGCAAGTTTCATTAGGGATATAAACAAGTTAAATTTAATTCAAGTTTAGTTAAACCCTATAGTCATATATATATTTACGGAATTTATATTTATATCCTATTTATTTATTCATCAAGTAGTAAAATTCAAAGCAATACACATATCTATACTCATTTATTCATTAAGTATTTATTTATAAATAAATTAAAAAATCAAATCATACAGATAATAAAATCAAATAAAAAAAATCAATGATATATTAGTTTACAATGAAATTCAAATAATGTATCATCATATCATTAATAATATATATATATACACGCGCGTGCGCGATGTTTTTACTAATAAACTAAAACAACACGTCGTATCATACAAAAAGTTTAGAATATACATGAAATATAAATTTGGATAGGTGTGAACCCAAAATTACACCCGCATCGATCATGTGATTTTGATAAAAGTTGAATGTGAATTTAAATTCAAATGGGTTGAATTTTACTCATTTTTTTGAGTCGTATGTATAGAGTCAGGTCCAAAGCAAGTTGATTAAAACGTTCATACTTAGGCCTAATTCAACTCGTTTAGATTAACCGGAGAAAGATTGGATTCAAGTGGTATAATTGGGTTGAGTTTGGATTTTGACGGATCTAGGTTTGATTGACAACTCTAGGAGAGAGGGTCAAGAAAAAAGTGCGGCTTAGCACGTGAGCGTAAGGGTATCCAAAACTTAGTTCGATTTTTACACTTTTTGTTTGTTCAAATAGAGATTGCTTTTTGGTTTTCTGGAAAACTGAACAGTAGCCGAACCGGTTCTCTCTGAAAATTGAATTTCCTGATTCAATTAAGGGTGAAACCAGTTTGAAGAACGTTTGAATACTTTTATCATAAAATAGTCTCTACGAAAAGAAAGTTTTTCTATATTTTCCCTTTTAAGATCTTGTAAGATAAATATCTAATAAAAGTGAGAATAAATTGGATATAAAGTAAAAACGTATCATCCTGACAATCTTGGAAATTAAAAAAACTATAATGCGTCAATTTTTAGTAGTTGCCGATTAAAGTTTAGAATTTCCATTGCATGCCAGCCTAGAGAACAATCAAATTTAAATAAATTAAAATAAAATATGAATGATTATTTTTTTCTTTTATACACACGTATATATATGTGTGTGTAGAAAAAAGATCGTGCATTTGATCAGCAGGTAAGGACAACAATATCTTACATCACCCCCGAAACACGTACACATTAGTTCAATTAATTCGTGAAATCCAACTGGGTATTCTAAAACTTGAATTTCTTCATACGATTTGATTTTCTTCTCTAATTTATTCTTTTCACTTTTTATGATAAATACCTAAGTTGGCAATATCTGATATGGATGAGTGGATTATGTGGATGATATGGGTCTGTGGCCCAGGATGAAGCGAAATCACATATAACATCGACCACGACCTGGTTCATGAGAAAAAGGGGTCAAAAAGTTCAAGCCATTATCTCCAGGCCTAGTCACAGACTCACACGGGCTCGGTCAGGCTCCTCATTCCAGCCTATTCCCAGGCTATTGCGGGCGTGATCAGGTTCTCATGTCGCGAAAAAATATGCTCCCATTAGGTCCGCGATTGCTTTTGGCATCCATTTACTTCTTCTCTCTCCAATCACGATAAGACGACTTCTGATTACTCTATTTGTAGTTTTAACCCCAGCAAGTCCCAATTTTTACCCGTGCAATAGCTTAACATTTCTCCCAAGGGAAAATATTTTATTTTTAAAATTAAATATTTCATCGAGGAGACATAGCGCCACCACATGAGGAGTGAGCTCTAAAATCAAACACCAAGAAATAAAATAACAAAAAGAAGAAAATAGAAAAAAAAGCGTACGACATATCATTTTCGATGTAAGCAAATTTTACATTACGCACTGAGTACGACAAAGTGTCATGGACGAATCGTGCTAACAGGTGATAAGAGTTTTGATCAAAATTGACCATCCACTCAGTCGTGATGAGTTCGACTTCAATGTGACTTCAACATCAAAAATGACATCGATCGACGAGGAGGTCGAAAGGAGATAAAGAATCGACGTCTTGTGAAAGCTTTCCTCCAACGTGAGGTTGTGAGATGATGAACCTCGAACACGACCTGATGCCAGAGTGTCACCACTGTTGCACTCAACGCCCATCGCTACCAGGATGTCACAGCAAGTTCCAGAGTTGCCGTGACCATCGCCCCACAGCTAAAGTTGAGCGGAGATGAAGGAAGCGTACCACGAAGGAAGCCACCGCAACGTAAAGACCTTAAATCAAAAGGAAGGGAAGGAGATGCAGTAAATTGCAAGAGAAGGGTATCCCGACCGACTTGATGGTCGATTAGAGCCCCAAATGCACGTCTCTATGCTTGAGTGCCCATCACAAAGGCAAAAAAGAGGCTCCTTACAAGTAATTTGTCAGGTTCCTATTTTGTACCGTTCCCAAATATTCAAGGGCCCATGATGTTGAGTTGGTGAGTGAGACATGGAGTAGCTTTTTCTCAATGAAAAATGAGAAATGCATATCTTTTTGGGTGACATTTTCCACGTTCGCCGATTCCCAAGGCCATGAAAATATGTTTTCATTGATTTCCCATGCAACGTGCAGATATTTTTTCAAATTTTAAAAATTTGATGTGTGTTGCGTCCCTATGTCAATGTCGTCGCACACAGCACATCGATGTGCATGTTGACGACGCTCTGGTTGGCCTCGTCGTTGTCGACAAACGTTCGTATCCCACCGGGGTCCTCTAGGCACTATTTCTTGTAGGTCCTCATGGGTTTGGACTTCCTGGTTATGGCATTACCGTACAACCACGGATAATCTGAAAAAGAAAAATGAAAAACGAATGTGGATACTTCAAGAGAACTTCATTCTCTTTTCAATATTGCCTCATCGCACTTATAATTCTATGCAATAACTTAATTTACAATTTGTTTCGACATATATATACTTGTCCGCTTGATATGTATGCTTTCCTATGCTATGCGACCCACATCACTGCTGCCGTGGTCGTGTGTGCTCCTCTGCGAGCACTATTTCTTGTGTGTTGCCACGGCACTATCCTGGGGAGGGCCAAGGAGGAGAGTGCCGTGCTGAAGGAGCCCCTCTTCATGCGGGTCATGTTCCGGTATGGACAATTTGAGAATGTACACCAAGTGCTCGATTAAATGCCTCACGATGGCTACACCCCCACCTTTAGGTCCTACAACCTCAACATACTTGTCGACACAGGTTGTGCACGGGTCTCCTACCCACATTGAGACAATTAACCCTATTCATGTCTCACCATCTCCACAAGCTACTAAGCCAACCACATTACACGCAACCTCCTGCCCACATTGCCAACATCAATCACTCACCGCAATATCCAAGCTTAACAACTTAGTTTACTCCATTCATGTTTATTATATGCTCGTAAAAGCACTATAAATGTAGCTTAAATTTCCAAGTATTATTTAATATTGCACTAAAACAAACATTATGTTGCATGTAGGAACATGTTTGGGCATCTATATTTATGTTTCCAATGGGAACATATTTCAGTTCCATCAAGGCTGATCATAAGGGGGAAAACATCGCAAGGGTGTTAGGATCAATGTGTATACTCGAGAGAGATCTACCATGTGGCTTTAGCACAATGGAGGTTCAAGGAGTTTCATACCATCATACATGAGGTGTGGACTCATATCTATTTGATATGAATTGAGGGAGAATTTTGAAGTTCCCATACACATGAAAAAGCAGATCAAGAAGTGATAGTTTTTAGGATGAAGCATGAACGAGCAAGAGTATTGGCTATTTTTGGCACTTGTGAATGTAAACACTGAAATATTTTTCAAAGGATTGAGACCTTATGTGAACAATGATGTGCCTTATCTTTTGTACCTAGCAACATTTTTGTAGAAACATTTTGAATGGCCTACAATCTCCTTTTTGGCATTTATCAAATACGGATGATTAGTGATCTCAAAGATTATTCATTCATTTGTAAATTAAAAAAAAGCAAGAGAGGTAGTCACTTTTATTAAAAATTTAATATCCATTCTCCATCATTGTCCTTGAAAATAAATAGATAACTGACTGCCCTTTCCAACTCGGCATGTTTTCTCTTCTCCTCTGCCCAATTTCTCACCCCCTATCTTCCATCTGAATTGACTCAAGTCTAAAAGTTCAGGAAATTATAGCACATTCAAGTTCTGCAAGGACATTCGCAGCTTTGTTGATTTACTGTTACCGAAGTTGGATTGATCCCTGACCAATGTCTTCATTTGTGCTTATCTGCTCCACCCATGCTTCCATTTGGTTTCATGGAATTATGCCCCCATGTTGTACGTGATTACTTAGTATAGATACGCAGGTTGAAAATAAGTAAAGCATTCCATGCTAATTTGAGAAAAATATGGATTGATATGATCTAACCATCCATATATATATATATATAAACATAAATGAAATATTATGTTCATATCGTACTATTCGTTCAAAGCACACATGCTCTAAAGAGCACACATTCATTGAGTACATATAAGTGAAATAAAATTAATTTTTTCATCCAAAAAAATCACAAAATCACGATATGAAACTCCAGATTACGAACATTGTCCAACAACTTGTAGTACATAACCAAAAAAAGATCGGATAGCATCAGATCCGATATATATTTTTGCATATTTTGTCTGCAGCAAAGTGGGCAGGTACTCACATACAACCTGTTGAAAACAAAGATTAGATGCGTGTAGTTTCGTGACGTCCTGTTGAAAACAATCACATGAACAAGTTCATGAAAGACAGTACCTGCAGCATGCAACGCATACAACCTACATATAAACTAGTTTTGATTAACATATGCTGGAAGTGTATTTGGAATATGACAAAGGAGTGTAAACTCCTTGGATGCTCCTTGAGCTTCCAGGGTGTGCCGAGAGATGCCCCGTGAGTGTTTTGTACGGAGAAGGGAATCGTAAACGCAAAAGCTAGCAGAGGAGGTTGATGCCCACTCCCACTCAACGAAAAGAATGAATACAAGGCACACATCATACCATAGGAAGAGTTTATCTTCTCCTTGAGATGGTCCCTCCCTTCCTCCTGCGAGATCCACATGCTTTTTAGGCTCCACCACCCCTTTGCACCCTTTGAGCCTTCGAGGACTACCGCCAAGTTGTCAAGTCCTGTGTCGACGTTGACACTCGCTACGACGTCGACGACAACGAGCTCATGTGCTTCTGTACCACCCCCTTCTCCTCCAGTTTGGAGAGGAAGGCCACCTCCTCTGTCGGGATATGGATGTTTGCCGGCAGCAGCGAGGCCCAACGGAGCGTCGTCGATGTGCATCTCGATGTGCTCCGTCGATTATGCAGTACATACACGCATATGCAGTACATACGTGCGTGTGCTTCATCGTTGTGTGCTTGCATGTGCTTTCGGTGCTACCTCGGTCGGGTGCTTGCAGTTGAGAGCACATAGCTCATGCGTCGCAAAGCCATCAAGTCCCACACCGGCGCAGACACCTACTGCACCGCCGACGGCAACGAGCTCATGTGCTTCTGCGTTGCCCCCTCCTCCTCCTGGCAGGAGACGAAGGCCACCTCCTCCTTTGGGATACTACATGTGCTTCATCTTGCTATAAGGGGGAGCACTGCACGGCACACGATGCACCCAAGCACTCGGCCAACTTTTATGCTTTGTGCTCTGTTGATGTCCTATACTTTGTGATCTGTCGAACCTTAGCACAAGACACACCAATCACCCGACACATCACTCACCTCCGTAGCTATGTGCATAGACAAACCTTAAAATAGATCTCCTAGGCCATGTAAAATGACGTCCACTCGATCTTACATATACTATTACTCTTTTTCTTTTTTATGTTGTGTGGGTAACGCTGAAGCACGATTTCCTTGTTAGGCCACAAAGCAATACGGAAGAAAAAGAAGATGGGAGGGCCTGAATCATGGCTGACATGAAGACATGATCCACTAGAGGACCACCCTACCCAATGGCCACCCCAAGTCCGCCATTCCAATGGTCACTCCCGACCTCCGCTAGTGGGCGCCTCTGGCTCCCTATTGCCTGGTTGACTTCTTACCATTCCACTTGATGTCTTCCCCTCCCTTTCTTTGTTTGCCCAAACAAATCGTCGCATTTCCACAGACAACAAAAGCCCTTGCATTTATTTGCCCAAAAAATTCTACACCATATTTGCAATGCAAATTAGAGACGACCCATCATCGTAAATAACATTTCTACTGGACATATATATGATATCCTTTCCAAGATAACGAAAGCGTGCACGACAAGTGTACCGGCCATTTATAACCACCATAAACTTGCAGAAAGGACCAACTATAGTTTAACCCTAATCCTAGAGAAGACGACCCTGTTTAGGGTTCCACAACATCTTCAATGCCAGTATTCCTGGACGACTCGTCGCTTGCCACCCTCTTTTGCATCCCCATCCTCGAGTACCTCCTGGCCACGACAGCGTAGACGAATAGATTGACCGTGTTGATCACTGCAAGCAACCAGTAGTAGTAGTCCAACTTGCTTCTGTTAAGATCCTTGGCGAACCAGCTCCTTCCCATCGCCCCAGTCACATGGTCGACCACCGTGATCAGTAGGCTGCTAAGGAAGTTTGACACCCCGATCACGCTGAGGTACAGGGCGATCCCGATGCTCCTCATCCCCTCGGGCACCTGTTCGTAGAAGTACTCCTGCAACCCTACAAGCGCGAAGCCATCTCCTATCCCCAATACCATGAATTGAGGTGCAAGCCAGAAGACGCTCATGACGATCAGCTCCTCCTCCACGCCTTCCCGTCTCCGCTTCTCTACCACGGCGGCGATCACCATGGCAATGCTTGAGAAGACCATGCCGATGCCGATGCGTTGGAGGATGCTGATGCCACGCTCGTTGCCGGTGGTGCGGCGGAGGAAGGGGACGAGGAGCTTGTCGTAGATGGTCACGGAGATGATCATGCCGAAAGCGGCGAGGGCATAGATGGAGGCGGGGGGGATGTCCAAGGTGGAGCTCAGCCTGCGATCCATGATGCTCCCTTGCTTTATGAAGAAGGTGGACCCTTGCGCGAGGCAGAGGCCGAAGGTCTGCGTGGTGAGCCACACAGGGATCATGTGGACGATCAGCTTCGTTTCCTCGACTTGGGTCACCGTTGCGAGCCGCCACGGGTCTCGCAGCTCGGCCGTGAGGGCGGCGTTATCATCCCTGTGCTCCATGATCGCTGCCTTGTCTAAAAACCTGTCAGTAATTAGGTTGAAATTTAGCGTTTTACATCAAGTGATACTTAGCCGGGGCAATAAAAATAACCCAACCTGACATATATACCCACTTCGAATCGAAAAATATGTGAGGTACCAAAAAAAAAAAAAAAAATCCACCCAAAAACCAAACTTGACCTGACCCATTTGATCCTCGGCCAGGTCTTGGTTATGAAACTTGTTTCATGGCTCGTTTTACTAATATTGGATCAGGTTCTGGCTACAAAATTAATCCAAAACTGTGGACCCATTTGGTTCAAGTACGGGTCAGGTTTCAATTAAGCAAGCAACGTGGATCGAGCTATTTGATTTATGGGTCTGACCAACTGACCTTAAGCTTTAACCATATCGGACCCAACATGGAGTACCCTTTTTGACACCTCTGTTATTAATTAAGTTACATATGCATGCCCTTTCGAGGTAGGAACGTACCTAAGCGAGCTGGTGTGGTGGAGCAACCTCTTGTGGGGACCCTCATCAATGGAAGAAGCGTTGCCGTTGTTCTTCTCATGCAACTCTGCGGGATTGGAAGGGTGCGGCAGCCTCCTCTTGGCAATGGCCGCCACCAGGACTTGCATCAGCGGGGTCAACGGGCTCCCCGCCGGCATCTTGTAGCGGTAGAATGGCCTCCCGGAGCAAAACACGACGAGCGTAACACCCATGATCGCCGTCAAGACGATGTCGGCCACCCCCCAGCTAACGTTGTCCTGCAGGTAGACGATGAGGGTCACGCCGAACACGAGGCCGCTGCACAGGCCGGTGTTCCACCAGTTGAAGTAGGACATCTTCTTCTTCCTCTCCTCAGCGTGGTCCCCGTCGAACTGGTCCGCGCCGAAGCTCTCGAGGGCAGCCTTGTGGCCTCCCGTGGCGGTTGCGATCAGGTACATGGCCGTGAAGAAGATCACCTCGTGGCCCTTGAGGGCGCCCTCGCCGGGCTTCAGGTGGGGGACGTACCGCGAGGCGGTCAGCAGCGCAAGACCCTGCCACGTGTTACACCCGATGCGTTGACCACAATTCTTCTTGCTTGTTTTGTAAATGATATCGGGATGATGCGTCTATGTATATGTATGTAGCAGTGATTGATCATGGATGTGTGCTTGGGTGGGGTCAACTCTTGATCTTCAAATGAATTATTTGAGGTTGGGTTTTTTATATGTCCTTGTCCTTGCGGACGTTTAAGAAAGTCAACAGTACAAATAGGGATCACTTTTCCAACTTTCTATAAGTGTGTCGTCAATTACTGAGTGCATCGAGAATAAAAAAAAGGAAAAATTTAGAAGAAAAAAGTGTCGACTTCACCTGGAGCTTTTGTTTGCCACAAATTTGTTCCTTACCAATTTTTTCTCGTTTTTAAAATAAAAATTACCATTTTTATTTCCACCGTCAGCTTAAAAGTTGACACTCCACGAATGGCCTTCTTCTTCTGCAATGATTCGAAATCTGGCGTCCGTTTTTTTTTTTTTTTGGTCCTCAACAAACAATCCCATGTACGTCGAGTAGTGGTAGTCGTGATTTCGATGCGGGTTGAGGGCAATCTGATGTTGATGTTCTTCGCGAGAGCAAGTGGCGGTCGTTTGCGGGTTGTAGATTTTTGAGGGTTTTGGTCATTCTTTTGTTTTCTTTGTAGTGTAGCTTTATTTTGGTTAGAACCTTGCGTGACATCAGGTCTTATCGACAGAGTTTCTGGCTCTTGTCAGGAATCAATTTCGACCTTTGATCATCCTAGTTGATTCTCTCGTTGGTGTGTTCTATGAGATTTGTCTCATTTACACCTCGCTGCATTTTTGATGGGGGGTTGGCCTTCTCTAAGAGGCTCATCGGTACCTAATATCTTGTCGTATATTTTTTTTTATTTTTTCCTTATTTCTTATCTTTTTTTTATTTTTTCTTTTCCTTATTTCAACTGGAAGCAACCTCTTCCTCACTGAGGGTGTTATGATTTTCTATCTTTTTTTTTCCCCCCAAGGTGCGACTTCTTGTATCACATTCTTTCCTTTGATAAAAATGTTGGTTTTAAAAAAAAAAAAAAGCACAGATAAACACAGTGGGATAGTTACGTGTTCCTTGTATTGGCCTTTAAATTACTTAGATATATCCATGTGGCTCCCAAGGTGAACTTAATTATTTGAGTTTCTGGAGAAGTGATCAGCATGCAAGGAAAGACGTGCATGGGCTCCTGCTCTAATTACCAGCAAATAAAGCAGAGAGGAAACGAGGACGGTGTTGAACCTCCCCAGGTAAGAGTCCGCGACGAAACCGCCCAGGAGTGGGGATATGGTGGTGACCCCTATCCAGTAGTTGACACTCTTAGCCGCCGTCTTCACCTCCTGCTGGAGCACCTTGGTCAGGTAGATGATCAGGTTGGTCGATAGCCCGAAGAAGCTCAGCCTCTCGCCTAACTCGATCCCTGCATGGCCACACGATCAAAGGCCGACTTAATTTGCATGACCATACGTACGTGTAATTGATCATTAAACACTAATCTTGTTGTCATTGATAGAAAAGTAGGTACATGATGATCGAGTGTGTCAATACCTATGATGAAGAGTGCAGCCTTCCAGGCTCCGGTTTTGGTCCTTAGAGGAGCCCTCCCCATGTGGTCAACCGACGAGTCGAGTACCCACGTCTCGCCATCTTTCGCGGGCACGGGGTCGTGGTTCTTCTCCTTCCCCGACCGCTCGATTGCAGCACTCTCCATTGCAAGTTGGTTTGGCTCCACCGGAGGAAGAAGGAGAGAGATGTGCCTATCTATCTATGCGTGCGAAGAGTGACGAAAGCAAAGGCTGTCGTTGGAGTTGGAGGGAGGGGGTCTGTGCCCATCTATATAGATGCCACCAACTCGTAAGGGATGTGCTCTCCCCTCCCACTTTTTGAAATTCTCTGGATGGTCGTTGCCATCATTGGGATGGTGGACAAATTCATTCTCATCACCGGCGTGTGTAGATGACGCTGTTGTGCTGTAGGAATCGGTGACGTGTATGGTATGCGTCTCTTTCAGGTGAGCACTTGGGGACCAACAAATTAATGCGGTAATTTCGTGAATATAATACAAGGTCTTGGATAGACATCATGCACAAATTATCTAGAAGCTAAGAGAGGAAGCGTGTTTTATACCATTTGGAATATCTCGGAAGATCATCATTTGTCAAGGGTTAGTTTATACGAGGATTTAGGAAATCAGTATTAAGAAATATAAAATTAATATTAATTCTTATTTTTTTATTTACTTGAACCGATGTTAATGCTAATTTCTGAGGAGAAGAATTTGAGTGTAGGAGAGTTACGAAATGAATACTTATCTTGTTAACGTTTCTTAAAATTGGTATTAACAAAATTGATGCTAAGGATCATTAAATTGGATTTTCATCATATGGGTTAACCTCTCAAGTGATCGAGGGTTAACCTCCTTTTTTGAGAGTTAACTTGCTAAATAAACTAATCCTAAAGGTGCATATAGATAGACCCTTAAGTTGATTGAGATATTGGCACTCATGATTTTGATCTTATTGAATGATATGATTTTCTCATGTCAATTGTTAAGAAATGATACTGATGACCTTTACAAAAAAAAAAAAAAAAAAAAAAGGAGATTGGCATACTTTCATCCACATAATTTGCATGTGAAATGTTGATCAAATATTTGTAGAATACAAAGATTAATTTGCATGAAAAATATTTTCGAAATGGAGTGTAAAAATAAGAAGATTAGAGAGGTTTTACTATGACAAGATGAAAATTAAAATAGGGCTACATGCGTATATTTAGACCCATGCCACCTCTTGAAGTAGGGATTTTAATAAATTGCAATTAGTAAATTTTGACGTAACTGCTATTATCTACCCACTGAAATAAAATTAACTAATTGGATTCATTTTTGTCTATGATTACTTGTGTCGATTGGGCCTGGAAATGAGAGATTGTCCTATCCTAATTCAACATATTCGAATAATGGTGCTATCCTAAAGTTAAATTATTGGAGTCTTTGGATTGTAATAGATCCCTCCCGGTGATGCAACGAAAATTCTTAGATATGAGATATCTTCGAAGATTGTTTAGAGTTGGATGGAGCAGTGTCTTTCAAAGAATATTTTTTTAGACCGACTCAAATTATCTAGTAATCCCATATATATATCTTTCTCATTTTAGCTTCAATTAAGATGAGAAGTAAGGTGAACAAGGAAGTGAGAGAAGTGATTGATAAGTCTAAGGCAACATATCAAGGTAGCATAGGTGAAAGTAGTTGGCGAAGGTACGAGGTGAAGCAAAGTGGAACGATGAAAGAAAAGTCCATCTTCGACCTTTGCATCCATGGACTCGCAACTATAGCTTGTTGTAAAATGAGTTAGCTAACTTTCTCTTCGTTGTAGCTTGCTCAACAGATTCACGGGCTTGCTCCTCATGCTCGACTAAATAACTAGTTTAAAACATGGAGAGTAGAGGTCCACCTCTAAATTTTCATAATTTGATGTTTGTGAGTCATCTAAAGCAGTTAAATATGTCATTAACTTTTGCAATACATTCATTATATATTCGTAAATCAAAGTCAAACTCTAAAATTCAAGGCATTGGTAATAGAACTAGCGGTAATGGTAAGGGCTTTCTTATCAACGAAAGGAATCGTTGTATCAATAGCATTTCAAATATAAGTATATTATCACCATTGTGTAAATATGGTAGGAATCATCTTGGAAATGGTAATGGTTTTCCTGAAAATGCATGGTAGTAATGATTTTCATATAGAGGAAAGTTCTTTTACTTATTCTACTTCTCTTTGATCTTAGTAAGGGTAGAGAGAGTCATTTTAGGTGGGAAGTCTCAATGTCTCTAGTTGATTCCCTGTTTTTGATACATCTCAACGATCAGTCCCTTTATTTGGATTGATGGCCTTCGACATTGACTTCGTAGTAAG
This sequence comes from Thalassia testudinum, assembly GCA_037157565.1. Classification (NCBI taxonomy): domain Eukaryota; kingdom Viridiplantae; phylum Streptophyta; class Magnoliopsida; order Alismatales; family Hydrocharitaceae; genus Thalassia; species Thalassia testudinum. The sequence continues at coordinate 90,388,016 of JAZHRO010000012.1, forward strand.
TCAGGAGACCTCTAGCTTGTCATAGATCAAATCAGAGGTTGGTATAATCTAAGGATCAAAGGCCTACTTTGAGTTATGCACTTTGGCTTTCTTTGATCTTCTTCCTTCTAATATGGTTGAGGCTAATGCTTAAGAGGTTGGAAATTCCCATGCATAGGTGAACTACCACATCTCATCTAAGCTTCCTACTTATCCTGTTTCTTGGTCTTTATCCTATGTTGCTACTTTTTGTGCATTGACACATACCATTCTTCAACCTAGTCCTTGATGCTAGCCCCTCAATTAGAGCCAACTAATATACATATCAATTTGAAGAATCGTTTTCGAAAGGTTATGAAACAAACCAACTAGGGATGGGATTCGCCTTACTTGTAGCTTCAAGCATTCTTGAATGAACCTTCTTCCAAAGGGAGGATTCTATCAGTTTATTTACTTTCTCTCCCTACTTTTGTTGGTCGATCCTTGACCATACGATCTTGTGGATGGCATTTTAATTATCTCACTTCCCTTTCTTTTTTAGTTGCTTCTCTTTGAGCTCGTCAATGCCTTCCTTCTTAGGATTAATTTGTTTTTCTTGTTAACTCGAGCGGAATCAACATATTTTAGGCCTTTGTTCAAGGCTTGATCGGTAGCCGTTGTTTGTTGATTCTATTGCAACTCCTTCCGACCACATTGCTTTCTCTTAAACTGCGAAGTTTCATACCGTGAAGTAACGTTTGCTTGATTTCTCTTTCGAAGTGATATTTGACTTAGTGGTCAACCCTCTAATCTGAAAAGAAGACTCCTCGTAACGGGAGAAAGTAAGCTAATTCTCCCTCGGAATCACACCTAATTAATTATGTTTCTTTCATGCTTTGAAATATTGCAGGATAGGAATCCATTGTTCTTATTTGTTGCGAAAAATGTACCTTCTCTAGTTTATTTATGGAGTTAATCTCGGAAGTGATGGTTAACTAAACCCCTTTAATTTGCTAGCAAATTAACACATTTATAATTGCTACCAAAATGTTCACCCAGGAATCAAATAGCGGTGTCATTTCAAAAGCAGATGAGTGCATGTATGTCAGGGTGTGATTCAACTCAAATGAGTTATTATTTTTTCAATCCAACTCATTATATTGTCGAACCTATCGTATAAAAATAAGTTGGATTTAATCAAGTTAAGTGGATTGTCGATTAATTAAAATTTATGTTTATTTCGTATATATTTCTTATGTATTTTCTATTTAATAATAAAAAAATTTTAAACTTACAAATAATTTGTATCTTACACTATAGCAAATAAAATAAGTAAAAATAAAAAATAACTTCCAAGATAAAAATTAAAGAGAGGTGCATCATTGGTTCGATGGTGGTTGGGTGGGGTTGGATTGAGGGAGGGGAGAAGGGTGAGGGTTACTTGAATGAGAGAATGTTGTTGCAACCAAGGAGAGGAGAGGGCATCCTTGCCATCGAGGAAAGGAGAGGATGCTGCCAAGAGCTTAGAGGTGACTATGGAAGATGAGGAACCTGTAGGAGATGAGGGTTTTACTCCTTTGAAACTTTGGAGTGGGTTACATGAGAGACTAAAATAATTTCAACCGTTGTTTGAATATCATTTAGCAACGGTTAATGAGTTCCTTATATATATATTATTTACATATAATATATATGTCTATAAATCTAATTGTATCTAATTGATTAAATCTCAAATCTAATCCAATCAATTTTTTTATCGATCCCAACCCAATACAACCTATTGTAACTATCAGCTCCACCTAACTCAACCCAATATCAAGTCAAATTTGGATTAAATCTAACTCATGTGCACCCTAATAAATACGGCAAACCGTCGGTCTTTCTTTCTTTATATTTTTTATTTTGGATAATACTATCATAACTCAATAATTTGCCCTCTTTCACGGTGGGAATAACGACGGATTGACAGCAACATTGGAAAGCACAATCTGTGGACTCAAATTAATTTGCCACCTTTCGGTGGTGAGTTGCTCCAACTGCTGCCCCTCCTGTCAGAACCCCTCCTTTCCCCTTCCTTTCTCCGTAAAACCCAACTTGTAGTCGCCAATCCTGATCGGCCACTCGCGGCCGATCGGGACAGCCCCCCTTCCCTCTAGGCTCCTCCCTTCCTCCCCTTTGGACTTTCCTTTCCTGTCGATAGGGCTAGCCTTGCCGCTGCCTTCCTCTCGTTGCTTGCCTCAACGTCGTGGTGGTTCGATTGGGTCTGAGGTCGTGTGGTTGGGTCGAGATCTTCTGTCACGATATCTCATTAACATAAATCTCCGAGATTTATTCTCAGTGATGCTACCGTATCAACAAACGTGGAGTTACTCATCCTTCAGATCCTTGAGGAGATTGACGGGAACTCTTGTATTGGATGTTTTTTATATTTTATTTTTTCCTTCATTTCTCATCTTGTTAGTTTATGTTGTTTTGGTTTTCTCCATTTCGATGGAATTCACCCGTTTCTACGGAACGAAACCTTTCCCTTACGAGGGTGTTCGACTTCTCTCTCTCTCCCTTCCCCTCTAAGGTGCATTATTACGCATGGAACTCCTCCCATCTCTATTGGAATGTTTTCCTTTGGAGGAAAAAAAAAAGAAAAAAAATTTTGCCACCATTCATGTATCTGATCCAAAACTAAACAAGAGGTGAGATTCAGATCATGATCGGTGGAATTAATGCCTTAACGATTCCTCTCAGCTTCATGGGGAGATTATTCTAGTACATATATAGCAACGACACCACTATATCAATGGAGCATATACCTCTACGGAAACCATATTTCTTGCCTGCGGCCTCAGCAAATTCGCATGTCCAATCCAACATACCGCTGCAGATAACAACGCGATCGCCACTGTTAGAAACTTTCGTTGATTATTTCAATTGCCCATTATGTTAAACAAATCGGAACCCCCGCTGTTTGAGATGAAACTGTCAACAGAACTGAAGGGCATGGGTTCTAAGGTCCGTCAAGTTCACATTTCGGGCTACGTACTTTTGATCCTAAAACGTGCAGGGATGAGTATGTGATATGTGTATGATTTATGATCCACAAACTTTATGACTATAATCAATTATGCATCTTTGCAATAAATTTACCGATGAAAAAGGTAACACATCCTCTAGAGTCTCAGTCTTTCTTCTGAGTTCTCTGGACGTCCAAAACCGAGATGGCGAAGAAGGTGAGCGGGTGGTTGTTCTTCTTCTTCTGTCTCTTTTGCAGATGGACGGAAATATTGCACGCAATAACCGGATTGATTAGAGTTTTTCACTTTGCCTTGAGATATATTATAGCAAATCTCTGTATTTCTAATATATATGATAGTGATCATGGGATTAAATTCAGTGGTTGGGATTAAAGTTTAATTAAAATTTACATTGTTGGTCCTTCAATTAATTAGGTCAATTGGATTTTAGTATCCAAATTCATTTAATTTCTACCTAAATCCTTTTCGATCAATGTCAAATCATATTAGGTTTAATTAAATGTCAAATCAAATACTATTTAACCTCTTCAATAATATTTAATTTTTCTTTAATTAGTTATTTATCAAAATTATTATTAGTTTTATCATGTCAAGAATGAATCATTTAAGAATTAGAATTTATGACATTACGTCTCTCTTAGTTATTTTGATGGAAACACCATCATAGGCCCTAATTGATCACTTTTAGTCTAGAATAAAAGATAAAAACTCTTACATATCCATTTTAGGGTCATAACTCCACTTCAAGCTATTTTGAGAAGAGAACAAAGAATTAGAGGTTTATTCTATAATTTTAATTACATATCATGAACACAGAATAACCAAGGGATTCCTTAGCGGTGAAATAAAGGTCAAACAAGCATTAAAGTTTAATAAGTGGATTTATGCAGACGGAAGTAGATTTTCACACATTTCAAGAATTAACGATAACCCAAAATCCTAATTTCAGATCCACTTAAATAACAGAGGTTCTATTCAGGATAAAATTCAACTAAACCTTTTAAAAATCATAAAAAAATATTCCATAAGGTTTGGTACCCTTGATTTGACCTTTGGAACCTATTTTGACCTTAAACAGAGTAACAGACACAGTTTTGCCTTAATTTAGATTTTTACGCAAATTTCCCAATCAAAATTGCTCAAAACCAAAATACAACTTCCCCATTAGATTCCTTGGGTCCATATTAGGTTCGTACCAAATTTTGGGCCAAATCAAAGTTCACCTTAACTTAGTTTGCATTTTAATCCATTTAAACTCTATTTCTCACACTTAAGTCTCTAGCTTTTGAAATCCTTGCATTTAGCCTCCCAACTTCTCTTCATTTTCTTTAAATGGGTCCCTTACCTCTATGGCAGGTGTAAACCCATAGACTCAAGCTTTCAATCAAGGATTCCTCTTTGATTGCGTGGCTAATCCCTTCCAAAATTGGAAGGGATGATTCTAAGGAAATCCCTGATCGCCTAAACCTAATTTTTGATTACAAATCCCTCCATGTTGCTCATGCGAATCCATGTCTTTCAGCGATCTTTCTCCCTGAAAATTCGAGCTTCTCAAGCTTATTTCCAAGCTTGGGAGCTTGCCTGAAGCTCTATAAAAGCTTCCCCCTCGCCATGCTGAACTCCTCAGTGAGTTTTAGGCCCACAAATCGCTCTTCTTCTCTACCTTTAGTTGGCTCTAACTCCGCTTTGACGACCTCCTCCCTTCGGTCTCCTCACCTGCTGCCACATACTATAAGTAGCAGGTTCGACTTCCTCAGCTTCTTTCGCACCTCTCCATACCTGTGAGGAGCTCTCTCTCCCTTCAAACGTCGTAGTTCTACCTCCCAGAGCCACCTTCATCTCTGGCATCAGCCAATCATAGTCGGTGCCATCTCCGCATCCCCGTTGTCAACAACCGCCCGCATTCAACTCCGCATCTCCCACTGATTTGATTCGCACACCCGACACTCGGTTTAGAATGCCCTCACGCTCGCGCCACCGTCGTCTCCCTTGTCTCCTATGTACCTCCAATGACTTCGCGAAGCCACCTCACTACACCAAAACGCACCCCACCGGTCCAAAAGCTTCCGCCATAACCTCATGAGCAAAACCCCTCAAGTAATTGAGGGGATTAGCTGCTCACACACTCCACTTAACACGAGCAACTTCGCTCCACCTTCTCGAGGTTGTCAGACCTCCACACCCACTCACACCGCACACCACACCCACCAACGCACTCACCGTTCCACGGTGATCCTCTTGAGCGTATTTGATAGGGCTGCGAGGCTGTTCTTTACTTTTTAGGTGACCTCTGGAGCTCCGCCATCGCCTCTGTCTTCTTCGGCTCTGCCAGCAACCTTCAAGCATGTTCTTGAGAGCTCTCCACTCCAGGCTCTGCGACTGACTCCCAGGCTTCCTTTCAAGTTCGCAATTGAGGCAACAGGTGCTTCTCTCGGCCTCAATCAAAGGCATCTTCAATTGCTGCTACGTTGCGACAAAGAAGGGACAGGATAGTCCCACATCGTAGAAATCAGAAACTGTTTGCACGCATAAAAGGAATTTCTACCCCTGACCCCTTGCCCAAGACACAGGGGTTGAGCCCCTAGCCACCTTCACCTACTTACCCACCTTTGGACACTCCTCGCTTGCAACCACGCCGGCAAGCCTGGTCCATTATTCAGGCCCGATTACTTGGCCGATTACCGATTAAGGTCAGATCTCTGAGAGAAAGAAGAGGAAAAAGAGGGAGAGAGATGGGGGGATTTTTCCCTTCGCGCCTCTCTACACTTAGTAGATTCTGAGAGGCCTCTGCCTCTGTGTTGTGGTGCTATGGTTGCCTCTTCCTTGAGGGACGAAGGAGAGAGGAGGCCTTTGCCTTTTCTGTTGGAGCTGAGCCCTGAGCACTTAAGGCGTCTGATGCCTTGTGCCTTCGTCTGATCTCTGCTAGTGCTTCAGTGCTATATACTGTTGGATCATTTAACTTGGTTGAAGTGGAATATTTGGTTGGATTTACTGTTCATTTATTTGAGATACTTGAGCTTAGTTTCAAGGGTTAATTTGGTGATTCAAATTACCCTTTTAACCCATTCTTTTTGTACTTTGCTATTGAATTTCATATCTATATTATTTTTTAGTAGTTTTAAATGAATCTTTAGTTATAATTGCTTATATTTCTGATTCAATTATGATTAGTGAGATTGAATTGCCATTATTTGCTCTCTGTGTTTAACCTCGGACTCTCTTGTGATTCTTAGTTATAAATTTAAATGATTTGAACGATTTTATCCTATATTACGATGCATCTCTTAAACAACGACGAATTAGCTTAAACATTTTGACACCGTTGTCGGGGAGCAACACGCAATTTGATTTCACTGGTTACAATTTTTGATCTGATACTAACTTGCTCTTACCTGTTTTGTTGTGGTTGTGCAAGGTACATTTGAGAAGATTAGCCGCACAAGAGCCACTCCAGGGGCAGGTAATCTCATTTCCATCCTCTTAAGCCCCTATTTCTGGAAAGAAGTAAAAAAGGAAATCAATTAGGATCAAACTTGCATTATTTTCTTAGAATTAATTACCCAAGTTACTTGATTTGATTCTCTAGACATCCTCATCCAGATTTCTACACCTACTAAGAAATTAAGGTATTTAGGGCTATTCACCTTCTTGATTGAGTTCTAGGTGCTACATTTGGAAAGAACTGATTGACGAAAATAGCCAAATTAGAGTTTCCATCTTAGGGTTGAGCAAAACACCTGCCTAAAATAACAAGAACTAATTTTCTCGCATTGTGTGTTACCCAAACCCTTGCATGAATTGACCTAATCAAGAAAACCCTAAAAGAAGGCTCTATCACTCACTTGAATCCTTAAAATTTGGACTTAATAACCTACTTGCAAACCACTCAGGGTGATTTTGGGTTTATTACCAAACTCATCCTAAACCTTAGGGTAGGTTAGATGAAGTTGATCCACCTTGTGGGTCAACTAACATTCAAATTAGGTTACAAATAATAATCAACTTTAAAGTTCAAGTGAAATTCTAAGCATCTTAATTCAGGTTTAAAATTTGGTAGATTTAAGAAGTCAAGTTATTCATTCCAGTTTACTTGGATCCGCGGTGACAAGGAAGGTCGAGTGGGGGAAACCCTGTAACCCGTGGGATCACTCTATCGTGAAGGGGTCTTTGCTGGACTCTCCCTTCCTGACTCCCCAAGTACTTCTTGGGTGAGTAATTTTCTGATCAAGAGGTATCATCTGCCTCAAACCTCCTTAGTCATCCAAAAGTTTTTGGGTGCCTCGATTGGGTCCATTACATATTCTATCCCTCATCTGGTTTCCTAGTGCATGTTCGGGAGGAGGCCCTTAAGACCACCTTGAGACCTTCTTTAGCTATTCATTCTCGTCAAGGACAAGCCTCAACTCACTTGTTTCTGGTACCATTCGACCAGATCGATATCTCTTCTGATTCATCTAAGCCTAGATCTCCTTCATCCATAATCATGGAACACCAAGTAGAAGAAGAACCCAACGTCGAAGATCAGATACAGCACCTCAATGATCTAATGCATGCACATTTCAATCCATCGCTGCGTCCTTAGATATAAGATCACTACAATCCTGCCGCGGTGAAAATCAAACCTATAGTACAAACCCTGCTGGAGGGCCTAATGTTGAACTCAAGCCAAACATGATCCACGCTATCCCTAAATTCTATGGCTCAAACTCTGAAGATCCCTTCCAGCACATCAAGTAGCTAAAACATCTGGCCCAGACCTTTGGGCCTGCCATACAAAATCGAGACATCCTACTCATGAAGATGTTCTCCTTCTCATTCGTGGGTAAAGCTGCCGATTGGTTCTAGACTTTGAATCGTCCAATCAACACTTGGGGGGAACTCCAAAATGAATTCTTACAGAAAATTTTCCCTATTAGTCTGACGAATGCTTTAAGGCACCAGATCACACACTTCATGCAAAATCCTGGAGAATAACTTCATGAGGCATCGGATCGCTTTCTGGATCTCATGTGGAGATGCCCCCATCACGGAGTTCCAAAGTAGGAGCAAGTCCAGTCCTTTTACCATGGGCTCCTTGACGAGATCAAGTTATTTGTCAATGTAACCTATGGTGGCAACATCATGGGTCAGCATGAAGATATCGTTTGGGAGATTCTCGAGAATATGTGCAAGAACTTCATAAACAATGAATCATGGGTATGTTCGACCGGACGACTGGCCAAGCATTGACAAACACACGGGGGGTACACGAGACTCAGGGCCTATCTGCATAGGTCGATTTGGAACTGATGGCCAGTTGCTTGGACAAGGTCTCTATTATAAAAAAGAAGGTGGATAAATTAGCTCGACATCTACAGAGAACCACCTCAGCACAGCAGAGCACGTATGTGCAACCACCCTTTGGTAGGGAGGTTGTGCATAAAATTTATCACCACTATCATCAAGGGATGGACTTATATCCACCCCCGTCTAATCTTGGTTTCTGAGGAACCTCCAGAACTTCCTGCTCTAGTTTAAGGAACTCTGAACCCTCATATTCTGACTTCTCTTTAGTTCCTTAGACCTGCGAGGATCTCCACACCATCTAGAATGATCCGTTCTCTAACACTTATAATCTTGGATGGCGTAATCATTCTAACTTTGCGTGGTTAGGGAATAATCCAAATCTAAGATCTTAATTCCAGCCCCAACCACAAGCTCTTCGCCCTTACTAGCCTGCTCAGCTCAGGCCTAATCCAAATTATCAATCTTGGCCATCAAGGGACAATGAAATGACTCTCATCCTACAAACTCTGGTTGACATTCAAAAATCCAATGCGGCTATGCAGAAACAACATAAAGACGAGATCACAGAGGTCCGAAATCAACTCGCACAGATGGCTAATTCTCGCCAGCCTGGTGCACTTCCATCATAACCTCTGTCGAATCCAAATAACGTACCGAACCAGAGATGCATTATGAACTCGAATCAAGGTCAAGCTCACTTTGTTTTCCAGGCCTCTTTTGCTTCATCACTCGATGGGATGGAAGCTTCAATATCATACTCGGGATATTAGCAGCAATCACCACTTCTACCAAATCCCAACCAGAGTCGGGCAAGACTTAATTCCATTACCACCCGTAGTGGCAAGACAACCCAAGATCCACCTTATCCAAGCCACTCATAGCCTAGTAGTTCAGAGCCTAACCCTAGGATGGTTATCCAGGACAACCCTATCCCAGGTTTAGAATCTGAACCAATCCTAGAGGAACCTACAAAAGTTTCATTTCCTGAGGCCTTGACCAAAGGAAAGAGGAAACCCAAACACTTGAGGAAGATATGGTCAAGTTCTTTGAGTAAGTCCAGATAAGCATCCCCTTGATGAATGCGATCCGCCACGTACTAGCATACGTGAGACTTCTGAAGAATTTATGTATACCTAAGTGTAAGCTACGAACCAAAGACGAGAGTCCGATCATGTTGTCTGAGCATGTTAGCTCGATCATTTTGAGCAAGCTCTCGCAAAAAGCGAAAGATCTTGCCACCCCTTTGATCTTCTGCAAAATTGGTGATCTAGATTTTGATCGAGCATTGTTGGATTTAGGAGCCTCCATAAATTTGATACCTACATCCCTACTAAACCATTTCGAGGAAACTGAGCTTAAATCGACTGAGGTGACTTTTGCAGTTAGCAGATAAATCAATCAAGTCACCTAAAAGAATTCTCAAGGATGTTCTCGTACGGATCCGTGATTTCTTTTCCCAGTGGATTTCATTGTGTTGACATGGAGACCCCTGAAAATCTAAGGAACACAGCAACCATCTTAAGAAGATCATTCCTAGCCATAGGTAGGCTAATATCAATTGTGAAGAGGGCCAGATTGAGTTAAAATTCGAGAACCAAACATTAAAGATTGATATCTTTAAGACCTAGAAAAGAATAAATTGTGGGGTAATTGAGGAAGTATGTGACATTGATTCTATGGTTGAGGACCCACTTGCAGAGGAAGATCCGATTATTCCTGATCCTCGACCATAAGAAAATTTTGACCCACAGTTAGAGAATGGAAAGGATTTCTGAGGGAGGAAGGGGGGGTTTTGAACTGTGCATATTTTCCTAAGGACTTAGGTGCATTCTTGAAGTGCTTTGGAGTTGAATGCTTAAGTCGTCTGATTGTTTTGAATTTAAACGGTTAATTGAGGCTCTGAATTTGGCTAAGGGCTTGAGAGGAGAAATCTAATATTGAGTATGAGTTTAGAGAATTTGAGCCTAAGTGTTGAGAGTAATTGGTGGTCTCAACCATCACTTTTTGGCTCTTGATTATATTTTTGTCATTTGACTTCTGAAATATAATTTGAGTATTTATTTATGAGTAATTATTCATTACATATCATTATTCTTTTGATTGATTATTATGCTCATCATTTGTAATTGATTAGTGGTTTGAATTACAATTTTTGCTTCCTGCAAACGACCTCGGAACTCACGTTTTTCGAGCATTTATAAATTTAAATGTTGATTCGATTTTCATCACTATACTACAACGTTTTTTTAAACATCGACGAATTTCGATTCAATAGAGACACGTATATGTCTTAGGTCAAAGGATATGCCTTCTTCATGACAGCGATAAGAGAAGGACTTATACATCTCCGTCTCATCGAGTCAATCCCTTGAGTTAACTTGCGTGACAGCTCTGAATCTCCATTCATATGGAGAGGATGTGCATCAAGAGCATCGGTCAGGCAATAGTCTCTCGAGAAGATTTCCTTCTCTTCTTAAATTGGTGACAATTGTTTGATATCATGATAAGTGTTGTTGACTTATCGAAATCATCAATTCAAATTGTTTTTAACTTTGATACCTATCATTGGTATATCCAATATGACTATATTACACTCCCCTACTCGCATTAAGGGAACCTGTTGGTCGAGGCATTTCAGGAGTTTAAATATGTTCCGTTGTAGTAAAATCTCCTAAATAGCTTGATCAACAAATAATATTTATAACTCGAATATTTAGAAATGAAGTCCGAGGTCGAATAAAAGGAGCAAGTGTTGTAATTCACGCGCTAATCAAGATGAATATGTAAATGAGCACAAAAAATAAGCCAAGAATGATATTCAATGAATAATAACTACTCAAATATGATTTTCTATAAAAACATGAGTATCGCAAGAGTTAAATGAGACAAAAAGATGTCTACGACAAAATAATGGTGATTTGATCACCAATTATTAGTTTAGACATATGTATATCAATTACTCAAGATATGAAATAAACTAACAGTAGCTTGAATGCTACAGTGATCAGACGTCTCTTTGGCAAATTAGACGACTTAAATGTTGTTGCTACAGTACACGCACAAGCCTTTCTTCTTCTTTCCTTTTTCCTTTACAGAGCCTTCTTCTTTTTCTTTCCTTCCTTTTTCTCTTCTTCTCTCCTTCTTCAAGCATGATCTCTCTTCTTCTTAAGCACAAGGGTAGCCAAGGCCTTCGCAACTAAGCGTTGGGAGGTTGCCTTGAAGAGCAAAACCCTCCCCTCCTCCGCTCTCTCTGCTCTTTCCTTTTCCTGCCTTCCTCTTCCTCTTAGATAATTGGACCTTAATCGGGTAATCGGATCTGCAGTATCTTGTCCAGGGCTACGTGTGTGGTGTCACAGTTGAGGAGTGATGGACTTAGGTAGGTCGGGTATGTGTGGGTGAAGGGGACCTCACCCCCGGTGTCTGAGGAGATAAGTCATAAACACAAAAATAATTTATTCAACTACAGCGGCTCCTAATCCCACCGATGTGGGACTAAATCAGTCCCCCTTCTCGCATGCGTGCAGCTGCAATGCCTTCGAACAATTGGAGAGGCTCCCTTGTTGCTTCCTTCAATTGACTGCTTAGGAAGACTCCTGGGGTGAATCCGCAGCGCCTGGAGGTAGAACCTAAGACTTGCGTGACCTGGAGCTCGAAGAACAAGGTGGCAGCGATGGCGACGATGGCGAAGCTCCGGCCGAAAACCTGAAAGCAAGAATAGGGCCTCACGGCCACATTAGAATATCTAAAGAGGATCGTCGAGTGATGGTGGATGTGGTGGTGGTGGTTTCATGGCGTGAGAAGGCATGAGGTGGTCGAACGGAGGTAGAGATGGAATGCAGAGGTGGGTTTGTTCAGTGGCTGTCGTGGGAGTGTGAACGGTGAAATAAAGAAAGGGGTTTTGTGCCGGGATGAGTGGCGGAGGTTGTGAGGGTGTTGGAGAGGTGTTTGGAGGTGTGTAGTGTGCGGAGGACCTCGTTGGAGGTGCGGCCGGAGGTGAGGGAGATGACGGTGATCGGTGGCGTCGGGGGCTAAATTTGAGTTTGAGATGTCCTAAGCTAACCTACGGGACTAAAGAAATCTAACTAACCTAAATCTAACGGACGAAAGGGAGGATCCGCGCCAGTTTTGGCAGGCCGATGACGGTGAAGACGAAATCTCCGGTGATGGAGCGACGAGGATGATGAGGTGGATGGCATCTGCTGGTATTGCGAGATGTGGACGAATGTGGGGAAGAAGGATCCACCCGCTATTGTTTGTGAGGGTGGATAAGGAAGGTGTAAAGACCCATTCTGTTTTGAGCCTTTTAAGATGTTTGGACTGGCAGTCAAATATCTGGACCCCTTCCCAAACGTCTGAAAATTGAAAAATTTGTATGCAAGATCGGTTCTGCGCGCAGACCACTTTCTTCTCTCTTCTTTTCCCATTCCCCCTCACCGAGCCCTAGCCCCACTCCCTATATAAGAAGCCTCTCCCCCCTTCCTCTCTTCTCCACTCCACCACCACCTTACTTCCTCTCCACTACCGTGAGAGAGACGAGCGAGAGAGAGGGCGCGAGAGAGAGGAGCGGCATGAAGAGAGGAGGAGGTGGGTGAGCTCGCGTGTTTCATGGGAGTTCGTCGGAGTGCGCACGGCTGCCGCAGCGCGTGCAGGAGTGCGTCGAGGGAGTTGTCCTCGACTTCCTGCTGCAGCCGGAGCTGTAGACGAGAGGGAGGAGCCATGGCTGCGTGCGGCGAGAGGAGCGAGATCTCACTCTGGTACTGAGATTTTTCCAGTATTAGACGTCTGGAGTGTCTTCCAGACGACGGGTCGGACGTCTGGTGACGGCACCGGATGTCTGAAAGCAAGGTTTCACAAAGGTACGTCATTTTCGCTGCTGTGGCCATGCAGGCCGCACCGCAGTAGGATTTTGTTTGGCCAAATAAGGACGTGCTGCTCTATCGTGCGTAGGAGCAGCTTTGGGAAGGCACGCGGCATGCCCTCCTACACGTTTCGGATGTCTGGACAACTTACCAGACGATCGGAGGAACTCCCAAATGACTGAAGGAGAGGTCGAATGTCTAGAGCTGAGTCCAAACGGTTAAGTAGGGGTTTTGGATGTCTGAGGTTGACGCAGGAACTTGAGGTGAGACCCTGGTGACTTTTAAGAGGTCTGGAACTTGTGCCAGACGTCTGATTTGGTTCTGCAGTTCTGTTTTTGACCCGTTTAGGGTCCGTTTGGAGTCTGTTTTACGTAAACAAGATATCTGTGGTTTCCTTATGAGTTCCTTTACATGTTAGAAATCCTTATATGCTGTTCTGAGCATTCCATTGTGGTATGTTCCTTGGTATAGAACTTCAGCCTGTTGCGTGTTCGGGGCTTGCAGAGGCACGTGAGTTTGCCGTTCGAGCCCCCAGTACTCCCGGATTGTCTGGTAAAATGATTTCCCCCTGTTTTATTTATAAAACATGAATGCAATTATGAAAATTAGAAAATTAGAAACCTAGGATGTGGCATGAATCCTAGGACGAGAAATACTTGCACTATTTGTATGCGTGTATGAGATTACAGTCATAAATGAATGAATAGAATTGTAAACAATTGCCTGTTAATAAATATGAGCTGCCTGTGGAATATGAAATGCCTGTGCTAGTTAAACAGTTACCTGTGACATTACTTGTTGTATATGTTAAATTGTGGAAATACGAGCTGCATGTGTATAATACAAGAATGGAACTGTGAATGATGAAACCTGGTATGGAATAATATGGTGAATATGAGCATGAACCCTACGGGGAGTTAGGAGTAGAGCTCCTGTGGATAAATGGAAAGATCTAGAAATGTGAGTGGGAAGGGTGCTGGCCCTTGAGTATGTGGAACCAAGGGGAGCAACTGTTTCCTGTTTAGTGTAAGCGGAGCTAGCCGCCCTTGGGTTAGGACCTGGGGTTAGGATTGGCCACTCTACACCGACTTCTGTTGGCCCTCACTACACTGTACCGGGGAGTGCTACTAGTGTTGGGAGAGAGCTAGCGACCCCACGGGGCCCGGGGTTCAGCTAGCCGCCCTACACCGACTTGTTAGGCCCACTGGGCAAATTGGGGTAGTCAGACGAGGGTGTGCAGTCTTTGGAGGGGCGAGACCCCTGTTTGATTTTAAGGGGCTAGACCCTTGTTGTTGAGAGGGCTAGGCCCTATACTGTTCCGTGCTGTACTTTGGGCGTACCTGCTAGCGAAAATGACTGACCGTGTGCCAGTGCGGGGTGGCTACCCGTGCGCTTATCGTGCGTGCCGTAGTCACCGCTACGTCTGTCCGTGACCTCGGGGTGGTTGACTGGGTGCAGGATCTCCACGGGGGACTCTCCCGACCAGAAGAGCACCACGTGTGCCTTCTACTCTTTGGAAAAGACTGCAATCGAGATCGTTCCCACGATGAACATGCGAGATCAAGAAAGAAACCTGAACGTAAACCAATGGATGAAAAGGAATTACTTGTAAAATAAAATAATTGGAAAAGATAAATTTACCTGTTAGTTTTTACTGCTTTAGTTAGCCTGGTTACCACTCTACTCAGCGTTCGCTGACTCCGTTTACTCATAACCCTTTATAGGTCCAGGAGTTGAGCAGCCTAAGTCACCGGCTGCAGAGGGCGCTGGGCCCAGTCGAGCCCAGCAGTAGTCTCTTGCTGTTGTAGTACTTCTTTTTGTTATTGAGTTCAGACTTTGTTACTGTTACTATTCTGTACTTTTGTTATACATTCCTGTTGTGGTGGTGGTATGTATTGTTTAGCAACTTTTACTTCCTTTACTGCTTGTACTCTTTTACTGTTAGTTACTTTGCATAGTGAATGTGGTTTTATTTTCCTGCTTCTCGATTATTTCTTGTTGGATGACTGGGTCTTGGGATTAGTCCAGTCGAGTCGATCTCGGGTCCTGTGGAGATTCGGGAACCGGGTCGTAACTAGATGGTATCAGAGCAAGGTCGTCCCGAGAAATGAACCAACTAGCTTGAGAATAACCAATTCATGTGCATGTAATTAGAGTAACCACCACAATGTACCGCTTGAGATCTGTTCTGAGTTCCTTTCGCTGAAGTCCGTTAGAGTTGACTTCTTTTGTTCTATCTTTCATGTCTCCTTGCAGGAGATGCCTCATCGTAAAGTTCTTGAGGCGGGCCGCGGACGCAGTCGTGGACGAGGTCGGAGGGGCGGGCGTGCCGGACCTGAGGTGCTAGTTGACCTGCCACTTTTCCCGGGCGTTCAAGCCCAAGACCTTGCTCAACTGATCCGAGACATAGTACGAGAGGAGCTCCACCTGCCTCCATGGGCGCCTCTCCTTGGGGACGTGGAGGGGGAGTCCTCTGTGGGATCGAGAGACCGATGCAGCGCTGGACGAGGGGGAGGGGGTGGTCCTCCACCACCCCCACCATACTCTGACACTTCTGAGCACGAGCCCTCCCTGCCTGGAGGCGTGCCCGTTCCCCCACTGCAGCTGCACTATGAGCTTTTCGGACAATTTCAGAAGCTGAAGCCCCCCTCCTTCAAGGGGGATGAGGACCCGTCTGAGGCAGAGAACTGGCTGGAGCAGATAGAGAAGGTGTTTGACACCCTTCGCCCCCTGCAGAGTGTCGAGTGGCCTTTGCCACGTACCAACTGGAGAGTGCGGCACACAGGTGGTGGAGGGTAGTCAGAGGCTAGGAGAGGGGAGAGCCGACGTGGGACTAGTTCGTGACCCTCTTCTGCGAGTAGTACTTCCCACAGACTTGGCAGGACTAGAGGAGGCGGGAGTTCCACACTCTCTGCCAGGGGACGATGACCGTTAGCGCGTACGGCACGCGCTTCCTGGAGCTGTCACGTTTTGCTGCGACATCTGTAGCTACAGAGGAGCACCTGTGGAGGTTCACTGAGGGGCTCCAGCCTACTATTCGGGGGTATGTCAAGCCCTGTAGTTGCCAACCTTCTCGAGAGTAGTGGAGGCAGCTATGACGTACGAGGAGACCAACCCGGCTGCATGAGACACCGACAGCGGACGGAAGAGGCCCTACCAACTAGAGTACTCACAGGGCCAACGAGAGAGGAGGCACACGGCACTCGCGGGAGAGTCGTCTCATTTTCCGGGGCTGTCATTGGCCTTTGAGGGCCTTTGACAGGGGCTAGCTGTCAGCACTGGACCCCCGCCTAGCCGTCAGCAGGGACCTACGGAGGGAGGGAGTCGTGTCCTCCTTTGTTACCAGTGTGGCCAGTCGGGCCACGTCAGGAGGGACTCCCCGTCTAGGGTTGGAGCACAGCAGATGCTCGCCGCACCGAGCACTGGAGGTCGAGTAGGTGGTCGTGGTTCCCAGGTGCGTGGGAGAGGGCAGCAGTCATGGGGAGGGTACCGACCAGCGGCTAGTCGCCCGACTCAGAGTGTGGCTGCTTCTTCTGCACCGAGAGCTGAGGGGCGTATCAATGCCCTGACACACAGAGATGCCAGGGCATCCGATTCAGTGGTGGTAGGTATGGTTACAGTTTCCGGTAGATTAGTTTACATGCCTTTTGATTCCGACCCCACACACACTTTTGTCGCTGTGAGTTTTGCTGTCAGTTTGGGACAGGATTGCGTGTTGTTAGAGGATCTGTTTGTGGTCAGATGTTGTTATGAACGCGCGCTCCAGACGTCTTTTAAGACGTTTGGGAGGTGGCCCAGACGTCGGACCAGACGTCTGGAATCACCTCTAGACGTCGGACCAGACGTCTGGGATCATTTCCAGACGTCTGGAAATTGGTTATTTTGGCACAATTGTTTCGTCTGCGCGCCTGAGCGCGCAGACCTGCGGAAATTCCCTCTCTCTCTTTTTCCCTCTCCCTCCTGCGCCCTCTGTCGCGCTCTCTCTCTCCTCCTCGCGCGGCCTTAAAAGGCCACTCCCTCTCCCTCACTCCTGTCACCTCCGTCTCCTTCCTCTTCTCCTTCCAGCCAGTGCGCGAGAGCGAGCGCGAGGGTGCAGCGGCAGCGACAGCCGCGGTGAGTGTGGGAGGAGGTGCTGCGCGTAGGAGAGGCGCTCGGCCGAAAGGGCGAGCTCGCCGGGGCTTCTAGGGCCGACCGGCGGGGGGCGCAGCGGGCGCGGAGCGACGAGGGGGGGGACTGCTGTGGCTCGAGCAGCAGGCGCACGAGGCGCGGCGCAGCCAGGCGTCGCGAGCGGAGGGCGAGTCGCGCCCTGGTTCTGGAAACTTTTCCAGAATCAGACGTCTGGGCTTATAGCCAGACGGAGGGGGAGACGTCTGGAAGACTGTCCAGACGTCTGAAAGGTGAGTTTTTCCGTCTTCCTTCCTTCCTTTCGACTGACCGTACTGAGATAGAGAGAGATGGGTACGCACAGGTTCGGTGATTCGCCATCCAACGCGAATCAGACGTCTGGCTGTAGTACCAGACGACGGGAGCGACATCCAGACGTCTGGGAACTAGGCCAGACGCCCCCGCAGGCTTCTGGACGTCTGAGAGCCCTCGCAGAGCAAGGTAATTCCTGATCCACTTTTTAAGACATCTGGAAGAAGTTCCAGACGTCTGATTTTGCACTGTTTCGTCATTATCGACCCGTTTAGGGCCCGTTCGGGTTCCGTTTTCGCGTTTCGAATTGCGTCCTTTTCGGAATTAAATCCTCTACCCGTCTACAGTAGCTATACATGTTTTGAGACACTTCTTGTGTTTAATTCTTGTGATAGGACCCCGTTCCGTTGCAGTCCCGGGGGTTGCGGAGGCACGCGAGATTCCCGACCACGCCCCCAGTTCGCCTGTTGTAACCGGTAGAGTGGCTTTTAAGTATAATCTGTTAAATTATGGAACCATAAATAGAATCTAGGACATTGCGTGAATCCTAGGAATGAGAAATAGATTGAATGATAAAGCCTAGGTGTTGCATGAATCCTAGGGCTGAAAAACTAGATTGTATGATAGATCCTAGGATACGGCATGAATCCTAGGACGGGAAAACTAGTAGAATATATGAATACTGTAGTCTTGAAAAAAATGGAAAAGGACAAAAAGCTGCCTGTAATTTGAATTAACAGCTACCTGTTATGAATAAATAAACGTGATTGAGAACATGGATTGTAAGAACGTGAAACTGGAAAGTGAAACCTAGATGTTCTGAGTTGGAACCCTACGGGGAATTAGGAGTGGAACTCCTGGAAAGAGAAAGGAATGGAACTGAGAAAGAAAGATGTAGTTTTGTGCTGTCTCTTGGGTACGTAGTACCAAGGGAAGTACCTGTACCTGTTTAGTACAAAGTGGGGCCAGCCACCCTAGGGACCCGGGGTTAGGACTGGCCGCTTTGTACCGACTTGCTGGCCCTCATGTACGTAGTACCGAGGAGAGCTACTAGTGTAGGGAGGGCACTAGCTACCCCACGGGCCCCGGGGTTCTGCTAGCCTCCTACACCGACTTGTTAGGCCCACTGGGGCAAACCAGGGTAGTCAGGCGAGGGTGCGCGGACTGTGGAGGGGCAAGGCCCCTGTTTGGTTACTGTGGAGGGGTCGGACCCCTGTTACTGAGAGGGCTCTGCCCTGGACTGGTTCCGTGCTGTGCTTTGGGCGCACCCGTTAACGGAAACGACTGACCGCGTGCCAGTGCGGGTTAGCTACCTGTGCGTTTATCGTGCGTGCCGTAGTCACCGTTACGTCTGTTCGTGACCTTGGGGTGGTTGACTGAGAGTAGGATCACCGTGGGGGACTCTCCCAGCCAGGAGAGCACCACGTGCTACTTCTACTTCTTGGAAAAGATTGCAATTAAGATCGTTCCCACGAGGAACATTCGAGATCAAGTAAAGGATCTGAGAAATAAATGAAATCGTGAGAAAATTGAAAGACGTAAATAAAGAAAGTAACAGAACATAACAGCTACTGTACACCCTACTGTTTTCTTTAGTTTTAGTTGCCACTTTACTCAGCGTTTTGCTGACGTGTTACACTCGTTACCTTTCAGGACCAGGTGTGGAGCAGCCAGGGTCAGCGGCTGCAGAGGACGCTGGGCCGAGTAGGGTCCAGTAGAGTTACCACTGTTCTCTTGTACCTCTTTTTGTTCCACTGTAGTGGGTAGTTCTTGTTTCCGCTGTACCTTTCTTTACCTGCAGTTCATATTATGTTACAAATGTTGTTCTACTGTTGTGGTGGTATATACTGTAGTGATTTCTTTTCTTATTGCTGTATTTTCTTACTGTTAGTTATATTCATGCTGAATGTGGTTTATTTTACTGCTCTTTTGGTTACTTCCTCGTTGGATGACTAGGTCTTGGGATTAGTCGAGTCGGTCCGGTTCTCGCGTCTCGTAGGGACTCGGGAATCAGGTCGTTACAGATGTCCAGGTGGTCAATTGTTTGTAGCTGAGGAGGTTTACACAGACTGTGAGGTCAGTATTGGAGGACACAGCCTCCCCGCTGACCTGATTGTGATACCGATGGAGAACTTTGGCGTGATTCTGGGGATGGATTGGCTGTCTGTTTACCATGCCTTGGTGGACTATTTGGAGAGGAAGATCGTCTTCTCCATGCCAGAGATGCCTTTCTTTGAGTTTCACGGACAGCCGGTGGATAGAGGTTTCAGGTGCATTTCTGCGCTTCAGGCAGCGAGACTTTTGGGTCAGGGGTGTGAAGGCTTTCTAGCTTGTGTGGTGGCGGAGCCCAGGCCCTTGGCAGACTTTTAGAGCATCCTGGTGGTTAGAGAGTATCTCGATGTGTTTCCAGATGTTACGATCAGGTTCCTGAATCCCTAGAGGACCCGAGATCAGCTCGACTCGACTGATCCCAACATCCAGTCGTCCAACAAGAAATAACCAAAAAATAGGAAAGTAAACCACATTCATTATGCTAAGTAACTAACAGTAAAAGTGTACAGCAGTAAAGAAAGTAAAAGCTGCTGCAGTAAAGAAAGTAAAAGCTGCTACAATGCATATCACCACCACAACAATAGAACAGTAACAAGGTACATGAACGTATAGGTACAGAAAAGTAGAGGTACAAAATGTAAAAGTACAAGAGTTTGAACTTACTACAACAAAAAGGTACTACAACAGAGGACTACAACTACTGGGCTCTACTGGGCCCAACACCCTCTGTAGCCGGAGACTCAGGCTGCTCAACACCTGGACCTGAAAAGGGTTATGAGTACACAAAGTCAGCGAACGCTTAGTAGAGTGGCAACCAACTAATTAGAGTAGTAAAAGTGAATAGGTAGCTGTTTATTCCAATTACTTTATTTTACACGTTATTCCTTTTCACCCAATGGTTTATTTATCAGATCTCTTTCTTGATCTCGGATGTTCCTCATGGGAACGATCTTGATTGCAGTCTTTTCCGAAGAGTAGAAGTCACACGTGGTGCTCTCCTGGCCGGGTGTTTACGCGGTTAGATCATGTTTTAACAGATATCTCGTTGTAATATAGATGAACTCTCCACGAAAACAAATAAAAATTTATAACTCGAAAATCAAAGTATCCGAGGTCGAACACAGAGAGCAATTTGGGTATTCCAAAACTTGAGAACACAACTTTTAATAAGAAGCAATAACTAGTTCAACAAAAATGATAGGATAATGTTATGGAGAAAATGCTCAAAAAGAATTGGACGTCTGATATTGTATCAGACGTCTTAAAATTCAGACTATAATTGGCCTTTAGTATCTTCTCTTCTGTCTTTGCTTTGCTCTGCGGCTTGTTCTCCTTTTCTTTTTCTTCCTTAGCCGCTCTTGCTCCTCTTCTTTTTCCTTCCTTTACTTTCTCTTTTCTCGATTCTCTTCCTGCAGCTAAGTCCTGGCCTTGTCTCTTCTTTAGTTTCCTTCTTTTTCTTCCTCCTCTTCCTTTGCTTGGCCACTCTTTCTTGCTTCTCCTCTTTGTCTACCCCTTGATCTCTCTCTTCTTCGTCTTTCTCCTGGTCTGCTGCTCCTTTGCTATAGTATGTCTCTCTTCTTCTTCTCCTCTTGCGGCAGCTAAGTCCTGCTTCTCTTGCTGCGCTTCTTCCTCCCTTAGCTTCCTCTTCCCACACAATCACCACAAAGTAAAACCTATTCCCTTACCCTCCCCGCGCGTCTCTCTCTCTCTGTGTATCTCTCTTCAGTACGCTCTCCCAGAGCCGGGTTATCGGGTCGGTCGCGCACCCGAGTCCAGGTGCACCGGCGTGGGTGTGGTGCGCGAGGAGTGTACGGAGGGGTTAATCTGATCCGGGTGTTAGGTACGCTGGTTTAATGTCACGGACGAGGCGTGATAGGTGAGGCGAGGGACCTCACCCCAGTGATTTCGAGGCAAATAGCAGAGAACACAAAATCCTTTTAAACCACTCAGAAAGCTTACGACTTAAACCGCATTCTGGAACCCTGGAACCTGACGCTTGTGGCCTGGAGCTGGAGAACAAGCGAGCTCGAGTGCTCGTTAATGGCGGACGGAAGCTCTACCCTGCACGACACAAAAGGAGCCTTACGGCTCTATCAGACCACAGGAGAACCTTCGTCGTGTCACGGTGAATGTGAGGCGGGTGTTGGCGTGGCTCAGACCGGCCTAGGCGTGCGTGCCTAGGCCAGATTGTGATCGTGTGAGTGGGTGTGTTCGGTGGAAGCGTGAAGTGCGTGTGGTGGTCTGTGAGTGGGTGGAAAGTGTTCAGTGGGCGATGGCGGAGGTGTTGAGGGTGGTGGCGAGACGTGTGGAGGTGGGAAGAGATGGATGCATCTCACCGGAGGTTGGCTGGAGATGGGGAAGATGAGGATGGGCAGTGGTTGTCGAGGGGTGTTTCGTGAAATAGATTGAGGGAAAATAGAGAGTTGAAGATGAGGAGCTTATCTAGGTTACTTGGAGCGAAGGGGAGGCAGAGGAGACGGATGGTGCATTTGTGCCGTCATCAGAGAAGATGGCCCTGAGGGGGAGATAACGACGATGAGGATGAGGACAGGAAAGCGTGCGCTGGTGTGACGCAATGCGGAAGAATGAGGCGAAGTGAACCCTGCCGATGGTATTGCAGCAGAACGAGGAGAGGGAGAAGGAAAAGTCGCCGGAGCTTGCGGGCTACTTGGCCGAAGAGAGGGGAGATGAATTCTGAGGGAGTCTGCGGCTAAATCAAGCTTAAGGGATTCGCAGAGGACCGGGGATCCTTTTACAGATGCTGGCCGAGCTTCTGGTGCATGGAGGGCAAGCCTTCTACCACTGAATTCTTCATTGGAGAAGGAAGGTAGTTGGAGATCCAAATCTCTTGTGCGTTCGCATGAGAAATTAGATGCAAATCAAAGATTGTAATTGAGCTCAGATGGAAGGGAATTCTTCAGAGAATCTCCCTTTCAAATCTGGGAGGAGATTTCTGAGGAATCAGGGAGTATTCCCCTTCCATTCCTCGCCGGAGAAGGATTTCTCCCCATTAATGGCAGAGGGACCTGTTTGTAGGAGTGGCGAGGAAGTTAGGGGGGTTTGTGTAATGGTTTTCAAAAGATAGGACCAAAATGTAATTGGGTGTACTGTTTTGCAAAGTAGGTCAAGATGACCTCCCCTTAGGTCCAAATTTTGGTATAAACCTAATTTGGACCTAAGGAATCCAATGGTGAAGTTGGATTTTAGGTTTGACCACGTTTGACTTGATATTTTGCACACAAACCCAAATTAGGTCAATTTATGAGCTAGGATCCTAATCTAAGTCAAAATAGGTTCCAAAGGATAATTTGAAGGTTCTAAATCCTATAGGATATTTTTCCATGAATTTTGGAGGGTTTAGTTTATTTTTAACCTGATCAGAACCTTGTTGAATTAAGTGGGTCTGTTTTAGGGTTATAGAATGTCATTTAATTCATAGACTGCATATTAACCCATTTCTGATTGAACCAACCCACTTTTTATCTTATTCAGATCATTTGACCTATGTTTTGCCTCTGAGAAATCCTGTTTACGTACTGCAATGGTAAAATTACAGTTTTAACCTTTATTTCATTTTTTCTCCTCAGAACACTTATTCCTTCAATTAAGCCCTTCTCTAGGTTATGTAGGAGCTTTTATTATCTTTATTAGGTCAAAATGAGGTAGTTAGGACTCATGATGAGGCTCTCATCATACCTCCATGCTTAGCTTTTGCTAGTCCCTTAGTAAAATTTCAAGGTTGTAACTTCTGTGATAGACCCTTAGTGTCTGTCATCAGTTGTGATAAGTGCTTTTCTTTTTTTTCTTGTGATTAGTTTAGAATGCTGACAATAGGCCTAGAGGTACTTAAGTATCAACCAACATTCGGACCTAACCCGCTTTAGCCTCAATCTTCCGCAAAGGTTTTTAAGGCCTGCAGAAACTATCCTAGGGTTTGTGGGATTCCGTGGTTAAAGCACCTGTACTTGAGACATTTTTAGCCTAGGTTCAGTTTGCAGTGCATTTTTGTAAGAAAGAGACAGATGATTTATTTGTTTAGAGAGCCTTCTCTCTCTTTTCTTTTTATCTCTAGCTTCGGATTGGCTTCTTAATACGGTCTGTATCGGATTCCTCGTCCCCATCATTGATGAGAACCTCATCATGAGCCATAACTAGCTCATTTTGACCCAATACAAAGGATAAAAGCTCCTACATATCTCAAGGAAAGGCTTAACTCAGAGAATTCTGAGTTTGAGAAGAAAACCAGTCATAAGGGGTAAAAGTGCAATTTTACCAGTATAATCTGCATACAGGGTAATTCAGGGCCCAAACACAGGTCAGAACAGCCTAATAAGAATAAAAGTGGGACGAGATGATCTAGCAAGGGCTACAAGCACTTTCAAGGAACCAAATGATAATCTGTAACCCTAAAACAACCCACTTCAATTCACAAGGTTCGAGGCAAAGTAAAAATAGAATAAACCCTCTAAAATTCATAGAAAAATAATCTCTAGGGTTTAGAACCTTCAATTTGGCCTTTAGAACCCATTTTGACCTACATTGAGGACCATGCCCAATTAATAACTTAATTTGGGTTTTTGCGCAAATTGACCGGTCAAACAAGGTTTAATATGAAAATAAAATTCACCATCAGATTCCTTAGGTCCTAATTAGTCATGTATAAAAACTTGAGCCTAAGAAGAAACCTCCTTGACCGACTTTACACTTTGGTCCTCATATATTTACTCTTTGGCCCTCAACTTTTGAACCCTCGCATTTAGGCCCCTAACTCTCCTTCGTTCTTCGCAAACAGGTCCCTCCTGCAAAACCCTGCCAGCACCATGCTCCGGCGACCTTGCGCGGAGCATGGCGCCGCGCAGGGTAAGGTGGAGGACCTGGCAAGTGTACCGGGGGTGCCCTGCGTCGTCAGCCGTCGCAGGAGCACCCCCATGGTCACTGTAGCCCCCCATACCGGCCGTGCGAACGCACGGACGGTATGGGTTCGAATTCCGACCATGCTCCGGCGAGGGAGACACGTCGTCTCCCTCCGCCTTCCTCCCTGCTTCAACCCTATAAATACCCCCCGCCGCTCCACCGACCAAGGCAGCCTGGATCTGACGGAGAAAACCCCCAGCTTTCGTCTCTTCTTTCTCCGGCAGACGCTCACCAGCTCCGGCGACTTCCTCTCCCTCCACCTCTTCGCTCTGCCGCACTACCAGCAGCAGAGACCTCCTCCCCTGCTCTTCCCGCGCCACGCCGCACCCAGCTGGCGCCTCTCCAGCCTTCTGCTCGCCGCCGCCCCTCTCCCTGAGCATCATCTTCTCCGGCGACAGTCGATACGACTGTCGCCCTGTTCCTCCCCCTTCGTCCCTGCAGTTAAGTTAGACTTACTCCCCTTCTCCTCCTCTTTCTTTCCCCGCTTTCGATTTAGTCAATTAAGCCCTCTACCGACCCTGTTCACCCTCATCCTCTCCGCCTCCGACCACCCTCCGGCGAGCCGCTCCCATCACCTCAGCGACCCACACGGCTCGCCGACCACCGCAGAACTTCCGCCTCCTCACCCTGATCCTCTTCCGCCCCTCCACTTCCCACCAAACCCCCTCTGCAGACCCACCGAACACACCCACTCCCTCGCTCACAGTCTGACCTAGGACGACCTAACAGCTCCATCTCGCCCCCTGCAGACCCCCTGACCACCTTCGCCGTGCCACGGCGAAGGTCCTCCGCCTGTCTGATTTGGCCGAGAGGCCGTGCCATTGGTTTCAGGTTCCAGGCCTTGACCGCCATTGGCGAGGAAGCTCGAAGCCTGCTCGAGGTTGCTCCAGGCCGAGATATCCCAGATTGAATAGCCACGGCCAGCGCGGAAGAATCTCACGCACACACCCTGGCCCTCGATTGGAGCTGTACGCCTCAACAGCCGATGCAATTGGGAGCACCGTCCCTGCTGCAGGCGTAAGAGAATTGGGGTGGGACTTTTAGTCCCACCTCGGAATCTCTCAACGGCGCGCGGACACATAAATTGAAAAACTGCCGTATGCTGTTTGCCTCAGTTACCACGGGGTGAGGTCCCTCTCACCCGACCCGACCCGACTCGGCCTCGTCCGTGACCACGCTCCGCGGACCTGGCCCGACCCGATTAGACTGACCTGCACTCCTCGCCCACCACGCACGCCGGTGGGCCTGGACCCGGGCCTGACCCGAACCCGATTACCCGATAGCGCTCTGGGAGAGCTTCCGAAGAGTGATTTCAGAGAGAGAGAGATACGCGGGGGAAGGGGGTAGAGTAGGTTTTTGCCTTCTGATGAACTCTTGAGCGTGCAGGCACAGGTGAAGGACTGCGGAAGAAGAAGCAGCTGCACTGTAGCAACTGCTCAGTTAAGTCGTCGAAGCACCGGGCCAGACGACGGACAGCCAGCAGCCAGAGCAACACAGAAGGCAGGCTGAAGAAGAAGGAAGGGAGACTTAGTAGCCGAAGGCAGAAGCACCACGATTGAAGAAAAAGAAAGAAAGGAAACAAGGAAGAACAGAAGAAGAAGAGCACGAGGGGAAAATCTGAAGAAAGCAGAAGAAAAAGAAGAAGAAGAAGAAGAACAGGAAGAACCAAAAAGAAAGAGGAAAATCTGAAGAAAGCAGAAGAAAAAGAAGAAGAAGAAGAAGAACAGGAAGAACCAAAAACAAAGAGGAAGAAGGAAGAAAAGAAGCAGAAGCCAATTTTTCATCTCTCTCTCTCTCTCTTTATTTTTGTAATAGAATTTGTATATCTCTAGAATACAACTTGCTCCCTGAGTTCGACCTCGGGAATTCTTTCAGTTTTCCGAGTAATAAAAATTTTATATGAAACGTTGGTGACAACCGGCTTTACTACAACGAATTAACAACGAAAACCGACGTTCCATCATTTTGGCGCCGCTGCCGGGGAGCAACGGCTATTCTAGAGGTAAACATTCCTGTATCTTTTAATTTCTGATAATCTCCTCTCTTTTATGCAGCTACAGGAACTCAAGAAGACAAGCAACCACACGACAACCACTCCGAAGACAGGTAAATCTTTTCTCTCACTATTAACCCCTACACTCTAAAGAGAAAGAAAAGAAAAGAACAAGCAATATAGGGCTAACCTGTCTTCCATATTTAGTAACCATAAAAGTTGCATGTTTTCAACTCATTATTTCTGCACACTATCAAGGGTATTTAAGGGCTAACACATTCTTGCTTGAGCCCTAATTACCCAACAAAGAATTAACTGGACCAAGTAGAGCCAACCTAGGATCCAACACTAGGGATTTAGAGACACACTACTTAACTCAAGAATTGAGAAAACCAAATGAAGTGTGCCCAAGCCCTTGTCTGAAAATACCTATACAAGAAAAATCCTAAACAATTGGCTCTCTCTAAACACTTGAACCCTAAAAGACAGGACCTAAAAGCTCTTAAAGAAAACAATAGGTAAAGTTGACCCCTTGGGTTAACCAACCTTAAATTAGGTCACTCTTTGCACCTAAAAAGACTAAAGTTCAAGTGAAACCTTAAACACCCTGATCTTAAAATTGGTAGACTTAAGAGGTCAAGATCCCCATTCTGGTCTACCTGGAACCGCAGTGACAAGAGAGGTCGGGTGGGGGAAACCCTGTAACCCGTGGGGACGCTCTACCGTGTAGGGGTCTTCGCGGGACTCTCCCTCTCTGGCTGCCCAGGTAATTCTCAGGTGGACGATCTTTCTGATCAAGGGGTCCATCTGCCCCGCACCTCTATAGTCACCCAACACATTTTTGGGTGTCTTGATTGGGACCATCACCTTCTAAACTTACCTCTCCCAACTGTGCATGTACGGAAGGAGGTCTCTAAGACCACCCTTAAGACCTCCTTTAGAAATTCACTCTCGTCAAGGCCAAGCCTCGACGCCCGTGTTTGTGCAGCAACACCCTCACATTATTCTCTCTTCTGATTCAGAACCAAGTTCTTCTTCTTCCCCCATCATGGCTCAGCCAGTTGAGGAAGAAAATAATCTGGAACACCAGCTCCAGCGACTCAATGACCTCTTCCAAAACTTCGTGCACCCACCACAGCGTCCTATGATGCGGGACCACTACAATCCTGCTGCGGTGGCAATTGAGCCTCGAGTTAGAATCCCGATTGGAGGACCTGATTCCGAACTAAAGCCCAACATGATTCACGCTATACCTAAATTCCATGGGCTTAATTCTGAAGATCCCTTCCAGCACATCAAACAGCTTAAGCATCTGGCCCACACTTTTGGATCAGATGCGCAAAATCGGGATATTCTTCTCATGAAGATGTTCTCCTTTTCTCTTATGGACAAGGCCGCCCATTGGTATCAAACTCAGACCCGGCCGATCAACACTTGGGAAGAACTTCAATCCGAGTTTTTGAAAAAGTTCTTTCCCGTTGGTCGGACCAACGCCTTGCGCCATCAGATTACACACTTCACTCAACAATCAGGAGAACCTCTCCATGAGGCATGGGATCGTTTTCAGGATCTCATGAGGAAGTGCCCCCATCACGGAGTTCCTAAATGGGAACAAGTCCAATCTTTTTACCAGGGACTCCGTGAGGACATCCGCCTTTTCGTCAATGCAACCTGCGGAGGAAACATCATGGGTCAACATGAAGACACCGTATGGGAGATTCTCGAGAACATGTGCGAGAACTCCATCAACAATGACTCCATGGGATTATTCGACAGGACGAATACCCGCGCAGCGACGAATCTTAAGGGAGCACATGAGACGCAGGGCCTGTCCGCATCAGTCGACCTGGAATTAATGGCCAGTCGATTGGACAAGGTCTCAATTATTGAAAAGAAGGTGGATGAGCTGACTCAGCACTTGCAGCGAGCCACCTCTGCGCGTAACTCCTTTGCACAACCTCCTTCCATACAGGAGACTGTGCAAAACATCCTACACCGATCCTCCCCTGGGATGGATCCATATCCGTCCCCATCTGATTCTTGGACTGGAAGATCATCCGATCCTTTCTTCACCAGCCGGGGGAACTCCATTCCACCTTTCCCTGATTCTCAGGAGGTTCCTCAGACCTGCGAGGACCTCAACGCCATCCAGAACGACCCATTCTCCAACACCTACAACCCTGGATGGCGAAACCATCCAAATTTTCAGTGGGCGGGAAATTCTCAAACCCAAAGACCACCTTTTCAGTCCCGCCCACAGCCCTCTCATCACTACCAGCCGCCTCAGCCTCGGCCCAACCCTACTTATCCATCAGGGCCAAATCAAGATCAAATGTCCTTAATCCTTCAGACTCTGGCTGACATTCAAAAATCGAATGCGGCCATTCAAAAACAGCACAAGGACGAGCTTACTGAAGTCAAAACTCAGCTGGCCCAGTTGGCAAATTCTCGCCAGCCAGGCACACTCCCCTCCCAACCCCTTCCTAACCCAAATAACGTGCCAACCCAGAAGCGCGTTATGAATCCAAATTTAGGCCACGCTCAATGGATTTATCAGGCCCCTACTGCCCCATCTCCAGACGAGATGGAAGCCTCTACTTCTCGTACGGGATTTCAGCAGCAGCCACCCCTCCTCCCAAATCCAAACCAAAATCAGGCCGGATTAAATTCTGTAACAACACGTAGTGGTAAGACAACTCAGGACCCGCGTTATCCAAACCACTCCCAGCCTGATAATCATGACCCTAGGATAGTTATCCAAGGTACCGCTGTTCCAGACCCACAACCAGGACCTATCCTAGAGGAACCAACCAAGATCCCGTTTCCCGAGGCCCTGACCAAGGGAAAGAAGACCACCAAACCCGTGGCCCCTGAGGAGGACCTGGTCAAGCTCTTTGAGCAGGTCCACATAAACATCCCCTTGATGGATGCAATTCACCACGTACCAGCTTACGCACGATTTCTAAAGAATATATGTACACCCCAGCGTAAGCCGCGAACCAAGGGAGGGAGCCCAATTGTTCTGTCAGAGCAAGCCAGCTCTGTAATCCTTAGTAGACTCCCACCCAAGGCAAAAGATCCTGGAACTCCCCTGATCTCCTGTAAGATAGGTGGTACCCAATTTGACAGAGCATTGTTAGACTTAGGTGCATCTATAAATCTGATACCCACATCCTTACTTGACCATCTGGAAGAATCTGAGCTGAAACCAACTGAGGTGACATTACAGTTAGCAGATCGATCTATAAAGTCACCAAAAGGGATTCTCGAGGATGTTATCGTAAGAGTGCGGGATTTCTATTTTCCAGTGGACTTTATAGTCTTAGACATGGATGCACCTGAGAACCCTAGGGATACACCAATCATTCTAGGGAGACCTTTCTTGGCTACTGCTAGAGCCAACATCAGCTGTGAGGAGGGCCAAATAGAGCTTAAGTTTGGAGATCAAACACTGAAAATTGATATATTTAAGGCCCAACAAGGAATTAATTGCGGCGTCATCGAGCAAATTTGTGACATCAAGACTTTGGTTGATGAACCACACCTCCAGAATGACTTGAGTATTCCTCATCAACCACAGAAGGATCTTGACCCGCAAATAGAGGAGTCAAATCCAGATGTGAACAACCCAATAACTCCCACCCTTGAACCTCACATCTATACTGAACCACCCGCTGCTGCTGAAAACCCCATCCTCGAACTGAAACCCCTTCCTGCTCATTTGAAATACATCTTTTTGGGTTCTAATCAGACCCTTCCTGTGATCATCAATTCCAACCTTAGTCCTGAACAGGAATCCCGTCTGATTGTTGTCCTCCAGCAACATCGCAGAGCCATCGGATGGACCCTCGATGATTTGACTGGAATAAGTCCCTCTTATTGTACTCATCATATCTATTCAGAAGAGGGCACACGACCTTCTCGTGAAATGCAGAGACGCTTAAATCCCAATCTGCAGGAGGTCGTGAAAAAGGAGATCATCAAGTGGTTAGATGCCGGGATCATCTACCCGATCTCCGATAGTCGTTGGGTGAGCCCAATTCAGGTCGTGCCTAAGAAGGCAGGACTCACCACTATAACGACTGAGACCGGAGAAATCATTCCTACCCGATTAGCCAACTCGTGGAGAGTCTGTATAGATTACCGTCGACTCAATTCCTCCACGAAGAAGGATCATTTCCCACTACCCTTCATTGATCAAATTCTCGAAAAACTAGCGGGAAATAGGTTCTTCTGCTTTCTTGACGGGTACTCCGGTTATAACCAGGTGGCAATCCATCCTGAGGACCAAGAAAAGACCACATTCACCTGCCCCTTCGGAACATACGCTTTCCGAAGGATGCCTTTCGGTCTTTGCAATGCACCCGCTACTTTTCAGCGATGCATGCTTGCCATATTCTCAGATATGGTAGGTGATTATCTGGAAGTCTTCATGGATGACTTTTCAGTTTTCGGAGCATCATTCGACGATTGCCTCCAGCACTTGGTCCAGATACTCAGGCGGTGCATCGACGTGAATTTGGTTCTTTCCTGGGAAAAGAGCCATTTCATGGTGCCTGAGGGAATTGTCCTGGGACACTCAATTTCGGAGAAAGGTATCCAAGTGGATCGAGCTAAGGTTAATCTGATTTCTCGCCTTCCTATGCCTAGCTCGATCAGGGACATCCGATCCTTTTTAGGGCATGTCGGTTTTTATCGACGATTTATCCCTGATTTTTCAAAAATCGCACGCCCCCTGACCACTCTTCTCTCCAAGGATGTTCCCTTCGAAATCTCCAAGGAATGCACTCAAGCATTTGAAATCCTGCGTGACCGAGTCACCCAAGCCCCGATCCTACAGTCCCCTGATTGGTCTCAACCCTTTGAGATCATGTGTGATGCATCCGACTTCGCTGTAGGAGCGGTTTTGGGGCAGAAAAATGACAAGAAACCTGTGGTCATTTACTACGCCAGCAAAACGCTCGATGAGGCTCAGCGTAACTATACAGTTACTGAGAAAGAGCTGCTAGCTGTAGTATTTGCCCTAGAGAAATTCAGATCATACCTTCTGGGTTCCCATGTCATCATATACTCGGATCACACGGCTGTGAGGCATCTCCTTGCAAAGAAGGACGCGAAACCTCGATTGATCCGATGGATCTTGCTGTTGCAAGAATTTGACCTCGAGATTCGCGATAAAGCGGGAAAACAAAACGTGGTAGCTGATCACTTGTCCCGTCTTCCTTCTGAAATGATAGACCCTTCCGGACCCATCACTGAGCATTTTCCCGATGAGCACCTGCTGACTATTGGTACTAGCCTTCCATGGTTTGCTAATATTGTAAATTACTTGGCATCTCATCAGACCCCGTCCGATTGGCCGAAGGCCAAGAAAGACAAATTACGCTCCGATGCCAAGTATTACATTTGGGAAGACCCGTACCTCTTCCGCATAGGTGCCGATCAGATCATCCGGAGATGTATCCCGGAAGGGGAAGTCAACAATATCCTCTCTTTCTGCCATGACCAGGCATGCGGTGGCCATTTTGCCGGGCATAAAACCGCATCAAAAGTCCTCCAGTGCGGCTTTTACTGGCCCACACTGTTCAAAGACGCATACAGTCATTGCAAGGCATGCAGTCGTTGCCAGACTTTGGGCAACATGAGCCATCGTAACATGATGCCTATGCAACCGATTCTAGTATGCGAAATCTTTGATATTTGGGGGATTGATTTTATGGGCCCCTTTCCTGTTTCGGATGGTTTCGAATACATTCTGTTGGCTGTGGACTACGTGTCCAAATGGATCGAAGCCATACCGACCCGAACCTGTGATCACAAAATCGTTCTCAAATTCATTCATCAACACATTTTCTCAAGGTTCGGGATTCCTCGTGCAATAATCTCTGATGGGGGGACCCATTTCACAAATGCTCAGTTTAGGTCACTGATGACCAAATACGGGGTGTCTCACCGAATCTCTACTCCTTACCACCCCCAAACTAATGGTCTAGCTGAGCTGTCGAATCGGGAGATCAAGAAAATCCTACAGGTCACTGTTCGACCTGACAGGAAGGACTGGTCGTCCCGACTTCCGGAAGCATTGTGGGCCTATAGGACCGCCCACAAGACCCAATTGGGCATGTCTCCCTTTAGATTGGTGTACGGAAAGGCATGCCACCTTCCCGTCGAACTGGAGCATAAAGCCTATTGGGCAGTACGGAACTGTAATCTAGATCTTTCCAAGGCTGGGACCCACAGAAAACTCCAAATCAGCGAGATCGATGAATTACGCACAGACGCGTACGAGAACTCGCAAATCTACAAGGAGCGGGTTAAAGCCTTCCACGACAAACACATCTCAAGAAAGATCTTCCATCCTGGTCAAAAGGTCCTACTCTTTGATGCCCGACTCAAACTCTTCCCAGGAAAACTGAGATCTAAGTGGGTCGGACCATATTTGGTCCGACAGGTTTTTGGAAATGGAGCAATCGAAATCAGTCCACTCAGCCACGATTCTGAACCTTTCATCGTGAATGGTCAAAGACTCAAGCCGTTCATTGATGTAACTTCTACTGATTTGGCTGAGGCATCTCATATCCTCCTTTCCCCTTGAGCTTATTGCGCCCAGCCGATGGCGTAAAACTCAGCGCTTAACGGGAGGCAGCCCGTCATTCTCTTTGAAAACCTGAAACTTGTTCTGACACCTTTCAGCACTCGAAGTTCACCCTGAACTGAGACCCCCTAGGTTACAATGAGGACATTGCAAATCTTAGGCATGGGGGGGTAGGAAAGTGCAAAAACTTGTAAGAAAAGGTTTCAAGCAAAAAAATTCACATATGCCAAAAATACCATAAAAATTAAAAAAATTTTTCAAAAAAGAATAAGAGGAAAAGAGGAGAAGGAAAATTTTGTGAAGGAGAAAAGAAACAAAATGAAAAAGGAGCACAAAATTATAAGAAAAGTTGATAGTCATTAGTAAGGAACTAAGGAATTAACCTAAGTTCTAGACCTCATTCAAGAAAATAACTGAAAAGTGCACAATGAGATTAGTAAGAATGCAAACCTTAGGCATTCTTGAATAGACTCTTAGTACTCATTAAGATCTGGACACTCCTCAAGAGGTTGAGGATAATGAAAAGCTGAAGTATTAGGTCTAAGGCTTAGGGAGTATTCGGCCTCGTTAACTAATTTTTGGTTTACGGGACTCAGTAACCTAAGCACCCTAATCTCACACACAGCCTGGTTCAGTAAGCGTAAAAATCAGAATCACGCAGAAGCGTCGCAAAAATCTGAAAAGAACACCTAGAATAGGAATGGCCGATCAACACAAGTTGATTTGGACGAGTTCCCAGCGCAGAGAGGCGGAAAATCCCCTCGAAGATGCGTAACAAAATATCATCTCCTCGGTGCTTGTCTCTTAGGATATTTACATATCCTACGGGGGGCATGTAAGCACTCTGCTGGTTCAGATTCCATGGATGGCATTATCTCGAAGTGTCAATTGCCAGGGTCTGGATTCGGCCACGGAATACCATGGATGGGATTATCTCGAAATCTCAATAGCCAGGGTTCCGGGGGTTGCCATGGGCGGTGCTATCTCGAAGCATCGATCGCCAGGAACCCTTGAGGATTGATGATGGGAGCAAGGAATCTGATACAGACCGTGTTGAAAAGCCAACCCTAGACTAGAACTAAAAAGAAAAAGAGAGAGAAAACTCTCCAAACAGAAAAAAAAACTTTCTATCTCTCTCTTACAAAACGCACTGCGAACTGAGCCAGGGCTAAAATCATTTCAAGCACGGGTGCTTTAACCACGAAGTCCAATAAACCTTAGGTTAGTTCTTGCGGGCCTTAAAAACCTTTGCTAAAAGACTGAGGCTAAGGCTAGACAGATTTGGATCTTGATTGGTACTAGAGTACCTTTTAGGCCTATAGTCAGCATTCTAACCTAATCTATGCTCAAATAAAAAGGCACTTATCTAAAACCATTGAAAACTTCATGGTCTAGAACAAGGGTTGAAACCTTAAGTTTTTTTTGCTAAGGGACTAGCAAAAGCTAGGCATGGGGGTATGATGAGAACCTCATCATGAGCCATAACTAGCTCATTTTGACCCAATACAAAGGATAAAAGCTCCTACATATCTCAAGGAAAGGCTTAACTCAGAGAATTCTGAGTTTGAGAAGAAAACCAGTCATAAGGGGTAAAAGTGCAATTTTACCAGTATAATCTGCATACAGGGTAATTCAGGGCCCAAACACAGGTCAGAACAGCCTAATAAGAATAAAAGTGGGACGAGATGATCTAGCAAGGGCTACAAGCACTTTCAAGGAACCAAATGATAATCTGTAACCCTAAAACAACCCACTTCAATTCACAAGGTTCGAGGCAAAGTAAAAATAGAATAAACCCTCTAAAATTCATAGAAAAATAATCTCTAGGGTTTAGAACCTTCAATTTGGCCTTTAGAACCCATTTTGACCTACATTGAGGACCATGCCCAATTAATAACTTAATTTGGGTTTTTGCGCAAATTGACCGGTCAAACAAGGTTTAATATGAAAATAAAATTCACCATCAGATTCCTTAGGTCCTAATTAGTCATGTATAAAAACTTGAGCCTAAGAAGAAACCTCCTTGACCGACTTTACACTTTGGTCCTCATATATTTACTCTTTGGCCCTCAACTTTTGAACCCTCGCATTTAGGCCCCTAACTCTCCTTCGTTCTTCGCAAACAGGTCCCTCCTGCAAAACCCTGCCAGCACCATGCTCCGGCGACCTTGCGCGGAGCATGGCGCCGCGCAGGGTAAGGTGGAGGACCTGGCAAGTGTACCGGGGGTGCCCTGCGTCGTCAGCCGTCGCAGGAGCACCCCCATGGTCACTGTAGCCCCCCATACCGGCCGTGCGAACGCACGGACGGTATGGGTTCGAATTCCGACCATGCTCCGGCGAGGGAGACACGTCGTCTCCCTCCGCCTTCCTCCCTGCTTCAACCCTATAAATACCCCCCGCCGCTCCACCGACCAAGGCAGCCTGGATCTGACGGAGAAAACCCCCAGCTTTCGTCTCTTCTTTCTCCGGCAGACGCTCACCAGCTCCGGCGACTTCCTCTCCCTCCACCTCTTCGCTCTGCCGCACTACCAGCAGCAGAGACCTCCTCCCCTGCTCTTCCCGCGCCACGCCGCACCCAGCTGGCGCCTCTCCAGCCTTCTGCTCGCCGCCGCCCCTCTCCCTGAGCATCATCTTCTCCGGCGACAGTCGATACGACTGTCGCCCTGTTCCTCCCCCTTCGTCCCTGCAGTTAAGTTAGACTTACTCCCCTTCTCCTCCTCTTTCTTTCCCCGCTTTCGATTTAGTCAATTAAGCCCTCTACCGACCCTGTTCACCCTCATCCTCTCCGCCTCCGACCACCCTCCGGCGAGCCGCTCCCATCACCTCAGCGACCCACACGGCTCGCCGACCACCGCAGAACTTCCGCCTCCTCACCCTGATCCTCTTCCGCCCCTCCACTTCCCACCAAACCCCCTCTGCAGACCCACCGAACACACCCACTCCCTCGCTCACAGTCTGACCTAGGACGACCTAACAGCTCCATCTCGCCCCCTGCAGACCCCCTGACCACCTTCGCCGTGCCACGGCGAAGGTCCTCCGCCTGTCTGATTTGGCCGAGAGGCCGTGCCATTGGTTTCAGGTTCCAGGCCTTGACCGCCATTGGCGAGGAAGCTCGAAGCCTGCTCGAGGTTGCTCCAGGCCGAGATATCCCAGATTGAATAGCCACGGCCAGCGCGGAAGAATCTCACGCACACACCCTGGCCCTCGATTGGAGCTGTACGCCTCAACAGCCGATGCAATTGGGAGCACCGTCCCTGCTGCAGGCGTAAGAGAATTGGGGTGGGACTTTTAGTCCCACCTCGGAATCTCTCAACGGCGCGCGGACACATAAATTGAAAAACTGCCGTATGCTGTTTGCCTCAGTTACCACGGGGTGAGGTCCCTCTCACCCGACCCGACCCGACTCGGCCTCGTCCGTGACCACGCTCCGCGGACCTGGCCCGACCCGATTAGACTGACCTGCACTCCTCGCCCACCACGCACGCCGGTGGGCCTGGACCCGGGCCTGACCCGAACCCGATTACCCGATAGCGCTCTGGGAGAGCTTCCGAAGAGTGATTTCAGAGAGAGAGAGATACGCGGGGGAAGGGGGTAGAGTAGGTTTTTGCCTTCTGATGAACTCTTGAGCGTGCAGGCACAGGTGAAGGACTGCGGAAGAAGAAGCAGCTGCACTGTAGCAACTGCTCAGTTAAGTCGTCGAAGCACCGGGCCAGACGACGGACAGCCAGCAGCCAGAGCAACACAGAAGGCAGGCTGAAGAAGAAGGAAGGGAGACTTAGTAGCCGAAGGCAGAAGCACCACGATTGAAGAAAAAGAAAGAAAGGAAACAAGGAAGAACAGAAGAAGAAGAGCACGAGGGGAAAATCTGAAGAAAGCAGAAGAAAAAGAAGAAGAAGAAGAAGAACAGGAAGAACCAAAAAGAAAGAGGAAAATCTGAAGAAAGCAGAAGAAAAAGAAGAAGAAGAAGAAGAACAGGAAGAACCAAAAACAAAGAGGAAGAAGGAAGAAAAGAAGCAGAAGCCAATTTTTCATCTCTCTCTCTCTCTCTTTATTTTTGTAATAGAATTTGTATATCTCTAGAATACAACTTGCTCCCTGAGTTCGACCTCGGGAATTCTTTCAGTTTTCCGAGTAATAAAAATTTTATATGAAACGTTGGTGACAACCGGCTTTACTACAACGAATTAACAACGAAAACCGACGTTCCATCATTTTGGCGCCGTTGCCGGGGAGCAACGGCTATTCTAGAGGTAAACATTCCTGTATCTTTTAATTTCTGATAATCTCCTCTCTTTTATGCAGCTACAGGAACTCAAGAAGACAAGCAACCACACGACAACCACTCCGAAGACAGGTAAATCTTTTCTCTCACTATTAACCCCTACACTCTAAAGAGAAAGAAAAGAAAAGAACAAGCAATATAGGGCTAACCTGTCTTCCATATTTAGTAACCATAAAAGTTGCATGTTTTCAACTCATTATTTCTGCACACTATCAAGGGTATTTAAGGGCTAACACATTCTTGCTTGAGCCCTAATTACCCAACAAAGAATTAACTGGACCAAGTAGAGCCAACCTAGGATCCAACACTAGGGATTTAGAGACACACTACTTAACTCAAGAATTGAGAAAACCAAATGAAGTGTGCCCAAGCCCTTGTCTGAAAATACCTATACAAGAAAAATCCTAAACAATTGGCTCTCTCTAAACACTTGAACCCTAAAAGACAGGACCTAAAAGCTCTTAAAGAAAACAATAGGTAAAGTTGACCCCTTGGGTTAACCAACCTTAAATTAGGTCACTCTTTGCACCTAAAAAGACTAAAGTTCAAGTGAAACCTTAAACACCCTGATCTTAAAATTGGTAGACTTAAGAGGTCAAGATCCCCATTCTGGTCTACCTGGAACCGCAGTGACAAGAGAGGTCGGGTGGGGGAAACCCTGTAACCCGTGGGGACGCTCTACCGTGTAGGGGTCTTCGCGGGACTCTCCCTCTCTGGCTGCCCAGGTAATTCTCAGGTGGACGATCTTTCTGATCAAGGGGTCCATCTGCCCCGCACCTCTATAGTCACCCAACACATTTTTGGGTGTCTTGATTGGGACCATCACCTTCTAAACTTACCTCTCCCAACTGTGCATGTACGGAAGGAGGTCTCTAAGACCACCCTTAAGACCTCCTTTAGAAATTCACTCTCGTCAAGGCCAAGCCTCGACGCCCGTGTTTGTGCAGCAACACCCTCACATTATTCTCTCTTCTGATTCAGAACCAAGTTCTTCTT
Source organism: Thalassia testudinum (assembly GCA_037157565.1). NCBI lineage: Eukaryota > Viridiplantae > Streptophyta > Magnoliopsida > Alismatales > Hydrocharitaceae > Thalassia > Thalassia testudinum. The sequence goes on from JAZHRO010000012.1 coordinate 90,426,396, forward strand.
CTTCCCCCATCATGGCTCAGCCAGTTGAGGAAGAAAATAATCTGGAACACCAGCTCCAGCGACTCAATGACCTCTTCCAAAACTTCGTGCACCCACCACAGCGTCCTATGATGCGGGACCACTACAATCCTGCTGCGGTGGCAATTGAGCCTCGAGTTAGAATCCCGATTGGAGGACCTGATTCCGAACTAAAGCCCAACATGATTCACGCTATACCTAAATTCCATGGGCTTAATTCTGAAGATCCCTTCCAGCACATCAAACAGCTTAAGCATCTGGCCCACACTTTTGGATCAGATGCGCAAAATCGGGATATTCTTCTCATGAAGATGTTCTCCTTTTCTCTTATGGACAAGGCCGCCCATTGGTATCAAACTCAGACCCGGCCGATCAACACTTGGGAAGAACTTCAATCCGAGTTTTTGAAAAAGTTCTTTCCCGTTATTACTCGGAAAACTGAAAGAATTCCCGAGGTCGAACTCAGGGAGCAAGTTGTATTCTAGAGATATACAAATTCTATTACAAAAATAAAGAGAGAGAGAGAGAGATGAAAAATTGGCTTCTGCTTCTTTTCTTCCTTCTTCCTCTTTGTTTTTGGTTCTTCCTGTTCTTCTTCTTCTTCTTCTTTTTCTTCTGCTTTCTTCAGATTTTCCTCTTTCTTTTTGGTTCTTCCTGTTCTTCTTCTTCTTCTTCTTTTTCTTCTGCTTTCTTCAGATTTTCCCCTCGTGCTCTTCTTCTTCTGTTCTTCCTTGTTTCCTTTCTTTCTTTTTCTTCAATCGTGGTGCTTCTGCCTTCGGCTACTAAGTCTCCCTTCCTTCTTCTTCAGCCTGCCTTCTGTGTTGCTCTGGCTGCTGGCTGTCCGTCGTCTGGCCCGGTGCTTCGACGACTTAACTGAGCAGTTGCTACAGTGCAGCTGCTTCTTCTTCCGCAGTCCTTCACCTGTGCCTGCACGCTCAAGAGTTCATCAGAAGGCAAAAACCTACTCTACCCCCTTCCCCCGCGTATCTCTCTCTCTCTGAAATCACTCTTCGGAAGCTCTCCCAGAGCGCTATCGGGTAATCGGGTTCGGGTCAGGCCCGGGTCCAGGCCCACCGGCGTGCGTGGTGGGCGAGGAGTGCAGGTCAGTCTAATCGGGTCGGGCCAGGTCCGCGGAGCGTGGTCACGGACGAGGCCGAGTCGGGTCGGGTCGGGTGAGAGGGACCTCACCCCGTGGTAACTGAGGCAAACAGCATACGGCAGTTTTTCAATTTATGTGTCCGCGCGCCGTTGAGAGATTCCGAGGTGGGACTAAAAGTCCCACCCCAATTCTCTTACGCCTGCAGCAGGGACGGTGCTCCCAATTGCATCGGCTGTTGAGGCGTACAGCTCCAATCGAGGGCCAGGGTGTGTGCGTGAGATTCTTCCGCGCTGGCCGTGGCTATTCAATCTGGGATATCTCGGCCTGGAGCAACCTCGAGCAGGCTTCGAGCTTCCTCGCCAATGGCGGTCAAGGCCTGGAACCTGAAACCAATGGCACGGCCTCTCGGCCAAATCAGACAGGCGGAGGACCTTCGCCGTGGCACGGCGAAGGTGGTCAGGGGGTCTGCAGGGGGCGAGATGGAGCTGTTAGGTCGTCCTAGGTCAGACTGTGAGCGAGGGAGTGGGTGTGTTCGGTGGGTCTGCAGAGGGGGTTTGGTGGGAAGTGGAGGGGCGGAAGAGGATCAGGGTGAGGAGGCGGAAGTTCTGCGGTGGTCGGCGAGCCGTGTGGGTCGCTGAGGTGATGGGAGCGGCTCGCCGGAGGGTGGTCGGAGGCGGAGAGGATGAGGGTGAACAGGGTCGGTAGAGGGCTTAATTGACTAAATCGAAAGCGGGGAAAGAAAGAGGAGGAGAAGGGGAGTAAGTCTAACTTAACTGCAGGGACGAAGGGGGAGGAACAGGGCGACAGTCGTATCGACTGTCGCCGGAGAAGATGATGCTCAGGGAGAGGGGCGGCGGCGAGCAGAAGGCTGGAGAGGCGCCAGCTGGGTGCGGCGTGGCGCGGGAAGAGCAGGGGAGGAGGTCTCTGCTGCTGGTAGTGCGGCAGAGCGAAGAGGTGGAGGGAGAGGAAGTCGCCGGAGCTGGTGAGCGTCTGCCGGAGAAAGAAGAGACGAAAGCTGGGGGTTTTCTCCGTCAGATCCAGGCTGCCTTGGTCGGTGGAGCGGCGGGGGGTATTTATAGGGTTGAAGCAGGGAGGAAGGCGGAGGGAGACGACGTGTCTCCCTCGCCGGAGCATGGTCGGAATTCGAACCCATACCGTCCGTGCGTTCGCACGGCCGGTATGGGGGGCTACAGTGACCATGGGGGTGCTCCTGCGACGGCTGACGACGCAGGGCACCCCCGGTACACTTGCCAGGTCCTCCACCTTACCCTGCGCGGCGCCATGCTCCGCGCAAGGTCGCCGGAGCATGGTGCTGGCAGGGTTTTGCAGGAGGGACCTGTTTGCGAAGAACGAAGGAGAGTTAGGGGCCTAAATGCGAGGGTTCAAAAGTTGAGGGCCAAAGAGTAAATATATGAGGACCAAAGTGTAAAGTCGGTCAAGGAGGTTTCTTCTTAGGCTCAAGTTTTTATACATGACTAATTAGGACCTAAGGAATCTGATGGTGAATTTTATTTTCATATTAAACCTTGTTTGACCGGTCAATTTGCGCAAAAACCCAAATTAAGTTATTAATTGGGCATGGTCCTCAATGTAGGTCAAAATGGGTTCTAAAGGCCAAATTGAAGGTTCTAAACCCTAGAGATTATTTTTCTATGAATTTTAGAGGGTTTATTCTATTTTTACTTTGCCTCGAACCTTGTGAATTGAAGTGGGTTGTTTTAGGGTTACAGATTATCATTTGGTTCCTTGAAAGTGCTTGTAGCCCTTGCTAGATCATCTCGTCCCACTTTTATTCTTATTAGGCTGTTCTGACCTGTGTTTGGGCCCTGAATTACCCTGTATGCAGATTATACTGGTAAAATTGCACTTTTACCCCTTATGACTGGTTTTCTTCTCAAACTCAGAATTCTCTGAGTTAAGCCTTTCCTTGAGATATGTAGGAGCTTTTATCCTTTGTATTGGGTCAAAATGAGCTAGTTATGGCTCATGATGAGGTTCTCATCAATCATCAATCCTCAAGGGTCCCTGGCAATTGATGCTTCGATATAGCACCGGCCATGGCAACCCCCAGAACCCTGGCTTTCGAGATTTCGAGTTAATCCCGCCCATGGCGTTCCATGGTCGAATTCAAACCCTGGCAATCGACATTTCGTGATAATGCTGCCCATGGTATCTGAACCAGCAGAGTGCTTACATGCCCCCGGTAGGATATTTAAATATCCTAAGAGACAAACACCGGGGAGATGATATGTTGTTACGCATCTTCGAGGGGTATTTCCCGACTCTCCGCGCCGAGAACTCGTCCAAATCAACTTGTGTTGATCGGTCGCTCCTAATCTAGGCGACTTTTTTCAGATCATTGAAACGCTTTTTGCGTGATTTTGATAGTTATGCACACTAAACTAGAATGTGTGTGGATTGGGGTGCTTAGGTTACCGAATCCCGCAAACTGAAGGTCACTTAACGAGGCTGAATACTTCCTAAGCCTTAGACCTAATACTTAAGTTCGCATTTTCCCCAACCTCTTGAGGATTATCCAGATCTTGGTAGAAACGTGAATTTTTAAGCCTAAGAATCTAGCCCAAGAGGCCTAAGATCAGTGCTCCTGCTAATCTCTTTTTATGTCTCCTCAGCACTTTTCTTTTATTTTTCTCTTTTCTTGATTTGGTCTAGAACTTTAGTTAATCCCTTAATCTTTTACTAATGACCACTTTTTCCTTTTTCATTTTGTGCTCCTTTTTTGACATTTTGCTCTTTTCCTCCTCTCATTTTGTATAGCCCAAAAACTTTCTCTCCCTCCTCCGTTTTTCAAGATTTTTTTTTTTTTGGTTGAAACCTTTTCTTGATATGAGTTTTTCCTGACATTTTGCACTTTCATACCCCCCATGCCTAAGATTTGCAATGTCCCCATTGTAAATTAGGTGGGTTCGATTTCAACTTAGTCCATGCATTAGGACAGGTGTTGGGTGGGCGAACGGGTTGAAGTGACTGTTGCGATCGATTTTTAATCTCAGGCAGGGGTACCTGAGGTGGAGTCGGTTGTTCTAACGGATGAACCCTAAAGTGCAATATGAATTCCGCGTAGAAATGTCAGAAAAGGATTCGGGTTTTTCAAAGAATGACGGGTTGCCTCCCGTTAAGTGCTGAGTTTTACGCCATCGGCTGGGTGCAATGAGCTCAAGGAGAATGGAGGGTAAATGATGACTCAGCCAAATTTGTATTGGTCATGTCAATGAACGGTTTGAGTCTTTGACCGTTCACAACAAAGGGTTCGGAATCGTGGCAGAGTGGGCTGATTTCAATGGCTCCATTTCCAAAGATTTGTCGAACTAGGTAGGGTCCGACCCACTTAGATCATAGCTTTCCTAGGAATAATTTGAGTCGGGCATCAAAGAGTAGAACCTTTTGACCAGGATGAAAGATCTTTCTAGAAATGTATTTTTCATGAAAAGCTTTAACTCGTTCTTTATAAATTCGTGAGTTCTCATACGCGTCGTGACGTAATTCATTGATCTCGCTTATTTGAAGCCTTCTATGGGTTCTAACCTCAGAAAGATCTAAGTTGCAATTCCGTACTGCCCAATAGGCTTTATGCTCCAATTCGACGGGGAGGTGACATGCCTTCCCATACACCAGTCTGAAGGGAGACATACCTAATTGGGTCTTGTGGGCGATCTTATAGGCCCACAATGCTTCCGGAAGCCGAGAAAACCAATCCTTCCTGTCAGGTCGAACAGTAACCTGGAGGATTTTCTTGATCTCTCGGCTTGATAGCTCAGCTAGACCATTGGTTTGGGGGTGGTAAGGAGTAGAGATTCGATGTGACATCCCATATTTGGTCATTAGTGACCTGAACTGAGTGTTTGTAAAATGGGTCCCTCCGTCGGAAATTATTGCTTGTGGAATCCCGAACCTTGAGAAGATGTTTTGATGAATGAACTTGATAACAATCTTATGATTATTGGTTCGGGTCAGAATGGCTTCTATCCACTTGGACACGTTGTGTTACGAACGCGTGCCCCGGACGTCTTTTAAGACGTCTGGGAGGTGGCCCAGACGTCGGACCAGACGTCTGGGATCACATCCAGACGTCTTGCCAGACGTCTGGGATGGTTTCTAGACGTCTGAAAAACCGTTATCTTCCACACACGCGAGTCGTCTGCGCGCCTGAGCGCGCAGACTGTTGGTGCTAGAGCACCACGATCATTTGTTTTGATGATAACAAAACACGTGTTATTTAACATTTGCAATTTGAGTCTTAGATTTCAGGTCAATTGCAATTGTGGACGTGTTTAGACGGAACTCGAGCTCGCATCCAGGACGGATTGGAGGAGCTTGACGGAAAACAGAGGAGGTTCGCGTGGAGCGACAGATTGAAGATAGAAGACAAGAAGAATATGATAGATTCTTTTTAATCCTTTCATGTACTTTTATCTTTATCTTTCTTGCTCTTTATTTTCCTTAGAAAATTATGTTAAAGAGCCTCAAAGAACCCTAACAGTAGTCCTAGGAACACCGGCACAACCCTAGGATACTTAGGTTTTCTGTAGAATACTTAGAAAACCAATATAGGGTTCAAACAGCAATTCCAGACGTCTAATTCTCAAATCAGACGTCTGATAAAGTATTTTAAGACGTCTGACTGTTGTTTCAGACGTCTGATATCTGTTAGGCTGGACATACCTAGTTCTGTCTGATGAAATCAGACGTCCAGACCTAATACCAGACGTCTTAGCAGACGTCTGATGACTTTGCCAGACGTCCAATTAGTGGACCGTTGCCTGGCTTAGCAAACACTCAAGAATATAACCGTTAGACCCTTATCAGACGTCCTTAGGCCTTTCCAGACGTCTGATAATTGACCGTTTTGCCTCGGCTGACCCAAAATCTCTTCTCAGAGATTTTCTAGCCGTTGTAACGTTTGGAAATCAATTCCCACAGTAAAAGTAGGTTTCCAGACGTCCATACATAGTGCCAGACGTCCTGTATGTCGTCTGATGGACTTGTACAAAAATCCTGTTTAGATCTGATTCAAGTCAGGAGGAAACCCGCATAGAATCAGACGTCTGACCTTGAGATCAGACGTCTTAAGGTGGCCTTCCAGACGTCTGATGCCAGAATTAGACGTCTGATGACCCTGTCAAATGTAATCATTATCCTGATTTCGGCCTGATTCTCTTGGGCTTTGCACCCAACGGCTATAGAACCTTTCCTAAGCCTTCCAAAGCCTTCCTAAGGCCTCTATAAATAGAGGGGAGCCCTTACACACCTAGACACACAAGATATACACTAAGAGAAACAAGAGACACACCTAAGCAACTTAGTTCCACTCTTTTGTGTCCAATTGAAGCCCTTGCTCTCCAAGCTCTAGTTTCATTCTCTTGAGAGCATCAAGCCTTCGCGCACCCGCTCTCCCGCCGTTGTTCACGAGAGCGACATTGCGCCGTTGCGTGGCTCACGCACCCGCGTCATCCTCGACGCACTCCTTGCAAAGGGGAGTTTCCTTATTCCTATAGAAGCTAGGTTCTTAATTACTTTGTTGGCTCTATAGGACCTGTTGTTTTATTTTATCTTTGTCTTTTGGTTGGGTATTCGCTTTGCGAATTCCCGTCTCCTTCGTGGGACAAAATCCTTCTCGTGGAGAGAAGGGGTTGAGGAACGCTACCCTCGTACTTGTAGCGTGGTTGTACTGAGGTTGAATCACCCTCGTTTTAAAGTGATTCGGTTAGTGGATTTGATCAACTAGGTTGATCGGAAAATCCTAACTCGAAAGGGTTAGGTGGTGGTTTTCACCCGGTTTGGGTTTCCACCTAAAAATACTTTGTGTCTTTGTGTGATTGACTATTTGTGAGATTGTTTATATTTCAATTACGCATTTTTTACGTCACACTGATCTCACCCCCTCCAAGTAGGGAATTTCAATTGGTATCAGAGCAGGTTTTCCGCTGACAGGAGTAACATCCGCGGAAAGATCACATGGAGGGAAGCTGTTCCACAAGCAGGATTTCCGAGGGGCAGTCCACAACCCGTCCGCCGTTCTTCGACGGGAGCAACTACCCCTACTGGAAGTTGCGGATGAAGACGTGGCTTCAAGCCACCGACTTCACAGTCTGGGCCAGGTGCGAGACCCCCTTCGACATCCCAGAGAAACCCGCCAGAGGATACTCGCAGCAGCAGATCCGGGAGCTCTCTCTCAACGCGAAAACAATGAACGCGTTGTATTGCGCGCTAAGCCCGGAGGAGTTCAACAGAATCTTGCAATGCGCCACCGCATACGAGATCTGGCACACACTCGAGGTAACTCATGAAGGTACCTCTAAGGTAAAAACTTCTAAACTCAATTTACTTTCACAAGAATTTGAGGCTTTTTCTATGAAAACTAACGAAACTTTAAGTGAGATGAACACTAGGTTCACTCTCATAGTAAATAACTTGAAAGCTTTAGGGAAGACTTTCATCAAGGGGGAGCTTCAAGGGAAGCTTCTTCGTTCCCTTGGACCGGAATGGGAACAGAAAGTCACCGCCATCGAAGAGGCGAACGAAATGGAGGAGCTCAACATGGAAGATCTCCTAGGCAATCTGATGGCCTACGAGACTAAGTTGAAGCAGAAGAAGAAGGATACACCGGAGCCTAAACTAAAGAAGACTCTCGCCTTCAGAGCCGCGTCGGATAGCGAGGTAAGTTCCGACGACGAAGACTTTAGAATTTTACTTGAAAATTTTTCCAAGTTTTGTAGGGAATTAAAGAAAGAGAAAAAGGAGAAGAAGGAAAGCCCGAGACGTTGCTTCCACTGCAACGGGAAAGGGCATCTGCGACCAGAATGCCCTCTTCTCAAAAAGGAGAAGAAGAAGGAAAAGGAGAAGAAATCTAAGAAGAAGGCGTTCCAAGCCACTTGGGACGATTCTAGCTCAGAGGAAGAAGAAGAAAAGACCATAGAAGAAGAAACCGCTTGCTTCGGCTTCATGGCCAGAGGAAGCGACAGCGAAAGCGAAAGCGACTCAGACAACGAGGTAAATCTCGATCTTCAAGAAGCTTTTAATGAACTTTTTGAGATTAGTAAATCACTTAGGATAGAAAATAAAAGCATTAAAAAGAACCTTAGTTTTCTTAAAAATGAAAATGATAGGTTAGAAATAAAACTTAAGGATCTAGAAACTTGTCCTAAAAATGATAACCTATTATTAGAAAATCATAACCTCATCAATGAAAATAATAAGTTGATTGAGGAAAATGATAGTCTAAAGTTAGAAATCTATGATTTAAAGACTAAGATGCAAACTATAGAAAAAGAAATTGCATGTCTTAGGGAAAATTCTAACAAATTAATCAACAAAGTTGATAATTTTTATAGCCCTAAGGTTGAGAAAGGATCTCCATCAAGGAGACCTTCTAACAAATCCGGATCCAAGCCCACTTGGATACCGAAAAAAGAATTAGAATCTTGTTTTGTAGGGTTCAGGGATAATTACAACATAAGGGACTGGACCTACAAGCTCAAGGCTGGTCAACTCAAGTTAGGGGAACCAAGGAGTAGACCAAGGAGGAGAACAAGAAGACCGACGAGACGGCGAACAAACGACGGACCCGCCGCACGTCGACCACCAGATTGGAGACCGGCGCCGATGCCCGGGCCTCCAAGCTACGGATGGGAGCCCCATCCGATGTGGCATCCACCACCACCATTTGGGCCATTTTATTGGCCATGGTAGGCGAGGTAAAATTCTTAACCCTATCTTTTTATAAGCATTTAGATAGGGGGAGTTAAAAAATGATGAGCTAATTGTCAATTTTTTTAAGGGGGAGATATAAGGTAGCTAAATTTCCTTTAGTAAGGGGGAGAAAAATAATAGCTATCTTGTTGTTACAAAAAGGGGGAGAATATCACCTTTATTAAAATAAATTTATAGAAGAGCATGTTTTAAGGGGGAGTTATAGGAAATGTAAAATCAATCAAACCTTTTTGATAATGTCAAAAAGGGGGAGGATTTTTATGCATTATTATCTATGGTTTTGTCATCATCAAAAAAGGGAGATTGTTGGTGCTAGAGCACCACGATCATTTGTTTTGATGATAACAAAACACGTGTTATTTAACATTTGCAATTTGAGTCCTAGATTTCAGGTCAATTGCAAATGTGGACGTGTTTAGACGGAACTCGAGCTCGCATCCAGGACGGATTGGAGGAGCTTGACGGAAAACAGAGGAGGTTCGCGTGGAGCGACAGATTGAAGATAGAAGACAAGAAGAATAGGATAGATTCTTTTTAATCCTTTCATGTACTTTTATCTTTATCTTTCTTGCTCTTTATTTTCCTTAGAAAATTATGTTAAAGAGCCTCAAAGAACCCTAACAGTAGTCCTAGGAACACCGGCACAACCCTAGGATACTTAGATTTTCTGTAGAATACTTAGAAAACCAATATAGGGTTCAAACAGCAATTCCAGACGTCTAATTCTCAAATCAGACGTCTGATAAAGTATTTTAAGACGTCTGACTGTTGTTTCAGACGTCTGATATCTGTTAGGCTGGACATACCTAGTTCTGTCTGATGAAATCAGACGTCCAGACCTAATACCAGACGTCTTAGGAGACGTCTGATGACTTTGCCAGACGTCCAATTAGTGGACCGTTGCCTGGCTTAGCAAACACTCAAGAATATAACCGTTAGACCCTTATCAGACGTCCTTAGGCCCTTCCAGACGTCTGATAGTTGACCGTTTTGCCTCGGCTGACCCAAAATCTCTTCTCAGAGATTTTCTAGCCGTTGCAACGTTTGGAAATCAATTCCCACAGTAAAAGTAGGTTTCCAGACGTCCATACATAGTGCCAGACGTCCTGTATGTCGTCTGATGGACTTGTACAAAAACCCTGTTTAGATCTGATTCAAGTCAGGAGGAAACCCGCATAGAATCAGACGTCTGACCTTGAGATCAGACGTCTTAAGGTGGCCTTCCAGACGTCTGATGCCAGAATTAGACGTCTGATGACCCTGTCAAATGTAATCATTGTCCTGATTTCGGCCTGATTCTCTTGGGCTTTGCACCCAACGGCTATAGAACCTTTCCTAAGCCTTCCAAAGCCTTCCTAAGGCCTCTATAAATAGAGGGGAGCCTTTACACACCTAGACACACAAGATATACACTAAGAGAAACAAGAGACACACCTAAGCAACTTAGTTCCACTCTTTTGTGTCCAATTGAAGCCCTTGCTCTCCAAGCTCTAGTTTCATTCTCTTGAGAGCATCAAGCCTTCGCGCACCCGCTCTCCCACCGTTGTTCACGAGAGCGACATTGCGCCGTTGCGTGGCTCACGCACCCGCGTCATCCTCGACGCACTCCTTGCAAAGGGGAGTTTCCTTATTCCTATAGAAGCTAGGTTCTTAATTACTTTGTTGGCTCTATAGGACCTGTTGTTTTATTTTATCTTTGTCTTTTGGTTGGGTATTCGCTTTGCGAATTCCCGTCTCCTTCGTGGGACAAAATCCTTCTCGTGGAGAGAAGGGGTTGAGGAACGCTACCCTCGTACTTGTAGCGTGGTTGTACTGAGGTTGAATCACCCTCGTTTTAAAGTGATTCGGTTAGTGGATTTGATCAACTAGGTTGATCGGAAAATCCTAACTCGAAAGGGTTAGGTGGTGGTTTTCACCCGGTTTGGGTTTCCACCTAAAAATACTTTGTGTCTTTGTGTGATTGACTATTTGTGAGATTGTTTATATTTCAATTACGCATTTTTTACGTCACACTGATCTCACCCCCTCCAAGTAGGGAATTTCACAGACCGCATATTCGTTATTCCCTCTTTTTTCTTCTGCGGCTGCAGACGCCTGCCGCGCCCTCTCTCCTCCTCGCGCGGCCTTAAAAGGCCACGCCTCCCCTCACTCCGTCACCACCGTCTCCTTCCCCTTCTCCTTCAGCCAGTGCGCGAGAGTGAGCGCGAGAGTGAGCGCGAGGGCGGCAGCGGCGGCCACAGTGAGTGCGGAGGAGGTGCTGCGTGCGAGAGCGGAGCTCTGCCGTGCGGGCGAGCTCGCCGGGGCTGCTAGGGCCGGCCGGCGGAGGGCGCAGGGGGGGCGCGGAACGGCGCGGGAGGGACTGCTGTGGTATGAGCAGCAAGCGCGCGAGGTGCGACGCGGGTGGCGTCGCGAGCGGAGGCCAAGTGGCGCCCTGATTCTGGAAAAATTTCCAGAATCAGACGTCTGGGTAGATAAACAGACGGCGAGGGAGACGTCTGGAGGACCACAAAGACGTCTGAAAGGTGAGTATTCCGCTTTCTTCTTCCTTCCTGTCGACTGACCGTACTGAGGGAGGGAGTTGGCTGTGCGCAGGCTCGCTGATTCGCCATCCTTTGCGAATCAGACGTCTGGAAGTTGTACCAGACGTCGGGAGTAACTTCCAGACGTCCGGGGTGACCATCGGACGTCTGGGAGCTAGGCCAGACGTCCCCGAAGACTTCTGGACGTCTGGGAAACCACGCTGAACAGGTAATTCTCTGATCCACTTTTTAAGACGTCTGGAAGAAGTTCCTGACGTCTGATTTTGCACAGTATTATCTTTTTCGACCCGTTTAGGGCTCGTTTGAGCTCCGTTTTCCGCGATTCGAGTTGCGTTCTTTTCAGAATTAATTCCTCTACCCGTCTATAGTAGCTATACACTGTTTTGAGACACTCCTTGTGTTTGATCCTTATGATAGGACCTCGTTCAGTTGCAGTCTTGGGAGTCGCGGAGGCACGCGGGATTCCCGATCACGCCCCCATTACTCCCGTTGTACCTGGTAGAGTGGCTTTTGTAATTTCCCTACTTGGGGTGAGATCAGTGTGATGTAAAAAATGCGTAATTGAAATATAAAGCAATCTCACAAATAGTCAATCACACAGAGTACACAAAGTATTTTTAGGTGGAAACCCAAACCGGGTGAAAACCACCACCTAACCCTCTCGAGTTAGGATTTTCCGATCAACCTAGTTGATCAAATCCACTAAACGAATCACTTTAAAACGAGGGTGATTCAACCTCAGTACAACCACGCTACAAGTACGAGGGTAGCGTTCCTCAACCCCTTCTCTCCACGAGAAGGATTTTGTCCCACGAAGGAGACGGGAATTCGCAAAGCGAATACCCAACCAAAAGACAAAGGTAAAATAAACAACAAACCTATAGAGCCAACAAAGTAATAAACCTAAGCTTCTATAGGATTTAGGAAACTCCCTTTGCAAGGAGTGCGTCGACGATGACGCGGTGCGTGAGCCACGCGACGGCGCAACTTCGCTCTCGTGAACTACGGCGGGAGAGCGGGTGCGCAACAGCTTGATGCTCTCAAGAGAATGGTGCTTGAGCTTGGAGAGCAAGAGCTAGCTAGGACACAAGAGAGTGGAAAGTGTAATACAAATTGTTTCTTGTGTATCTTGGTCTCTCTAGGTGTGTCTTGGTGTGTAAAGGCTCCCCTCTTTTTATAGAGGCCTTAGGAAGGCTTTGGAAGGCTTAAGAAAGGTTCTATAGCCGTTGGGAACAAAGCCCAAGTGAATCAGCCCGAAATCAGGAACAATCATTGTTCTGACAGGCTTATCAGACGTCTAATTCTATCATCAGACGTCTGGAAGTTCACTATAAGACGTCTGATTCAAAGATCAGACGTCTGATTTTGGGCGGGTCTCTCCCTGACTTGGATCAGATCTAAACAGGGTTTTTACGCAAGTCTATCAGACGACATACAGGACGTCTGGCACTATGTCTGGACGTCTGGAAACCTACTTTTACTGTGGGAATTGATTTCCAAACGTTGCAACGGCTAGAAAATCTCTGAGAAGAGATTTTGGGTCAGCCGAGGCAAAACGGTCATTTATCAGACGTCTGGGAAGACCTATGGACATCTGATAAGGCTCTAACGGTCATATACTGCCGTGCTTGCTAAGTTAGCCAACGGTCCACTATATGGACGTCTGGCAAGTCCATCAGACGTCTTCTAAGACGTCTGGACTAAGGTCTGGACGTCTGATTTCATCAGACAGAACTAGCTCTGTCCAGCCTAACAATTATCAGACGTCTGAAACAACAGTCAGACGTCTTAAAATACTTTATCAGACGTCTGATTTGGGAATTAGACGTCTGGAAGTGCTGTTTGAACCCTATATTGGTTTTCTAAGTATTCTACAGAAAACCTAAGTATCCTAGGGTTGTGCCGGTGTTCCTAGGACTACTGTTAGGGTTCTTTGAGGCTCTTTATCATAATTTCTAAGGAAATAAAGAGCAACAAAAGAAACGAAAAATACAACAAGTACAAAAGAAGGAAATCTATCCTATTCTTCATTTCCTTCCATCTTCAATCTGTCGCTCCACGCGAACCTCCTCTGTTTTTCGTCAAGCTCCTCCAATCCGTCCTGGATGCGAGCTCGAACTCCGTCTAAACACGTCCACACTTGCAATTGACCTGAAATCTAGGACTCAAATTGCAAATGTTAAATAACACGTGTTTTGTTATCATCAAAACAAATGATCGTGGTGCTCTAGCACCAACAGCTTTAAGTTATTAAAATCTGTTAAATTATGAAACCATAAATAGAACCTAGGACATTGCATGAACCCGAGGAATGAGAAATAGATGGAATGATAGCTCCTAGGTGTTGCATGAATCCTAGGACTGGAAAACTAGATTGTATGATAGATCCTAGGATATGACATGAATCCTAGGATGGGAAAACTAGTTGAATGTATAATACTGCAGTCTTGGAAAATGGAAAGAGATATAAAGCTGCCTGTAATTTGAATTAACAGCTGCCTGTTGTGAATAGATAACGTGGTTGAGAACATGGATTGTAAGAATGTGAAACTGGAAGGTGAAACTTGGATCTTTGAGTAAAAAGGATGGAACCCTACGGGGAAGTAGGAGTAGAACTCCTGGAAAGGGAATGGAATAGTTTTGGGGAAGTGAGCTGGCCCTTGAGTACGGAGTACCAAGGAGAGCGACTGTCCCCCTGTTTAGTGCAGAGCGGAGCTAGCCGCCCCAGGGACCCGGGGTTAGGACTGGCCACTCTGTACCGACTTGCTGGCCCTCGCGTACGTAGTACCAAGGAGAGCTACTAGTGTAGGGAGGTACTAGCTACCCCACGGGCCCCGGGGTTCTGCTAGCCTCCCACACCGACTTGTTAGGCCCGCTGGGGCAAACCAGGGTAGTCAGGCGAGGGTGCGCGGACTATGGAGGGGAAAGGCCCCGGTTTGGTTACTGTGGAGGGGTTGGACCCCTGTTACTGAGAGGGCTCTGCCCTGGACTGGTTCCGTGCTGTGCTTTGGGCGCACCCGTTAACGGAAACGACTGACCGCGTGCCAGTACGGGTTAGCTACCTGTGCGTTTATCGCGCGTGCCGTAGTCACCGTTACGTCTGTCAGTGACCTTGGGGTTGTTGACTGAGGGTAGGATCACCACGGGGGACTCTCCCGGCCAGGGGAGCACCACGTGCTACTTCTACTTTTTGGAAAAGACTGCAATAAAGATCGTTCCCACGAGGAACAATCGAGATCGAGTAAAAGATCTGAGAAATAAATGAAATAGTGAGACAGTTGAAAGATGTAAATAAAGAAAGTAATAGAACATAACAGCTACTGTACACTCTACTGTTGTCTTTAGTTTTAGATGCCACTCTACTCAGCGTTTTGCTGACGTGTTACACTCGTTACCTTTTTCAGGACCAGGTGTTGAGCAGCCAGGGTCAGCGGCTGCAGAGGACGCTGGGCCGAGTAGGGTCCAGTAGAGTTTACCACAGTCTTTTGTACCTCTTTTGTTTCTGTTATAGTGAGTAGTTCTTGTTTCCGCTGTACTTTCTTTACCTGCAATTCATGTTATATGATAAATGTTGATCTACTGTTGTGGTGGTATCTACTGTAGTAGTTTCTTTCCTTACTGCTGTACTTTCTTACTGTTAGTTATATTCATGCTGAATGTGGTTTATTTTACTGCTCTTTTGGTTACTTCCTCGTTGGACGACTGGGTCTTGGGATTAGTTGAGTCGGTCCGGTTCTCGAGTCTCGTAGGGGCTCGGGAAACGGGTCGTTACACGTTGTCAACGGCGAGTAAGATGTATTCGAAGCTATTCGAGATAGGGAAGGGTCCCATAAAATCGATTTCCCAGATGTCAAAAATTTCGCATACCAAGATCGGCTGCAGAGGCATCATGTCTCGATGGCTCATGTTGCTTAAGGTCTGGCAGCGGGTACATGCCTTATAGTGGTCGTATGCATCCTTGAAAATTATGGGCCAGTAAAAGTCACACTGGAGGACTTTTGATGCGGTTTTATGTCCTGAGAAATGTCCACCGCATGCCTGGTCATGGCAAAAGGAGAGTATATCTTTGATTTCTACTTCTGCGACACACCGTCGAATTATTTGATCAACACCAATGCGAAATAGATACGGGTCTTCCCACAGGTAATACTTGCCATCGGAACGCAATTTGTCCTTCTTGGCCTTTGGCTAATCAGACGAGATCTGATGTGATGCCATGTGGTTCACTATATCTGCGAGCCATGGAAGCCCTGTATTGATAGTCAGGAGGTGCTCACCAGGAAAGTGTTTTGTGATAGGTCTGGAAGGGTCAATTATTTCAGAAGGAAGGCGGGACAAGTGATCAGCTGCCACATTTTGCTTTCCCGCTTTGTCACGAATCTCGAGGTCAAATTCTTGCAACAGCAAGATCCATCGGATTAATCGAGGTTTCGCGTCCTTCTTTGCAAGGAGATGCCTCACAGCTGTGTGATCCGAGTATATGATAACATGGGAATCCAGAAGGTATGATCTGAATTTTTCTAGGGTAAATACTACAGCTAGCAGCTCTTTCTCAGTAACCGTGTAGTTACGCTGAGTCTCGTCTAGTGTTTTGCTAGCATAGTAAATGACCACGGGTTTTCTGTCAATTTTCTGCCCCAAACTGCACCTACAGCAAAATCAGATGCATCGTACATGATCTTAAAGGGTTGAGACCAATCAGGGGATTGTAGGATCGGGGCTTGGGTGACTCGGTTGAGACCAATCAGGAAACTTTTATTTCCTTTACTGCTTGTATTCTTTTACTGTTAGTTACATTGCATAGTGAATGTGGTTTGTTTTCCTACTTTTCGGTTATTTCTTATTGGACGACTGGGTCTTGGGATTAGTCGAGTCGAGTCGGTCTCAAGTTCTGTAGGGATTCGGGAATCGGGTCGTAACAGAAGGTGGTGGGAGGACTCGCCAAAGTTGGTGGAGAAGGAGGTCAGGGAGAAAGGAAGAGGGGTATCCGGCCTCCAAACCAAGCTAAGGATGTAAGGTTGTGCACGGCTTGGCTTTATAGAGCTTCAGGGAGAGCTCTAAATTAGGAAAGAAGAATTTCCATGGCTTGGGCTTGAAGAAATAGAACCCATGATTCTCGTGCATTCGCAAGAGAAATCTATGGGGACTTGGAACTCCAAAAGGATCTCTGATGATCCGTTTATGTGTGAACATCAGTCCCACCAATTTTGGTGGGATTTGATTACCATTTAAGTAGGATTTAGGTCGGTCAATGCTTGCGTGGTGGTTGGATTTGACCTTAATGGCGGTAGGGCTCTTTGTGCTAAGAAGATGACAGACCTAGGGGGTCATTTGCAAAGATTTCGAAAGCTAGGGGTTTTAGTGAGAGAGAAAATAGTCTGACTAGACTAAATTACAAACTAGGTCAAGATGATTTAGATTGGGCCCAAATTTTGGTACAAACCTAATTTGGACCTAAGGAATCTGATGGTGAAGGTCGATTTTGGTTTTGACCAAGTTTGACAGGATAATTTATGTAAAAACTTAAATTTGGGTAACTTCCTGTCTAAGACTCTGTTTTAAGTCAAAATAGGTTCCAATAGTCAAATCAAAGGTACCAAACCTTATAGAATATTTTTCTATGATCTTTAGAAGGCTTAGGTGAATTTTATCCTAACCGGAACCTCAGTTAATTAAGCAGATCTGTTTTTAAGGTTTCAAATGTTCATTAATTCTTGAAGTGTGTGAAAACATATTTTTTTCTGCACGGGCCCTCTTATTAGACATTTATGAGCATTTGACATTTAATTAACCCTTAGAAAAATTCACGGTTATTCTGTATTTATGATATGATGGTAAAATTACAGCTTTAACCCTGGTTTTATGTTCATCTCTTAGAGAGGATATGCAGTGAATTACGGTCTTTTGAAGGTTATACATGAGCATTTATCTGTTGATTGTGACTAATTAAAGTTAGATATAGCTGATGATGACGTTATCATCAGAACCAACTAACTACATTAGTGTTAGAGAGAGGAGGCAGTAGTTAGAGAGAGGAGGCAGAGGAGGTGGTTGGAGGTTGGAGAGTGGGGAAGGAGGAGGTGGTCAGAGGTGAGGAGGAAGGGAGGTAAACTGACAAGTGGAGGGGAGGTGGGAGGGGGTGAAATTTTTTTTTTAAAAATGATTATAAAAAAATTTAAGGATTAAAAAATAATTTTTTATTATATTTCAATAAAAAATTATTAAGTTTAACGATTATAACTAATAGAGTTAATTACAAATATAAAAATAATACTAATTTTTCAATGATATATCTATAAATATGATGTATTGAATTTCATTTAAAGAATTTGAAAAAATTTTAATGCCACTCACATAAAATTCATAATTCTTGTGATATTCTAATTCCATCCTTAAACCGTCCGAGATATGGATCGAAGTAAATCACTGCCACATGTCACGTTGTTGTGGTAACAATGTATACAATCGATTATGAGAAACGAATTTCACATGTTAAATCCTATATAAATTATTTATCTACTCGACGCCCTCCTCCTCGTTAGAAATATGATTCAAAATGTGATGACTACAAATATATTGTATTAAAATGACCTAAAAGTTGAGGCCGTCGTCCTTTCATCTAAAATTGACGGTGAGGATCGAAGATTTCAGATTGGTCACAAAAAAACGTCGTGTTTCTGTATATCATTCCTCTTCAACTATAGTACCATAGTTACTGTCATTATCTGTGTATAATTTTCTGAGCTTGTGCATGAGAGTCCTTACCGGAGAAGCGACATGTCAAAAAGCAAGAAAGTGCAATCACACGTTAATATATATTCGATTGAGATGCATCTCAGGATGCCACATTACTATTTCCTGCCCTTAACGTAGCCATGCTATATATCCTACGCTGCACTGCACGATGTATCCTTTAATTACCCTTTAAGTAACATCAACTTTATTGCTTTGTTTGGGCATGTGAATCACACAATTGAAGAGACCAGCGCAGTTCTCATATGGTGTATATATAATATTGATAAGTGGTTGTCGAGGCACTTGTTGCCACTGAGATGTTATTTCTAGATGTCCAGTGAGATTTGATCCATGGTGGCTTACATATATTTGAGCATGTGACATCTTATGGTTTGTAGATCTCCACTTTGGTGTACATACATAATGGGAGGCAGAAATTGGGAAGAGGTGGGATGTATCTTTGCCCAAAAGTGATCCAACTAGTTTTTCTTGTGCTACTAACTATACATAGAAAGTGACTAATTTTATGGTCCTACATGTTTGGGTTTTTTCTTTTATTGAAAAGGATGATCTTTTTCCACCACCAATGTTCCTCAATTGGACCATCATAACATTCGGAATGGGACCATGAATGCAGTTCAATGGTTACTAAAATGAATTCCGTGATAATGATAATGATTTTGAAAATCGTAAAATGTGTCTTGATGGCAGGAGACATTAGGATCCAAGAATAGATTTTTGGGTGCATACCAGCTAAGTCACTAAATGTTCAATACGTGACCTTAGATGGCAAGGATGGGTGGATATGGGGGAGAGTTGGGTAAAGTAACCACTCTACAAAAAAGAAAAAATGCATTTGAGCACAAACTTAATGGTTGGACGCTCCTTACCATGATAATTGGGTGCCTGTAGTTAACGTTTTGAAAATTAATTAACCATCTTCAATTGGGCAAGTGACATATATAGATATGTTCATTTTAATTTTTTTTGTGTAAATAATATATGTTTATTTTTTCATTTGAGCAAAAAATTGACTTCATTGCTTAGAGAGAAGTGCTTCATTGGTATTGAGAAGTTGAGATTTCAAAACTTATTTGCAAGAGTAATTTCACGGAAAAAAGCATAATTTGATTTTATTGTTTGACAACTATTTTGTAAAATCATTGTCAAAGAAGTGAAAACTTTTTTTTTAATGTAAAATCATCATGTATGACTTATAAAAGAATGCTAACTTCCAAGATTATGATATTCACTTATAACATAATATAGTATTCTTTGGTTAAAATTTAAAAGAAATTGATGGTGCGTAGCTTTATATAGATTTCTATTTATAGGTGTGTATATAAGGAAGTATGGTCGGCTATTTAACAAACCTAACTATAAAGTTATATTCAAGGGACTTTAGCTATCAATATATAACATTTAGATCATCCATAAATCATGCATTGCATTCATGAAATCTCATGTGAATCCTACGGAAATAGCTACCAACTTCAAGCATCCCAAGGATGATGATTGATTTGCTCATATTTTCTTAACTAACTTCCAATCCCCCTTGTCATTTTAGTAGGTCTGCTTAGGCAAATGCCATGTGATTTTGTTTTCTTCAATAATGGACAAAGCAACTCTACAACCATTACAGCATCATAGACTTCTGCAAAAGTCCTTGATTGAGAAAATATAACATAATCAAAACTACCATAAAAACGTGTCCAACCATTTATTAGCACTAAATTCTTGAGTAAGATTACCCTTTGCTAAAAATAAAATATTAATGAAAAGATTAGGGTAAGATAGAAACGAAAGATTTTTTTGTAGCTAACAAGTGGCGTTTTGTGAGAGATGGCTAAACTGTGGCGAGAGTTTAAGGTGACGTTAAGTACCACAACCACACAATCCAACGATCTTCCACAGAAGTTGATCGGGTCCTCAATTGATTGCCCACCCCTCCCCCCAAGTTTCAACTCTGATGATCTCGTCCCCCTCCCATGTTTCTTGAGGTTTGATTTGTTCGTCCACCACTTTCATGCTGTAGCTCCGCCACTTCCCTCGACTCCTCTAGTGGCTCGCTTTCGACCTCTTCTTTTGGCTTTGGCTCTGGCAAGGAGTTTCCGACACCTTTCTCGACCTTTTGGAGCTCGTGCTCCTTCCTCCTCTTTGATCTTACTTTCGTAGGGGAGGGTAGGGGGTGGTGGGTTGCTTGGTCATCGTCGACCCCCTTTACGACTCTTTTGTCGGAACCATGCTAGAGTTTGGAGTTACATACTATTGAGTCTTCGTCGGATCTTCCTTGGCTACTGGTCTTACCCGTATTTCATTGGTGTAAATCACTGAAGCTTCTTCAGCGATGCCATTGTCATCTTACAACGTGAAGCGAATTTCTTACATCTTGTTTGGAAGAACATCTTTGATTTTTATTTCCATTTTCTATTTAATTTTCTACTTTTGATTTCTTTATTTAAGGTTTCCTCATCTCTCGTAAATCAAAAAATAGTACTCCCCATCTTTACAGCAGAAGAAATTCAGATGTTTTTCTCCCTGCTACTTTAAGAGTTAACAATCGTATAATCATTTCGTTCATTTTTAACGAAAATTTTATGTTAAAAAATAAAAAAAATTTCCACACCATCGCCAGTGGAGCGATATGGGCCCGAACTTAAATGTGCAGAAAGAGATACGGTCCCCTTTGAAAAGAAGGGTATATATCTTTCACCACCATGAATCAATCAAATTAAGAAAAGCCATTGGCATGCTATTGGTTGTTTACGTCCCAAACAAATTAGTGCAAGACAACGGTGTTAGAAAACAGCAAAACAAACAACAAACTTGGAGATTTGTATTGGATGGTGCCGGCATTCATCAAAAAGTAGTCACTTCAAGCTGCTTCTTTCTTTTTGTGGAACCAGCATCACATATGTGTTGATTTACAACTATAGATCTAATTTTTTTTTTTTTTTTCATTTTTACAGTTTTGATTTTATATGTTTAAATGGAATTTTCACACAAGTAATTTGTATTTTGTCACCACCCCCAGCGTATCAGGATATCCAAAATCTAAGACCCATGTCAAAGGCATCATATATATGATTTTCCCAAAAAAAAATTTGTATCGCATGGTAGAGTTAAAGAAATTGAGAGGTGGTTTATAAATGATTGAGGATTAGTGCTGGCTAATTTAGATTTAAATATTTTAAGTATTTGTTTCTAGTTAATTACATAAAATATAAAAAGTTAAGAGGAAAATCAAATAAATATATTTTGTATTATATTTTGCAACATACAGAGTGGTAATTTTAGTTAATGTAATAATTTTTTATCGATAAAAAATTATTTTTAAACTGAAAATTTATCTTTTATAGGTGACAAATCATATTTTAAATGAAAAATTATTTTTCATCGTTGAAAATATAAAATACATCGATATATTTTTATTTTTAATCGATTTAAAATTATTTCTAACTGATATATTTTAATTTATTTGATATTCAATCGATTGATTATAATATATATTTTTATATTTATATCTAAAATTTATTTAGATTAATTTTTCTTAATTAATTTTGAATTTAAGAGGAAAAGGATGCGTAAAATTTATGGCACAATTGGAGCAACGAAGGTTTTGGATAAAGGTAAAGATTGTGGAGGCAACGTGTAAAGCTAAGCTCCCGATGCAATATTTTTAGGAAATCACCTTTTGCTTTCTAGGTCTCATCCCTATCTCCTTGATTGGATCTCGTTTGCATATAAATCGTTTTTAATTCATTGGCCCATATATATATATATATATATATATATATATATATACGCTTACTTCTCACGTGCTCAGGCTGCCAAATAATCTAAACCAAAGCCACAGTAAGGAGAGTCAAAAACAACGACGATATAGATACCGCCACATATTGCCTGCAAACTTAACGGAAAGGCGAAGAGCCCAATCGGTGATCGATCCTGTACATTTTAAAGCACACGTGTTAGCTTCTGTGATGAAGGTTGAGAATAAAGGACACCCCCCCCCACCCTCAAGCACCGTCTGATGGTTGAGTTCACAAAGGCAGAATCCGATTCCCTTCGAGTCGGTTGGTTAAATTGGAATCGGATGGTTAAATTAGGGAACCATTTGACCCTTTACCTCCTCCTTTTCGGAAATGTGCACATTTGAAAGTTGGTTTGGATTCTGCCGACACCGTACGTGCAGCTTCAAATATTATTCCAACGCGTTCGGAAAAAATAAACGTGAACGCGCGCGCGAAAATACTCTGAACATACCATGAATGTCAATCCGATGGAACTTTGCCTTTGGTTTGCTGAAGAACCAAACAACGAGATGCTTCGCCTTTATTTTGAGCACCGTTCTGCACGTGAACGTGCCGAAAGACTTGGTGGTCTCTTCAATTTTCGAAGGGCTTCCGAGCGTACAACCTAACGAAAGGACGTCTGTATATATAAAAAAATGTGAAAGGTGATGACGTTGTTTTGCAATATCGTGATGGTGGGTAAGGATAATAAAAAGAATAAATTCAGCAGCGAGTACAATGTTCACGTGTCTCATTCATATGGGTGTTGATGCGATGGATCATGATTTATATAAAAATTATTGTTGTTGTAGTATAGGTTACAAATAAAAATTATTATCGTGTTAATTTTATTTATTTATATAATTTTTACTTATTTATTTCAGGTCGTTTATTGGGAGGTAGTTATTGATACATATCACTATCTAAGTTCAATACTATTCTTTAATTCCAAGATTATCAATTTTATATATAATCATGAATGAATTAATGAATAATTAATGAATGAAATAATAACTTGATTATGTACAAAAGAATTAATTAAAATGTTTGTAAACATCTAATTACAAACAAGCATCAAATACTATACTTATATACTCTATACTATCTACTTATAACTTATATTACTAATACTTACATATATATACAATAATAGGTAATAATAGATACTATACTAACTTAACTTAATATATTAACATATACGGTAACATATATATTATATACAACGACAGATAAAAATGTCGCTAAACCTTAGGAAGACCATGTACAAAACCTAAGGCAAAAAATAGGATCTATGGTGACGTCTATAGTGACACTTATTCTATCTACAGTGATGGATAGTTCTGTCGGAAAAGCTATAAGGTTATTTATATACATATATAGCTCAAACAACATCTATACTACGTATACTTAATATACATGTACTTATTATTTACAGTACATGTAACGACCCGATTCGCGAGTCCCTACGAGACACGAGAACCGGACCGACTCGACTAATCCCAAGACCTGGTCGTCCAACGAGGAAGTAACCAAAAGAGCAGTAAAATAAACCACATTCAGCATGAATATAATTAACAGTAAGAAAATACAACAGTAAGGAAAGAAACCACTACAGTATATACCACCACAACAGTAGAACAACACTCATAACATAATATGAAACTGCAGGTAAAGAAAAGTACAGCGGTAACAAGAACTACTCACTACAGTGGAACCAAAAAGAGGTACAAGAGAACAGTGGTAACTCTACTGGACCCTACTTGGCCCAGCGTCCTCTGCAGTCGCTGACCCTGGCTGCTCAACACCTGGTCCTGAAAGGTAACGAGTGTAACACGTCAGCAAAACGCTGAGTAGAGTGGCAGCTAAACTAAAGAAACAGTAAAGTGTACAGTAGCTGTTTTAATTTTCTTTCTTCCTTTATTTACGTCTTTCTATTGTTTCAAAAATTTATCTATTTCTCAGATCCTTCACTTGATCTCGAATGTTCCTCGTGGGAACGATCTTGATTGCAGTCTTTTCCGAGCAGTAAAAGTAGCACGTGGTGCTCTCCTGGCCGGGAGAGTCCCCCGTGGTGATCCTACTCTCAGTCAACCACCCCAAGGTCACGGACAGGCGTAACGGTGACTACGGCACGCGCGATAAACGCACAGGTAGCTAACCCGCACTGGCACGCGGTCAGTCGTTTCCGTTAACGGGTGCGCCCAAAGCACAACATGGAACCAGTACAGGGCAGAGCCCTCTCAGTAACAAGGGTCCAACCCCTCCATAGTCCGCGCACCCTCGCCTAACTACCTTGGTTTGCCCAGTGGGCCTAACAAGTCGGTGTAGGAGGCTAGCAGAACCCCGGGGCCCGTGGGGTAGCTAGTACCTCCCTACATTAGTAGCTCTCCTCGGTACTACGTACACAAGGGCCAGCAAGTCGGTACAAAGTGGCCAGTCCTGACCCCGGGTCCCTAGGGCGGCTGGCTCCGCTCTGCACTAAACAGGTACAGGTACTTCCCTTGGTACTACGTACCCAAGAGACAGCACACTACCACGTCTTTCTTTCTCAGTTCCATTCCTTTCTCTTTCCAGGAGTTCCACTCCTAACTCCCCGTAGGGTTCCAGTTCTTTTAACTCAGCACATTCAGGTTTCACCTTTCCAGTTTCACGTTCATACATCCCATATTCTCAGACATGCTCATTTATTCATAACAGGCAGCTGTTAAAACAATTTACAGGTAGCTATTATTTCCTTTCCACATTTTCCAAGACTGTAGTATTCATATATTCCACTAGTTCTTCCCATCCTAGGATTCATGCCATACCCTAGTATCTATCATACAATCTAGTTTTCCAGCCCTAGGATTCATGCAACACCCTAGGATCTACCATTCATTCTAGTTTCTCATTCCTAGGATTCATGCAATGTCCTAGGTTCTATTTATGGTTCCATAATTTAACAGATTATACTAATAAACTTAAAAGCCACTCTACCGGTTACAACAGGCGTACTGAGGCGTGGTCGGGAATCCCGCGTACCTCCGCAACCCCCGAGATTGCAACGGAATGGGGTCCTATCACAAGGATCAAACACAAGGAGTTTCTCAAAACAGTATACAACTACTGTAGACGGGTAGAGGATTTAATTCCGAAAAGCACGCAACTCGAAACGCGGAAAACGGACTTCGAACGGGCCCTAAACGGGTCGAAAACGACGAAACAGTGCAAAATCAGACGTCTGGAACCTCTTCCAGACGTCTTAAAAAGTGGATCAGAGGTTACCTTTGCTCCGTGTGGTCTCTCAGATGTCCAGAAGCCTGCGGGGGCGTCTGGCCTAGTTCCCAGACGTCCGATGGTCACCCCGGACGTCTGTAAGTCGCTCCCGTCGTATGGCACCACTGCCAGACGTCTGATTCGCGTTGGATGGCGAATCCGAACCTGCGCGTACCCATTTCTCTCTCTCAGTACGGACGGCCGAAGAAAAGGAAGAAGGTATGAAAATAACTTACCTTTCAGACGTCTGGACCGTACTCCAGACGTCTTCCCCGTCGTCTGGTTGGAAACCCAGACGTCTGATTCTGGAAAAACTTCCAGAATCAGAGCGTGACTCGCCCTCCGCCCGCGACGCACGGCCGCGCCGCGCCTCGTCCGCCTGCAGCTCGAGCTGCAGCAGGCCTCTCGCGTCACCCCGCGTCTGCTGCTCCCCACCGGCCGGCTCTAGCAGCCCCGGCAAGCTCGCCCTCACGGCCGAGCGCCTCCTCTTCTCGCGCAGCACCTCCTCCCGCACTCGCCGCGGCTGCCACTGCCGCTGCTCGCTCACGCTGGAAGGAGAAGAGGAAGGGGGCGGAGGTGAGAGTGAGGGCGAGGCTTTTTAAAGAAGCGCGGGGAGAGAAAGAGAGAGAGCGAGAGAGAGGGGCGCAGCCTGCGCCCGTAGGAGGGAGAGGGAAAAAGAGAGGGGGGTGCGTTCGCAGGTCTGCGCGCTCAGGCGCGCAGACGAAACCGCGCGTGTCGAAAAAAACCGAATCCCAGACGTCTGGTCCGACGTCTGGGCCACCTCCCGGACGTCATAAAAGACGTCTGAAGCCGCGCGTTCGTAACAATATAACAAACTCAAAGGAAGTTTCATCCCCGAAACTTGCGCTAACTAGGGTGCGGGAAAAACGCCATAGTAACCATAACAAACTCAAAGAGGACTGAAGCCGATCCGAAAAGACGTACCCGCGAAGAGCTCCGGGTACCACTCCCGCATTGCCGCCTCAGGCTCCCAGGTAGCCTCCTCGTATCGCTGGCTCCTCCACAAAACCTTTACCAGGGGTACTTGCTTTTGTCTCAAACTGCGGACGGCTCGGTCTAGAATCTGCACTGGCCGCTCGGGGTAGGTTAGGTCGTCGCCCACCTCGACACTCTCGTGACTCAGTACGTGACTGGGATCGGCTACGTACTTCCTGAGGTTGGACACGTGGAACACGTCGTGCACACCAGAAAGCTGCGGGGGGAGGGCAAGCCTGTAAGCAACGGGTCCAACCCGCTCCAGGACCTTAAAGGGCCCCACAAACCTCGACGCGAGCTTCCCTCTCACCCCAAACCGCTGCAGGCCCTTCATGGGTGAAACACGAAGAAAGACGTGATCCCCAACCTCGAACTGCACCTCTCTGCGTTTCCGATCCGCGTAGCTCTTCTGTCTGCTCCTGACAGTGTGGAGTCGCCTGTGGATCTGCTCGACTACCTCCTGACTCTGCTGGATCAACCTGGGGCCAACCTCCCACTTGGTCCCCACCTCAACCCAACTCAAGGGTGCCGTACACCTCCGTCCGTACAGAGCCTCGTAGGGAGCCATGCCGATGCTCGTGTGATAACTGTTGTTGTATGCAAACTCCTCCAGGGGTAGGTGCTCCTCCCAAGAGCCCCTCCAGTCCATTACACAGGCACACAAAAGGTCCTCAAGTGTCTGTATCGTGCGCTCGGACTGTCCGTCCGTCTGGGGGTGGTAAGCTGTACTAAACCTCAACCGCATCCCCAGGGCCTGCTGACACTCAGCCCAAAATCGAGACGTAAGGCGGGTATTGTAACGAGCGCGTGCCCCAGACGTCTTTTAAGACGTCTGGGAGGTGGCCCAGACGTCTGTAAAGACGTCTGGGATCACATCCAGACGTCTGACCAGACGTCCGGGATAGTTTACAGACGTCTGGCGAACAGTTATGCTCGCACGGGATATTCGTCTGCGCGCCTGTGCGCGCAGACCTGCGATCCTGCCTCTTTCTCTGCGGCGGCAGGCGACTGCGACCGCCTTCTCTCTCCTCTCCGCGCGGCGTTAAAAGGGGGGGGCGCGCCTCCCCTCCCGTCTCCACCATCTTCCTCCTTCTTCTCCTGCCTGTGCGCGAGAGCGAGCGGACGCGAGGGCGCAGCGGCAGCGGCAGCCGCAGTAGGCGTGGAGGAGTTGCGGCGTGCGAGGGCGGGGCTCTGCCGTGAGGGCGAGCTCGCCGGGAGCGGCTTGGCCGGCCGGCGGAGGGCGCAGGGGGTGCAGAGCGTCGCGGGGAGGGACCTGCTGCGGGCGGAGCAGCGGACGCGCGAGGTGCGACGCGGGCGGCGTCGCGAGCGGAGGCCGAGCAAGGTTCTGATTCTGGAAAAATTTCCAGAATCAGACGTCTGGATTGATATCCAGACGGCAAGGTCGACGTCTGTGAGATCATACAGACGTCTGAAAGGTGAGTTTCCGCTTTCTTCTTCTTTTGTCGACTGACCGTACTGAGGGAGGGGGGTTGGCTGTGCGCAGGTGTTCTGATTCGTCATCCTTTGCGAATCAGACGTCTGGAAGTTGTACCAGACGGCGGGAGTGACCTCCAGACGTCCGGAGTGACCATCGGACGTCTGGGATCTAGGAGAGATGTCCCCACAGACTTCTGGACGTCCGGGGAACCAAGCCGAATAGGTAATTCTCTGATCCACCGTTTAAGACGTCTGGAAGGAGTTCCAGACGTCTGATTTTGCACAGTATCATCTTTCTCGACCCGTTTAGGGCCCGTTTGGGCTCCGTTTTCCGCGATTCGAGTTGCGTTCGTTTCAGAATTTATTCCTCTACCCGCCTACAGTAGCTATACACTGTTTTGAGACACTCCTTGTGTTTGATCCTTGTGATAGGACCTCGTTCGATTGCAGTCTTGAGAGTCGCGGAGGCGCGCGGGATTCCCGATCACGCCCCCATTACTCCCGTTGTACCTGGTAGAGTGGTTTTAAGTATTAATAAAATCTGTTAAAGTATGGAACCATAACTAGAACCTAGGGCATTGCATGAATCCAAGGAATGAGAAATATATGGAATGATAGCTCCTAGGTGTTGCATGAATCCTAGGGCCGGAAAACTAGATTGTATGATAGATCCTAGGATATGGCATGAATCCTAGGATGGAAAAACTAGTGGAATGTATATTACTGCAGTCTTGGAAAAATGGAAAGGAATATATAAGCTGCCTGTGAAATTAATTAACAGCTGCCTGTTATGAACAAAGAAACATGTTTGAGATCATGGAAATTGAGAACGTGAATCTGGAAAGTGAAACATATGATGTTCTGAAATAAAGAGCTGGAACCCTACGGGAAATTAGGAGTGGAACTCCTGGAAAGAAAAAGGAATGGAACTGAGATGTAGTTTGTACTGTCTCTTGGGTACGCAGTACCAAGGGAAGTACCTGTACCTGTTTTAGTGCAGAGTGGGGCCAGCCGCCCCAGGGACCCGGGGTTAGGCTTGGCCGCTCTGTACCGACTTGTTGGCCCTCGTGTATGTAGTACCGAGGAGAGCTAGTAGTGTTAGGAGAGTACTAGCTACCCCACGGGCCCCGGGGTTCTGCTAGCCTCCTTCACCGACTTGTTAGGCCCACTAGGGCAAACCAGGGTAGTCAGGCGAGGGTGCGCGGACTGTGGAGGGGCAAGGCCCCGGTTTGGTTACTGTGGAGGGGTTGGACCCCTGTTACTGAGAGGGCTCTGCCCTGGTTCCGTGCTGTGCTTTGGGCGCACCCGTTAACGGAAACGACTGACCGCGTGCCAGTACGGGCTAGCTACCTGTGCGTTTATCGCGCGTGCCGTAGTCACCGTTACGTCTGTCAGTGACCTTGGGGTGGTTGACTGAGGGTAGGATCACCACGGGGGACTCTCCCGGCCAGGAGAGCACCACGTGCTACTTCTACTTTTGGAAAAGACTGCAATCAAGATCGTCCCACGAGGACATCCGAGATCAAGTAAAGGATCTGAGAAGTAAATGAAATAGTGAGAAAAATTGAAAGATGTAAATAAAGGAAGTAATAGAACATAACAGCTACTGTACACTCTACTGTTGCCTTTAGTTAGTTTGCCACTCTACTCAGCGTTTTGCTGACGTGTTACACTCGTTACCTTTTTCAGGACCAGGTGTTGAGCAGCCAGGGTCGGCGGTTGCAGAGGACGCTGGGCCGAGTAGGGTCCAGTAGATTTACCCCAGCTTTGTACCCCTTTTTGTTTCTGTTCTAGTGAGTAGTTTTTGTTTCCGCTGTACCTTCTTTACCTGCAGTTTTTGTTATATGATAACTGTTGTTTTACTGTTGTGGTGGTGCCTACTGTAGTAGTTTCTTTCCTTACTGCTATACTTTCTTACTGTTAGTTATATTCATGCTGAATGTGGTTTATTTTACTGTCTTTTGGTTACTTCCTCGTTGGACGACTGGGTCTTGGGATTAGTCGAGTCGGTCCGGTTCTCGTGTCTCGTAGGGACTCGGGAATCGGGTCGTTACAAGATGGTATCAGAGCAAGGTCGTCCCGAGAAGTGAATCAACTGACTGGAAAATAACCAATTCACATGTTTATAGCTAGAGTAGCCACCACAACATATCTCTTGACATGAGCTCTTAGAAGTGTTGTTAGGTACCGTCTGTTTTGACGTTTCCGTTTTGTTTCGCGTCTCCTTGCAGGAGATGCCTCGTCGTGGGACTGGCGAGACTGGCCGCGGGCGCGGCCGAGGGCGAGGTCGGCGAGGTGGACGTGCTGTCGTTGACGTCTCGGTGGACCAGCCACCACTCCCTGGCATCCAGGCCCAAGACCTCGCCAGACTGATACGGGATATTGTACGAGAGGAGCTCCACCCACCGCCCCTAGCACCTCCTCCTGGGGTTGCAGAGGGGGAGTCCTCTGTGGGACCACGCGACGGACGCGGTGCCGGACACGAGGGAGGGGATGGGCCCCTGCCGCCCCCACCTTCCTCCGACACTTCTGTACACGAGGCACCTTCGCCTGGAGTTGCACCAGCACCTCCCCTACAGCACCACTTCGAGCTTTTCGGACAGTTCCGGAAACTGAAGCCCCCCTCCTTCAAGGGGGATGAGGACCCGACCGAGGCAGAGGACTGGCTTGAGCAGCTGGAGAAGATCTTCGACACCCTTCGCCCCCCGGTGGAGTGCCGCGTGGCCTTTGCCACGTACCAGCTGGAGAGTGCGGCACACCGGTGGTGGAGGGCGGTCCGGGGACAGGAGAGGGACGAGCCGACGTGGGACCAGTTCGTCACCCTCTTCTGCGAGCAGTACTTTCCCCAGACGTGGCAGGACCAGAGGAGGCGGGAGTTCCACACTCTCTGCCAAGGGACGATGACCGTGAGCGCGTACCGCACGCGTTTCTTGGAGCTGTCCCGCTTTGCAGCGACAGCGGTAGCCACTGAGGAGGAGCGCCTTTGGAGGTTCACCGAGGGGCTCCGGCCTGCGATCCGGGGGTATGTCAAACCCCTGAAGCTGCCGACGTTTTCGAGGGTGGAAGAGGCAGCCATGACTTACGAGGAGACCAACCCGTCCGCGCGAGAGACCGACGGCGGGCGGAAGAGGCCCTTTCAGCCAGACTTCTCACAGGGCCGGCGAGAGCGGAGACACGTGGCGTCCGCAGGAGAGCCGTCACGTTGTGCAGGGCCATCAGTGGCCTTTGGGGGCCCTCGACAGGGGCCAGTCGCCAGCACCGGACCCCCGCCTAGCCGACAGCAGGGACTCACTGAGGGCGGGAGTCGGGTTCCCCTCTGCTACCAGTGTGGCCAGCCGGGCCACGTCAGGAGGGACTGCCCATCTAGGGCAGGAGGTCAGCAGATACTTCCCGCGCAGAGCACTGGAGGGCGCGCAGGAGGCCGCGGTTTCCAGGCGCGAGGAGGAGGACCGCAGTCGCGAGGAGGGTACCGGCTAGCACCTACCCGTCCGACGCAGAGTGTGGCTGCTTCGTCCGCACCTAGAGCTGGGGGGCGTATCAACGCCCTAACACACAGGGACGCCAGAGCTTCGGGATCCGTGGTAGCAGGTATGGTTTCAGTTTCTGGCAGACTCGTTTACACGCTTTTTGATTCCGGCGCTACGCACTCGTTTGTCGCAGACAGTTTCGCAGTTAGTTTGGACCAGGATTATACATTGTTAGAGAACCCGTTCGTAATCAGAGGTCCGAGTGGTCAGCTGTTTGTAGCTGAGGAGGTGTACACGGGTTGCGGGGTCAGCATCGGGGGACACAGCCTGCCAGCTGACCTGATTATGATACAGATGGAGGACTTTGGGGTGATCCTGGGGATGGATTGGCTGTCCGCTTACCACGCCTTGGTAGACTGCTTTGAGAGGAAGATTGTCTTCTCCATTCCGGAGTTGCCTTCCTTCGAGTTTCACGGGCAGCCAGTGGACGGAGGTTTCAGGTGCATTTCGGCACTTCGGGCGGCGAGACTTTTGAGCCAGGGGTGTGAGGGCTTCTTAGCTTGTGTGGTGGCAGAGCACAGCCCCGTGGCAGACTTCCAGAGCATCCCGGTGGTCAGAGAGTACCCGACGTGTTTCCAGACGAGTTACCAGGACTACCGCCCGAGTGTGAGATCGAGTTTGAGATCTCACTAGTACCAGGGACCAGCCCCATCTCCACCGCGCCATACAGGATGGCACCGCTTGAGCTGCGAGAGCTCAAGTCTCAGTTGCAGGACCTTTTGGAGAAGGGTTTCGTGAGGCCCAGTGCGTCTCCCTGGGGAGCCCCGGTACTGTTTGTGAAGAAAAAGGATGGGACCCTACGCCTTTGTGTGGATTACCGACAGCTGAATAGGGTCACCATCAAGAACAGATATCCGCTGCCGAGGATTGACGATTTGTTTGACCAGTTGCGGGGTGCCACGGTGTTTTCCAAGATCGACTTGAGGTCTGGATACCACCAGTTGAGGATCAGGGAGACCGACGTCTCCAAGACAGCTTTCCGCACCCGGTACGGACACTACGAGTTTTTGGTCATGCCGTTTGGGCTGACCAATGCCCCCGCTGCTTTCATGGACCTGATGAACCGGGTGTTCAGACCGTACTTGGACCAGTTTGTGGTGGTTTTCATAGATGATGTACTCATCTATTCTAGAGGTCGGACGCAGCACGGACAGCAGTTGCGGATGGTTCTGGACACTCTGAGACGACGCAGGCTGTACGCCAAATACAGCAAGTGCGAGTTCTGGTTGAGGGAGGTGACCTTTTTGGGTCATGTGATCTCTGGAGACGGCCTGGCGGTGGATCCCGCCAAGGTCGAGGCAGTGCTCAGGTGGGAGAGACCGCGTTCAGTCACTGAGATTCGCAGTTTCCTGGGACTGGCAGGTTACAACAGACGGTTCATCAGAGGGTTTTCGCAGATTGCACGTCCTATGACACAGTTGACTCGGAAGGATGTGCCTTTCGCTTGGACAGACGCCTGTGAGGCGTGTTTTCTGGAGCTGAAGGAGAGGTTGACCTCGGCTCCCGTGCTCACCATCCCTGACAGTAGTGGCGGGTTCGTTGTGTACACGGACGCTTCCTTGCAGGGGTTAGGAGGTGTGCTCATGCAGAGGGGTCACGTGGTCGCTTACGCTTCGCGGCAACTGAAGCCCCATGAGCATACCTACCCTACCCACGATCTAGAGTTGGCAGCTGTTGTCTTCGCGCTGAAGACATGGAGGCACTACTTTTACAGATCACAAGAGCCTCAGATATCTTTTTGACCAGAAGGAGCTCAACATGAGACAGAGACGTTGGTTGGAGCTCCTGAAGGACTACGACTGCAGCATCTCCTACCACCCGGGAGAGGCCAATGTGGTGGCTGACGCCTTGAGCCGTAAGGCGCCCGCACGCTTGGCCAGTCTACAGTTACAGAGTTGGAGCCTTTTGGAGGAGGTGGGCAGTTGGCGACCTCTAGAGTTACGAGGGTACTGTGGGGCAGTGACGGTGACACGGCAGACCAGACCAGAGTTGATAGACCGCATCATCACGGGACAGATGGCCGATCCGTACTTGCAGTCTTTGCGCGACAGAGTACTGTCAGGGGACCCAGGGGACTTCTCTTTCACAGACCAGGTGTTGCGCTTGAGGGGACGGCTGTGCATCCCCAGAGACGAGGAGCTGTTGAGAGAGCTCTTGACTGAGGCACACGGTTCCAGATTCACCATACATCCCGGAAACACGAAAATGTACCATGACTTGAGACGCGAGTTCTGGTGGAGAGGGATGAAGCGGGATGTGGGTGAGTTCGTGCAGCAGTGCTTAGTGTGCCAGCAGGTGAAAGCCGAGCATCAGAGGCCTGCAGGGCCGCTTCAGCCGCTTCCAGTGCCAGAGTGGAAGTGGGAGAGCATCACCATGGACTTGGTGGTGGGCTTACCTGTTACCCAGCGAGGACACGACGCGGTCTGGGTAATAGTGGATAGATTGACGAAGACGGCACGATTCTTGCCGATCCGAGTCACTTTAGGACCAGCACAGTTGGCAGAGAGGTATATCCGTGATGTGGTGCGACTACACGGAGTTCCGCGGGAGATCGTATCCGACCGGGATACCCGCTTTACGTCCCAGTTTTAGGCTGAGTTTCAGCAGGCTTTGGGGACGAGGTTGAGGTTTAGCACGGCTTACCACCCCCAGACGGACGGACAGTCGGAACGCACGATACAGACACTTGAGGATCTTTTGCGTGCCTGTGTACTAGACTGGAGGGGCTCTTGGGAGGAGCACCTGCCCCTAGCAGAGTTTGCATACAACAACAGTTATCACTCGAGCATCGGCATGGCTCCCTACGAGGCTCTGTACGGACGGAAATGCACGGCACCCTTGAGTTGGGTTGAGGTGGGGACCAAGTGGGAGGTTGGCCCCAGGTTGATCCGGCAGAGTCAGGAGGTAGTTGAGCAGATCCACAGACGACTCCGCACTGTCAGGAGCAGACAGAAGAGCTACGCAGATCGCAGACGCAGAGAGGTGCAGTTCGAGGTCGGGGACCACGTCTTTCTTCGTGTTTCGTCCATGAAGGGCTTACAGCGGTTTGGGGTGAGAGGGAAGCTCGCGCCGAGGTTCGTGGGGCCCTTCGGTCCTGGAGCGGGTTGGACCCGTTGCTTACAGACTTGCCCTTCCCCCGCAGCTTTCTGGTGTGCACGACGTGTTCCACATGTCCAACCTCAGGAAGTACGTAGCCGATCCCAGCCACGTACTGAGTCACGAGAGCGTCGAGGTGAGCGACGACCTGACCTACCCCGAGCGGCCAGTGCAGATCCTAGACCGAGCCGTCCGCAGGTTGAGACGAAAGCAAGTACCCCTGGTAAAGGTTTTGTGGAGGAGCCAGCGGTACGAGGAGGCTACCTGGGAGCCTGAGGCGGCAATGCGGGAGCGGTACCCGGAGCTTTTCGCGGGTACGTCTTTTCGGACCGGCTTCGGTCCTCTTTGAGTTTGTTATGGTTATTTGGATACCTTCTTCCCGCACCCTAGTTGGCGCAAGTTTCGGGGACGAAACTTCCTTTGAGTTTGTTATATTGTAACGAGCGCGTGCCCCAGACGTCTGTAAAGACGTCTGGGATCACATCCAGACGTCTGACCAGACGTCCGGGATAGTTTACAGACGTCTGGCGAACAGTTATGCTCGCACGGGATATTCGTCTGCGCGCCTGTGCGCGCAGACCTGCGATCCTGCCTCTTTCTCTGCGGCGGCAGGCGACTGCGACCGCCTTCTCTCTCCTCTCCGCGCGGCGTTAAAAGGGGGGGGCGCGCCTCCCCTCCCGTCTCCACCATCTTCCTCCTTCTTCTCCTGCCTGTGCGCGAGAGCGAGCGGACGCGAGGGCGCAGCGGCAGCGGCAGCCGCAGTAGGCGTGGAGGAGCTGCGGTGTGCGAGGGCGGGGCTCTGCCGTGAGGGCGAGCTCGCCGGGAGCGGCTTGGCCGGCCGGCGGAGGGCGCAGGGGGAGCAGAGCGTCGCGGAGAGGGACCTGCTGCGGGCGGAGCAGCGGACGCGCGAGGTGCGACGCGGGCGGCGTCGCGAGCGGAGGCCGAGCAAGGTTCTGATTCTGGAAAAATTTCCAGAATCAGACGTCTGGATTGATATCCAGACGGCAAGGTCGACGTCTGTGAGATCATACAGACGTCTGAAAGGTGAGTTTCCGCTTTCTTCTTCTTTTGTCTACTGACCGTACTGAGGGAGGGGGGTTGGCTGTGCGCAGGTGTTCTGATTCGTCATCCTTTGCGAATCAGACGTCTGGAAGTTGTACCAGACGGCGGGAGTGACCTCCAGACGTCTGGAGTGACCATCGGACGTCTGGGATCTAGGAGAGACGTCCCCACAGACTTCTGGACGTCCGGGGAACCAAGCCGAACAGGTAATTCTCTGATCCACCGTTTAAGACGTCTGGAAGGAGTTCCAGACGTCTGATTTTGCACAGTATCATCTTTCTCGACCCGTTTAGGGCCCGTTTGGGCTCCGTTTTCCGCGATTCGAGTTGCGTTCGTTTCAGAATTTATTCCTCTACCCGCCTACAGTAGCTATACATTGTTTTGAGACACTCCTTGTGTTTGATCCTTGTGATAGGACCTCGTTCGGTTGCAGTCTTGAGAGTCGCGGAGGCGCGCGGGATTCCCGATCACGCCCCCATTACTCCCGTTGTACCTGGTAGAGTGGTTTTAAGTATTAATAAAATCTGTTAAAGTATGGAACCATAACTAGAACCTAGGGCATTGCATGAATCCTAGGAATGAGAAATATATGGAATGATAGCTCCTAGGTGTTGCATGAATCCTATGGCTGGAAAACTAGATTGTATGATAGATCCTAGGATATGGCATGAATCCTAGGATGGAAAAACTAGTGGAATGTATATTACTGCAGTCTTGGAAAAATGGAAAGGAATATATAAGCTGCCTGTGAAATTAATTAACAGCTGCCTGTTATGAACAAAGAAACATGTTTGAGATCATGGAAATTGAGAACGTGAATCTGGAAAGTGAAACATATGATGTTCTGAAATAAAGAGCTGGAACCCTACGGGAAATTAGGAGTGGAACTCCTGGAAAGAAAAAGGAATGGAACTGAGATGTAGTTTGTACTGTCTCTTGGGTACGCAGTACCAAGGGAAGTACCTGTACCTGTTTTAGTGCAGAGTGGGGCCAGCCGCCCCAGGGACCCGGGGTTAGGCTTGGCCGCTCTGTACCGACTTGTTGGCCCTCGTGTATGTAGTACCGAGGAGAGCTAGTAGTGTTAGGAGAGTACTAGCTACCCCACGGGCCCCGGGGTTCTGCTAGCCTCCTTCACCGACTTGTTAGGCCCACTAGGGCAAACCAGGGTAGTCAGGCGAGGGTGCGCGGACTGTGGAGGGGCAAGGCCCCGGTTTGGTTACTGTGGAGGGGTTGGACCCCTGTTACTGAGAGGGCTCTGCCCTGGTTCCGTGCTGTGCTTTGGGCGCACCCGTTAACGGAAACGACTGACCGCGTGCCAGTACGGGCTAGCTACCTGTGCGTTTATCGCGCGTGCCGTAGTCACCGTTACGTCTGTCAGTGACCTTGGGGTGGTTGACTGAGGGTAGGATCACCACGGGGGACTCTCCCGGCCAGGAGAGCACCACGTGCTACTTCTACTTTTGGAAAAGACTGCAATCAAGATCGTCCCACGAGGACATCCGAGATCAAGTAAAGGATCTGAGAAGTAAATGAAATAGTGAGAAAAATTGAAAGATGTAAATAAAGGAAGTAATAGAACATAACAGCTACTGTACACTCTACTGTTGCCTTTAGTTAGTTTGCCACTCTACTCAGCGTTTTGCTGACGTGTTACACTCGTTACCTTTTTCAGGACCAGGTGTTGAGCAGCCAGGGTCGGCGGTTGCAGAGGACGCTGGGCCGAGTAGGGTCCAGTAGATTTACCCCAGCTTTGTACCCCTTTTTGTTTCTGTTCTAGTGAGTAGTTTTTGTTTCCGCTGTACCTTCTTTACCTGCAGTTTTTGTTATATGATAACTGTTGTTTTACTGTTGTGGTGGTGCCTACTGTAGTAGTTTCTTTCCTTACTGCTGTACTTTCTTACTGTTAGTTATATTCATGCTGAATGTGGTTTATTTTACTGTCTTTTGGTTACTTCCTCGTTGGACGACTGGGTCTTGGGATTAGTCGAGTCGGTCCGGTTCTCGTGTCTCGTAGGGACTCGGGAATCGGGTCGTTACAGGTATCCCGGTCGGATACGATCTCCCGCGGAACTCCGTGTAGTCGTACCACGTCGCGGATATACCTCTCTGCCAACTGTGCTAGTCCCAAAGTGACTCGGATCGGCAGGAATTGTGCCGTCTTCGTCAGTCTATCCACAATTACCCAGACAGCGTCGTGTCCTCGCTGGGTAACAGGTAAGCCCACCACCAAGTCCATGGTGATGCTCTCCCACTTCCACTCTGGCACTGGAAGCGGCTGTGGCGGCCCTGCAGGCCTCTGATGCTTGGCTTTCACCTGCTGGCACACTAAGCACTGCTGCACGAATTCACCCACATCCCGCTTCATCCCCCTCCACCAAAACTTGCGTCTCAAGTCGTGGTACATCTTCGTGTTTCCGGGATGTATGGTGAATCTGGAACTGTGTGCCTCAGTCAGGAGCTCTCTCAACAGCTCTTCGTCCCTGGGAACGCACAACCGTCCACTCAGGCGTAGCACCTGGTCTGTGAAAGAGAAGTCCCCTGGGTCTCCTGACAGTACTCTATCACGCAAGGACAACAAGTACGGATCGGCCATCTGTCCTGTGATGATGCGGTCTATCAGCTCTGGCCTAGTCTGTCGTGTCACCGTCACTGCCCCACAGTGCCCCCGTAACTCCAGGGGTCGCCAACTGCCCACCTCCTCCAAAAGTCTCCAACTCTGTAACTGTAAACTGGCCAAGTGAGGGGGCGCCTTACGGCTCAAGGCGTCAGCCACCACATTGGCCTTTCCCGGGTGGTAGGAGATACTGCAGTCGTAGTCCTTCAGGAGCTCCAACCAACGTCTCTGTCTCATGTTGAGCTCCTTCTGATCAAAAAGGTATCTGAGGCTCTTGTGATCTGTGAAAATCTCGAAGGTTTCACCGTACAAGTAGTGCCTCCAGGTCTTCAGCGCGAAGACGACAGCTGCCAACTCTAGGTTGTGGGTAGGGTAGGTATGCTCATGGGGCTTCAGTTGCCGCGAAGCGTAAGCGACGACGTGACCCCTCTGCATGAGCACACCTCCTAACCCCTGCAAGGAGGCGTCCGTGTACACAACGAACCCACCACTACTGTCAGGGATGGTGAGCACGGGAGCCGAGGTCAACCTCTCCTTCAGCTCCAGAAAACACGCCTCACAGGCGTCTGTCCAAGCGAAGGGCACGTCCTTTCGGGTCAACTGTGTCATAGGACGCGCGATCTGTGAAAACCCTCTGACAAATCGTCTGTAGTAGCCTACCAGTCCTAGGAAACTACGAATCTCAGTGACTGAACGCGGTCTCTCACACCTGAGTACTGCCTCGACCTTGGCTGGGTCCACCGCCAAGCCGTCTCCAGAGATCACATGACCTAAGAAGGTCACCTCCCTAAACCAGAACTCGCACTTGCTGTATTTGGCGTACAGCCTACGTCGTTTCAGAGTGTCCAGAACCATCCGCAAGTGTTGTCCGTGCTGCGTCTGATCTCTAGAATAGATGAGTACATCATCTATGAAAACCACCACGAACTAGTCCAAGTGCAGTCTAAACACCCGGTTCATCAGATCCATAAAAGCAGCGGGGGCATTGGTCAGCCCAAATGGCATGACCAAAAACTCGTAGCGTCTGTACCGGGTGCGGAAAGCTGTCTTGGAGACGTCGGTCTCCCTAATCCTCAACTGGTGGTATCCCGACCTCAAGTCGATCTTGGAGAACACCGTGGCACCCAGCAATTGGTCAAACAAGTCGTCAATCCTCGGCAGTGGATATCTATTCTTGATGGTGACCCTATTCAGCTGTCGGTAGTCCACACAAAGGCGTAGGGTACCATCCTTCTTTTTCACAAACATTACCGGGGCTCCCCAGGGAGACGCACTGGGCCTCACGAAACCCTTCTCCAAAAGGTCCTGCAACTGAGACTTAAGCTCTCGTAGCTCAAGCGGTGCCATCCTGTATGGCGCGGTGGAGATGGGGCTGGTTCCTGGAACTAGCGAGATCTCAAACTCGATCTCGCGCTCGGGCGGTAGTCCTATTAACTCGTCTGGAAACACGTTAGGGTACTCTCTGACCACCGGGATGCTCTGGAAGTCTTCCACAGGGCTGGGCTCTGCCACCACACAAGCTAGGAAGCCCTCACACCCCTGGCTCAAAAGTCTCGCCGCCCGAAGTGCCGAAATGCACCTGAAGCCTCCGTCCACTGGCTGTCCGTGAAACTCGAAAGAAGGCAACTCCGGAATGGAGAAGACGATCTTCCTCTCAAAACAGTCTACCAAGGCGTGGTAAGTGGACAGCCAGTCCATCCCCAGAATCACTCCAAAGTCCTCCATCTGTATTATAATCAGGTCAGCTAGCAAGCTATGTCCCCTGACGCTGACCTCGCAATCCGTGTACACCTCTTCAGCTATAAACAACTGACCACTCGGACCTCTAATTACTAACGGATTTTCTAACAGCAAATAATCCTGGCCCAAACTAACTGCGAAACTGGCTGCGACAAACGAGTGCGTAGTGCCGGAATCAAAAAGTGTGTAAACGAGTCTACCGGAAACTGAAACCATACCTGCCACTACCGAGCCCAAAGCTCTGGCATCCCTGTGTGTCAGGGCATTGATACGCCCCTCAGCTCTAGGTGCAGACGAAGCGGCCACACTCTGCGTCGGACGGGCAGGTGCTGGCCGGTACCCTCCTCGTGACTGTTGTCCTCCTCCTCGCGCCTGGTAACCGCAGCCTCCTGCGCGCCCTCCAGTGCTCTGCGCGGGAAGTATCTGCTGACCTCCTGCCCTAGACGGGCAGTCCCTCCTAATGTGGCCCGGCTGGCCACACTGGTAACAGAGGGGAACCCGACTCCCGCCCTCAGTGGATCCCTGCTATCGGCTGGGCGGGGGTCCGGTGCTGGCGACTGGCCCCTATCGAGGTCCCCCAAAGGCCACTGATGGCCCTGCAAAACGTGACGGCTCTCCGGTGGACTCCACGTGTCTCCTTTGAGTTCTCCTAACACGCCTAGTGTAATGGTGGAAATCTCGTTCCACCACCAACTCCCCTGTCGTACGCTCGGAAGGGGGAGGAGGGGGTGGCGATGTGGGTGGAAGCTGAAATTCTTCTCGAACCACCTCTCGAATTAGTTGGACGAGGTTTGGAGACGGTATGCTTAGGAGAAGAGGAGGGGTAGTATGTACTTCAAGATCGACACATCTGTCCCTCGGGCACCGACCTCGGCCGCGCCCGCGGCCCACGGCCTACCCTCCTAGTTCCACGACGAGGCATCTCCTACAAGGAGATGCGAAACAAAACGGAACGTCACTACGGAACGATACCTAACGTAAACGTCTAAGAGCTGATGTCAAAAGATATGTTGTGGTGGCTACTCTAGTTATAGACATGTGAATTGGTTATTTTCCAGTCAATTGATTCACTTCTCGGGACGACCTTGCTCTGATACCATCTCGTAACGACCCGATTCCCGAGTCCCTACGAGACACCAGAACCGGATCGACTCGACTAATCCCAAGACCTGGTCGTCTAACGAGGAAGTAACCAAAAGAGCAGTAAAATAAACCACATTCAGCATGAATATAACTAACAGTAAGAAAATACAGCAGTAAGGAAAGAAAACACTACAGTATATACCACCACAACAGTAGAACAACACTCATAACATAATATGAAACTGCAGGTAAAGAAAAGTACAGCGGTAACAAGAACTACTCACTACAGTGGAACCAAAAAGAGGTACAAGAGAACAGTGGTAACTCTACTGGACCCTACTTGGCCCAGCGTCCTCTGCAGTCGCTGACCCTGGCTGCTCAACACCTGGCCCTGAAAGGTAACGAGTGTAACACGTCAGCAAAACGCTGAGTAGAGTGGCAGCTAAACTAAAGAAACAGTAAAGTGTACAGTAGCTGTTTTAATTTTCTTTCTTCCTTTATTTACGTCTTTCTATTGTTTCAAAAATTTATCTATTTCTCAGATCCTTCACTTGATCTCGAATGTTCCTCGTGGGAACGATCTTGATTGCAGTCTTTTCCGAACAGTAGAAGTAGCACGTGGTGCTCTCCTGGCCGGGAGAGTCCCCCGTGGTGATCTTACTCTCAGTCAACCACCCCAAGGTCATGGACAGGCGTAACGGTGACTACGGCACGCGCGATAAACGCACAGGTAGCTAACCCACACTGGCACGCGGTCAGTCGTATCCGTTAACGGGTGCGCCCAAAGCACAGCACGGAACCAGTACAGGGCAGAGCCCTCTCAGTAACAGGGGTCCAACCCCTCCACAATAACCAAACAGGGGCCTTGCCCCTCCACAGTCTGCGCACCCTCGCCTGACTACCCTGGTTTGCCCAGTGGGCCTA
The DNA here is from genome assembly GCA_037157565.1 of Thalassia testudinum. Taxonomy (NCBI): domain Eukaryota; kingdom Viridiplantae; phylum Streptophyta; class Magnoliopsida; order Alismatales; family Hydrocharitaceae; genus Thalassia; species Thalassia testudinum. The sequence goes on from JAZHRO010000012.1 coordinate 90,468,047, forward strand.
ACAAGTCGGTACAAAGTGGCCAGTCCTGACCCTGGGTCCTTGGGGCGGCTGGCTCCGCTCTGCACTAAACAGGTACAGGTACTTCCCTTGGTACTACGTACCCAAGAGACAGCACACTACCACGTCTTTCTTTCTCAGTTCCATTCCTTTCTCTTTCCAGGAGTTCCACTCCTAATTCCCCGTAGGGTTCCAGTTCTTTTAACTCAGCACATTCAGGTTTCACCTTTCCAGTTTTACATTCATACATCCCATATTCTCAGACATGCTCATTTATTCATAACAGGCAGCTGTTAAACCAATTTAAAGGTAGCTATTATTTCCTTTCCACATTTTCCAAGACTGCAGTATTCATATATTATACTAGTTCTTCCCATTCTAGGATTCATGCCATACCCTAAGATCTATCATACAATTTAGTTTTCCAGCCCTAGGATTCATGCAACACCCTAGGATCTACCATTCATTCTAGTTTCTCATTCCTAGGATTCATGCAATGTCCTAGGTTCTATTTATGGTTCCATAATTTAAGAGATTATACTAATAAACTTAAAAGCCACTCTACCGGTTACAACAGGTGTACTAGGGGCGTGGTCGGGAATCCCGCGTACCTCCGCAACCCCCGAGACTGCAACGGAACGGGGTCCTATCACAAGGATCAAACACAAGGAGTTTCTCAAAATAGTATACAACTACTGTAGACAGGTAGAATATTTAATTCCGAAAAGCACGTAACTCGAAACGCGGAAAACGGACTCCGAACAGGCGCTAAACGGGTCGAAAACGACGAAACAGTGCAAAATCAAACATCTGGAACCTCTTCCAGACGTCTTAAAAAGTGGATCAGAGGTTACCTTTTCTCTGCGTGGTCTCTCAGATGTCCAGAAGCCTGCGGGGGCGTCTGGCCTAGTTCCCAGACGTCCGATGGTCACCCCGGACGTCTGTAAGTCGCTCCCGTTGTCTGGCACCACTGCCAGACGTCTGATTCGCGTTGGATGGCGAATCCGAACCTGCGCGCACCCATTTCTCTCTCTCAGTACGGACGGCCGAAGAAAAGGAAGAAGGTATGAAAATAACTTACCTTTCAGACGTCTGGACCGTACTCCAGACGTCTTCCCCGTTGTCTGGTTGGAAACCCAGACGTCTGATTCTGGAAAAACTTCCAGAATCAGAGCGCGACTCGCCCTCCGCCCGCGACGCACGGCCTCGCCGCGCCTCATCCGCCTGCTGCTCGAGCTGCAGCAGGCCTCCCGCGTCTGTTGCTCCCCCACCGGCCGGCTCTAGCAGCCCCGGCAAGCTCGCCCTCAAGGCCGAGCGCCTCTTCTTCTCCCGTAGCACCTCCTCCCGCACTCGCCGCGGCTGCCACCGCCGTCGCTCACTCACTCGCGCTCGCACTCACGCACCGGCTGGAAGGAGAAGAGGAAGGGGGAGGAGGTGAGAGTGAGGGCGAGGCTTTTTAAAGCCGCGCGGGGAGAGAAAGAGAGAGAGAGCGAGAGAGAGGGGCGCAGCCTGCGCCCACAGGAGGGAGAGGGAAAAAGAGAGGGGGGTGCGTTCGCAGGTCTGCGCGCTCAAGCGCGCAGACGAAACCACGCGTGTCGAAAAAAATCGAATCCCAGACGTCTGGAAGGGGTTCCAGACGTCTGGTCCGACGTCTGGGCCACCTCCCGGACGTCTGAAGCCGCGCATTTGTAACAGTATATATATATACACAATACATATACACTATACGAATACAACCATACTTCTTTTCTTTCACTCTTTCTTCTTCTTTTACAGCTCTCTTTTTCTTCGTAACACTTAGTCTTTTCTTATTTCTTTAGTTCCTCTACTTCCTTACGCTCTCAACACTTAGACAAATTCAACACTCATTCCTCTTCTGTGTTCTCAACACTTAACCATTTGTGAGTTTGCTCTCTTCTCTTCTTCCCTTAAACCCTCATTAAGCTCTACTTAGTTCAAAAATAGGTTTTAAGGTTGGCGGGCAGCCTTTTCAAGAGATACGCAGCACTCTTAATGGGTGGGGCCAGACCTCTACTTGGGCCACCCTAGTTTGTTATTAAGCCTCTTCAATCGTGTTTTATGCTCATTAATGGGCTTAATCAAGCCCTTGCACGGTGCATAGCTCCCAGCCACACACCGCACACATCACAACACTATGCCGTAGCCATAACATGCACATAATATGCTCAGGTGTTACGACCCGGTTCTAGGATCCCTACAAGACTCGAGACCAGCTCGTCTCAACTAATCCTAAGACCTAGTCGTCCAACAAGAAATAACCCAAAAGCAGGAAAATAAACCACATTCACACATTCAATATAACTAAGCAGAAGAAAAGTAAGAAACAGTAAAGAAAGTAGAACAACTGTCTCAAAACATAGTACATGCCACCACAACTACAACAGAAAGCCTAAAGGAACATGAAGTAATAGGAACAGTAAAGCATGTGTCCATTATTCACTACAACAGTAGAAAACGAAAGAGCTGAAAAATGACTACGGTTGGGCTCGGCTGGATCCAGTACTCTCTGCAGGCGGAAACTCGGGCTGCTAAACTTCTAGTCCTGAACAGGGTTACAAAAAGACAGAGTCAGCGAATGTTGAGTAGAGTGGTGTTTACATTATTTAAATGCAAGTATAGTAAAATAACAAGTTTATTTCTCATTTCTATTTGTCTCATTTTTGTGTTTCTGTTCATTTATTTCTCAAGTATCCATGTATTTCTAAATCTTGCATGTTCCTCGTGGGAACGATCTTGATTGCAGTCTTTTCCGTAAAGTAGAAGGTACACGTGGTGCTCTCCTGGTCGGGAGAGTTCCCTGTGGTAGTCCTACACCCAGTCAACCACCCTAAGGTCACTATCGAGACGTAGCGGTGACTACGGCACGCGTGATAAGCGCACGGGTAGCTACCCTGCATTAACACGGGATTAGTCGTTTCCGCCAGCAGATACGCCCAAATACAACACGGAACAGTATAGGGCTTTGCCCTCTCAGAACAGGGGTCTCGCCCCTCAGAACCAGACAGGGGTTTCGCCTCTCCACAGTCCGCATACCCTCGTCCGACTACCCTGGTTTTCCTAGAGGGCCTAACAAAGTCGGTGTAGGGTGGCTAGCTGAACCCCAGGCCCCATGGGGTGGCTAGCTCCCTCCATACACTAGTAGCATACCTCGGTACCGTGTACGCGATGGCCAATAGGAGTCGATGTAGAGTGGCCAATTCTAACCCCGGGTCTCAACCCAAGGGAGGCTAGTTGTAACGCTGGTTCGCTGCTAGTTTCGTTTTTATATTTATGGTTTACAATCAGTCGTTATAGTATGTGACAAAACAGCTACCAGATTACTACAAGATTTTTTTACTTGGAACAAGGTTTTCCTGAGGTCGAACTTAGGGAGCAACTATGTTTCTAGAAGCGTAAATAAGTTCTCAATTAGGTTACAAAAATGAGAGAGAGGGAGAGAGAGAGAGTTTTGTTGGCTTCTTCTCTCTTCTTTTTCTCTCTTTTCTTCTTCTTTTCTTCCTTGGCCAGTTCTCTTCTTCCTCTTCTTCTTCTTTCTTTCTTTCTTCTTTAGCTATAGAGTCTTCTTCTCTTCTTAGCTGCTCTACTTGCTTCTTCTCCTTTCTTCTTTTCCTTCCTGCCTTCTTCTGTTCTTGTCTTTCTCAGCCTGCCTTGTCTCTTTTCTTTCTTTCTTCTTTTTCCTTGCTTGTGGCTACGTCTTCTTTCTTTCTCTTTTCTTCTTCTCTGCTTTGGCTTCTTTTCTTTCACTTTTCTTCTTCTTCTGGCCACTGACTTTCCTTCTTCTTCTCTTCTTCTTCTCTTCTTCTTCTTTCTTCTTTTCTTCTTGCCTTCTTCTTCTGTGGCTATGGTGATTCCGACATCTGATGCAGTGCTCGGACAACTTATCTGTGCCTTTGCTACAGTGCCTTCCTCCTTTCTTCAGCTACACGCACACACAGATGCAGTGTGGCTTCTTCTTCTGTTCTTCTTTTCTTCCTGCACGCACACACAGAGGTCAGAGCAAAACGTACCCCTACCCCTTCCTCGCGTCTCTCTCTTTCTCAGAATCTCTCTTAGGACTGCTCTCCCAGAGTCGGGTATTCGGGTTCGGGTAGCACGCCCGGGACTAGGCCCACCGACATGCGGTGGTGGGCGAGAAGTGCGTGGTCGGGTAGTCGGATCCGGCCCAGACCCGAGGGCGTGAGCACGGGTGAGGGCGAGCGAGCGCGTGGCGCGCTGCGTGCGGGTGAGAGGGACCTGACCCCTGTGTATCGAAGGCAGTAAGCCCGATATACTTTTCTAATATAAGTGTGGGCGCACGGTCGCACACTCACGAGGTGGGACTAAAGTCCCACCTCCCGTTTTTGCGCCCGCAGGCGAGGAATCCGCAGCTAATTGGAGCAGCCTGCAAGGCTTGCGACCCAGCTGCAGGCATGGATGCCTCCGCGAAGTTAGCCCGCACAGCCTGGGACTTGCGCCTGGGTTGGGGAAGGCCTGGAGCTGTGGGTGAAGCTGCTGTAGCAGGTCGACAATGGCAGCGAGAGGGTGAGAACCTGAAAACACAGTGACAGCCTCTCGGCCAAGTTAGAAAATGTGGAAAGCTTCGCCGGAGTGTGGCAAAGCCTGTGCGGTGGTCGGTGAGGCGCGGGAGTGCGTATAGAGGCCGACCTAGGTCAGATTGTGGGCGGGAAGATGGGTTTGTTCGGGGGGTGGTTGAGCGGTGCTTGGCAGTGGATGGAGACGGGGGATCGGTTGAGTGGAGTGAGGGGGAGCCTCTGAGCTGGTCGGCGAGGGGTGAGGATGTCTGTGGAAGTGGGATGGCCTCGCCAGAGAAGATGATCGGCGATGGGGAAGATGGAGTTGGACAGTGGTGGTTGGGTGGTCGAAATGGCAAATTGGAAGAGGGAAAATACAAAGGGGAGACAGCAGAAACTATTTACCTATTTACTCGACGAAGGGGGAGGGAGGAGCATCCGGCTCGTGCTTACCGGAGCTGAAGACGAAGATTCCTTGGAGGAGGGTATCGACGACGAGGAAGCAGTTGGAGGGCACCAGCGGGTACAGCCTACCGCGGACGACAGGGCAGAGTAAACCCTGCTGCAGGTAAGGCAGCAGAGAGACGAGGAAGAGGAGGAGAGTGTCGCCGGAAGCTTCGGGCACTCTGATCGGAGGGGAAAGGGATGAAATGTAGGGTAGTTCTCCGCCAGAGAAAGCTTGAAGGAGTCGACAAGGGTTGCCGCTCCTTATAAAGGTCTTGGCGCGGAGAGAGGACCGAGGTGGCGTTGTGCCATCCTCACCGAGGTGGCGTTGTGCCAGCCTCACCGGAGGATGGCCGGAAAGGATACCCATGCCTTTCGTGCGTTCACACGGAAGGCATGGGTGATGGCAGAGGTCGTGGGTGGGTCCCTATGACAGAAGACGTCGCAGGGAACCCCCCTTCTGTTCTAGAGGACGACAGCCCTACCCTGCGCAGCGCCATCCTCCACGCAAGGTCGCCTGAGGCATGGCGCTGCGCAGAAGTGGCAGAGAGGACCGTTCTGCAAAGAACGATGAGAAGTTGGGGGTCTATATGTAAGGATTTCAAAAGATAAGGGTTAAAAAGTAAATAAAGAGGACCAAATTGTAAAGTCGGTCAAGGAGGTCTTTTCTTAGGCTCAAGTTTTAATACCAGACTAATTTGAACCTAAGGATTTTAATGGTGAATTTTAATTCTAGGTTGGACCACGTTTGACCGGTCAATTTACGTACAAACCTAAATTAAGTCATTAATTGGGCATGGTTCTCATTCTAGGTCAAAATATGTTTCAAAGGCCAAATTGAAGGTTCTAAACCCTAGGGAATATTTTTATATGATTTTTAGAGGGTTTAGTTAATTTTTATCCTACCTCGAACCTCGTGAATTAAAGTGGATTTATTTTTAGGGTTACAGAATGTCATTTAATTCCTAGAAGTTGCCATAACCCTTTTAAGATCAGATCAACCCACTTCCCTCATTGTTAAGCTTGTTTGAGCTGTGTTTGGATCCTTAATTACCCTGTTCGCATACTGCATTGGTAAAATTACAGTTTTACCCCTAATGATTTATTTTATTCTTTAACTCAGAATTCGCTGAGTTAAACCTCTCTTTGGATTTTGTAGAAGCTTTTTCACTTATATTTGGATTAGATTGTGCTAGTTAGGGTTTATGATGAGGTTCTCATCATACCCCCATGCCTAGCTTTTGCTAGTCCCTTAGCAAAAGTTTAAGGTTTCAACCCTTGTTCTAGACCATGAAGTTCTTAATGATTTCAGATAAGTGCTTTTTCTTTTGCAACCTAGATTAGGTCAGAATGCTAACCATAGGCCTAAAAGGTACTCTTGTACCAACCAAGATCTAGATCTGTCTAGCCTCAGCCTCAGTCCTTAACAAAGGTTTTTAAGGCCTACAAAAATTAACCTAAGGTTTATTAGACTTTGTGGTTAAAGCACCCGTGCTTGAGATAATTTTAGCCCTGGCTCAGTTTGCAGTGCGTTTTGTAAGAAAGAGAGGTAGAAAATTTATCTCTTTTCTTTCATTTTATTCTCCTTCTTTACATTTTGTTCCTTTTTCTTCTCCTCCTCCTTTGTAGAGTCCTCAAAATTTCTTTTCTCCTCTCATTTTATTATTCTTTTTCAAAAAAAATTTTAATTTTTATGGTGTTTTTGGCATATGTGATTTTTTTTTGTTTAAAGCCTTTTCTTACAAGTTTTGCACTTTCATACCCCCCCATGCCTAAGATTTGCAATGTCCTCATTGTAACTTAGGGGGTTTTTATTTAACTTAGTTCATACATTAGGACAGATGTTTTGATGAGTGAATGGGTTGGGGTGACTGTTGCGGACGATTTCTAATCTCAGATGCAAGCAGTTGAGGTGGAGTCGGATGTCGTAAAGGGTGAACCTTAAGTGCACAAAGGTGTCAGAAAAGGTTTTAGGTTTTCAAAGAGAATGACGGGCTGCCTCCCGTTGAGCTCTGAGTTTTACACTATCGGCTGGGTGCAATATGCTCAAGGAAAATGGAGGATAGATGATGATTTAGCCAAATCAGTAGAGGTTACATCAATAAAAGGTTTGAGTCTCTGACCGTTCACGATGAAAGGTTCGGAATCATGGTTGAGCGGACTGATTTCGACGGCTCCATTTCCAAAAACCTGTCAGACCAAGTATGGTCCGACCCACTTGGATCACAACTTCCCAGGGAAAAGTTTGAGTCGGGCATCGACGAGTAGGACCTTCTGACCAGGATGAAAGATCTTTCTAGAGATGTGCTTGTCATGGAAGGCTTTAACCACTCCTTGTAGATTCGCGAGTTCTCGTATGCATCAAGGTGTAATTCATCGATCTCGATGATTTGAAGCTTTCTGTGGGTTCCAGCCTTAGAAAGATCTAGATTACAGCTCCATACCCAATAGGCTTTGTGCTCCAGTTCGATGGGAAGGTGACACGCCTTCTCGTACACCAGTCTAAAGGGAGACATGCCTAATTGGATTTTGTGGGCGGTCCTATAGGCCCACAAGGCTTCCGGAAGTCGGGACGACTAGTCCTTCCTGTCAGGTCGAATAGTGACCTACAGGATTTTCTTGATCTGCCGATTTGATAGCTCAGCTAGACCATTAGTCTGGGGGTGATAAGGAGTGGAGATTCGGTGAGACACCCCGTATTTGGTCATCAGTGACCTGAACTGAGCATTCGTGAAATGGGTCCCCCCGTCAGAGATGATAGCACGAGGAATCCCAAACCGTGAGAAGATATTGTGATGAATGAATTTGAGAACGATTTTATATTCACAGGTTCGGGTCGGTATGGCTTCGATCCATTTGGACACGTAGTCCACAGCCAGCAGAATGTACTCGAAGCCATCCGAAACAGGAAAGGGGCCCATAAAATCAATCCCCCAAACATCAAAATTTCGCATACGAGAATCGGCTGCAAAGGCATCATGTCGCGATGGCTCATGTTGCCCAAAGTTTGGCAACGGCTGCATGCCTTGCAGTGATTGTATGCGTCCTTGAACAGAGTGGGCCAATAAAAGTTACACTGGAGGATTTTTTATGCGATTTTGTGCCTAGAGAAATGGCCATCGCAAGCCTGGTCATGGTAGAAGGAGAGAATATCATTGACTTCTCCTTCCGGGACACATCTCCGGATGATTTGGTCGGCACCTATGCGGAAGTGGTACAGATCTTCCCAAATATAATACTTGGCATCAGAGCGCAATTTGTCTTTCTCGGCCTTCGGCCAATCAGACGGGATCTGATGAGATGCCAAGTAGTTTACTATATTAGCAAACCATGGAAGTTTAGTACTAATAGTCAGCAGGTGCTCATCAGGGAAATGCTACGTGATGGGTCCAGAAGGGTTGATGATCTCAGAAGGAAGGCGGGACAAATGGTCAGCTACCACATTTTGTCTTCCCGCCTTGTCACGAATCTCGAGGTCGAATTCTTGCAATAGCAAGATCCATCGGATTAGTCGGGGCTTCGCATCCTTCTTGGTAAGGAGATGCCTCACAGCCGTGTGATCCGAGTAGATGATGACGTGGGAACCCAGGAGATAAGATCGAAATTTTTCAAGGGCAAATACTACGGCTAGCAACTCTTTCTCCGTAACTGTATAGTTACGCTAAGCCTCGTCAAGTGTCTTGCTAGCGTAGTAGATGAGCACGGGTTTCCCGTCAACTTTCTGCCCCAGAACTGCTCCTACAGCGAAATCAGATGCATCGCACATGATCTCAAAGGGTTGAGACCAATCAGGGGATTGTAGGATCGGGGCCTGGATGACTCGATCACGGAGGTTTTCAAAGGCTTGAGTGCATTCCTTGGAGATTTCAAAGGGTACATCCTTAGAGAGAAGAGTAGTCAGGGGGCGCGCGATTTTCGAAAAATCAGGAATGAAACGACGGTAAAAATCGACGTGCCCAAGAAAAGAACGGATATCCCTGATCGAGTTAGGCAAAGGAAGACGAGAAATTAGATCAACCTTGGCTCAATCCACTTGGATGCCCTTCTCAGAAGTTAGATGTCCTAGGACGATCCCCTCAGGCACCATAAAATGGCTCTTTTCCCAGGAAAGAACCAAATTAACGTCGATGTAACGCCTGAGTATATGAACCAAGTGCTGGAGGCAATCATCAAATGATGCCTCGAAAACTGAGAAGTCATCCATGAAGACTTCCAGATAATCACCTACCATATCAGAGAATATGACAAGTATGCACCGCTGAAAAGTTGCGGGTGCATTGCAGAGACCGGAAGGCATCCTTCGGAATGCATATGTTCCAAAGGGGCAGGTGAACGTGGTCTTCTCTTGGTCCTCAGGATGAATAGCAACTTGGTTATAATCGGAGTACTCGTCAAGAAAGCAGAAGAATTGATTTCCCGCTAATTTCTCGAGAATCTAATCAATGAAAGGTAGTGGGAAATGATCCTTCTTCGTGGAGGAATTGAGTCGTCGGTAATCTATGTAGACTCTCCATGAGTTGGCTAATCGGGTAGGTATGACTTCTCCGGTTTCAGTCGTAATGGTGGTGAGCCCTGCCTTTTTAAGCACAACCTGAATGGGGCTCACCCAACGACTGTCGGAGATCGGGTAGATGATCCCTGCATCTAACCACTTGATGATCTCCTTTTTCATGACCTCCTGCAGATTGGGGTTTAAACATCTCTGCATCTCACGGGAAGGTTGTGCGCCCTCTTCTGAATAAATACGATGTATGCAATAAGAGGGACTTATTCCAGTCAAGTCATCGAGAGTCCATCCAATGGCTCTGCGATATTGCTGGAGAACAGCAATCAGACGGGATTCCTGTTCAGGAGTAAGCTTGGAATTTATAATCACAGGAAAAGTCTGATTAGAACCCAAAAAGATGTATGTCAAATGGTCGGGAAGGGGTTTCAGTTCAAGGATGGGGTTATCAGCAGCAGCGGGTGGTTCAGGGTAAGTGTGAGGTTCAAGGGTAGGAGTTATGGGTCTGTCTAAATCTGGATTTAACTCCTCTAATTGCGGTTCAAGATCTTTCTGTGGTTGATGAGGTATAATCAGGTCATTCTCAAAATGCGTTTCATCAACCAAAGCCCTGATATCATAGATCTGTTTGATGACACCGCAATTGATTCCTTGTTGGGCTTTAAAGATATCAATTTTAAGGGTTTGATTACCAAATTTCAGTTCTATTTGGCCCTCCTCACAACTGATGTTGGCTCTAGTAGTAGCCAAGAAAGGTCTCCCTAGAATGATCGATGTGTCCCTAGGGTTCTCAGGTGCGTCCATGTCCAAGACTATAAAGTCTATAGGGAAATAGAAATCCCGCACTCTTACAAAAACATCCTCGAGAATCCCTTTAGGTGACTTTATGGATCGATCGACTAATTGCAATGTCACCTCAGTTGGTTTTAGCTCGAATTCTTCTAGGTGGCTAAGTAAGGATGTGGGTATCAGATTTATGGAAGCACCCAAGTCTAGCAATGCTCTGTCAAATTGGGTTTCACCTATTTTGCAGGAAATCAGGAGAGTACCAGGATCTTTTGCCTTGGGTGGGAGCCTGCTTAGGATTACAGAGCTGGCTTGCTCTGATAGTACAATTGGACTCCCACTCTTGGTTCGCGGCTTACGCTGAGGTGTACACACATTCTTTAAGAATTATGCGTAAGCCGGTACGTGGCGAATCGCATCCATCAAGGGGATGTTTATTTGGACCTGCTCAAAGAGCTTGACCAGGTCCTCTTCAGGAGCCACGGGCTTGGTTGTCATCTTTCCTTTGGTCAAGGCCTCGAGAAAAGGAACCTTGGTTGGTTCTTCTAGGATAGGTCCAAGTCTTTGATCTGGGACAGGGATAGGAATGTCCTGGATTACTGTCCTAGGGTTTGGATTACTATCAGGCTTGGAGTGGTCTGGATAGGGTGGATCTTGGGTCTCCTTACCACTACGGGTTGTTACAGAATTTAGTCCTGCCTGGTTTTGGTTAGGGTATGATAGGATGGGTTGCTGCTGATAGCCCGCATAAGAAGTGGAAGCCTCCATCCCGTCAGGTGAAGGAACAGAGGGGGCCTGATAAATCATGTGTGCTTGGCTCGGGTTTGGGTTCATAACGCGCCGCTAGGTTGGCACGTTATTAGGGTTAGGAAGAGATTGGGAAGGAAGTGTGCCTGGTTGGCGGGAATTTGCCAACTGGGGCAGTTGATTTCGAACCTCTGTAAGTTCGTCATTGTGTTGTTTCTGAATAGCCGCATTCATTCTTTGAATGTCAGCCAGAGTCTGAAGGATGAGGGACATTTGGTCTTGGCTTGGCCCTGATGGATAAGTAGGGTTGGGCTGTGGCTGAGGCGGCTGGTAAGGATGAGGTGGTTGTGGACGGGACTGAAAGGGAGGTCTTTGAGTTTGGGAATTTCCCGTCCACTGGAAGTTGGGATGGTTTCGCCATCCAGGGTTGTAGGTGTTGGAGAACGGATCATTCTGGGTGGCGTTGAGGTCCTCACAGGTATAAGGAACCTCCAAAAGAGTCAGAGAATGAGGGGATGGAATTCCCCTGGCTAGTATAGAAAGGATCGAAGGATCCTCCGATCTGAGAATCTGATGGGGGTGGATACGGATCCATCCCAGGAGAAGGTCGGTGGAGAATGTTTTGCATAGTCTCCCGTGTGGAAGGAGGCTGTGTAAAGGAACTATGCTCAGAGGTGGCTCGCTGCAAGTGCTGAGTTAGCTCGTCCACCTTCTTCTCGATGATAGAGGCCTTGTCCAATCGACTGGCCATCAATTCTAGGTCGACTGATGCGGACAGGCCCTGCGTCTCGTGTGCTCCCCTAAGGTTCGTCGATGCGCGGGTATTCGTCCTGTCGAATAATCCCATGGAGTCATTATTGATGGAGTTCTCGCACATATTTTCGAGAATCTCCCTCACGGTGTCCTCATGCTGACCCATGATATTCCCTCCGCAAGTTGCATTGACGAAAAGCCTAATATCCTCACGGAGTCCCTGGTAAAAAGACTGAACTTGTTCCCATTTAGGAACTCCATGATGGGGGCACTTTCTCATGAGATCTTGGAAGCGATCCCATGCCTCATGGAGAGGTTCTCCCGTTTGCTGAGTGAAGTGGGTAACCTGATGGCGCAAGGCATTGGTCCGACCAATGGGAAAGAACTTCTTCAAGAACTCGGACTGAAGTTCTTCCCAATTGTTGATCGGCCGGGTCTGTGTTTGGTACCAATGAGCGACCTTGTCCATAAGGGAGAAGGAGAACATCTTCATGAGGAGAATGTCTCGATTTTGTGCATCTAACCCAAAAGTTTGGGCCAAATGCTTAGCTGTTTGATGTGCTGGAAGGGGTCTTCAGAATTAAGCCCATGAAATTTAGGTATGGCATGAATCATATTGGGCTTTGATTCAGACTCAAGTCCTCCAGTCGGGATTCTGACTGGAGGCTCAATAGCCACCGCAGTAGGATTATAATGGTCCCGCATCATAGGACGCTGCAGTGGGTGCACAAAGTTCTGGAAGAGGTCATTGAGTCACTGGAGCTGGTGCTCCAGATTGTTCTCTTCCTCAACTGGCTGAGCCATTGTGGAAGAAGGTGAGTTGGGTTGAGTCGGAGGAGAGGTCGATGTGAAGTATTGTTTTCTAAAACAAGGGCACTGAGGCTCGGCCTCGAGGAGAGTGAAGTTCTAAAGGAGGTTTCAAGGACCTCCTACCAAACATACACTGATGGAGAAGATGAGTTTAGTAAGTGCTGGACCCAATCAAGACACCCAAAATGTTGGGTGGCTATAGAGGTGCGGGGCAGATGGACCCCTTGATCAGAAGATCATTCACCTGAGAATTACCTAGGCAGCCAGAGAGGGTGAGTCCCACGAAGACCCCTACACGGTAAAGCGTCCCCACGAGTTACAGGGTTTCCCCCACCTGACCTCTCTTGTCACTGAGATTCCAGGTAGACCAGAATGGGGATCTTGACCTCTTAAGTCTACCACTTTTAGTTTAAGATCAAGGTGCTTAGATTTTCACTTGAACTTTTAGCCTTTTGTGTGCAAGGAGTGACCTAAGTTGAAGGTTGATTGTCCCAAGGGGTCAACTTCACCTATTAATTCCTTTGAGGGCTTAATAGGTCTTGTCTTTTAGGGTTCAAGTGTCTTTAAAGAGCCAAGTTGCTTAGGGTTTTTCTGAATAGGTATTTTCAGATAATGGCTTAGGCACACTTCTTTTGGGATTTCTCAATTCTTGCTTAAGAAGTGTCTCTAAAACCCTAATATTGAATCTTATGTTGGCTTTACTTGGTCTAGTTAGCTCTTTATTGGGTAATTACGGCTCAGGCAAGAAGGTGTTAGCCCTTAAATGCCCTTAATAGTGTGTGCAAGAATAGTGGGTTGAAATTGAAAACATGCAGCTTTTGATGATTTACTAGGTATAGAAGACAGGTTAGACCTATATTGCTTGTTCTTTCTTTTTCTTCCTCTTTAGAATTTAGGGGTTAATAGTGAGAGGATCGAAAATTACCTGTCCTCGGAGTGGTTGTTGTGCGGCTACTTGTCTTCTTGATTTCTTGTGCCTGCACCCAAAAAGAGAAGAGATTAATAGAAACTCAATAGAGAATTTATGGCTTCTAGAATAGCCGTTGCTCCCTGGCAACGGCGCTAAGAAATAGTAACGCTGGTTCGCTGCTAGTTTCGTCTTTATATTTATGGTTTACAATTAGTCGTTATAGTATGTGACAAAACAGCTACCATATTACTACAAGATTTTTTTACTTGGAACAAGATTTTCCTGAGGTTGAACTCAGGGAGCAACTATGTTTCTAGAAGCGTAAATAAGTTCTCAATTAGGTTACAAAAATGAGAGAGAGAGGGAGAGGGAGAGAGAGAGTTTTGTTGGCTTCTTCTTCTCTCTTCTTTTTCTCTCTTTTCTTCTTTTCTTCCTTGGCCAATTCTCTTCTTCCTCTTCTTCTTCTTTCTTTCTTTCTTCTTTCTTCTTTAGCTGCAGAGTCTTCTTCTCTTCTTAGCTACTCTGCTTGCTTCTTCTCCTTTGTTCTTTTCCTTCCTGCCTTCTTCTTCTGTTCTTGTCTTTCTCAGCCTCCCTTGTCTCTTTTCTTTCTTTCTTCTTTTTCCTTGCTTGTGGCTGCGTCTTCTTTCTTTCTCTTTTCTTCTTCTTCTTCTCTGCTTTGGCTTCTTTTCTTTCCCTTTTCTTCTTCTTCTAGCCACTGACTTTCCTTCCTCTTCTCTTCTTCTTCTTTCTTCTTTTCTTCTTGCCTTCTTCTTCTGCGGCTGTGGTGATTCTGACATCTGATGCAGTGCTCGAACGACTTATCCGTACCTTTGCTACAGTGCCTTCCTCCTTTCTTCAGCTGCCCAGTGCGACTTCTTCTCTTCTTCTTTTCTTCCTGCATGCACACACAGAGGTCAGAGCAAAACCTACCCCTACCCCTTCCCCGCATCTCTCTCTTTCTCAGAATCTCTCTTAGGACTGCTCTCCCAGAGCTGGGTATTCGGGTTCGGGTAGCGCGCCCAGGACCAGGCCCACCAGCGTACGGTGGTGGGCGAGGAGTGCGTGGTCGGGTAGTTGGATCCGGCCCAGACTTGCGGAGCGTGAGCGCAGGCGAGGGCGAGCGAGAGCGTGGCGCGCTGCGTGAGGGTGAGAGGGACCTGACCCCTGTGTATCGAAGGCAGTAAGCCCGATACACTTTTCCAATATAAGTGTGGGCGTGCGACCGCACACTCACGAGGTGGGACTAAAGTCCCACCTCCCGATTTTGCGCCCGCAGGCGAGGAATCCGCAGCTAATTGGAGCAGCCTGTAAGGCTTGTGACCTAGCTGCAGGCTTGGACTCCTCCGCGAAGTTAGCCTGCACAGCCTGGGACTTGCGCCTGGGCTGGGGAAGGCCTGGAGCTGCGGGTGAAGCTGCTGCAGAAGGTCGACAATGGCGGCGAGAGGGTGCGAACCTGAAAACACAGTGACAGCCTCTCGGCCAAGTTAGAAAACGTGGAAAGCTTCGCCGGAGTGTGGAGAAGCCTGTGCGGTGGTCGGTGAGGCACGGGAGTGCGTATGGAGGCCGACCTAGGTCAGACTGTGGGCGAGAAGATGGATTTGTTCGGGGGGTGGTTGAGCGGTGCTTGGCAATGGATGGAGAGGGGGGATCGGTTGAGTGGAGTGAGGGGGAGCCTCTGAGCTGGTCGGCGAGGGGTGAGGATGTCTGTGGAAGTGGGATGGCCTCGCTGGAGAAGATGATCGGCGGTGGGGAAGATGGAGTTGGACAGTGGTGGTTGGGTGGTCGAAATGGCAAATTGGAAGAGGGAAAATACAAGGGGGAGAGAGCAGAAACTATTTACCTATTTACTTGACAAAGGGGGAGGGAGGAGTGTCCGGTTCGTGCTGGAGCTGAAGACGAAGATGCCTTGGAGGTGGGGTATTGGCGACGAGGAAGCAGTTGGAGGGCGCCAGCAGGTACAGCCTAGCGCAGATGACAAGGCAAAGTAAACCCTGCTGTAGGTAAGGCAGCAGAGCGATGAGGAGGAGGAGGAGAGTGTTGCCGGAAGCTTCGGGCGCTCTGATCGGAGGGAAAAGGGATGAAAAGTAGGGTAGTTCTCCGCCAGAGAAAGCTTGAAGGAGTCGGCAAGGGCTGCCGCTCCTTATAAAGGTCTTGGCGCGGAGAGAGGACCGAGGTGGCGTCGTGCTAGCCTCATCTGAGGATGGCCGGAAAGGATACCCATGCCTTTCGTGCGTTCGCACGGAAGGCATGGGTGATGGCAGAGGTCGTGGGCGGGTCCCTGCAACAGAGGACGTCGCAAGGAACCCCCCTTTGTTCTAGAGGACGGCAGCCCTGCCCTGCACGGCGCCATCTTCCACGCAAGGTCGCCGGAGGCATGGCACTGCGCAGAAGTGGCAGGGAGGACCGTTCTGCAAAGAACGATGAGAAGTTGGGGGCCTATATGCAAGGGTTTCAAAAGATAAGGGTCAAAAAGTAAATAAAGAGGATCAAATTGTAAAGTCAGTTAAGGAGGTCTTTTCCTAGGCTCAAGTTTTTATACTAGACTAATTTGAACCTAAGGATTTTAATGGTACATTTTAATTCTATGTTGGACCATGTTTGACCAGCCAATTTGCATAAAAATCCAAATTAAGTCATTAATTGGGTATTGATGAGAACCTCATCATGAGCCATAACTAGCTCATTTTGACCTGATATAGAGAATAAAAGCTCCTACATAACCTTAGAAAGGCTTAGCTCAGAGAGATTCTGAGTTTGCAAAGAAAACATAAACTGAGGGATAAAAATGCAATTTCACCAATCAAATCTGAAAATAGGGTAACTCAGGGTCCAAACATAGATCAAAACAACCTAATAAGAAGAAAAGTGGGATGAGATGACTCAATAAGGGCTACAGCAACTCCAAGGAATTAAATGACAGCCTATAACCCTAAAAATAAACCCACTTCAATTCACGTGGTTCGAGGCAAGTTAAAAATCAACTAAACCCTCTAAAATTCATAGAAAAATAATCTCTATGGCTTAGGACTTTCAATTTGGCCTTAGGAGCCCATTTTGACCTACATTGAGAACCATGCCCAATTAACAACTTAATTTAGGTTTTTGCGTAAATTGACTGTTCAAACAAGGTTAATATAGAAATAAAATTCACCACCAGAATCCTTAGGTCCTAATTAGTCATGTATAAAAACTTGGGCCTAAGAAGAAACCTTCTTGACCAACTTTACACTTTGGTCCTCATATATTTACTTTTTAGCCCTCAACTTTTGAACCCTCACATTTTAGCCCCTAACTCTCCTTCATTCTTTGCATTTAGGTCCCTCTTGCAAAACCTGCGCAGCACCATGCTCCGGCGACCATGCGCGGAGCATGGCGCCGCGCAGGGTGAGGGAGGGGCCCTGGCAAGTCAATGGGGGGTACCCAACGTCGTCAGCCACCGCAGGGACACCCCCCTGAGTACTGCGACCGCCCATACCGCCCGTGCGAACGCACGGACGGTATGGGTCTCCTTCCTCCGGCGTCCTCCGGCGAGGGAGACGCGTCGTCTCCCTCCGCCCTCCTCTCTGATTCCGCCCCTATAAATACCCCTGTCGCTCCGCCGTTCTTCCCAGCTCGGATCTGACGGAGACACCCCCCTCAATTCCTCCCTTCCCACTCCGACAGACACCCCCTTGCTCCGGCGGCCTCTCCTCCTCCTCCTCGTCGCCCTGCCGCACTACCAGCAGCAGGGTTACCTTCCCTCGATCCTTCCGCGTCACGCCACACCCAGCTGGCACCTCTCCGATCCCTTCCTCGCCGCCGCCCCTTCCTCTGGGCAATTTCTTCTCCGGCGACAGTCGATACGACTGTCGCCTGCGCCAACCCCTCTTCGTTCAGCTTAATAGGTAAAACTTCTCTTCTTCCTCCCCTCTTTCTTTTCCATACTGAAACCCTTACTGTCGGCCCCAATTTCCCACCGATCACCCTCATCTTCTCCACCTCCGGCCAAACTCCGGCGACCCGCTCCCATCGCTCCAGCACCCCACGCGGCTCGCCGACCTGTGCATAACCTCCGCCTCCTCACCCCGATCCTCTTCCGCCCTTCCACTTCCCACCAAACGCCCTCTGCAGATCCACCGAACACACCCACTTCTTCGCCCGCAGTTTGACCTAGGGCGACCTGTTTGCTCCACCACGCCCCCTGCAGACCCTCTGACCACCTTCGCCGTGCCACGGCGAAGGTCCCCCGCCTGTCTGATTAGGCCGAGAGGCCGTTCTTCTGTGACCAGGTGACTCGCCCGCCGTCGCCATTACTGAGCATGCAGAGCTCCTTCACCTGCAGGTGCAGGCACGCCTTCGCCCAGGTTCGAATCCCAGGTTGCGCGGGGCGTCTCCGCGAAGCGTCCCAGGCTCATAGTTGGGGCGAAGGCCTCACGTGAAGCCACGATTGCCCGCTGCTCCCTCCGCTGCGGGCGCTCAATTGGGGTGGGACATTTAGTCCCACCTCGGAACTTTTCAGAGGCGCGCAGGCGCATAAAGGCAAAACGTGCCTTATGCTATTCGCCTCCTGACCACGGGGTGAGGTCCCTCTCACCCGAACCGACCTCGTCCGTGATCACGCTCCGCGGACCTGGCCCGACCCAATTAACCCGACCTGCACTCCTCGCCCACCACCGCACGCCGGTGGGCCTGGACCCGGGCGTGACTCGTACCCGATTACCCGGTTGCTCTGGGAGAGCTGTCCTAAGAGCGAACTCAGAGAGAAAGAGACGCGCGGGGGAGGGGGTAGAGTAGGTTTTGCCCTCTGACTCTGAACTCTTGAGCGTGCAGGCACAGGTGAAGAAGAAGGAAGCTAAGGGAGACACTGTAGCAACAAGCGGTTTAAGTCGTCTGATTTTCAAATCAGACGACGTCCTGAAGACAGGTGAAGGCAAAGAAGAAGAAGGAAGGCGAGGCAGAGGAAAGAGAGGAACACAGAGAAGCCAAGTGAAGACTCTGCAGAGATCAGAAGACAAAGAAGAAGAAGAAAAGAGAGGAACACAGAGCAGCCAAGTGAAGAAACAGAAAGCAGAAGAAGAAGACAAAGAAGAAAAGAAGAAGAAGAGCACGGGAGGAAGGTCTGAAGCAAGAAAAGAAGAAACAAAGAAAATAAAAAGAAGAAACAGACAGGATCGTCCAACCAAGAAATAGAGGAAGAACACGAAGGAAGAAAGCCAAAGAGGAGAGAAGACAAAGAGGAAGAAAGAAGAGAAGAAGAAGAAGCCAAACTTTCATCTCTCTCTCTCTCTCTCTATTTTTTGTAATAGAACATGTATATCTCTAGAATACGACTTGCTCCCTGAGTTCGACCTCGGGAGAACTGTATTTTCCGAGTAACAAATATTAGCAAATGATGGCAATAATTATCTGTACTACAACGACTTAAGAAAAGCTAGTTGCTGCCACCGTTAGCCAGGTATGGTTCTCATTCTAGGTCAAAATAGGTTTCAAAGGCCAAGTTGAAGGTTCTAAACCCTATGGAATATTTTTCTATGATTTGTAGAGTGTTTATTTGATTTTTATACTACCTCGAACCTCGTGAATTGAAGTGGGTTTGGTTTTAGGGTTATAGAATGTCATTTAATTTCTAGAAGTTGCTATAACCCTTTTCAGATCAGATCAACCCACTTCCCCTATTGTTAAGCTTGTTCGACTTGTGTTTGGATCCTTTATTACCTTGTTCGCATACTGCATTGGCAAAATTGCAGTTTTACCCCTAATGATTTGTTTTATTCTTTAACTCATAATTCTCTGAGTTAAGCCTCTTTTTGGGTTTTGTAGGAGCTTTTTCACTCATATTTGGATTAGATTGTGCTAGTTGGGATTTATGATGAGGTTCTCATCAGCTATCTCCGCTCTACACTAAAAAGGGACAATTGCTCTCTTTGGTATCGCGTACACCACGTGCCTTCCCAAATTGAAGCTTGGTCTCCAATCGTCTAGAAGCACCTCCGGACGTCTGGCGACGTGATTAGATGTCTAAAAGTACTTGGGAAAGCGCACCACATGCCTTCTCAAAGCCTACCTTGCGTACGAAAATGCAAGCACGGCTTTAGCCCAACAACTCATGCGCTGAGATCTTCTACATGGCAGAAATCAGCGCAGAAACATACGTACCTCGCGCGATGCGTGCTTTTAGACGTCCGGCCTTAGCTCTGGACGTTCTGGTGCCTCACCAATTGTCTGGACTTCACTTTAGACGTCTGATACTGGAAACCTCCAATATCAGAACTTCTTCACGCCGCTCGCCCCGCTCGCCCTCCGCCCATAGCGGCAACTCCAGCAACTACAGGCGATTGAGCAGCTCCTCACTGGCTCCTCCTCGAGCTCCACCGAGCTCCCATGATCGTCTCCCTCCTCCCCCGCTCTCACTCCGTCGCACTCTCTCGCTCTCGCTCCTCCCCGCTCTCCCCTCGCCGGTGGTTCTCCTTCCTTGCCGTAGCTGCAGCAAAGACAGAGGGAAACGTGGCTGTCGTAGGAGAAGGTGGAGGTGGAGGAGGCTGTGGTGTGAGGAGGAGAGAGAAGGGAGGGGGTTTATATAGAGGGAAGTTAGGGTTTGGGGGGTGAAGGGGAGAGAGAGAGAGAGAGGCCTCTGCGCGTCGCCTGCGCGCAGAGTGTAAAGCACAGTACGAAAATCTCACTTTCAGACGTCCGAGCACATGTCCAGATGTCTGGATAGACGTCTAACTAAAACTCCAGACGTCTTATCCGGCTAAAAATATAACGGGTCATTACATCAGGGGAAGGGGTAAGGGGTTTGCTCGCGCCCAACGCGTGACGACTGAATAACCCTTAGAAAAAATCTGCTTATAGCGCTTTAAGCGCTCTTCGTCACACGATGTGGCACTATGTTTAGCGCTACCTAATGCTGGAATTCTAGCACAGCCGTGCAGAATTGAGATTTTTGGCCCTCGATTTGAGGGTCACAATTTATTAAAATTACAAATTAAAATATATGATAATAAAGTATTTACTATATAATTTTACAATTAATTTATAAAATTAAATATATTTACTGTATAAATAAATTAGGAAAAGTTCCCAGTTTGTACATACTGTATTTTGGATTTTATTTCTTAATTACGTATAAATTAGTTAATGTATGGTTTAATTGACCTTATAAAGTATTAATATACATATCAGAGTATTTAATAAAGATTTTTATTGTATTTTATAGTTTTATTTCATTTTTATTTGCAATTAAATAGCTTCTTTTGGATTGTTTTACATATAAATTAGATATAATTAATATAATACATTATAAATATAGTTAAATTAGCTTAATTTACTTGAACTACATTAGTACAAATATACAGTATAAGTTAGTTCGGTTATAACTTAAATTACTAATTATTTTAATTTAATCTAATAACTTAGCTAGAAACTTAATAAATTAATTATTTATTCTATATATATATTTAAATTATGATACAGGGTTCCTAATGTACATAATATACATATAAATACATATGTACAATATCAATACTAAATATGTTTATTTATAAGTTTATTAATTTATATAGCTTATAGTACATATAAATTAGTATAATTAATAAATAGTTATATAAATAACCTATGTACAGTTTAAGTTAACTTAAATACTTAAGTTTCATTATATAATATATACATAAGTTATTTATACTTAATATATATCTATTTTACAATATTTACTCATATAGCTTACTATATACCTTATATTTACAAGTATTTACATAGTATACAATGGGTTTTTAGGTATTTTTAAGGGTTTTTCACTTTTTATGGGTTTTGTATATTTTGTGGAGATAGGGGATGAGAAATAAAAAGAGGGATGAGAATAATGGAGATGTTTTTGATGTTTCGATAGTTGAGTTCTTTTATTAAATTTCATGGTATACTGAACCGTCGACTGGCATGTTCTACCAAGCCGGGGGTTCAGAATACTATGAAACTTGATATACACTTAAAAATATACTTGATCTTTACCAAGACAGGTTTATTTTATTTTTTTGGATTTGTTGTCAAATTTTTATTCATTTACAAAGTTAGCACATTTTAAGCCTTTAAAGAGTATTCTAACTGAACCTAAGACCTAGAATGGAACTCTAAGTGCTGAACATGCAGTTAACACATCCAGAAATAAGCATTAAGATATAAAGAAGATGTTCATGCACTCAAACATGATTTTCAATGAGTTTGACACTAGTTTTAATCATTTGGATAGTTAAATAAACTTTTTAGCTGACAAAAGAGTTCTAAATGAAATGACAAGCAATCAAATTGGATCCAAAGACATTTAACTATATATGAAAGCTTCTATATAATGTGTACAACACTGAAAATAGGTCAGCCATTTTAGAAAGACTCAAGACTCCATCTACTGCCCTACAATCACACAATCCAGACGGCTGAATTAAACATCCAGCTGCAGCAACAGCAACCATCAGCTGCAGTAGCAGCAGACAACAACTGCAACAGTAGCTGCAGTATTGCTCCAGACATTCTAGGTGAAGCCCAGACATCTTAACTTAGCTTAGGTCCTCACTGCAGTGTCCAAAGTTCAGGGAAATTATTTGCAGCAAATCTGGACTCACAAATTGGCAGATCAGACCTAAAATCAGTATGAATTATCCCAGATCAAACTTGATACAATCTGGTCAGGGATACTTCATATTTATATTCGGATCATGATTTTCATCAAATTTGGAGTCAAAACTTTTAAAGAAATGTAGCTGCTAAAGCAGCACTTTGATGTACTTTGCTGGGATTCAAGTACACGTAAATTTCTAAAACAAAGTTTGACAAGGGCTAAAAAATAGAATAAAAATCATTCTCAGGTGTTCAACTTTAAATCAAAATCCCTTGTCAATGTTTTCACTTTAAATCAGATCAGACACATAGCTGATCTAACACTTTCTAATGCTATAGACAGCATGTAAAAAGCATTAGATTCAGCCTAATAAATTCAGTTGAATCCCATTATGCTACAAACCTTAAGGGATACTGAAAATCCCTTAGGTGAAAATTAGATTCTCGGAAAACACATCCATGAATAAAATCCTTAATAGAACCTCCAATCAACATAGTTGATCTTCCTTGGCTCTACAAAGCATTCAAAACATTTAAAACCCTCAAAAAAAGCAGATCTGAATATGGCTCATCTGAGATGAATTCTGACATCAGAATCATCTCAGATTCATAGCCATTCAGTGCATTACACAAAAATGCCTCAGTTTGCTCGATCAAAGCAATTCAAAACTCAATTAATACAAAATCTTGCGATATTGTGTGAAATCCAAATTCAAAATAAATCAAGCAAACTGATTCCATTTTTAGCTCAGATCAGGGGTCTTTCTGAATTAACTAAAGTGAGTGGGAGACCCCTGAGTGGATTTGAGTGCAAATATGCATCTCAAAGCTTCAAAGCAATGAGATGGGGATTTGACTCCAAATGAATGGGTGGATTGCGAATAAAATTGCGAGGAAATCAGAAGCAAAAATGGAAATATGTAGAGGGAGAAAAACATGATCAATGTGTGGGTGAATTCGTCCCCTCTGATCTAATATGATCAGAGGAGGTGAAATTGGGCAAATCTATGCTACAACTACTCCTAAACTACATTACAGTCATGCATCACAGATCAGATCTAATCTATATCTAAATTCTACTGCTAATCTATCTAACTACACTACAGCTAATCTAATCAAAACAGTAAACCTAATCTAACAGGAAGAATGGGACCTTTGGATCTCCACCCGATAGATGGAGAGGAAGAAAGGAGGGAGGAGATGCTTCAGCGGGGTGAAAACCCTCTAGTGGAGTTCTGGGTCAGCTTCAGGTGCTACAGAGCCCTTAGCGATGAGGAGAGTCAGAGAGAAAATGGAATTCACAGCCGGTGGCCGTGAAAATGGGGAGAGTAGCTAGAAAGGAAGAATGATCGCTGAGAGATGTAGGATAGAGTGATCCCTCGCGCGCGTAGGTGAATAGCTCCTTAAGTAGTAGATCAGTGTGCAAACACTCACTGCAATGGTGAGATTAAGCGTGGAGGGAATGGGCGACGGGGATTTGAGGAGAGGAGCGTGCGCAGATTTAAATCGAAAAGTGGCCTTTGGATCAGATCTACGAGAGGTGGTGATTGCTTGCGTCGATTCGTGCGAAGCTTCTAATCAAGGTAGGCCATAGATTAAATCAGGTGTAGAGGATCGACGACCGAGATGTTTCAAGTTCTTCGCGTGAACAGTGTTTGCGCGGGAGCTGGTGGATGCAGGCTCTTTTGGTGATTTTGTAGCGTTCACCCTTTATGAAGGGGTAAAAAGATTGCAGGAAAGCTCATAAGTGGTTAAAAAGTATAACAGAACTGTCCTTTTAGGCTTGCAAATAGGTCCCTACGATCTACAAATAAGTCCCTAGAGGTTTTCTAATGAATGAAATGTAATGCACTAAGGACCTAAATGTAAATCTTTAATTTCAAGACCTTAATGATGTCCAAATGCACCCAAGTTTCTATAGAAGCTTAATTGAACATTTAAGAAGTTAATTACACTTTTGATTTGGAATTTTGAGCTCATTTGTATGTTCAATTTACACTTGGATCACCATTTAACCATTTTCACAAGAATTTCTCATTTAATGACCTAATTATACATTTTTAACATAGAATTAATATTTCAGGTCTTTTTCTCAAATTCTTACACTTAACCCTTTTTATGTGTTAATTTGATATTATTTAATGTAGCTTCTAGCTTAACTTTGGCTATTTAGCTATGATGAGTCGCAACTCATCAAGCACTCACTCCACCTTAGTGGAATTTGTTAATGCAAGTATAGCACGATCATTGATTCTGATGATGACAAAACACTTGTGATTTGAATTTGTATTTGAGTACAAGTTTCATGTTAATATGGAAATTAATGGAAGCAAGTGTGTAAGATTTTAAACTCAAGTCCATGGAGATATGGAGAAGCTTGATGAGGACAAAAGCATCAAGGAGCGTGAAGCTTTGGACTCAACTTGAAGAAGCAGATGGAGAGAGAAGAATAGGAGAGAGTTTTTCTATTTCAATGTTATGTATTTTTCTTTTGTTTCGCTCTTTATTTCTCTAGATTTATGTTAGTTAAAGAGTCCAAAATATAACACCCTTAGTCTTAGGAACACTTACTGTTACAAACCGGCTTCAAGACATTTTTTAAGACGTCTGGGAGGTGGCCCAGACGTCTGGAACCCCTTCCAGACGTCTGGGATTCAATTTCTGCGGCGTACGGGGTTGCGTCTGCGTGCATGCACGCGCAGACCTGCAACCGCCACCTGCTTTCCTCTTTTTCCCTCTCTCCCCTTACAGGGCGCAGTGCTGCGCTCCCTCTCTCTCTCTCTCCTCGCGCGGCCTTATAAGGCCCTCGCCCTCTCCCTCACTCTCATCTCCTCCGCTTCCCTCTTCTTCTCCTCCCAGCCGGTGAGAGAGCGCGAGCGAGCGAGCGGTGGCAGCAGCAGCCGCGGCGAGTGTGCGGGAGGAGGTGTTGCGCGAGGGAGGAGACGCTCGACCGTGAGGGCTCGAGCTTGCCGGGGCGGCTAGAGCTGGCCGGCGGGGGAGCAGCGGGCGTGGAGTGTCGCGGGAGGGCTGCTGCAACTCGAGCAGCAGGCGGACGGGGCGCGGCGCGGCCGTTCGTCGCGGGCGGAGAGCGAGTCGAGCTCTGATTCTGAAAGTTTTTCCAGAATCATACGTCTGGGATTCCAACCAGACGACGGTGAAGACGTCTGGAGGACTGTCCAGACGTCTGGCAAGTAAGTTATTTCGTCCTTCTTCCTTTTTCGCGCGTACGGCCATGCAGCCGTCCACCGCGCCTTCGTCTGCAACCCGTCGTACTAAGAGCGAGGAGTGGATACGTGCAGGTTCTGCTCGGGAGGGCGCGAGACTCACCATCCAACGTGAATCGGACGTCTGGCCACAGTGCCAGACGACGGAGAGGAGTTCCAGACGTCCGGGTTGACCATCGGACGTCTGGGAACTAAGCCAGATGCCCCCGCAGGCTTCTGGACGTCTGAAGGATTACACAGAATGAAGGTACGCTCTGACCCACGTTTTAAGACGTCTGGAAGAGGTTCCAGACGTCTGATTTTGGGCAGTTTCGTCGTTTTCGACCCGTTTAGGGCCCGTTCAGAGTCCGTTTTCCGCGTTTCGAGTTGCGTTCCTTCCAGAATAAAATCCTCTACCTGTTTACAGTAATTATATACCGTTCTGAGAAACTCCTTGTGTTTGATCCTTGTGTTGGGACGTCGTTTCATTGCAATCTCGGGGGTTACGGAGGCGCGCGGGAATTCCAACCACGCCCCCAGTACTCCCGTTGTAGCTGGTAGAGTGGCTTGTAAATTTATTAGTATAATTTGTTACAATTATGAAACAATTAATAGAACCTAGGGCATTGCATGAATCCTAGGAATGAGAACTAGATTGAATGGTAAATCCTAAGGATTGCATGAATCCTAGGGCTGGAAAACTAGATTGTATGATAGATCCTAGGGTACGGCAATGATCGTAGGACTGGAAAACTAGTGGAATATATAAATATTACAGTCTTGGAAAAGTGGAAAGGAAATAATAGCTGCCTGAAAATTGATTTAACAGCTGCCTGTTATGAATAAATAAACATGATTGAGAACATGGGTTGTATGAACGTGAAACTGGAACGGTGAAACCTAAATGTGCAAAGTTAAAAGAGCTGGAACCCTACGGGGAATTAGGAGTAGAACTCCTGGAACGAAAATGAAATGGAACTGAGAAAGAAAGATGTGGAAGTGTGTTGTCTCTTGGGTACGTAATGCAAGGGGAAGCACCTGTTACCTGTTTAGTGCAGAGCGGAGCCAGCCGCCCCAGGGACCCGGGGTTAGGTTTGGCCACTTTGTACCGACTTTTGGCCCTCGTGTACACAGTACCGAGGAGAGATACTAGTGTAGAGCGAGTACTAGCTACCCCACGGGCCCCGGGGTGCTGCTAGCTCACCTATACCGACTTGTTAGGCCCACTGGGCAAACCAAGGTAGTCAGGCGAGGGTGCGCGGACTGTGGAGGGGCTGGACCCCTGTTACTGAGAGGGCTCTTCCCTATACTGGTTCCGTGCTGTGCTTGGGCGCACTCGTTAATGGAAACGACTGACCGCGTGCCAGTGCGGGGTAGCTACCCGTGTGCTTATCGCGCGTGCCGTAGTCACCGTTACGTCTGTCAGCGACCTTGGGGTGGTTGACTGAGAGTAAGATCACCACGGGGGACTCTCCCGGCCAGGAGGGCACCACGTGTTACTCCTACTGTTCGGAAAAGACTGCAATCAAGATCGTTCCCACGAGGAACATTCGAGATCAAGTGAAGGATCTGAGAAATTGGAAATCGTGAAATAATAGAAAGATGTAAATAAAGAAAGTAACAAAATATAAACAGCTACTGTACACTCTGCTGCTTCCTTAGTTTTAGTTGCCACTCTACTCAGCGTTTCGCTGACATGTTACACTCGTTACTTTTCAGAACCAGGTGTTGAGCAGCCAGGGTCAGCGGCTGCAAAGGACGCTGGGCCGAGTAGGGTCTAGTAGAGTTACCGCAGTTCTTTTTGTACCCCTTTCGTTCCACTGTAGTGAGTAGTTCTTGTTACTCTCTGTACTTTCTTTAGTTGTAGTTCATGTTATGTTATAAATGTTGTTCTATTGTTGTGGTGGTATATACTGTAGTAGTTCCTTTTCTTACTGCTGTATTTTGTTGCTGCTAGTTATATTCATGCTGAATGTGGTTTATTTTACTATTCTTTTGGTTACTTCCTCGTTGGACGACTAGGTCTTGGGATTAGTCGAGTCGGTCCGGTTCTCGTGTCTTGTAGGGACTCGGGAATCGGGTCGTTACACTTACCCATTATTGGGACACTTAGGCAAAATCATGAGTTAAGTTAGAAAGCCAAAACCATAATCAGACAGCCCTATCAAACGTCCAATATATTTTAACTGTCATCTTTTGACCAGACATCTAATAACCTAGGCTGGAGAATCAAAGTCTGTGATCTCTCTTTTCAGACGTCATGACCTATTTTAGATGTCCATTAAGACGTCTAATGACCTTGACAGACGTCCAATAATAGGACCGTTAGCCTATTAATACCTCTATCAAACCAATAACTTTGAAAAACAACTTAGGAGTATTTTAATATTATTTATAGACGTCTAGAGAGCCTTTCAAAGGTCTGATAAAGAGACGTTAAACCCAAAATTGAGATTTGTTAGTCCTTATGACCATTAGCTCCTTGGGAATCAATTCTCTGGAGTTACCTTTATCATCAGACGTCCAATAGCATGTCCAAACGTCTAACAAGACGTCTTATCACTTTGCACTAGATCTCTATTTGGATCTGGTCATTTTCAGGAACGAACCCACTTAGTCTCAGACATCTAATAATTCACCCAGATGTCTTAAGATTCACTTTCAAACATTTGATCCTTATTTAGAAGAACACTGTTTAGATTTAACCAATTCCAAGAAACTCACCCTACAGAATCAGACGTCCAAACTTTAAATTAGTCATTTGATCAGATGTTTGTCCCACTTTTCAGACATTTGATATTGCTGTCAGAGTCATTAATTATGACTTGATTTGCTTTGGATTTCGACCCAATCCCTTGGAAAATGCCTCCAACAGCTAAGAACCTTCTCATAAGCCTTCTTGAAGGTTCCTAAAGCCTCTATAAATACATGAGGACCTCTCATTTGTTCCAAATACCTTGTGATAATACTTTCCACCATATTAGGCTTATTGAGTGAGAAATCAAAGAAGAAAAACTTTGCTACTGCTCTCCAAGCTTCCAAATACACATTTGAGAGCATCGTGACGTTGTGATGCTCACGCCTATTCACTTCCACCATAGAGAAGTCTCTTCACCTATGGATGCTTAGGTTCAACCATATATGTTGAATTCTATAGGTTGTTGTATCTTTGTTTTGTTTTTTGATTCGGTATTCACTTGGCAAATTTCTATCTCCTTCGTGAAACAAAATCCTTTTCGTGAAGAAGAAAGGTTTTGAGGTACACTACTCTCATTATTTAGTAGTGTAATTGTAATTGAGGTTGTATCACCTTCAGTTTAAAGTGATACGCTAGCGTTTTTTTATCTACTCGTAAATTAAAAAATCCTAAGTTGAGAGACTTAGGTGGTGGTTTTTACCTCGGTTGGGTTTCCACCTAAAAGTTTATTGTGCAATTGTGATGATTGATTTGTGAGATTGATTTTTATTTTGCAAATTCTATAGCATTTTATTTCTTGTACTATTCACTCCCTCTCTAGTACTCACTTATAGAACTTATCAATAGAATGTACTGGTGCATTTAAAATATCACTAGTGTTATTTGTCAGTCCACGTGGTGGACGCACCACCCATCAAAGATCATGAAATCATCGAAAATTTTCACCTATAATTGAAAATAATTAGAATATTTCAAATATCACTAGTTGTATCTGGTTGGTAACTCAAAATTAACAAAAAATCATTGATGCATTTTGATTTAAAACAAAAAATCATCGGTGCAAAATAAAAAAATTACCGATGCATTTTAGTTCAAAATAAAAGATCACTAGTACAAAATAAAAAATCACTTATGTGTTTCCATACAAAGCAAAACATCACAAGTGATTTATTTACTAACAGGTGATGGTGGTTGTTTAAGTGACGATAAGTGTCGCCTTGTAACAATATATGGGTTATTTTTTGTATATGGGATCTTCTCAACAAATTCACATATTAAATGACAATGTATACGGTGAGAACCATGTTTGTTATATCCGTATGTTGCAAAATGTGTCATTTTTTGAATTTTTACATATTTTCATTACATACATTCTCTTGGCTTTACCTTGTTAATTAGTGTCATCTCTCTTTCTTTGGAAGGGGGTTGGGAAAGAAAATATGTTTTTAGAACAATGTTTCCTTTTAGTTGAAGGAATTATAGGAGAATGATATTGAGTAAATGATGAAGTAATTGAGTTTCATCAGGTAGAGTGATTGATGAATGAAATAATATTACACTACTAGAATAGGCGCATTTTGCGACGATTTCCTAATTGTCGTCAAATGTGGTCATCTGCGATGGCTATTTATAAAACTGTTGTCTAAAGTGTGATGGAAACCCACACTCCTTATGTCGTGGAGATTAAAATATCTTAAAATCGATGACCGTTGCGAAACCATTCCTGTATGTAATTGGCGATGGTTATGATGATACCGTCACTGAACAATGTCTCAAAATTTGGGTGGTGCGCAAGGTGCAATTTTACTAATGAAATCGACGACGGTATTAGTATTATCGTCGCTAATCTTCTAATCTAATTAATTTTATAATATATTTTGGTTACGGTTTTATAGAAACTGTAGCCAAATGTGTATTATTAAGACACACCACACAGCGGCTCATCTTCCCCCATCCCCCCTCCCACCAAGTCATCTCCTTCATCTCCATTGCCCGCATAGCGCCTCCCCCTCCTCCTCGTCGACAACCTCCTCCTCCTCACCGTCGCACCTTCGCCTCACCCTTGAGGTATCACCCACTCCCCCTCCGAGACCCTCCTCTGCCTCCCCACCACCCCCCCTATCCCCCTTGTCCACCTCCCCACCACCCCCCTTTGCCCACTCCCCTTGCAGCCAGTAATACCTGACTCCCTCCCCGTCCTCCACCTCCCCCTCCTCCACGAAACCCTCCCCCTGTAGGCCCCCTCCCCACTCCTCCCCCACATCCCAATTTTGTTTCAAATTAAAATTTTTTGTGTTAAATTTATTAAGAAAATATTTTGTTAGTATGTGTTAATTAATTCTGTTAGTTTTATTTGAAATGAATAAACCTGAACTTATTGGTTTGTATTAATTTTGTAGAATTATGAGATGTTAATATATTTTGGTTAGAATTATGAGATGTTAGGTTTGCATTGTATTGGTTAGAATTGTAAAGGAGAATTTGGCTTTTATTCTCTTCTTAAATCCCTATGCATTATCCCACAAAAGTGAAGCCTTGTGCTTCCTTTTATTTGTAGATGTTGGTTGAGGTTCTATACATTGATCCTGAGTTTGATAATAATTGAGCCCATAATTTGGATTTGGGTTGGGTGGGTATGGGTTTAAGTCCCGAGGATTGTAATAGAAAGGTTCTGAATGTCCTCTTTGGTTGAAGTCATGTTGGGATAATCATTTAGATCTAATGACCTAGATTAGAAGTCATCATTAGGAGGATATGAAGCTTGATTGTGATATCACTAGTTGGTTGAAGAATTGTCCCAATTAGAAGTTGGATAAGGTTGATTCAAGTTGAGATTAGGGTTAAAATCACTCTGAGAATTTCCTCTTTAGTTTCGGGTTATATTGAGATAGTGATTATTAGGGGGATAAGAGTTTTGATCTTGATTTTGATATCCAGAATGATATCCCTAATTTAATGTGGCATTATCCCAATTGAAGGATGGATATAGTTGAGTTGAATTGAGATCAAGGTTATAATTATTTCGGGGATAAAGAGTTTGATTTGGATATTGTAATCCCAAGTTGTATCCCCAATTGAAGGTAGAGTTAAGATGAATAAGACTTGGGTTGCATCGGAATACCCATTGTAATCATTTTGGAGATAAAAGAAGTTTGAAGGATAATAGTTAGAATCCATGTGCTTTGTGTTGGAAGAATATATAGATGAGAATGGAACAAAAGAGAGAATTTATGCCCAAGCTAATATCCAAGCAAACAAATTCTGGCCCTAAATTGTAAATCCTAAGGTAGCGTTTGTTTTGTGAGTTTGGGCGGTGCATCCCTTGTTTCGGAGAGTTCAACCTGGGATGGGGCAAAATTGGGTTAGAGGCCATAAACTCGTGGTATTATCTGATTTCAATTAGGGTGGGGGAAGGGGTTATGACATGGTTTCATCCCGTGCCTAAAGGACCTATTTCAAATACAATTAGGGTCAAATTAAATCTCCTTGATCCTTGAATTACTTAACCAACTAGATAGAAGGGATGTCCTAGGAAAATACATACAAAGGTTCCCCCTAGATATGTTAAATCATTTCAAACAAACCAAATCTCTCTGCCTTTGTTATTTTGTTTTGCTATTATCTAACATATTCTCTCTTACAAAAAATGTGCATTAGTTAAGGTTTAGCTAAAAATTCTATCATTTCTTGCTCATTGTATTAATTATATTTTGGTGATTTGATAGTGGGTGTGCCTAGTTTTTTTTTTTTTGTTTGTAAATTTAGAATTTTATTAGAAGTGGATGTGCTTACATATATGTTATGCATTTATGTAGTTTGTTTGTTACTTTTTAAATGTAGGGGTGTGCTCACTTCTATTTCTACATGCATGGTGTGCTCTTTTGAAAAGCAGGTTTATAGGAAAAATTAAATATTTAAGGGGAAACTCTACCAAAATTTTTCTAAAATTCATTAATGTAGAGTTAAATTGTGATGCACAAATTTATTATAATAGTTTGATACACACACTTGCACAAATTTAGATGCACAAGGCCAAACATTAGGTATTCTAACTCCTAGAGTAAAAGTTACGAAGTCAAATTGTGTCAAAATACTTATCCGTCAACACTTATGATTATGCTATACGGACAATGCGAAGTGTGCGTGTACCTCACTTATATGCACGGAGCTTTGTCTTTATAGCATGTCATAAAAGTGGTCATCCTTAATTCAAAGAAGTTTTGAACAAAGGGGTTCCTTGAAGATTTGATCACAACATAGAGTTACTTGTTACATGGAACTGATGTCTGGAGGAATTTTTGTAGTATCTTTTCGTACTTTTCCAGTATACCAACTGATCTTAACTGTACCCCTACTATAGAGGTAAACAATTATTTCTTTATATCTCTTAGTTGAGATTATTATATTCTTATCTACTAATAATTTCTTGTAGGAGCAAGTTAAAAAAAATAAGACCAACAGGAGTCAAGCTCTACCACATATCTATTGCTTAGGTCAAATGAGTATTGATTTTTTACGAGTTAAATATGTAAATAAAATTAGTTATTTACGTTCAACATTTTCATAAAATTATATGTAACATAATCATTTATTCTTTATTAATATTTTTAGGCTGATGTGCACGAGGATATTGAATTGGATCGAGTGAAAGTTTATGAGTACACTCACCCTAAGAAAACATTTGGTGATGATTTTAAACCATTCTTGAGACACACCTTTTCCTACAGTATTATCCAACCGTCTAGGTACATATCTGTAAACGTCATACTTCTATTTTTTTGCATTCTATCTCTACTTTTTAATACATAAATATATTTGTGAGGCTATACAATCTTAGATGTCTACCATCTAATAGAAACAAAGTTATTTAACGTATAATGAGCTATCCTTTCACGGATAGGAATATTTTATATAAATGTTAATGAAAGCTTTGGATGTTATATAAATGTCACCGTAAATTATGCATTTGTGCATCAGATGTAAAATTTTTTACAATAATGACATTCTATTAACGTGGAGTTAGACTTTGGCCACATTCAAATGACCAAACAGTTAAACTGATAATTACAAGCAAAAGGGTGATAAAAGGGTCTTCATTGAGAATTCTTTACGCGTTTAATTATCAAAGTGATTCTATCCTATCATTACGAATAAAAAGGAGCACCAATGGTAAGGCGAGTGGCTTAGTTAGAGTGACAAAGAAAGGAGCATTTTTTTAGGATAATTCATGGTACAATCTAGAGGCAAAGTGAAAGTGGGGGATCATCTCGATGGAACATAGTGTAAGCAGTATTTGTCGTAAAGATGATCAAACTTTGTAATTACATCCATGTAAATTTAAAAATTATAATTAATAGTAATCATGCAATATCAATTGTATGTGATAGAGCTTATGTAAAAATGCCTCCTTTTATTTGTTTCGTCCGACTACTCTTTCATTTCCGTCGCATTCTCTGGGGTAAAAGGCTTTTCCAAAATAGAATAAACCACCATTCCGTGCTTTGCAAGAGACAGTATAAATCCCATTCTGATATCATAAAAAAAGAACGACGATTATATAATTATTCCAAAAAATGACAAAATGCCTTCGTGTTCCACTGCTATGTTATTAGGGATCTCAATAAAGAAAATCGGATGGTACAGCTCAAGTATGATTCGTTGCTTAGTTCTCTAACACCCCTCCACCACCACGTCATTATCCACTGCTCAATTGGCCTCGGTTAGATTATATAATTTAATCTTGCCGTCGTCCTTATTATGTTTTCCATGAAATCAGAATTTTAGGGAATACACGTATATAATTATAGGTTGTCTACAATTTCCACGTAGCATCCTTAAGGACTTTTGGATTTTAAAAAAGAATAATATAAGATAATAATAATAATGGATGCATGGTACCGGTAAGTGTAAATCGTGGAAAGTTGGTGGTTGAGCCTCAAAAGCGCCTGATGTGAAAGTCCAATAACAAAGGTATAAATTAATAAGAAATGTTGATCTAATTTCACTTATTCTGCGTTTATCTAAAGAAAAGATCTAATATTTGATGGTACGCTAAAAATCTCTTTTGAATATGATAAAGGTGGTTATCTTTTTTTGACATATATTATTCCTTTTTTATGGTGGGTCAAAGACTCTAATTATTACGTATAATTGTTTACTCTTTAGAAAATATATTTATATTCTCCATCGTTTGAGGGTCTATCTTGTCTTTGTATTATTTTGCCTTTTGTGTTAATGTTGTTTGGGTGTCTTGCTTCGCTTGGTTATCGGGTTGGCTCCTTATTAGGCACCTTGGCAGACTTGCATCGCTTTGCATGGGTTTCTAGGTCAACTTTATTTTCGATGTTCCAACTGGTTATGCCATCTCAGGATTCCGATCAGTCGCTTTTCTCAACCAACTGACTAACAATCACGTTTTCACGTATTGTGAAATCGTCGGAAATCATAGTATAGTTGCGTTAAAACGCTCGTAAAAAATGATTTGTAAAGATAACGAGACTTGAGTCCCGATCGTTCGTCTCTGCGAGGCGTTTATGCAAATTTAAAATCGATCTTTTTCTCTCTACTTGCTTAAAATCGCATGGCGGTTTATGGTTATTACGTATTTATGTATGACATGCTTAGCTGCCAGAATATCAGAATTTAAAAGCAAGCACTTTAATCATACAAAATATACTGCAATAAGCTCATGGTGATCTCAACATATAGACATATATATATAGAAAAGGATCTTTCATTAATTCATCATGGTGTTTGCAATATGGAACTCGTGGAAAGCTTATAGAAGAAAGCATGAAAACATAACTCTAGTTAACAGAAAACGATCACATATATGAATCTATGGGGGGATTTTATATGCATCATTGGGAGAGAATAAAGAGCTACACTACTAAGTAGTAAATAAAAGCATGTAAACTATGAAGAACTAAGCTACTAATCTAGCAGAAATAAGGGCATTCGGAGGTGGGCTCCGATGGCCTTTGACTTGGTTGAGAGGAGAAGGAGGGGCGGCCAATGGTGCTTAGGCCGGCCCTTGGAGAGAGGTTGAGGAGGTGATCCAACATCTTGGCATGGAGATGGTGGTGGCCATGGTGATGCTACTTGTGGAGATGGAATGGAGGTGGATGTAGCTAAACTAAATGGAAGCTAAGAGTGAATGAAGCCAAGAATGGATGGGTGCAAATGGCCACCCCTTAGGTCTGTTTATAGACTTAAGGGAGACTCTCTAGAGAAACGTGGAACTCTCTAGAGAGAGCTCCAAGAGTGGACGGCCAAAGAGTGAGAGAGGTGGTTTTTAGATCCACCATTTGTGGATCTCCAATTTGAATGGCTCTTGGTTGCTAATTTTGGCAACCAAGAGTGACGCCACCTTTGGAAGAACCTAGAACACTCTAAGTGGTGTGGGAGTGTGTGAATGGGTGTGTGTGTGTGTGGTCGTGCCCTATGTGTCTAGGTGATATAGGTTAGGTCCTAAGGGGGTTTAGGTTGGTGTAGATCTTAAATTAGAGTTGCAAACCCTAATTGCTAAGGGGGAAATGCAATTAAACTTAACACAAGTTTAATTGAATGGGTGTGAACCTAATTGAGAGTGAAATAACTCAATTAGGTTGGGCTTAGGTTAATTGGACTTTCATTGAGTCCAATTGGACCTGTATGGGTTGAGATCTGAGCTCAATTGGATCCTATGACTCTAATTGACTAGGCAATGGTAATTGACTATGATCTAAGTCAATTAGGTTTAGTGAGGACCTAATTAGGTTCTTAAGGAGGTCTAGAGGTGATGTACTAAGGTTAGGGTACCTTAATTTAGGTTCCTAGGAGGTTAGAATTGGGTTTAGGGAGCCAGAGATCTAAGATCAAGGCTTGAATATCAAAACAGGATCTGGAAAGCAGTTCCAGACGTCCAATAATAACATCAGACAACTTATACTCAAAAATCAGAAGTCCAGACTTCAATTCTGGACGTCTAATCAGAGTCAGGAAGGATTCTAGGTTCTGTCTTGGGTATTCTACAGAAATTGAATGTTTGATCAAGTGTCTGGACGCCCAATAATACTGCAGAAGTGAGTTTAAGGTGTGCGGGAGTTAGCTACGGGTTCTAGATGTCCTATAATTCATTTGGACGTCCAAATAGAGGTTGGAATTAGGGTTTTAAGGTTTCTTAGGATGTGGTGACCTAATCTAAGGGTGGCTAAGGCTTGGGGAAGCTTCTAGGCTATCCTAGGGCTTGGATGATCCTAAGTTCTTCATATTTTACCACTTTATTCCTACTTAATAGAATAGCATACCTTAACTTCCTTACATTATTATCTATTATATCTAATCTAGGTCTTCTGCTCCAGCTTTGATGCAACACTAGTTACTCTTTATTCTTTAGATCCAACTTTAGATCCAGCTTCAGATCTAGCTTTTGATCAACTTATTACCTACAATTGACAAATGTACCTAATCAGTACATTATAGCATTATTTTATGCATAACTAAAAGAAAGCAGTAAATGTGCTAGTAATGCTTATGCATGCGTGAATTATCCTAACTTATGTTAAGTCTTAACCTAATTTAGGTCAATTAAGACCTATAATTGCTGCGTAATCACCGACCAAGCTAGCTGATGACCTTGGTTTTTCTGTTGCGAAATTAGTCATTTTGGGCCTTAGGCTAGCCCATTATTCAATTCCTTGGTGTTTTTAGGTCGATCATTTGAGCCTAACTTTTTTCCCCTCATTAGTTGGCATTGTTTGTGGCAAGTCTTCAGACAACCTTACCAGTTGAAAAGCTTGAACTTAGGCAAACCGCTTTTAATGGCTCTAAAGACCCAACCAAAGTAACTTTTGTACTTTGGGAATCGAGTCAGCAATGAGGTTGCTCTTTCCAAGCCCCCTCTCGAGGAGTCACAGTCTTACTCTACAGAGACATTGAACCTACACGAGGACGGCACCTACTAAGAGAAGAAGATAGACTCGCGTGAGGTCCAAACTCTAAGCCAGTAAGGGCCGTTTGACCTCTTGTGGTAGGCGAAGGAGGATGAGAAAAAGTACCTGGTGCAACTGGAGTCCATTTGGGAGGAGCAGCAATGGTACAATGAGTTCCTCCTAGAATCATGACATTGCAAGGAGGTGACCCTAAAGGTGAAGATGGGGGAGAATAACGAGAGTTAGAACGACTACCTTCGCGAGGTCGAGGTAGAAAATGTCCACTTGAGGTAGCAGATAGAGGAGCTTTGCTAGCTTGGCCACTGTTAGGAAGACCGAGTTGCATCTGAGGTAAACTCCCACCCTGCCACTCAAACTCCAATCCCTCTTCCTCATTAGGATGACCAAGTGCTAGACATTGTCCAACAAGTCACTTAGGCAATAAGGAGAATTCATAGGAAGCTGTTCGTTACTACTTTTCCTTTGATAGAGGAAGTGATGAGCACCCTCCTCCCTTGATGCTTCAAAGTTTGGCAAACCGAAAATGATATCTGTGATCTGAGGTCCGAGGAAAATTGCAAAAAGATCTGCAGATAAAATGATATTGAAAAAAAAAAAAAAGAAAATCATATTGATGAAACCATTCATAAATATTAATGCACTGAGATGCCCTTTCCTCAACAATAGCATTTGTTCCCGCCACTCGGAGAATAAATGACGGCTTGGCAATTGGGCTCTTTAAAAAAGATGGGCTTCGAATTATATACCCGATTTAGGAGAGGCCCAAAAGATTGGGCTTCCAATTTATTCTATTCTCAAGTGGCGTCTCGCAAATGGAGGCCCAATCATTTGGAGTACTACAAATAGTCGATTTTTATTTTTATGTTTTATTTTTACTCGAAAACTTACAAATAGTTGATTCGGTCTACATTATTTTATGGACTTTTGGTTACTAGAATGAAGAGCAAATTGGTTTGGTTTTAGGACCAATATTAAAATCCGTGTTTACCCACGGCTTAAAGTGGGTTTTTTACACTTCATTGGTGGTAAAATAATTAGAATAAGTAAGCCATTGATCTCTATATTCTTTTGCTAGATGTTGAGTACGGTTGACAGATCAATGGATATGAACAATAATGAACTTCCAAAGGGAATCATGAGTTACTTGATGGGAAATAAAAGTTTCTTCACGTCGCCTTCAAGAACAAGCTAGCAAGAAATACAAGTAGGTCATGGCTTGATATTACAACACGAGGGTTAAACTTAAGCAATTTGCTATCATTGACTTAGCCTTGCGGAAATAGCAATCACGACCTTCGAAGGTGAGTAAACTTGCTTCCAGCGAGAGACAGAGAGAGGCCCTATAAAGTCATATATAAACAATAAAACATATTATTTTTCTTTCTTTATCCTTTTTACCTTAAGGTAAATCCACTCATAGAAGTGGAGATGAAACCAAGAATGAAATTAACGTGGGAGCTAAGAGTATGTGATGATGGAGGGAGGGCAAGAAACCCAAGTCCTGGCAAGCTTAGGGCCACAAAAGTGTCGACCCAAGGGTGAGGGGATGAAACCTCCAAGGAATAGAAATGGATACCTTCAAATAAGTAGAAAACATGACGGACAAATTAAAGAGAAGGTGATGAATTCTAAGTCAAGGGCAGTCCCAAGTAGAATGTTCCAGTGGTCACCATGGGAAATGTCGACGAAGGAAGTCACTAGAGAGAAGAGTCATAAACTAGTAACATTTTTGGGAAGAAAGCCCAAAGGGTTGTCTTCATGACCTCCTATGTGAGAAGCTAGTAATTGGACTACTCGATAATCATGCAAGATAACACTAAAGATCCTAGGACCACTAAACTACAGATCAACTAATGTACCTACCCCAATTCATCACAATGGTAGCCTCACCATCCACCTTCAAATGTGACTAGACTACAATAGAGTG
The DNA here is from genome assembly GCA_037157565.1 of Thalassia testudinum. Classification (NCBI taxonomy): domain Eukaryota; kingdom Viridiplantae; phylum Streptophyta; class Magnoliopsida; order Alismatales; family Hydrocharitaceae; genus Thalassia; species Thalassia testudinum. The sequence continues at coordinate 90,506,877 of JAZHRO010000012.1, forward strand.
GTCAACCATCAAACCATTATTTTCATTTGACAACAGACATGCTAAACCAGCAACGTACAGACTAATAACACATGAACAACCAACAATTACGAGTAAACTAGCATAAGTTTTATACACAGACCCAAGATTATGTGCTTAATTCTTGAACAAAAAGAGCTTCCTCCTTGCCAAATCTGACATTGTTAAATTGCTTGTAATTGGGAAGTTGAAAGGCACGTGAGAGGAAGATTCATATATAATTCAGATACACACGTACCTAACTTGTTATCTCTTTGTTTAAAATATTGCAAAATAGAATGATGATATATATTGAATGAAGCCTTTCTCACATTGCGAATAAACAATAACCGGAGACGCTTAATAGATTCTTGTTTTCAGATCGTGTGAGATGTATCTCATTAATTCCATAAACAACGGGAAAGAGATATTACAACAACTAGTAGCGACAATTGTGTGGAAGTCACATGCAAATTTAAAATATAATTAAGAGTTCGCTACACAAATTTTTAAAATCTAATAAAAACTAAAATGGAGGTTTATAATGTAAAATGTTCCAGGATTTAAGATTTAGAGAAAGAAGAGGACAGATAACAAGTGAAGGCTCGTATTTATCTCCGATAGAAGTATTAATAAGGTATTTAGCTTATTATGACATGATCCCTATACAAAGAGTAGAGCAACCTACAGTGCATCTCAATTGCACATGGAAAAGTAAGATCGGACGACAAAAAAAATGCAAATGAAAAGCAAGATCCGTAATTATTCGCTCATAACTTTATCCACCATGACATTTTAACATGAAACTTAATTTGTCGGGTAAAATTATTCACCAACAATTAACAACATGTATTTCAAATTTCATCAATAATGGACACTTCTAACTTCTTCATTAAATAAATAAAATTTTGATAATCTTTGAAGTACAAAAAAATTGTTGAAAATTGACTACTTTGATGTTAAAGCTTAAGGTGCTAAATTGTCCTACAATTTTAGATATAACATACTCATTTGACGTGAGCTAAATCTTGAAATTTTCATTTGCATTACCTGTAGACAAAGATATAAGATGGATAATTGGAACTTCTCCTACACTTTCATGTAAGAGCTCCCTTTTTTGTTTTTAATAATTATGATTTTATAGATTAACTAAATTTGATATGCACCAATGAAATAAAAAGGACCCCAATCAAAATATAGAAAAAATCTTTGAAAATGAGTGCCTAACATCATTTAGAAATGATCTCTATAAAAAGCACGTGAAGAGAGAATTCACTTTTAAACACCCTCATCTACTACTAGCACTGAGAATTGAGATGGATTAAGTTTAGGCCTAACCCCTAACTTGATGCAATGTCAAGGACCCATAAGTATTGGAACTTCATTTGACTATTAAATCTAATATGATCCCACTTGTCAAAATGGTAAGCTTCGATTATTGGATTGGACTTTAATTAGTCCAAGTAGTGATAAAGTATAAAAAATTATTGAATTCATGGAACACTTAAAAACAAAAAAAAAGAAGTCAGATCTTATGAAAAAATGATAACGAGACCAATCTTTAGCACAAAAATGCCATAAGAATGTGGGATTATACGTGAACAAACTAACATACGTATGTAATGAGTATGGAGAGGGGGGGAGGGGGAGGCCGAGGCGAAGGTAATTGGTAGGGCAATGGCGGGTATATTATTGTGGTGGATTTTAATGAGCTAAGGATAAAAAAGTTGATCTGGAAACTAGATTAGTAAATTTATGATATAATATACCTAAAATAAGTTATAAGTAAAATATCAATTGATTCTGAGTCGAGTTAGAGTGAGTTAGCACTCTAATTCAATCTATTTTTCAATAAATTGATCAAAATGTGAACTAATACAATCGATTGGGACTTCTCATGAGTTTTGAGAGGCTATCAAAGAATTTATATGCATAAGAAATGTGATATAGTCACATGAAAATAAAAATACTCAAGGTAATCACATGAATACAATAATTGTTGACCCAATTCTATTGCAAGAAGGTGTACTTTTGGGAGGAGATTTAACCTTCAATATCTACTATTATTTGGTAGAAATACATATCTAATTAAAGAGCCTTTGCTTTCTCCTCTCGGGTCCGGGGTCCCCTCCCGTATCATGTGTATGGGGGGACTATTTATACCTAACATTGGCGATTACAAAACAGAAAAGTATAACCAACCCAATAATATAGAGATAATGGGTCAATATTTTAGAGATAACGAGAAATAATGGCATCGACTGGTATTCACCTGGGAAATCCGCACCTCTTCGTATTCCCGTGCAGGCCAAGTCTAAGAGTTGATTGTGTTTTATTTTGCGAGGGCTATTTTTGTTCCGCATTGTAAGCCCTGACTCTCGTAGTCCGACTGTGTCAATTGTGAGCGTAGATTTCTTTCTTTTTTCTGCCCTCACGTAGAGGTCACCTTTGCACCCAACAGCTATCGTCTAGTAGTGCCGAGGGATAGGTGCTTTAGCGCTCCCTCTCGCCTCATGGGTAGAGGGGGGAAGGTGCTTGATTGTTGTAGCTCACCCGCTTGCCTCCTAAGAGAGGGAGGTCATTCGGGAACCGTCTCCTGAAAAAAATGTGATTAGTCAAATATAAATTACAATAGAAGTGCAGGAATTTAGTTCCTGATTTCAAATTCGATCTCGACCCACTATTCCACGCTGGCCAAACTAGAAGACTGATGCACTCCTCGAGTCCTTAAGAGGTAACCCGTGATGGCGTGCCAATATCCCTTGCATGGAGCTAATGCTCATCGGAGGCCCAGGGTCTATGTGTTGCAGTGTGCCCTCTGGTGGCCTGTCCCGTATGGGTGGCTCGTGCATTGAGGGAGTGGGGTTTTTTCAGGCATTAGGTAAAATAGTTTGCAAGCAGGTGGGAAGATGAGTGATATATAAATTTTGCAAAAATAAATCTCTATCTTATGAAGTAGTAAAATTTTTCTACTTATTTTTGCATAAGAGGGAGATGCATGGAGCATCGTTTTCATCATTAATTGACCTTTAGCCAGGCCGTCATGGTTAGGCAGTCATGGTCAAGCTGAGAGATATTGGCAGGTAGACTTCCTCTTCATGGTGATGGCAAGGGGTCAGATATTTCATTCTTCACCACATGTCCGAATAATGTTTGACTTCCAATGGGCTTATGAGCCTTATATATTCTCCTCGCCCCCACACGCTTGCTTCTTTTGAAGGAGTAGTTGGGAGAGAGAAGGGAGTAGACGACCACTGCTACTATCAGTTGGTGTCGTTTCATTTTTTTTTTTATAAAGAAAAGCAGTCGATCATGGACAACTACACCCTTCCATTTTCTTTTTTCTTTTTTCTTTTTAAAGAAAAGAAGCCAAACATGAACGACTCCACCCCTCTATTTTTCTTTTTTCTTTTTAGTGGTGCCCCCATTTTTATTGCGTGATAGTTGTTAGCTGGTACCAAAGAAAAAGCTGCTGCTCCACTCATGGAGAGGTCTTTCCATCTCTTCCCCCTCTTTTTTCCAGAGGCCTCTTAAGTTTTTGCTCGAACTTGGTGGCACTCAATGGTTTGGTGGAATCTTAGGTGGGAGGGGGGGATTCGAGCATGCCAACTAGAGGGCCAGTCTGCCTCCACAAGGGACCGACAGCCTTGCGAACCAGCTAGCTAGAGTGCTCAGATAGGGAGCTCCTTCGACAAGTCTGGATGATCAGGATGGGCTGCACGTAGTGCATCTTGGGGAGGAGGGGCCGAGGGGACTCCCTACTCGCCCTGTGGTGGTACCGCTTAGAGGACAAGAAGGGCTCCGCTGCGATTCGAGGGTGTCTTGGCCATGGCATTGATGGAGGAGGAGGCGGAGGTGGAGTCGACGCTCCAGGCGGTTGTGCTTAGGTGGCACCCCTGGGCAGGGAGTGCCCTTGACGGATCCCCTCCAGGGAGACGAGGTCAGGGTAGAGCACGGGGGTGCCAGAAAGAGCTCGGAGGTGGGGGAGCTCGTTGCCTTGTCACTGACCGCGAGTCTGTAAGTCCATGCATCGCGAAGACCTACGTCTTTGCTTGCCGATGTGACGAACGTGACATCAGACGGGTTTTTAAGACGTCTGGGCAGTGACCCAGGCGTCTGTCCAAACGTCTGGAACACTTTCCAGACGTCTGGTAATAAATTTTTTCAACGTATGGGGCTACGTCTGTGTGCGTGCGCGCGCAGACTACACCTGCCGCTTTCGTTCTTCTTTCCCTCTCTCTTCCTGCAGACGTGCCGATCTTTTCTCTCTCTCCCCGCACGGCCTTATAAAACACCCTCGACCTCTCCCTCACCCTCATCTCCTCCGCCTTTTCCTTCTCCTTCTCCCTGCTAGTGCGAGAGCGCGAGCGAGCGAATGAGCGGCAGCAGCAGCTGCCGCAGCGAGCGTGCGGGAAGGAGGGCTACGAGCGGAAGGAAGAAGCTCGATCGCGAGGGTTCGAGCTTGCCGGGGAAGCTAGAGCCGACCGGTGGGGGAGCGGCGGGTGTGGGGTGTCGCAGAGGGAGCTGCTGCAGCTCGGGCAGTAAGCGAACGGGGCGCGACGTGGCCGTGCGTCGCGGGCGGAGAGCGAATCGGGTTCTGGTTCTGGAAAATTTTCCAGAATCAAACGTCTGGACTTACGTCCAGACGACGTTCAAGACGTCTGGAGGGCCGTCCAGACGTCTGACAGGTTAGATATTTCATCTTCCCCCTTTTGCGCGTGTACGACCATGCAGCCGTCCGCCGCTTCTTCGTCTGCGCTTCGTCGTGCTGAGAACAGGTGTGTGTGTGCGCAGGTTCTGCTCGGGAGGGCGCAAGGGCTTGCCATCCCACGCGGATCAGACATCTGGCCGCAATGCCAGATGACGGGGAGGACTTCCACACGTTCGGGGTGACAATCAGACGTCTGGGAACCAAGGTCAGACGTTCCAGCGGGCTTCTGGACGTCTGAAGGACTGCGCAGAACTGAGGTACGACCGATTAACCTTTTAAGACGTCTGGAACCTCTTCCAGACGTCTGATTTTGGGCAGTTTCGTTGTTTTTGACCCGTTTGGGGCCCGTTCGGAGTCTGTTTTCTGCATTTCGAGTTGCGTTCTTTCCAGAATAAATTCCTCTACCCGTTTACAGTAATTGTATACCGTTCTGAGAAACTCCTTGTGATTGATCCTTGTGTTAGGACCCCGTTCCGTTGTAGTCTTGGGGGTTGCGGAGGCGTGCGGGATTACTGACCACACCCCCAGTACTCCTGGTTTCGCTGGTAGAGTGGCTTTTAATTTATTTAACAAAATTTGTTACAACTGTGGAACAATTAATAGAGTCTAGGGCATTGCATGAACCTAGGACTGAGAAACTAGATTGAATGATAGATCCTAGGGTACGGCATGAATCCTAAGACTGGAAAACTAGTGAAAGATATAAATATTGCAGTCTTGGAAAAGTGGAAAGGAAATAATAGCTGCCTGTAAATTGATTTAACAGCTGCCTGTGATGAATGAATAAATATAATTGAGAATATGGGAACGGTGAAACCTAAAATGGCCAAACAAAAAGAACACAAACCCTACGGGGAATTAGGAGTAGAACTCCTGGAAAAGAGAATAGAAGGGAACTGAGAAAGTGAAACGTGGAAGTGTGTTGTCTCTCGGGTACGTGGTACCAAAGAGAGCACATTACCTCTTAGTGTAGAGGGGAGCTTGCCGCCCTCAGGTTAAGACTGGGGTGGGTTTGGCCACTGTACACCGACTTGCTGGCCCTCACGTACGCAGTACCGAGGAGAGCTACTAGTGTAGGGAGAGCACTAGCTACCCCACAGGCTCCAGGGTTCTGCTAGCCTCCTACACCGACTTGTTAGGCCCACTAGGCAAACCAGGGTAGTCAGGCGAGGGTGCGCGGACTGTGGAGGGGTTGGACCCCTGTTACTGAGAGGGCTCTGCCCTATACCGGTTCGTGCTGTGTTTTGAGTGCACCCGTTAACGGAAACGACTGACCGCGTGTCAGTGGGGGATAGCTACCCGTGCGCTTATCGCGCGTGCCGTAGTTACCGTTTGTTGAGCGAGACGATCTACGCTAACGTGTTTGGTTTTGGAAAACCTGTCGTTGTAGTTCGAAAGCGAAGGATTCGTGTTCAACAAATAAAATTTATACCGAAATAAGAATTCCGGGTCGAACACAGGGAGGCGAACGTTTGATTTAAAAACTCCGCGTTTCTTTTTATTTTGTCACAAAGAAATTCAATTTAAACTATCTAAGTATCTACAACAAATAAAAGAGAGAGAGGGAGTAAGAGAGAGAGAAGGAATACTATACATGGAAATCAAAATGAGATGTAGAATAGACAAGGAATTTATCATAAAAGAGTTCTTTCATTACAACTAGAAAACATAAAATAATTACTCTAGAAAGCATTAAAAGAATGGAGGGAGAAATGTCCTCCTCGACGATCGCTCGGAGGACGAATAGACTACTCTAGAAAGCAGTAAATCTATACTAGAAAGCAGTAAAAAGAATAGGGAGAGAGAAATCCTCCTCGACGGTCGCTTGGAGGACGAGCCGGACGGGACGACGCCTGGACGAAGGAGAACGAAGCGGGACGAAGGAGGACGAAGCAGAAGAACGGGAACGAAGCAGCACGCCGTCGTCGTCGCGGGATCCACTTCCGAAGGGGGACGAAAATTTGGACTTTATCTCGCGAGAAGCATCCCGGGTGTGGGACAAGCTTCTCTTGAGCTTTGGAGAGGTAGAGAGGAGAAGGAAGGGATGAAAATTTCGTATGGAGGGGGTCTCCTTTTATAGTTGCAAGGAGTGGGGGCAAAATGGACATTACATCTTCAAAATAATAAATAAGGGGTCTTTAGTGACGGATAAAACCGTCGCTAAAGCCCCGCCGTCGCCGTCGCCGCCGCGCCACGCGCGCCCGCTCGGCTGGCCTGCGCGCGTAACGCAGACGCACGTCCGCGTCGTCTCAGCCGTCCGATCGCGAGATCGGACGGCTTAAAATCGCGCCTTCACCGCTGCCGTCCGCCCGCCTACGCGTACGATCGTGCGTTCACCAGAGCGTCCAATTGCGCGTCGGCGCTATCGGGCGCGCGCGGCCGTTGGATCGCGATCGTGCGGTCAATTGGAGCGCGCCCGCCCGCCTCAGAAATCGCTTGGCGAGGCTCGAACGCGCGCCAGCGCCTCGCGATAAGGCGCTGGACCGCTGCGCTGCCTCGCCCAAATGGTCGCGCGGATGCTTTTAAAACGATGCGTCCACAGCCGTTGGATTGAGATCCAACGGCGGAGAGGAGACGGTGCGCGGTCTTCACCAGACGCATGCGGCCGATTGGGCGGCTGAGATGGCGCCACGTGGCGCCATCTTAGCCGTCCATCTTCTGGAAGTTGTAGATGGTGCCACGGATGTCGGATTGACTCGATTTTTGTGTCGTTGGGCTGCGATCGTCGATCCGAATTCATCCGTGTGGTCGGATTTTCCATCTGAAGTGCGGATTTACACCATCCTGGCCCTTGATCTTCTAGGGTTCCCCGGTCTCTATCTGATGCTACGGATGCCTGATTAGGGCGATCTTGGAGTCGTTGAACTCCAATCGTCGCCCTGATCATATCCATACGGTTGGATCTTTGATCCGAGGCCCCGATAAAATATTTGCCCTGTCCAAGCACATAAAAGGAGACAATTAACCTCCATTTTATTCAAACTACTCTAAATGCAAGATGATGCATGTAATGCAATATTTATATCATGAAATGCAATCCTATGCTTAAGAACATGCATAAATAGACATTTTAAGTAGTGTAAATGTGTTTACATCATACCCCCATGCCTATCTTTTGCTAGTCCCTAGCAAAAACTATATGCTATTTATAAAAGAATTAGGTTAGATTATTTGGACCTGAGTTATTTTCAATCATTAAGAAATTGTCTACTTAAGAACTGAACTTTCAAAGACACAACAGTGCCTGGGTATCAGCCAAAATGCAGACCGCCTCAAGCCTCGCCTTATTCAAAGAAAAATTTCTTTTTCTGTTTTTACTCTCTTTTTTTTTCTTTTTTTTTTTTTTTTTTTTTTTTTTTTTTTTTTTCAAATTTTAGGGTTTAAGAGTGGCTTTCTACGGCCATTCAACTCACCCAAGATTTGATGAGAATCCTAAGTTTTAAGCATCTTATTGTGATTGTGATAGACTCGTTGACCGGCAATTAAAACGGACTTCGGATTTCTACGCCTCTAGGTGACCTCAAAAAGAATTCTGCCTAAAGGTGTATCTTTACAACCGGTAGCTTTCTCCCTACTTTTATTTTTTTAACGGGGTCAACACAAGGGTGAATCCAGTGTATATCTCCCCGGTTTATTCTACTTCTCCGCTTCTTCCTAAGTGTTTTGGAAATTTTTAGTGCATTTTCTGAGCTGGGTTCTGGACAACCGGTCGATGAGCTGTTACCACCGACAACTTGCCAGCCATACTCGTGCGGCGAAGTGTGGCTTATTTCTTTTTGTTCTTTTCTCCTTTTTGATTTTTTTTTTTTTTTTTTTTTTTTTAAGTAGGTGGCTTCCCTGGTCTGAGATTTACCTAAAGGCAGCAAAAAGAGAAAGGTCCAGTGACTGGGCTCTGGACAACCTACCTATGGGCTGTTACCCACGATAACTTGCCAGCCATATCACCCTAGAAGGTTCATTAGCTACCCAATTTCCGTTAAAATCGCCAAACAACGAGTCAGTGCAAAGAAAGTGTGTAGATGCTTAAGACTCAAAATTCCCTTAAATCAGAGGGTGGGTTGACAAGTCGTGTACTTATCACCCAAACTTATTTATTCCAATTATAATAAAATTCAGGTTGGCGAGAACTCGAAAAACAAATCCACATTTTAGTGGATACATAGGCTGATTAAGTCCAAAGACCTGAAGGGTCTTTGTGTTCAGAACATAATATAGTATTTCTTAAGATCGAAAATTTTCTTAAACCCAAATTAAAATAAAACAAATCTACGGAGCTGACGAATGAATTCAAAGATAAATATCCATCCCCCCATGCCTATCTAATGCAATGTCCTCATTGTATTAAAAAGACATAAAATAGAGAGGAAAAGCGTAGAAAGCACCTGAATTGCGTGGATATCGGGTCCGCTCCGAGATGAAAATGAAAAAGAACTGTATATGTGCTGAGTTTAGTGCCTTCAGCTAGGCACACTATACAAAGAAAAGAAATGAAGAATTCACATGTGCAGGTCAGAATTAGAATAAACAGAAGAATCCTCTGACCTGTCAGCAGAGGTCCACAGATGTGGACCAGATTGTGGTGCAGACCCACTCCCCATAATCGAGAATATCTTAGGTTCTGGATAAAAATTACCCAAAACCTAAAATCAGAATGCAAGCGGGGTCGGGCCTGCGATTTGTGAGGATGCAACCCAAGGCCAAAATGTCGGGTTACAGAGAATTGAAGCTCAAAAGGATAATCGTTAAATGTGTGCTTGAGTTTGACATCCTCGAAACAAATGTCGTAAGGGTTCTGATTTGATGGTTTCAGTTTAAAAGGAACCCTTCGACTCAATCTTCCATTTCCTCCAAAATTGACTTCCCAAATCAGAATTTCCCAGCTCCTATCCTCCTCATTCGGCATATCAAATTCCATGACCTCTTGTATATTCATCACCCCGTCTGAAATCTCCAAGTCTAGATGATGTGGCAAAATCAAAATTGACTTGGGTCTAATTATCTCAGAATTAGAATCATCAATAAGCTCAACAGGGTGTAACTGATAATCAGGGCATTGAATTAATTCCTCCAGAAAATGCGATTCTGGATCCGTATCGTGTGCCCTAATAAGATCAGTTTCCTCAGTTATTGGGCTATCAAATGATCTATCAGATTCCTCAGGCCCAATCGTCTCACAAAAATCGTGATCTGAAAACTCGTGTGAGACTTCGCAACTTGAATCTTCACCATCAGGATCCGTATCAATGTATGTCCCAAAATCATTTGTCACTTTGCGTTCCAAGGAGACATACGTTTCCTCGTAACCTGGCTCAGGGATTTCAGGTGAAGAAATCAAATCATCCTTAATTGGTTGTTTTAATTCAATCTGGTCAGCTTCGTAACACGTGTTCCCCCCAACAGGTGCCTGAGCGGGTTCTGTCATTGGCTTTCCTGAAGAGAGTTCATCCTGGGAATTATTCCAAGATTGAATCAAAGCAACCACGAATCTCATCCTCAATTTCGCTAACTTCCCAAGTAGAAACTCACCCGGGTTCTTATCCTTAACATCCTGGAGCCAATCCAACAAAGACTTGTTTAAATCATCAATCATTTCAATCAGGGGCTCCAATCTCTCAATGCAAGGTATTGGCTGAACTTCTAAAGATTGAATGATATTCCTCAAGTTAGCCAGAACCTTATCTTGAACCTGATTAACCTGAACCAAATGAGTTGGTTCAGGGTTGGGTGAGTTTGACATCAATGTAGAGGAATTAACGAATTGAGATTCGTTATACCCATCCTGATAATAGGTCATTTCAGATTGTTCAAAAGATGGAGATGACCTAAAGGCAGTGAAATCAGAGGATGGGTAAGGATCAGTGTATCCTTCTTGATTGTAGATCGCATTAGGTTGTTCATGAAAGGAGGACGATCTATAATCGATGCAACTCTGAGAAGGATAGAATTGAGAATCAAAGTGTTCAGGGTTAGACCCTAAACACGGGGGTCCGGAATTGTATCCCCAATCCGAATTATCCCAACTAACTGATGGTCGATTACAATACGAGTTGGGATAATCGTCATGTTGAGGATAATTTACAACAGGAGGGAAAGAGTGGGAATGCGTGAAATATGTGGAAGGATTCATGAGACACGGGAGGAAGAAAGGTGCCCTACAATACAAACAATCAAACCTGTCCTTAAATGGGTTAGCCTACAGACCTACAGACTCTCAAAACCCGTCTTGAGATAAAGGAACGATTTGATCTACTTCTGTCTGTTCAATCCAACCAGTTAGAAGGAGGGACTGGGGAGAAGGTTCTTCCTTCGGCTTGCGCCTCCGGTTCCTAGTGTACCCCCCAGCCGCGATCGTTTGACTCTGCTCCCCTAGCTAGACATCAGATTGAACAGTAGAAACAGACTAATCGAAAATAATCTCGTTCTGAGTTCTGAAGAGCGAGTCCAATCCTTAAGGCCAACGTCTACTCTGTTTTATTTAGGGCTAGGTTTGAATGTGCTTTGGAATGTGATGGGCCCTTTAAATGGGTTGTGCCCTTAATGATTGATTGCTTTGTGTGTGCGTGCACAACCAGTGGTTTTCAAGCAAGATTATTTTTGATGTGGTGAATTTTAAGGTTCAAATCTTGCTTAGTAGCTTTTAGGATTCAACTTTAGGTGTTTTCAATCAAGTTTCATTGGCACACCAGGTTTTGCAAGCACAAGTGAAGATATTTTCCTTTAAAGTTTAAAAAGAATGTGGAGTGCCTGGTAGATCCCTAAGAGTTGAACCTAATTGGCAGCTACTAGATGAGTTGATTTTATTTGAAGTGGTGCGGCCCAAACAACTCAAACAACTGGCCTGATGCACCACCTAATTAGGCACACAAATGATTACCCAATCTGATTTCTACTCGATTATGTGTTTGGATGTGTGTACCGGCTCCTAAGATTGGTTTACCGGTTGAGTTAGAAAATCAGATGAGGTTGTGTACCTCTGTGAGATTTTTTTTATTTTTTTTTTCTTTTTTTAATGTGGGGGTTGGAGTGAGTATGGATGTCAAACAAACAATCTAACCTTAGAGTTTATAAGAACACCTAGGTTGATTGATGTTTGAATTATTATGTGATGAAATGAAATCTAATGGGTGGGAGGTGGGGGGGTAACTTACAAAACCTTCCACAGCACTTTACTCCGATCTACCGCTTTTGCCTGTCTCAAAAGAGTACCTGCAATTACAATAAGAAAGGAGAAAAGTGAGGTAAATGATTTGTAAGTTACAAAACGCGAAGAGAAATCAAAGAGCGTTGCCTCCCCGGCAACGGCGCCAAAATGTTGAACGCGAGGATCTACGCTAACGTGTTTGGTTTTGGAAAACCTGTCGTTGTAGTTCGAAAGCGAAGGATTCGTGTTCAACAAATAAAATTTATACCGAAATAAGAATTCCGGGTCGAACACAGGGAGGCGAACGTTTGATTTAAAAACTCCGCGTTTCTTTTTATTTTGTCACAAAGAAATTCAATTTAAACTATCTAAGTATCTACAACAAATAAAAGAGAGAGAGGGAGTAAGAGAGAGAGAAGGAATACTATACATGGAAATCAAAATGAGATGTAGAATAGACAAGGAATTTATCATAAAAGAGTTCTTTCATTACAACTAGAAAACATAAAATAATTACTCTAGAAAGCATTAAAAGAATGGAGGGAGAAATGTCCTCCTCGACGATCGCTCGGAGGACGAATAGACTACTCTAGAAAGCAGTAAATCTATACTAGAAAGCAGTAAAAAGAATAGGGAGAGAGAAATCCTCCTCGACGGTCGCTTGGAGGACGAGCCGGACGGGACGACGCCTGGACGAAGGAGAACGAAGCGGGACGAAGGAGGACGAAGCAGAAGAACGGGAACGAAGCAGCACGCCGTCGTCGTCGCGGGATCCACTTCCGAAGGGGGACGAAAATTTGGACTTTATCTCGCGAGAAGCATCCCGGGTGTGGGACAAGCTTCTCTTGAGCTTTGGAGAGGTAGAGAGGAGAAGGAAGGGATGAAAATTTCGTATGGAGGGGGTCTCCTTTTATAGTTGCAAGGAGTGGGGGCAAAATGGACATTACATCTTCAAAATAATAAATAAGGGGTCTTTAGTGACGGATAAAACCGTCGCTAAAGCCCCGCCGTCGCCGTCGCCGCCGCGCCACGCGCGCCCGCTCGGCTGGCCTGCGCGCGTAACGCAGACGCACGTCCGCGTCGTCTCAGCCGTCCGATCGCGAGATCGGACGGCTTAAAATCGCGCCTTCACCGCTGCCGTCCGCCCGCCTACGCGTACGATCGTGCGTTCACCAGAGCGTCCAATTGCGCGTCGGCGCTATCGGGCGCGCGCGGCCGTTGGATCGCGATCGTGCGGTCAATTGGAGCGCGCCCGCCCGCCTCAGAAATCGCTTGGCGAGGCTCGAACGCGCGCCAGCGCCTCGCGATAAGGCGCTGGACCGCTGCGCTGCCTCGCCCAAATGGTCGCGCGGATGCTTTTAAAACGATGCGTCCACAGCCGTTGGATTGAGATCCAACGGCGGAGAGGAGACGGTGCGCGGTCTTCACCAGACGCATGCGGCCGATTGGGCGGCTGAGATGGCGCCACGTGGCGCCATCTTAGCCGTCCATCTTCTGGAAGTTGTAGATGGTGCCACGGATGTCGGATTGACTCGATTTTTGTGTCGTTGGGCTGCGATCGTCGATCCGAATTCATCCGTGTGGTCGGATTTTCCATCTGAAGTGCGGATTTACACCATCCTGGCCCTTGATCTTCTAGGGTTCCCCGGTCTCTATCTGATGCTACGGATGCCTGATTAGGGCGATCTTGGAGTCGTTGAACTCCAATCGTCGCCCTGATCATATCCATACGGTTGGATCTTTGATCCGAGGCCCCGATAAAATATTTGCCCTGTCCAAGCACATAAAAGGAGACAATTAACCTCCATTTTATTCAAACTACTCTAAATGCAAGATGATGCATGTAATGCAATATTTATATCATGAAATGCAATCCTATGCTTAAGAACATGCATAAATAGACATTTTAAGTAGTGTAAATGTGTTTACATCACCGTTACGTTTGTCAGCGACCTTGGGGGGTTGACTGAGGGTAGGACCACCACAGGGGACTCTCTCGGCCAGGAAAGCACCACGTGTTACTTCTACTTTTCGGAAAAGACTGCAATCAAGATCGTTCCCACGAGGAACATTCGAGATCAAGTGAAAGATCTGAGAAATAAATTCATCGTGAAATAATAGAAAGACGTAAATAAAGAAAGTGAAAATATAACAGCTACTGTACACTCTACTGCTTCTTTAGCTTTTAGTTGCCACTCTACTCAGCGTTTCGCTGACGTGTTACCCTCGTTATTTTTCAGGACCAGGTGTTGAGCAGCTAGGGTCAGCGGCTGTAGAGGATGCTGGGCTTAGTAGGGTCCAGTAGGGTTACTTGTTGTGCTTTCTGTACTTTTCTTCCACTATAGTGAGTAGTTTCTTTGTTACTCCCTGTACTTTATCGAAACTTTATGTTATGTACATGTTTATTCCCTTTCTGTTGTGGTGATGTATACTGTAGTATTTCCTTTTCCTACTGCTGTATTTTGTTACTGCTTGTTATATTCATGCTGAATGTGGTTTATTTTACTGCTCTTTTGGTTACTTTCTCGTTGGACGACTAGGTCTTGGGATTAATCGAGTCGGTCCGATTCTCGTGTCTCGTAGGGATTCGGGAATCGGGTCGTTACAGCCGAGGGTCCTGCAGCCAATGACACTACTGGGGGTGGAGTTGGGGGTACTTGCTGTTGAGCGTGTAGTTGTGTTGGGGAGGGAGAAGGTGGGGTGATGGTGAGAGGAAGAGAACATTTGATGAGATCTTCCTTAGCCATCTTGCCTCGAGTGATGTGCCCCTTTTGCATATAGGAGAGGCGAAGTCCTCCTTCACACCTTACGTACGATGTGTGTGTGTGTGTGTGTTGGTGGAGGCCCGCCCCCGACTACACCTTGTCACAGGCAGAGGGTCTGAGGCAGGGTACCATGGAAGTGTTTCCCTCTAGCAACCAGATGCACGGAAGCGATTGGCTTTTTGTTTGCAAATTCCCACAGACGATGTCATTTTATGAGTCCTAGGAGGCCATCAAAGAATTTATATGCATAGGAAAAGCAACATCGCCACATGAGAATCAAAATACACAGGGCAATCACATGAACATGGCAATTGTTGACCTAGTTCCACCGCAAGGGGTGTACGTTTGGGGAGATGATTTAACCCTCAATATCCACTATTGCTTGGTAGAAGTACATATCCGTCTAAAGAGCCTTTGCTTCCTCCCCTTGGGTCTGGGGTCCCTCCCCTATACCATGTGTATGGGGGGACTATTTATACATAATGCTAGCAATTGCAAAATAGAGAAGTGTAACCGACCCAATGATGTGGAGATAATGGATCATTATTTTAGGGATAATGGGAAATAATGGCATCGGCTAGTAACCGCATTTGGAATCCGCACCTCTTCATATTTCTGCACAGATCAAGTCCAAGAGCTGATTATGCTTTTTTTCATGAGGGTTATTTTCGTTCTGCATCAACTCTTAAAGTGTGCAAGTAGTTTTCCTTTTGTTATGAATAATTTCAATCAAATCTCCAACAAGTAATGCCTATAACCTTTTTATTTTTAGTAAGCTCAAAAGGAGGCATTTCATTTACCCCGTAGCATAGGCCCAAGTTGGGCAAAGAGTTGTGACAAACAATTAATGGTCGAAATAAGACATCAAAGTCTAAAAGACACATGCTTTAGACAAGAAAAGGAGATTCAAGTAAGGCATCCCGAGCCAAAATGTTGTTCATCCATATGGCAAAGTTCTTAATATTGTCTGTTAAACAATGCAACACTAGCACAATAATTAAAAGTTTTTTATGAAATTACAATATGGAATGAAACTTATAATTTGGCATGAAAGGGCTCTAATGGACAATTTTCTTTTATTTCTTGGAATATGAGGTTGCATCTATCTTTCAATAAAAAACCATAGTGTAATTGCAAGGATTTATTTGCAGTAGATGAGAGTCCTTAGGCCATCTTTGAGATATTTGAGTAGGGGACTATTAAGATTTATTAGTTCATGACTAATTAGAAAATTCTCAAGACAATGATTTAGGGGTTGGTAAGTCATTTCGTCATCTTAGTAGCATACATAGCAAATAGAGGGTAGTTGCCACCCTTTTCTCTTGAGATCTTGTGTTGAGATTTGTCATCTAGGGCAAGGCAAAGAACGAAGGAGACCCTTAGAGGGAAGTGTTTTAACTTGATGCAATCCATCCAAGAACATATAATTCCCCTGTCAGAGAGAAGATGGTAGGGTGCCCTAGCAATCTTAGAAGCATTTTTCATGGTGGAGATGAACTAGTAACTCTCTTGCTAATTGAGGTGTACTTATATTATAAATAAGGATGTTTTTTTCACTTTGGTACAGATCCACTTCTGTTCCTAAGGCTAGAGAGCCAGTAGTTTTGAGGAGCTTGGAGGTAGGATGCATTTGTGTAAGGTGGAATACCTATTTGTTGCTAATTGATGGAGGTTGGGACAAGCTAGTTTTAAAGGGGTTTTTGTTAGTATTGGTGAGTGCTTGAGTAATGAGTTCTTCTCATTACCTGGTTTTTGGAATATGAGGTCTTTTATAGAAGCTTAATATGTTGGATTGTCTTCCAAGATTAGGATGTGTTTGTTTTCTAGAAATGCAGTGGGTTCAGGGTCTCCTTTTAAAGTATTTCGTTTAAAACTAAGTTTGGTTACTCTTGAGGAGTTTAAGAAAGGTTTTAGTCAGGAGTGTCTGATTAAAGGATTCAAGGTTGATTTTGCCCCATTTACTGTTTAACTTGCGTTTGGTTATTGTTTCTCACTTCGCTAGGTGTAATTTGTTTTGCGTAGAGTTTTCCTGTCAAGGGAAATTTCTTCTTATTTGATCAATCTTGGTTATGACACTTTTGGGGATTGAGAAACAAGACTTGACATAGGTTGCTAGAGAGGTTAAGTGAAACGACCCACCACCCCTTTGGCCATTTAAGACGTCTGGGATGTTCACCAGACGTCTGGAAATGCTTTTAGCGTGCAACGTACGAGCTCCATACTTCCTCCCTCACCGCACCTCACCGCGCCTTCTCCTGCGACGCCACTCCACGCCATGCTCGCCTCTCCGTTCCCTTCACCTCCTCTCCCTTTATATACCTCTTCCTCCCTCCTCTTCGTTGCCACCCCATAGTTGAGAGCGAGTGAGAGCGGAGCATCCGAGCGAGAGGAAGCGCAAGAGCGGAGGGCGCAGCGCTGTTCTGCTGCAGCACCTGCAGGTAAGGGGGGCCAAGAGTGGATCCGCGGAATCAGTTGACCGGGGAGACACCCAGACATCTTACCGGATGTTCGAAGGTAGGGAAAGACATCTGGTAGAGATCTACTTTCCATACTTTTCCTCTCTGACAAGTCCTAACAGCGTACGTATGTGTCAAAGGGCAGGAGCGTAGCCGAGGCAATTTCAGACGTCTGGGAGCACCCCTAGACGTCTGAAAAAGTCCTTGGACGTCGGCATTGAGTTCCAGACGTCTGATAGTAGAACACCAAGAGAGGTATCCCTGAGAACTGTTTTAAGACGTTTGGGACCTTTCCCAGACGTCTGATTTCCATCTGATAGAGTGTTTTGGGGCCGTGTAAGGCCCTATTATTATCACTTTTTCGTAAACGAACCATCTCCGTTTTCCATACGAGTTTCTCTGTATAATGATACCTTGCTCACATCCTTCTGAACCTTTTGGCCCATCAATTCATGTTTAAGTCTCCAGTCCGTCGGGTGTACGGGACCTGTGGAGACGTCGGAAGCCACTGTACGAGCCCCCATTCCACCCGGTTACCCAGGTAAAGTGGTTAAAACCTTAAATCTCTAATTTAATACATGCGAGTAAGTAATCCTAGGACTTGAGATGAACCCTAAGAAGGAATAAACGTATATTCGAGAATAGATTCTTGAACCCTAGGTCTTGGCATGAACACTAGAGTTAAAAGAAACTGCATATGAATAATTGAGTAATTAAGAGCTGCTTGTTTTTAACTAAAATGGACCCCTAGTGTAATAAAATGGAAATTGAACTGTATTCTGAATATTTATGAATAATTGAGTAATCAAGAGCTGCCTGTTTTTAGCTAAAATGGACCCCTACTGTAATAAAATGGAAATTGAACTGTTGTTCCAAACATTCCAACCCGGATGTGATAAAGAAATTCCTGTACGAACCCCACGGGGAATGTAAACAAGAACATCGTACCTCGAAGAACCAGATGGTTCTGGGATTTTGCTACCTATGGACAGCTGTTAAGGGAGGTAAGCTGACCTTCGTGTACGTGCTACCGAAGAGAGCAACTATCCCTTGTAGTGTAGAGGGGAGATTACCGCCCTTGGGTTGGGACCCAGGGTGGGTTTGGCCACTCTACGACGACTCTTATTGGCCCTCGTGTATGTAGTATCGAGGTGAGCTACTTAGTGTAGGGGGAGCTATTCGCCCCAGGGGGCCCGGGGCTAGGTATGGCCACCCTACACTGACACTTGTCAGCCCGTTGGGCAAATCGGGGTAGTTGTTCGAGGGTACGTGGACTGAGGAGGGGTAAGACCCCTGTCCTATTATGAGAGGGCAAGACCCTACATTGTTTCGCACTATAAGTTGAGGCGTACCCGCTAGCGGAAGCGACTGACTGCGTAGCAGTGCGGGATAGCTATCCGCACGCTTATCACGTGTGCTGTAGTCACCGCTACGTCAAGACCATGACCTCGGGGTAGTAAACCAAGTATAGGATTATCACGGTGGGACTCCCCTGGCCAAGAGAGTGCCACGTGGGCATCCTATATCAAGGGAAGCTGCAAGCAAAATCGTTCTTATGGGGAACCAGAAAATTAATTAACAAATCCTAATCAGAGATCTCTACGCACCCACATGTATAATATAATTGAAAAATGGAAAATTCTATGTTAACTGCATGTTACTTCTTAGCCACCACTCTACTCAACGTTAGCTGACTCTAGTCAAATATATTCTGTACAGGTTAGGGATTTGAGCAGCCCGAGCCACCGGCTGCTGAGGACGCTGGGCCTAGTCGAGCCTAGCTTTAGTTCTACTGCTTGATAGTGAGTTTTTATACCTTGTATTCTGTTATATGTACTCTTTGATGTGATGGCTGTAATATCACTGTTCTCTTTCCCCCTGTTGAAACTTTCTTTTTGCTTAGTTGCTGTACTTGTGTGATTGTGGTTTGTTGAATGTTACTTGGTTATTTCTTGTTGGACGACTAGATATTGGGACAAACAGAAGCGAGCCAGTCTCAGATCCTGTAGGGATTTGGGACCGGGTCATGACATTAAGGAAGAGTTTAGGAAGTTTATTCTTGCTGGAAGAGAAAGGTCATTGGCTTTCAAACCTTGTAACTTCTTGTGGAATTTGTCTGTCAAAAACTTCCAATGAATTGCTTTTCTTTTGTAGGGAGATAGTGGGAAGCCAAGATAGTTAATAGGGGAAATTTCCAAGTTGAAATGGGAATATTCGTTGTATATGGAGTTGTTCCTCATCGGTTAGGTTGATTGGTAGGGAGAAGATTTTGAGGCTAATCATAGAGTTTTTTATTTAAGCTTGTCTGTGATGATGACTATGATTTAGATCGTCTACAAATTTGTTGTAATTGGTAACATGGTTTTTTCTCTTACAGGTTTTGTATCCTTCAATCCTTCCATTCAGAGTTGCATGATAGAGTAGGTTGTTAAGGAGGTTTATAGAGAGGACAAAAAGGAGTGGGGAGAGATGATCCCATTGCCTTACACCCCTTGTTAGTTGGAAGTCTGGATCACCATTAACTTCTAGTTAGATTCTTGAAGTCTCTAGAATTGAAGGCATCTAAGTAATGAATTTCCCATCAGTCCCATTGTATGGAGCATTTTGATTATGAGGTTCCAATTGTAGTCCCAAGGTTGAAGATTCCATGTGCCACTCCAAAGCAGTTTGACGTACTCCTCCTAGGAAGGAAGGCGTTGATCTGGTTTAGGGGGAGGGTTTAATTTGTTAAGTTAATTAGAAAGTCTATTTGCTAATGCATTATAAATCTCTCTCTTTTCTTGTGCCTGCTAGTTGTTCACAATTTTTTTTTTGAAGAGAAAAGGTGAAATTCATTGCAACCTCAAAGTTTACAAGGTAGATCTAACCTTGGCTAGAAGCCAACAATTCCAAAATCAACAAAGAATTTTGCTAGGATATGAGCTTGGTGGACATCAGATCTATAAACCTTTGCCACTGATCAGCCCAAATTTGAAACTAGAAGATCATGGCAGGAAAAGATAATATGCTTTGATTCCCAATGAGGCTGTGAGAAGTTGAGTACTTGGCTAACGGGACTAGTGGCATCACTAGCAATCAAGCCCATATTAACAGCCAAGTTCAAGGCGAGAGAAATGCCTTAATGGATAGCATGAACTTCAGCCAAAAATGGATTAGACGTAAAGATGATTCAGGCCTTGGATGCTACAATCATCCCAACGTTATCCCTGAGCATAGCAGCAGCAGCTGAATAAGCCAATCTAACTACTGCATTCACCACAATAGTGAAACCATCTGACATGAGAACTTGTAGGTCAGGTTTCAAGGAGGAGGAGATAACCATATCTAACGAGTGGAGTGATCCTCCTTGAATGAATAAAAATATGACATATTGAGTGCTCTCTGCAATGAATTTTGGATGTCAAGAGGTTTACCACCATACATGACCTCACATACAATCCTTCATCCATAAGTTAGAAAGTTGTTCAATTCTAATTCCAAAAGCAAACCACGGAGCTCTTACAACTTCATTGGATAGGAAAATATGCTTTTGGTCTTCAACTTCTCTTCCACAAATAGAGCAATTTGGCTCCACAACCCACGCCCTTTGTGACAGCATTGCCTTGGTAGGCAGCAAAGACGTAATAGCTTTCCATAAGAAAACTTTTGTTATAGGGGCTAAATCCTTGAGTGCCTAAATGTATTTACAATGGTTGACCACTGTCTAGTCATAAATTTTATTCTTACCAGCTTCAATCATCAATGTTTGATATGTAGATTTTAAAGAGAAGATGCCGAGCTTGTGGGGAGCCCAAATAAGAGAGTCTTCCTGATTTTTGAGAACAGGCGTTTCCTTGATCTTGTCAACCACTGTAGGTTCAAAGAAGGAAAGCAACTTTTCTGAATTCCAATCGAAGGAGTCAGTAATGAATTGCTAAAGTAATGGGATGATATTATCATATCGTTTCCCCAACAATAGAGGGCTACACCAACCTCTAATCCAATTATCTCACCAGAAATTTATCTGATCCTCTTTGCCTATCAGCCAGATAGAATTTGAGAATAATGATTCTTTTACTTGAAATATTGCCTTCATGAAAGGGGAGGCATTTTGTGACGGATAGAAGTCCTTGAATGAAGATTTGGGTAATACTTAGTCTTCATATTCGATTACCATAGGCCATCAGTATATGTTAATAATCTCGAACCCATCTTCATAAGAGAAGCAAGATTAGTCTAGTATGGATCCCTAAAACCCATTCCTCCAAAATGCTTTGAAATTGCCACCGCAGAGTATGCCTTGCTATAAAAATGCCTTTCTCCATCAAAGAAGCCCCACCAGAATTCCCAAGCTATCTTCTCAATTTGTGAGCATAATTTTTTAGAGAAGGGATTTGAGAACATAAGATATGCAGGTACAACTACTAGAGAAGATTGAATGAGTACAACCCTCCCTACCTGTGATAAGGCTCTACCTTTCTAACCAGCCCATTTTCTTTGGCACTTAGATAGCATCGAGTTTTTCAAGTTGCTTTGCCTTAGAGAATCAAGAAGTTGACAACCAAGATAAACCTCATCATTAGTCATTTCCATTACTCCTAAAGAGGAAGTAATTAAGTTCTTCGTACCATCAGACATCCCCTTGCTAAAGAAGACCTTGGACTTAGTGAAATTTACTTTCTGACCTGAAAGCTTGTGAAAATCATCCAATATTGATTTAAGATGCATCAATTCAGACATGGAAGCCGCCATAAATAATATGGTGTTGTCCTCAAACATAAGGTGGGTGAGGGGAGCAATCTCTTTTGCTAATTTATGTCCCGAAATGAAGTTCATATGAGAAGTAAAAATCAAAGCATGAGTAAAGTATTTTGAACATAATATGAAAAAGGTAAGAAGAGAGGGGGCAACCCTCTCTTACTACACGAATATGATAAATGGTATTAGTTGTAAAACCATTAATTATAACCTCAAAAGAAATAAAATTTATGCAGGATATAATCAAGGACACAAGAGAATGCTGGTTGTTCACAATTAACCATCCGCTTTATGGCCTTTGCTTCAAGCCCATCCGCCGCCGAGTAAAGCTTGGCATGTGGAGTAGAATCATAGATGGGGCCCGATACGGTAGTTTGCTCCAGTCAACATCGGGCCCACGTGCATACGTCCAGGAACAATTTAAAAGAAGTAGGTAATGCCCTCCACCCCCCCCACGCCATGCGTCTTACGAAAGCAGTAACCCCATTTGCATGACAAATTTAAAAACTCTCCTCTCTCTGGTGCGATCGTATTCCCAACTACATTTCTCGCATACTTGGGGAAACTACGGCATACTCGAGTAGATGTCGAGTAGAGCACCGGAATGGAGTGGGTATTGTATTAATTGGCACGTAATATCCTAATTAATTAATTAATAGACAAGGAATGTACGCACAACAAAACAGTCACTAGAGTGGTCAGGTAATTCAACTGGTGAGAATCACGTGTCTTTAATTCGAATCCCAAATAACTGGGGAGATAGATTTACGGACGTCTATTTATCTCTCCACCTTAATTAGGTGTAGTACGTCGATACAGTGTAAGCAGCGCAGTGCACCCCAACTGACCTAATAAAACGATTAGAATCTCTTACCTTAGGACTTGGAAGTCCCACAGCAGAAGGCCGGTCTTTCTTCCCAGCCTTCAATTATCTTAATTTCTTGCATTGCCCCCAAATGGCACATCCAACATCACTACTGCAATTACTACTACCACTGCTACTGGTGGTGGTGGTGGTGGTGCCGGACCAGTCGCGGTCGCAGGAGCTCCCAGGCGAATGGGAGCTCCTCCTGGAGTCCGCCGGGATCGCCTCCATGCACACCGCCGTCACGCGCTTCAACACCGTCGTCCTCCTCGACCGCACCGACATCGGCCGCTCGCGCCTCCCCCTCCCGAAGGGCTACTGCCGGCGGGATCCCACCGACAAAGTCCTCAGGCACGATTGCACAGCCCACTCCGCCCTCCTCGATCCGTCCACCGGCCGCCTCCGCCCCCTCAACATCCTCACCGACACGTGGTGCTCCTCCGGCCAGTTCCTCCCCGACGGTACCCTCCTCCAGACTGGCGGCGACCTCGATGGCCTCCGCAAGATCCGCGCCTTCCGCCCCTCCGCCTCGTTCGACGACCCCCTCTCCGACTGGCACGAGCTCAAGCATCCCTCCCTCGCCGACGGCCGGTGGTACTCCACTAATCAGGTACGTAACTTCTCATTGATTCGGAGATGGTACATTGTGCTATAAACATAACCTTTTTTTTTTTTTTTTTGACTTCGTCTCCGTTGACTTGAATTTCTGGTTCTGGTTCTGTTTCTGCCACGTTAGATCCTTCCCGACGGCTCTATCATCATCGTCGGCGGGAGGGCCTCGCCGTCGGTGGAGTTCTACCCTCCGAGGCCTTTCGGGGCGAGACCCTTCCCCTTCCTCGTGGAGGCCTCTGACGCGCAGATGGACAACCTCTACCCTTACGTCCACCTCCTCCCCGACGGCCACCTCTTCGTCTTCGCGAACACGCGCGCCGTCCTTTACGACTACGAGACCGGCGACGTCCTCCGCGAGTACCCGCGGCTCGAGGGCGGGCCTCGCAACTACCCGTCGGCGGGGTCCTCGGCCATGCTGGCGCTGAGCGGTGACCACACCCAAGGGGAGGTGGTGGTTTGCGGCGGCGCCGGGAGGTACGGTGTCTTCATAGAGAAGGCGACGAACGTTCCGGCGGCTGGGACCTGCGGTAGGATCACGGCCACGGACCCTGAGGCCGAGTGGGCGCTGGAGGACATGCCCAGAGGGAGGGTCATGGGAGACATGGTCATGTTACCGACCGGTGACGTGCTCGTCATAAATGGGGCCATGAGCGGCTCGCAGGTAACGTGGGGGTGGCAAGCTGACGTGCTTCACTTGTTTACTTGCCCAGTACCGTTGATCGGTGTTATTCACCGCGATTCAAAGTTGGTTAATCACGTAGGTACATGGACGTTATTTTATCGTGTATACATGTGTAAATTTATGATCGATATAATCATCCATGCATGGTAAATGTAAGATTATGTATATACATGACAAAAATCTACTTATGATTGTGTTATCTACGCTTTACATATACACTTAGGGAAGGTAGGGGAGTGTGGGGGATGTTAATTTAATAATGTATCAATTATAGACCTATGAAATAGCTTATTGCATATATATATTCGCGATTCACCTTAACTTCTTCTTCTTCCTTTTTATTAGATTAAAGACTCTTCTTAACTTTTTAGGCATTAATTGCCGAATATATATAGTTCATCTGAGGAGTATTTAGGTGCATATTCATCTCCCTTGTCAACTAAAAAGCAGGAGTAATTCATCCATCTCTGCAGAGAGTATATACGCAGATGTGGAATAAGATTATTTTCCCAAGTTGATGCTATGATTTAACATAAAATATTCTATCATCTTTTTGATAAGACTGTAAAGATTATTCATACTTAATCCACATATTGATTACTTGTTACTTTCCAACTAAACATAATTTTAACTTATTTCAGAAGTGACCACAACTAAAATCAGGATTTGACTTCACATTAAATTGATAAGGAAAATAAATTTATGGAATTAATTAAAAAAATAGAATAAATGATGAAATAAATAAATTAATCTATTTAAATAATTTAATATGTTAAAATTATTTCACATAAATAGGAGACGAATTAATCCATCAATCCTGAGTGATTCCTTCGAAATGAACTCATCACGTGTTTAAATAATTTATGATTTTAAATATTAGAAATCATGCACATATTTATCTTCTAAGATATGACAGAATGGTGAGGACTTGCAACCGAGATTCAGCATTTAATTGCATTAATATGCCTCTTTTTACCGTAGGGATACGAGATGGCATCTGATCCGTGCCTTCACCCGTATCTGTACCGGCCGGACCAGCCGGCCGGGTTGCGGTTCATGGTGCTGACCCCAACCACGGTCCCGAGGATGTACCACTCGACGGCGAACCTATTACCCGACGGGAGGGTTCTCCTGGCCGGGAGCAACCCACATTACTTCTACAAGTTCGGGCCAAGGGTGAGGTTCCCGACGGAGCTCCGGGTCGAGGCCTTCTCGCCCGAGTACCTCTCCCCGGACCTGGCCAACCTCAGACCGGAGATCGTGGCTGCCCCAGAATGGGTCGCGTACGGTTCGGTGTTTGAGCTGGAACTGGAGGTGGACTTACCGCTGGTTGGGGTCGTGGAGGTGAACCTAGCGAGCGCGCCCTTCACGACGCACTCGTTCTCGCAGGGGCAGAGGCTGGTCAAGCTCCACGTGTCGCCGCCGGTGGAGTTTACCGCCGGCGCGAGGAACCGGTACCGGATCGGGTGCACCGCGCCCCCCAGCTCGAACGTGGCCCCGCCCGCCTACTACATGGCCTTCGCGGTCAACCAGGGGGTCCCCAGCGTCGCCAGGTGGATCCAGGTGGCTCCAGCCAGCTGAGGTAACCTCACGACCACCGGCGGTGACCGGGATTTTAGTTCCCCCACACGTAGTATAATGCTGCAATTTACACTGTAATGCTAAAAGCATGGCTTTGTTAATGATAAAGCCATAGATGCATTTGATGTTTATGATTAATGTAAAGTTTCGGGGGTGTTATTTTAAGGTGCTTATTATACTGTTAGGGTGGCAATGTACGTAGATGGTGCACGTGAGAGGGAATCGATGTGTAGGACTTTGCTTCTCCTTGCAACTTTCTCGACGAAGGGCATGCGATCACTTTGGTTGTTGGAGGAGACGCTTCTAAAGTCGCTTTCTTGATTGAGGGAATCTGTCGTTATGATAATGGAGAACTAATGGGTGAGTTGTTGTCTGTGAAAGTGACTTGGATTCGCTGTTGTCCATTGGGACTTTTATTGGATTGAAGTGACAGGTCACCCACCGCTAGCGTTGGTCCCTGGAGTGGTTTTAATTTTTTGGTTGATTCCTATAGCTTAGCATCCTATGCCCTCTCTTATTTCATGGGGTAGGGATAAAACCACCCCCTACTTTAGTTAGTTCTCTTATTTCATGGGGTAGGGGGAACCAGAGAGGGTTTCCTTTTTTTTTTGCTTTATTTATCTTTATCCTTTCTTGAGGTTAGGTTGTGAGTATAGTTAGTCTCATGTACAATAGGGAGAGGAAAGGAGAGGCTCTAACTTTTGACCAACACTGAATCTTCAAAGTCCTTATATCAAGATTTACAAGAGAAAATTTTTGAAGCAATATGTGAATTTGGAAGAATTGGTCGAAGAAATCTAAATAGAAGATTTAATCTTGATATACCTCAGAACAATACATTTTTTTTGTTACCACGAGATGCATTGGTTGTTGCCGGTCATTTGATTGAAATACAATTTGAAATGAGCATATTTGATGATATGAATCATTTAAAAGATAAATATATTGATTCTATGGTAGATTTGTCACAGGATCAATTTGGATTAGTTCTTGATTGTTTAAAAGATATAGTTCAAGAAACTATTACATATGAAGCAATCAAGTACGCCATGTTCATATCAAAACAACAAATGTACAACAAAAAGAAATAATGTTTCTTGTTTTGACCCTAAAATGGACATTTCCCTACAAATAAGGGGCAACACTAGGTGCCATCACAAAATGTCAAGCCATTTTTAGCTAAAAAGCAAGAGAAAGTTCAAATAGGCATCCAACAGGATCATGTCGGGTGGTTCTTGATAAAAAAATAGTTAGGCACATACAAGAGTAACACCTCTCTTGGGCCATACATCCTAATGATGCAAAGCTATCTCTTCAAAAGATGGCACATCAAGGGCAAAGTGAAGGAAGGAAACATTTATACTATCCTTAGATGAGCAAAGAGCATTCAACCGCTAAGTCTTCTGTTTCAGCTCACCTTCCTTTCCCTCAAAATACATCATGTGCATTCTACCTACAAAGGAATATCTGGGGACTTTTCTCAAGGCTTTCATGAAGGAACATAGTCAATTTGCATCACGCACACCTTCAACTTGTGTTATACTTGCTTGTATAAGAAGTAAAAACAAGAAAAGAAGAGATAACTATTGCTTTCCTCTTCCTCTCCATGGAAGAATCCAACGCTCAACTCCACCCATCTATCTGGTAAGTTGATCTTTAGCAGGCTAGTGACCAAACAAGGCTTAATATAAGCACCGATATAATCTTGTTATTTCACCAAGGAACCAAAAAGACTCTGATCTAATCTAATTTGTGATGGGGTTGGAATTTATGCACCATGCGCAAAGCATGTGCCTCAAGTTGAGAAATTGGTGTCCAAGCAAGGTCATCAAGCAAACTTGAAGGTGGACGCTAAGAATGTTAAGGGTCTCAAGCCTCGACGGGCAACTCTCTCCTTTAGGCTCTCCTTGAATAATGCTGCTATCCAAATAACAGCACGCTAAGGAATGCTAGGAAAATTTTGTGTCGGCCATCTAATCATTGATTAAGGAAACTTTTGTCTTAGGACCCTTAAGAAGTGATAAGGAAAAGCTTGCTTGAAGGGCCAATCATGGGAGTTGAGGTGACTTCTCCCTTTGGGCCCTAGGGAAAACATTAGCTTTTTAGGGGAAAAGTTTCTTTTCTTAAAACCGGTACAGTCTACCCATTGGGACAATTTCTTGCCACATAATGCAACCTTCATCTCTAGAATACTAATTTGATTTCAACTTCCTCATTATGATTGTTTGGATGAGGTGAAGGATTAGTGGGCATGTGTTCAATACCCTTTTTAGAGACTCATCATCCGTGCACCATTCTCTATGGATCATCAAGATAAAGCTACCTGCCCTAAACGTAAAGGCAAATTACTTAGCACCCCAAGAAAATCCACCAATAGAAGTTCTCTTCTATTGTCATTTGGAAGATGAACTCGAGTATTGGAAAAGCAAGGGAGTAAATATAGTAGATCGTGAGAGATTATTTGGACAATAGGTACGAATAATCACCTTCTTGTAAATCCAATTACATACGCTTTGTTATTTCCTTCTTCTCCACCTATGATAAAGGCCACAGACCGGAAAAAAAAAAAAAAAAACAACATTCCATCTTAATTAGTAGAATTATACTCACGCAAGAGATCAAGATCTTCGGCACAAAGAACTGTAGATGTCAAGGCCTATTGAAGGTTGACTTTGCCGAAGCTTTGTACTCTCTAAATCAATTGCTTTCATAAAGTTGTTGGCCTCCACTTGCTATGGCCTTCTAGTTATGTGGAACGCTTGGATTGAGTAATGTATTGGGACATTGTTCCATACCATTTTGGCCAGTGAATCTCCAACGCCTGCTATGGGCTCTAGCAAAGGGACCCCTTGACCCTCCATCCGTTCACCCTCGTAATCCAAATTCTAATTGCCACAAGAAAAGGGAGGTGAAAAATGGGACTGTAGAAATATTTCTTTACCTATGTGGGCTTAATTGCAGATATAATTTCTTACGCTTCACGTTTCTTGTCGTTCGTTAAATTTTTTTCTTTGGGCTTAATTTAATCTTATTCATGTCGCATGGAGGCGTGACAGAGGTACATTTTTTTATTTTTAATCGCTGTGAGAAAACATCGTGGCACTCTTACACGTTAAGAATCGGTTATGTGTTATGTTAAACAAGTTTTAATTGATCCATGATAAAAGTCGTCTAAAATTTCTAATCCATTTACAACGTGATAACCTCAACCTTGAATATGGGATGGATGAGCAATGTGTGCGGGGAGTCCCGACCCAACAAGTAAGCGGATTTGGCGTAAAAGCTTAAAAGGTCCAACGATTGACGCTTATTGTGGGTCAGATATGGGCTGAACCTTAGGACCTGTATCTAATGCAGCCCAGTCCATCTTGCAAAACCATACCTGTTAATAACTTAATACTGGTAACTGCACACGTCTGAGCAAGGACGGAGAGAGGGGAGCTGGTAGGGCTATAGGATGATGACCGTCGTCCGTGAGTAGGGGAGATAAATAACTTCAAAATCTATTCACTTAGGTTAGTTGAAACTTAAATCAAGGGGGAGGGCAAACCCTTCGTAATCCTTGGATAAGCTCCCGACCCTCCTCTCCCTCAATGAAAGTCCCCTGCTATAGAACGGGGCTTTGATCGGCTGGTAGCGATTGATCGGAGCCCCCCTTCCTCCCAGATGACCTTCCCTTCCCTCGGAATCCCTCCTCCTTCAGTGTGGATGACGTGCACGATCAACCGTCGTGTGTAGCGATTGTGCAAGATGATGGCATCGGCGAGGTGCAACTTCGACGTGGTCCTTCAACGGTGCGTGTTGCTGTTCATTCTCGTTTGTGGAAATTATCTGTCACATTATTTGATTTTGTGATTGATTTTGCATTGTCGATGGAGTTCCTTTCTTTTTTTTTTTTTTTCAGGTTATATTTCGTTGGGGATCACTTGTGATCTCGGACTATTCGACTGAGCTTCCTGTCGTTTGTTGACATTTTGGTCAATTTATATGATTAATCTAGAGACACGATCTTCAAGATTCATCTCGCTAGCATCTTGTCATCTCTATGAGCATCGAGATGTCCTCTTTTGAGAGGTCATCCAATTCCCATTCTTCTGGTGGGATTTTTTTTCTCTTTCCTTTATTTCGTGTCTTGTATTTTGTGTTTTACATTCTTTCGTTTCTACAGGATATTTTCCTCTTTTGTGGGAGAGAATTTTCCTTTCTTTCTTTGCATCTACTTGTAATGGATTCTTCCCCATTCAATGAAAATATTTTCAAGAAAAAAGAAAAAGTTGAAGCTTAAATAGAGAATTTGTCATTTTCACTTAATTAATATAACTCTACTTATGAGCTGAGCTAATTAACATACCCCGATTAAAACTATAGCGCCCCAAGCAATTGGAAATGCCATGCAGGTGACACGGCCTTGACGAGATCTTCTCATGTAAATTTACTAATTGAGTAATTATTTTTCAAATTCATCTCTCTCGTTACTATTGGCTTTACGGTATGTTTTTGGCAAATATCTCTCCCAATCTCACTGCCCAAGTTGGTATGTTTTTGGAAAAGAGGCCACAATCTTCTCCATCTCTCCTGCAATCTCGTTTAATTTATTAATTTATTTTTTTCCATACAAATTAGACAAGTCCTTTTTTGTTATTATTTGTTCCCCTCTCGCTTTATTTTCTATTCCTTCCTCTCTCTCCGATCCCAAACATTTTATCTTTCTACTATTGAATTTTTCAGATGGTGACTTCTCTTGAGTAAAATTCACGATGTCGAATCACGTTAGTGTCTCCTTTGCAACTCGGTACGTTATTGGAATTTGAAGTGATCGGAAATCTTTATTGGCACGATCTATTAAACTTTAATTCTATAGTTATTATCCTCAATGCACTTTCATTTTACCTTTCGTTTTTAATTCTAGTTGATAGTATCTTTAGCTTCATAAATTAGTTTAGTACTACAAAATTAAGGAGAGAAAACTATGCTTTCTCAATTAAATGTTTATGTAATTTTTGTGGCAAAATTGCCATAGGAAACTTAATTTTTTTCGTAATTTGTGAAATTACTACTATTATTTAATATTTTTCTTTATTTGTTAACTTTGTTTAGTATAATTTGATCGTTGTACTTTAAGTTTATTTGAAATTAAATGTAAATTTTGTTCATATTTAAAATTAAAAAAATTTATTTATAATCAATAAGTCCATTTTAACTATGAAGAGATAAATCAGGAATTTTTTTGAAAAAAAATAATTTCTATTTGTTATCAAGAAATAACTTATAATACAAAGAAAAATAATAATTTTAATAACATAAAAAATACTAGAAACTAAAAAGTTTCATTTAAAATAATAGAAAGTCCAATTTTAGTACTAGATTCATTTAAAGATTAGTTTTTAGTTCTTATTAGATGTAAAAATTAAAATCATATTAAAATTCTAGTAATAAAAGAGATACCACAGTAAAAAAAAAAAAAGACCTTTTTTTAAATAAGAAATCACTTATCATTCGATAAACAAATAAAAAATAAAAAAAGAGTAATATAACCTAAAACACATCAATTAAAAATTAAAAATATATAACTTGTTGCAATGTAAAATAAAAAACATATCAATTAAAAATAAAAATTAACGATATGTTAGAAAATATATTACGACGTGCGATCCGGTACCCTTGTATGATCAAAAAAACAAAAGAAAAATGAGCTATACAAAATAAAAAAAAAAAAAAGAAGAGAAATACCACATTATAATGTGCATTTTTGTATCTTTATATGAAAATAATTTCCAAATATATGGAAAATCAAAGAAAACCGTGTCATGTAACGGCAAATAAAAATTAACAAAAAGGAATAAAAAGCTATCTTACCCCTACCACACCGCCCAAGCTTGAGCAACGAAAAGCTAGAAAAAAAAAACAGTGTGACATTGATAAAAATCTAAATTTTCGTTTTTGAAATATTTTCAATCATATCTTTTCAGTTGGACACGAATGGGATCGAAATCCCTTCGATATGTACGGCGCCACCACCGCTTAAAGATAATAAAAAACATAGATGGTTAAGTTCGTGGCCTTTACGTAGGGATATACTCAACTTTTCCTTGCTCCATCTTTTAAGGTTAGGTTACTTGACGGTTACGAAGTAGGTGTTAATAAATGCGTAATTTATATTGTATTTTTTTTATTTTTGTTTACAGTAATGTTGTCGTCAACTTATATTTACTTAAGTCGATGTTAATATGTAATATTAATTTTTGTGATATATATTTGAATTGGTGCTTAGAATTTATTTAGGAGTAGAACTTAGGTGTGAAAGAGTTATAAAATTAATATTTTTTTGCTAATAATTCTTAGGAGTGACGTTAACAAAATCGATATTAAAAATTTTTAATATAAATTTTCATCATACGAGTTACCTTCTTCGATAAATAAAAGTTAATCTGTTTTTTAGAGGTTAACCTATCAGCTAAGCTAATGTATTGAATTAGCTATATCGATTTCGACAAAGCAAACTTAACGAGAAGTCTCCATCCCCAAATGATACCACTTAAGCAACATGCATTAGCTTTTAATTATTGTCTCCATTGATCGTCGATCGAGTGTACATATGAAAGCGATTTCGTCCACGGGTCACCAATAAATACCCAATAATCTTCTAAATTTAAAAATATAGGACAGGCACATTCCTCGTGCAAATCACGTACAAATCATTACTTGAAGTCTTAATATAGCTATGGCCCCCATCAAGCTCTCGGTCACAGCGTGAAGTAGATTCCGAGAAAGAAAAGTAGTTTGCTGTTTGTGTATGCATGAGGGTAACAAAAGATAAATAATTAATACATACTTAAATACAGAACGAAGAGGCGGACTTATTTGTGTATGAGAATTGAAAGAGTTGCTCAACTCTTGATACCGCCAAAAGAGAAATAATAATCAGATCCAACCCGAGGAACCATACAGGACATTAATATGCATAAACGGATAAAAGCACCAAGTGGGTGCGACAACGGGAATCTTGACACCATTAGAAGAGGTCAGCATTAACCAACCTGTCTTCTTGTCTGATCGATTCTATATACGTTTGGCTACGATGCACCAAAGAAAACGTCATCTACATTAGCCTTAACCATGCCTGGCCGTGATGAGGGATCATCAGAACAAAAATACAAGAAGAGGAAAAAAGAAACAAAAAAAAAAAAAGGAGAAGAAGATCCCTTTCACACTGTCCAAAATATTATGTGTTGGTCATTTTCATATTGGAATATGCTACGATCCACACACATATTTGTCCAAACCCTAAGACAGAATCATATATGTATATTAAGATTGAAGAAGATCCCTTTCACACGTATGTGTGTGTGTCTGAGACGGAATCATATATATTACACACACATAGGCATTTCCATCTGGCCGAAGTTCGTTAACAATGTTATGGTTGCGTCCGGTAACACAACCCCGAACCTTCGATCGGTGGTAAATTATGGCAGTTACAAATTTTATTTGTTTAATACGTTCTGTTCAATTAGAAACGGCTGGAGGATGCTTGGTCAAGATAAATGTTGGAAAGCGTACTGACGTCTCAATAAATTAAATTGTTCCTTCGGGTGGCTAGAAGGGATCAGTACCTCGGGATATGTTTGGTAGGTAGGTTACATAAGTGGGTTAATTTGGATTTATTTGTCACTTAATTTATTTGTTATTTGTGGCGGAGTAAATAGAGTTAACCTTTTTTTTTCATGGAACAAAGTTAACCTACCTAATTACCTAAATATCAAGGCCTATTTATTTCACCACTCCTTTTTTATTCCTCTACTTATTATAGTAACTTAATCAGCATACCAAACAGGCCCCAATGTGCAACTAAGGTTAGGTAGTTCTGAAAATGTGTAAAAGTAGTGACACTGCTAGCTGTAATGACCCAACTCAATCTGGAATCTAGGTGAGAAAAACACTTCTTGGTAACTTGGTAGATATTGTACACATTGGAACCAAAGCAAATTACTTAAGATACTTAAGTTAAAATAATCAAATAATTATTCTCAATTAATTCTTTATATATATATTTTTCAAAATTAACTTTCATTAAAAAGGGAAGAATCCAATACAAGGGACGTAAAGATAAGATAGAAACACCTAACCCTCAAAAGGGAAAGAGAAACGTCCCGTAGAAGGGAAGAACACCAAAACACAAAAGCAAGATAAGAAACAAATGATAAAGAAAAAAAAAACAGCTCGAGATCGGGAATCGGATTATCTCTCGAAAGAGAACGACCCTACGCTCGTAAAATGGCAAGAAATCGAATACATCGGACCCTGACTCTCGTCAGGAATTCCCGCTGTAAATTGCACGGGGTCACACGTGATCCCAATAAAACAAACACTAAAAAATAAAAAGAAAGGAACAAAACCATCAACAAATAAGAAACAAGCAATGCATTGCCATGACCTGCACACCAAGCAAGACAAACAACAACACACAACGACAACCGAACTAGCAATGTGAACACCAACGAGGGCCTAGCCCAACGCTGCCGCATGCCATCATCGACGCCACCGCAAAGCCCCTGCCATACGCCAACGTGTTCACAGATCAGACTTATGGCAACACCGTCACTGTGCACCACCTCATGCACGGATCGGGCAATCCTCCTCTTGCGCAGATCGATCCACCACTGTGTACGTCGTTGCCACGCTCGCATCCGACCACGACTCTCCATGCATGTTGATCTCGTCACCGATGGGAGGTTCCAGAGGGAGGAGAGGAAGAGCCGGCGGGAGGGTTGTTACGACCCAATCCCGACTCCCTACGGAGCCCGAGAATAACCCACCTCGACTAAATCTCAAGACCCAGTCGTCCAATGAGAAATAACCAAATGCGTGAATCATTCCACAACCATACATGCAATGTAACTAAGCAAAATAGATTAATGCCAGTAATGGAAAATAGAATAGAAAATCCCAAAGGTGTAACATGTTACAACGGAATAGTAACGTTTGCTGACATAGTCATCACACTAATGTAGAGAGAGACATAACAGAAATATGCATTAACATACTAAAGATATTCACTAATAGCAAAAGGGGCCTCTAAAACGAAAAAAGAGAAAGTACAACTATGACTAGGCTTGACTGGGTCCAGCACCCTCTGCAGTCAGTGGCGCTAGTTGCTCAACTCCCTGACCTGAACATGGTTACATATATCTATGGTCAGCTAATGCTGAGTAGAGTGATACATATATATATTAAATGCAATTAAACATAAAAGGAAAAGCAACAACTAGTCATACATTTTTCCAGTTATTCATTACCATTTGTTTCTGTTTGTATCATTGTTACGAACGCGGCCTCAAGACGATTTTTAAGATGTCTGGGAAGTGGCCCAGATGTTTGACCAGACGTATGGGACCCTTTCCAGACGTTTGGTATTTAATTTTTGTGGCGTACGGGGTTGCATCTGCGCGCATGCGCACGCAGACCTGCGCCTGCCGCTCTCTTCCCTCTTTTTCCCTCTCTCCTCCTGCAGGGCGCGGCGTCTCTCTCTCTCTCCCCGCGCGGCCTTAAAAGGCCCCTCGCCCTCTTCCTCACCCTCATCTCCTCCGTGTCCCTCTCCTTCTTCTCCCAGCTGGTGCGAGAGCGCGAGCGAGCGACGGCAGCAGCAGCCACGGCAAGTGTGCGGGAGGAGGTGTTGTGCGAGGGAGGAGACGCTCGACCGTGAGGGCTCGAGCTTGCCGGGGTAGCTAGAGCCGACCGGCGGGGGAGCAGCGGGCGTGGAGTGTCGCGGAGGGGCTGCTGCAGCTCGAGCAGCAAGCGGACGGGGCGCGACGCGACCGTGCGTCGTGGGCGGAGGGCGAGTTGAGCTCTGGTTCTGGAAATTTTTCCAGAATCAAACGTCTGGGCCTACGACCAGACGACGGTGAAGACGTCTGGAGGACTGCCCAGATGTCTGTCAGGTAAGATATTTCTATCTTCTACCTTTTTCGCATGTACGGCCATGCTGCCGTTCGCCGTGCCTTCGTCTGCGACTCGTCGTACTGAGAACAGGTGGGTGCGTGCAGGTTCTGCTCGAGAGGGCGCGAGGGCTCGCCATCCCACGTGAATCGGACGTCTGGCTGCAGTGCCAGACGACGGGAAGGACTTCCAGACGTCCGGGGTGACCATCCGACGTCTGGGAACTAAGCCAGACGCCCCTGCAAGCTTCTGGACGTCTGAGGGACTACACAGAACGAAGGTACGCTCTGACCCACATTTTAGGACGTCTGGAAGAGGTTCCAGACGTTTGATTTTGGGCAGTTTCTTCGTTTTCGACCCGTTTAGGGCCCGTTCGGAGTCCGTTTTCCGCGTTTCAAGTTGCGTTCTTTCCGGAATAAAATCTTCTACCCGTTTACAGTAATTATATACCGTTCTGAGAAACTCCTTGTGTTGATCGTTGTGTTAGGACCCCGTTCCATTGCAGTCTTGGGGATTGCGGAGACGCGTGGGATTTCCAACCACGCCCCCAGTACTCCCGTTGTAGCTGGTAGAGTGGCTTTTAATTTACTTAATCAAATTTGTTACAATTGTGGAATAATTAATAGAGTCTAGGGCACTGCATGAACCCTAGGACTGAGAAACTAGATTGAATGATAGATCCTAGGGTATTGCATGAAACCTAGGATTGGAAACTAGATTGAATGATAGATCCTAGGGTACGGCATGAATCCTAGGACTGGAAAATTAGTGATATGTATATAAATATTGCAATCTTGGAAAGGTGGAAAGGAAATAATAGCTGTCTGTAAATTGATTTAACCGCTGCCTGTTATAAAGGAATAAATATAATTAAGAACATGGGTTGTATGAACGTAAAACTGGAATGGTGAAACCTAAATGTGCTGAGTTAAAAGAGCTGGAACCCTACGGGGAATTAGGAGTAGAACACCTGGAAAGAGAATGGATGGAACTGAGAAAGAAAGACATGGAAGTGTGTTGTCTCTGGGGTACGTGGTACCAACGAGAGCACACATTACCTCTTAGTGTAGAGGGGAGCTTGCCGCCCTCAGGTTGAGACCAGGGTGGGTTTGGCCACTGTACACCGACTTGCTGGCCCTCGCGTACGCAGTACCGAGGAGAGCTACTAGTGTAGGGAGAGCACTAGCTACCCCACGGGCCCCGGGGTTTTGCTAGCCTCCTACACCGACTTGTTAGGCTCACTGGGCAAACTAGGGTAGTCAGGCGAGGGTGCGCGGACTGTGGAGGGGTTGGACCCCTGTTACTGAGAGGGCTTTGCCCTATATTGGTTCCGTGCTGTGCTTTGGGCGCACCTGTTAACGGAAACGACTGACCGCGTGCCAGTGCATGGTAGCTTCCCGTGAGATTATCGCGCATGCCATAGTCACCGTTACATCTGTCAACGACCCTGGGGTGGTTGACTGAGGGTAGGATCACCACGGGGACTCTTCCGGCCAGGAGAGCACCACGTGTTACTTCTACTTTTCGGAAAAGACTGCAATCAAGATCGTTCCCATGAGGAACATTCGAGATTAAGTGAAGGATCTGAGAAATAGATAAATTGTGAAATAATAAAAAGACGTAAATAAAGAAAGAAAGAAAATATAACAGCTACTGTACACTCTACTGCTTCTTTAGTTTTAGCTGCCACTCTACTCAGCGTTTCGCTGACGTGTTACACTCGTTACTTTTCAGGACCAAGTGTTGAGTAGCCAGGGTCAGCGGCTGCAGAGGACACTGGGCCGAGTAGGGTCCAGTAGAGTTACCGCAGTTCTTTTGTACCACTTTTGTTCCACTGTAGTGAGTAGTTCGTGTTACTCTCTGTACTTCTTTACTTGTAGCTTCATGTTATGTTATAATTGTTGTTCTACTGTTGTGGTGGTATATACTGTAGTAGTTCCTTTTCTTACTGCTGTATTTTGTTACTGCTAGTTATATTCATGCTGAATGTGGTTTATTTTACTGCTCTTTTGGTTACTTCCTCGTTGGACGACTAGGTCTTGGGATTAGTCGAGTCGGTCCGGTTCTCGTGTCTCGTAGGGACTCGGGAATCGGGTCGTTACAATCATCTATATGTTTCTGATTCTATTATTCTAATAAGGGGTCACAACATTTCTTAATCCACTTGTTCCCTAAGGGGATGATCTTGATGCAGTTTTCCCACGACACAGGATGTATACGTGGCACTCTCCTGGCCGGGAGAGTACCCCATGGTAGTCTTACACCTGGTCTACCACCCGAGGTCATGGCCGCAATGTAGCGGTGACTACGGCACGCGTGATAAGCGCACGGGTAGCTATCCCGCACTAGCACGCGGTCAGTTGTTTCCGTTAACGAGTACGTTCAAATGTACAACACAAAACAGAATAGGGGCCACACCCCTTAACAATTTGCGTATCCTCGCCTGGCTATCCCGGTTTACCCAGTAGGCCTAACAGGAATCGGTGTAAGGAGGCTAATCCAACCCCGAGTCCCAACCCAAGGGTGGCTAGCTCTTTCCCTACACAAAAGTGATAATAACTCTCCTCGGTACCATGTACATGAGGGCCAGCTTACTTTCCATACCTAAGTCTGAACAGCCAACCCACACTCCTGTAGGCAACATGTTCCATCATACATCAGATATCCATATCAGTATACTTTGATTTCTTTCCTAGTTCCCCGTAGGGTTCATGCATAGTACTCATCTCATTTCATTTCATGGAATGCATCTTTATCACATACTGATTTCTAATTCATACAATAGGCAGCTCGTAATTTTACAGGATAAATCATCATCAACAGGATGAGCGACCATCACATCATTTAAAACATTCCATTTCTCTTAATAGGGAATTTAACACAGGCATTCTCAGATTTTATAACATGCAAGGTTCATGCATCGAATATAAACATTCA
The DNA here is from genome assembly GCA_037157565.1 of Thalassia testudinum. Taxonomy (NCBI): domain Eukaryota; kingdom Viridiplantae; phylum Streptophyta; class Magnoliopsida; order Alismatales; family Hydrocharitaceae; genus Thalassia; species Thalassia testudinum. Next base: position 90,545,297 of record JAZHRO010000012.1, read on the forward strand.
CATTCTCAGTCCTAAGGTTCATCTCATAACCTAGATATTTCTAATTTAGCATGCGCTTTACTAATTCAAACCACAGGAGTAGAAAGGACCACTCTACCAAGGTGTATGGGTGGTATGGGGGCACAAACGGTGGATCCCGATGTCTCTGCAGGTCCCATGTGCACTACGGACTAGAGACCTATTCCAAAAAGGTGGTCACACTGAATATTAATAACGTTGATTAATATGTCAAATGATGAGAATCTCGTTACAAACCCTAAACTAGCACCATTTAACCCTGATATGCAAGAAAAAGCTCCTACATAACTCTAGAAAGGCTTGGCTCAGAGAGATTCTGAGTTTGCAAAGAAAATAGAAACTAAGGGGTAAAAATGCAATTTCACCAATCCGATCTGAAAATAGGGTAACTCAGGATCCAAACATAGGTTAAAACAACCTAATAAGAAGAAAAGTGGGATGAGATGACTCAATAAGGGTTACAGCAACTCCAAGGAATTAAATGACATCCTGTAACCCTAAAAACAAATCCACTTCAATTCACGTGGTTCAAGTAAGGTAAAAATCAAATAAACCCTCTAAAATTTATAGAAAAATAATCTCTAGGGTTTAGGACTTTAAATTTGGCCTTAGGAACCCATTTTGACCTACATTGAGAACCATGCCCAATTAACAACTTAATTTGGGTTTTTGCGTAAATTGACCGGTCAAATAAGGTTTAATCTAGAAATAAAATTCACCATCAGAATTCTTAGGTCCTAATTAGTCATGTATAAAAACTTGGGCCTAAGAAGAAACCTTCTTGACCGACTTTACACTTTGGTCCTCATATATTTACCTTTTGGCCCTCAACTTCTGAACCCTCACATTTTGGCCCCTAACTCTCCTTCTTTCTTTGCATTTAGGTCCCTCCTGCAAAACCTGAGCAGCGCCATGCTCCGGCGACCTTGCGCGGAGCATGGCGCCGCGCAGGGTGAGGGAGGGGCCCTGGCAAGTCAATGGGGGGTACACTGCGTTGTCAACCACCGCAGGGACACCCCCCTGAGCGCTGCACACACCCATACCGACCGTGCGAACGCACGGACGGTATGGGTATCCTTCCTCCGGCGTCCTCCGACGAGGGAGACACGTCATCTCCCTCCGCCCTCCTCTCTGGTTCTGCCCCTATAAATACTCCCATTCGCTCCGCCGTTCTTCCCAGCTCGGATCTGACGGAGACACCCCCTCAATTCCTCCCTTCCCACTCCGACAGACGCCCCCTTGCTCCGGCGGCCTCTCCTCCTCCTCCTCGTCGCCCTACCGCACTACCAGCAGCAGGGTTACCTTCCCTCGATCTTTCCGCGTCACGCCGCACCTAGCTGGCGCCTCTCCGGCCCTCTCCTCGCCGCCGCCCCTTCCTCTGGGCAATTTCTTCTCCGGCGACAGTCGATACGACTGTCGGCTGCGCCAACCCCTCCTCGTCCAGCTTAGTAGGTAAAACTTCTCCTCTTCCTCCCCTCTTTCTTTTCCATACTGAAAGCCCTTACTGTCGCCACCGATTTCCCACCGATCACCCTCACCTTCTCCACCTCCGACCAAACTCCGGCGAACCACTCCCATCACTCCAGCACCCCACACAGCTCGCCGACCTGTGCATAACCTCCGCCTCCTCACCCTGATCCTCTTCCGCCCCTCCACTTCCCACCAAACGCTCTCTGTAGATCCACCGAACACACCCACTTCTCCGCCTGCAGTTTTGACCTAGGGCGACCCTTTTGCTCCACCACGCCCCCTGCAGACCCTCCGACCACCTTCTCCGTGCCACGGCGAAGGTCCTCCGCATATCTGATTAGGCCGAGAGGCCGTGTTGTTGTAAACAGAGTCTGTGCTCGCCGCCGCCATTGATGAGTGAAGAAGCTCCGCCTACCTGCTGCTCCAGGCACGCCACGCCTAGATCAGGCTCCCAGGCTGCGTGGGGTGACTTCGCGAAGTGCCAGGCTGTAGCTGAGCGAAGTCCTCGCGCGAAGCCCTCGCATTGGCCCTCGACTGCTCGCTGCCTTCTCCGCACGGGCGCTCACATTGGGGTGGGACATTTAGTCCCACCTCGGAAGACTCTGAAATGGCGTGCCGATATAAATTGAAAAAGTGCTGTAGGCTTATCGCCTCAGCACACGGGGTGAGGTCCCTCTCACGCCGCTTCACCCGGCCCATCCGCGAGCTCATCACGCGGATCCGGCCGACCCGACCCGACTAAGCCCGACCTGCACTCCTCGCCCACCACCGCACGCCGGTGGGCCTGGACCCGGGCGCGACCCGCGTACCCGATTACCCGGTTGCTCTGGGAGAGCTGTCCTAAGAGCGAATTCTGAGAGAGAGAGACGCGGGGGGGGGGGGGGAATAGAGTAGGTTTTTTCCCTCTGATGCTGAACTCTTGAGTGTGCAGGCACAGGTGAAGAAGAAGAAGGACTGCGAAAGAAGAATAACTGAAGCGACACTGTAGCATCCGCAGGTTAAGTCGTCTGATTGGAAAATCAGACGACGTCCTGAAGACAGGTGAAGACAAAGAAGAAGAAGAAAAGAAGAGAGAAGGAGCAGCCAAGTGAAGAAACAGAAAGTAGAAGAAGAAGAAGAGAAGCAAGAAGCAAGAAGAGAAGAAGAAGCCAAACTTTCATCTCTCTCTCTCTCTCTATTTTTGTAATAGAACATGTATATCTCTAGAATACGACTTGCTCCCTGAGTTCGACCTCGGGAGAATTGTTATTCCCGAGTAAAAAATATATATATATTTGAAATGATGGCAATAACTAGCTATACTACAACGCTATAGCAAAACCTAATCATAATTGTCGCCCACCGTTTCATTTTTGGCGCTGTTGCCGGGGAGCAACGGCTATTCTAGAGGTAGACATTTCTGTTTCTTTTTAGTTCTAATAATCTCCTCTCTTTTGTGCAGCTACAGGAAATCAAGAAGACAAGCAACCGCACAACAACCACTCCGAGGACAGGTAATTTTTTTCCTCTCGCTATTAACCCCTAAACTCTAAAGAGGAAGAAAAGAAAAGAACAAGCAATATAGGGCTAACCTGTCTTCTATACTTAGTAAACCATAAGAAGTTGCATGTTTTCAACCCATTATTCCTGCACACTATTAAGGGTATTTAGGGGCTAACACATTCTTGCTTGAGCCCTAATTACCCACCAAAGAACTAACTGGACCAAGTAGAGCCAACATAAGATTCAACATTAGGGTTTTAGAGACACACTACTTAAATCAAGAATGGAGAAAATCCAAAAGAAGTGTGCCTAAACCATTGATTGAACACACTTATTCAGAGAAACCCTAAACAATTGGCTCTCTAAACACTTGAACCCAAAAAGAAAGGACCCAAAAGCTCTCAAAGGAACAAGAGGTAAAGTTGACCCCTTGGGTCAACCAATCTTAAAATTAGGTCACTTTCTCACTCAAAATACCTAAGAGTTCAAGTGTAACTTTAAGCACCCTGATCTTAAACTAAAATTGGTAGACTTAAGAGGTCAAGATCCCCATTCTGGTCTACCTGGAACCGCAGTGACAAGAGAGGTCGGGTGGGGGAAACCCTGTAACCCGTGGGGACGCTCTACCGTGTAGGGGTCTTCGCGGGACTCACCCTCTCTGGCTGCCCAGGTAATTCTCAGGTGGACGATCTTTCTGATCAAGGGGTCCATCTGCCCCGCACCTCTATAGTTACCCAACACATTTTTGGGTGTCTCGATTGGGTCCGGCATCTTCTAACCTCTTCCACTCCAACAGTGCATGAACGGTAGGAGATCCTTAAGACCACCCTTAAGATCTCCTTTAAAATTTCACTCTCGTCAAGGCCCAGCCTTGACTCCTGCGTTTGAGCAGCAACCTAACCCCATCATTCTCTCTTCCGATTCCGAATCAAACTCTTCTTCTATCATGGCTCAGCCAGTTGAGGAAGAAAACAATCTGGAGCACCAGCTCCAGCGACTCAACGACCTCTTCCAAAACTTTGTGCACCCACCGCAGCGTCCCATGATGCGGGACCATTATAATCCTGCTGCGGTGGCCATCGAGCCTCAAGTCAGAATCCTGACTGGGGGACCTGACTCTGAATTAAAGCCCAATATGATTCATGCTATACCTAAATTCCATGGGCTTAATTCTGAAGATCCCTTCCAGCACATCAAACAGCTAAAGCATCTGGCCCAAACTTTCGGGTCAGACGCACAAAATCGGGATATTCTTCTCATGAAGATGTTCTCCTTTTCTCTTATGGACAAGGCCGCCCATTGGTATCAAACTCAGACCCGGCCGATCAACAATTGGGAAGAACTTCAGTCCGAGTTCTTGAAAAAGTTCTTTCCTGTTGGACGGACCAACGCCTTGCGCCATCAGATTACACATTTCACCCAACAAACAGGGGAACCTCTCCATGAGGCATGGGATCATTTTCAGGATCTCATGAGAAAGTGCCCCCATCACGGAGTTCCTAAATGGGAACAGGTCCAATCTTTTTACCAGGGACTCCGTGAGGACATCTGTCTTTTCGTCAATGCAACCTGCGTAGGAAATATCATGGGTCAACATGAAGACACCGTGTGGGAGATTCTCGAAAACATGTGCGAGAACTCCATCAACAATGACTCCATGGGATTATTCGACAGGACGAATACCCGCGCAGCGACGAATCTCAGGGGAGCACACGAGACGTAGGGCCTGTCCGCATCAGTCGACTTGGAGTTAATGACCAGTCGATTGGACAAGGTCTCGATTATCGAAAATAAGGTGGATGAGCTGACTCAGCATCTGCAGCGAGCCACCTCTGCGCATAACCCTTTCGCACAGCCTCCTTCCACAAGGGAAACTGTGCAAAACATTCTCCATCGATCTTCTCCTAGGATGGACCCATCATCCGAATCTTTGCCCGGAGGTCCTTCCGATTCCTTCTACACCTGCCAGGGGAATTCCATTCCCTCTTTCTCTAACCCTCTGGAGGTTCCTCAGACCTGCGAGGACCTCAACGCCATCCAGAATGACCCGTTCTCAAACACCTATAATCCTGGATGGCGAAACCATCCTAACTTTCAGTGGGCGGGAAATTCCCAAACCCAAAGACCATCCTTCCAACCCTGCCCACAACCTCCTCGTCCTTACCAGCCGCCTCAGCCTCGGCCCAACCCTACTTACCCATCTAGGCCAAATCAAGATCAAATGTCCCTTATCCTTCAGACCCTGGCTGACATTCAAAGAATGAATGCGGCTATCCAAAAACAACATAAGGACGAACTTACAGAGGTCCGAAACCAATTGACCCAGTTGGCAAACTCTTGCCAGCCATGTACTCTTCCTTCCCAACCTCTGCCTAATCCTAATAACGTGCCAACCCAGTGGGCGTTATGAACCCAAACCCGGGCCATGCCCATATGATTTATCAGGCCCCCTCTGTTCCTTCACCCGACGGGATAGAGGCCTCCACTTCCTTTGCAGGTTACCAACAGCAAGCTATCTTACCCAATCCCAACCAAAACCAGGCAGGACTTAATTCCGTAACAACCCGTAGTGGTAAGGAAACCCAAGACCCACCTCATCCGAACCACTCCAAGCCCGGTAGTGATCCCAAGCCTAGGACAGTAATCCAGGACGTCCCCACCCCTATCCCAGATCCACAACCTGGACCTATCCTAGAAGAACCAACCAAGATCCCGTTTCCCGAGGCCTTGACCAAAGGAAAGAAGACCACCAAGCCCGTGGCACCTGAGGAGGACCTGGTCAAGCTTTTTGAGCAGGTCCACATAAACATCCCCTTGATGGATGCAATCCACCACGTACCAGCTTACGCACGATTTTTAAAGAATGTGTGTACACCCCAGCGTAAGCCGCGAACCAAGGGTGGGAGCCCAATTGTTCTGTCAGAGCAAGCCAGCTCTGTAATCCTCAGTAAACTCCCACCCAAGGCAAAAGATCCTGGTACTCCCCTGATTTTCTGCAAGATAGGTGATACCCAATTTGATAGAGCTTTGCTAGACTTAGGAGCATCCATAAACCTGATACCCACATCCTTACTTGACCATCTAGAAGAATCTGAGCTAAAACCAACCGAGGTGACATTACAATTAGCAGATCGATCTATAAAGTCACCAAAAGGGATTCTCGAGGATGTTATCGTAAGAGTGCGGGATTTCTATTTCCCAGTGGACTTTATAGTCTTAGATATGGATGCGCCTAAAAACCCTAGAGATACACCAATCATTCTAGGGAGACCTTTCTTGGCTACTGCTAGAGCCAACATCAGCTGTGAGGAGGGCCAAATAGAGCTTAAATTTGGAGATCAAACCTTAAAAATTGATATATTTAAGGCCCAACAAGGAATTAATTGCTGTGTCATCGAACAGATTTGTGACGTTAGGATTTTGGTTGATGAATCACACCTCCAGAATGACTCGATTATGCCTCATCAACCACAGAAGGATCTTGACCTGCAAACGGAGGAGTTGAATCCAGATAGAAACAACCCAGTAACTCCTACCCTTGAACCTCACATCTACACTGAACCACCAGCTGCTGCTGATAATCCTATCCTCGAGTTAAAGCCTCTTCCTGCTCACTTGAAATACATCTTTTTGGGTTCCAATCAGACCCTCCCTGTGATTATCAATTCCAACCTCAATCCCGAACAGGAATCCTGTCTGATTGCTGTCCTCCAGCAACATCGCAGAGCCATCGGGTGGACTCTCGATGATTTGACTGGAATAAGCCCCTCTTATTGTACTCATCATATCTATTCAGAAGAGGGCGCATGACCTTCTCGTGAAATGCAGAGACGTTTAAACCCTAATCTACAGGAGGTCGTGAAAAAGAAGATCATCAAGTGGTTAGATGCCGGAATCATCTACCCGATCTCCGATAGTCGTTGGGTGAGCCCAATTCAGGTTGTGCCTAAGAAGGCAGGACTCACCACCATAATGACTGAAACCGGAGAAATCATTCCTACCCGATTAGCCAATGCGTGGAGAGTTTGTATAGATTACCGCCGACTCAATTCCTCCACGAAGAAGGATCATTTCCCACTACCCTTCATTGATCAAATTCTCGAGAAACTAGCAGGAAATAGGTTCTTCTGCTTTTTTGACAGGTACTCCGGTTATAATCAGGTGGCAATCCATCCTGAGGACCAAGAAAAGATCACATTCACCTGCCCCTTCGGAACGTATGCTTTCCGAAGGATGCCTTTCGGTCTTTGCAATGCACCCGCTACTTTTCAGCGGTGCATGCTTGCCATATTCTCCGATATGGTATGTGATTTTCTGGAAGTCTTCATGGATGACTTTTCAGTCTTTGGAGAATCTTTTGATGATTGCCTCCAACACTTGGTCCGGATACTCAGGCGTTGCATTGAGGTGAATTTGGTTCTTTCATGGGAAAAGAGCCATTTCATGGTGCCTGAGGGAATTGTCCTGGGACACTCAATTTCGGAAAAAGGCATCTAGGTGGATCGAGCTAAGGTTGATCTGATTTCTCGCTTTCCTGTACCTAGCTCGATCAGGGACATCTGTTCCTTTTTAGGGCACGTCGACTTTTACCGCCGTTTCATTCCAGATTTCTCGAAAATCATGCGCCCCTTGACTTCTCTTCTCTCTATGGATGTACCTTTTGAAATCTCCAAGGAATGCACGCTAGCCTTTGAAAACCTGCGTGACCGAGTCACCCAGGCATCTATCCTACAATCCCCTGATTGGTCTCAACCCTTTGAGATCATGTGCGATGCATCTGATTTCGCTGTAGGAGCGATCCTGGGGCAGAAAGCTGACGGGAAACCCGTGGTCATCTACTATGCTAGCAAGACACTTGACAAGGCTCAGCGTAACTATACGGTTACGGAAAAAGAGCTGCTAGCCGTAGTATTTGCCCTTGAAAAATTCCGATCGTATCTTCTGGGTTCCCATGTCATCATTTACTCGGATCACACGGCTGTAAGGCATCTCCTTGCCAAGAAGGACGCGAAGCCCCGACTAATCCGTTGGATCTTGCTGTTGCAAGAATTCGATCTTGAGATTCGCGACAAGGCGGGAAGGAAGAATGTGGTAGCCGACCATCTGTCCCGTTTTCCTTCTGAGATCATCGACCCTTCCGGACCCATCACGGAACATTTTCCTGATGAGCACCTCCTTTCTGTTGGTACTAAACTTCCATGGTTTGCTGATATAGTAAACTACTTGGCATCTCATCAGACACCATCTGATTGGCCGAAGGCCAAGAAAGACAAATTGCGTTCTGATTCCAAGTATTACATTTGGGAAGACCCGTACCTTTTCCGCATAGGTGCTGATCAAATTATTCAGAGATGTGTCCCGGAAGAGGAAATTAGCAATATCCTATCTTTCTGCCATGACCAGGCATGCGGTGGCCATTTCTCAGGGCATAAAACTGCATCCAAAGTCCTCCAGTGTGGCTTCTACTGGGCTACACTTTTCAAAGACTCATACAGTCACTGCAAGGCATGCAGTCGTTGCCAGACTTTGGGCAACATGAACCATCGCGACATGATGCCTTTGCAGTCGATTCTCGTATGCGAAATCTTCGATGTATGGGGGATTGATTTTATGGGCCCCTTCCTATTTCGGATGGTTTCGAGTACATTCTGCTTGCGGTGTACTACGTGTCCAAATGGATCGAAGCCATACAGACCCGAACCTGCAATCACAAGATTGTTCTTAAATTCATACATCAAAACATTTTCTCAAGGTTCGGGATTCCCCGTGCTATAATCTCCGATGGGGGGACCCATTTTACAAATGCTCAGTTTAGGTCACTGATGGCCAAATTTGGGGTGTCTCACCGAATCTCTACTCCTTACCACCCCCAAACAAATGGCCTAGCTGAGCTGTCAAATTGGGAGATCAAGAAAATCCTGCAAGTCACTGTTCGGCCTGACAGGAAGGACTGGTTGTCCCGACTTCCGGAAGCATTGTGGGCCTATAGGACCGCCCACAAGACCCAATTGGGCATGTCTCCCTTTAGACTGGTGTAGGGAAAGGCATGTCACCTTCCCGTAGAACTGGAGCATAAAGCCTATTGGGCAGTACGGAACTGTAATCTAAATCTTTCCAAGGCTGGAACCCACAGAAAACTCCAAATCAGCGAGATCGATGAATTACGCCTAGACGCGTACGAGAACTCGCGAATCTACAAGGAGCGGGTTAAAGCCTTCCACGACAAGCACATCTCGAGAAAGATCTTTCATTCTGGTCAAAAGGTCCTACTCTTTGATGCCCGACTCAAACTTTTCCCAGGGAAACTGAGGTCCAAGTGGGTCGGACCGTATTTAGTCCGACAGGTTTTTGGAAATGGAGCAATTGAAATCAGTCCACTCAGCCATGATTCCGAACCTTTCATCGTGAACGGTCAGAGACTCAAACCGTTCATTGATGTGACTTCTACTGATTCGGCTGAATCATCCCTCATCCTCCATTCCCCTTGAGCTTACTGCGCCCGGCCGATGGCATAAAACTCAGCACTCAGCGGGAGGCAGCCCGTCATTTCTTGAAAATCTAAAACCTTTTTCTGACACCATTGTGCACTTAAGGTTCACCCTTTAAGACAGCCGACTTCACCTCAGATGCTTGCATCTGAGATTAGAAATCGTCCGCAGAATTCATCCCGACCCATTCACTCACAAAAATATCTGTCTTAAGGAATAAATTAAGTAAATAAAAACCCCTAAATCACAATGAGGACATTGCAAGTCTTAGGCATGGGGGCATATAAGTGCAAAACTTGTAGAAAAAAAGGTTTTAAACAAAAAATTCACATATGCCAAAAACACCATAAAAATTAAAAAATTTTTCAAAATAAAAAGAATAAGAGGAGAAAGGAAATTTTGTGGAGAAGGAAAAGAAACAAAATGAAAAGGAGCACAAAAAGATGAAAGAAAAGAGTAATAGTCATTAGTAAGAAGCTAAGGAATTAACCTTAGTCTAGACCATTTCTCAAGAAAAGAAATGAAAAGTGCTTGGTAAGATTAGTAAGAACGCAAACCTTAGGCATTCTTGATAGACTCTTAGTACCCATTAAGATCTAGACAATCCTCAAGAAGTTGAGGAAAATGAAAAGCTTAAGTGCTAGGTCCAAGGTTTAGGGAGTATTTGACCTCGCTAACTAACTTCTGGTTTACGGGACTCAGTAACTTAAGCACCCCAACCCCACACACTGCCTGGTTCAGTAAGCATAAAAAATTCAAAATCACGCAGGAGCGTCGCAAAAATTCTGAAAATACACCTAGAATAGGAACGGCCGATCAACACAAGTTGATTTGGACGAGTTCCCAGTGCAGAGAGGCGGGAAATCCCCTCAAAGATGCGTAACAAAATATCATCTCCTCGGTGCTTGTCTCTTAGGATATTCACATATCCTACTGGGGGCATGTAAGCACCCTACTGGTTCAGATTCCATGGATGGCATTATCACGAAGTGTCAACTGCCAGGATCTGAACTCGGCCACGGAACACCATGGATGGGATTATCTTGAAATCTCAATAGCCAGGGTTCTGGGGGTTGCCATGGGCGGTGCTATCTCGAAGCATCGATTGCCAGGAACCCTTGAGGATTGATGATGGGAGCAAGGAATCTGATACAGACCATGTTGAAAAGCCAATCCTAGGCTAGAACTAAAAAGAAAAAAAGAGAGAAAACTCTCCAAACAGAAAAACTTTCTATCTCTCTCTTATAAAACACACTGCGAATTGAACCAAGGCAAAATTCGTTTCAAGCACGGGGTGATTTAACTACAAAGTCCAATAAACCTTAGGTTAGTTCTTGTGGGTCTTAAAAACCTTTGCTAAGGACTGAGGCTGGGGCTAGACAGATTTGGATCTTGATTGGTACTAGAGTACCTTTTAAGCCTATGGTCAGCATTCTAACCTAATCTAGGTTCAAAAGAAAAGGCACTTACCTGAAGTTGTTAAGAATATCATGGTCTAGAACAAAGGTTAAAACTTTAAGTTTTTGCTAAGGGACTAGCAAAAGCTAGGCATGGGGGTGTGATGAGAACCTCGTCACAAATCCTAAACTAGCACCATTTAACCCTGATATGCAAGAAAAAGCTCTTACATAACTCTAGAAAGGCTTGGCTCAGAGAGATTCTGAGTTTGCAAAGAAAATAGAAACTAAGGGGTAAAAATGAAATTTCACCAATCCGATCTGAAAATAGGGTAACTCAGGGTCCAAACATAGGTCAAAACAACCTAATAAGAATAAAAGTGGGATGAGATGACTCAATAAGGGCTACAGCAACTCCAAGGAATTAAATGACATCCTGTAACCCTAAAAATAAACCCACTTCAATTCACGTGGTTCAAGGCAAGGTAAAAATCAACTAAACCCTCTAAAATTCATAGAAAAATAATCTCTAGGGTTTAGGACTTTAAATTTGGCCATAGGAACCCATTTTAACCTACATTAAGAACCATGCCCAATTAACAACTTAATTTGGGTTTTTACGTAAATTGACCGGTCAAATAAGGTTTAATATAGAAATAAAATTCACCATCAGAATCCTTAGGTCCTAATTAGTCATGTATAAAAACTTGGGCCTAAGAAGAAACCTTCTTGACCAACTTTACACTTTGGTCCTCATATATTTACTTTTTGACCCTCAACTTCTGAACCCTCATATTTTGACCCCTAACTCTCCTTCGTTCTTTGCGTTTAGGTCCCTCCTGCAAAACCTGAGCAGCGCCATGCTCCGGCGACCTTGCCCGGAGCATGGCGCCGCGCAGGGTGAGGGAGGGGCCCTGGCAAGTCAATGGGGGTACCCTGCGTTGTCAGCCACCGCAGGGACACCCCCCTGAGCGTTGCACCCACCCATACCGGCCGTGCGAACGTGCGGACGGTATGGGTATCCTTCCTCCGGCATCCTCCGGCGAGGGAGACACGTCGTCTCCCTCCGCCCTCCTCTCTGGTTCTGCCCCTATAAATACCCACGTCGCTCCGCCGTTCTTCCCAGCTCGGATCTGACGGAGACACCCCCTCAATTCCTCCTTTCCCACTCCAACAGACGCCCCCTTGCTCCGGCGGCCTCTCCTCCTCCTCCTCGTCGCCCTGCCGCACTACCAGCAGCAGGGTTACCTTCCCTCGATCTTTCCGCATCACGCCGCACCTAGCTGGCGCCTCTCCGGCCCTCTCCTCGCCGCCGCCCCTTCCTCTGGGCAATTTCTTCTCCGGCGACAGTCGATACGACTGTCGCCTGCGTCATCCCCTCCTCATCCAGCTTAGTAGGTAAAACTTCTCCTCTTCCTCCCCTCTTTCTTTTCCATACTGAAAGCCCTTACTGTCGCCACCGATTTCCCACCGATCACCTTCACCGTCTCCACCTCCGGCCAAACTCCGGCGAACCGCTTCCATCGCTCTAGCACCCCACACGGCTCGCCGACCTGTGCATAACCTCCGCCTCCTCACCCTGATCCTCTTCCGCCCCTCCACTTCCCACCAAACGCCCTCTACAGATCCACCGAACACACCCACTTCTCCGCCCACAGTTTTGACCTAGGGCGACCCTTTTGCTCCACCACGCCCCCTGCAGACCCTCCGACCACCTTCGCCGTGCCACGGCGAAGGTCCTCCGCATATCTGATTAGGCCGAGAGGCCGTGTTGTTGTAAACAGGGTCTGTGCTCGCCGCCGCCATTGACGAGTGAAGAAGCTCCGCCTACCTGCTGCTCTAGGCACGCCACACCTAGATCAGGCTCCTAGGCTGCGTGGGGTGACTTCGCGAAGTGCCAGGCTGCAGCTGAGGCGAAGTCCTCGCACGAAGCCCTCGCATTGGCCCTTGACTGCTCGCTGCCTTCTCCGCACGGGCGCTCACATTGGGGTGGGACATTTAGTCCCACCTCGGAAGGCTCTGAAGCGACGCGCTGATATAAATTGAAAAGGTGTTGTAGGCTTATCGCCTCAGCACACGGGGTGAGGTCCCTCTCACACCGCTTCACCCGGCCCGTCCGCGAGCTCATCACGGGGATCCGGCCGACCCGACCCGACTAAGCCCGACCTGCACTCCTCGCCCACTACCGCAAGCCGGTGGGCCTGGACCCGGGCGCGACCCGCGTACCCGATTACCCGGTTGCTCTGGGAGAGCTGTCCTAAGAGCGAATTCTGAGAGAGAGAGACGCGGGGGGGTGGGGGGGAATAGAGTAGGTTTTTGCCCTCTGATGCTGAACTCTTGAGCGTGCAGGCACAGGTGAAGAAGAAGAAGGACTGCGGAAGAAGAAGAACTGAAGCGACACTGTAGCATCCGCGGGTTAAGTCGTCTGATTGGAAAATCAGACGACGTCCTGAAGACAGGTGAAGACAAAGAAGAAGAAAAGAAGAGAGAAGGAGCAGCCAAGTGAAGAAACAGAAAGCAGAAGAAGAGAAGCAAGAAGCAAGAAGAGAAGAAGAAGAAGCCAAACTTTCATCTCTCTCTCTTTATTTTTGTAATAGAACATGTATATCTCTAGAATACGACTTGCTCCCTGAGTTCGACCTCGGGAGAATTGTTATTCCCGAGTAAAAAAAATATATATTTGAAATGATGGCAATAACTAGCTATACTACAACGCTATAGCAAAACTTAATCATAGTTGTCGCCGACCGTTTCATCAAATAAGCTCAAAAAAGTATAGACACAACCCTAACACGTAGGAAATTCCGAAAGAAAACCAACGGTACTTTGTTTGCACAAAATCGACTTCGTTTGGGCCTTGACTGGCCCCAAACAAACGTACCCTGACCAAAATCAGACGTCTAGGGTGAGTCCTAGACATCTTAAACGAGCGCAGGATCTCACCTTGCTTTCCTGTGTCTGTACTCGTCGTCTACTACCCCTCGCAGCCATCTATGGGGTATCCAGACGTCTGACACTGCTTCTGGTCGTCTGGAAAAGCAGTCGGATGTCTGACATGGCTTCCAGACATCCTAAAGTACCTCGAATGTCGTGTCACGTTCCTTTCCAATGTCCTTGTACCTGCGCACGCACGTGCAACAGAAATATGACAACTCAACCCTCCATATAACGCATGCATGGCTCAGAGCTCATGCAGAGAACATACCTTGGCACTCTGCATGCTATCGGACGTCCTGAGCTCTCTCCGAACATCTGGCGACCCCTCTAGACATCTGCCGAGTGTCGCAGATGTCTGATAATGCGGAAATATCCGCACACATAGCCTCCTCGCGAAGCTTCTCTTTTTGCGAACAACTCCTCACTTCTGGAGCTACAGCGACTACCACAACAACTTCAGGAGACCTCAAGGCTCTCCCTCACCAGCTCCTCTAGCTCCTCCTTTCGCATGCATTGCTCCCTCTCCCACGCTCTCTCTTCCTCTCCTCCATGCTCCTCCTATTCCCCTCCTCTCCTTCTCCCCCACTTGCTGTTGCAAGGGGAAGGAGGGAAGGAGATGGACGGCGGCGGTGAATCAGAATTGAGGAGTATCCTCCGTGCTTCTCCTACTCCCCTCCTCTCCTTCTCTTAGTCGCAAGGTGGAAGAGGAGAAGAGAGGGAAGTGACGGCTGCAATGGTGGAGGAGGGGTGGTGTGATGTCGTGGGTTGAGGGTGGAGTGGATGAGGTTTTTATATGGGAGGGCTTAGGATTTTTAGCGGGGGTGTGCATGGGTTGTGTGGGTGTTGTGTGAGGTTGGGTCAATTACGACCATGGTCCCGCAAAATCCTGCCTGTTCTTGCAAAGCCCGCAAAGTAAGTTCCAAGAGGTTTAAAATTACACTAAACCCCTCTAGAAATCACAAACTTTGTATGGGGTCCTCTGGTGCACAGAAAAATTACATTAATATCCCTAAAATTTTGAAAAATTCCAAACGACCCTTTGAAAAGGTCATTTGAGGGGTGAAATTGGAAATGTTAATTCTTTTTATCTCAGTTTCCAATTTCAAGAATTTTCCGTTTGAAGCTATTTTTGGAGCATCGCGATAGTCAAATAAAGCCATTCCGCAGGTGAAACTGAAAATGTTGGATAATTAAGTTTCAACTAGTGGTGAACCAACCCAAAATATTGGAATATACCATGATTTTATTTGATTGTAAATAATTGAGCAAATAGAGTAATCTCAGGATTTCACCGCCAAACAGGACTCCCATTGGAAAGTAACTAGTTGAGTTTAATCTATAGGAAAATATTTTGTATGTATCAAAGTGTACACATAATTGTATACGTATGACTCCTCCTTTATTAAAAAGATACATTATGTTTTCGGATGATATCATATATGTCCAGACGATATTATATTTTGTGTAAGTAGATATCAAATTTTATACCTAAAGTGATGTACATGCATCATTATTGTTAACTTATATATCACATGTTATTTGATGTAGTCGAAATGTATTATTAATTAGAGATGCACTTCCTTCGTCAGCCAGACCACGTATCATTTCAAGGGTTCGATTCACGCAATTGGCTAATTAGTTTCAATCAGATATGTCATTGGACCTGCCGTTGCATACACGATCTGTAATCAACTTGCTGCGATCTTTTATTTTTTTTTTCTTGATTGAGATAAGACCTAGAGGCTGAGAGGAACACCATCCGACGTGCCACTTTGGTTGCGGATAATCGAATGTTCTCGAGATCCTTTCCATATATTCCCGCGCCGAGTAAGTTATATATCCACGTACAATCCACGTCCTACCTGACAGGGATAGAATCACCACAGAAACCGCGCGGTCATTATCTCTTGTGAGGGAGAGGAGGGTTCGTATTTGGGATCAGGAAGCCCAACTTGGAGATATACCTCAGTGACGAGACCCTGCGAGATAGCGTCCAACATAATATTCTATGAATCAATATCACACAATGTTTTTTTTTTTTTTTGATGTTTTACGTTTTTCCTCTCTTTCGGAGCTCCAACAGGATCCTATCCGGTCAATAGCATAATAAACAACGAAAGGCTTATCCCCTACCAAGAATAACGATGTACTCATCATCCAGCACGAAGAGCGTTAGGATTAAGTAAAAAAACATACCATCAAGACCTCTGTGACAAACCAATTGGCTTATATTAATCTGGTGGAAATGACACGCTCGTTTCCGAATTAATGGAAGGGCTTATTACCATTTCTTTTGGCAACAAAATTCCATTAAAATAGTCACAAACATTCATTGAAGGCACGGGGTAATAGTGGGGAAAAAAAAAAAACATGAGAGATACGTAAAGATTCGAGGAAAAACTCAAAAAAGAAGCTATTAATTATTACGTGATTTTTGCTTCACCGTTCATCCTTCCACTTGATCCGTGGATCCTCACGTTGATTCTTTTAAGCTATATATCAAGTTTCTCTAATTCTTTGCGAAGTTTCTTTTAATCATATCCTATTACATCCGTACTCAATTCTCATTTCTTGAATTCATCTTGATCTAATTGCATCACATGGGAAGTGGAATGCCTCTCTTGATCAGATTTTCTGTTGGTCGAGCTAGACCAAAATCCATTGGAATTATATAAAAATGCTATGTAATTTGATCTCAAGTTAAATAATTAGTTCTTATACTCATCACAACTTTGCTAGCTAATATTTTTCTCTATCGTTCATATATCGTGGAATAATGCTGTGCTTTCAAGTTCCATGACACTTTCTGACTTCTTTTCTTATCTTCTTTACGGTGGACATCGTCTCTTTCGTAACTTCCTTAATTATTAATAAAGTCGATATCTATAGCTTTTCTTCCATACCGACTCTTTCTCAACTCAATTAACCATCTCACTAGTCATCCCTGAAGTTCTTACGCCTTCACAAAAAGGGAAGAAACCCAAGTTTTCAAGTAAAGTGGAAATTTGGCACTTATATCCCCTTATTTCGAAGTTTTAACTTTTGTCTCTAATTATAACCTCTATAATACGTATGGGCATCAGGTCAAGTTTAGTTAAGTTATATATATATATATATATATATATATATATATATATATATATATGTAGCAATCCATCAAGTGCTAGTTATTCCATCAATTTTAAATATTAAGCCAAACCCCATTAATGTACAACAATGCTTACTTTGTTATGGCACCTAAATTTATTAATTAAATGTTATTAGTTGGCTTGGGCCTACTTTGTAACAGGTTAAACCTCATATTAGGGATCCAAGCCCATCCATTTGACCCTTGCTATCTCATCTACCTCTAAGTTCAACCAACAAAGCCCATAGGTTGCCAACACATTTAAAGATGTCTTGACGTAAAAGGCAAATGCGTACGAGGACAAACAACCTGAGCTATAGCATTTGTTATGAAATTACCTTAACAAAAATGGAGACAAATCAAATGTGAAAGCCAGATTCAATTCCTAAGTCAATCCCATTTACCATAAGGCATTGGTGTAGGGATGCTAATTTGCATTCCATTAATCTGAATTCAACTTGAGCTAACCTAAGCATACTAGATAAAATGTGATCATTTATAAATGGGGTGATTGAGTTTTGATTTAAATTCTAAATGGTGTCAACCCAATCAATCTAGATACTCATGAGCCCAATGTGTACCTAACCAGATGCCTTAAGCTCCCCCATACTATTCAACACGAAATTGTGATAAAAGATTTTTACATTGTCGTTGTAGTTGTAAAATACGTCGAAACAAATAAATTTATAAAATCAATAAATCTGAGTCATTTATAAGGAAGCAAAAACAAGATTCTCAAAACCTTGCATACCAACTATTCTACTACAATGAAAGCACATAAAGAGAGATAAGATTTCCATTGAATAATGCTCTTAATCGTGAAAAGTTTTACACATACTTCTAGAGGAAAGCTTATAAATAGCATAAAAATATAATAAGGAAAGAAAGAAAGAGGAAAGAGAGAGAGAGATCGCGGAGCAGCTTGTAGGATGATTGTGGAAACTCGGCAGTGCTTCAGATCCAGGATGTTAGGAAAAAGACTAGAGAGAGAGAGCTCAGAGAGAGAGAGAGGGCGTGGACTATGGTGGCTTAAATTATACTAAGATTAATTTTTCTATCTTTAGGTATCTAAGTTATGTTCTAAAGGGTAGAGGCTAGGTACTTTTAAAGAGAAGTAGGTGGCTTCCTATTGGTTGATCTAGAGTGCTTAGGATTACCAATTTGGATGGTTTAGATTTAATCAAAAGTGATGCTTAGGATTGGTTGAACAGGGACCTTAGAATCTAAGTTGTAGGGTTAAGATAGGATGAAGGTTTTCTAAAAATAGGAAACCTAGGTGGGTGGCTACCAAGGGATAAAATCTTCTTAAGTTAGCACCAACTTAAGAGGATTGGGCTAGGAATTTTGTGGGTCTTATGTGGGTAGGGTTAGGGCTAGGTTTTGTAGACATAGGTTATGATAATAGGTTCCTAATTAGGCTAGGTTGACCCTAAGTCTAGTGGGTTGGGTCCAGATAGGTTCCATGAACCTAATTGACTTATACTAAGTCAATTAAGTGAGCTCATGATCTAAGTAGGTTTTGGGATTAGGGATTGGTTCTAGGATAGGTTGGTTAGGATCCGAGATAGTAGGATAACTCTATAGATAAAGGATTAGGATCATGGATAGTGTTATCCATGATTTTGGCTTTTGAGTTCACTTATCCAATTTGAGCTACCCTAAGGATAGGAGTTGGGATAAGGGTATCCTAAGGTTCTAAGAGTAGGGTTAGGCTATCCTAGTCCCTCTCTTTCCTTAATTGGCCTTCAATCAACACCTATCTTTGTAGCTTTATCTTTATCCCACTTTTATTCTGCATGACTCCAAGTCATTCTACGTCCTTTACCTATATTATTCACAAAAGACTAAAATTAGATAATTTCACTTAAAATAAAGATAATGCATATGATATGCATGCATGCTTAAATGCAATATTCACATTCTAAATGCATAATTTTACCAATGAGTTAACCTAGATTAAGCTAATTAGAATAATAAATTAAGCTGTTATCACATACCTATCTTGGTAACATGCTAACAAAACAAATAAGTATGCAACTTTCTTCAACTCGAAATAATGAATCCAACTTTAACGGGTAAAACCTGACCCATTAATAAGGGGTATGAGTATGGGTTTTAATTTAAAGACCTAATTGAGTCTAAGTATGAGTATATATATATATATATATATATATATATATATATATATATATATGATTACATGTTACTGTTTTTATATTTTAATAAGCAAGAATAATTTGCTTGATATGATTTTCGATGTTAAATGTGATTGTTAATGCTTCTATGTTCAATTGACATCATTAAAATATAAATATTTGGTAATTAACCATACGAGCATGGATATTAGACTTGTAAATAAACATGAATATGGATATAATAAATCTTTAGCTAAACTTGACGCATCGACTTCTCTGGTGATAAGTTTTGAATAAGCAAATGAATATCCGATCGCTAAATGAATTTGGATATAAATTTTAACTTAGAAATTAGATGGGCAAACGAGTAAAGTTACAGATATTAGATTTGAAAACAAACATGAACTTAGGTTTAGTTAAATCAAACTTATTTACGTTACTAACAGCAATCAAATTTCCCGTATGTTATTAAAAGCGAATAATTAATTTATGGAAGACAATCTAATTTCCTATTTAGTTTTCTTTCCGGTACGGGAAGAGTTTCTATTCTCGCTGCCTCTCTTTCTATTTTTCTTTTCTTTTCTATTTTTGAATTTAATTATAATTTTAATTGTGTTCCCAACAAACAGTCATCCACCAGTCCCACTTCCTTCGCAAGTCCCACGCACACAACACAACTGACAAGTGAGAGAGAGAACGCACGTGTATACATACATACATACATACATACATACATATATATATATATATATATATATACATATATTATCCTCAGTTCCACACCACACACGCCTAAAAAATCCCATTCCAACTCCGATTCCCAAATCGACGTAAATAATCTCGATTCCGAAGTGACCACCAATATAAAGGGCCCCGCGGCAATTTGCTTCCCACAACAACGCCAATCACAGATTGGAAGAAGATTTGTAGAGGGCATATTCTTTCCCCTCCTCTCGTCTCCTCCCCTTTCTCCTCCTCTCCAACGTATCCATCGTGATTAGGGTTTCGAGAAGAGGAGAAGAAAGGAGAGGTCGATTGATCGATGCAGACGGAAGCGCTCAATGCCGTCGACGGGGCGGCGGCGGCGAGGAAGTACTCAATGCCGACCACCGCCACCGCCCAAAATCAACGACCGAAGGTTGACGGGTCTTCGTCTTCGTCTTCGTCTTCTTCTCTAAAGCAAAGCCCCCAGCTTGGGACCCTCTCCCACCTTTTCGCCGGCGGGATAGCCGGCGCCGTCAGCAAGACCTGCACCGCCCCCCTCGCCCGCCTCACCATCCTCTTTCAGGTTCGCATTCGTCTTCTTCTTTACACGTGTTTTGACCTACGATGAAGTTCGCATCTTTTGCCGGGGGTGGGGTGGGGTGGGGATACTGTTGGTGGATTGGATGTGTTTGTTGGGAAAGTTTCGTTCTTTCTTGAATTTTTTTGTACGGATATGATGGGATCGATGCTTAATTTTGGATTCTGTCTGGTTCCCCTCGTGTCCCGAGGGAGCATCCAACTCAAAACCGATTGGCTTAGCTCGCAGAAGGAGAGGGAGTATTAACCGTTTATCGATTTCCACATCATTAGTTGGGAAACTGTTTTCTCAAGAAGTCGTCTTCCTTTATCTAATTGAAGAGAGATTTAATGATTATTTTGTATTTTGAATTAAAAAAAAAAAAACAAAAATCGCATATTTGACCAATCGCATACTCACCTGCATACCAGCGTACTCACCTTGGCGTGTCCTATCCAATTGAATTCTCCATATTGACTTTTTGAACCTTGCACAACACATCATGCACATGTGACCTTTCCCGTAAGGGGAATAAGTTTGTGAAATAAGTAGAGGAATAAGGAAGGAGTAGAATAAATAGTAGAATAAGTGAGTTAATTTGTTTGGATGTTTTGGCGGATAAAACTTATTCTACAGAGACAACGGAATAACTTTATCCCGGGTTAAGTCCACTTAACCTAGCGCAAATGGGGGGCGGGTTAAGTAGCGGGCTAAGTACTTAACTTGACGCAAACTCACTTAACCCATCAACCAAACACCCTAACCTCGGCCATTATTTTGGTTTGGCTTTGATATCATTTGAGAGCATCCGACACAAAGCTAAATTTTCTTGATTGGAGGGGCCCGACTGATTGATGTTAATTGAATTCTTGATTTTGTATTTTTGATATGAAACTATTTACATGATGACTCCCTTGTTTATGTGTATGTTGTCTTGATTAAAAGGCAAACATATTTTCATAAAGGAATTACTATGGATGGACAGTGGTGTGAAAATCGATCTACTCTTCCGAGTACTTAGTCGAGTAATTGTAGTCGGCCTCCAACTGACTGAATAGTCAATAGTCGGTGCCATAGTCGGCCACACCAACTACTCAGCTGAGTAGTCAGTGTAGTTGGTCGAGTAATCGACCGAGTTTTACATAGAGGATTAAACCTATAAAAATTTAAGTCACTAAACTCACTACTCGAACCCCAAATCCCCCAAATCCCCAACTCCTACCCGATAGAAGTCTCTCCCCTGAACCCTAGCGAAGCTCTCCCTCTTTGATCATAGCCCCTCCTCCAAGTTGCGAGCGACAGCCCTCCTCCAATCACCGCCCCTTCCTCTCCCTCTCCAATCGGAGGTGACGACGCAAGAGGTGCTACGCAAGATGATCAATTTTGACTTTAGATGTGTTTTCTGTTTTGTTGATTAAAGCGAAGGAACTTGTGTTTTTATTTTGAACTAGTACTTTTGTTTTGTTGGTAACTTGGTATTATTGTGAGTTTGAAAATAGTCTACTTTTATGTAATAATATATTTTACTTCTTGATGTATCATGTATATATGTGTGTCCATATATATATATATATTAAAAAAATGCCCGATCGAGTACTCGTCGACTACTCCCCCGCATACCGTATACTCCTTAGTTAGTGACCTGGCCTACTGAATACCGATTATCGACTTTTACAATCATGGGTGTGAAGCATAAATATGCGTCTTAGGCAGAAGCAAACATAGGGTTGCAGTAATCAGATGATCTGACAAAACTGCCAAGCACTCTGCGGAAAGATTTTGTAATATTTTCATCTTCTTTGATGTATCGGTTAAAGTTTTGAATTTAGTCAGTGTTGAAGTTGTCGCTTCTTTGGGTGATCTTGGGTTTCTTTCCATATTTTCTTGTTTGGTAATGTTGGTTTATTTGGTATGTTTCCTACTACAATAGATGCTGGTGTACAGCAATAGATGCTATTCCCGAAGAAGTGGGTTCCTTTTATAGCAATCAAATGGTCGGAGTAAATCTTTAAAACTTCAAATTCTGTTTGCTTCTTTGTGTCAATGGAAAACAACTGCTATCTTGCCTAGCATTTGTATTTAAATTTCAGTCTACTTTTTTTGCCATTCAAATTGTTATTTGCTTCAAGATATTAGGGTCCTATTTTTTGTTTTCCTGTTTGGTAATGGTGGATTTTATACCTTATACAATTTCCCAGTTTGATAGATATCTTTGTTATACTGCATGGACATTTCCAGGTGCAGGGCATGCACTCAACTGCTGCAACAATGGGTAAGGCCAGCATATGGAACGAGGCTTCCCGTATAGTTCGTGAGGAGGGGCTCAGAGCTTTCTGGAAAGGAAATTTGGTCACCATCACTCATCGGCTGCCTTACTCTTCCATCAGTTTTTATTCTTATGAACACTATAAAGATGTAACACCAGCTGACCTTTCAGCCCTAACATATTTTTGTTATGCAATATTTTTTCAGTTCTCCTTACCATTGTGCTTTGTTCAGTTCCTGCAGTCGATTCCTGGAGTTGATAAACATAGGGACAATGTAAGTTTTGACGTGGCTATCAGATTATTAGGAGGTGGCCTCGCAGGGATAACAGCTGCAACCCTCACCTATCCTTTGGATCTTGTCAGGACACGACTTGCTGCTCAAGTAAGGTTTAGAAGGATGCCCTGATGCCCTCTTTTTTCTGTTGCTTGTGTTTCTTCTTTCCTGTCTCATATTCACTATTTGTCTGATTCTTTCTATGCATGAAAACATTCAGAGAGCTGAAGCCATCATTTGCTTCTTTTCTATACATACTGGTGGTACTTGTTCGAAGCCAAGTTACCTACAAAAAAGGAATCACTTATAGTACAGTATGCATGTTTAGGAGAATGGTGCCCATTAAAGTGATAGAAATCCCCAAAAAATCATTTCTTCAATGAGACTTTTGCAACACAATCAAAAAACACATCCACATATACATACAAACCAAAACCCTCACATCCTGCTTGGGTTGCACACTTCACTGCTCCCCTGTCATGACATCATCCCATGGAACAAATAAAAAAATCAAATCCCGATTGCATAGGATTTGCATTATTCCTTGTGCTTTGAACTTGTTTCTTTGCCATAGATATTTCAGCTTGATGCTATGCAGCTTTTATAACAATGATAACTGCTGACTGTCTTCTTTCAACAACCTTTGCCAGACAAGTCATATTTACTACAAAGGTATTTCGCATGCTCTATATGCCATCCGTAGGGATGAAGGACTTAAAGGTCTATATAAAGGCCTTGGTCCAACATTGCTTGTAAGTTGCCTGCTTTTGACCTGGTGCTTTGTGGTTCAGTCTTATCTTTTTTTGTTGGTACCTAATGAACTTCTCCAAACTGCAGGGAGTTGGACCAAATATAGCAATCAGCTTCTCAGTCTACGAGACTCTGAGGTCCTATTGGCAATCTCACAGGTGATTTCCTTGCAGTTGTAAGCTTTATGTTCTGTTGTACTTCTTTAGGCATCCGGGTTTCAACTTTTTACTAACTAATCCAGTTCTTGTTGAAGGCCTAGTGACTCTCCTGTTCTGGTTAGCTTGGCATGTGGAAGTCTTTCTGGGATTGCATCATCCACAGGTAATCTAATGATTGAGACTATTTGAGCAAATACTGAAAAGTATTTTCAATGAAAATATTGTCTGACCAGTTGTTATTTTATTAGAACTATTTTCATCTTTCTTCTATTTGGTTCTTGTTGATTACTTCAGTTACAGACTTCTAAAAGAGAAATTGTTCTGCCAATCATACCCCAATGCTATCACTAACCTCATGCGATCATCCTATTTTTCCTCAGAGAAAAAAATACATACCCGAATTCTGTGATTGTACTTTCCTGGTTATTATTTTCCGATGCCTTCATCTAAAACATAATACCTCCATTGCAAAACATCAATGCATGAATGTTTTACTGACAGATCTAGGATTTGATACTATTATTTGTTTATCAGCCTTGTTTTGGATTTGAACATTCTTCCTGAACCTATCAAAAACTCATAGTAGTTGTGCAATTATACTGCAACGATGAGAGATTCAAAGGAATTACCATTTGCAAGGCATCCAAACTCCAAAATCTAGGATCATCAAAAATGCCTGAGCTTGATAGGCTTGACTCAATGAGGGTGCTCGACACAATAAGGCTTGTGAGCTTAAGCTTGATACATTAATGAGCCTATCTCAAGCCCAAACTTTAGGCCCAATAGTTTAACAAGTTGAGCCTAAGCATATGTGGGTTGGATAAGTGCAAGTATGCATGCATGCATGTGTCTACAAATCAAAAGTTATAGCACATGTAGTCTAGGAGTTTGAATCCTACCATTTTTAACACAAAAAGCCTTGCTAATGCGAAGAGAATGTATATCTAATTTTAAAATATATAAAATAATCACTGACCTAGGAGTGCTTAGTATATATGCTAGTTGGCCTTGTTTGCATTTGAGGGAACTATACCTAGGAGTCTTGAAAAACTTTGGGTTCAATAGAATGGCTTGGGCTTGATGAGTGCTTGCAGGCCCCCATGAATAGCTTAACAAGTCAAGCCCAAGTACAAAATTGGCGCTCAATAGCTCACGATTTAAGCCCCAAGTAGTCCAAGCTTGGCTTGTTGTGCTCAATAGACAGCCCTACCAAAATCCACTATGAAATGTGAAAGTTACAAAGATTATTCTCTCTTTCTCTTGGACACAAACACACACACACAAAAAGTGGGAAGCATACAAGTGATTTCAGATGTCAAATTAGGATGGGTTTGGATCCTTATTTGTGGGATTTGATTCCAGCTAAATGATGTTAACCACCAGGTAGTTGATTGACTTTTGCTCTGTTGTATTTTGCTTAAGTAAAAGTTTGTTTCACATTTGATATGTTAGAACTTATTGTTATTCCTCCATAAAAAGAGAACTTTCTGTTAATAACAAGATTGTATTCTGTTTTTTGATAGACGATGAACCATCTCTTTATGGATATTGTTGGTGATGATTGACATATTGGCCATGATATATTGAACATTCTATCTAAGTTAGGTCTTCTTTTTCTTTTCCTTCTGGGGAAGAACAGATTTAGGTAAGTTGATCTTTCCCTTCCTCGGAGGTACTTAGAAGAGTAGATTCTTAACTAGTATGACTTCTCTCTAAGGCAAAAAGGGTGCAGAGTAAATTGAGTCCTTGGACTCTATTGTTTAACTGTTCTCCTGCTATGGCAGGGTTTCTCAATATCTCGGTCTGATCTACCCAACATATAGGAAGCACAAAAGCAAGCCTTAAAGTCTAAGGACTTGGAGAGCACCTTATATAGATCGTCACAACAAGCCATGGGCCAACACTGGAACACAAATGTTTGCGAGAGAGGTCTTGGAATCTGTTACTCCAGAAGTGGTGGAATTGGGGAATGGCTGATTAGATATAAGGGTTTGCAATGTATAGAGTTGTCTAGGTCGTGGCTTATTATATGAAGGGCTGATGGTTACACAATGGTCTGATTGAATTCTGCTTGCAGAGAATGATGCAGGTCCATGGATTTTTTCTTACTTTTCTTTTTTTCTTTTAATGGGAAGAAAATTATTAGACATGATCTCAATTGGTTTAATTAAGGCCCAAAAATGGCTCAAAATATATCTGAATTGAGACAAAAAAATTCATGCAGGCAACCCCACATGGTGTGGGAAGGGGCTTTATTCTTGTTGTCTTTCTTCTTTTGTGGGAAAAGATACTAAATATGCATGAGGGACGAGGCATCTGTGGCACAGATCTCTTTTTGACATAATTTTTGTTTATGATGAATAATTGGATGCCATTTTTATGGATAGAAATCATGTTCTTTCTTAAACAACAGTTCGGAAATCCTTCAGGTGTATGTATTGTAACCAAGGCTTGCTTCTTTTTATCTTGCAGTATCATTTCCCCTAGACCTTGTGAGACGGCGTAAGCAATTAGAAGGAGCTGCAGGCAAATCTCAGGTGTACAAGTCAGGCCTGATGGGAACGTTCAAGCACATAATTCGAAGTGAGGGCTTTCGTGGTCTGTACAGAGGCATCTTACCTGAGTACTACAAAGTTGTCCCTAGCATTGGCCTCGTCTTTGCAACGTACGAAATCGCGAAGATATTGCTCACAGATGACACTGCCGAGGAGCAATGACTGGATCATTTTCTTTGTTGCCTCTCATTCTCCTGGATTCTATTTGATGAGTTAAACAGTCTTGCGGCATATTTCATAGCACTCATGGTGGTAAATTTTGCAGTTGCTGCCATGACTATTCTTTCCTTGTATATACCTGTACAGATCGTAGTGGCAGTGCTCAATTGTAATTACTGATTAGGTAGGTGGATTAGGCATTCACTAGATCCTTCCATTTTTACTCCTCTTCCATTTCTTTACCTTCATAAATTTATCTGGAGTCAAAGAAACAAATATTCAACCTGGTTGTGTATTGCTTTGATAGATATAGATCTATTTGGTTAAGTCAATACGATTACTTATGTAGGCTGGTGGGCATGCATTGGTTATATTACATACAAACTTGTATGTGACCTAATTGTGTATCATTCAATAGATGATATCGCTTGCTTTCCTTGTACTGTTTGAGTCAATGTAACTATTTTCTTGTGCAATTTGATCACAAGAAGCCTATCTACATTTTTGATTGAGAATCAAAGGCTCACATTACATGCGTGATAGAGTTATACACCTTTCATTTCCATGGTTGATGGGAGGGGTTCGTTGATTTGGTTTTGCGAAGTTGAAAGAGATTACTCCTATTTGTGTTTACATCAGGAGAGAAATATCTCCTATTGGTGATTGCTGTATGAAAGGTTTCTCATACAATGTGGGTTAGGCCAAATGGATGTTAAATACGTAACCGGTATTAAAATAACACCTGTGGCAAATGGGGGTCATCCCCTCGAAGGAGGGGGAAAATCCATATGGTAAATGGGCCCTGATTGAACGATTACAAAAGGAATCTTACGTACGAAAATGCTTATGAATATCTATTCCTTGCTTTTGGCATCAGCTAATCATTTAATAAGGATACTTGCAAGAGAATAATGAATGGCAGTTGATCAAGAGGAAACAAATAATCTTTGCTGGGGACGGTGAGTTCCATTATAATTATCGGCTGCTTCGATGGAACTGCTTTTTTCGTTGGAACCTCGAGGCTGTTTTGTCCATATTGGCATCAATGATTGCACCTGAGTGAACGGACGGACAAGGATCAGTGTTGCAATTTACGGTGAGATTCCTTTCCACCATACAGACCTTTAATTATTCTCTTCAAGGGCATGAATATTATCCACGAAGATGGGCCGGAATAATCGCTGGCAGAAGAACAGGTGCGGTCTCAGGGGAAGTGCCGGACACTTCAAAGGTGGCACCACCAATTATGCCTTGAATTGGACTGGGCCCATCCTGACCATTGACGATCATGGTGCAAATACACTTCGGTATCTGAGATCATAACATCTTATTTTTATTTGAAAGGCGAAATTCAAATGAAGCCGAAAGGAAAACTTTGTCTACAGAATCTGTTGTACTTGAATGTGCACGATCATCCCAACTTGCTGGATAAGACGATACCATTTTGCGGTCAATAGATGGTAGTAATTCATGAGGTTCAATAGCCTTCGCACTTGAGGAAATACCCTCAAAAGTGGGATTATCCCCCATTTACATCTGGTGATGCCTTCTGAATTTTAAATCGGATTTAGCTTCAGATGGGGGTAAGCTAATACCTTCTTTTCCCAACACCAATTGTTGTTTATAATATGACACATCCTCCCCATATTTTGCATGTTAATCCCTCTTCTAACCCTCTTTTCCACGTAAACACTCCTTATCAAATCGTAGGACATTCCCCTAACATAAGCTCTCATTTGGTAAACACTTAACTGTCCTCTTCCGTAGATAAATACAAACAGGGTTATCCACTCTTTCCATTTTAAAGACTCGGGTTAGCAAGCCTACAAAGAGCATTGCTGGACATGTAATTTTTTATTTTTGTGAAGAAAATTTTTTATTAAATAGGGGAAGAATTCCATATAGAGAAGTAAGGAAAAGATATAAACACTTAATTCTTAAAAAAAGGAAGAAAAAATATCTCGTAAAATGAGAGAACTCTAAAACAAAAGACAACAAGATAATAAACAAATGAAAAAGAAAAAAAGATATCTCGAAATCTAAAATCGGACGATCTTCCGAAAGAGATCGACCCCACACTCATATAATCGGCAAAGTGCCAACAGGAAACCCTTGAAACAGCATAAGGAAACTTTGCTAGAAGAAGCATGAGGTCACGTGTGATTCCCAACAAAATAAAAAAAGAAATTACACTAAAAAAAGAAAAAGAAAGTCAAAATTATTCTAACAAATCGAAACCATCACAACAACATCTGAGCAGCACACACAATCGTCCCTCGCCTCAGATGGTGACCTCAGTCGCACGTGCGAGGTTGGTAGTCACCGCGGACCCCTGCCATACCACCAACCACTGCATCCTCACGTCGGAGACCACTGCTGCTGCATGAACAAGACTAATGACCCACCACATCTGCACGAAAGTGACCACCGACCACTTCCCACGGCAACGCGATCTCTCCTTGACCACTGTAGATGTGCACTTCAACGTCGAGCCACCATAGCTGGATGCAAGAAGTGGCATCGCTGCGACGTCAGAGACGAGACCACCTTAGCCCAGAGCCTACGAGCATGACCACCATGAGCACGAAAGCTAATGTATGTCACGATAAAACTTTGATCGTCGAAATAGAGGAACTCAGGGAGGACAGGAAGAGCTCTGGTGGTGGTGGAGGGGCTCCGACAAGCTTCTTCTTGGGCAGACGAAGGGGAATTACTGACTTTGTAATTGCTGATTTGAATTTGGACACAGAGGGACGGCAACCAAAAAAATTGCGAAGCAGTAATCCTCTTCATGTGGCTGATTTGAGGGAAGGCCACATTAGGCAATGAGTCAAATACATTGGAAATAACACTCAGGGCAAAAAGAACCAATAAAATTAGTCCGAGTACAATGATAATAAAGGAGGAATTTGAATATGGGTGTTAGGGCTAGAGTTGATGGACAGGTCCCAAATAATCCAATTGTAGATTATGAACTGCGGTAATCAAGGATAATCTCCTCTCCCCTCGTTAGAGATCATCATCCTAGATTAATCAATCCGTAAATGCCATTTTTTGAACCCACCTTACTACTTATTCCCACATCTCTAACAAAACAAGCCGATGTCAGATTAAGAATTCCCGATAAAAATTTCCGAGCTGAAGCATAAATAAAACCACTTCCACAGAAGTCAACTTATGAAATCCATTCCTCCAAGGATTTCTTTGTTTTGCACCGTGAAGTATTATTGTATTTTAGTGCATCTTTCTTTCTTGAAGATTAATCATGTTCACTCTTATGCACCAAATTTTACCTTCTTAGCAAATAAAAGTTACCCGATGCTTAAAAAAGAAAAAATGTATAGGCATTTTTCTTAGACAAATAGAATTACCTTAAGGGATGGTGGGGGAGATTCCTCTCAAAGGTTCTATTTGTTTAACGGGATTGAGTTTTGTGTCCCGTGTTTGTCTTACATAATCTTGGGTGTGAGCTATTTCAAAATTGAGCTCACTAACCCAGGATTGTTTAATCTGGGGGAGAGGGGTGGGATTGTGCAATCTTTTGATTTTATCCCTCTCAGGATTGAGCATTCTCCACACTATCCCACCAATAAATACTCTAACTAACCAAACGAAGTATTAATTCCTCCAATCCCTTGATTTGACTTAAGTGTAAAGAAACACAAAACAACTACAATCCCGGGATTACCTTACAATCCCATCTACATAATTTACAATCCATCAAAATCAATCCCTACAAGAAAAACGGTGCCAAAAGGTGTTAGGCTTATTATTCTCAACTAAAACGGGGCCATTTTGGTGACTCTCTGGTATTTAAGTGGGTTGCCTAGATTTTACAGGCCGGTAGGGTGTTGTGGAAGGAGGTTATTCTTGATTCTTATGGGGGAGTCTAATGTACTAGATGACGAGCTAAATCTACTAGCATTGAAGGAAAGTTGGGAGCATTTCATTCCATCTTTGGGAGACGGTCAAAGGTTCAAGTTTTGGCACAATGATTGGTCTGGCATGGGCCCATTGGCATCTCTCTAGCTTTCCTAGATGCTTAGGCCTAGCCCATGAGAAAGATGCTCGAGTCGCCCAATGTTTGGATGGTGATCACGCCAGATGGATTATTCCCCTTCCACACATCCAGATGTCTGGGTGCATAGTAGAAGAGAGAGAGAGAGAGAGAGAGCAACTGATGGTGGTTCTCCAACCTTATCATCTCTATGAAGGTATGGATGGCTTCAAGTGACAATATGGGAGATATTCTCCACGAAAAGCCTATGCTAAACTTATAGTGATCCCAACTTCAAATGATAAGGCATGCAATTGTTGCTTGCTTTGGTCTCTAAGGTCTAGTTTATTTGGAGGATTAACACTTAACCCTCGTTTGCTTAAGTACTTAACCCTTCATTTACTAACATGAGTTTAGCAACTTTAACACGGGTTTATCTAACATCAGTTTCAATTGGTGTTAGTCAAACCCGTGTTAAAATTTTACACCACTTATATCTCTGATATCTCTCATATTTTACATACTTAACACCACTACCAAATAAATATCATAAGTGTTAACATCACAGCTTAACACCAATTTAAGTAAATATAAACTAATGTTACCATCACATCACAAGTAAACATAATTATGTGTTAATATCAGTTTCACTTTTCTTAACACTGCCTTTCTAACCCCTTAGGTAAATTAGTCCCAAAGGTTCCCTTAAAGATAAGAGATTTTCTATAGGTAGCTAGAAGGGGTGGTCTAGTTAGAGGAAGAATGCATGAGACAAGTTGTAATGGGTGCCCCCTTCCAGCAAAGGCCCATTATGTACCTCCACCGAAGATGATACACACCATTTATTTTGTGAATGCCCCTTCACTAGCGACGTGTGGGAGAAGATTTGTGGGGTTACCCTTTCTGTCATGGGGATGTCTCATGGAGGTCAATTGGTAGTTCCTCAAATTGTGGAAATCAAATGGCTGCAATTTTAAGATGCACCTGGAAGGTTCGTAATGATTTAGTATTTCAGAGGCCTCTTCCTTGTGTGAATGGTGGAGGAGCTCCCTTTGATGTCCTTTCTTGGTTGGTATGTAATAAAGTTTCCTATGGATGATTACAGATCATGGTACAGTAATCATGCATCCCATTCAGTTAAAAAAAAAAAAAAAAAATGCACAAGAGCTGGGAAATTGGTGATTGAAGAAACTTAATTTACACGAGAGTCTGCCCCCATTTGAGAAGGGGTTTCTTTCCAACAACCAATAGACGAAAAGGAGGCATGGAATAAGGAAAAGAAAGGGTAAATCAAAGATGTCCAAAAGCCACAGATTCTGCAGATGATGCTGATGTCTAAAATTATTTTGACTGACGGCATGCAGCATGCATTCTTGGGAAGAGTACTGCTGAAACTCTTTATTTAACAAGGTAATTAGCCATTAACTAAGGAGTACTATATACATGCTTATGATGTATATTAATTAAATGATCAAAAAGGTAAGCCATCTTGTACTTCTTTTGTAGCTAAATTCAATAAAGCTAAGATAATTACAAACTCACAAGATGCTCTTCAAATGCAACGTGGAAGGTTGAACATTATAAAAGAGCCTCAAAGTAAAAATCACGAGGACATGTACATATGGCTAATCAACTCAGTACAAATTACTCGAGTATGTATCCATATATATATATATATATATATATATGCATTTTGGTAGACTGATTGATCTCCATACTAAAGAGTTTTTTCAATCATGGTACTAGTATTCTCTAAAACATGTTGAAATCAAGGACGCCCTATCCATGGAATCATGAACAGAGGTCCTTAATTAATGGAAGTTTATGATTCCATGCCCGTTAGCGCCTACTTCATCACACTCCTAACCAGAAATGCATAAAAGATCAACATGCAGGTATTTCTTTTGTTTTCTTAAAGATGGGTAAATTAAGATTGGTGGACATGGGATTTGATGTTATGACCCTTAGAGGCTAACAGAACACTTTTATTATTCTATTAATCCCCTTAGTGGCATAACCCTTCCTTTGTACTTCAAGGAGAGTCTGAGTGCATGGGAATCTGTAGGTTAATTGGATGGGCGTTTCACGGTGCTCTTTACCGTCAAGTTGAGTTTTGCTGCTAAAGGGAAGCAGTCAATTTGTATTCCTTCAAATTCACGAGGTTCCAAGTTGGATCCTATCGATTTTAAGGGCATGTTTGCCGGAAGGAATGAATCCTGTTGCACATGGAATAAGGATTTTAAGGAATAAGTGATGGAATAAATTCCTTTTGATGTTTGGTTGTTATATTGAAGTTGTGGAGAAATAAGTGGTAATTATTCTATGTTTGGAGGGATTGAATTGTTTGGTTGGAAGAATGAAAAGGGGGAACATATGAAAATGTGATAGATTGTTTGGGGAGTATTGTAATTATAATATTTGAAATTTACCAAATTACCCTTGAGATGGATTGTATATCTTGGGAACTTGTTAGTGTTTTTTGGGTAAGAAATAAATGGATGGGAATGCAATGCATGTTAGGTTAGAATAAATTGGTTAAAAAGGTTAATATGACTAACTAGAGTGTTTGGTGATTTTTGTCAAACCCCACCCAAGTTAATTAGGTAGTTTGAGTTTTGGAGTTCACTTGTGTTATAATGAGATGTTTCATATTGTTATAATTATTAAATTTTTAAACCCCTACTAAGTGAACTTCATGTTGTAAACGATTTGACGGATAGTGTACTAATATTGAAAGATAAGTAGTGGGATGTGTTAGTAAGATGTGTTAATAATCATATCGTTTATTATGTTAGGTGATTGTTGACTATTTGCCTCGAAGTATAATATTAGAAAGGATGGGTTATGCTGTTAAGTCAATTAAATTATAGAGTCTTCTAAGATATTTGAATAATAATGTTAGATTATACAATGTTAGAAGGACAAGGACTTGTTGTAATTGGAGAGACAATATTGGAATGCTTATAAGTTTATAAATATCCATAAGAAGCTGATCAATTTACGCAAATGATGGTGAAATGCACTCATAATTGGAATGTTATCACATTGATAAAAGTAATTACAAAAGTCATGTTTCACATCTACATAGTATGGATACACAAAATTACATGAATGGAATATGATTACATCAATTACGACATCCTTAATGGCATAACACGCGAGAGTTTATATCTTCAAGTAGGTAACTATCAGATTTGGTGTGTCTTCCATCGAACGTAGAAAACATCCTTGTGCTATTATATCCAAACCTGTACATACAATGTAAAGGTTATAGTGAACGATGGAAATTCAAGTGAAATTATAAAATGGGACAAGTCATTGCATGTACTTGGAAAAAATGATTGTAGGCAGGCTTGACGCTTTGAACTCTTCTTTCATGTGCACATGGAATCTAAGTTGATTTAATGAGTGGCTCGGGTAATGGACATTATTAACGTCATAGAGTTGGAGTCAAGAACTAGCCATGCGTATACAGGGCTACCAATTCCACCCTGGTGGGGAATATTGGATAAGTTTTCTAATATACATGAGCAACCAAAAAAATATCATGCAGGAAAAATGAAGAACGTACAAGGCAACTAGAATAATATATGAATTCGAAGACCGAGAACTACAACAAGTCCATAACAGAAGCAAACTCAAACAACAAGAGCAAAGTCAATTAATCAGGAACAACATCAACCGAATAAAAAATAAAATGAACAAGAAGTGCTGGAACCAAAACAACAGCTGAAAGAAGCTGAGAATAAGATGAATATCGAACTGAGATAACAAGAAAGAGAAGTATACATTAATTACAACACAGTCAAAATTAATTTGAGTTATTTGACCTTTTAAATCTAGTTCGAGAACTTGCAAAAAAGAAACCATCAAATCGAAAATGTACTACGAAAGTGAGAGCAGAAGCTAAATCTGAGGCAAAAAAAAGAGTCATCACTCATAGAAAACTAATAGGAAGTGGAAAAAAGCGGTATAAAAACATAACAAACTTAAATTACAATAGCCTATAAAAAAAAGCAAAATAATACTAAATCAGTGGATCATGTTGGAACCTGGAAAGAAGTAAACTAGCATTAAGAGCAAATCAGATTTCGAAATTATACAAAATAAAATAAAGGGTACAAAATCCAGAATCACATATTACTCAATAAAAGAAAATATAGAAGCAAATACTAAAATAAAGTGTATAAAAATAATAAAGTTCTTTAGTTTAAAATCACGTAATAGACTGGGGTTGGCAAGTGCAACTATCCATGCCAATCCCTCTTTTGAGCAAATGAGGGATTATGGTTGCCAATACTTGCCCATCCATGGCAAACCGTTACGTTAAAAAATAAGCTTTTATAGATACTTCACTTGAGGCAACGTTAGTGGGATACCTATATATCATTTGCTTATCACATGACTCCCGTCATTATGAAATCTCTCATTTATAATCTTATCCAATTGTCATCATTGACAAGTATTGAAACTACAAATAAGATGCAAATAAATATTAGTACAAGATGATAATTAAAAAACACCATCGGGAACGTACTTCTAACATGTTAAACAAAATAAAAATATGCTACGAACAAGACTGATACGTTACATGAAATAAGACAACTAGCATAAAATAGTTAAGCACCAACAACTATAGGCCTAAGTTAGATAGATCTCATTTTAATGTCTTGGTGTTGTCATAAGCAAAGTAAGAAATGGGAAATATTGAAAATGCGAGAAACTCTACGAAAGATGCAATCCACCCATGATTCTCAGTAAGGTTTCATCTTGCACGACTTCTTAGACCCCAACTTCCTCTTCTAGTTCATTGATCTTGTGTTTCAACTTATCAACTCAGCTTGGGAGGTATGCAATTCCTCCTCCAAAGCATTGTACACCAAGAAATTTTCATTGATGGTAGAACCCATTTTTGCTAAGTTTCGTTGTAGTAGTTGAATGTACTCCTCATATGATTTTTGCTGGTCCTTGTAATTCTTCTCCAACTTGACATAAAGGTATAA
The DNA here is from genome assembly GCA_037157565.1 of Thalassia testudinum. Classification (NCBI taxonomy): domain Eukaryota; kingdom Viridiplantae; phylum Streptophyta; class Magnoliopsida; order Alismatales; family Hydrocharitaceae; genus Thalassia; species Thalassia testudinum. Next base: position 90,580,796 of record JAZHRO010000012.1, read on the forward strand.
TAAAAAATGGAACTTAGCGTTCAAAGATTGAAATGTAGCAAAATGAGCCCTAGCTAAATTCTTGTAACGCCATCCCTATACGTGATGGGAAATGTGAAATTTAATCATAAAGCAAATAGCAAAACAATTGATAATGTGTATGTATATTAACTTACTGCATCTTCCCGATGACATATGTAGAATAGCCGATTATGAATGGAGTTGTCATCATGACTATTTCCATGATGAGGTGTGTCCAACACTAGGTCGCAATAGTTACAACATAGGCATTTTCGACTATGGAGCCAACAATGGGTAATTTCTTCAGATGTTCTCTCCAAACATGCAATATTGCTGAATAGGAAATGCATGTGTAATATGGAAAGACGCATATAAATGCCGGTGTAATCTAAGAACATAGTAGTTATGGTAGAGTTTATATCTACAAGCAACGGTTTCGACGATCAATCAAAAGAAAGTAAGAGAAAATAGATGTAGTGATAACATAAGTCATGCTGCAATGTCAAATTGGAAGGTAATGATCGTTACACCGACGTTATAGACATTCCGATCAACGTCGGGAATAACAAGCATCCTAGAGTTGTCATGCAATTTGGGCACGAATGGACTCGCCCCCTGTAACTTCATTAGCATCAACTTCATGCCCAACTTCGATGTCACCGACATCCTCGAAATCTTCAAGGCTGTTACAAACGCGTGCCCCAGACGTCTTTTAAGACGTCTAGGATGTGTCCCAGACGTCGGACCAGACGTCTGGGATAGTTTCCAGACGTTTGTAAATCCGTTATTTTCGACACACGCGAGTCGTCTGCGTGCCTGCGCGCGCAGACCGCATATTCGCCTTTCCTCCCTCCTGCGGCTGCAGATTCCCTTACCGCGAATCCTTCTCTCTCCTCTCCGCACGGCCTTAAAAAGGGCACGCCTCCCCTCCCGTCTCCACCGTCTCCTCCTTCTTCTCCTTCAGCCAGTGAGCGTGAGCGCGAGTGCGAGGGCGGCAGTTGCGGCCGCAGCGAGCGCGGAGGAGGTGCGGCGTGCGAGAGCGGAGCTCTGCCGTGAGGGCGAGCTCGCCGGAGGGGCTTGGCCGACCGGCGGAGGGCGCAGGGGGCACGGAGCGACGCGGAGAGGGACCTGCTGCAGACTGAGCAGCAGGCGCGCGAGGTGCGACGCGGGCGGCGTCGCGAGCGGAAGCCGGGTGGCGCTGATAACACCACGCAAGGGGGTAGTAATTAGGTTGAATATGGCCCATCTTTAGAATAAAAGGCACAACATAAAGTAGAATAGGAGCATTGCATGCATCAAGTACCAAGATTGCTTATAAACTGTATTAATGGCCATTTGTGTAAAGCATTTGTCAAAGCAGGCCTCAGATGAGCAATCGGACCGCACGGATGGATTCAGGACGACGAACGGAGTCTAACGGACTCAAAATCGGCCAAATCCGACATCCGGAGCTCCCACAATGGGCCCAAGAAATCCTGACCGTTGATCTGGAGATCAACGGCCTAGAACGCACCACGTCGCCCCGCCCCCGCCGCCCGCACGCCCCCAAGCCAGCCAAGGACGCATCTCAGCCGTTGATCTTCGATCGAACGGCCGAGATCCGCGCGCTCGCCCGCGGTCGCCGCGACAAAGCGCGGGCGTGGCGCAACGGTTAGCGCGCACGCCCGCGTTGCGGCGACGCGCGTTCAATTCGCGCGGAGCAAAAATCGTCTGCGGGCGAAGGGCGTGGCGAAATTGAGCCGCGCGATCAGAAGCGAGCGGCTAGGATCGCGCCACGCGGCGCGACGACAGCGCCCCACCTCCCACGCGCGCGCGCACGCCGGGCGGAAACGCGCGCGCGCACGCACGCCCGAAGCGCGATCCTAGCGCAGGCGCGGGAGGATCTCAGCCGTCCGATCATCAATCGGACGGCTCTCGTTCGACGTCCACGGATCGTTCCTGAAGAGAGAGAGGGGCGGGCGGTTGACCGGCGGCAGCAGACCTTCACCGACGTATATGGAAGCGGTTTTAGCAACGTTCTGGATGTCGCTAAAGCACATTCTTCTTTTAGGAAGCCCTTAACTCTATTTAAACCCCCTTCTACCACCATTCAAGGCATCCTCTCCCACTTGCAACTACTCCACTCCTCTCCTAGCTAGTCTTAGGCACTCTTGTAATCGCCGGAGACGACGAGCCGCCGACGGAGCCTCCTCCACCGCCGTGGCTGCCTCGTCGCTCTCCACTCTCTCTCTACCTCTCTCTCTCTCTTTTAAGCTTTCATTTACTTTTGTTGAAGCATGTATTTAATATTGTAAACCATGAACTATGAATGCATGTTTAATGAAATTGTTTTTCATTTAGTTGCCTTTTTAATTTCTGTTTAAAGTGCATGATCAAAACCAAGAGCTTTCTAACCCTAAACTCTCTTTATCTCTCGCTTTTCAAAACCGTTTCTTTCGCAAGCAAAACTCCGCCTTTTTCGTGACAACAAGTGGTAAACAAAATCCGATTTCCACGCCTCCCTGAGATCGACACTCGGACTCACCTCCGTTTACTTCTTTTAAAACCGACGTATCAAGTACAACTATAACGACACCTCTTAACACACACGCACGAAGGCACGTCAGTTTTTGGCGCCGTTGCCGGGGAGGCAACGGATTTGTTTTATCACCTCCATTCCACCTTCATTCTCATATCGTCTAATGCCCTACTTTCCTTTTTACTTGACGGATGCAGGAATTCGGCGCATGGACGGCGAAGCGACGCATTCCACTATGGTAGCAAGGAATTAGACGCCTCGAGGACCGATAGTGAGTACTCTCTCTCTTTCATTGTTTGCTTGCGTGAAAAAGCTAAAAAAAAATCATAAAAACTGAAAAAAATTGGCGTGGCGAATGATTGCTTGACCCACATTCTTAACACACCACCCTACAAAAAAATGTACACTCTAATATACTGGACAAATTCTTGGAGTGTTCTTTTCTTTCTCTCTTGAGTGGTGTTTGCGAAGCCACCGTGAGTTGACCTGGGCCGCACCACTCAACCCTAAAACTGACTCATCTAATAGAAGCTGCATGATTATCAGGATGAGTACACTAGGGTTTTAGAGCCTCTACAAAATAAAAGGAAATCTACTTTCACTAAGTTGTGTGCAGAACTTGACGTGCCCACTGAAACTTGTTTGAAAAAATTAAGACACGTCAACCCTAAAAAGTACTTAAGTAAGGATGAAACACTAAAAAGACACTATATCTTAACAAATCCTTGCTTGAAAATCATGTTTTGCTAGAAGCACACACTTTGAAAGTAGAACATTAAGAGGCACCACCCCAATCAACGCCTCATCACATCACCCTAAGCACAAGCACTATCCTAGCCCTTTAAAACTGAGTAGACGTGCCCTAGGTAGGACTGAGTTAAGTCTCAAAAGGTGAGGTTTTGTCTGCTAGGCACTTGGCTTTCATTCCCTTGGTAGAATCTGGTGACTAGGCTGCGGGGCAGTGTCAAACGACCGTGGTTGTGGGGTCTATGGAACCGGAGGCGTAAGCCAAAGGAAGAACCTTCCCTGCAATCCCCTCGTAATCAACCTGGCCAGATTAGCCTTGAGAAGGGAAGTCCAGTGCTTACGGACTTAATCACCCTTTGTGAGATTTCTAGGTCTCCTAAGGAATACACCATAAGGATTAGGCTTGCGTGCTTGATTGAAACACATTTCTCGCATCTGTCGCCCTCCGCATCCCCTCCAGTTCTTCTCTAGTGTATGCACGGGAGGCGCTCACTGCATCCCGAATTGTGTGTTTTGGGGCAGGAATCTAGGCGACGTAACTCTGTTGAAAACATGGCTGAACCTAGGGTAGATGAGGCTGAAGATCAACCCCCACCAGATGCTATGGCTGTCGTCCAGGCTCAAATCAATGCTAACCATCGGCTTCAGCAACGACAAATCCACACCATCATGCAAGCCATACAACGGTTACAGAACCCGCAAGAACAACCACCACCTTTCAATGACATACCAGGACAACCACCACTTGATTTACCACCGTTTCAGAACCAGCCAAGACCCCTCCGTGATTTCTATAACCCTTCTGCCATTAGAGTCGAGCCACACCTTAGGATCCCCGAAGGGGGAGACGATTTTGAGCTAAAACCTAATGTATTAAGTCTAATCCAGAGCCACTTTCATGGAAGCTCAAATGAAGACCCCTTTCAGCACCTAGAAGATCTCGACCGCATAGCAAGAACAGTAAAACCTAGGAACATTAGCCTTGATATTGTTCTAATCAAGATGTTCCCTTTCTCATTAAGAGACAAGGCTTCTCATTGGCTTAGAACCCTAGGTAGACCCATCACCACCTGGGAGGAACTGAGGCATGCATTTTTAAAGAAATTCTTCCCCATAGGAAAGACCAATGCCCTCAGAAGAGCTATCACTACCTTCACACTCCAGGGTGGGGAACAATTTCATGAGGCGTGGGAAAGATTCAATGAACTTTTGAGGAAATGCCCACACCACGAAGTTCCAAGGTGGCAATTAGCCCAGATCTTCTACCACGGTCTGGATAGCAACCTACGGAACTTCGTCGATGCCTCATGCGGGGGAAACTTCCTAAACAAAGACGAGGAGAGCGCGTTTGAGCTCTTTGAGTCTATGAGCGAGAATTCGCTCAACAATGCCTCCATGAACCAGTTTAACAGATCCAGTCAACCCCGTGGTGGGATTTATGAGGTACAAGCAAATTCTGGAATGGTTGACATGGACATTATTGCCAAAAAGTTGGATCGAGTGGAATTGGTGGACAAGAAGATTGATGAGCTTCTAAACCAGACCAGGAACCCCTTGCAGACTTTCACCCTAGCAAAAGGAGCACATAATGTTGACCTGGTCCAACCCTTCACCCAACTAAACCTGGAACAACCCCCAACCATGTTCCAAGGAGGGACCTTTGCTCCCTCGACCCTTGATTACTCCCTTCCTTCTTCATCAACATCGGCTATTCTAGAAGATGTGCAAGCCGTCCAAGGATATGCAAAACCTGACCCTTTCTCCAACACTTACAACACCGGCTGGCGTAATCACCCCAACTTTGGTTGGACAAACCAGAAACTACCGCAATTCCAAAACCAGCCCAGGCCAAACCAACAGCCACACTTGCCCCCTATCAGCAAGGACCACCAGTTAGACCCCAATATAACCAAAATAGGGCGGCCCCTCCCCCACAAAACCAAATGGACACCCTAATAAAGATGATGGCTGACATGAACCAAAAACATCAGGAAGAAATGGCCTTGGTAAAGGGACAGTTAAGCCAACTCTTGGACTGTAAACAGCAAGGATCTCTACCTTCCCAACCACAACCAAACCCGCGAAACATAATTAACAGAGGCCCCAATTCGCAAGGGTTCCAAGGCAACCCCGGGCAGGCTCATATGGTCCAACCGGCTCCACAAACACCTCCTGGGTTTGGCGCCTCTTCATCCTCATCTTCTCAAGGATCACCCCATGGCCCCAATGCCTCTGCGAATACGGTGACCTTGAGAAGCGGCACCAAAACCCAGGATCCCAAATGGCCGACTCTCCCCGAGACTTTACCCGACTTAGAAGAAGCACCAACCAAGGACCCAAACATGGAACCAATCCAGACACCCTATCCTGAGGCCTTGGAAACAATCAAGAGAAAAAAGAATACTGTGGAAACTGAGGAGCTGATGGAAATTTTTAAACAAGTACAGATTAATATTCCGCTTCTAGAAGCTGTCAAACACATCCCCGCTTACGCCAAGTTCTTAAAGGATGCCTGTACACCCAAGCGTAAGACGAGACCTCAAGCACCTAGGAAGGTTGTACTCTCTGAGCAAGCCAGTTCCGTGATATCAAGCAACCTTCCACTCAAACGAACTGACCCAGGAGCACCCCTGATTTCCTGCAACATCGGGGACATGACATTTGATAGAGCGCTCCTGGACCTAGGTGCTTCTATCAACCTAATTCCCACAACCTTGTACCACCAATTTGGTTTTGGGGAGCTGGCACCAACCCCTGTCACCATCCAGCTGGCGGATAGATCAGTGAAAACCCCGAAGGGGGTTGTCGAGGACGTGATTGTACGGGTCAAGGACTTCTATTTCCCAGTCGACTTTTTGGTGCTCGACATGGAAGTCCCTGAAAAATTACAGAACGCACCCATAATCTTAGGCAGACCTTTCTTAGCCACGGCTAAAGCAAACATCGATTGCGACACGGGATGTATGGAAATCGCCTTCGGAGACAGGAAAATGCAATTAGATATCTTCCGGGCAACAAAGTCTTTTGATTGTGATTACATTGAGGAACATGATCCCGTGGAAACTTTAATCGAGGAATGCCTTACCCTCAATTCTGTCTCAGACCACCAAACCCGTAGTTCTGACTCGCCACCATCATTACCTGTGGACCTCTGTAAGGCTGAGTATCATCACATGACACCATTTGAAGAAATCAATGTTGATCAACTACCGCCCTTTCCATTCCCATCGACTGTGGTCCCACCCGCACCTGAACTTAAACCATTGCCCGAGAATCTCAAGTACGTCTTCTTGGGACCTGGCCAGACCTTCCCAGTGATTATTAATTCCCATCTAACCAAGGATCAGGAACTAAGGTTGACTGCAACTCTTTCAGAACATCGGGCCGCCATTGGTTGGACCATCTCAGATCTAAGAGGAATTAGCCCCACCTATTGCACCCACAAGATTTACCTGGAAGAGGGGGCCCGACCTTCCCGCCAGATGCAGAGGCGGTTAAACCCTAACATGCGGGAGGTCGTTAAAAAAGAAATTATCAAGTGGCTCGACGCCGACATCATCTACCCTATCTCTGATAGCCCCTGGGTGAGCCCCACTCAAGTGGTTCCAAAGAAGGCTGGGCTCACCGTTGTCACTAATGATCATGGCGAATCCATTCCCACCCGCACCACCACCGCATGGCGGGTGTGTATTGATTATAGGAAGCTTAACGAAGCCACTAAGAAGGACCACTTCCCCTTGCCATTCATTGACCAAATCCTTGAAAGATTGGCAGGGCAGAAGTATTTTTGCTTCCTGGATGGATATTCAGGATATAACCAAGTCGCAATTGCTCCGGAAGATCAGGAAAAGACCACATTCACTTGCCCGTATGGCACATTTGCATTCCATCGAATGCCGTTCGGGTTATGCAACGCACCTGCAACCTTCCAGCGTTGCATGCTAGCCATTTTTTCAGAAATGGTGGGTGAATACTTGGAGGTCTTTATGGATGATTTCTCTGTATTCGGGAATTCATTCGACCATTGTTTGAGTAACTTGGAGAAAATCCTGAAACGATGTATCGAGGTTAACTTGGTGTTAAGTTGGGAAAAGAGCCATTTTATGGTTCAAGAAGGAATTGTCCTCGGACACATCGTTTCGCATAAGGGCATCGAGGTAGATCGAGCTAAGGTTGATTTAATTTCCAAACTTCCTCCACCTAGTTCGGTCCGACAGATTCGCTCTTTTCTAGGACATGTTGGCTTCTACCGAAGGTTCATCAAAGACTTTTCCAAACTTTCCAAACCCTTGACCGACCTTCTAGCCAACGACGCAACTTTCCACATGTCTCCTGATTGCACCCAGGCTTATCATACCCTCCGGGACTTAGTCTCCACCGCACCGGTACTTCAACCCCCAGACTGGTCCCAGGGTTTTGAGATTATGTGTGACGCATCAGATTTTGCCATAGGCGCTGTCCTGGGACAAAGGCAAGACAAGAAGCCCGTGGTGATCTACTACGCGAGCAAAACGTTGGACGAGGCCCAGCGTAATTATACGGTCACAGAAAAAGAGTTGCTTGCTGTAGTCTTTGGACTGGAAAAATTCCGATCATACTTACTGGGATCCCACGTGACTATCTACATCGACCATTCAGCCATCCGGCACCTGTTGGCCAAAAAGGATGCAAAACCCAGGCTCATCAGATGGATCCTGCTTTTGCAGGAATTTGACCTGGAAATCCAAGACAAGGCCGGATCGAAAAATGTGGTGGCTGACCACCTGTCAAGACTTCATCCAGACCACATTGGACCCTCCCTACCTCTATCTGATACCTTCCCTGATGAACACATCCTAGCCGTGCAAGACAAGAAAATGCCATGGTATGCTGACTATGTCAACTACCTGGTTATAGGACAAACCCCGCACAGCTGGTCCAAACAGCAACGGGACAGGTTCTTGGCTGAGGCCAAGCACTATTTCTGGGATGATCCCATGCTGTTTCGCCTCTGTGCTGATCAGATCATCAGGAGGTGCCTCCCCGAAGACGAGGTTCAGAGTGTGCTTTCCTTTTGTCATGACCAAGCATGTGGCGGCCATTTCTCTGGCAAGAAAACAGCTGCAAAAGTTTTGCAGTCTGGATTTTATTGGCCGTCCCTATTCAAGGATGCACACATCTTTGCCAAGACTTGCTCACGATGCCAAACACTAGGGACAATGACCAAAAAAGATATGATGCCCCTTCAGCCCATTTTGATTGTCGAAATTTTCGACGTTTGGGGTATCGATTTTATGGGCCCCTTTCCACCATCCAACGGCTTCGAGTATATCTTGGTCTCGGTAGACTATGTTTCCAAATGGATTGAAGCCGTCGCCACCCGACGATGCGATCACAAGACGGCCATGGACTTTGTAAAGAAGAACATCTTTTCCCATTTTGGAATACCCAAGGCCATGATCAGTGATGGTGGAAGCCATTTTATCCATTCCCAGTTCCGTGCCCTACTTAGAAAATACGGGGTAAACCACCGCATTGCCACCCCGTATCATCCACAAACAAATGGGCAGACTGAGGTCTCAAACAGACAAATCAAGAACATTTTACAGAAGACTGTGAGACCTGACAGGAAAGACTGGTCCACACGACTTGATGATGCCCTGTGGGCATACAGGACCGCTTTTAAGACCCCGATAGGCATGTCACCTTACCGCTTGGTCTTTGGCAAAGCTTGCCATCTCCCTGTCGAATTGGAACACCGGGCTTACTGGGCTGTTAAGCAATGTAACATGGATCCCCAGTTAGCTGGTGCGCAAAGGACTCTTCAATTATCTGAGCTTGAAGAAATTCGTCGGGACGCCTTTGACAATAGTCGGCTATATAAGGAGAAAATGAAAGCCGTCCACGACCGACTCATTCATAGGAAAACCTTTGAGCCAAACCAACAAGTCTGGCTATTTGATGCACGCCTGAAACTCTTTCCAGGGAAACTTAGGTCCAAATGGACAGGACCATTTCGGGTGGTCAAGCCCTATTCCAATGGGGCAGTCGAAATCGCCGATCTTAATACCGGGCACACCTTTACAGTCAATGGTCAAAGATTGAAGCATTTCCTGGCCCAGGTACCCCCCAAGGAGAGTGTCACCCTTGTTGAGGGCTGACACCAGGCACCGCCCAGCTGGAGGCGTTAAACTCAGCGCTTCCTGGGAGGCAACCCAGCGGATTCAGACTGATCTGGTAGTTTACGTCACTCAGGTACTATCTTTTTGAACCCTTCTGCATCCATGCATCTGCCAATGAGGACATTGTCCAACTTAAGCATGGGGGGGATGGTAAATTGCATAATCCTGAGTTTAATTAATCAGTTTGAATGAATAAATTAATTGATTAAAAAAAAAAAAAATTGAATTTAGGAAGAAAAACTTAGGCATTAGAAACTTGTCAATAGTGGGAAATAATACAAAAAGAACTTAAATGCTTAGACTTTTCAGGCCTTCAGGCTTAATCAGCCCTAGTGTCCATTAAAATATGGATTTAGCGGCGAATCCTTGCAACTTTAAGCTATTCTAATCCACCTAATAAATAAGGTGATAAGTATACGACTTATCAACTCATCCTCTAACTCAGGAAAACTTTGAGTCTAAGCATCTGCACACATTTCTGCACATACTCACTTCTCGGAGATTTTGACAGAAATTGGGTAGCTAATGAACTCTCTAGGGTGGTATGGCTGGCAAGTTGTCGTGGGTAACAGCCCATTGGCAGGTTGTACAGAACCCAGCCACAGGCCATTTCTTTTTCACTGCCTCTAGGTACATTTGAGATTAGGGAAGCCACCTACGTAAAAAAAATAATAATTAAAAAAAAAAAAAAAGAAGAAAAGAAAATAAACCACACTTCACCGCACAAGTATGGCTGGCAAGTGATCGTGGGTAACAGCCCATTGGTCGGTTGTCCAGAGCCCAGCTCAATAATTGCACAAAAAAAAGAAGACCAAAAACACCTAAGGAAGAAGCGGGGAAGTAGTACAAGCCGGGGAGATATACACTGGAAAATCCTTGTGTTGACCCCAAGTAAAATGAACGCAGGGAGAAAGCTACCAATCGAACAAATACACCTTCAGGCAAAAATTTATTTTCTTTTCCGGTCACCTAGAGGCGTAGAAACTCGAAGTCTGTCTCAATTACCGTTAAGTAAGTCTATCACAACATTCACACCAAGATGCTTAGCACTTAGGGTTTTGACCGAGTTTTGGGTGGGTTGGGTAGCCGTAAAAAGTTACCAACCCACACTGAATTCTAAAAATTCTAAAAAGACATATATAGATATATACGTATACATAAGTATAGTTATATATACAAAGCAAGGATTCGGGCGATTCGTATTTTGGCAGACACCCGGGCGCTGCTTAGTCTTTGTAGATTAAGATCTTCGTATAGTTCCTCTTATTAACAAGTAACGAAGTGCCTAAGCAATTACTTCTTGAATTCGCCAAAGAAATAAAGGCTAGAATAAACCTTGCTAGGGACTAGCAAGGAGTAAGCATGGGGGTATGATAACACCACGCAAGGGGGTAGTAATTAGGTTGAATATGGCCCATCTTTAGAATAAAAGGCACAACATAAAGTAGAATAGGAGCATTGCATGCATCAAGTACCAAGATTGCTTATAAACTGTATTAATGGCCATTTGTGTAAAGCATTTGTCAAAGCAGGCCTCAGATGAGCAATCGGACCGCACGGATGGATTCAGGACGACGAACGGAGTCTAACGGACTCAAAATCGGCCAAATCCGACATCCGGAGCTCCCACAATGGGCCCAAGAAATCCTGACCGTTGATCTGGAGATCAACGGCCTAGAACGCGCCACGTCGCCCCGCCCCCGCCGCCCGCACGCCCCCAAGCCAGCCAAGGACGCATCTCGGCCGTTGATCTTCGATTGAACGGCCGAGATCCGCGCGCTCGCCCGCGGTCGCCGCGACAAAGCGCGGGCGTGGCGCAACGGTTAGCGCGCACGCCCGCGTTGCGGCGACGCGCGTTCGATTCGCGCGGAGCAAAAATCGTCTGCGGGCGAAGGGCGCGGCAAAATTGAGCCGCGCGATCAGAAGCGAGCGGCTAGGATCGCGCCACGCGGCGCGACGACAGCGCCCCACCTCCCACGCGCGCGCGCACGCCGGGCGGAAACGCGCGCGCGCACGCACGCCCGAAGCGCGATCCTAGCGCAGGCGTGGGAGGATCTCAGCCGTCCGATCATCAATCGGACGGCTCTCGTTCGACGTCCACGGATCGCGCCTGAAGAGAGAGAGGGGCGGGCGGCTGACCGGCGGCAGCAGACCTTCACCGACGTATATGGAAGCGGTTTTAGCGACGTTCTGGATGTCGCTAAAGCACATTCTTCTTTTAGGAAGCCCTTAACTCTATTTAAACCCCCTTCTACCACCATTCAAGGCATCCTCTCCCACTTGCAACTACTCCACTCCTCTCCTAGCTAGTCTTAGGCACTCTTGTAATCGCCGGAGACGACGAGCCGCCGACGGAGCCTCCTCCACCGCCGTGGTTGCCTCGTCGCTCTCCACTCTCTCTCTACCTCTCTCTCTCTCTTTTAAGCTTTCATTTACTTTTGTTGAAGCATGTATTTAATATTGTAAACCATGAACTATGAGTGCATGTTTAATGAAATTATTTTTCATTTAGTTGCCTTTTTAATTTCTGTTTAAAGTGCATGATCAAAACCAAGAGCTTTCTAACCCTAAACTCTCTCTATCTCTCGCTTTTCAAAACCGTTTCTTTCGCAAGCAAAACTCCGCCTTTTTCGTGACAACAAGTGGTAAACAAAATCCGATTTCCACGCCTCCCTGAGATCGACACTCGGACTCACCTCCGTTTACTTCTTTTAAAACCGACGTATCAAGTGCAACTATAACGACACCTCTTAACACACACGCACGAAGGCACGTCAGGCGCCCTGTTCTGGAAAAATCTCCAGAATTGGACGTCTGGGTTGATAGGCAGACGGCGAGGACGACGTTTGGTAGATCATACAGACGTCTGAAAGGTTAGTATTCCGCTTTCTTCTTCCTTCCTGTCGACTGACCGTACTGAGGGAGGGAGTTGGCTGTGCGCAGGCTCGCTGATTCGCCATCCTTTGCGAATCAGACGTCTGGAAGTTGTACCAGACGGCTTGAGTGACCTCCAGACGTCCGGGATGACCATTGGACGTCTGGGAGCTAGGCCAGACGTTCCCGCAGACTTCTGGACGTCTGGGAAACCACGCTGAACAGGTAATTCTCTGATCCACTTTTTAAGACGTCTGGAAGAAGTTCCAGACGTCTGATCTTGCACAGTATCGTCTTTTTCGACCCGTTTAGGGCCCGTTCGGGCTCCGTTTTCCGCGATTCGAGTTGCGTTCTTTTCAGAATTAATTCCTCTACCCGTCTACAGTAGCTATACACTGTTTTGAGACACTCCTTGTGTTTGATCCTTGTGATAGGACCTCGTTCAGTTGCAGTCTTAGGAGTCGCGGAGGCACGCGGGATTCCCGATTACGCCCCCATTACTCCTGTTGTACCTGGTAGAGTGGCTTAAGTTTATTTTTAAAATCTGTTAAAGTATGGAACCATAACTAGAATCTAGGACATTATATGAATCCTAGGAATGAGAAATGTATGGAATAATAGCTCCTAGGTGATGCATGAATCCTAGGGCTGGAAAACTAGTTGTATGCTAGATCCTAGGATGTGGCATGAATCCTAGGATGGAAAAACTAGTGGAATATATAATACTGCAGTCTTGGAAAAATGGAAAGGAATATAAAGCTGCCTGTAAATTGAATTAACAGCTGCCTGTTATGAATAAAGAAACATGATTGAGATCATGGATTGTGAGAACGTGAAACTGGAAAGTGAAACACATGATGTTCTGAGATAAAGAGCTGGAACCCTACGGGGAATTAGGAGTGGAACTCCTGGAAAGAAAAAGGAATGGAACTGAGATGTAGTTTGTACTGTCTCTTGGGTACGCAGTACCAAGGGAAGTACCTGTACCTGTTTAGTGCAGAGTGGGGCCAGCCGCCCCAGGGACCCAGGGTTAGGATTGGCCGCTCTGTACCAACTTGTTGGCCCTCGTGTACGTAGTACCGAGGAGAGCTACTAGTGTTAGGAGAGTACTAGCTACCCCACGGGCCCCGGGGTTCTGCTAGCCTCCTTCATCGACTTGTTAGGCCCACTAGGGCAAACCAGGGTAGTCAGGCGAGGGTACGCGGACTGTGGAGGGGCAAGGCCCCGGTTTGGTTACTGTGGAGGGGTTGGACCCCTGTTACTGAGAGAGCTCTGCCCTGGTTCCGTGCTGTGCTTTGGGCGCACCCGTTAACGGAAACGACTGACCGCGTGCCAGTGCGGGCTAGCTACCTGTACGTTTATCGCGCGTGCCGTAGTCACCGTTACGTCTGTCAGTGACCTTGGGGTGGTTGACTGAGGGTAGGATCACCACGGGGGACTCTCCCGGCCAGGAGAGCACCACGTGCTACTTCTACTTTTGGAAAAGACTGCAATCAAGATCGTTCCCACGAGGACATTCGAGATCAAGTAAAGGATCTGAGAAATAAATGAAATAGTGAGAAAATTGAAAGATGTGAATAAAGGAAGTAACAGAACATAACAGCTACTGTACACTCTACTGTTGTCTTTAGTTAGTTTGCCACTCTACTCAGCGTTTTGCTGACGTGTTACACTCGTTACCTTTTTCAGGACCAGGTGTTGAGCAGCCAGGGTCAGCGGCTGCAGAGGACGCTGGGCCGAGTAGGGTCCAGTAGAGTTTACCACAGTCTTTTGTACCTCTTTTGTTGCTGTTATAGTGAGTAGTTCTTGTTTCCGCTGTACTTTCTTTACCTGCAGTTCTTGTTATATGATAAATGTTGTTATACTGTTGTGGTGGTATCTACTGTAGTAGTTTCTTTCCTTACTGCTGTACTTCCTTACTGTTAGTTATATTCATGCTGAATGTGGTTTATTTTACTGCTCTTTTGGTTACTTTCTCGTTGGACGACTAGGTCTTGGGATTAGTCGAGTCGGTCCGGTTCTCGTGTCTCGTAGGGACTCGGGAACCGGGTCGTTACAAAGGCCTTCCGCAAAGAATAAATCGTCGGTTGCGAAATGACATATGAAATTCTGTATGATGTAAGCAACCATGACAATACGCTTCTGCATTCTAAACGAGTAGAACGACCTCTTGTCCAAAAGAGTAAATCGCTTTTTAAGAACTTCGAAAGTTCTTTTTACCACTTGTCTCACTAAGCATGGCGATGGTTGTATAATTGTTTCTCATTCTGGTAGGCACATCCCTTAAATTCGTGTAGGTGGTAGGATACACCACGGAAGGGTGCTAAAAACCTCTCTGTGTTAGCATAACCCAGATCTTCCAAGTATCTCCTACTAAAGGAGACTCTAAAATCACCATTTTTTAATGCCCATTGCAATACACGTATATTTACAGCCGATCCTTCAAAATCGGTTGCGACAAAAAGAAACTCAAGATCAAAACCAATAGCAGCTAGTACATTTTGACTAGTGTAACCCTTTCTGTTTCTAAACCTAGGTTGGTCAGATGCTTTCACCGTTGCTCGTATGTGGCAACCATCAATGGCAACAATGACTTCCTACATGGGGGTGAACTCCATGTCAAATAGTCTAAAAGAACACTATAAATGCATATATTACAAAACTTCGTGGACCGCAAGGTACCTCGAAATAAGGGTAAAAGTTGTGATTGCTTGCAATCTTCTCAGGAACTAGGACATCGATTCGAGGTTGGTGAATGAAATCCTTATTAAGGGCAACAATAGCTTTCAAACCCTTGTTAAAGTAACGACTGACAGGCTCTCCAGAGTGTTGAAATCGTTCCATAACATGACGATTAATTGGAACCTCCATGTCCTAAAATAGATAAGACAATAGCGAGTTGCTCCTTGACATTCAACAATTGTCGAGTAGATAGGGTCTCCACCAAAGCATGGAAACATTGCTTCGATAGTCTAAATTCATCGTAACATCTAGATGAGTGACCAGCAAGCACATTATGAACCCATAGATGCCCTATCATAGGGTTCGTGTTTCTTGGCATCCTTGGGATGTGCTCCATATCTTCAGGAAATTGCACTGCTAGAGGTAAAATCATTTCCATTATGGCCAATTCCTCTTCCCCAGAATTGCTTGAGTAGTCATCAATCGTCCAGGGGTCCATCTCTAGATAAATATAAATCCAATTGAAAATTTAAAAGATAACCGTACAATTGATAGTCATAACGAAACCATACATGAGACCTAACAAAATGAAGCAAACATTTACCCTACACATAACATGAAAGTAGTTGCATTAAGCGACAACATGGAATAGTAGCAGTTCAGAGTAGACTGCAAGATAGTAAATGCCATAAACTACAGAATTATCCATTCTATCCAGATAGTCAAATAGTCATGATTTCATGCATTAGGAGGTAAGGTGGGAATGACTTAATTTCCATGAATGGATCTACGATAGATTGGTTCCACCATATCTCAACAATAAGGGGAAGGTGCTACGATGAGATTGTTGGTGCTAGAGCACCACGATTATTTGTTTTGATGATAACAAAACACGTGTTATTTAACATTTGCACTTGGAGTCTTAGATTTCAGGTCAATTGCAAATGTAGACGTGTTTAGACGGAATTCGAGCTCGCATCCAGGAGGAATTGGAGGAGCTTGATGGAGAACAGAGGAGATTCGCAAGGAGCGCTAGATTGAAGATGGAAGGACAGGAAGAATATGATAGAATTTTGTTTAATCCTTTCATGTACTTTTATCTTTATTTTGCTTGCTCTTTTTATTTCCTTATAACATTATGTTAAAGAGCATTAAAGTACCCTAACAGTAGTCCTAGGAACACCTGCACAACCCTAGGATACTTAGGTTTTCTGTAGAATACTTAGAAAACCAATATAGGGTTCAAACAGAGTTTCCAGAAGTCTAATTCCCAAATCAGACGTCTGATAAAGTATTTTAAGACGTCTGATAACTATTAGGCTGGACATAGTTAGTTCTGTTTGATGAAATCAGACGTCCAGACCTTAGACCAGACGTCTGATGACTTTGCCAGATGTCTAATTAATGGACCGTTGGCTAGCTTAGCGAACACTCAAGAATGTGACCGTTAGAGCTTTATCAGACGTCCATAGGACTTTCCAGATGTCTGATAATTGACCGTTTTGCCTCAGCTGACCCAAAATCTCTTCTCAGAGATTTTCTAGCCATTGCAACGTTTGGAAATCCATTCCCACAGAAAAAGTAGGTTTCCATATGTCTAGACATAGTGCCAGACGTCTTGTATGTCGTCTGATGGACTTGCACAAAAATCCTGTTTAGATCTGATTCAAGTCAGGAAGAGACCCTCCCAAAATCAGACGTCTGACCTTGAAATCAGACGTCTTAAAGTGAACTTCCAGACGTCTGATTCCAGAATTAGACGTCTGATAAGCCTATCAGTGCAATCATTGTTCCTGATTTCGGGCTGATTCACTTGGGCTTTGTACCCAACGGCTATGGAAGCTTTTCTAAGCCTTCCAAAGCCTTCCTAAGGCCTCTATAAATAAAGGGGAGCCTTTAAACACCTAGATACACAAGATACACACTAAGAGAAACAAGAGACACACCTAAGCAACTTAGTTCCACTCTTTTGTGTCCAAGAGAAGCCCTTGCTCTCCAAGCTCTAGCTCCATTCTCTTGAGAGCATCAAGCTGTTGTGCACCCGCTCTCCCGCCGTTGTTCACGAGAGCGACGTTGCGCCATCGCGTGGTACACGCATCCGCGTCGTCGACGCACTCCTTTCAAAGGAAAGCATCCTATTTCCTATAGAAGCTTAGGTTAAATATTACTTTGTTGGCTCATAGGATTACTTGTTTTATCTTTGTTATTTGGTTGGATATTCGCTTTGCGAATTCCCGTCTCCTTCGCGAGACAAAATCCTTCTCGTGAAGAGAAGGGGTTGAGGTACGCTACCCTCGTTTAAGTAGCGTGGTTGTATTGAGGTTGAATCACCCTCGTTTAAAGTGATTCGATTTAGTGGATTTTGATCAACTTGGTTGATCGAAAAATCCTAACTCGAGAGGGTTAGGTGATGGTTTTCACCCGGTTTGGGTTTCCACCTAAAAATACTTGTGTACTTTGTGCGATTGATTTTTTGTGAGATTGTACATTTCAATTCCGCATTTTTTACGTCACACTGATCTCACCCCCTCCTAGTGGGAAACTACAGAGATATTCAGTCTCGTCCCACATCCAACCTTCCATCTACAGTAGGTGATTGATAAGGAAGTAGGTATGTTTCAATCTTTTCCACCTATTACGAAATACATGCATGCTAAAGTTGGTGCTAGCAAGGTTGTTGAAGTGAACAACCACTTGTCCCTATCCATTTCTACTCAAGTTGGCTTGCACCCAATCACTCTTTAGTTGTTCCCACCGGACGAGGCTCAAAAATATTATATCATCTACCTCACACCAAGTGAATGGGGGTGGTCTCATCCTAATCACCAATAGGAGAGAAAACAATAAATCACATTATTTCAACATAAAAGTAGATAACCTAGATAACATGACATTAACGAAATTAGTTTTGATAATACATGCCAATATTTGAGGGAACTACTAGAAATACAAGAAACTCGCGTAAACCACTACCTATAGACATCATAAACTTTAGATACCAAAAATGAAAAGCACAAGCAACAATAAGCCATGTTAACATCCAGCTAAACATAGTGTAGACACCACATCAGATGCCGTAGTCATTCTCCAAATGCTTTCGTAGCCTGGCCGCTAGGGCATCCTTGTGATCTAGAATCTGTTGGAATACTACCTTTTGGGCTTGGAAAGTGAATAGATTAGCTAATGTGACTAGATCATCTGCTTCAATCATGGGGAACTTCTCTCTCACTCTAGTCAAGCACTCCCTTATATCATTGGAGAAGTCTGGCCTTCGAGGCTTGGAGATATGCTAATCAACCATTTTTCTTAAAAGTGCATTAGTCTCAGTCACTTGTTTCGACGTTGCAGTCGTATTGGAGGAGGTACCCCATTGTTGGTTCCCACCACTACTGGTGTTCCTTGTGGAGGATCGCTTATGGAAAGTTGGTGGTGGATCTCATACCGGGGAAGGAGACAGGTTTCGATTTGGAGTTGGTCTAACTCCCTCGTTTGGGTTGAAGCTTGAGCAGGAAGGCCCAACACCACTGAAAGAAGTCAATCCCATGTTGTTAAAATTGGGAGCGGTTGACTGGTAGGAGAAGAAGTCTTGTCCAATCCTGTACGATTGGGAAGCGAGATTGAATGCTCCGTCAGCAAAATTAAGGTTTGGGATGTGTGTGGATGCAATTACATCTTGAAATGAAGTCGCATTAGTAAATAACGAGACCCTTGATGTGGTTTGCATGGTAGTTTGAGAGTAGCCACAAGAAAGCTGTTGGTCTTCCTCCTCTACTTGAGATGACATAGCAAATTCACCCGTGGCGATGTCCCACCCGACTATGATGTTTACATCATTATAATGAGGGAAGGCACGATCCCTCAATTTCCGCAGCTCCTTAGGTAGCTATTTCGAAACATAATGAAATGAACAAGATTTAGTGAACTCAAGAGGAATCCTAATAGGCCATGGAATGTGAATGATAAATCGACAAAGTTAGGCTACTACCTCAGCCCATACATTGGGACTTGGTGCGAGAGGGACATTGTTAATAGGGTCTAAACTCTAGTCACTCTTGTTGAATAGTGTGTGGTAAAGTCGGAACTCCATCTTCAAGGTCCTCCATCGATGAAGGATCTGGGTGTGATCACAGTCAAGGTGAGACAGGCATTAAACTCCTCCTGGTCTATTTCTTTCCAAGCATGTTTTGTGAAGGGATCTTCCTTCTAATCCCCTCGGTTGTAATGATTTAGAAGGATTTGCATAAAGATTGCGTCTTGCTCAGGTTCCAATTTTTTACTTGTTTATTTATTGAGTTTGGTTGACCTTGACTACCCATCATTCTACATGGAAGAAAATACATTGCATGACATTCGTCTACTTTTGTATGTATATCTTCCAATCATGAACACAAACGATGACATGATGTTCTGTTTGTGAAATGAATTAAATTTAACCATCCAGATGGGTATTTCTGTTGATAGGATTTTATTAACAATTTCCATAGACTATGATTTATAAATATATATCCTCTGTAAATCCTGCAAAAATAACTAAGAACAAAAATCTATCCTTCCCGATAGAAAACTACGTTACCATCCATAAGCAATACCTTTTCTTAAAACCCCACCTAGGAACTAAAGCAAGCAACCACTTAGCCACAAGGGGAGATGTGCCTACCCCCTCTAATAATGCTCTACAATATCAGGAACTAAAGCAAACAAACACTACATAAAATATAAACTCCTAGCTAAACAAAATTTGTACATATAGCTTTGTAATATAGTGCATTCCCCCACTATATATATATATATTTCTTTGTAGTAATTTGTCAGATAGAAAAGGATGAACCACCTATGTATATATCCATTAGGTATGTATATAGAAATACGCTAATAAATCTAATCAGAAACTCTAGACTAAGATAATGCTTTATCTGAGAAGATAATGCTCACAATAAAACTTTAGGAAACTATAGTCAACTTATAAGATAATACATCACTGAAATTAATTATGTAAAACAAAATCTCAATATGTTGCTCATTATCATTTTTAATAAAAATGGAGCATCAAAGGGCTCTATTGTCAGAGGATTTCAAGAATCTATAAATATGGCCATACATAATGTATTTATTGCAATCGTCATTGAGTCACCAGGTAAAAGAAGAACCTCAAGAATTTTGATAAGTCTAGATTAAAAATGAATCTCTTACATTGAATGGTAAGATATCGATGATATTGAATTGGTTTCTGAATATAACGATATCATGTATATGAGCATCAGATTTCAAGAGAGAGTGGTCAAATTTTTTAAACTCCAACAAGTCTAGAAAAAATGCAAACATATCACATTATTTAAGGCTAACTTCTACTTTGATGGGGCACTATGTGTAGTCCTCTTTTTAATTTTTTAATGCAAATAAAGTTAGGGGAAAGCTCTACAAAGGTTCAGGCTTTATAATTTATATATGTGTACATTTCAGATCATATGATAGGGATTTTACAATTCACTACAAAACTAATTGAGTTTCAAAGAACATAATTTACTGAAAAAATATATATTGTCAACATTGCAAGAAAAATTAACCTGCATCACATTGAAAAAAAAAAAGCAACAAGGTAAATGATTCCTTCATTAAATCCATCAACCACTGCAGTCAAGAGGTAGCTGGCGGTAGTATGTTAACAAGTTAAGTGTTCGATATTACTTCGCATAGGAATCAAATTCATAAATAATCTGAGCAACCCATACTAATATATGCGAATCATTTGTTAATGTGTCTTTTCCTTATATTAACCACAACCTAATCGAGCAACTAGAAAGACATGGAAGAAATCTGAAGTTCCTGCAAGAGAATAGAAATCTGAAGTTCCACATGAAGTCCAAGACATAGTGAACCAAAAGAACTGCCCTATTCACAAGTGCTAATTAAGTTTCAACAGCAAGAAAACTATAGTGAACTCTAACCATTATACCTTCCGATTACCTTCTATGTGAGCTTCTCGTGCACACACTTCAACTGATTGAGAAGCAACAACTCCTCGATCAGAGTAACTTCACCTTCATGGAACAGATACCAACACTGTCTTACATGCACAAAAAAAACAAGAACTCATTAAAAAGACGAGATTAGTACTTACCGTCCTCCTCCTCCAAGAGCAGATCTAGCACAACCCATAGGATGCCATCAAGGATTCATGGTGCCAATTTATAGGAGGACAACAACCTAATCTTCCCACAAATCTCAAGCCACTTGTCCGCACTGATCCTCCCATAAGAAGATGAGCAGGGGTTGAGGGGAATCATTGTAATGAAGAACCAAATCCCATGACAGAGGGGTGGGAAGTAGGGGAGAAGGTAGCAAGGAAGTCGAAGAAGGAAAACACGGATACGAAGGTGCTTCAACACAACAACAAAATGGGAAAAGAAAGAAGTAATGACATGCACAGAAGGTAGATATTAGAAGCCATGCGAATCAATTGACGATTCGGGCAAAGACCAGAGCCCTACAACAACGGACATAAATGTCCTCATTAGGATCTGATGAAAGCTGCAAGAAGATTCATTAATTGCAAACAATAGGAGGCACTCGAGTAAAGGATAACGCGGCGACGTCTATTAATGTTGTGCCAGTAGATAATGAAGAAACCAACAATAAAAAGAACTAAACATTTCGATCAAGTTGCAGTGAAGGAATGCTAGATCAGAAGATGATGAAATCATCTACGATAACCCTAGTGGCCAAAATCGACCAAATCATGACTCAACATGACCATGTATTAGGAAACCTTAACTTAAAAAATAGAGAATAAAAAGCAAATCGCTGAATAAAACATGATTCGTACTCCATTGGAGCTCTACCAACAACATAGCTTCTAGCTTGCGGCGATTGCACGCCATCGAAAGCCGCTAAGAAGAGCGCAATGAAGATGGCAGTAGCCATCAACAAAGAGAGGTGAAATGGGGAGGACGAAGGGCGCAACAAATAAGGGGTAGCAGAATTGAGAAGCGAAATTAACCAAAGTCCACCAAGAGGATGGAATACAAATGATGCAACTTAAGTCCTCCTCACCCAGCTCTTCTTTACACCGGCAGTTGTGGGACCAAACAAAGCATAATGGGCCGCATTTTTCGAATCAAACAGACCCTAAAGAAGTTAAGATGGAACCAATGATGATTGATGGCCATCAATATTATCCAATATATTGTGATTTAAGACTTCCTTGAATTCATGCTTGTGACTTTCCAACTGCATTCCATTGCCTATTTATCCCAAGTTTACACGCGCTAATGATAAATAATGCATACACGAAAAAGGATGCGGGTACAAAAATGCAGAAGGTCATGTATTTTGCAACATAAGGAGGTGTGAACGTAGTCCTCATTTAGCATGTTTTCTATTTACGCAAAAAGGTATTGACATGTGGTGGAGTCTACCACTGTTCAAACTAACAACGAAATCATTTTGCACCAGTACTAAATCACCTTCGGAATCATTTTGTACCGATGCAAACCAATGAAATCACTTCTGAAATCATTTTGTACCGGTGCAAAACCACCAGGTTACCTTGAAAAGTACTTAATTTGCATCGATACAAAATCACCTCAGACTTATTTTTCATCCGTGTAAAATCATATAAAAATCAATTTACATCCGTGTATTTTGATTCAAAGCGATAGTAACTTTTTTAAGTTGGGTGAATCCACCCAGTAATAGAACTTATATATATATATATATTTTATGTTAAATATAAATTTCCAAGTGAGGAACACATTTACAACTTTTTACATTTTATTTTGCGTCACCCTATGCAGCAAAATGGCATCTTCCTTGCCTTAGATCGGCAGTCAATAGTTGATGAGAATGGGATTGGAATTTAACAGTCCAGGGGGGAGTTAGGGTGAAATTTGTAGTACATAAGGAATCACATAAAAGCAGCTTAATTTGTGGGCTTTGCATAAGACACGGAAACATGAAAAGGATGGGAAGATAAAGGACGAAGGGGAGAAAATCACAGAACCGTCGGTAGGCTTTTGTCATTACCAAAGAAAAGCCTTCATGGTCATTGGTTGACGGGAAAAATGGAGGCAAAAAAATGACCCGACACTCTATGCCTACCATATCTTGGGCATCGTACTTTTCCCAATCTTCCACATCACACCTATATTGTCGTGGAAAGAAGAAAACAAAAAGAAAAGAAAAGGAGGATTTCTATAATATATTTGCAGAAGAATCATGTACAAGCACACACCTTCTTTTAATTATAGGCATGACATCCAGGGTAGCATTATATCCCACATAAATCGCCTTGGATTAATTATAAAACCAATATACCATCTGTTTTAAGCTGAGAAAATGCTATTGTACTTTTCGTCTAGAGTAGTCCATAGACTTTGCTGTAGAGGCCAATTAAGTGCTTGGTTACTTAGGTTTGGTAGGAGTAGCAATAATTTGAAACACTAACATGCACATATGCATAGTTTGTACTGAGAGTTTGTGTGTATATCTTTAGGAAAATATTTTATGGGTACGATTTTATACATAAAATCATATACACATGACATCTCATCTCCCTATTAAAAGAGATTATATGACCCAGGATATGTTATGTGGTCGAAAAGATGTCATATTTTCTCTGTGTGTGTATGATTCAATGCATAAGATTGTGTCCTGTTATCAAAGTTCATATCTTTTTTACATGCAATTTTGCATGTATGCCCTTCTTGTTGTCATGTACAAGATTTTAAGTGCCAATGTTGACGCTAGTTGTTTTGATCAATTTTCAAGTATGCTTATCGGAGGCATGCTAAGGGTATGTCATGAAAATGTCCGTGTTTTGACGTTGGGTTGAGGGCACGCTGAGGGTAGGATAATGTATGTCGATAAAAATGGCAAACTTAGTTAAAATGAGTAAAATTTTTAAAAAAAAATCACAAACTTAAATAAAGTCTTTCATATGCAACATGTAGTTTAACATTTTTAAGTTTAGTATAAATTGTGGAAGATTTTGAAAATTAATTTTATTGAATTGAAAATAAGAGAAGACTAATCTCTCTTTATATAAAGAGAAGGGATTACAAGGAAATTCTAATCCTAATCTTACCTAGGAAGTAAATTCATAACAAATTAAGTCATACTCAAATCAAATATTTAAAAATAAAAAGAGGTGAACTAAATCAAATTTTGCCTAATTCACCTAATCCTAAAATATCTCATCTGATACCACCCTCAAGTTGAAGCTAGCACTCTCCCCTTTAGACGTAAGCCTTGGGTTGGAATAGATAGGCAAGTAGTCGTCTTTAATTAATTAGTGGAAAACTTAACTCACTTGGAGTTACGAAAAAAAATAGTAATGAGACCTTAAGGCAAAGAGTAATTAGTAGGTAACAGTAGCAGTAGTTGTCTTGCATCAGTCAAAAACCCTTCTTGTGAGGAGGAGAGGAAAAAACCTATGGTTTGGAGAGACTTTTAGGCAAGCAAAAGAGTGGGAGGCGATCCCAAATAGTTGTATGGATCGACAACATCAATGGGTTAAGACTTAGAAACATAGCATGAGAAGAAATGGAGACTTCAATGTTGCATTATATTTATAAATATAAGTGAAACAGTGCAAAAATTACAAAAAGATCCTCAACATTGGCCAATACATGTAGTTATTTCACTGGCACACTTTTATATTCTCTTCTCCCACAAAAGCCCCTTATCGATGCCATTAGTATCGACATTTAAGACGTTGGGGTCACACGTACCCACAACGTAGTAGACCTCTATGTGGTAGTATAGCATTAGATTCTATCCACCGTGGCATCATATAGTTAGACACACCTTCAACATTAATGATTAACTTTACTAGGTTTAAGTAAACTGCAGTTACCAACAATTGATGAGAGCTATATATAACGATAAGATGCACCCACGTAAATATGAAATACAAGAGGGACATGTACGGCAATAACGAAGTTATAAGGAACCCATGTACGCAAAACTATGTGCAAAAAAGGAAAAAGCGAAGGATATGTATGCAGATTCCCCCCCGCCCACAAATTAAGTTTCCAGAACAATTTCTGCCACTGCCAAAACCACTATAAAAGCCCATGTCTCCTCCACATGGCAATCCATGCAGTGCAACACATGCACCTCCTCCTCTTCTTCCACATCACCGCTACCTTTCTCTTTCTCTACCCCCACATCCTCTTCACCAGGATTGCTCTTGTCTTCGTGTTGGCACTTCTTCTGGCCAGAGAGGATTGGAGGGATTGGAATGGGAATGGGTAATCTGCATCCTGAGGTTTGGAACATTGGAAGGTCGTGCAAGCCATGAATTGAAGTGCACATGCATGGAAGGTATCAGCCAGCCCCATACTTCTAGGCCTCTGGATGCAGATTACCTCTTTCCTTATTACCAATTTAATTAGGAGAATAAGCCCACACAATTCTCTACCGATCGACCTTCCATGCGTATATAAGTAAGTTGCCATTTCCACCAATTAATCTTTATATTGTTAATTTGGCTTCTTCTTCTTCTTCTTTTTCTTCTTCTTTTTCTTCTTCTTCTTTGTTGTTTTTGACATATTTGTAACCTGAAGTGATCTTCCTTGTAATATGTTAATATGTTAATATGTTTCCCTTTCCATGCACTTCTTTCGCATCTTCGAGACATGCAAGCATTTCCACTAGATATGTAACATAAAACGGATTTACTTGTGGTGAAAGACGTAAAGTTTGAGTGAAGACATGCATGATTAAGCTGTCTCACTTGCATATGAAAGCTTGCTCCATTAATTTGATACTGAAGCTACATGTACATCAAGGAAATAACTTGATGTCTAGTATCAATCTAGTAAATTTGCATGGGCCATCTTTCATATAGAGATTACCCACCTTTTGCCAGTTCAATCATCAAAAAAATTATTTAGATGCAATTATTGGGCTTCAATAAAGGCACGAGGGATTACATCCATAAATTGTGGGCGTCTACATATATGAACGGCAATCATCTCGATCTGGATTCTCATGATTTCGTCCAGAGACTCGAGATCCCTGTGCTGGCGCTTAATTGATTGCATTTTTTCCGTATTTCTAAAGATCCATGATTGCTTTTGCTGTGCCAACATCACTATCTAATGATTTCGTATTTGAATTAACTCCACGTGCATTAGCTATTTTACTGCTTTATATATATATATATATATATATATATATGCGGAATTTTTTGTCTATCCATATATATGGTAGGACAACTTTTAACACTATTAGATTATAATAGGATTTTCATCGCCTAATTCAAACAAACAATTAGATTATAAGTGTATAACTGACCTTATTTACAATTTAATCATTTAAGCATGAGAAGTAAGTTTATGAGTCTTATGGGAACCGTTAATCTAAAAGAATGATGTTAGTGAAGAAATATCTTCATAGTGAGAGAGGCTTTCCCCCTAATTATTTTTTGTCTATCGATCTGGTTAGGAGGACTACCATCAAGTAAGGAGGGAAACTAGCATCATTCTAGATATGACCATTACATACTAGATCTAGATTGTATAAATTAATGATCCCAAATGATTCAAGGTTAATGAAAAGAAAAGTGAGACTGAAAGCCATAGGTGTAAATTGAAATCATGGAATTGCTCTTACTATTTAGAATGCTAGAGAATTGCCCTTGTTATTCAGTTGAAAATGAAAGCCACATGCATAAGTTGAAATCATGAAATTGTCCTTGCTACCAAGAATGCTATTAGGAATGAAACCCACAATGGTGATTCCTAGATCTGTATTGCGTATTCTTTGTTGCTAGAGAAAAGTAGGGAAGGGAAGAAAAGAGCACAAGGTAAATAGAAAGCATCAATATTAACGAATAGATGCTTTTATAAAGAAGCCAATCGAACAAAGTAGCGACTACTTTTAAGGGCATCGCAAAGACAAGATGACCAAATTCCTCGCACGATGAAGCCATTTTGACAAAGACAATTATTCAAATAACTTACAACATATATGCACATTCATATGTTCCATTAGAATAAAAGAGTTAGTTTCTTAGGCAACATTTACTTGTAGATTAACTTTTAGACTGGACAACTCTTACAATGAAAGTCTAAAGAAAGTGTTTGGTGTGGTTGTGAGAAAAGTATGGCAAGTATAAAACCTAGGTAGGTTCTTAACATTGTATTTTGTAATGAATTGATTTTATTATCATTTTCTTCTTGAGGGAAAAATAATTGATGGATTGGATGTCACAGACTAATTGATGTATTCTGACTGCATTATTTTATCTTTGATGTCAATATTTATAGTTCTAATGCATTATAAATCTCATCCACAGCTTAATCCCCATGCATACTTCAGTTACAAACCATCATAAGCATGCTAGCCCACTACTTAATCCATCATCCTTAATATAATTTTGTTTCCTTATATAAACCTTCTATACAAATATTTTGTAGGAAAGCATTGAACTTAGCAATAGTTTGAATAGTGTGGAAACTTATCCAAGAGTAATCTTGGATGCTTAATCACTCATGAAAAGTGATGAATCAAACCAATCATTTCTACAAGCCCTTGTTAGCTTCTATCTCAAACTCTCACATTGTACAAGCCTTCAAGTTTATTGTCAAGATTAAAGTAGAATGAGCTTGAAACTTCTTGCAAGGAGAGGGGAAACAATGTTGTTACATCAAGAATTCATGATAATGACTCATACTATTTGTATATCTTTAAAAAATGACATCTATATATATATTTCAATCTATAATATTCCATACTTTATCAACCACATATGTAGCTTTTGGATAGCATTTTCACAATATGAATTAAGCAATGGATCTCAAAAAGACTGAGGATGCAACTAGTTGTTTATTGAACTATTCATATAGAATTTTTTGAATTGGTATCAATATCTGTTTGTCGACTTAGTTAGGGTTTTAGTAGGGTTGCAAAACAAAAAGTGAATTCTAGCTATGAACTAAATGTTAGTTGAACCTCTCATTAATAAATATTTTAATGATTTTACAAAATAGCACAAAGATAGAAAGTAAGATTAGTCAGCTATTTCCTTGTTTGAAATCAACTCTAAGTTGTAGGTTTCAAGCAAATTTTCAAGAGTTGGACATGAAGACAAGTATGGTCTACATCTTAGGTATTATTATACATTTATCAAGAGTTGTAATTTTCTTGACTCTAAAAGAGTTGTAAAAGAGCCCCAACTAGTTGTAGGACCATCACAATAGTCCCTCAACACTTAGGCAAAAACTTAGAACCAAATCCCAAGCCAATCAATACTGCATTAAAAAATCAGACACCTAGAAGAATGCTTAGACATCTAAAATTTCATTTTAAGTCATTTAATACTAAGATCAGATGTTCAATACACAAATAGAAAGCCTTAGTAAAACCTGTTGAAAGGTATCAGATGATCCAAACTCATTCTAGTTGTCCTTAGTCCATATGAGACATCTAGACATGCAATTAATTACATGTCCAATTATGGACCATTAAAGTAAATCTCACCTTAAATCAAGTATTGCCAGAATAAGATCCTCTTGAATCACTTAGGAAATATTTTATTATTTCCTTCAGACATCCAGCAGCCCATCCAAATGTCTAATGCTTAGACATTTGGGCTAATTTGACTAAAAGATCAATTTGTCAGAGTTAACCTTGATTATAAGATTCTCTAGAAATCCACACTCAAGGACCATCATTAGTATCAGTTGTCCGACAGGGTCATCAAATGCCCTACAGAAGTCTGATCTCTAGGATCAAGTACACTGTTTGGATCTAATTGAGTTCTAGGAACCTTCTCTCTTATTTTTAGACATCTTAAAATATTGGTTCAGACATCTAATCACTTATAACAAGTACATTGTTTAAGTCTAATAAATTCCAGGGAAACTGCCCTTAGTTTTTAGACGACCAATCTTTGTTACAGGCACCCATTACCTTCTTAGCAGACGTCTAATCTTCTTATTAGTCGTATGATTCTGTTATAAGATGTAATTATTGCCTGATATCAAAAGGATTTCGACCAAATCCACTTGGATTTGGTTCCAATGACTAGGACAAGTCTCCCAAGCCTTCCTGATGGTTCCGTTGAAACCTATAACTAGTCCCTAACATCCCATAAGGCAAACACATCCATTGGAGATAGAATTCTAGTGCTACACCATACATTGCTCCTTATACTTATTGCCCAATTGCTGGGCTACTAAATTCCCTTGGGCAAATCTCTATCTCTTGCACTACTCACCATGTATCAACCATCTCAAGGAGTTCACAAATTCTTATAGTAGCTAGATTGATTTATAGTCTTGTTAGGTGCTCTATAGGCTATGGTTAATTTTACTTTTATTTTTCATATTGTTGTACTTGGTGTTTAGCCTGTTGGATCCTTGTCTTTTTTTAGTGGAAGAGAGAAACTTCTGTTTCAGGATTGGAGGTAAGTCTTGTAATAGAAGTACACCACTCTCGATTTAAAGTGGTGTGATTAATGATTTGATGATTTGATAATCAAAAATCCTAAGTCAAGTTAATTAACTTAGGTGATAGATTTCAATCACTTGGTGATTTTGACACTAATTGGATGAGAGAGTAGTTATTTTAGTTTTAAATGGAATAATACATCATGTTGCAATAATTGTACGGAGGTCATAAAAATCCACATTAATTGTAGTTAGTAAAGAGTAGTAAAGTCATACCAAGTTGTCTAATAAATAAGGGATAAATGATTGAACAAAGGTGAATCGGACCCTCAAAATAAAATTATCTGGTACATTATTTAGTCTTACAAAATAGATGTTGTTGGCCATTCGTGGGTGAGTGCCATCCCTTAGCGTAGAGACAGTGACATATGCTACCATTATTCCTACTTCAATGTGGAATCTCTCCATATTTCCATCATGGTAGAAGAAAATCCTGACTTGCTGCTCAAAACTACATATTATATGATTATATTACAATAGTCGGGTACTCTTTTTATAATCAAATATAGAATGGCCTGTTAATCGTTGATGATGCCTAAGCATTTAAATTGCGAAGAATGGAATTAAAGTAAACTTCGCTTAAGGTTAGATCCATTGTAAAGAAATGGTGACATTCGAAAACTAAATCTTTAAATTTGATGGTGGGTGTAGACTAGGGATGAGTATCAGGTCAGATTAGGTTTGATCCAAACTCATTTAATAAATAGGTTAAAAAGGCAATCCAATGCATGACCCCAAATAAATTTTCTTTGCTCAAGTTCGACCCGATCAAAAAAATAATGGGCTTGACTCGAGTTAGGCTGACCCATTTATTCATGGTCTAATTATTTATTTTACTTATACATGTAAAATAATATGTAAGTAGAATTTCACATCAATAATTATTTTAAAAATATAAAAAATAATATGATTTTATACAAGTAAGAAAAAATAACTTGTAAAGGATCGTTATCTTTTTCGGTTATGTAAATGATATGGTTATTATATTTGACTTTTGTGTATATTAAAAGATCTTTAAGTCATCGTATGTACACGTTCAACTAAATTATAATCTAACTACATGCATTACAAATTTTTGGCTTGAATATTCAACGTATATAGTATATGACAAGCTAACCAAATGTAATCAAGTAAGGAAAGATTACAATAAAAAATAAAAGTAACAATCTTGTGTGTTCATTTTTAGTTCGAATTTAGATGTTTACACTTTTTTATGGCAAGAGGTCAATGGTTCATATCTAGTTCGAATAAGATTATAGGATTGCATTACACAATTTATAGTTACAAAGAGTACGGGAGTTAAGGTTTTATTGATTAAATATAACAAGAGCAGTCAATGTTTATTTAATATTTAATATATGATACATATATGATATATATTTTGATATACAGTATAAATATATATACATATATGATATATATTAATGTAATTGGATCTACAGACTAGACCTTAAGGTGACCTCATAAATGGAGCTAATGGGCCAAGTTGGATTTGAGCCACCTCAACCCAAGACTCGACCAATTTAATAAATGAATCATATTTATAACACAAACCCAACCCAAGTTAATTTTAGACTCAAACTTGAGCCAACCCAATCAGGCAGGGTCGAGCTAACCCAACCCAATGCTCATCCCTAGTGTGGACGTCTTGAATAACATAGCCGAGGTGCCACCTCTACATCGAAGCACCAAAGAACGTAGCAAATAAAGAATCGTCAATCCACGATGAAAGCTCCTCAAGTTTCTTGCCTTCATTCTAAACATTTTGTTTTCCTGTAGATGTCGGCTCGATATTATTGGCAACCAGAATTTTAATTCACAAAAGTGAGAGCTCCGGAAAGTTACAATACACGCATTAGGTGTGACCTTAGGGCCCCGCTTGGATAGCTATTTGCACCAAGTATTATCTTGCATGATAGCATTTAAGTGCTAAAGTGATTAGTATTATCCCAACCCATCCCATATTTCTTCCATTTATCGACTACATTCACCCCCTACTTTTAAATTAAATAAAATAATATTATAATTTACCCCCCCCCCCACGAATCACTTTCAAATTAAATAAAATAATACTTCATCAAACACCATTTAATACTTCATCAAACGCCCTAAACAAAGCAAACATGGCTGAGGGGAAAGCAAAGACGGGCCAAAAACCTAGGGAAGCAAAACGAGGGTTACCATCACATGCCCCATTCATGATGACTGCAAGCACATCATCGTTAAGCTGAAACAAGAACAAACTGCTCAAATTGTAGGAACGAGTACATTTCATTGCAATGGTTAAAAGATGAACTAAAGGATACAGGAAGTATGATAGCAAACAACATTCATACCGTATAACAAAATGAGGAGAATGACATGGCAACAAGCACAATCTCCCTCCACCGCCCCCCACCCACAAGACAGGAACTCATCCTTTTTCAGCAAATAAACAATTCCTAAATACTACTCACAACAACCAAGGAGTAGGTAATCTACAATATAAACTTCCACAGAGCAAACATCCATTGTGCCTAATTAGAACAGCAAGTTCTCTTCGTAGAACCTCCAGGGGAATCGGAGACATGGATGGCGGTCCCTTGATTAGGCAGTGCAGACGCAGCTGCCTGCTTTGCGGCGAGAGCCTTCTTGCTTACTATGTGATGGATCTCGGACACGATGGTTTGGAAGGCCTTATTGATATTGACCGCTTCTAAAGCGGACGTCTCTAGGAAGGAAAGCCCTTCTGACTCAGCTAAAGCCTGCCCCTCTTCTTCTCCAACGGCTCGCAAATGTTTCAGATCGGATTTGTTTCCGACCATCATGACAACAATGTTGGAATCAGCATACTCCCTGAGCTCACGAAGCCACCTCCGCACGTTATCGAATGACTGCCTCTTGGTGAGGTCATAGACCAGGAGTGCACCAACTGCACCTCTGTAATAAGCACTCGTAATGGCTCTGTATCTTTCTTGCCCGGCCGTGTCCCATATCTGTGCCTTCATTGTCTTCCCTTCGACCTTGTTTTACCAACAAGGAAAATAAACAAGCAAAGTCAGGGTGGATTGATAGCATCAAAAGTCATGTCGAAGGTGAATCCTGAATAAATCCGAAGACAGAACAGAAATACGACCATGACAGAAACATAACAGTAGACATGGATATACCAGATATAAGAACAGAGGAGAGATGACCAATTACCTATCTGGAATGCAAAATCGAAGACTACTGTGGAGATGAAAAATTACTCACGTATTGGATCATGTAAATTCAAAGGAAATAACGAGTTTGAATGCTATGTAATGCTATGATGGTACGATTACAGATCCCCGCTAAGAATTTAGTGAAATGTAATGCTATGTCGCCTGCCACTTTGAATCGTCTTTGGAATTGATTTGAGCCACTTTTTTTTTTTTTTAACTCTGAAGAGTTCTTTAGATGGTGGGTTGTCGGAGGACAGCATACTTTGCTGAGGGATCATTTGGATTAGCTTCTTAGCTCCCAACTCTTGTAAAATCAAGGTAGTGGGAAAATTCCTGAAGTATATTGTAAGACTTGAGGTTTAAAGCGGATGGATATGAAAGCACAAGTAGAAACAATATCAGTATATTGGAAAAAATATCAATAAAAAGGATAAGATTTACTGTTTCTCTTCAGAAAGAGCAGAATCGTGACAAAAGTGGCAAACTGTCTTCATTTTGACCGGAAAAAACAATCCGCTCATACCCGCTTCCCAACGTCCTCTCTCTTATCTTATGATAACACCAACTACCTTAGGGTCTTGAGTCATCATGCATGGATATCATGTTTTTGTTTGGATGGCAATTTGACACCTAAAGCGAGTGGATATCGTGAACAACCAACCAAGCATGGCCCGAGACTTCTCGACTATCTTCCTCTACTAGATTCAAGCAGGACCAGGATAAGGCATTCTGATTTTATACATTCTTTCTATATGATTCTGAATTATACCAGGCTTAAAATAAAATCAAAGTCAACATTGAAATGGCAACTCCCACCCACCCAGCTAAAAGATGGTAAGCAAAACAAAACCAATCCGAACACCCAAAGTTTATGAAAGTTTCTTCATTCTGCATTTGAACCAAGTACCAACAAACCAAAATCAATACACTACCCCATGAATCCATACTTTTAGCAATCACACAAAGTACCCTCTATAAAACGTGATGAATCAATTCTCCTGTAAAAAGCTTCTTACAGTAGCTTACGCTCAGCACCAAAATCTTTATCCAATTTGGTAATGTATGTTATGCCAGTAAGCATGCTTAGCTTCGGAAATCAAAGCAATTCAAGCCTTGAAAATAATAAAGTTCTACAACCTTATCCAACAAAAAAATGTCAGTGAAACCAGCACATTACACCATTCCAACCATCATTAAATCCGTTTCAGCATCAGCTGCTGGACGTTTGCCATCATAAAATCATGCAGCACGAGTCCAAAGCAGGCAGCTAGAAATCTCACGAAAACCATTTTTCGGATGCGCAAATAGTTAGATGAAGAAACATAATTGACTGTTGAATTATTTTAATTGCACTCTTTGTGAAACTTTTGAGTGGGCATGAACACATTCCTTCACTGTTGAATTATCCATCCCAAATACCCCCCAATGTGTGTCTGTATATATATATATATATATATATATATATATCCAAAAAATACCCCCCAATAGTTAGAATCTCTTTCTTCATAATCCAATACTCCATCATGCCTCCAAATACTATTCCAGACAACAATATATATATATATCATCATCATCATCTATCATCCAAAAATCCATCAAAGAAGCCAATTTCTCTCGATCTGTTATTCGTTTTAGCATTCGAGTCGGCCACAAGCTTGGCCAAATACTAGGATGCTTGCCAAGCAGACGATCCGGATCCTCAATCTATTGTAACCACTAAGCACGAGACAGAGAAATAAATAAATAAAAAATGCCAGATCCGTTATCCCAACGACGAAAGAAAAGCATAAAGCCGAGGATATCCAAAATGAAGGTAACAAGTAGAAAGCAAAATGCAGATCATCTTCAGCAAAAGCAGATCCGAGGAGTTATTTATCTACAGCTACAAGAAGAATAAGAAAGATTATTAAGGGAGGAAGAAGAAAGGGAAAGGGAGATTATAAGAGGATGGTTGACTTGACCTGAAGGGTTTTGGTGGCGAATTCGACGCCGATGGTGGACTTCGACTCCAGGCAGAACTCGTTCCTGGTGAACCTCGAGAGGATGTTGGACTTCCCGACCCCGGAATCCCCTGTCAGCACGATCTTGAACAGGTAGTCGTACTCTTGATCCACTCTACTACTCCCCATTCGACTCTCTTTTCTTATCAATTATCAATAGATAGATATATCCGATCAATGTTGCCTCCTCTTCTTTCCTTCCTTCCTTCTTCCACTCTCTCTCTCTATCTCTGTTGGATGATGATGGGTAAGTAGAAACCAACCGTTGTCTCCAATCTGCATTCAGATGGAAAGGGAATTAGGTGTGGTGGGTGTTAAACGAACTAACTGCCTGCTAACTGCAGAGGTATTTGTTTGGGGTTGGCGAAAAAAAAAGAGAAAGAAACAGTAGTAACCGATATGGAAATATCCAGAACGTGTGTGGACGCCTGCGTTTGAGATGGATAGATATACATATATATATATCACGGGAAAGAGTAACATACCTCGCCGGAGGAGGATCGGATCTCCCACCGGAGATTGGAGGAGGAGGAGAAGCAGAAGCAGAAGAAGAAAAAGAGAGCAGCGGATGTGTGTGTGACAGAGAGAGAGAGAAGAGGGAGGGTGGCAGGCTCGCTCGCCCTCGGGTCCTCACTGTTAATATATTAGATATTAATTTAATATTCACCCAATTATTTATTGCGGTTGATTGAAGATTTTTTTTTTTTTTTTTTTTTTTTGTAAGTCTTGCATTTTTGGCCTTTGGATCAACGTCGTGCCTTTCTAAACAGCATGTGTGTTGTTTGAAATTTGTGTACTTTCTTAACAGAGAAAACTTGGAAAAGGTTTTGAAAAATTTTTTTTAAAAAACTTTTCTCAATTTTAAAAAGTTACAAAAACATTAAAACATGACAAAAAAAGTAAGGTAATTATTGTTAAGCAATAAAATTTAACACCACTAAAAAAGTAACCATTACTCCCTTATCAAAATACATCGATGTAAATATAAATTTATTATTATAAAAAAAATTTACTAAAAGAGTAAATATATTCTGCTCAAGGTCTACCGACTGAATAAGAGATAAATTTCTATAATCTTTATATATATATATTGTTACAATTCATTTTTCTCTACTCTCATACGCTCTCCATCTGTCTGCCTCTTTTTTTTCATCTTATGTCATTCTTCTTGCTCAAAAGCAGTTATCAACCACGTGGAACAGCCAAGTTTGATATAATAAAATCATCAACAACATTAGAGGGGATGACGAGATGTTAAATGGAGGTCATTAGCGTCCAGGAAAGCATATGATTGGGAGTATTGTTTTTTGTCTTCCCTTTTGTAATTTAGAATCTCTTATAAAAAATTATGAAATCAATCATCTATTACACAATAACCTCTTTAGATAACGAAGAAATGGGGGATTCAAACCTCCATCTATCCTGCAAAAGTCAAGAGTTTTGGCTATAAGACCATACCATGGGTCGTCGTGAACTCGAGGTGTATTTTGGTGATTCGAATCTCCATCTATCCCGTAAAAGTCAAGAGTTTTGGTGTACGTTTGCATATCATATCGAGTTTTATGAGTTTAAAATTGGAAAGACATTCAAGTTGAATAGACTAAAAAATAGAAGCTAGGTCAAAACTCAAGCTCAACAAAAATTAATGCAAGGAAGAACTATGGTAGGCTTTATTTTATCAAAGGAAACACAGAGAACAAAGTAGTCAAGTATTATTATTTGGGGAAAGTCATCCTTTTCTAATTATGTAAGGCATTATTATGAGGAACTTTGGGATCTAACGTACAATAAGAGAGGATATCACTTACAACATCATCAAAATAATTTTACATAATAAACTTATGAATGAGAGTAATAGGATATAAAGGTTGAGGATTAATATTTGATAATTTTAATTTAATCATTTTAAATGATTGTCTTGAGATTCATGCTGCTCATACCTACTAAATTGTCAAAATTAGTTTTTTAGAATTAAACTTAATTGTAAGTCTAAATCATTACAAACTGTATTGTAGTCAAACTCTTTTTTGGGATTAGTAAAGAGTGTGTTATAAGGTGAAGCTATCACTACCACCAGAAATATAGTGATTGATTGAACAAATCTTAATAAAGATATCAAGATTTTAAGAGGAAAAGATTGTAACATTCCAAAGATAATTTCACATAATAAGTTTATAAAGTGAGTAGTGAAATATAATGAATTAAATTTATTATGTGGCAACCAAAACTTAAGTATTGGGTGATTGTCTTGAAATTCATTAGGATTTATTTTTTTCAATTAGACTTGAATTTGTTTGTAGGTCATTGTACCAACATCGTGATCAAAGCAACCATTTTACATACAATTAGCAGATGCTATCGGGCAAGCAAAACTTCTAAGGCTAGTGTAAGTAATTATGCGCTTACTATGCATAAATTATTGTACGTACTAGTCCACTAGGACATGATTAAATACATGGCAAGATCTTCTTGTTTCGATTGGAGAGACTACTAAAGTTCATCTTGTATTACTTGATGACTTGTGTAGGAGACTAGACCAATTTTCTCATATGAGATTTAATTTGGGTAATGCCGAAAAAAATTGTAAAGTAGAAACGACATAATTTTTGTTAACCTTTTTTTTTTTTTTTTTTGGCTGAGTAAAAGGTCAAAGTTCATTAGAAAGCAATAGAAACATAGGGGGTAATTTGCTCAGGAAGGTTATGTTGATGCTAGAGCACCACGATCATTTGTTTTGATGATAACAAAACACGTGTTATTTAACATTTGCAATTTGAGTCCTAGATTTCAGGTCAATTGCAAATGAGGACGTGTTTAGACGGAGTTCGAGCTCGCATCCAGGACGGATTGGAAGAGCTTGACGGAAAACAGAGGAGGTTCGCGTGGAGCAAAGGATTGAGGATGGAAGGAAATGAAGAATAGGATAGATTTCCTTCTTTTGTACTTGTTGTATTTTTTGTTTCTTTTGTTGCTCTTTATTTCCTTAGATATTTCATGTTAAAGAGCCTCAAATAACCCTAACAGTAGTCCTAGGAACACCGGCACAACCCTAGGATACTTAGGTTTTCTGTAGAATACTTAGAAAACCAATATAGGGTTCAAACAGCACTTCCAGACGTCTAATTCCCAAATCAGACGTCTGATAAAGTATTTTAAGATGTCTGACTGTTGTTTCAGACGTCTGATAACCTTTTAGGCTGGACATAGTTAGTTCTGTCTGATGAAATCAGACGTCCAGACCTTAGACCAGACGTCTTAGGAGACGTCTGATGACTTTGCCAGACGTCCAGTTAGTGGACCGTTGGCTGGCTTAGAAGACGCTGAAGAATATGACCGTTAGAGCCTTATCAGACGTCCATAGGACTTTACAGACGTCTGATAAATGACCGTCTTGCCTCGGCTGACCCAAAATCTCTTCTCAGAGATTTTCTAGCCGTTGCAACGTTTGGAAATCAATTCCCACAGTAAAAGTAGGTTTCCAGACGTCCAGACATAGTGCCAGACGTCCTGTATGTCGTCTGATGGACTTGCACAAAAACCCTGTTTAGATCTGATTCAAGTCAGGGAGAAACCCGCATAGAATCAGACGTCTGACCTTGAAATCAGACGTCTTAAAGTGGCCTTCCAGACATCTGATGCCAGAGTTAGACGTCTGATAACCCTGTCAAATGCAATCATTGTCCTGATTTCGGCCTGATTCTCTTGGGCTTTGCACCCAACGGCTATGGAAGCTTTTCCAAGCCTTCCAAAGCCTTCCTAAGGCCTCTATAAATAGAGGGGAACCTTTGTAACACAAAACAAAAGAAGAGAAACATAAGAGACACACTTAGAAAAACAAGACACAAGATATACACTCTCACACTCTTTTGTGTCCAGAAAAGATCTTGCTCTCCAAGCTCAAGCTCCATCATCTTGAGAGCTAAATTCAGTTTGCGCGCCCGCTCTCCCGCCGTAGATAACGAGAGCAACGTAGCGCCATCGCGCGGCACACGCACCGCGTCATCGTTGACGCACTCCTTGCAAAGGGGAGTTTCCTATTTCCTATAGAAGCTAGGTTTAATTTTGTTGGCTCTATAGGACTGTTGTTTCATTTTATCTTTGTATTTTGGTTGGGTATTCGCTTTGCGAATTCCCGTCTCCTTCGTGGGACAAAATCCTTCTCGTGGAGAGAAGGGGTTGAGGAACGCTACCCTCGTACTTGTAGCGTGGTTGTATTGAGGTTGAATCACCCTCGTTCAAAGTGATTTGGTTAGTGGATTTGATCAACTTGGTTGATCGGAAAATCCTAACTCGAGAGAGTTAGGTGGTGGTTTTCACCCGATTTGGGTTTCCACCTAAAAATTACTTGTGTACATTGTGTGATTGGTTATTTTTGTGATATTGCTTTATATATTCAATTCCGCAATTTTATTACGTCACCCCTCCTGGTAGGGACGAACCTTCAATTGGTATCAGAGCAGGTCTCGCATTTTCGGCGTTACAAACCGGCGAGGATCTAAACATGGAGGGAAGCTGTTCCACAAGTAGGATTTCCGAGGGGCAGTCCACAACCCGTCCGCCCTACTTTGACGGGAACAACTACAGCTACTGGAAGCTGAGGATGAAGACGTGGCTCCAAGCCACTGAATTCGAGGTATGGGGATGTTGCGAAACCCCATACGAGATCCCGAAGCGACCCCAAGAAGGCTACTCGCAGGTGCAGATTCTAGAGCTCTCACTCAACGCAAAGGCAATGAATGCCCTGTATTGCGCGTTGAGTCCGGAAGAGTTCGAGAAAATCCAAGAGTGCACCACCGCCCACGAGATATGGAGGAGGTTGGAAGGCACTCATGAGGATTCCAGCTCGGAGGAAGAAGAAGAAGAAAAAGAAGAAGAAACCACTTGCTTTGGTTTCATGGCTAGAGGAACCAATAGCGACAGTGAAAGCGGAAGCGACTCCGACGAAGAGGTAAATTTTGATTTACAAGAAGCTTTTAATGAATTATTCGAGATTAGTAAATCACTAAAAATAGAAAACAAAAGCATGAAGAAGAACCTTAGTTTTCTTAAAAATGAAAATGATAGGTTAGAAAAACAACTTAAGGACATAGAAGCTAGTCCTAAGGATGATAACCTATTATTATTAGATAATCATAACCTCATCAATGAAAATACTAAATTGATTGAGGAAAATAATAGTCTAAAGTTAGAAATTTCTGATTTAAAGACTAAGATGGATATTATAGAAAAAGAAATCGCATGTCTTAGGGAAAATTCTAACAAATTAATCAACAAAGTTGATAATTTTTATAGCCCTAAGGTTGAGAAAGGATCTCCATCAAGGAGACCTTCTAACAAATCCGGATCCAAGCTCACTTGGATACCGAAGAAAAAATTAGAATCTTGTTTTGTAGGGTTCAGGGATGACTACAACATAAAGGACTGGACCTACAAACTAAAGGCTGGTCAACTCAAGTTGGGAGAACCAAGGAGTAGACCAAGGAGGAGAACAAGAAGACCGACGAGACGGCGAACAAACGACGGACCTGCCGCACGTCGACCACCAGATTGGAGACCGGCGCCAATGCTCGGGCCTCCAAGCTACGGATGGGAGCCCCATCCGATGTGGCATCCACCACCACCATTCGGGCCATTTTATTGGCCATGGTAGGTGAGGTAAAATTCTTAACCCTATCTTTTTATAAGCATTTAGATAGGGGGAGTTAAAAATTAATGAGCTAATTGTCAATTTTTAAGGGGGAGATATAAGGTAGCTAAATTTCCTTTAGAAAGGGGGAGAAAAATAATAGCTATCTCATTGTTACAAAAAGGGGGAGGACATTACCTTTGTCAAAAGAAACTCATAGAAGAGCATGTTTTAAGGGGGAGTTATAGGAAATATAAAATCAATTAAACCTTTTTGATAATGTCAAAAAGGGGGAGGATTTTTATGCATTATTATTTACGGTTTTGTCATCATCAAAAAGGGGGAGATTGTTGGTGCTAGAGCACCACGATCATTTGTTTTGATGATAACAAAACACGTGTTATTTAACATTTGCAATTTGAGTCCTAGATTTCAGGTCAATTGCAAATGAGGACGTGTTTAGACGGAGTTCGAGCTCGCATCCAGGACGGATTGGAAGAGCTTGACGGAAAACAGAGGAGGTTCGCGTGGAGCAAAGGATTGAAGATGGAAGGAAATGAAGAATAGGATAGATTTCCTTCTTTTGTACTTGTTGTATTTTTTGTTTCTTTTGTTGCTCTTTATTTCCTTAGATATTTCATGTTAAAGAGCCTCAAATAACCCTAACAGTAGTCCTAGGAACACCGGCACAACCCTAGGATACTTAGGTTTTCTGTAGAATACTTAGAAAACCAATATAGGGTTCAAACAGCACTTCCAGACGTCTAATTCCCAAATCAGACGTCTGATAAAGTATTTTAAGACGTCTGACTGTTGTTTCAGACGTCTGATAACCTTTTAGGCTGGGCATAATTAGTTCTGTCTGATGAAATCAGACGTCCAGACCTTAGACCAGACGTCTTAGGAGACGTCTGATGACTTTGCCAGACGTCCAGTTAGTGGACCGTTGGCTGGCTTAGAAGACGCTGAAGAATATGACCGTTAGAGCCTTATCAGACGTCCATAGGACTTTACAGACGTCTGATAAATGACCGTCTTGCCTCGGCTGACCCAAAATCTCTTCTCAGAGATTTTCTAGCCGTTGCAACGTTTGGAAATCAATTCCCACAGTAAAAGTAGGTTTCCAGACGTCCAGACATAGTGCCAGACGTCCTGTATGTCGTCTGATGGACTTGCACAAAAACCCTGTTTAGATCTGATTCAAGTCAGGGAGAAACCCGCATAGAATCAGACGTCTGACCTTGAAATCAGACGTCTTAAAGTGGCCTTCCAGACATCTGATGCCAGAGTTAGACGTCTGATAACCCTGTCAAATGCAATCATTGTCCTGATTTCGGCCTGATTCTCTTGGGCTTTGCACCCAACGGCTATGGAAGCTTTTCCAAGCCTTCCAAAGCCTTCCTAAGGCCTCTATAAATAGAGGGGAACCTTTGTAACACAAAACAAAAGAAGAGAAACATAAGAGACACACTTAGAAAAACAAGACACAAGATATACACTCTCACACTCTTTTGTGTCCAGAAAAGATCTTGCTCTCCAAGCTCAAGCTCCATCATCTTGAGAGCTAAATTCAGTTTGCGCGC
Source organism: Thalassia testudinum (assembly GCA_037157565.1). Taxonomy (NCBI): domain Eukaryota; kingdom Viridiplantae; phylum Streptophyta; class Magnoliopsida; order Alismatales; family Hydrocharitaceae; genus Thalassia; species Thalassia testudinum. The sequence goes on from JAZHRO010000012.1 coordinate 90,622,628, forward strand.
CCGCTCTCCCGCCGTAGATAACGAGAGCAACGTAGCGCCATCGCGTGGCACACGCACCGCGTCATCGTCGACGCACTCCTTGCAAAGGGGAGTTTCCTATTTCCTATAGAAGCTAGGTTTAATTTTGTTCGCTCTATAGGACTGTTGTTTCATTTTATCTTTGTATTTTGGTTGGGTATTCGCTTTGCGAATTCCCGTCTCCTTCGTGGCACAAAATCCTTCTCGTGGAGAGAAGGGGTTGAGGAACGCTACCCTCGTACTTGTAGCGTGGTTGTATTGAGGTTGAATCACCCTCGTTCAAAGTGATTCGGTTAGTGGATTTGATCAACTTGGTTGATCGGAAAATCCTAACTCGAGAGGGTTAGGTGGTGGTTTTCACCCGGTTTGGGTTTCCACCTAAAAATACTTGTGTACATTGTGTGATTGCTTATTTTTGTGATATTGCTTTATATATTCAATTCCGCAATTTTATTACGTCACCCCTCCTGGTAGGGACGAACCTTCAGGTTAGAGTTACACCAACTCTCTTCTGGCCCTTGCTTAGTACAAGAAGTTGCTAACACATGAGCCAAAAAATCCTCCTCCCTGGGAACCTTAAGCAAGGTAGTGTTTTGCATAGAATTAAGAAGCTTCTGGCAATTCTGAATGAAATTTTTGCTACGCCAATTCAAGGATGTTAAGATCCGTGCCACCAAAGTCATTTAAGACGTCTGGGACTTGGGTCAGACGTCTGAACACCTTCCCAGACGTCTGGAAATTAATTTTTGCGTACGTACGACCGCGAGTTTACGCGCATGCCGCGCGCAGACTGAACCCCAGCCACCCTCTTCTCTTCCTTCTTCCCTCGCAGACCTGCACAACTTTTTCCCCCTCACGCCTACAAATACCCCTTCCTCTCCCTCACGCCACCCCACCCCGTTCGTCTCCTCCTTCCTCCAGCGCGAGAGCGAGAGTGAGAGCGAGCACGGCAGCTGCAGCTGAGCGCAGTGGCGGAAAGGAGAAGAGCAGCGAGAGGGAAGAGAAGAGAACGCGCGAGCCGTGAGAGTGAGAGCTCGCTGGAGCAGCTCGAGGCCAGCCGGCATGCGCGAGGCAGAGTGTGTGTCGGGGAGGTTTCCCCGATGCTGCTGCAGTAGAGTAGCGGACGAGCGGCTGCGTGGCGAGGTCGCGCGCAGTGGGAAGAAGACGAAGGAGCTTCTGATTCTGGGATTTTTCCCAGAATCAGACGTCTGGACCCACATCCAGATGACGTGACGACGTCTGGAGGGAGTTCCAGACGACTGAGAGGTACATATTTCCTCCACTGCTTCCTTTTTTGCGGATACGGCCATTCAGGCCGTTCCGCCGAAGCTCTGTTGCGTGCCGTGTTGAGAGTTTTTACGTACGCGTGAAGGATTCGCTTCGGGAAGGCGTGGGACACGCCCTCCCAAGCGGTTCAGACGTCTGGACGAGTCACCAGACAGCGGAGAGCGTCTCCAGACGTCCAGAGAGGTAGTCGGACGTCTGGAACTAGGTCCAAACAGTTCAGCAGGACCCCTGGACGTCTGATGTTGCGAACGCGTGTCCCAGATGTCGGACCAGACGTCTTGGATCGTTTCCAGACGTCTGGAAATCAGTTATTTTCGACATGCGTGGGTCGCCTGCGCGCCTGAGCGCGCAGACCGCATATTCGCTCCTGCGGCTGCAGATTCTCGCCGTTGCAGTCTCTCTCTCTCCTCCTCGCGGGGCCTTAAAAGGCCACGCGCTCTCTACCGTTGCCTCGACCCCTTTCCTCTTCTCCTTCTAGTGCGCAAGAGCGGGCGCGGGGTTGCTGCGGCGGCGATGGCCGCAGTGAGCGCGGAGGGGGTGCTACGTGCGAGAGTGGCGCTCAGCCATGAGGGCGAGCTCGCCGGGGCTGCCAGGGCCGGCCGGCGGGGAGCGCAACGGGCGCGGAACGATGCGGGAGGCCTGCTGCGGCTCGAGCAGCAGGTGCACGAGGTGCGACGCGGGCAGCGTCACGAGCGGAGGGCGAGTCGTGCCCTGGTTCTGGAAAAATTTCTAGAATCAGACGTCTGTGCTGATAGCCAGACGGCGAGGTCGACGTCTGGAATACTGTCCAGACGCCTGAAAGGTGAGTTTTCCGTCTTCTTCTTCCTTCTTGTCGACTGACCGTACTAAGGGAGGGAGATGGGTGTGCGCAGGCTCGGTGATTCGCCATCCAACGCGAATCAGACGTCTGGCTGTAGTACCAGACGGCAGGAGTGACCTCCAGACGTCTGGGGTGACCATCGGACGTCTGGGAGCTAGGACAGACGTCCCCGCTGACTTTTGGACGCCTGGGAAACCACGCTGAACAAGGTAATTCTCTGATCCACTTTTTAAGACGTCTGGAAGAAGTTCTAGACGTCTGATTTTGCACAGTGTCGTCGTTTTCGACCCGTTGAGGGCCTGTTCGGGTTCCGTTTTCCGCGTTTCAAGTTGTGTTCTTTCCGGAATTAAATCCTCTACCCGTCTACAGTAGCTATACACTGTTTTGAGACACTCCTTGTGTTTGATCCTTGTGATAGGACCTCGTTCCGTCGTAGTCTTGGGGGTCGCGGAGGCACGCGGGATTCCCGATCACGCCCCCATTACTCTCGTCGTACCTGGTAGAGTGACTTTAAGTATAATCTGTTACATTATGAAACCATAAATAGAACCTAGGACATTGCATGAATCCTAGGAATGAGAAATAGATTGAATGGTAGATTCCTAGGGTGTTGCATGAATCCTAGGGTTGGAAAACTAGATTGTATGATAGATCCTAGGATATGGCATGAATCCTAGGATGGGAAAACTAGTGGAATGTATGAATACTGCAGTTTTGGAAAATGTGGAAAGAAAATAATAGCTGCCTGTAAATTAAATTAACAGCTTCCTGTTATGAATAAATGAACATGATTAAGAATATGGGATGTATGAACGTGAAACTGGAATGGTGAAACTGGAATGTTCTGAGTTAAAGAGCTGGAACCCTACGGGGAATTAGGAGTAGAACTCCTAGAAAGTGAATGGAATAGAATTGGGGAAGTGAGCTGGCCCTTGAGTATGGAGTACCAAGGAGAGCGACTGTCCCCCTGTTTAGTGCAGAGCGGAGTCAGCCGCCCCAGGGACCCGGGGTTAGGACTGGCCACTCTGTACCGACTTGCTGGCCCTCGTGTACGTAGTACCGAGGAGAGCTACTAGTGTAGGGAGGTACTAGCTACCCCACGGGCCCCGAGGTTCTGCTAGCCTCCCACACCGACTTGTTAGGCCCGCTGGGGCAAACCAGGGTAGTCAGGCGAGGGTGCGCGGACTGTGGAGGGGCAAGGCCCCGGTTTGGTTACTGTGGAGGGGTTGGACCCCTGTTACTGAGAGGGCTCTGCCCTGGACTGGTTCCGTGCTGTGCTTTGGGCGCACCCGTTAACGGAAACGACTGACCTCGCTCTATTGCGGATTTGGGGGTTAAGGAGGCACGTGGACCTGTCAATCACGCCCCCATTACTCTCGATTTTGCTGGTAGAGCGGCTTTCCTTAGTTAATTACAAACTTAACTGCATGTCTGGAATAAATGATAGATACTAGGGTATGGCATGAATCCTAGGACCAGAAACACTAGATTGAATGATAGATCCTATGGTATGGCATGAATCCTAGGACTAGAAACACTAGAACGATTGCATTGAATACCTGTATTGCAGTCTTGGATGAGTAGATAAAATAATAATAATTGCCTGTAATTGGATAACAGTTGCCTGTGAAATGTAGAGCACTGTTGTTAGTAACTGCTCCATGAAATTCCTATTGCTTGAAATTAAATACGAGCTGCTTGTATATAAATTGGAAAAGAAGGATTGAATATTGGAAACACGTGTTATATGCGAATAAACCTAAATGATGAAACCTAGTATAGCTTGGCCTGAGAAACATAAGCATGAACCCTACGGGGAATTAGGAGTAGAGCTCCTAGAAACAAATAGAATGAAACTGGATAAGTGAATGGGAAAGTATGTTGTCTCTTGGATACGTGATACCAAAGGGAGCACATATTACCTCTTAGTGTAGAGGGGGGCTTGCCGCCCTCAGGTCGAGACCGAGATGAGTTTGGCCACTTTGCACCGACTTTCTGGCCCTCGCATACACAGTACCAGGGAGAGCTGCTAGTGTAGGGAGAGAGCTAGCCACCCCAAGGGGCTCGGGGTTCAGCTAGCCGTCCTACACCGACTTGTCAGGCCCACTGGGCAAACCAGGGTAGTCAGGCAAGGGTGCGCGGACTGTGGAGGGGCGAGACCCCTGTTTGGTTACTGTGGAGGGGCTAAACCCCTGTTATTGAGAGGTCTCTGCCCTATACTGGTTCCGTGCTGTGCTTTGGGCGCACCTGTTAACGGAAACAACTGATCACGTGCCAATGTGGGGTAGCTACTCATGCGTTTATCGTGCGTACCGTAGTCACCGTTACGCCTGTCAGCGACCTTGGGGTGGTTGACTGAGTGTAGGACCACCACGGGAGACTCTCCCAGCCAGGAGAGCACCACGTGGTACTTCTACTCTTCAGAAAAGACTGCAATCAAGATCGTTCCCATGAGGAACATTCGAGATCAAGAGAAAGACCTGAGAAATAAACCAAGAAAGAGTAAATAGATAAATAAAGAAAGAAATGAAAAACAACAGCTACCTGTCCACCTTTACTGTTTTTCTTAGCTAGCTGGTTGCCACTCTACTCAGTGTTTCGCTGACATGTCGTACTTACCACCTTTTTCAGGTCCAGGTGTTGAGCAGCTAGAGCCTACGGTTGCGGAGGGTGCTGGGCCTAGTAGAGGCTAGTAGTTGTACTTGTGTTGTACCCGTTTTCTGTAGTAGTGAGTATTTGTTACACTTTTGTACTCTTTATTGTAAACTTCATATTTCTGTACCTATTTTAATTTCTCTACTGTTGTGGTGGTGTGCACTGTAGTAGTTCATTTCTTTACTGCTGTACTTTTGTTACTGTTAGTTGCTTGCACGATGAATGTGGTTTATTTTACTACTTTTTGGGTTACTTTCTCGTTGGACGACTGGATCTTGGGATCAGTCGAGTCGGTCTGATTCTCGTGTCCTGTAGGGATTCGGGAACTGGGTCGTAACAAATGATTGTCTTCTAATGATCATATCAACTACATTAGCATAATCACTCAAATAATGGGTGAGTAATAGCAATATGTGTCAACCATATCATGACCTCATGCGTTTACATTGAGCTCTGCTTCCTCTGGGGAATTTCAACATGAATAGTCTTGACATCAGCTACCATGAAGATATTCTCAGGAAGCAAACAGATCACTGTTGGTACAAGGGCACCATGATTATTGATTTTGATGATAATAAAACATTTGTTATTTAACATTTGCATTTGAGTTTATAAGTTTCAGGAATAATGCAAATGGAAGCAAGTGTGAAAGAGCACAAGCTCTGAAATGACCTGTTGCCTTGTTAGTCAGATAAGACGTTTGCAGTTTCAGTCAAACGTCTGTCCAAATGTCTGGACACAGGCCTGGACGTCTGAAAGTGGGAAACTTTGTACGTTCCTTTGCACTCTGCATGCGAGCGGTGCACAGCACTTCTCTCTCCTCCACACCGCTCACCCATAAACCCTAACCCCCTTCTCACCACCCTCACCCCCTCACCACCAGCCACCGCCACCTCCACCTTCTCCATGCGTCGGCCAAGCCCCACCTGCCTCCCGTCTCTGCTGCAGCTACGAAGAGGAAGGAGAGGAGCCGGCGAGGGAGAACGGGGAAGAGCAAGAGCGAGAGAGTGCGAGGGAGTGGGAGCGAGGGAGAAGGATGACAGCTGCGGGAGCTCGGTGGTGCTCGAGGAGGAGTTCATGGAAGAGAGGAGGACGTCGGCAGGGAGCTTCTTAAGCTCCTACAGTTGCTGGAGCTGTTGCTGCGTCGTCTGAGGGCGAAGGCGAGAGCGGGACGAGCTGCGCAGAGGAGTCCTGATACTGGAAGTTTTCCAGTATCAGACGTCTAGAGGGTCGACCAGATGTCTGGAGAGGCACCAGGATGTCCGGGGCTGAAGCCGGACGTTTGAAAGCATTATATTGCGTGAGGTACATGTTTCCTACGCTACTTTCCGCCATGCAGATCGTAGCACAGGAAATGTTTGGCCGTTAATAGGTCTGCGTTTTCATACGTAGGTGTGGGGCGTTGGAAAGGCACGCGGTGCGCCTTTCCAGGCACTTTTGGATGTCTAACCTCATCACCAGACGTCCGACGGCCCTTTCAGACGACCGAAGGCATAGTCCGACATCTTGAACTTCCTTCAGACGGTCGTAGAGAGATCTGGACGTCTAAGGAACCAGCAGGAGACACAAGGTAAGATCTGACGTCTGGGACTAGTCCCAGACGTCTGATTTTAGATAGTAACCGTTATTTTGGCCCATTTAGGGCCTAGACGGAATCAGATTTCCGTAAACGAAGTACCGCTGTTTTCCACTCAAGTTTTTCTATATGTTCGTGTTGAGTACCTACTGTTTTGAGCTCGTCTGATATAAATTAGTCGCTGGTATAGGTTATCAGCCGGTGGCGTGTTCGGGGCCCGCGGAAACAACGAGATCTGCAGTGTAGGCCCCCATTCCTCCCGTAAAACCCAGTAGAGTGGTTTAATTCATTTGTTAAGATGTGAATAAAGAATATGCTTGCTTAGATTAAATTAATTAAAACTCTAGGATGTGGAATGTGAAAGTTCTCCCTACTTGGAGGGGGTGACGTAAAAAATGCGTAATTGAAATATAAACATTCTCACAAAATCAATCGCACAAAGACACAAAGTATTTTTAGGTGGAAACCCAAACCGAGTGAAAACCACCACCTAACCCTCTCGAGTTGGGATTTTCCGATCAACCTAGTTGATCAAATCCACTAATCGAATCACTTTAAAACGAGGGTGATTCAACCTCAGTACAACCACGCTACAAGTACGAGGGTAGCGTTCCTCAACTCCTCTCCACGAGAAGGATTTTGTCCCACGAAGGAGACGGGAATTCGCAAAGCGAATACCCAACCAAAAGACAAAGATAAAATAAAACAAGTAATCCTATAGAGCCAACAAAGTAATTTAAACCTAGCGTCTATAGGAAATAGGAAACTCCCCTTTGCAAGGAGTGCGTCGAGTTGATGACGCGGTGCGTGTGCCACGCGATGGCGCAATGTCGCTCTCGTGAACAACGGCGGGAGAGCGGGTGCGCGAAGGCTTGATGCTCTCAAGAGAATGGAACTAGAGCTTGGAGAGCAAGGGCTTCTCTTGGACACAAAAGAGTGGAACTAAGTTGCTTAGGTGTGTCTCTTATTTCTCTTAGTGTGTATCTTGTGTATCTAGATGTGTAAAGGCTCCCCTCTATTTATAGAGGCCTTAGGAAGGCTTTGGAAGGCTTGGAAATGCTTCCATAGCCGTTGGGTGCAAAGCCCAAGAGAATCAGGCCGAAATCAGGATAATGATTACACTTGACAGGGTTATCAGACGTCTAACTCTGGCATCAGACGTCTTGAAGGCCACTTTAAGACGTTTGATTTCAAGGTCAGATGTCTGATTCTATGCGGGTTTCCTCCTGACTTGAATCAGATCTAAACAGGGTTTTTGTACAAGTCCATCAGATGACATATAGGATGTCTGGCACTATGTCTGGACGTCTGGAAACCTACTTTTACTGTGGGAATTGATTTCCAAACGTTGCAACGGCTAGAAAATCTCTGAGAAGAGATTTTGGGTCAGCCGAGGCAAAACGGTCAATTATCAGACGTCTGGTAAGTCCTATGGACGTCTGATAAGGCTCTAACGGTCATAATCTGCAGTGCCTGCTAAGCTAGCCAACGATCCACTATCTGGACGTCTGGCAAGTCCATCAGACGTCTTCTAAGACGTCTGGACTAAGGTCTGGACGTCTGATTTCATCAGACAGAACTAGCTATGTCCAGCCTAACAGATATCAGACGTCTGAAACAACAGTCAGACGTCTTAAAATACTTTATCAGACGTCTGATTTGGGAATTAGACGTATGGAAGTGCTGTTTGAGCCCTATATTGATTTTCTAAGTATTCTACAGAAAACCTAAGTATCCTAGGGTTGTGCTGGTGTTCCTAGGACTACTGTTAGAGTTCTTTGAGGCTCTTTAACATAATATTCTAAGGAAATAAAGAGCAACAAGATAATCGAAAAATACAACAAGTATAAAAGAAGGAAATCTATCCTATTCTTCATTGTCTTCTATCTTCAATCTGTCGCTCCACGCGAACCTCCTCTGTTCTTCATTAAGCTCCTCCAATCCATCCTGGATGCGAGCTCGAGTTCCGTCTAAACACGTCCACATTTGCAATTGACCTGAAATCTAGGACTCAAATTGCAAATGTTAAATAACACGTGTTTTGTTATCATCAAAACAAATGATCGTGGTACTCTAGCACCAACAGAATGAACCCTATGGTAGAAATGTATGAGCCTGATGCTGAGTTACTCTGTTTACTTGAGATGTATGTTAAAATACGAGCTGCCTGTATGTGAATGAGAAATTGAACTGTAGAACCACAAGTTTCATGTATATGATTGAGAATTGAATTGTGAAAACACGAGCTGCCTGTATATGGATGAGGAACAAGTTATGAAACATGAGATCTGAATATGGATAAATGAGATGAATATGAGCATGAACCCTACAGGGAATTAGGAGTAAAACTCCTATGTATGGAAGGAATCTGGAATGTAGACGGGAAGTGAGCTGGCCTTTGTGTACATGGTACCAAGGAGAGCAACTGTCCCTTTTAGTGTAGAGTGGAGCTAGCCGCCCTTGTGTTGAGACCCGAGGTTAGGATTGGTCACTCTACATCGACTCCTGTTGGCCCTCGCGTACATAGTATCGAGGCGTGCTACTAGTGTAGGGAGAGAGATAGCCACCCCACAGGGCCCGGGGTTAAGCTAGCCACCTTACACTGACTTTTTTAGGCCCGCTGGGGAAACTGGGGTAGTCCGATGAGGGTACGTGGACTGTGGAGTGGCAAGACCCCTGTTTGGTTCTGAGGGGCGAGACCCTTTTTGTGAGAGGATAAGGACCAATACTGTTCCATGCTGTACCTTAGGCGTGCCCACTAGCAGAAACGACTGACCGCATGCTAGTGTGGGGTAGCTACCCGTGCACTTATCATGCGTGCCATAGTCACCGTTACGTCGCGACAGGGACCTCGGGGTGGTTGACTGGGTGTAGGACTACTGCGGGGGACTCTCTCGGCTAGGAGAGCATCACGTGTACCTTCTACTCCACGGAAAAGATTGCAATCAAGATCGTTCCCACGAAGAACAAGCAAGATTATGAAATACTTGGATACTTTGTGAAATAAATGAACCAGAAATATATAGATAAGATAAATAGAGATGAGAATAAAACATGGTTGTTTGTTTTACTTTACTTGCACATAAATAATGTAAACACCACTCTACTCAACGTTCGCTGACTTTGTCTTTTCGTAACCCTGTTCAAAACCAAGAGTTGAGCAACCCGACTGCAGAGGGTGCTGGGCCCAGCCGAGCCTAGCCGTAGTCGTTTCTTTCCAGCTCTTTCGTTTTTCTGCTATTATAGTAAGTAATGGACATATATTTTACTGTTCCTGTTACTTTCTGTTTTCTTTCCACTGTTGTTGTTGTGGTGGCATGTACTATTTTGAGATAGTTGCTCTACTTTCTTTTACTGTTTCATTTTTCCTTCTGCTTAGTTATATTGCATGTGTAAATGTGGTTTATTTCCTACTTTTGGTTATTTCTCATTGGACAATTAGGTCTTGGGATTAGTCGAGACGAACTGATCTCGGGTCCGATAGGGATACAGGAACCGGATCATAACAAGCTCGTATCCATGGTGGACTGGAAGAGCTTGATGGAGAAAAGGAAATAGAGCTTCACGTGGAGCGAAAGCTTGAAAAGGAAGAAGAAAATGAAGAATAGGATAGAAGTCAATTTATTCTTGTATTTACTTGTTATTTGTTTTTTTGCTCTTTACTTTTACTTAGATACATGTTAAAGAGCCCAAAACGTATATCACATTAGTCCTTGGAACACCAATCCAACACTAGGACACTTACATAAACTTAAAAGATCAAAATTGGCTTTAGACAACTTGACTAGACATCCAATATGGACATCAGACGTCTAATCGTGGACTTTAAGACGTCTGACATTTTTTCTAGACGTCCAAACACCTAGGCTGAGATTAGTAGTATGTGATCATAACCGATAGACGTCCTGCCCTTAGTCCAAATGTCTTAGAAGACGTCTAATGATCTTGTCAAATGTCTAGGAGTAGGACCGTTGGCCTGTCAGAAAAGAATCTTCGAGGATCACCTTTTGACTATATTAATAGTATTATCAGACATCCGTAGACATGACTAGATCTGACCCGAATCTTGGCCTCTTAGACCTTATAGCTGTTAGTTTCTCAGGAAATCAATTCCCGCAAATAATCCTCAGATCAAACATCCAATCTCTCATCTGGTTTATATACACTAGATCCCTATTTAGATCTGGTCCAAAATAGGAACAAACCCGCCTATTATTAGACATCTTATAATAGCACTTCAGACATGTACTTAGATCTCTATTTAAATCTGATGACCGTCATGGGTTTTGCTGTCCGGTTAGCTTGTTTGCGTTTGTTATATGTCAAGTTACAGTCGTTGTAGTAATAAGACAGCTACCCGGTTCTCATTACAAAAATTTTTACTCGGAAATGGTTTTCCCGAAGTCGAACTCAGGGAGCTACTGGAATTCTAGAAATACAAAGGTTCTCTATTAGATTACAAAAATAAGGAAGAGAGAGAGAGAGAAAGAAAGAGAGAGAGAGGGAGCTTGTCTTGGCTTCTTCTTCTTCTCTTTTCCTTTTCCTTCTCCTTCTTTCAACTGCTCTTCTTTTCTTCTTCTTTCTCTTCTTCTCTTCTCACGGCTGTGTCTTCTCTCTTCTCTTCTTCTTCTGTTCTTTCTTTGTTCTTCTCTTTCTTTCTTTTTCTTCTCTTCTTCTGACTTTTTCTTCTTTGCTCCTTCTTCTTTCTTCTCTTATTTTACCTCCTCTGGCTACTGCTCAACCGTCGTATGATGCAGCGGTCAGACGACTTAACTGTAGGTTTGCTACAGTGCTTCTCTTCTTCTGTTTCTTCTCTCTTGCTTCTTCTTCTTCCTCTCTGCCCTGAGCGGCTAAGACTTCGGCCGCCTTCCTTCCTTCTCCTTCTGATCCTGCACCTTCTGCTCCTGCAAGCTCACACAAGGATCAGAAAGCAAAACCTACCCCTACCCTTCCCCTCGTCTCTCTCTTTCTCAGATTTCTCTCATAGGATCGCTCTCCCAGAGCCGGGTATTCAGGTACGGGTATCGCACCAGGGACCAGGCCCACTGGCTTGCAGTGGTGGGTGAGGTGTGCGCGGGTTAGGATAGTCGGATTTGGCCCAGACCCGCGAGGCGTGAGCGCGGGCGAGGGCGAGCCCGTGGCGCGCAGCGTGCGTGAGGGACCTGACCCCTGTGTTCGAAGGTGATAAGCCTACAACACCTTTTCCATTTATTTGGCTGCGGCGCTTCCAGAACTGCCGAGGTGGGACTAAATGTCCCACCCAAATTGGCGCCTGCAACTGAGGAAGCTGCAAGCAATCGCAGCAGCACGCGAGGCCTTCGCCCCAGCTGCAGGCCTGGGATGCTTCGCGGAGGCAAGCCGTGCGTCCTGGGGCGTGAGCCTGGGCGAGAGGGCACCTGCAGCTGCAGGTGAAGGAGCTTCAGAAGCTCGGTAATGGCGGTGAAGGGTCGTCGACCTGAAAACAAGAATACGGCCTCTCGGCCCAATCAGAGGATGCAGGGAGCTTCGCCGGAGTGCAGCGAAGGCAGTGCGGTGGTGGTGAGGCGTGAGGCGTCGTATGGGGGTAGCCCTAGGTCGGACTGTGGCCGGAGAGATGGGTCTGCTCAGGGGGTCGTTGGGTGGCGTCTGGCAGTGGATGGGAAGGGGGGATTTGTTGAGTGGAGTGAGGGGAAGCTTTTAGGGTAGTTGGCGAGGGGTGAGAAGGTCTGTGGAGGTGGGATGAGCTCGCCGGGGAGGGTGGTCAGAGACGGAGCAGGTGGAGGTGGAAGTCGTGTGCAGTAAGGCAAAAAGATAAATTGAGAGAGGGAAAATGTAAGGGAGGAGGAGAGGAAGCTAATTACCTAGGTTCTGGACGAAGGGGGAGGGCGAAGCCACCGACTCATACCTGCCGGAGCTAGGGAAGAAAGGGCCCTGGAGGAGAAGTGCGGCGACGAGGAAGCAGGCGGAGGGTGCCGGCGGGTGCAGCACAGCACAGACGAGAGGGCTAGGAGAACCCTACTGCAGGTAAGGCGGTAGAGCGACGAGGAGGAAGAGGAGGGAGTCTCCGAAAGCTGCGGGCCGTCTGACAAAGGAGGAGGGGATGAAGTGGGGGGTTGTTCTCCGTCAAAGAGAGCTTACAGGAACCACGCTCCTTATAAAGAGGCTGGCGTAGAGGGAGGCGTGGCCTGGCGACGTGCCAACCTCGTCGGAGCGTGGCCGGAGAGGGGACCCATACCTTCCGTGCGAACCGCACGGAAGGTATGGGGGTCGGCAAAGGGCATGGCCGGGTCCCTGCGACAGAGGACGTCGTAGGGAACCTCGCGTCTGCTTTGCAGGGCAGTCACTCCTCTCTGCGCGGTGCCATGCTCCGCGCAAAGTCGCCGGAGCGTGGTGCTGCGCAGAGTTTTGCAGGAGGGACCGTTCTGCAAAGAACGATGAAAAAGATGGGGGCCAAAACGCAAGGGTTTCGAAAGATAAGGGTCAAAAAGTAAATGAAGATGATCAAATTGCAAGGTCGGTCAAGGAGGTCTCCTCTTAGGCTCAAGTTTTTATACAAGACTAATTTGAACCTAAGGATTTTAATAGTGAATTTTGTTTCTAGGTTGGACCATGTTTGATCGGCAAATTTACGTAAAACTTAGATTAAGTCATTAATTGGGCAATGTTCTCTTTGTAGGTAAAAATGGGTTTCTAAGGCCAAATTGAAGGTTCTAAACCCTAGAGATCATTTTTCTATGAATTTTAGAGGGTTTAGTTGATTTTTATCCTGCCTCGAACCTCGTGAATTGAAGTGGATTTGTTTTAGGGTTACAGAATGTCAGTTAATTTCCTAAAGTTGCTATAACCCTTTTTAGATCCGACCATCCCACTTTCCTTCTTATTAGACTTGTTTGACCTGTATTTGGACCCTTAATTACCCTGCTTGCAAACTGTGTTGGTGAAACTACATTTTTACCCCTTATGATTTGTTTTCTTCTTAAACTCAGAATTCTCTGAGTTAAGCCTTTCTTTGGGTTATGTAGGAGCTTCTTCTTACATATCTTGGTTAGATTGCGCTAGTTAGGGTTCATGATGAGGTTCTCACCAAAATCTAATGGACTATGACCCTTTAGAGGAGACGTCTAAACTTGTCATCAGACATCTAACTTGAATATTAGACATCTGATAACTCTGTTAGAGTCATAATGACCCTGGTTTCAATGGGATTTTAACCTGATTTTCTAAGATTTGTTCCCAAGAGCTACTTAAGCCTTTTAAGGCCTTCTAAACCATTCTTAGAGGAGTGCCCTTCCTAAGTCCAAGACACCCAAGATATACTACTTCTATATTATTTATCATAGAGAAGAAATCATCAAGAAGGAAAGTGACCCTGCTCTCGAAGCCTTCTACCATACATTCGAGAGCACTGTTACGGTGTGCACTTCGCACCAAATCACTTTCGATTTAGGAAAGATCCTTTTGCCTATAGTAGTTAAGTTCATTTACCTATTTAGGCTCTATAGGTTCCTTTATTTGTCTTTTTATTTTGTGGTTGGATATTTTTTTGGCGAATTCTCGTCTAATTCGTGAGACAAAATACTCTTCGAGAAGAAGAGTGGATTTGAGGTACGCTACCCTCAGGTTATATAAGTAGTGTGGTTGTAAGATGTTGTACTACCCTCGTCAAAGTAGTATGTTAATGCATTTGATCGACTTAGTCGATTGGGAAATCTTAAGTTGAAAGGCTTAGGTGATGATTTTTACCTAGGTTGGGGTTTCCACTTAAAAATACTTGTGTTCCTTGTGTGTTTGATTTTTGTGAGATTGTGTAGATTATATTTCACATTATTTTGTATTACGCAAATCTCACCTCCTCCGCCAGAACCGATGATCACGACCATTGATGCCTTACCTTTTGAATACGATCCATCTACTCGAATAATTATCTCTACTGTAGGCATGTTTTGAGACAGAACTTTTGTTAACTATTGCTATATCAAAAATGATAATGAGGATATTAGTGACTTTGGTCCCTCCTAATGCTGACTTTATTCCGATCCCTATTCCATTTACACTGTAGATAGCCCCTGTTGGTTACTTATTAATAATAAATGTTAACCGGGGAAGAAATTGCCCTTGTAAAATAAATCCAGTCAACTTATTATTAAATCAATAGAATCCACTTAGATCTGATTTATGTGGGAATGTGAAGAGACACAAGGCCCATCAGATGGTTATGAGTTAATGTAATAACTCTAATTATTTCTTTGTAACTTCCCATTATTATAGTTATTACACCTCCAAATGTGTAAACTCCTACATTTATATTCTATAAATTGATTCGTAATACACATGGAAAGGGGATAGATTGAATGGGGGCAATCCAAAGACTTTACAGCCTACTACTTCATATGTTATTCCTATATGTAGTAGATATTAAAATTTAGATCTCCCCCTTCCGATATACACCCAACAAGGGTGGAAGAAGGTCGACAATTTCTTATGTCCGTATAATTGACTATCAATTTTGATATTTTATAACCATGTTATATTTCCTGTATCTTCAAATTCTTTGATAACAATAGACGACCTGAGCGGCGGCTTCCACGACCCATTGGATGTGAATAGCGGACATGGTTTCATTTGCGTAAAGAAGCTTAACTATCTTCGAGGTTGCTACGTACTAAGTTACGCCTACGAGAAAATTTCCCTTCGATTCATGTCATAATGCTAATATGTATGCAAGTAAAGAATTAAATGGAACGATTTTTTTTTTTTCATCTATGGCATAATAAGCTCCTTTATGCACGTGACAATGATACGATGCTTCCAAGTTGTCAAGTAGAACTTTATGAGGCGATGCTACTTAACTGAACCGACACATCTAAAATATGAACTACGGGTTCAAAACAAGCTCGATAAATTTAATCTACTTATTCCTTTCCCTTCTTAACCCCCTCACGTTCCTCATGAATTATCTCCAATCCCAAATCATGGCATTTTTACGGTCAAGCGGGAGAGGAAGAACGTGATGTGCCCTCGCGCCAACTCACGGCGCCTCTTTGCATGCCACTTGGAAAAGTTGTCTTACGTGATCGATTATTCGATCGCTTGGTACCATATATATATATATATACATATATATATATATATATATACATATATATATGCGATGGATGTACGCGGATTAATTGTTGGGGGTGGGGGCAGATCTTTTCAAGTCATTTATACACGCGTAGTTGTGAGGTCGCCGATTAGGGTCTCTTTGAATGGCGGTGGATCTGCACCCTCTGATTTTGATAGGAGAGAATTTTCATTTGATTTAATTTTGTAATTATTCAAGAGGTATTTGATGTATGAAATATATCTTTAATTGATTTACCCGAAGTAGATTTTAAATTATCCAAAAAAAAAAAAATGGAGAGGGTTGCGAGTAGATTTGATCATGGGTGGGATCAATCGGGTCATTCCTTTCACAAATTTTGGTCAAAATTCTGGTCAGGTTGATTCATGAGTTTAAAAAGTTGAATCAAAGTCCTATTTTCAAGGGTAAAGTTGAGCCTATGTTGACCTATATGTCAAATATAAAGTAATTTAAAATTTTAAATATAAACATAGATAATGATATAATATAAATAATAAAAATATAAATATAGTCACACTAGAAAAATATCATTAGTGAAAGTAAGGGTCACGAAGAGACGAAGGAATAGGCGGTTGGGGTTATGAAAGACAAGAGTCTGAGATGATGGGCAACAACAGTAAGCAAAGTTGGATGGATTGGTAGTTGTTAGACTTCTCTTACATGATGGTTCAGTAAATAGTTCATTGTTATTCATGTTAGATGGTAGTTATTAGATTTCTTGTACACTACTTACCAGGGTAGAGATTTTAAGGAAGTGAGATAATAATTAAATAGATGAAAACTACATCATTAACAATGGAATTGGAACTATTGAAATTTTAACTTAAGATTGTTGAAATTTTTAATTTTAAATATTAATAATTTATGTATCGGAACCAACTGTATTAAGTCAAATTATAAATTAGAGATCCAAATCTATTCACTTACAATTGAATCAATTAGACAACCGGATCGAATAATGATAAAAAAAAATCAAAATTGATAAAAAAAAAAAAAAAATTCAAAACTCAATCTCACCCATTTTACGGGTCAGACGAACTGGATTTACAGAGCCCCTACCTATAACCAAGTCTAGTTGTGACGTCCCCGTCGATCATCTCGGCTGGTGTCTTAATTTTCATGGTTGGGGGCCCAATTTTAAATTTATGTTGGGCTGTCCACATCGGTTGCCACAACGACCGTCACCATCACGTATGCTTCTCTGGCAGCCCCCGGTCTTCTTATTTCTGGATTTACCCCTCAGAATCAGATCTCCTGTACCTGACCCATATGTGTCCTCTACGTAAATGGTTGGATCCATATTAAATAAGAGAACCTTCTTGGGATGCTTTGTATTTAATAAATATATAAAAGCTTCGAGGTTTCGTGGTGGCTCACAGCTAATTGCCTTTGGGTCAGGATTAGAAATTGTGAGTTGGCCGACGACTAAACGGCTCGAGTTTATTTTTTTTAATCAACGGACACAAGATTTGCCTCTTGAAGTTTCTAAACTGCCCCTTGAAATACAATGGGTGGTTATTGACCGGGTTAGCCCACAGAAATTCAGGTTAATTTATTCACAACAGTTTATATTTGTAAGTAACTTAAACCTGCAAATGTATGAGTCGGTTAACCTGACTTTTCCTATCTCAAGAGAGAGAAGAATTGGTTTAACTCAGACTTTCGCACGTTGCCCCAATCCACGAGTAGTATCGTTACGACCCAAGTCTCTACCTTAGCAAGGATCTAAGTCAATTACCTAACCTCTCAAGATTTAATCATCCAACATATAAGCATAGAACAAGATATCCACATATACAATGCATTACATCACATATGTATATAACCATAAAAGAAGCAACAAAATGAATTAACTAATATTAAAAGAAATCAGTCATAGCTATTATCGTCCACAAGTACAAAACTGAAGAAGACAATATATGAAATACTACTGAAGAAAATTAGGACCAAATAACTGTAGGAAAACACTGAAAGGCAACCAATCTACAACTACTAAGTGGCTTTACTGACTACCTAAGGTGCTACACTTGAACTAACATTGTCATCTCTTACCACCACATCGTCGGTTATGATCCACCAAAACCTAAGTACAGAGTCTAAAGGGAAAAAATATTAGAAACAACTGAGTAAACTAGCATAAAACAGTAGAAAAGATAAACAAGGAACTAGAGTACACTCAGAAAAGCGAGGAAAACTATTTTCCATTTATTAATTACACTTCTCTATGGCTTCCCACTATTTTGGTCATCAAGCACCTAAATTATTTCCCTCGGAAGGCTTGAGCATATATCACTAGGGTATTTCAAATAACAGAGTTTATACAGTACATCCTCTTAGCGGAGAGGGTGGCCTACACTTGCTCAACTATTTAATTATCACTCCATGATCCCAACTTAGATGAAGTGGTAATCACAACTCATGTGACACACGTACAAGGTGCTATCCTCCATCGACACACGGTCGGTCATTTTCATTACAGGATATAAAGTAAACAACATTAACACCTCATAGATAGGAACTCGTACCTGATGAGTACACAATTAATAGGGATAATGTGCTTACTTTGGCTTAGCTTCGTAGCATGCATCATATGCACATAATTGCATTTCATGCACTTTTTTTAGCATACATGTATTATAGAGTAATAATTGTGCATTGATGTACATATTTTATGCATGTAGGAATGATGAATATGGAGACTACCACCACCACATAGAGGATAGAGGAAATAAGACATAGGAACTGTTTGAAGACAGGCATGAAAGAACTAATTAGAATATCTAGCTAGAGGACCAAATAAAATCCCTAAACTACCTTTCCCTTGGAAAAACACTACACCTAGCTTTAGGACAAACACAAACCCAGACCCACCCTTGTCTTAAACCCCTTATCCCACACCTAGAAATAACTTAAACCACCACACCTTAATTAATTGACATTTTATAAATTCCATAATATTACATTACAACCCCCCATTAAAATCCCAGATTAACACCCCTCCCAATTTTTTTTTAATCTTAGCATGACCAATCTACATACATAGTGAACGCCTGTGGTGACAGGTAACGTAGCGTGCACCATTCACACAGGATTCAATTATGGTTCCAACTGAGTGGTCCGTGCATCCTTCCCTCTTTTTTTTTTTTGTTTTTTTCTTCTAATTTTCTTTCTCCGTGCTTTCTCTCTCTCTCTCTCTCTCTCTCTCTCTCTAGTTTATTTTCCGCTCGTCTCTCCCTTTCTCCCTCTCATTCATGGAAAAAGAAAACGGGCAACCATTTGTGGGGTTAAAATTTTACTGCGGCGACGACAAGGAGGTGCTGATCGAAGCTGAAAAGGGAATTGTGGGAATTTGTGTTTTTATTAAAACATAAAAACCAACCCCAGAAATTGTAAGATTGTAAATTTAAAATTGATGACATATATAGGGTGATAATTTTCAACATTATTCTGCACGTTAAAGTGGAGGGTGTTTTCCAAAAGTTTTTCGTATATGAAAAATTTTGAAGGTAAATAAAAATTATACAAAAATATCAATAAGTGGGGAGATGTCCTTAAAAATTTTAATATATAAAAAGCTTTGGAGGTGTATAAAAATTACACAAATATAAATACTTTAGACCCACTTCTTCTTCTAAAAAGTTGTGATCCATCTTCAGATCCATTTTTTTTATCATCTTCTATTCAACCAATGGCTGTCATAAATTATGTTTATTTCGATATCCATTCCAATGCCACAAAAATACCGTCATATATTCTATTATACCGAAATGGATACATACCATAACAACTATTAGATAGGCAGAAGAGTATAGTGGAAGTGAGTTCGAGAGTGGTCCAACCTTTTAAGTAAATGGAGTGAACTCTACATGTCCATTTTTATGTATACTTCTATGTACCTTTAAAATTTTTATTTTTCTTCTACTTGATAATGTGAACATCAAAGACTATCAAAGTATGTATTGAAATACCTCACAGCAGGGCACACACTACCAGCTAGCTAATCCTTATTTCCCACGTCAATTCATCAGCTGCCCTTCCCAGTTAATGCCCTGAGAGAGTGATCACTGACCCCTGATCAATGTCCCACATAAATCCCATAAATTTTTTTTATCACACGTTAATCCCAGTCTACCATTTGCAGCACTCTCCTCCCTAAATTCCTCCTGGTCGCTCACCCTTATTTTCAAAACCAATCCCTCATGCCCTATTTGGTGTGATTTTAAAAGAAAATTTTATCCTAACCGTTATATTATATGAACAGTGTAAAGATTTTATGATCCACACATTATATCTATCACCATCTATCACATCTACTTCTCATCAATCATATATACCTTCACTAACATACTTACATCCATCATACCCATTTCCTATTAATCAACTCTCAATATAAATATAAATAAAAATTAATAATAATATATCAACTCAACTATCATATCCACGTCCACTACTAACTCTCCTTTTATCCATTTACTTATCCATTCTTAGGACTTCCTACATCTCATCGAATCTTAAATTGTAAACCTTTCGAACAGCCCTGTTACCATCACCGATTAATTAAAATCCCAAACCCATTCGGACTCAACTCTCCCACCTCCATGCCAGCCCGCCTTAAGTTTATGTCCATTATGCCCTAGAGATGTTAGTGGTAACATCAGCTGAAATTGATGCTAAACAAGTTTATGTTAAATTAGTTAAACCTAGGTTACCAAATAAGAATTAAATAATCAAATAAACGAAGGTTAATCTTCCTTTTAAGGGTCTATTTCTTTCATGGGATAAATTTTATAAGTGGTGGAATTGAGGTATAAATGTAGGATAAATTAATTTTGGTGTTGGAAAGAAATATAAGTCAAATCATAAGACAAGTAGAGATGTTTAAAGGAATAAGTGATGTTGATATCTCACAAGGGAAATAATAAATTTATCTCATCTTCCACCTAAAATAAATTTATCCAATATTTTGAAGATCTCTCTCCAGATAACTTTATCTCAAAATTAAACTCGTCAAATATGTGCTGAGTTTTTGTATTCCACGAAACAAACAAAACCTGACGGATTACCTCCAAGTAAATCAGGCCTAATACGCCTCCACCCATGACCGTCCCCATGTCCACCTTAGCTTCCATTATCATCTAAAGGCAAGAAGGTCGAGTCGACCTCTCCACCTCCACTCGATGCTTCTGCCCCCAACAATGGCTCAGACTTTTTCCGTAGTTTGGGCCCACGCCCACTTTTCCTTTTCCAGCTGTTGTTTTTCGATTTTGTTCCAGTTAGCTGTAGTCCCAAGTTATTAGATGATCATTTTATAAACATTATTTCTCAATAATAGAAGGTCTTTGTTTCTTTATTCTCATGTAGTTATTTAGATGCTTTGCTGGTCGTGGATTTTTTCTTGCTTGGTAGCATAGCTATTTCTTGCTTCCGAATCTCTGCTCGTCGAGATTTAGTATTATTTGCAAAATTTACAAGAAAAATAAAAATACTAAGAAGAAATTAACAAAAAAAGGAGCATTTTGAAGACGAAAAAAAAAAGAAAGACTTACTTTTTGCCTTCTCTTGTATGTCTCATGCTCCGATTACAAGTGGTTATGTTTTCAAGTTCGGAATCTAAATATTTTAAACAATCGTGGATTTCCTTCACGATGACACATTCTTAAACCTAAGTGATTTACGCATATCAGTATCCACTTAGGTATGGTTACCTAATTGGCTATATAGCTTGACAAAGTTGCAAGAGAGTTAGTTCACTCTCTAAGTTAATCTCTACCTCCATATAACTATATCTAGTCATGTTGTTGGTATCAAATACGAAACTTATTCTCTAACTATCTTCAGAAGTTTCTATATTTAACGTCAACTCCATTCTTCACCATTTCAATTAATTCCTGCACAATAGGGTGTAACAAATAATTCCTATTTTCTTTCATTTAATTCAATTTATTGGTGATGGTACAATAACCCTAAGTTTTGTTATTTCAGATCTAAGCTCATCTAAGTCCATAAGCTAAATAAGTATGGCACCAATTATATAAGAACCTGTTACCATTGAATCATTATTCTAATTATACCATCAAGTTATCGGATAATATTGAGTGCTTAACCATTACATTTAATTAATTGATAATTATGTGCCCAACTCACACACATTACTCATGTACTCAAGTAAAAGAAGATATCAAAAGAGTTAAACATGTTGTTTATCACAATCAGAATCAAAATCCAAATTTTTAGAAGAATGACTACACTATCTAAAGTCATCTAAGAATCTCAATGACTACAGGAAAATAGTTAGGAGGAACTTGATATCACTCAAGCCTCCTTGGGTCCTACGCACATCCAAGACATTGAACTTAGGTGAATAAGGTAGGGACAAAGTCAAAATGCAATTATAAGAGTTTAAGGTGTAAAATCATAATTCATGCATTTTGATGGAAAATTAAGGATTACCAAATTGAAGTTCACGTCGAGATAATTCCAACTATAAATATGTGGTCGTGTCAATCTTTATCTCTTGAGACTTTTCTTTTGAATGTGTGGAAGGTGGGTGTGATGTGACGGCATAGGATTTGAGATCCCTATTTATAACAACTTGTAACATGAGTTAGGGTTTTAGGAGTCCCGAAAAAGACATGCGAGCCCTTGATTTGATTTGCTTGTGTGGGTGTTCTTGCGTGAATTACTTTTTGTATAACTTTTGTCACATTGTTCGGATTATCACAAAATTAATCTCATGCAAAAACATGTCACAAGAGGAATTCAACATTATCATATATGAAATATATTGGTCAAGTTTTATCCAAGTGTTAACTAAGCTTCATCAAAATCCTATTTTCTTTGTTTTTAAGCTATATCAATTCAATTTATGCTCAACAAACGTGGATGGATTCACATGAACATACTTAATTTTGATTTGGATTTGAGTTTGGATTTCCAATTACAACAAATAAAACAACCACAAAAGTAATTTTACCCACGAAACTCAAGTCACTGTAACTCGAGTAAAAGGAAGTTTATTAATAAACAACCTAAAAGAAGACAAAAGCAAGGTTTCAAACCTCACGGGTGAATAGTTCTTGATTCCAAGGTTAAATCTTGAATAAATAGTGACAAGAGAGAGAATTAAAAGAGGGAATGCCCTTTTTCTTATTGCCACCTAAAGCTGGAACTACCATTCCGGGTAGCTGCTCCATTTGTAAGATTTTTCTCCTTCAAACTCTTCTTCCAACCAAATTTGTATCCACCCCCTTCTAACGTACCACAGGGAAAGCAAAGTCCTAAGCCACCGTCGAAGTTGGGTTAAGCCTCTAAAGTACCTTATCGTAATCGTCATTCTTAGATCTTCATTGATTTCGAAAACAGGAAAAGGATTGCTCTACCTATGTATTGATTTTTATTGCATGATGATCAGTGCCACGTGTCTAGCTATTGATTTTTTCCAGGTTATCGATAAGTTTCTGGTGACACCTCGTTTCGATCAGGCTTAGAAGAAATTAAGCAAACTCGATCATCATTAATCGAATGGCTCACACGAGGAATTTATTTATTTCGTGCATGGTGCGGCCCACATGTATGTTGAACGTTTACGTTAAAAAGCTTGCGAAAACCTCACAAGGCCAAACTAAATGGAAAGTAAGTCTAAGATAACTGAAGAGTGAACACCTTAAAACTGATAAATTTGTGTAACTTAGCTCTACTTCGGATGGCAATTACATTTTTTGTGAAATAAAATAAGATAAAATATATGCATGAGTTGGTGATTTAGCACCAGTGTTCTCTACGCAGTTAATTCCAATCAACTAAAAACAAAAAATTATATATGCACCTTCGGGTTGCATAAGGACCAGCGGACTACCGTGGACGTTAGGGAGACTTTTATTTTTATTCTTATATTTTATTGAAAGAGAAAAATGCGGCGGAACATGAAATTTGATCCCGTAACTTCTTTGATGTTGGTAGAATGCTTTAACACTAATCCAACCCCTCGATAACACTTAGGCACTCATTTTTCCATCCAATTACATAGCTGTGGAAGAGTCATGTTAGTTTTTCTGCTCATAAATTTATCAGGAAAAAACTCTCGAGAGAGACTTCTTAAACCCTGAGAAAACCAGACCGTTCCAACAATGAAATCAATTGGGCCATTAAGTATTGGGCCGGAGAAATCTAATTTGAATTTTCGAGGTTCGTTATCTTCTTGGACCTGAGATGGATGTGTTAGGCGTCAACTGGGCCCAGCAAAAAGTTCCCATTGACAATCCAGGACGCGCTCCGCCACCCTTTCCAAATGTTAATATTGCGAAATTTCGAGTATGTTTAGACCAAATGCCTATATTTTACTGTTACACGGGAAGCTTTACAGGGATGCAATCATTTCACTGGGGCTTGAAAATATAGGATAACCGATGTTAATAAATAGAAAAGAAAAAAAAAGTGGGTTCACTTGATAATTTATATTTAACATAAACAAATAAAAAAATACAAAATTTATTTGATCTTTACCACATTCAAAAAAATTAACACATCACCTTAACTTAAAATGTATATATATGATAAATAACTTTACATCAGTGATAAATTATTTTACATCGATTATAAATTATTCTAAAATATCTTTACACCAGTATAATTTTATTTTATATCTGTAATAAATTATTTTAAAGATAATTTTACTTGTGTAAAGTAATTTTATATCGTATAAAATGATTTTAATCTATAAATTTAAGATTTAAAATGTAAATTTATAAAAAATAATTTCACATGTATTTTTTATCTTAAGATTTAAAATTTAATATTTAAGATTATAGCATTCGAAATTGTTTGTAAAAAAAAAATACAAAACAAAAAGAAAAAAAAACCATAGCACATGCAATGGTGTGGCTGATTGCAGGTTTGGCTGTCTTGCCCTACATGTGTGTGCCCTATTCTTTAATATATATCTAGTTTACTATCCCTTCCTAACTTTTTAGTATGAAGTCCTCTTCTAACGCAGGCTCAAGTTTCACAAAGTCTGACCCAATTTTCTTAACGTACAAGGCAAGAGAGCCTTTAAGAATGTCAATTTCCACTTTGAATACATTAGGAATACCTCATTTCGATATGTGGTTGATGTTTCACCGTACGTTCGAAAACACTGTTTTTTTATATAAACACAATCTTGGCATGCTTATTTAGAACCTTGGTTCACCTAAACCGAGGATCAACCCTCCTTTTGGTGCATAAGAGGGTGTTTGACGAGGCGAGAGTATGCATGCAATTTAATGGGAGGGGAGAGAACACTGATAACCTTTTTGACACTTCACTATGCATTTCAAAACTACTCTTTTACAAAGAAAATCAATATTTGACAAGTTTAGTTGGGACGTTTAGATTCGTGCACGTCATAGGCATGTTCACCAGAATACTCTAGCATTATCCATCGATGCTATGTAGCATGGATGCTATAACATTGATGTTCAAACATGATTGTTTTAGTATTGATTGTATGAGTGTTCTAACATGAATGCTAATGTTAGAGTGAGTGGGAAATGTGGGTAAATGGACATGGATCGGTGGATGTGTGTGCAGATGAGTTTTCTTACGTTATGGCAAAGAACCCAACTCTTCAATACATCTTGAGATTCCTTTAATATTCCTAGATTTTCATAATCCCAAGGTCCGAAAGCCAATCTGAACAGCTGCTAAGATGTGACATACTGCAACCCATCATCAAGTTACATATTAATGAAGAAAATGTTTTTTCAAATATTCTTCGGTTATCCACGGCAAGGCTAACTTCTCGGGGATGGTATAAATGTATGTACAAGAAACTTGAGTCTTTTCAATTCAAAAAAGAAGAAGAGTTCGGACAAGAAAATGAATGGGAGGTTTACACAATCTTTTCTTATTTTATCTATTTGCATGGATTTATTGATGGAACAAGCAGTGGGGAAAAAAAAAATCTTTATGGCCAATTATTCAATCTTTTATATTGAAAAGTCTGAAACTACAGGTTGTAGGTTCAACATATATACATGCACGAGAACAAGATTTTGCCGAGAGAACAAACATAGTGCGGGAGCAGTGAAGCCTCCACGCAAAGGATGAGGCTTAAATATGACGGTATGGAAAATTCCAATTTCCATGGATAAAGGGGTGACACAGACGTACGTGACATGAAATGGGTGTTATCCTAACAAGTGTGGGCTTCGCCTTATCTTCTTTGTTTTTTTCCTCTTTGTTGTTCCTCTGACAATGCAAACGGATAGGTGAACAAGCAAACATGCAGAGTGTTCTGCAACCACAGCACCATCGCCTGATCCTATTTCTTGTTATTTGATCTTATCCCCAAGAGTTAGTTTCTTGCTTATTGATGTACAAATTTCCAGTAATGGATATGCTTGATTGGCACACAGATGATGGATACCATATAGGAATGCCACATGGATGCTATTAGGCTCATGGGTTTTGGATTTTTTAAGGTACATATGCTGTATATGCAAATGCCTCAAATTAATCATCCCTCAATCTAAAGGGAGTTTTGAGCAGTTGGATTGAATATGGTGTTGCTTGAAATTAGATTAGGAGGGATTTATGTTATGTGATGATTGTTGCAAGCTTATTAATTTGCAGGTTATATATTGAAATGATCATTTTCAAGGATCGTTTGAAGTTTTTTTGAAAATTTAGAGACATAAACGTGAAAACTTTGACTCTTTGAGCTGAGTGTGTGAGTTCTTCGGAAAGAAGAGAGTTGTCAGGAGGAAACACCGTAATTTTTTCCTCTCTCTCTCTCCTCTCCCTCACCCACACACACACACACACACACACGCACACGCACACTTTCCCTCCAAAGCCAAAACTCTAATCCCATCCCTCTACTTAACCCCCCCCGCCCTCTCCCCACACTCCATCTCCACTCCACCACCACTTCCTCCACCTTCATCTCCTTCCCCTTGCCGGTGGCCACCTTCTTCCCCGACCCCCTACCATAGCGAGTGGAGAGGAAGGAGAGGGACGGGACGAGGAAGAGGAGAGAGGGTGAGAGTATGAGCGAGGGAGAGAGGGAGTGTGGATGAGGGAGAGAGGAGCTCAAAGGGGTCTGCGTGGAAGAGGGGAGCCGCAGTCGGGAATGCGAGCTCGGAGGAACTCAAGAGCGGGGGCTTGAGAGAGGAGCTTGCTCGCTCGAGGGAGCTCGTACCAGAGGGCGGAGCCACGACCGGAGTGCAGCCGCAGGACCGCGAGGAGGGGCTCGTGGGGAAGAGCCTCTCTATCAACCTACATCTGCTGGAGCCGATGCTGCCGACAAGTCACTCGAGGAGTTTCTGGATACTGGATTTTTCCAATATCAGACGTCTGGAGCGGCAGCAGACGTCCAGAGCTGAAGATGGACGTCTAAAAACTCGTGGAATACTGAGGTAAGCATCCTGA
Source organism: Thalassia testudinum (assembly GCA_037157565.1). Classification (NCBI taxonomy): domain Eukaryota; kingdom Viridiplantae; phylum Streptophyta; class Magnoliopsida; order Alismatales; family Hydrocharitaceae; genus Thalassia; species Thalassia testudinum. Next base: position 90,649,496 of record JAZHRO010000012.1, read on the forward strand.
ACGTGCATGCATGCATGTACGTTACGTACGTAATGTTGTGCTATTGAAGATTTTAACCTGCAAGTGTGTACGTAGGTACAAGACTTGGAAAGGCACGCAAGCACACTCTTCGAGGTGCTATAGGATGTCAGGGTGCCTCTACAGACGTTTGATAAACACTCCGGACGTCCTGGAGAGATGACAGCAGTCTGGAAAGATCCAGGACGACTGTGAAGGGGTTCCAGACGTCCTCCAGCGACGCAGGGAAGCAAGGTGAGGTTTTGAGATTATTTAAGACGTCTGGGTTTAGTTCCAAATGTTTGATTTTAGACAGTATGTGCATTTTGGGTCATTTAAGGCCTAAACGGAATCGGATTTCCACAAACGAAGTACCGTTGTTTTCCGCTAGAGCTTCTCTACGTGTTAGTGTCAATTATATACTATTTTGAACTCGTGTGATGTGACTTGGTCGTTGGTATAGGTCTCTAGCTTGTAACGTGTTTTGGACCCGCGGAGACGATAGGACCTACGGTTCTAGCCCCCATTCCTCTCGTGTTTCCCGATAGAGTGGTTTACTTTTATATTAACATTTAAATAATGAAGTGCATGTTTAGAACAACTTGATTGTACCCTAGGATGTGAAATGAACCTTAAGGCAGAAATGAACCAATATTGCTTGAGTTAAACTGTTTACTTGAGATGCATGTTGAACCCTAATTGCTAGCATGTGTTAAATACTTGATGCAATTCTCCTTCAGTTGTAAAAACACAAGGTGCCTTTTATATGAATGAGAATCAGAAGGTGAATAACGAATTATGCATGTTGAGAAAACAAATGAAACAAATATGAGTATGAATCCTATGGGGAACTAGGAGCAGAACTCTTGTATTAGGAAAGAACCTTGTAAGTAGACGGGAAATGAGTTGGCCCTTGTGTATATGGTACCAAGGAGACCAACTGTCCCTTTAGTGTAGAGGGTAGCAAGCCGCCCCTTTGGGTTGAAATCCGGGGTGAGGACTAGTCACTCTACACCGACTTTTGTTTGACCGTCATGTACGTGGTATCGAGGTGAGCTACTTAGTGTAGGGAGGGAGCTAGCCGCCCACGGGACACAGGGTTAGAACTAGCCACCTTACACCGACTTTTGTTAGGCCCACTGGATAAATCGGGATAGTTGGACAAGGGTACGCGGATTGTAGAGGGGCGAGACCCCTGTTCTCACCCGCGGAGACGATAGGACCTACGGTTCTAGCCCCCATTCCTCTCGTGTTTCCCGATAGAGTGGTTTACTTTTATATTAACATTTAAATAATGAAGTGCATGTTTAGAACAACTTGATTGTACCCTAGGATGTGAAATGAACCTTAAGGCAGAAATGAACCAATATTGCTTGAGTTAAACTGTTTACTTGAGATGCATGTTGAACCCTAATTGCTAGCATGTGTTAAATACTTGATGTAATTCTCCTTCAGTTGTAAAAACACAAGTTGCCTTTTATATGAATGAGAATCAGAAGGTGAACAACGAATTATGCATGTTGAGAAATGAAATGAAACAAATATGAGTATGAATCCTATGGGGAACTAGGAGCAGAACTCTTGTATCAGGAAAGAACCTTGTAAGTAGATGGGAAATGAGTTGGCCCTTGTGTATATGGTACCAAGGAGACCAACTGTCCCTTTAGTGTAGAGGGTAGCAAGCCGCCCCTTTGGGTTGAAATCCAGGGTGAGGACTAGTCACTCTACACCGACTTTTGTTTGGCCCTCGTGTACGTGGTATCGAGGTGAGCTACTTAGTGTAGGGAGGGAGCTAGCCGCCCACGGGACACAGGGTTAGAACTAGCCACCCTACACCGACTTTTGTTAGGCCCACTGGATAAATCGGGATAGTCGGACAAGGGTACGCGGATTGTAGAGGGGCGAGACCCCTGTTCTAAGAGAGAAAGGCCCTGCGCTATTCCGTGCTGTACTTTGCATGTACTCGCTAACGGAAACGGCTGACCACATGCCAGTGTAGGATAGCTACTCGTGCGCTTATCGCACGTGCAGTAATAACCGCTACGTTGTGACTGTCACCTCGAGGTGGTTGACTGGGTGTAGGACTACCATGGGGGACTCTCCTGGCCAGGAGAGCATCACATGTACATCCTACATCACAGGGAAAATTGCAATCAAGATCATTCCCTTGAGGGACAGTCAAGATAAAAAAATGACCAGTTTTTTAATAGAATGAATAAAACAGAACCACTTAGTGGAGTTAAATGGAATTAAATAATAAATTAGTTGCATGTAAATAGCTTAACTTCCACTCTACTCAGCATTAGCTGACTACAGATTTTATAACCTTGTTCAGGTTAGGGAGTTGAGCAGTAGCACCATCGGCTGCAGAAGGAGCGGAGCCTAGTCGAGCTCAGCCTTAGCTGTGTTCCTTTTCGTTTCAGAGCTTCTTTTGTTGTAGAGTGTATTGATATATGTATACTGTTTCTGTTACGTTTCTATTCCAGTTATATTTCCACTTTATTTTGCGTTGTTGTAGTTGTGATGTCCTGTAATATTATGAGACCTTCCATTCTGTTTCCTTTACTGTCTTTGTATTATTTTCTACTTAGTTACATTACACATGTGGTTGTGGAATATTTTCTGATTTTGGTTATTTTTCGTTAGACGATTGGGTCTTTGGATTAGTCGAGACGAACCGATCTTGGGTCTTGTAGGGATCCGGGATCGGGTCACAGACGTTTGATTTTAGATAGTATGTGGATTTTTGGGCCGTTTAGGGCCCAAACGAAATCGGATTTCCGCAAACGTAGTACCGTTATTTTTCGCTAAAGCTTCTCTATGTGTTAGTGTCGATTATATACTGTTTTTAGTTAGTCTAATGTGACTTAGTCGCTGGTATAGGTCTCCAGCCTGTAGCATGTTCGAAACCCGCAAGGACAACAGGACCTGCGGTTCTAGCCCCCATTCCTCTCGTGTTTCTTGGTACAGTGGTTTACTTTTATATTAAGATTTAAATAATGAAGTGCATGTTTAGAACAACTTGATTAAACCCTAGGATGTGAAATGAACCTTAGGGCAGAAACGAACCAATATTGCTTGAGTTAAACTGTTTATTTGAGATGCATGTTGAACCATAATTGCTAGCAAGTGTTAAATACTTGATGTGATGCTTCTTCAGTTGTAAAAACATGAGCTGCCTGTTATATGAATGAGAATTAGAAGATGAACAACAAATTATGCATGTTGAGAAATGAAATGAAATAAATACGAGCATAAACTCTACGGGGAACTAGGAGTAAAACTCTTGTATAAGGAAAGAACTTTGTAAGTAGACGGAAAGTGACCTGGCCTTTGTGTACATGATACCAAAGAGAGCAACTGTCCCTTTAGTATAGAGGGGAGCTAACTACCCCTTTAGGTTGAGTCCCGGGGTGAGGACTAGTCACTCTACATGGACTTCTGTTTGGCCCTCTTGTACGTGATACCGAGGTGAGCTACCTAGTGTATGAAGGGAGATAGTTGCCTCACAGGACCCGGGGTTAGGATTAGCCACTCTACACCAACTCTTGTTAGGCCCACTAGGAAAATCGGGATAGTCGAACGAGGATACGCGGACTGTGGAGGGTCGAGACCCCTATTCTGTTCCGGGGGGCGAAACCCCTATTCTGAGAGGGCAACGCCCTGTGTTGTTCCGTGCTGTACTTTGGGTGTATCCGCTAGCGGAAACAACTGACCGAGTGCCAGTACGGGGTAGCTACCCGTGCGCTTATCATGCATGTCGTAGTCACCGCTTTGTCGTGACCGTGACCTCAAGGTGGTTGATTGGGTGTAGGACTACTACGGAGGACTCTCCTGGCCATGAGAGCACCACGTGTACATCCTACATCAAGAGAAAGACTGCAATCAAGATCGTCCTCTTGAGAGACAGTCAAGATCAAGAAATGACCAGTTTTCTAATAGAATGAATAAAACAGAACCACTTAGTTGAGCTAAATGGAATTGAATAATAAATTAGTTGCTTGTCTTATGTTAATTGCATGTAAATGTCTTAACTTCCACTCTACTCGGCGTTGGCTGACTTCAGATTTTATAACCTTATTCATGTTAAGGAGTTGAGCAGCCAGTACCACTGGCTGCGGAGAGAGCTGAGCCTAGTCGAGTCCAACCTTAGCTGTGTTCCTTTCATTTCAGAGCTTCTCTTGTTGTAGTGAGTATTGATATACGTATATTGTTTATATTACGTTTCTGTTCGAGTTATATTTTTATTTTATTTTCCTCTGTTGTAGTAGTGAAGGCCTGTAATATTGTGCAACCTTTCGTTCTGTTTCTTTTACTGTCTTTGTATTATTTTCTTCTTAGTTACATTGCACGTATGGTTGTAGAATATTTTCTATTTTTTGTTAGACGATTGGATCTTGAGATTAATCGAGGTGGACCAATCTCGAATTCTGTAGGAATCTGAAATCAAGTTGTAACATATATGATAAATGGCAACATCCTAGCAAGTTATGATTAGTCACAATAAGATATGATGTGCAGCAATTTTCCATTCTTATAATTAATAATATTGCATGTGTTGTAATTACTTGAATATGCCTTCTTTAATGTAGATGGAACTTATTTGGTTGCAGAGATAAAGATCCTCATCCACTGTTTGTGGCAAGACATGAGGGAGCATCTTGGATAAGGTAGCGAAAAGAAATTAGTTCACCTTGTAGCTAGATTGATGAGGCATGCAATTAGATGCACACAATGATGGAGCCAACAATTTTTCAAAGGATGAGCATAGTAAATCTATGATTACTGTATAATAAAATTTCTAAAATAGAGAAAAAAATTTTAAATTCTAAAGAAAAAAGCAATTGGCCAAAATTAAAAAAAGGGGGTCAGGAGGGGGGGATAATAAAAAAAAAAAGTTTCAAGAGTTAAAAAACTAGATCTCCTTTACTCTTTAATCCACCGCTATTAAACAAAAAGGCACTATCTAATGGAGAAACTGATGTAACATTTGGATGACATTTAAAGTAATATTGAAAGTATAATTAAATCTTATTGATTTGAATGATTTATAATGGTATTCATGTAAAAATTTCTTTTAGTAAAGTATCTTAGTTATGGCATTTTCAAAAAGTCTTAAAACTCTAGCAATAATCAAAATATCAAAATGCCACCGGTGTTTCTCTGAGAACAATTCATTACTATTTCAACTATCTACAGCAGAAATTCAATTCTCTCTCAATTGTTGAGTTTATAGTTGTTGTATTGAGATCTTGTAATCTGAGAGTGGAAAGAGGCAAGGAATCTTGCATTTCAGACGGGATGTGAAATTTTCTCCAGCATTGAAAGGATATATTTCCAAAAAGGAGAAGCAATGTACCCCTTCAGAATTGATCCACTGATTCTATATTCGGAAATATAGATAAGGATTATATATAGAAGAAGTCGGTATCTTAGATAAGGATTAATTGGAAAATATAGATAAGGATTATAGAAGAAGTCGGTATCTTAGATATAGATTAAAGCTTCCTTTTCTATTTATGGTCTCACCTCGTCGCATCTCTGGCTCATCGTTTCTGTTTTATGATATGACACAGAGATCCACTTAGTCCAATGGTCGACCCTTTGCACAACCCATGGCAGTGGCAATAGAAGGAGAGAGAGAGAGAGAGAGAGAGAGAGAGAGTCCTTGTATATATAAACTAATCAATATTTCTTTTATGTTAGCAAATGAAATCAAAGCTCTTTAAATTGATAATTGATGTGTCAATGCCTTCTTTCCTGTCGAGAGCAAGAATATGGAGAATACATGGCTTCAGAGCTATCATTAGGTCCACACTAATGATTCCTCAAGATAAATCTTGAGCATCTTATCCGGACTAATTGAGAATCTCCATATTTGTTTCTTTGAACAAGATATTGATTCGCATACTTATTCACAAACATGCCTTCTTTTTCTCATTTGTCATTTTGGACCTATATATGGAACGTGTTTCTAAGGAAGACCATGTAGCTGGCGGTCTTGCTTGAACAACCGTTGGCCAATTAAACTTGGGTATTAATTAGGGTTTTGCGTTAACTGTAAAATGATTTAATTCTCCCTTTTGTTTTTATGGCATGAGGTTCAAACCCAAAATGCAATGTGATTAAGTTTCTCATCCTCAACCAATATTATTTTTCGTGCCCTCGTTCTCTTTAATTATTCTGATCCGCTGTCACCGTGTGTGTGTGTGTGTGTCGATATATATATATATATATATATATATATATATATATATATATATAGGTTGCACTATCATCTACAGGTACCTGCTTGGAGAGCACACATTTGTAGGTCATATCAAATCAACCAATATGCATTAGAATCCAATTAAGTTCCCTTCTTTAACTTGGTAAACGACGATGTATCAATTTCAGCCGTTGAAAGATAAGCTACAAGTACGATCACTAGCTAAAAGCATTAATGCCAAAAACACGAAAATCCAAGAGCATAGTTGCCACTTGAAATTTTCTATACGCTATGCATGAAAGCACTAATTCGAATTGCCTTTCGAAAGCAAGTTGTTTAGTCGAATTATGTATTATGTCGTGGTTAATTGATTGAGTTGGAATGGAGGGGGAGAGAGAATTCGAAGGGGGTTGGATATAAAAAGGAAAAAGTACTGAAATGATACCTACCAGTCAAAGGGGTCGGAATCATCGCCGACCATCTGAAAGTACCATATCTTTGGGAGAGGGGAAGAGATCTGAAACAGCGACATATATATAAATGGATGAGGGAGCCACGCGTGCAAGATGTTGAGAGGGAATCTGATTCTGCTGGAACTCTGGGCACTTCCTTCCTATACGATGATCCTTGTGCATGGCTCTTTCTCTTCCCTTTTTCTTTTTAGGGCTGCAAGAAATGGGAGATAAATAATGCCAAGTTAGACAATGTTGCCAAACTGAACTTTGACACTGTCCAGAATGCATGTATCTACAGGTGAGAAGAATCATTGTACGTCCACTTCAAGAAAGAAAGATTTTTTTTTTTTTTCTTTCAAGGTTTATTTTCCTGAACGTTAAAATAATTATGATACTGTCTATATGTTTGATGAAACATTTAGTCTTACCATTTTGATATTTAGTTCAAACTTTAAATTCGATCTACAATGCCATTCCCCTTTTGCGAAAGACCAAGCATCAAACGTCTTGAAGGAGCATATCACAATAGACATGATGGGACTCGGAGATTGCTGTCGAGGTCTCGTATCAAAAAATTTGTATACGTAGGAAACGTAATCTAGTCACAAAAATATAGAAATAAACAAACAATCACATCAACAGTGGTGATTGTTGACTTAGTTCCAACTCAAATGGTGTACGTCTCAGAAAGGAATCTAACCCTCAATTTCTAATATATATATATATAAGCAATGACTCTTTTGGTTGGAGCGATGCAAAAATTGGTGAACCGTAGGCTCTATAGATTGCCCCCATTGGGTGTGTCCATGGGTGTCCACCCCCCCACCCCCTCCCATGTGGGGGTAGGAGCTATTTTCAGAGCACAAACACTGGCAGTTACATTTTAGAAATGTGTAACCGCTACCATAATGTGGAGTTATTAATAGATAATTGATGAGCTCGACAACCATGTTGTAATAAAAATCATATCTTAAAAGTCGTTGTCGTAATATAGCCGTCACAATGCAAACAGATGTCGCATTATTTTATTTACTTAATTTTTACTAATTTGTTCCAGATTGTTCACTGAGAGACAGTTATTGATATGCATCACTCTCCATGTCTAAAAATATTCTTTTACTCAAAAAATATCAAATTTATTTACAATATGAATCAATAAATCAAATAATGAATGAATTGGTTAATTATGTACAAAAGAATCAATTAATTCTACCTACAATGCCTTAAATAAATTTACAACTAACAGGCTTGAAAAACTACTTAGATTACTCTTTGTTAGTCATATATACCATACTAGACATTACCTGGGTATAGGTACAATAATAGCTATTAATATGTACTATATTAAGTTATACTAACATACTAATACTTTTAGTAACATATACTATATATACATTCACATATTTATGTGTTAGTATAGACTTTAGTAAAATATATACACACCATAGGTCGAAAAAAGTTAACTATATTAACATATATACATATCTACAGTGACAAATTTAACTGTCACTAAAGCATTAAGGTTTTATTGATGTATATATAAGGTTCGAACAATTTTCTAGTATTCTAATTATAACTATATACGTATACATTATTTACATGTATTCTATTTAGTATACATATACAATTACTATTACATTATAGTTATACATATTTACATACACGCACAAGCACACTCACACACCAAGTTACTCTAACACTTAAATCACATTTAGTGCTCTCCTCTCATTTCTTCTCCTTCTCTTCGACACTTAGTCAAAATTTTCAACTTTTCTCTCACACACAGAACTGATGCACCGCTCATCTACCCAAAAATTAGTTTTTTTTCAATGGGCGGGGCTGGTCTGATTCGTGGGATACATAACATCTTATAGAAACGGGACCAGACCATTACCATGGACCAGCCCCTAGTTTAGTTAGGTATATATTCCATTCGATTTGAATTAGGCCCAATATCAGGCCCATATTCAGCTCGCTACAGTGCATGGCCCTGGCCCATCACTGTTCACAATATGCTCAGTATATGCTCGTATCCGATCAAAGGAGAGGAATGGGAAATGGTGTAATTGTGTGCCCTGCATGGACGATTGATCGGTCATCAGTGCAAAAACAACTTATACTGCATCACCCACTTTGTTGCATACAATGTGGTGTTATGTCTAGCACCCAAATTCGCGTGCTGCACGTGTTGCGGCGTTCTGATTTCGAAGATTTGGGCCTCGATTTGAGGGCTATAATTAATTTTAAATTATAAATAAGTTATATATTTACAAAGTACTAATATAGGTCTGCATAATTATACAATTAATTTATAGAAAAAAGTTATTTATATATATATTAAAATTAATTAAAGTTAGGAATTATGCATGTTAATTTAGAGTTTAATTTCTTAATTAAAGATTAATTTGATAACTTAATCATGAAATTAACCTCACACAGAGTTAATTTATATAATAAACTATTTACTATACATTTTCAATTTATTTTAGAACCTTTATTTTAATTTATATACATTTAAATATATGTTTTAGATAGTTATATACATATTTAAGTTATAAATAATGTAGTATAATACAAATACAATATAAATAGGTCAAATATACTTAAAATTATTATATGTACACGTACAGTATAAATTACTTCATTAATAACTTAATTTATTAAATTAATTTATTTTAATTTAATAATTTACTTAATTAACTTAAAAGCTTAATCATCTACAATAAATACATAATTAAATAAATATACAGATATGGTACAATGTATAATAATTAGTTAATAATGTATGCATATATTAACTATGTTTATAGGCATATAAATAGCTATTTATAATTACTTAGCATTATATATATTTAAGTCAATATAAATTAATATATAATTATATAATAAAGTTATATATATAATAAATCAACTTAAGTACTTAATTTAACAAATATAATACATTCATAAGTTATTTATATACATTATTTACATATTTTACAATATATATAGTTAGCTTAATATTAAAATATATTTACGAGTATAAATGCAATGTACATGGTATTTTTGGGTATTTTTGTGTGTTTTCTAATTTTTATAGTTTTTATATATATAATGGAGGTAGGGGATGAGAGAGAAAGGGTGACATGAGAGAGGAAAAGTTTCTTTTTGGCATTTTGAGTTTGGTTCCTTTATTAAATTCCAAAGCATATTAAACCGTCGGCTGGTATGTTCTACCAAGTCAAAAGTTCAGTATACTTAGAAACTTAGTAAATACCTAGAAAAATACCTAATCTTACTCAAGACAGGTTTGTTTTATTTTTAATGATTTTTTTATGAGTTTTATTTATTTACAAGTTAACTCCAAATGTGGCCTAATGAGTGTTTTAAGTGAAACCTAAGACTCTAAAATGGATTATAACGGGTTGAATAGCTAGTTAGGCATTCAAAGACATTCAGTACATATCAAGGAAGATGTATAAATATTAAACCTAATTTTAAATTCAATTTCCTTCAAATTTATAAATATGCCAGCTTGACACATGTACAAGTAATTGAAAATGACTCTAAACAAGATTACAAGTAATAAATAATAATCAAGGAGTACATGAATGATTGTTTAAAATTCTAATAGTGTACACATACTAGCAGCTCACTAAAACTCCAAAACCAACCCACAATTTCTCTTGATAGACCAAGATGCATTTATTGCTATCAGAATGGCAGTAGCTGCTTCTGAAATTCAGCAGTAGTAGTTACTGCTGATGCTGTTGAATCAAGTTAAGAAGCCTTAGCTAGTGTTCCACAAGAGCCCTTCATATCTGAAAAACAAATTAGATCCAAAGACCACGTAATAAAAATAATATCTCCTTACAAATTCACTTGAAATAAGAGATTCAATCTCCTACTAAAAAAATTCAACTCACATAGCTTACTTAGCCAACTCCCATCAAATCAAATCGAAGCATTCAATACAAATTTCAGTTGTCTCAAATTTTCATCAGAAAGTCTGAAATACTCTACAATTCAAATATGAGATCTGAAGAAAATATAAGAGACCTTAATTAATCGAGTTTCTTATGTTGTAGACAACATAAGGAAAATATACTAACTTAGGTATTTGGTGCGTCACTTCGTTAGTCTGGTTATTTATTACAGTCGTTGTGGTATATAACAAAGCGATTACCAGTTTAATACAATTTTTTACTCGGAATGACAAGTTTTCCGAGGTCGAACTCAGGGAGAAACTATAATCCTAGAAGCATAAAGGTCCACAATTATGTTACACAAATAATAAGAGACAGAGAGAGGGAGAGAAAAAGTTCTCTTTTTTGTTGGCTTCTTCTTCTTCTTCTCTCTTCCCCTTCTCTTTTCTTCTTCTCTTGCAGCTGCTTCTTCTCTTCCTTCAATGTGCCTTTTTCTTTCTGCGGCTGTGGTGACCCTTTCTCTTTTTCCTTTCTTCCTCTCTGATTTTCTTCTTTTCTTCCTTGCGGCTGTAGAGCTTCTGCCTTCTCTCTCTTTCAGCTGCTAAGTCTTCCTTTCTTCTTCCTTCTTTTCTTCTTCTTCTTCTACTCTGGCCGTTCCTCTTCTTTCTGTCTTCTTTAGCCTACCTTCTTTCTTGCTCTGGCTACTGACCTTCCGTCATCTGACTTGGTGCTCAGACGACTTAACTATGCATTTGCTATAGTGCAGCTCCTTTTCGTCTCCATCAGCTCCTCTCCTTCCTTTTTTCTTCAGCTACTCAGTGTGGCTAAATCTTCAGTCGCTCCTCCATCTTCTTCTTCCTTCACCTGCTTCTTCTTTTTCCTTCTGACCTGCGAGCACACACAACGATCAGTGCAAAACCTACCCATACCTCTTCCCCGCGTCTCTCTCTCTCTCAATCTCTCTTTAGGAAAGCTCTCCCAGAGCCGGGTAATCGGGTTCGGGTTGCGCGCCCGGGACCAGGCCCACTGCCTTGCGGTGGTGGGCGAGGAGTGCTTAGTCGGGTAGTCAGGTTCGGCCCAGACCCGCGGGGCGTGAGCGTGGGCGAGGGCGGGTGAGAGCGCGTGGCGCGCGACGTGTGGGTGAGGGACCTGATCCCTATGTATCGAAGGCGAACAACCTAATTAACTTTTTCAATTTAAGTGTGGGCGCGGGGCCACACACTTACGAGGTGGGACTAAAGTCCCACCTCCAGTCTACGCACCCGCAGGTGAGAAGGCGCTGCCAATTGGGGCAGCAGCGAAGGCTCGCGGCCCTAATCGCAAACCTGGGCGTGCTCGCGGAATCACCCCGCGCTTCCTAGGGCTCACACCTGGGCTAGAGGCGTCCTAGAGCTACTTGCGAAGGAGCTTCAGCAGCGCATCAATGGCGGCGAGGAGGTGGAGACCTGAAATTGCAAAGACAGCCTCGCGGCCACATCAGACAACGTAGGGAGCCTCGCCGGAGTGTGGTGAAGGCAGTGAGGGGGTTGGCGAGGCGCGGGAGCGCCTGTGGAGGTGTGCCTAGGGCAGACTGTGTGTGCGGAAGTGGGTGTGTTCGGGGGGTGGTCGGGCGGTGAGTGGCGGTGAATGGAGTGGGGGAAATGTTTGAGTGGAGTGAGGGGGAGCTTCTAGGCTTGTCAGCGAGGGGTGAGGTGGTCTGTGGAGGTGGAGTGACCTCGCCGGAGAAGGCGACCGAAGGTGAAGCAGATGGGGGTGGAAGTGGCAGTTGGTGGGTTAAAATGGTTAATTAGGAAGGGGAAAATATAAGGGAGAGAGAGAGGAAGATTCCTACCTACTTAGTCGATGAAGAGGGAGAGGGAGGCATCCGGCTCATACCTGCCGGAGCTGGGGACGAAGATGCCCAGGAGGGGGTTATCAGCGACGAGGAGGAGATCTGAGGGCGCCACCTGATGCGACCTGGCGCGGGAAGACGGGGCAGAGTGGGCTTTGCTGCAGGTAGGGCAGCAGAGCGACGACGAGGAGGGAGGATCGCTGGAAGCTTGGGCTACCTGACCGGAGAGGGGAGAGACGAAATCTAGGGTTTCTCTTGGCCAAAACTAACTTGAAGGAGACGGCAGACCCTGCCACTCCTTATATAGGCACTGGCGAGGAGAGGAGACCGAGGAGGCGACGTACCATACTCGCTGGAGATGGCCGGAGATGGACACCCATGCCTTTCGTGCGTATGCACGAGAGGCATGGCCGTTTGCAGAGGTCAGGGGAGGGTCCCTGCTACAGAGGATGACGCAGGGAACCCCTCACTTGTTCTTGAGGACGGGCGCCCTACCCTACGCAGCGCCATCCTCCACGCAAGGTCGCCGGAGGTATGGTGCTGCGCAAAAATGGCAGGGGGGACTGTTCTGCAAAGAACGACGAGAAGATAGGGGGCTAATTGCAAGGGTTTCAAAAGATAATGGTCAAAAAGTAAATTAAGAGGACCAATTTGTAAAGTCGGTCAAGATGATTTTTTCTTAGGCCCAAATTTTTATACTAGACTAATTTGAACCTAATTATTTTAATGGTGAAATTTTATTTTTGGTTGGATCATGTTTGATCGGTCAATTTGCATAAAAACCCAAATTAAGTCATAAATTGGGCATAGTTCTCATTTTTTGTCAAAATAGGTTGCAAAGGCCAAATTGAAGGTTCTAAACCCTAGGAAATATTTTTCCATGAATTTTAGATGATTTATTTAATTTTCATCCTACCTCGAACCTCGTGAATTAAAGTGGATTTGTTTTAGGATTACAGAATGTCATTTAATTCTTAGAAGTTGCTATAACCCTTTTCAGATCAGATCATCCCACTTCCCTCCTTATTAAGCTCGTTTGACCTATGTTTGGATCCTTAATTACTCTGTTTGCACACTGCATTGGTGAAATTACAGTTTTACCCCTTATGATTTATTTTGTTCTTTAACTCAGAATTCTTTGAGTTAAGCCTCTTTTTAGGTTTTGTAGGAGCTTTTTCACACTCATTTGGCTTAAATTGTGCTAGTTAGGGTTCATGATGAGATTTTCATCATAGCCTCATGCCTAGCTTTTGCTAGTCTCTTAGCAAAATTTTAAGGTTTCAACCCTTGTTCTAGACCATGAAGCTCTTAATGAGTTTAGATAAGTGCTTTTTCTTTTATAATCTTGATTAGGTCAGAATGCCATCCATAGGCCTAAAAGGTACTCTAGTACCAACCAAGATCCAAATCTGTCTAACTTTAGCCTTAGTCCTTAGCAAAGGTTTTTAAGGCCTATAAGAACTAACCTAGGGCTTATTGGACTTTGTGGTTAAAGCACCCGTGCCTGAGATAATTTTAGCCCTGCTTCAGTTCGTAGTGCATTTTGTAAGAAAGAGAAGTAGAAGATTTATATGTTTGGAGAGTTGTCTCTCTCTTTTTCTTTTTAATTCTAGCTTAGGATTGGCTTCTCAACATGGTCTGTATCAGATTCCTTGTCCCCATCATCAATCCTCAAGGGTTCCTGGCAGTCGATGCTTCGAGATAGCACCGGCCATAGTAAGCCCCAGAACCCTGGCTGTTGAGATTTCAAGATAATCCCATCCATGGTGTTTCGTGGCCGAATTCAGACCCTAGCAATTGACATTTCGTGATAATGTCATTCATGGAATCTGAACCAGCAGAGTGCTTACATGCCCCCAGTAGGATATGTAAATATCCTAAGAGACAAGCACCGAGGAGATGATATTTTGTTACGCATCTTCGACGGGAATTTCCCGCCTCTCCGTGCTGGGAACTCATCCAAATCAACTTGTGTTGATCGGCCGCTCCTACTCTAGGTGTCATTTTCATAATTATTGCAACGCTTCTACGTGATTTTTATTTTTATGCTTACTGAAACAGGCTGTGTTTGATGTTAGGGTGCTTAGGTTACTGAGTCTCATAAACTAAAAGTTAGTTAACGAGGTCAAATACTTCCTAAGCCTTGGACCTAATACTTAAGCTTTTCATTTTCCTCAACCTCTTGAGGAATGTCTAGATCTTAATGGGTACTAAGAGTCTATCCAAGAATGCCTAAGGTTTACGTTCTTACTAATCTCACTGTGCACTTTCCATTTCTTTTTCCTGAATGAGGTCTGGAACTTAGGTTAACTCCTTAATTTCTTACTAATGACTATCACTTTTCTTTCATTTTATGCTCCTTCTTTTCATTTTGTTCTTTTTCTCCTCCTCCTTTGTAAAGTCCACAAAATTTCTTTCCTCCTCTCATTTTATTATTCTTTTTCAAAAAAAATTTTAATTTTTGTGGTGTTTTTGGCATATGTGAATTTTTTTGATTAAAGCCTTTTCTTACGGGTTTTACACTTCCATACCCCCCCATGCCTAGGATTTGCAATGTCCTCATTGTAACTTAGGAGGGTTTTTATTCAACTTAGTTCATACATTAGGACAGATGTTTTGATGAGTGAATGGGTCGGGGTGACAGTTGTGGACGATTTCTAATCTCAAATGCAAGCACTTGAGGTGGAGTCGGTTGTCCTAAAGGGTGAACCTTAAGTGCGAAGAGGTGTCAGAAAAGGTTTCAGGTTTTTTCAAAAAGAATGACGAGCTGCCTCCCGTTGAGCACTGAGTTTTACGCCATCGGCTGGACGCGATATGCTCAGGAAAAATGGAGGATAAATGATGATTCAGCCAAATCTGTAGAGGTTACTTCAATGAACGGTTTCAGTCTCTGACTGTTCACGATGAAAGGTTCGGAATCATGGCTGAGCGGACTGATTTCGACGGCTCCATTTCCAAAAACTTGTTGGACAAGGTATGGTCTGACCCACTTGGATCGCAGTTTCCCAAGGAAGAGTTTGAGTCGGGCATCAAAGAGTAGGACCTTTTGACCAGGATGAAAGATCCTTCTTGATATGTGCTTGTCATGGAAGGCTTTAACCTACTCTTTGTAGACTCGCGAGTTCTCGTACGCATCAAGGCGAATTCATCGATCTCGCTAATCTAAAGCTTTCTGTAGGTTCCAGCCTTAGAAAGATCTAAATTGCAGCTCCGTACTGCCCAATAAGCTTTGTGCTCCAGTTCGACAGAAAGGTGACACGCCTTCTCGTACACCAGTCTAAAAGGAGACATGCCTAATTGGGTCTTATGGGCGGTCCTATAAGCCCACAATGCTTCCGAAAGTCGGGACGACCAGTCCTTCCTGTCAGGCCGAACAGTGACATGTAGGATTTTCTTGACCTCCCGATTTGATAGCTCAGCTAGACCATTAGTCTGGGGGTGATAAGGAGTGGAGATTCGGTGAGACACCCCATATTTGGTCATCAGTGACTTAAACTGAACGTTTGTAAAATGGGTCCCTCCGTCAGAGATTATTACACGAGGAATCCCAAACTGTAAGAAGATATTGTGATGAATGAATTTGATGACGATTTTATGACCACAGGTTCGGGTTAGTATTGCTTCGATCGATTTGGACACGTAGTCCACAGCCAGCAGAATGTACTCGAAGCCATCCGAAATAGGAAAGGGGCCCATAAAATCAATCCCCCAAATATCGAAGATTTCGCATACGAGAATCAGCTGTAAAGGCATCATGTCGCGATGGCTCATGTTGCCCAAAGTTTGGCAACGACTGCACGTCTTGCAGTGATTGTATGCGTCCTTGAATAAGGTGGGCCAATAAAAGCCACACTGGAGGATTTTTGATGCGGTTTTGTGCCCAGAGAAGTGGCCACCGCATGCTTGGTCATGGCATAAGGGAAAAATATCATTGATTTCACCTTCCGGGACACATCGCTGGATGATTTGGTCAGCATATATGCGGAAGAGGTCAGCACCTCGTCGGAGAAGGGGACCGGAGGTGAAGCAGATGGGGGTGGAAGTGGCAATTGGTGGGTTAAAATGGTAAATTATGAAGGGGAAAATATAAGGGCGAGAGAGAGGAAGATTCCTACCTACTTAGTCGACGAAGAGGGAGAGGGAGGCGTCTGGCTCATACCTGCCGGAGTTGGGGACGAAGATGCCCAGGAGGGGGTTATCAGCGACGAGGAGGAGATCTAAGGGCGCCAGCTGGTGCGGGATGACGAGGCAGAGTGGGCTCTGCAGCAAGTAGGGTAGGAGAGCGACGAGGAGGAGGGAGGATCACCGGAAGCTTGGGCTGCCTAACCGGAGAGGGGAGAGACGAAATCTAGGGTTTCTCTTGGCCAAAACTAGCTTGAAGGAGACGGCAGACCCTGCTGCTCCTTATATAGGCATTGGCGAGGAGAGGAAACCGAGGAGGCGACATGCCATGCTTGCTGGAGATGGCTGGAGATGGACACCCATGCCTTTCGTGCGTTCGCACGAGTGGCATGGCCATTTGTAGAGGTCAGGGGAGGGTCCCTGCGACAGAGGACGGCGTAGGGAACCCCTCGCTTGTTCCTGAGGATAGGCGCCCTGCCCTGCGCGGCGCCATCCTCGGCGCAAGGTCGCCGGAGGTATGGTGCTGCGCAGAAATGGTAAGGGGGACCGTTCTGCAAAGAACGAAGAGAAGATAGGGTGCTAATCGCAAGGGTTTCAAAAGATAAGGGTCAAAAAGTAAATTAAGAGGACCAATTTGTAAAGTCGGTCAAGATGGTCTTTTCTTAGGCCCAAATTTTTATACCAGACTAATTTGAACCTAAGGATTTTAATGGTGAGATTTAATTTTAGGTTGGACCATGTTTGACCGGTCAATTTGCACAAAAAACCAAATTAAGTCATAAATTGGGCATGGTGCTCATTTTTGGTCAAAATAGGTTGCAAAGGCCAAATTGAAGGTTCTAAACCCTATGGAATATTTTCCATGAATTTTAGAGGGTTTAGTTGATTTTTATCCTGCCTCAAACCTCAAGAATTAAAGTAGGTTTGTTTTAAGGTTACAGAATGTCATTTAATTCCTAGAAGTTACTATAACGCTTTTCAGATCAGATCATCCCACTTTCCTCCTTATTAAGCTCGTTTGACCAGTGTTTGGACCCTTAATTACCCTGTTTGCACATTGCATTGGTGACATTACAGTTTTACCCCTTATGATTTGTTTTGTTTTTTAACTCAGAATTCTCTGAGTTAAGCCTCTCTTTAGGTTTTGTAGGAGCTTTTTCACACTCATTTGACTTAGTATTTAAATCAATTTGAAAACCTCCTCTAACACTCATTAAGCATTTCACACCTCAATAAACTCAAACATATCATATTAGTGCCAATTTTTAGCTTAGAAAATCATTTTGGAGTAAAAATAAGATGTTGCCCAAATTGGGCCTTTTAATTTAAGAGTACCACTGTGGATTGCTCACTTTGATCTCCTAAGCACTATATATCAATGTTCAGGACTTCAAGCAATCTCAAAAAAGATCATTAGGTCATTATTTAGGTCTTGAAACATTCCATGTGGTTCTCATTGGCCCAAACTACCTATCATTCACCAAAATTCAGAATCTGACTTTAAATGAAACACCGAGAATATGCTTATTGAAATTTTGATCAAACAAGTTGAAATCAATTTCCATAATCCCAAGCAAACCCATATAAACCCAATTTCAGCGATTAAATATAAATAAATTACAATTGACTCAAAACTCATTTAATCAGCAAGAAAAATACTTTGAGGGAGGGCATTAGTAAATATATGGGCTGAATGGGATGCCCTTGATTTAATGTTTGAGCGCTTCACTAGATTTGAAAGCTAATGAGCTTCAAATTCATTGAATGCTCTAATAAATAGGTGTTTGGTGACTACATGGTGAATTGAGTGAGTGAACGTGATTGGTGAGGTGAAGAAGGAGAAGAATGGATTGCAATGGAGGTGGAAAAACACCTCTCTGATCTGAAATGATCAGAGAGGGAAAAACTGATTCCAGGCTAGTCTACACTAATCTAATCTATCACATCACTGAATTCATCATTTAAACTATGTGTAACTAATCTAAAGTACACTAATAGGCGCTAAAACTAATCTAGAAAGCTGGAAAACCTAATCTAATCAGAAGAATGGGGCCTGGGGACCTCTACCTGGTGGATGGAGAGGAAGAACAGAGGGAGAGGACTTCGGCAAAGGTGAAAATCCACTAGTGGGATTCTGGGTCTCCCTCAAGTGCTAGGATATCCTTAGCGATAAGGAGAGTCAGAGAGAAACGAAGTTCCACCGCAGTGAAACAAAGCTATATGAGAAGGAGAACCAGAGTGAACACGAGTGACCAGCTCGAGGATGTAGGAGGGAGCCCATCCCTTGCGCGCTAGTCTTGGGGGTAATTCCAATCACCGCAATAGTAAGATTAGATGGCATTAGGGTGTATGGTGGGATGGGCTCGAAAGGCGGGAACTTTCAAATCAAAAACCCACTGTAGGATGGGATCTGAGAGGCAAGGCAGGAACTTTCAAATCAAGCACTCTTATGTGGTTTACCATTTGGTTCCCTCCCTTTACTAGGGTGACGCTGTTTTGATTGCCTATTTTTTTTATCAATAGGATGCTTAATACTGCATTACATGAACGGATTCCTTTGTAGGTTATGTATCCTGATCGACCCATATTTCACGTCACCCCTTGAACTTTTGATTGTGTTGCCTTTGTCTATTTGTTGGGATTGGGTTGGGATAAACTAGCACCGAGAGAAGTTAAAGGTGTTTTTCTTGGGTATACCCGGACACAAAAAGGGTATCGGTGTTTTGATCCACATATTTCTTGGCACTATGTTTCTACAAATGTTATAATTCATAAGCCGATACCTTTCTTTTCTACGACTGCAGCTGAGATGCCTTCTGAGGGTGATATGGCACCAATGCCATATACCCTCATTCACTTTAGGAGTTTTCCTGAGATTCTTATCCCTACTACACCACCACCTCCACTTCATGCTACGCATCCCTTCCCTCAGCTGACTGAGCCACTCTAGACATATGTCTGAGCGCATACTACCTATCAGGGACTCCCACCCTTACCTTCATCATCAGCTTCTCAGGTGAGTCCTTTAGACACATGATGTATGTTTGCCATGTGATGGTCACAAGGACAGGACGGATGATATGGTAGGTGATGATCTTGATCTTCCGATAGCTATTTGGAAGCGACCACGGACTTAAACCACTTATCCCACGGCTAAGGCACTTGCTACTGATAGCCTCACTCCTGGATTTGCTAGATTCACGTAGGCGTTAGCAACTTCTTAGATTTCAACTACTCATCGTGAGGCCATGCTTGATCCAAAATGGTGGGCAGCCATGGAGGATGAGATGGCCATTATTAGAGGTTGTGGAATGTAATGAACGCGTGCCCCGGACGTATTTTAAGACGTCTGGGAGGTGGCCCAGACGTCTGACCAGACGTCTGGGATCACATCCAGACGTCTTGCCAGACGTCTGGGATGGTTTACAGACGTCTGAAAAAAACGTTATCGTCGACACCCGCGAGTCGCCTGCGCGCCTGAGCGCGCAGACCGCATATTCTCTCTTTTTCTTCTGCGGCTGCAGACGCCTGCGGCGCCTTCTCTCTCTCCTCTCCGCGCGGCGTTAAAAGGGGCGCGCCTCCCCTCCCGTCTCCACCGTCTCCTCCTTCTTCTCCTTCCTGTGCGCGAGAGCGAGCGGACGCGAGGGCGGCAGCGGCGGCCGCAGTGAGCGCGGAGGTGCGGCGTGCGAGGGCGGAGCTCTACCGTGAGGGCGAGCTCGCCGGAGCGGCTTGGCCGGCTGGCGGAGGGTGCAGGGGGTGCGGAGCGACGCGGAGAGGGACCTGCTGCGGTCTGAGCAGCAGGAGCGCGAGGTGCGACGCGGGCGGCGTCGCGAGCGGAGGCCGAGCAGGGTTCTGATTCTGGTAAAATTTCCAGAATCAGACGTCTGGGTTGATAGCCAGACGGCAAGGTCGACGTCTGTAAGATCATACAGACGTCTGAAAGGTGAGTTTCCGCTTTCTTCTTCCTTCTTGTCGACTGACCGTACTGAGGGAGGGGGGTTGGCTGTGCGCAGGTTCGCTGATTCGCCATCCTTTGCGAATCAGACGTCTGGAAGTTGTACCAGACGGCGGGTAATTGGGACGTTGGCTTCGAGAGATAACCGGGTTTTATTGTTATAGCGTTGTAGTATAGCCAGTTATTGCGAACATTTCAAATATAATTTTTTTACTCGGAAAATAAAAGAGTTCCCGAGGTCGAACTCAGGGAGCAAGTTATATTCTAGAGATATACATGTTTCTTTTACAAAAAGAAAGAGAGAGGGAAAGAATTTGTTGTCTTCTTTTTCTTTGTTTTCTTCTTTCAGTTCTTCTTCTTCTTTGTCTGCAGAGGTGATGTCTTTCTTCTGCAATGGTGATGCTCTTCTTCTTCTTCCTGCTGTTCCTGCTCCTCCTTTTTCTTCTGTCTTTCTTCAGATCTTCTTCTTTCTTCTTTGTTTTCCTTCTTTCAGTTCTTCCCTTGTTCTTTTGTGTTCTCCTCTGCCTCGCCTTCTTCTGTTGTTCTTCAGATCTTCCTCCGTCTTTCTTCTTTTGTTCTTCAGATCTTCCTCCGTCTTTCTTCTTTTCCCTTCAGGACGTCGTCTGATTTCCAAATCAGACGACTTAAACTGCCTGTTGCTACAGTCAGCTTCCTTCTTCTTCCGCGGTTCTTCTTCTTCACCTGTGCCTGCACACTTCAGAGCTTACGTCAGAGAACAAAACCTACTCTACCCTCCCCCCCTGCGTCTCTCTCTCTCTGAAACCACTCTTGGGAAAGCTCTCCCAGAGCTGCCGGGTAATCGGGTTCGGGTCACGCCCGGGTCCAGGCCCACCGGCGTGCGTGGTGGGCGAGGAGTGCAGGTCAGTCTAAGTCAGGTCGGGTCAGGTCCGCGGGGCGTGAGCGCGGACGAGACCGGGTAACCGGGCGGGTGTAAGGGGACCTCACCCCGTGTGCTGAGGCAGTAAGGCTAGTGCACAAAATCAATTTAAACAGTGGAAAGGGTGTGAGGCTTACCGATGTGGGACTAAACGCAGACCTTTCCTCGCGTGCGCCTGCTGGGAGACCACGGCCTGGCTTCTGCAGCTGCGGCTTTGATTTGCGTAGGTTGCTGGCTGGCTGCCTTCGCAAGACTCCCCGTAATCCGCAGCAGCTGGAGACCTGGAGTCCTCAAGCCTGGAGCGCGGGAGAAGCTGCTTCAATGTGCGTTAATGGCGGTCGAACCTCAAAACCTGTCGGACACGAATATGGCCTCTCGGCCTGATCAAACCACTGGGGAACCTTCGCCGTGGCACGGCGAAGGTGAGGAGCTGCGCGGCAGGCCGCAAGGTGGTGTCTGGCGGCAGCCCTAGGTTGGACTGCAACCGGAGGAATGGGTTTGTTCGGGGGAGTGTTACGGAGGTGTGGAGTGGCAGTGGAGGGGTGGGGGGTGCTCAGTGTGATGAGGCGGAGGTTCGGTGAGGGTCGGCGAGGTGTGTGAGGCTGTGGAGCGATGGGAACATCTCGCCGGAGGGTGGCCGGAGTCGAAGGGGGTGACGATGGTCAGGGTCGGTCGAGGGCGTAATTGAACAAATTGGAACCGGGGAAAGAAAGAGGAGAAGAAGGGAAATAGTTCTAACTTACTTGCAGGGACGAAGGGGGAGCAGTAGGGCGACAGTCGTATCTACTGTCGCCGGAGAAGAAGATGCTCAGGGAAGGAGGCGGCGGCGAGCAGAGAGCCGGAGAGGCGCCAGCTGGGTGCGGCGTGGCGCGGGAAGAGCAGGGGAGGAAGTCTCTGCTGCTGGTATTGCGGCAGAGCGAAGAGGAGGAGGGGGAGGAACCGCCGGAGCTGGTGAGCGTCTGCCGGAGAAAGAAGAGAGGAAAGTTGGGGATTTTCTCCGTCAGATCCGAGCTGGGAAGAACGGTGGAGCGACGGGGGTATTTATAGGGATCAAAACAGGGAGGGAGGCGGAGGGAGACGACGTGTCTCCCTCGCCGGAGGATGGCCGGAGACGAAAGCCCATACCGTCCGTGCGTTCGCACGGCCGGTATGGTGGGCTACAGCGACCAGGGGGGTGTCCCTGCGACGGCTGACAACGCAGGGCACCCCTGGTTTACTTGCCAGGCTTTCCCCCTCACCCTGCGCGGCGCCATGCTCCGCGCAAGGTCGCCGGAGCATGGTGCTGGCCGGTTTTGCAGGGGGGACCTGAATGCAAAGAACGAAGGAGAGTTAGGGGCCAAAATGCGACGGTTCAAAAGTTGAGGGCCAAAAAGTAAATATATGAGGACCAAAGTGTAAAGTCGGTCAAGGAGGTTTCTTCTTAGGCTCAAGTTTTTATACATGATTAATTAGGACCTAAGGAATCTGATGGTGAATTTTATTTCTATATTAAACCTTGTTTGACCGGTCAATTTATGCGAAAACCCAGATTAAGTTATTAATTGGGCATGGTTCTCAATGTAGGTCAACATGGGTTCTGAAGGCCAAATTGAAGGTTCTAAACCCTAGAGATTATTTTTCTATGAATTTTAGAGGGTTTATTCTATTTTTACTTTGCCTCGAACCTCGTGAATTGAAGTGGGTTGTTTTAGGGTTACAGATTATCATTTAGTTCCTTGGAATTGTTGTAGCCCTTGCTAGATCATCTCATCCCACTTTTATTCTTATTAAGTTGCTTTGACCTATGTTTGGACCCTGAATTACCCTGTATGCAGATTATACTGGTAAAATTACATTTTTACCCCTTATGACTTGTTTTCTCCTTAAACTCAGAATTCTCTGAGTTAAGCCTTTCCTTGAGTTATGTAGGAGCTTTTATCCTTTGTATTGGGTCAAAATGAGCTAGTTATGGCTCATGATGAGGTTCTCATCAGCGGGAGTGACCTACAGACGTCCGTATGGACCATCGGACGTCTGGGGTATAGGACAGACGTCCCCGAAGACTTCTGGACGTCTGGGAAACCACGCTGAACAGGTAATTCTCTGATCCACCGTTTAAGACGTCTGGAAGGAGTTCCAGACGTCTGATTTTGCACAGTATCGTCTTTCTCGACCCGTTTAGGGCCCGTTTGGGCTCCGTTTTCCGTGATTCGAGTTGCGTTCGTTTCAGAATTAATTCCTCTACCCGTCTACAGTAGCTATATCACTGTTTTGAGACACCCCTTGTGTTTGATCCTTGTGATAGGACCTCGTTCAGTTGCAGTCTTGAGAGTCGCGGAGGCACGCGGGATTCCCAATCACTCCCCCATTACTCCGGTTGTACCTGGTAGAGTGGCTTAAGTTATTTTTAAAATCTGTTAAAGTATGGAACCATAACTAGAATCTAGGACATCGCATGAATCGTAGGAATGAGAAATGTATGGAATGATAGCTCCTAGGTGATGCATGAATCCTAGGGATGGAAAACTAGTTGTATGCTAGATCGTAGGATGTGGCATGAATCTTAGGATGGAAAAACTAGTGGAATGTATAATACTGCAGTCTTGGAAAAATGGAAAGGAATATAAAGCTGCCTGTAATTTGAATTAACAGCTGCCTGTTATGAATAAACAAACATGTTTGAGATCATGGATTTTGAGAACGTGAATCTGGAAAGTGAAACATATGATGTTCTGAGATAAAGAGCTGGAACCCTACGGGGAATTAGGAGTGGAACTCCTGGAAAGAAAAAGGAATGGAACTGAGATGTAGTTTGTACTGTCTCTTGGGTACGCAGTACCAAGGGAAGTACCTGTACCTATTTAGTGCAGAGTGGGGCCAGCCGCCTGATGTAAACACATTTACACTACTTAAAATGTCTATTTATGCATGTTCTTAAGCATAGGATTGCATTTCATGATATAAATATTGCATTACATGCATCATCTTGCATTTAGAGTAGTTTGAATAAAATGGAGGTTAATTGTCTCCTTTTATGTGCTTGGACAGGGCAAATATTTTATCGGGGCCTCGGATCAAAGATCCAACCGTATGGATATGATCCACTCCTTGCAACTATAAAAGGAGACCCCCTCCATACGAAATTTTCATCCCTTCCTTCTCCTCTCTACCTCTCCAAAGCTCAAGAGAAGCTTGTCCCACACCCGGGATGCTTCTCGCGAGATAAAGTCCAAATTTTCGTCCCCCTTCGGAAGTGGATCCCGCGACGACGACGGCGTGCTGCTTCGTTCCCGTTCTTCTGCTTCGTCCTCCTTCGTCCCGCTTCGTTCTCCTTCGTCCAGGCGTCGTCCCGTCCGGCTCGTCCTCCAAGCGACCGTCGAGGAGGATTTCTCTCTCCCTATTCTTTTTACTGCTTTCTAGTATAGATTTACTGCTTTCTAAGAGTAGTCTATTCGTCCTCCGAGCGATCGTCGAGGAGGACATTTCTCCCTCCATTCTTTTAATGCTTTCTAGAGTAATTGTTTTATGTTTTCTAGTTGTAATGAAAGAACTCTTTTATGATAACTTCCTTGTCTATTCTACATCTCATTTTGATTTCCATGTATAGTATTCCTTCTCTCTCTCTTACTCCCTCTATCTCTTTTATTTGTTGTAGATACTTAGATAGTTTAAATTGAATTTCTTTGTGACAAAATAAAAAGAAACGCGGAGTTTTTAAATCAAACGTTCGCCTCCCTGTGTTCGACCCGGAATTCTTATTTCGGTATAAATTTTATTTGTTGAACACGAATCCTTCGCTTTCGAACTACAACGACGGGTTTTTCCAAAAAAACCAAACACGTTAGCGTAGATTCTCGCGCTCAACACCGCCCCAGGGACCCGGGGTTAGGATTGGCCGCTCTGTACCGACTTGTTGGCCCTCGTGTACGTAGTACCGAGGAGAGCTAGTAGTGTTAGGAGAGTACTAGCTACCCCACGGGCCCCGGGGTTCTGCTAGCCTCCTTCACCGACTTGTTAGGCCCACTAGGGCAAACCAGGGTAGTCAGGCGAGGGTGCGCGGACTGTGGAGGGGCAAGGCCCCGGTTTGGTTACTCTGGAGGGGTTGGACCCCTGTTACTGAGAGGGCTCTGCCCTGGTTCCGTGCTGTGCTTTGGGCGCACCCGTTAACGGAAACGACTGACCGCGTGCCAGTGCGGGCTAGCTACCTGTGCGTTTATCGCGTGTGCCGTAGTCACCGTTACGTCTGTCAGTGACCTTGGGGTGGTTGACTGAGGGTAGGATCACCACGGGGGACTCTCCCAGCCAGGAGAGCACCACGTGCTACTTCTACTTTTGGAAAAGACTGCAATCAAGATCGTTCCCACGAGGACATTCGAGATCAAGTAAAGGACCTGAGAAATAAATGAAATAGTGAGAAAAATTGAAAGATGTGAATAAAGGAAGTAATAGAACATAACAGCTACTGTACACTCTACTGTTGCCTTCAGTTAGTTTGCCACTCTACTCAGCGTTTTGCTGACGTGTTACACTCGTTACCTTTTTCAGGACCAGGTGTTGAGCAGCCAGGGTCGGCGGCTGCAGAGGACGCTGGGCCGAGTAGGGTCCAGT
The DNA here is from genome assembly GCA_037157565.1 of Thalassia testudinum. Classification (NCBI taxonomy): domain Eukaryota; kingdom Viridiplantae; phylum Streptophyta; class Magnoliopsida; order Alismatales; family Hydrocharitaceae; genus Thalassia; species Thalassia testudinum. The sequence goes on from JAZHRO010000012.1 coordinate 90,675,454, forward strand.
AGAGTTACCACAGCCTTTTGTACCTCTTTTGTTTCTGTTCTAGTGAGTAGTTTTTGTTTCCGCTGTACCTTCTTTACCTGCAGTTCTTGTTATATGATAAATGTTGTTTTACTGTTGTGGTGGTACCTACTGTAGTAGTTTCTTTCCTTACTGCTGTACTTTCTTACTGTTAGTTATATTCATGCTGAATGTGGTTTATTTTACTGTCTTTTGGTTACTTCCTCGTTGGACGACTAGGTCTTGGGATTAGTCGAGTCGGTCCGGTTCTCGTGTCTCGTAGGGACTCGGGAATCGGGTCATTACATGGAACGTAAGAGCTCACTCCACTTCCTGATGGTGCTACACCTATTGGTTGTCGGTGGGTATTTACTGTGAAGTTTAACCTAGATGGCGATGTTGCTAGGTACAAAGCATGCCACGTGGCAAAGGGGTTTACTCAGACTTATGAGGTAGACTTCTTTGACACCTTCTCATCAGTTGTTAGACTTCCCATAGTACAAGTGTTGGTTGCAGTGGCAGTTTAGTTAGATTGGCTCTTGCATTAGTTGGATGTGAAGAATGCCTTCCTCTAGGGCGATCTCCAAGATGAAGTCTCCATGCAGCAGCCACCTGGCTTTGAGACTTAAGGGGAGTGCCTATGCCAACTACGGAATGCCATCTATGGTCTTAAGCAGAGTCCCTGAGCCTAGTTCCAGAGGTTGACACAAGTTGTAGAGGCAGCTGGATTCAAGTGATCGACAATTGACTTCTCTCTCTTTGTTAGGAGGACTGGACGAGGTACTGTAGTACTTCTTGTTTATGTTGATGACTTAATTGTCACAGGGGATGATGACCAAGGTGTTACTGAGGTTAAGCACATCCTAGTAGAGCAGTTTTTCATGAAGGACTTGGGGGCTCTACGGTAATGTTGATGGAGGTTTCGAGGAGATAAAATATGCCTCTCATTGTAGTAAAGTCTCCTAAATAGCTCTTCAACAAATAATATTTATAACTCAAAAATCTAGAAATGAAGTCCGAGGTCGAACACCGGGAGAAAGTATGAATTTACGTGCTAATATTTAATCAAAATATAAATGAGCACAAGAATAAGGCAAGAATAATGATATTCAATTAATATTAATCTGTCACATTAAATATTCAAAGAAGTTCAATGTATTGCAAGAATATGACGACAAAAAGATGAGCGGATCATAAATAATGGTGATTTGAATCACCACTTACATCCTCTTAAGTTAAACATGCATCCAACTATCAATAATATCAAATAAACCAATAGTGATCAGATGTTTAGATCTGAAGACAGATGACTTAAATGTCGCCTGTTAGAGTGTCTTCCTCTTTCTTCTTCTTCAAGCACGGCTCTCTTCTCTTCTGTCTTGCATCACCTCTTCCTCTTCTTCTCTTCCTTCAGGTCTTCTCCTTCTTCTTCTCTTTCCTTGGCCTCTTCTTCTGCCTTCTGCTTATAGCGACTAAGTGTCACTCAAATCCTTCAGAAGCAAAACCCACCCCTCCCCTGCTCTTCTTTCTTTCCTTTCTTCCTTCTCTCCTCTCTCATATATCCGGATAGTCGGGTATATGGGTACATGTAACCGGGTCCAGGGCTACAGGCGTGGGTCACAGCCGAGTAGTGAAGGATAGGTCGAGTTGGGTCGAGTTGGGTCGAGTAGGGACCTCACCTCCAAGTGTCTGAGGCGATAAGCCCCAATGACAAAAATAATTTATTTGCAACCAACTCCTCTTCACTTTTCGATGTGGGATTAAACCACATCCCTTCTTTGCATGCATCTGCAATAAGGAGATTCCTCTTATTGGTGTAGCTGTTAAAGGCAGGGGCTTCAATTGACCACCTGAAAGTGGTCCTGGGGCTATTCCTCACAGCTTGGAGGTTGTGTCTGGAGCTCACACCGCAAGAACACGACTCCAAGCCTTTCAGTCCAATCAAAAGAGTTTAGGAGTATCGCCGAATCATGGCGAATGTGTGGGTGGTGATGGCGTGCCATGTGAGGGCGTATGGTGGCTGGACGAAGTCAGGGTAGGACATGCAGCAGTGGGTTGTGTTAAGACCCGATTCCCGAATCCCTACGAGACATAAGAATCGGACCGACTCGACTGATCCCAAGACCCAGTTGTCCAACAAGAAAGTAATCAAAAGAGCAATAAAATAAACTACATTCATCATGCATGTAACTAACAGTAACATAAGTACAGCAGTAAAGAAAAGAACTACTACAGTACACACCACTACAACAGTAGAAATTAAACAGGTACATAAACATGATGCTTACAATAAAAGAGTACAATTGTAACAGAAAATACTCACTACAACAGAAAAAATGGTACAGTAGGTACAACACAAGTAGAACTACTGGGCTCTACTAGGCCCAGCACCCTCCGCAGCCGCAGGCTCTGGCTGCTCAACACCTGGTCCTGAAAAGGGTGACAAAGGTGACACGTCAGCGAAACGCTGAGTAAAGTGGCAACCAACTAGCTAAGAAAAATAGAAAAAGTGGTCAAGTAGTTGTTGTTTTAGTTTCTTTCTTTATTCCTCTGTTTACTTGTTCTCGAATTATTTCTCAGATCTTTCTCTTGATCTCGAATGTTCCTCGTGGGAATGATCTTGATTGCAGTCTTTTCCGAAAAGTAGAACTAGCACGTGGTGCTCTCCTGGCCGGGAGAGTCCCCCGTGGTGGTCCTACCCTCAGTCAACCACCCCAAGGGTACTGACAGGCGTAACGGGGACTTCGACAAGCGCGATAAACGCACGGGTAGCTACCCCGCACTGGCACGTGGTCAGTCGTTTCCGTTAACGGGTGCGCCCCAAAGCACAGCACAGAACCAGTATAGGGCAGAGCCCTCTTAGTAACAGGGGTCCAACCCCTCCACAGTAACCAAAGAGGGGTCTTGCCCCTCCACAGTCTGCGCACCCTCGCCTGACTACCTTGGTTTGCCCAGTGGTCCTAACAACTTAGTGTAGGAAGGCTAGTAGAACCCTGGGGCCCATGGGGTGGCTAGTGCTCTCCCTACACTAGTAGCTCTCCCCAGTACTGTATACGCGAGGGTCAAAAGTTGGTACAAAGTGGCTAGACCTAACCCCGAGTCCCTAGGGCAGCTAGCTCCGCTCTGCACTAAACAGGGGGGGACAGTCACTCTCCTTGGTACTCCGTACTCAAGGGCCAGCTCACTTCTCAAATTCCATTTCATTTACCTTTCAGGAGCTCTACTCCTAATTCCCCGTAGGGTTCATGCTCATATTTCTCTAGCCAAGCCATTTTGTGTTTCATCATTTCAGTTTTATTCCCATATAACCCGTGTTTCCAAAAATTAATATGCATTCATATATAAGTAGCTGTTATCCAATTACAGGCAATTATCATTTTTCTTTCTACTGTTCCAAGACTGCAATTCATGTATTCACTACATTCGTTTCAGTGTTTCTGTTCCTAGGATTCATGCCACATCTTAGGATCTATCATTCAATCTAGTTTTTCATTCCTAGGATTCATGCCATACCCTAGGATCTATCATTCAATCTAGTTTTCCAGTCCTAGGATTCATGCCATACCTTAGGATCTATTGTTCAATCTAGTTTTCAAGTCCTAGGGTTCATGCCATACCTTAGAATCTATTATTTATCTCACAATTGCATAAATGTTGATAAATAATAAAGGGGAGCCACTCTACCTGCAAAATCGAGAGTGATGGGGACGTGATCGGCAGGTCCACGTGCCTCCGCAACTCCCAGATCTGCAACAGAACAAGGTCGTAACATAAGGATCAAACACAAGGAACTACTCAGAATAGGATACAAGTACTTTAAACAAGTAGAGGAATAATTTCTGAGAAGAACGAGATTTCAAACGCAGAAATCGGACTTCGAACGGACCCTAAACAGGTCAAAAACGACAACACTATCCCAAATCAGACGTCTGGAACACCTTCCAGACATCTTAAATGATTGTTCAGATCATACCTCACTTCTGTGCTGTTCTTCAGACATCCAGGATCCTGCTGAACCGTCTGGACCTAGTTCCAGACATCCGACTGTCACTCCAAACGTCTGGAGACTCTCTCCGCCGTCTGGTGTTGTGCCCAGACATCTGATCTATGTGGGAGGGCGTGTCCTTGCGCCTTCCCGAACGAACCCTGCACGCGTATGTAATCGATCTCAACATGGCAAAGAGGCAAACCCTTCGGCGGAACGGCCTGCATGGCCTTACCCGTGAAAGGAGAAAGAAAAGAAATATTGTACCTTTCAAACGTCTGGATCTTCCTCCATATGTCTCCTGTGTCATCTGGACGTAGCTCCAGACGTCTGATTCTAGGAAAATTTTCCAGAATCAAGACCTCCTCGCCCTCCGCCTACTGCGCACGGCCGTGCCGCGTCGTGCTTGCCTGCTGCCTGAGCTGCAGCAGCACCGGGGTAACCTCCCCACCACCATGCTCCCGCTGCGCACCCGCCGGCTGGCCCTGGCTGCTCTGGCGAGTCCGCCCTCTCTTCCTCACGTGTTCCACCTCTTCTCCCTCTCGCTACACCTCCTCCTCCCCACACCCACCCGGCAGCAGCTGTTGCCCTTGCCTTCTCACTCTCACGCTAACTGGAAGAAGAAGGAGGAGATGGTGGAGTGGCGGTGAGGGAAAGGGAAGGGAGGAAGGGAGTATTTGAAGGCGCCGTGGGGAGAGAGAGAGAGGAAGAAAAAAGAAGGCGCCTGCAGGATGGGGAGGGAAGAGAGAGAAGAAAAGAGGGCGACGATTCAGTCTACGCGTGCATGCATGCAGACTTGCAATCATACGCTGCAAAAATTAAATTCCAGACGTCTGGGAAGGCTTCCAGACGTCTGACCAGACGTTTGGACCAACTCCCATACATCTTAAAATACGTTTGATGTCGTGGGTCTTAACAGGTTGTTTGGGGGTGTGCATGGATGGTCGAGAGAGTGGAATAGGTGAGGGGTTTTGTTCGTGGTGCTGTGGCGATGGTTGTGTAGGAGGTGGCAAGGCGGTTAGATGTGTGTAGTGATGAGAGCCTAATCATGAACCCTAACTAGCACATTTTGACCTAAATAAGTATACAAAAGCTCCTACAAAACCTAAAGGAAAGCCTAAATCAAAGAACTATAAATTTGAGCATAAAGCAACTCAAAAGGGGTAAAACTGTAATTTTACCAATGCAGTACACAAACGGGATGTCTAATGGTCTAAACACAGGTCAAATGGGCTTAATAGGAAAGAAAGTGGGATGATTTGATCTGAAAAGGGTTATAGCAACTTCTAGGAATTAAATGACATTTTGTAACCTTAAAACAAATCTGCTTTAATTGACGAAGTTTCAAGCAATATAAAAATCAATTAAATCTTTTAAAATTTATGAAAAAATATCCCCTAGGGTTTAGAACCTTCAATTTAGCCATTGAAACCTTTCTTGACCTAGATTAAGAACCATACCCAATTTTTGACCTAATTTAGGTTTTTGTGCAAATTGACCATTCAAACGTGGTCAAACCTAAAATCAAACCTCACCATTGAATTCTTTAGGTCCAAATTAGGTTTACACCAAAATTTGGACCTAAGGGAAGGCCATTTTGACCTACTTTAAAAATTGGTCCTCAAGAATTACTTTTTGACCCTTAACTTTTTGAACATTTACATTTTGCCCCTCAATTTTCCCTTCTCTCTTTGCAGGCCGGTCCCTCTACCACCCGCAGCAGCTGCCCATGCCTCCGACGACTTTGCATGGAGGATGGCGCCGCGCAGGGTATGGGGACCGACCCCAGAAATGAGAGGGGGTCTCCTACGTTGTCCTCTTCCTCATGGACCCCCTCCCATGCCCTACCGATGCCCATACCTCTTGAGCGAACGCTCGAGAAGCATGGGTCTCTTCTCCGGCCATTCTCCGACGAGCTGCCCACACTTCCTCCTCGAGATCTTCTCCTCGCCAACACCTATTTGAGAAGCGGCTGGGGCTGTTGGTTGGAGCAAGCCTATTTTGGTCGAAGAAAACCCTCAAATTTCGTCTCCTCCTCCTCCGGCCATTCGCCTGCAGGCTCCGGCGACCCTCCTCCTCCCCTCTCGTCGCCCTGCCACCATACCAATGGCAGGGTTGCCTCCGCTATCGTCCGTCGCGCCTTGCCATACCAGCAAGCACCCTCCAGTCTCTCTTCCTCGTCGCCATCATCTTCCCCACAAGGCGTCGTCTCCGCGCGACAGCAGAATTGAGCTGTCCGCCTCCTTCCCCCCCTTCGTCCGCTTAGCTAGGTAAAAACTCTTCCTCTTTCTCCCCTCTTTATTTCCCCCTTATCAATTTTCACTTTCAACCCCTCGACAGTCGCCAACCACCAACATCATCCACACCTCCGGTAGGCCACTGGCGACGTGACCCCGCCATTCCACGCCTCCATCCAACTCGCCAAACCCCTGAGAAGCTCCACCATCACTCCCTGACCAGTTTCCCTATCTCCATTGACCCCCAACACCTCTGCATTCGCCCCCCAAACAAACCCTACTCCACGGCCACAGTAAAACCTAGGCACACTCCCATAGGCATTCCCACGCCTCGCCGACCACCTCTGCAGACTCGCCACACCTTGGCGAAGCTCCCTGAGCTTTTTAACGTGGCCGCGAGGCCGTTTTGGTGCCTTCAGGTTCCAGGGGCTCGCCACCATTGACGAGCAGGTCGAAGCTACTTTGCAAGCTTCTCCAGGCGGCAGCGCTCCAGGTCCCTAGGTCCAGAAGGCGCGGCTTAATCTTGCGTGCACACTCAGGCCCTCAATTGGAGTCGAAGGCCTCAGCTGCTGCCCCAATTGCTCGCTCCTTCCTCTTGCAGGCGCACGAAGAAGCAGGTGGAACTTTAGTTTCACCTCGGAAGTGGAGGCGCGCCCGCACCTGCATAAGAGGAAAAAGTGACCTAGGCTATTCACCTCAAGTCACACAGGGGTGAGGTCCCTCGCCCTCACTCACTCGATCTGGTCCACAGCACTGCCCACGCGGACCTGGCTCGCAACCCAAATATCCTGCTTGTGCACACCTCGCGCACCACCCACGCCGGTACTTTTGGTCCCAGGCGCATCACCCGACCCGCATACCCGATTAAGGCTCTGGGGGAACGAACCTTGGAGTGAATTTGAGAGAGAGAGACGCGGGGAGGGTAGGGGTTAGGTTTTGCCTAACCGGACGCCTGTGTAGGGAACAGGAGGGGAAGCAAAGGAAGAGAAGCGACGAGGACTTTGCCGCAAAGCACCCGCAGCAGAGAAGAAGAAAGAAGGAGGAGGAGGAGGCGCAGCGGCTAAAGAAGAAAAGAAGAAGAAGCCAAGGAGGAGCTGCAGCCAAGAAGGAGCTGATGAAGAAGAAAGAGCTAAAGAAAAAGAGAAGAAAAGAGGAGGGAGCCTGCCGCATAGAGGAAAGCCAAGAGGGAAGGAAGCAAAGCAGAAGAGGCCAAGGAGAAGAAGCAGCAGCAGCCTCCAAGAGAAAAGAAAGGAAGAAGAAGAAGAGAGGGCGTGCACTGTAGAGAAGGGGCTGATAAGGCATCTGATTCAAAGAATCAGACGTCTGAAAAAGGAAAGCCAGAGAAAGAAGAGAAGGAAAAGAGAAGAAGTGAAGAAAGAAAGAAAAGAAGAAAAGGATTTTTTTTGTTCTCTCTCTTAAATTTTTATAAAATAGTATATCATAGTAAATTGTGAATCTGTATACTTCTAGAATAAAAGTGTGCTCCCTAAGTTCGACTTCGGGATATTTTAAATTTCAAGTAACAAATTAAAATAAATTGATAATTGCTTTTCATACTGCAACGAACATAACTTTAAAACACGACGAAAGAGCGATTCATCAACATGTAGCGTGCGAACAGCCTCGCCAGAGGTGTGGCCAGAGGTGGAGACGAAGGTGGATTGTGGTGAGGTCGAGGGGTTGTTTTTTGTTTTTGGATATGGGAAATGATCTAGAGACTGGAAGGGACCTAACTAACCCTAAACTATCTGATGAAAGGGGGGATTTGCCCACGCCGATGGTACGCCGGTCATGAGAAAGAAGAAACCTCCGGTGATTGGGTCGGCGATGATGAGGGGAGATAGGCGGCGACCGCGGGTATTGCGACGTGCGGAGGAAGGTGAGGGAGAGAAATATGCTTGTTATGGTCTGTGAGAGCAGACGAGGAAGGAGGTCGAAGAACGTCACCGGAGCTCGTGGAGAATTCGGCCGAAGAGGAGGGAAAAAGGATTTTCTTCGGCCAAAAACAAGCTAAGGAGAGAAGGCTGTGCACATGGGTCATTTATAGGCCATTGGGTCAAGCTTCAATCTTGGAAGCCAAGCCTGAAAGCTCGGAAATCATGAAATAGGACCCGCGAGTTCAAAGTGTTCACACAAGATTTTGGACAGATTTGGAAGGTCATGAACATGCTCAAATAGAAGAGAAAAGTCTCAAGATCCTTCCAATTTTGGAAGGGATTGGCCATGAAATCAGGGAGTTATCCCCGATTGAAGGTCAATGCAAGGTGGTTTAGGAGTTCTGCAACAATGGAGGCGGTGGGGACCTACTTGTGAAGAAGTTGATGAAGTTAGGGGATTTTTGTAAAGATTTCAAAAGCCGAGGGGCTCTTTGTAAGAAAGAGTCAAAACAAGATTAAAATGCACACTAGGTAAAGATGATCTCTGATTGGGCCCAAACCTTAGTACAAACCTAATTTTGACCAAGGAATCTGATGATGAATTCGGATTTTTTTTTATTGGGTAAATCGCGTAGAAAATAAAAAAAAGGTTAACTATCTGTCTAATACTTTGTTTTAGGTCAAATTGGGTTCCAATGGTTAAGTCAAAGGTACTAAATCTTAGGAAATATTTTTCTATGACTTTTAGAAGGATTAAGTGAATTTTATCCTGACCAGAACCTCAGTTAATTAAGCAGGTTTATTTTTAGTGTTTCAGATGTAATTTAATTTTCGAAATGTGTGAAAATCCATTAGTATCTACATAAACCCACTTATTAGACATTTATGAACATTTGACCTTTAATTAACTCCTAAGAGACCTCGTGATTGCTCTGCATTTAGGTTAGTCTATTAGAACTGCAGATTTACCCTTGTTTTAATGCATCTCTCAAAAAGGATATGAAATGAATTATGATTTTCTGGCAGTTATGTAGGAGTATTTAGCTGCTAATTATAACTAATTAAAGCTAGATATGACTGATGATGACGTTATCATCAGGTACTTTCTTCATATTGAGAACTCTGGCAGCAAAAAGTGTGTGATCTTATCTTAGAGAAAGCATGCTTTGGATATCTTGCAGGAAGTTGGTATACTTGGGGCCAAGGAGGCCAACATTCCTATGGACCCCAAGAAGCGCCACTCTATGATTAGGATGCATAGGTGGTGGACAGTAGGCAATACACGCAGCTTGTGGGCAAGCTGCTATACCTTTACTATCACGAGGCCAAATATCTCTTTTGCGGTGGGGACACTAAGTTCATGGCCAAGCCGACACGTCAGCCTTGAGATGCAGCATTGATGGTGCTCAGATATGTCAAGAAGGCTCCTGAGAAAGGTCTCTTCTCATCCAAGGGGTCTTCTATGACTTTGGTTGGCTACTTTGAAGCAGACTACGCCGGATATCATGTAGATCACAAATCCACTACTTGGTTCTGCACCTTCTTACAAGGGAATGTGATCACAAGGAGGAGTAAGAAACATGTTACAGTTGCGAGATCCAGTATCGAGTCTAAGTACAGAGCTATGGCTCAGATAATTACAGAGATGATGTGGATCAGATCCTTGCTTATTGACTTACAGATACAGTTTTCTAGTCCTATGGAGATGCGATGTGATAACAGAGCAGCCACCTTCGTTGCTAAAACCAAGCATTTCACGAGAAGATGAAGCATATTGAGGTTAATTGTTAGTAAACCAAAGGCATTATTCAGAAGGAGTTGTTATATACCACTTTAGTCACTTCTGACGAGCAGATTGTAGATATTTTTACCAAACCCTTAGCCAGATCTTTATTTTATTCATGTGTATTTAAGCTGAGTATGATAGATATTTATGCTTTCTATAGAAGAGAGTGTAAGATTTTCTATAATAAAATAGGTCATTTCAATCAATTTAATTGATTAGCTAAATTTAAGATATCCACTCATATATATATATATATATATATATATATATATATATATATATATATATATATATATATATATATATATATATATATATATATATATATATATGTTTGGAGGCCAATTTCAAGATAACACTAAATTTATAAATTATGTGATTGCAAGTATTTCTTTTAAGTATTCCTCGTCGAAAATGAAAACATGCAAAATCATACACAAAACTTGATCAACTCTGCACTTTAATGATCATGAAATAACCATCACTTGATTTCAAAACTTGAGATAGACATAGCGAGGATTCTTTCATGTCAAAGGTAAAGATAACTTTAATTCTCACATAGAACATTAGTGGGAATTCTGATTTAATCTTTTGATGCAATAGCAATGAGGAGAGCATCTCCTTTGTTGATGTGATAGAGTTTTCCTTTCCATCTCCTTTAGCTACGATGAATCTTCTCGATAGGAAGGAGAGCCTTCCATCTCAAGTAGGGTTTTGCTCTGTTGTAAAATTATCACCAATAAATTAGCTTCCTTTAATTATTTTATAGAAATATGACTCGAAGGGAATCTAAATCCAAGCCCTAACAAATTCTAAGTTGGGCCCGATTCATTATCTAACCTAACTCATGTGAACTACACGAAAGGATCAATTTCAATGGAACATTATGTAATGCTAATGTGGGTAGATATATCTCCCTACTCATTTCACAACAAAGAATAGGATTTCCTTAAATTGCATTTTGATTAATTTGAAAGGAAATAAGCTCAAGGAATCATATCCTTATAAGCTATAGGTGGGCCTCGAAGCATGCAGGAGTCCCATCGCCAATATGATGTTTGAATAGCCGAAGGATTACTTTGATGAGGGTCCTTTTTCAACTTTATTTTCGGCCGACATCTAAGGTTGGGATAACTGTGAACACAGCCCATCTTGAGCTTTCATGTTTGGTTGAGGCCGAGAGAAGGAATGTATGAGTGAAGAATACAGAGGTCTAACCGTCTCTCCTATGGGATGAACGATGGATAATTTTATCGGAAAAAAAAAAAAAAAAAGTGATTGCCTTGGGAATCGAAAAAGGGCAAAGTGATGATAAATTATTTTAGCATGGGGCTTCATGGTCAAAGCGTATCTCATCATTATCGTGAATTATATATTATTCATTTTTAAAGGTCAATCAGCTATCCACCGGTTATGAAATACATTACAACTGTATGCAATAACTTTTCTGATCTATCTTGATATGGTACAATATCGTGTATCTAATTAAGTTCCCCTTTCATATATCTAAGATTGCACCATAAGTCCCCTTGGAGGCTGGTTAGAGTCAGACATGTAATTTATCGGTTGGTTGGTTTGCCATCACCATTCTACTTATATATGAAAATTAAACTTTGTTTATGCTAAATAACTTACACAAGATCCTGACCAACAACTTAAATCGTTATGTGTAATTAGGAGCCAAAGGCACACAACTTTCAACTTACATCTCTTTTTTTTATGTGAAAAAATTGTTACACACTGTGAGGATTACTATTGTTGAAATTAACAATAAATTACTTTGGTACGAATGCAAAACACTCAAATTATCTTTGAAATCATTCTACACGGGTGTAATCTTATTTTGCACCTGTTCAAAATCACATTACACGTTCAAAATAATTTTACATGGGCGTCTTACTTTGCACAGGTGTAAAGTAAAATTACTAAATCCTAGATCTTAAACCCTAAAGTAAAAAATCACTTTTCAAGTAAAAAATCATATCTCATACGTGAAATCATTTTCCATAAACTTACATCTTAAACCCTAAATCATAAACTTATACGTCAAAATCACTTTGGACAAGTGAAACTACCCTTAAAATAATTTATTACGGATGTAAAATGAGACTACACCGGTGTAAAGATACCTTAAAATAATTTATCACCGGTGTAAAGTTATTTATCACCTGTACATTTTATGTTAAAGTGGTGTGGTGATTTTTTTAAATGTGGTGGGAACCATTATGTAACAAACCTTACGTTTTTTTATTTCCTTACATTAAATATCAATTATCAAGTGGTCTCACGTTCTTAACGCTTTGTGAAATACAAAAATAATATCTCGTGTCACTTTTTGAGTCATAACCTACATTTTTTTACTTTTTAGCTAAATAAAAAGTACAATTTTAGATGGAGGGAAAAAGATCATTAAACTTGACGTTTTCGACATGCAAGGGCAGCCTCTTTAACACTAGTATACATGATACAGTGCTTCTTTAACTAAATCCTGGGTGCTTAAGAAAGAACAAGGCTGCATCTTCTTCGAAATGAAGTTATAGTTTTAAATATTTTTAAATGCTCATTGTCCTAAATGTCTAAATAAATTATAGTTATAATTTAATATCAAGTTAAATATATTCTTTCAAGATGTTTGATTCGAACATATTGTGATATATCTTTTAATGATATTTGGATCAAATATCTTGAAAATATGTCATGATAAATTTTTTTTGTTTCTTAAGAAAAGTAGGAGTTAATTTTATTCATCTCTCACTTCCTAGAGACTTCTAAAAGGACAGGGGCATAGGCCAATGCCAGTCAATACATAAAAAAAGGAACCACGACTCGTGACTTAATATATCAAAAAAAAGAACAAAACAACCACTCAAGAACTAGAGCAAATAGGCAGGGAATGATCAGAAGATGATATACCGCATATGAATAACGTCTAGCTGGAGAATGCCTTGAATTCTACCAGGTAACTTCAAAATAGAGTGGAAAATGTGCCAATCTCGATCACCCTAGTCTGCAATATTTGTAGCTAGAACATTTGCTGCAAGATGAGCGTAGCAAAATGTCTGAATATACCATGAGCGAGATTGGATATTGGTAAATTCTTTTTTAGCTTGCCAAGCCACCTGAGGCTTCCCATGCTACCAATGGAAAAGTAAAGTAGAGTCTATCTCAAGTTGACATTCATTTTGATTACAATAGATCTTATTTGACAATTATTTTAATTAAACATCCAGGTAATGATAGAGTTATGTGAATGTAGACAACATAAATGCCTAAAAATAATTTTTTTTCTTTTAGTGTACATAAGGCTTTCGAGTGGTCTTACCTAAATTGGTCCCATGGCTTGCTCACGTTTTAGGCCCCAAACGATCGACGTGCACATGCTAAGATCCCCTGAAAAGAAAGCCCCTTAGACGCAAATCCCTTAATTCCAATATGCACGACAACGTGTATATATATATATATCTAACATGCATAAAATTTATGGTCTTCTACTTCTAACTAATTGCCTATGATGATGTAGAGTTTAATGTTATGAAACCGTATGTACCTAAAACATAGAAAAGCGTAACGAACATACTTAACAGTAACGGTGGATAAAGGAAATTGTAAAGATTTGAAGTCTATCTCATAATCAAGTATTTGACTTGTCTACTGCATATTATTTTAGTTAAAAAATAAAAAATATATATTACAACATATTTTATAACGTAATGATATGATTATAATTTTTTACTAGTAGTAAGTAATTTTTATAAATAAAGAATTATTTTTCAAGTGAAATCACTTTATGTAAGTGAAAGTTTATATTTCAAGTTGAAAAATTATTTTCAATAAGTGAAAATGTAAATACACCGATATATTTTAATTTCAACTTGTGTGTTTTGATTTTCAACATGTATATTTTGATTTTCAACCGGTTGAAAATCAAAATATACATGTTGAAAATCAAAACACAAAATCATTTCTAATTTATGTGTTTTTTATTTACTTGATTTTCAATCGGTTGATTTTATTTTTCAATCGGTGGAAAATAGATTTTCAGCCAATATGTTTTGGTATACTTGATTTTCAATCAATTGATTTTCCTTTTCAATCGCATTTTCAACCGGTTGATTTTTCTCTTAACAAGTGAAAAGTGATTTTACCTATAAGGTTTAGGTTTATAATTTAAGGGTTAGGGTTTAGAGTTTAGATTTATGGAAAGTAGCTCTTCACCTTTGTAAAGTGATTTTTCACCTTAGAGTTTAGAGTTTAAGATTTAGGATTTACGATTCTTAAATCATAGATCCTAAATCATAAACCTTAAGGTGAAAAATCACTTTTTCAGGTGAAAAATCACAGTGCATAAGTGAAGAATCACTTAAAGTTGGTGAAAATTAGTTGAAACACACTAGCTGAATCACTTAAAGTTGAGCATGCATGAACCACTTGATTGGATGGGAACACATATTACAAAATACGTTAGAACTCACGTTTCCCTACCCACGTCCATTTTCCTATTCGATTCCCAAAAATTAGGGTGTGGGGACCAATCATGATCGGGGCAAGTGGAAATGGGCATGAGGAATCAGGAACGTGCAGTGGTCTAAAATGGGATATTTACATATAGAGCCTTTGAATTGCAATGAGTTAATATATGTCTCGAATAATGGGATACGATTTTATTTAGTATTTAGGAACAATAGGAGTTAGACTTTTAATATATGTACATACCGAATAATTTGAAAATTAACAATTTAAAAGATAGCAAGTATCGCAAGTTGAGTGAGATGATTGGCTTGTTCCTATCCAATCCAACCTATACCTTAATTATTAGGTTTGCTAAAATATAATTTAATTCAACTCATTAAAGCTTCTAAGGCAACTCGACCCATTCGAAAAAGTTGAGTTAGATAGAGTTAAGTGTTGAGTTGGATCAAGATGGATGTGGGTCGAGCCTTGACTTAGGTGCCAATCCTCAGATATCACCTGTCAAAAGGGTTATACCACTCTCCATCACAGCAACATTAAAATCAATTAAAACGTAATACCCTAACATAATATATTCATCAACATTCATTCACTACATGACTTCAACCAATCCGATTTCATATGGTAATATTAAAGTATTACTTAGCAACATCATATTTGTTGATGTTGGTAGAAGAGCAGCGTGTAGCTGCGAGAAACAGAGTAACCTTCATGTTAACATTCGACTGGGCTGAGCTGCTGCTTACATATGGTAGCACTGCTCAGTTTGTTACAACCGACTGTTCACCTTGTTACGACCAACCTTTCCCTTCAGGACAAACACAACTCAGCATAACAAACTCCTCTGACAGGATTGACACATCAGCACGTTGTAATTAACACGGGTAGTATCAGTAACAATACTAACATACCGATTATTTTATCCCACTTGTTATTCCATTCCTCGACCAAACACCTAACACAACTTCCTCCAAACTTATTCTATGGCAATACAGATATGTCTGAAGCAGGCATATTATCCGGCCTAATTAAACATGGGTTGATATGACATATCGTTTCGCAACGTCGTGCTACAAAAGGTTACCTTTGCACGACAGTGTGAGGACGAGCGCGTAAGAATACACGTGAATGGGTAAAGTTGCTTGATTTCGGTGCAGGACACTTGTCAACAATCTGAACGAGGGGGCTACACGTGGGCCATGAGGAATTATCGATTGCTAGAGAGAGAGAGAGAGAGAGAGAGAGAGAGAGAGAGAGAGGGATATGGTCCACACACATGAGCACGTTAGTGAGAGAGGACCTGTCCCTCCTTCCCCTCCCCCTCCCCCCACCCACCCGTGACTACGATTAATGATAGAAACCTCCGATAGGATAAGATTTTTTTTTCTCCAGATATCGGTTTTTTCAATTACGTTGAAACAGTGTGTGTGTGGGGGTGGGGGGGTTGTGTGTGGTGGGAGGTGTTGGGGGAGGAAGACATGATGAGGGGCTTTAAATAAGGGGGGTGCACATGCACATGGGGAGCAAGGGAATAGTGCGAGGAGAGTACTTGTCACAGTTATTAGACGGGGAAAACCTAATTATAAGGAATATTAGGAAATAGAATAGAGCCGGTGGAGGACTTCTTCATCGTTCCCTTCTCCATCTTTCTCAAAGGGCTACTTGGTACGTACGTACTTTTCGGGTGCAAGAGATGGAGGGCAAGAGATCACCAATTGGCTCCCCTTCTTCGGGTTCCTCCTCCTCCTCCTCCTTCTCACTTGCATCTGAACTCTTTGGTTCCCCCGGAAAGTCCTCCTCCTCCTCCTCCTCTTCTGGGCTGTTCAACTCCATCTTTGCACCTCCTTCCTCGGTATGATTTGTACTACTTATATCCTTCTCTCATCTTCTCTTGTTCTCAATATGTTTATATATATATATATATATATATATATATATATATTGCTTAATCCACCATGTTGGTTTTGAAGCAGTAGTATATGCATGCATGCATGTAATCAACTGCGAGGACTTTGGCTTTATATATATTGATATGTTATATGTTCGCAGGTGGGAGGAAGGGAGTCGAGTCGTTCAGACATCTTTGGGACATATGGGAAGAAGCAGGATTCTGCTGGGGGCTTTTGGAACCAGAGTACTGCAGGTTTGTATGAAGATTCCATCTCTGCATGGGGGTTAATTTGTTGATCTTGGATTTAGTTTCGTTAATTAATACGGACGGTGGTGGTGTTCGACAGAATCTACTTTTGGTGAGGAATCTGGGGAGAGTGCTCATGCATGGTGCATGGCCCACTGATATATATATATATATATATATATATATATAAAGGGAAGAGAGAGGGTTTCAACTCTTTTTTGACTTTATATTATAGCTCTGTTGTAGATTCCAACATTCCTTTTGTAGAAAGAGGAGCAAATTTACTGAAATACCTCTAAACAGTTTGCATAGGCCCCACACACCCCCAAGAATTTCAAAATTTCTTGTTGTAGCTCTTGGAAGTATTTTTAGATATCTAAGTAGCTACAGAAGAATATGCTCGAACGGCTCCCTTTCTGTGCACGTCAAACATCACAACATAGAGCACACAGCGTAAGGGTGCACCCTCAACAAACAGGTCGTCATCCTGCTATAAAAAGCGAACGTATTGCGTAGAATAGTAGCTAATTAATTTTAAGACTCTTGTTGCGTTTTACTATTTCTCTGTGTTTAATTTCCTTTATTTGAAGGTTCATTTAGTATGCATGTACTTGATTTTTGATATCTGAGCCTTTTATTTGCATGGCGGTTGAGCACCCTAACTTGCAAATCTCTCCGAATGAAAAATGAATTAATGTCGCTCACAAGTGGTCGAATTAAGATGAATTAAGCCAGAAATGTTCTTCAAATTCCAGTCGAAAACTTGTCATCAACATGGAATAAATATCCCATATGGAGATTGTTGCCGTTAACGCAAAGCGGCTAGGGAGATTATTCGTTATTTCATAGATTTTTTGCTGTATTGGCACCCATTTTCTCCTCATTTTTCTTTATAATAAAGCAAAGTTTTGATCCATCTTGACTTTTCAATTTGTCTCAATACGCCACAAAAAGCTCGAACTCGATTAGGCTTAAATTATTCTCAATCCAACAAGAGCTCATGATTCCAAACTCATTAAGTTAGGAGTCACGCTCGACTCAAAATTCAAGTTCTATAACCTTATCAACCTGAGTCCAAAACGTGGTCTCTAGCTCTAACTCAATAAGGGTCCACGCCTGTATCTACACACACCCTCTACATCCCAATAACCGGGTCATCAACACGAGAAATTGTAGTGTTGGAATGGTCTTCTGCTCGGACTCATGGTTGGCCCCAACTTGATGAGCACAGCGGTAGTTCTCTTGGGGAGGAGTAGACAGCTAATCCTAATTTGTATGTACGTATGTATGTACGTGTACGTATATACATATGCATGGCATACTTCTATATCCCCTTAATACATATGTATTGCCCAAGTTTTTTGTATGTAAAATAGATAAAATCGTTGATGAGATACCATGATACGCAAATAAATATGGAAAGCACTTCATGACATAAGTGGCTAAAAAAAAAAAATCCAAGGGGACCAGTAAAAATAAACTCTAAAAATAAAGGGACTCAACGAATCGGTCTGATTTTTTTTTAACAAAAAGGAAAAGCTACTGGATTATTATTCTTCAACGAACCGACTGGCCTCGCTTCTGCAGGACTTCCAGCTGGTCTTCACATCATGGATTACATATTGGTTTTTTTTTTTTTTCAAAAATTCTTGGATTACATGGATTTTAATTACCACTATCCGTGATCTATCCGCTTCCTGAAGTAATACACCTAACAGTCTTATACTTACAATCAATGGTTAAATTTATTGAATGAAATCTCAAGGTTTCTTTTTATTCACGATTTCCAGATGGGATTTCTCGTGGGGATCAAAGCAGAGGACAAAACAACCTGTTCAGCAAGGAGGGGAATTCCATCTATCAGGGAGAGAAAATTGACACATGCCCTCTGAGTTCATCCCTCTACTATGGTGGTCAGGACATCTACAACCACATTTCTGACTCCCACTACTCTAATCCTTCATATAACGTGAGGCACTGATCCTTTTCGTGCCCTTTTTCCTGTTGTTAATTTCTATCGATTATGTGAAGAAAAACTAGATTTTTGGCGATTATAATTCTTACCTATTTCATATACATGTTCCTGCATTTCCAAGTTCCAACAGCGCTCATATACTAACAATGGAGATGACAATCGAAGTGGTTCTCCCATCGATCGTCGAGGAGACTGGTGGAAAGGTATTGAATTACTTCTAACTTTATCCCAATTTGAAATTTTCGTACTGGTATTAATCTTCTAATGCCTTGACTTGTTTAATTCGGTTTTGCAGGATCCTTTCACTACTAAGAGCTGCATCACCAAAGTGTGTCCTATAGAAATATATATGTGTAAAGAAGGTAAATTGGCATCACTAGTCTAACCTTTACCAAGGCAATGAAGCGCAGCTAGGCCTTTTTAAGTTTTTTTTCCACATTGAAAGGCTCACTAAGGTATTATAAGATTTTTTACAAAGAATAAAGATGATGGGATGATATAAATGTGAACGTGTAGATTTAATTCCATCAACAAGTCAAGTTCTAAGTAACATATGTATATTAGGTTATTTAGAGCTTAGATACAACCAAGAGCAATTCATCCTCCATTTTAGTTATGTTGACTCTGATTATTTGGTCGGGGCTTCAGGCTTTTTGGATTGAGACCACTTCGGCCTATATCAGCCCAACAAGATAATTTGGCTTACATCTTAACCCATGCCTATTGGGTCAAATTTTTTAGGCTGGAATTTCCACCGTACTTGTGATATTGTAACTTGAATGAACCCTTGATAGAAAGGGTTTTTGTTTCATGCTTTGAGAAGTTAATTTATTGAACTAGAAGTGACAATATTTTTCTTTGATCTCAACAGTACCTTGGAGTGTATGAAGCAGCAGTGCCTTTTATGCGGTCCTTAATTAGTAGCACTAAACAAGAACCTGCGGATTGCTACCTCCTTTTAATGGTGTCACTTGCAAGCCGTTGGCCTGTGTTCTTCTGTTCCATAGTTTGGTGTCGTGAACAACCGTGAGGTCTGTGGTCAACATCACGGAGATTTATAAATAGTCCATGATTGTCTCGTGTGAAACCGGAGAGGGTAACACTGAAAAGTTGTCGTTGCCTCTTCTGTAGGTCTTTGTGGAGAAGGCCAACTTCCTGACTGCCTTCAGATTTGCTGTTTGTGTCCCAGTTGTAATATTTCCCATGTGATAGTATTGTAATTATATACAGTGTTACGGTGATTGTATGTGGAGTTCACATGTGGGGTAAATCTTTGCTAGATTTTCTTGTTCCATCCATGGAAGAGAAACTAAAGTACACCAAATAGAAGACCGCAAGTTTAGACTCTCCGAAATGGAAAAGAGAGAATAGAAGCCCATAGTCGACTCCAAAATGGAAACATAAGAAGTACTAAAGATCGAAAAATCACACACTACTGCTTATTATGAATATGTGTGTATATATCCACATGGGTTTGCCACGTACGTTAATAATTACCAGTTTGTGTTATGTTTTATATATATATATATATATATATATATATATATCCAAACTCAAAGTCCCAACACGTACGTACCACGATCTCATGAATTAACTAAGTGGGTACGTACGTGCAGTAATCCTCATGATCTCGACCACCCTCCTCCTCCTCGTTGTTCTTCTTCTTGTTCTGGTTCTGGGCGATACACAGGAAGAGCCTCTCGTAAGAAAGCGCCATCTTGGTAGCCGTGAA
The DNA here is from genome assembly GCA_037157565.1 of Thalassia testudinum. Taxonomy (NCBI): domain Eukaryota; kingdom Viridiplantae; phylum Streptophyta; class Magnoliopsida; order Alismatales; family Hydrocharitaceae; genus Thalassia; species Thalassia testudinum. Next base: position 90,695,650 of record JAZHRO010000012.1, read on the forward strand.
CACCCGCAACGCCCTCTCCCTCCCCACCTCACCTTTCTTCCTCAACGACGCCTTTCCTTCCCTCCACGCCCCCCTCAGTGCCTCCTTGAGGGCCCCCACCGTCGGGTGGAACGTGTAGCCCATCTCCGGTCCAACAACGACCGACCCGGTGACGCTCGCGAACCTCGTCCCCAAGACGGCGACCCCGCACATCATGGCCTCCAGGAAGGTGTGGTCCAGCCCCTGCGCCCTCAGCGTCGGGTTCACGAACACGTCCAGGCTGTTGTAGAACCGGGCCAGCCGGGCCTGGTCCAGCGAACCCAAGACAAACATGTTCGGCCCGAGGCTCTTGTACCGGCTCGCCCACGGGCCGTAGCCGGCGACGAGGACGGAGACCCCTCCGCGGAAGCCGTCCTCCTCGTCGAAGAGCTGCTTCAATGCCTCGAACATGATGGGGTGGCCCTTGTCCTTAACCAGCCTCCCGGCGACCCCCACCACCAGCTTCCTCCTGTCCTCCGGCACGCCTATCTCGCGGAGGAAGGCGTTTCCGCTTGCACCGTCGGGCCCATAGACGCCCTCGTCGACGCCGTTGAGGATGACGTGCACGCGCTCCTCGGGGAGCATGTACACCCTCCTCAGCACGTCGCCCACATGGTCGCTTGTGGCCACGTGGTGGGCGTAGTCCTTGAAGAACTTCACCTCGTCGACGACCTTGGCCATCCTCTCGGTCAGCGCCACCTTCAGGGGCTCGTCGGGCCGGCGGATAAGCTCCTGCAATTAATTCAGAACGTTACGTTAATTGGGGAGTGCGAAGTGAATAAAACAATTTGTTAGGAGGTATGAAATATGATATAATTAATTAAAATTAAATGTTGCGGTATACAGTTAAAAATAATAATAAAAAACACAACGAACGACAATCAAAAGAGATCGTATTTATCAATAAAAACCTAAGAGTGAAACACTAACAATTGACTAGAGCTAACGATTGCAGTATATAATTATTCTTAAATAAATTAAAAGGTGTTAATATAAGTGGTCGTTATGATCAATAGAAACGTAATACGAGATTTTCGACTAATCAAAAGTAAAGATTAGGATATATAACTCTTAGAAAAATTAAAAACTCAAGAGGGTGCAGCCTTTGCTTGGAGCACCTATAGCATGGAGGCTTCACCCGTAGCTACCTGTACTATGTCGGAGTGGATGGTCTCGTAGGCGATGCCGTGCCACGAGACCGCGAGGGTCGATACGTTGCGAGCTCGCCCGTGGAAGAGGCCGACGCTCTCAGAGTGGACGACTTCGAAGGGTCGGCCCGTGGAGTTGTGGAGGAGGAACTGCGACCACGCGAGGGGTTGGTTGAGGAGGCCCGCCGGGGAGGGAGGGGTGACGTGGATGTGGAGGTTGGGATCTGATGGGTACGTCGGTGGTGTTGGAGTGTCAAACGTGGAGGAGGAGTTCGTGGTGAAGACGTGGAGCTCGTGGCCGCGCCTGGCAAGGGCGAGGTGAAGGGTAAGCGCGTGTCGCTCGAGGCCGCCGGCGAGGGCGCGGTGGGGCCACCTCTTGACGAAGAGGGCGATCTTGAGGTTGGTGCGTGGTGGGGAGGAGGAGAAGGGGAGGTGGTTCCATGCGGAGGGGAAGGAAAGGAGGTTAATGGGTTTGCCTGGTCTGATGGAAGCGGAGGTCGTGGTGGTGGTGGAGGAGGAGGAAAGACTAGTAGTGATGCAGGAGGGGAGTTGGTGGGAGGAGTAGAGGACGTAGAGGGAAGGGAGGAAGCAGAGGAACATGAGGACCAAGCAGAGGCGTTGGTTGGTCGTGTTGGCCATGTTGTTGCCGCCGTTGATGATGGGTTGGCTTTGCTGATTGTTGGTTAGCAGTAGTGATCTTGGGGAAGGTTTGGCTGATGATGGTGTTAGTGGCACCTCCGTTGGTGGTGGTGGCTTTTGTGGGGATCTGCATAGAGGGGAGAGGTAGGAGTTGGGATCTGTTGCCGCCATTTGAGGGGAGAGGAGGGGTGTTGCCGAGGAGAACTGCACGTGGTTTGTGGTGGTTATCAGATTTCTGGGTCTCGAGATCTGGCGACGGAGGGAGCTGTTCCTGGTTGGCATATTTGGGTTGCTGATCCTTGAGATGCGATACGAGAATCTATTTAATGCAGTAGTGATAGTTATACGTGGGTATGACCTGTGAGCGTGAGGGAAAAGAACTTTGAAGGGTTGCTGAGCTTAGAAGGGACCAGAGGTTGGGAGAGATCCACTGAACGTAATATTATTTATTATATATAGTGGAATATTGCAGTGGAAAGGAGAGCCATGAAGCCATATAGTGGAATATTGCAGTGGAATATTCGGAAGAAGGTGAACTGGATTGCATAGAATCTTCCTCACATGGTTTTAAGACTTGGTAGAGTCGAATTAAGATGATAACAGTGACCTGAATCTGTAAATCCATCCTTCATGTCAGTCAAAATTTGAATTGAAGACCTATCATTTTTATTTTTAAGTGATTTGAGTCGAATTAATCCAGTGGGGTTGAGAGTGTGGGAGTGTTGGGATATGGGGAAACGCGTCTGCCGTCTAGATGTGGAGGCCCGGGGAGAGACAAAAGTGTCGGCAACTCCACTCCCCGAGTCAAGAAAAGGGTGGCGGAGGTGCTCCACTGCAAGTGAGAGTAATTTCCGTAGTGGAACGCCCTCCGAAATTAAAGTTGATTCTAAAGCTGGCATTATAATCACAATAAAAGAGTTTTTTATCTGCTTTTTTTGGACGGTCAGGGTCAAGGGAGACCGAAGGGATTTTGTATGTATGTTCCTGTAGCTGTATGGGATCAGTCAAATGTCCTTATATTTTCGACATCTGCACTGATATCCACATGAAGTCACTCGGTTTAGATAGAATTAGGGTTGCTACCCGTACTTTGCTGCGAGATTACATGAAAATTTTCAGATATCTAATTATAATATATGATTTAATTAAATATCTAAAAAATTTATTCTAATGAAATTTAATTTATAACCTAACTTTTCTTTTCATTGAATGTGCTGATTACTAATAATATAAACTACTAGCGTATTGTCAAAATTTCACTTAGACAATCATGTCATTGATTTCGAGGTAGAAATATACAATGGTAGAGGGGACTTCATCAACTGAAGAGTAAAGGAGGAGAGTGGGGTTAAAGAGTGAAGGAGAGAGGGGTTAAAAAGTGAAGGAGGGGGAGGTAACGAAAAATAAAAAGGAGATGGTTCCCTTCATTTGTAATTCACATACTTGTAATAAAAAATTTCTTATAAGATATATCGTAGAGTCTAATTTCATATAGGATTTATTTGAACCATTATCTAACATTTCATAAGTTATTATATAAATTTATTTGCACCATCATCCAACAATATATAAGTCCATGACTTACAATCAATGGTTAGTATTTAAAAAATATTCAATCCTAATGATCTATCTCTCCCTTGATACTTCGTTATTTCTTTCATCCTTCATTTGTACTAATTAATATGGTAACATGGTCTCTTTTCATGATTGAAAAGATTTAAAGAGCAATTTCGTAAAAAGAAAAAATGAAATCTATGTTAATAGGTGAATATATATTTATATATAGAAGTAGAGATCTAATATATGGGGGGTGGGTAACCTTTCATAATGATACTCTCATGAGCATTAGATAATTCGCATCAATAGTCTCGATATTCAATAGAAGCTTCAAAAGTATTCCCAATATTCAAAATCATGGAGGGAATTATAAGGAAGATTAGGGTTGGGGGAATAAGGGACTTAAGGTGGGACTCATACATCTCGGGTAAATGGGAATTTTATTTGACTATTCGAGCAGAATAATCGGGTATAGATTCATATACATACTCATATCCAAATCCATCGGATTTTTTTGGATAAAACCCATACCTGAACCCAATCGAATTCGAATTAAATTATACCCATTCTTTTCAGATCAGGTGGGGTCAGATTCAAGTCAAATTTATCAAAACTTACCTCCCTAGCAAAACTTCCATCCAATCGTCCCCACCATCAAAACGAGCAACAAAATAAATATCAAATCATACAAAGGTGGCAAAGATTAATTGTGATTCCCAACTACTTTTCCACGGGGGATAAATATCTAAATTTTTTCTTATTCATTTGATCAACAAAAATATTTAACAAAATAAGTACTAATTTGTGCCGAGGAGGGTATTTTGGTGTGGGTGTCACAGTGTCAGAGAGAAACGAGGAAGAGGGAGGGGACATATCTGCTAGAGGTGTTCAGCACCTTCTTTTCGATTATAAGATAGATTAGGCAGCATTAATGAGAAAGCATGGAAGCACTGTCATCTTCATCCTTTTAGAAGAGGTCACAAGTGACGCATCATGCCGTGTCACATGGGGTAATTTTTGTGAAGTTTATAATCTATAATGTCCTCAACCCGTCCTCCCCTTGCTATTTTAAGAGGCCACGTAATCCCCCCTAAAATCTTAACCCCAATTCCCCCTGCCCTATTGTAAGAGGCCCCTCAATCTCCCCCACTGCTATCTTCATCCTTTTAGAAGAGGCCACCAGTGAAACGTCGTGCCATGTCACATGAGGTAGTTTCTGTGAATTTTATAATCTATACTATCCTCGACCCTTCCTGCCCCCCACCCCCCCTACCCTCTAAGTTAAGAGGCCATGTAATCCCCTCTCATCCTATTCTAAGAGACCATGTAATCCCCCCCCTCTCAAATCTCCCCTATTGCCATCTACATCCTTTTAGAAGAGGCCACGAGTGACATGTCATGCCATGTCATGTGGGGTAGTTTTTGTGAAGTTTGTAATCTATAATGTCCTCGACCCTTCTCTCCCCTCTATGTTAAGAGATCATGTAATAACCCCCGTAATCTTGCCTCCCCCACTTCCCCACACCCTATTGTAAGAGGCCATGTATTCTCCCCTCGTATCTCCCCCACTTCCATCTTCATCCTTTTAGAAGTGGCCACAAGTGACACGTCCTGCCATGTCACATGGTGTAGTTATTGTTAACTTTGTAATCTATAATGTCCTTGACTCTTCCTGCTCCCTTTATGTTAAGAGGCCATGTACTCGCCCCTGTAATCTTGCTCCCCCCCACCCCCCCAACCTTATTATAAGAAGCATGTAATCCCCACCTCCAATCTTCTCCACTCCATCATCATCCTTTTAGAAGAGGCAACGAGTGACACGTCATGCCATGTTACATGGAGTAGTCATTGTAAACTTTGTAATCTATAATGTCATCGACCCTTCCTCCCCCCTCTATGTTAAGAGGCTATGTAATCTCCCCTGTAATCTTTCCCCCATTCCCCTCACCCTATTTTAAGAGGCCATGTAATCCCCCCCCCCCCCCCCCCCCCCCCCTCAAATCTCTCCCATTGCCATCTTCATCCTTTTAGAAGAGGCCACGAGTGACACATCATGCCCTATCAAATGGGGTATTTTTTTGTGAACTTTGTAATCTAAAATGTCCACAACCCTACCTCTCCCGCCAATGGTAAGAACCCCTGTTAAGACCCGAGACATCAAACACACTTTAAGACTTCTGAGAATTGGTCCAGATGTCTGGACACCTTCTCAGACGTCTAAAAATAAATTTTGGCGTGCATACGATCGTGAGTCTACGCGCGTGCCACGCGCAGGCCTGCAACCTGCCGCCCTCCTCTTTTCTCTCTCTCCCCTCGCCGACCTGCAGACGCCCTCCCCGACGCCATCAAATACCCCATCCCCTCTCCCTCGTTCACCACCCCACCGTCTCCTCCTTCTTCTAGCGTGAGCGCGAGAGCGAGAGCGAGGGCAGCAGCTACTGCCAGGTGCAATGCGGAGAGGAAGAGGTGTAGCAAGAGGGAAGAAGAGGGAGAGCACGCGAGAAAGAGAGAGAGAGCCCGTCGAAGCAGCTCGAGGCCGGCCGGCATGCGCTCAGAGGAGCGTCCTGCTGGGGAGATCCCCCCTGGTGCTGCTGCAGCTCGAGCAGCGGACGAGCAGCTGCGTGGCGAGCTTGTGCACAGCGGGAAGAAGACGAGGAGGTTCTGATTCTGGGAAATTTTCCCATAATCAGACGTCTGGACCTACATCCAGACGACGCTGGCAACATCTGGAGGGAGCTCCAAAAGACTGAGAGGTACGAAATTTCTTCTCTACCTCCTTTTTTGCGGATTCAGCCATGCAGGTCGTTCCGCCGAAGTGCTGAGACGTGTCGTGTTGAGGAGGTTTTCGTCGCGCATGCAGGTTTCGTTTTGGGAAGGCATGAGGACACGTCCTCCCACGCAGTTCAGACGTCTGGGCACGGCACCAAATGGTGGAGAGCGTCTCCAGACGTCTGGAGAGGTGGTTGAACGTCTGGAACTGGGTCCAGACGATTCGACAGGATTTCTGGACGTCTGAGGAGCAGCACAGAGTGAGGTATGACCTAGACCACTTTTTAAGACGTCTAGAACGTGTTCCAGACATCTGATTTGAGTCAGAGTTATCGTTTTTGACCCGTTTAGGATCCATTCGAGGTTCGATTTCCGCGTTTAAGATTCCGTTCTTCTCAGAATTAGTTCCTCTACTTGTATGAAATACTCTTATCCTATTCTGAATGGTCCCTTGTGATTGATCCTTGTATTAGGACCTCGTTCTGTTGCAGCTTTAGGGTTTGCGGAGGCACGTGGACTTACCGATCACGCCCCCATTACTCTCAGTTTTGCGGGTAGAGTTGCTTCCCTTAATTAATTACAAACATTAATGCATATCTGAAATAAATGATAAATCCTAGGGTATGGCATGAATCCTAAGACTTGAAAACTAGATTGAATGATAGATTCTAGGGTATGGCATGAATCCTAGGACCTGAAAACTAGATTAAATGATAGATCCTAAGGTATGGCATGAATCCTAGAACCTGAAAACTAGATTGAATGATAGATCCTATGGTGTGGCATGAATCCTAGGAACAGGAACATTGAAACAAATGTCTTGAATGTCTGAATTGTAGCCCTGGATAAGTAGATAGAATAATGATAATCGCTTGTAATTGGATAACAGCTGCCTGTGAAATGTAGAGTACTGTTGCTAGTAACTGTTAGTTGAAATTAAATATGAGCGGCTTGTATATAAATTAGAAAGGAAAAGAAGTTGAATGTTGGAAACACATATCATATGCGAATAAACTTGAATTGATGAAACCAAGTATAGCTTGCCCTGAGAAACATGAGCATGAACCCTACGGGGAATTAGGAGTAAAACTCCTGGAAATAAATGGAATGGAACTGGAAAAGTGAATGGGAAAGTTTGTTGTCTCTTGGGTACATAGAACAAAGGAAAGCACATGTTACCTCTTAGTGCAGAGGAGAGCCAGCCACCCTAGGGATCCGAGGTTAGGTCTGGCCACTTTGTACCGACTCTTGGCCCTCGTGTACACCATACCGACGAGAGCTACTAGTGTAGGGGGAGCTAGCCACCCCACGGGCCCCGGGGTTCAGCTAGCCGTCCTACACCAACATGTTAGGCCCACTGGGCAAACTAGGGTAGTCAAGCGAGGGTGCGCGAACTGTGAAGGGGCAAGACCCCTGTTTGGTTACTGTGGAGGGGCTGGACCCCTATTACTGAGAGGGCTCTGCCCTATACTGGTTCCATGCTGTGCTTTGGGCGCACCTGTTAATGGAAACGACTGACCGCGTGCCAGTGCAGGATAGCTATCCATGCGTTTATCACGCATGCCGTTGGCATCGTTACGTCTGTCAGTGACTTTGGGGTGGTTGACTGAGGGTATGACCACCATGGGGGACTCTCCCGGCCAGGAGAGCACCACGAGGAAAAGACTGCAATCAAGATCGTTTCCACGAGGAACATTCGAGATTAGGAGAAAGACCTGAGAAAGAAACTAAAAAAGAGTAAATAGATAAATAAATAAATAAATAAATAAATAACAGCTACCTGTCCACCTTTACTGTTTTTCTTAGCTAGTTGGTTGCCACTCTACTCAGTGTTTCGTTAACATGCCATATTTGTCACCTTTTTCAAGATCAAGTGTTGAGTAGCCAGAGCCTACGGCTGGGGAGGGTGCTGCGTCTAGTAGAGCCCAGTAGTTGTACTTTTGTTGTACCTATTTTCTATAATAGTGAGTATTTCTATTTCACCTTGTACTCTTTTATTGTAAACTTCATATTCTTTACCTGTTTTTATTTCTCTACTATTGTGGTGGTGTGTACTGTAGTAGTTCTTTTCTTTACTGCTGTACTTTTGTTACCGTTATTTACTTGTATTGTGAATGTGGTTTATTTTACTACTTTTTGATTACTTTCTCGTTGGACGACTGAATCTTACGATCAGTCGAATTGATCTGATTCTTATATCCTGTAAAGATTCGGGAATCGAATCGTAACAACCCCTATGATAAGAGGCCATGTAATCTCCCATGTAATCTCTACCTTATGGTAAGAGGGCATGTAATCCCCAATGTCAATATGTTCCCCTCCCATCTTCATCCTTCTAGAATATGTCACGAGCGACACGTGATGCCATGTCACGTGGTATATTTATCATGAACATTGTAATATATGATATCTGCGACCCCACCCCACTATGGTAAGAGGCCATGTAAACCCCTCGTCTAATCTCCCCCACTCCATCTCGATCCTTTTAGAAGTGGCCACTGAGTGACACATCTTACTATGTCACGTGGGGTAGTTATTGTGAATGTATATTGTCCGCATTCTCTTGCCATTTAGTAGTTTTTCATTGCACATCATATCTGCACCACGTATTCTGAATGTGGTCGTAAGTCATGTGTCACTGCTGTGTCATGTTGCACGTACGCATATGTGTTGGAAGGTGCTTATAGGTTATGCTTACATGAAGAAAGTGCTTATAGGTCATGATAACATGACGAAATATGTTTGGGCGTTGTAATTTTTTTTTTGTCCTCTCTACCACGTCATGTCTTAAAATCACATAATGTGAACGTGGTCGTAAATCATGTCCTGTCATGTGTCGCTGTTGTGTCATGTTGCACGTACGCGTATGTGTTGGAAAGTGCATGGTGGTCATGATTACATGTTGAAATATATCATCGTTAAATGCTATCAACCAAAGTACGATAGGACTTTCCCATTGATATATCAGTTAATAATGTATAAACGATTCGTTTGCCATGACCTGTTCTCGCAAATTGGAGGGCTGATATGGTTATGATTAAGGGACATTACAAAGTCATGTTATAAAAAAAGTACATCACATACATAGCCTCTTGATTTTCGGAGAATACACGATATCCCTTACAAATCTCCTGCTCCAAACCGCTTCATTTGAAGAGATTCAATTTGTAGCCTTAACTCCTCAATCTCTGATGTCTGCTCATTGTGTTTTAACACTTGTTTTTCACATATTGAGATGTTATTTTTAAGTTAAGTAAGTTAAAATAAATCCTACTTCGAGCCTGAATCAAATTTATATAATTTAAAAATAAAAAATATATTTTTTTTATCAAATAAGATCATCTTTGGAAAAATGTACTTGATATACTTTGAAATTTATGTCATTAAATTTCGTCCGTTACCGATTTTTTGATAATATCTATTTTGTAAAAATTTAAATTTTGTAGTGAAAGTTATATGGAAAATAAAAGTTACTAGAATTTTTAGATAAATAATAATAATAACATTAATAATAACAATTACTATTATTATAAAATAATAATAATAATAATAATCGGTGGGTATTGTCGGTTTATATGATAAAGAAGAGAGAGAGAGAGAGGGTGGGGGGGGAGGGAAAGAGAGAGACCGGAAGAAATCGAGAGAGTGGGGAGGCGCACGAGGAAAGGTTAAAAAAAAGGGAAAAGAAATCAGAGGAGATTGTGCGTGAGAGGAAGAAAGGAATTGAGAGAGAAGGAAGATCGGGAGGGAAAGAGAGACAGGGGGGCAAGATCGGATTGAGAGAGAGAAGAAAGATCGAGAGGGAAAGGTAGAGAGAGGGAGATCGCTTAGCATGGGCGCGGGTCCACGCGGAAGGTGAGTGCGGGCGCTGACGTCAGCTAACGTGGAGTTCGAGGCATGCGTGGGATGCTCGTTTCATGCACGTCATATTTTTATCTGTTACGAGATCAAACCACATCCGTTTTTTTGTATCTCAATACTCGTTGGAATCGCCTTTTTACGAACTGCACAACGGTGATACTAAACTCAATTTCAAAAATTAATTATTTAGTAAAAATTTCTGTAAGATCCCTACGAAAATCTTACAATATTTCTACAGAGTCATTGTGATCCTCCGGTGACGTTGGGTAGAGTAGTCTATCTCTTTTTCTGTATAGTGTGATTCGTGTATTGCATTGTTTAGCATGCGTTCTTACCTCTTGCTAAGATCGGAATCCGTCTTTGTGTTTCTTGCTATCTTGGGTACATGAATAATAAATATGTATATTGTAAATCAAGTTGGTGACTTGGATTGTGAATAGTTAATTTGATATAATTAACAATTAGGTTAATTATAATTTATTAAACGATTCTCATGATTTAACGGACTATAAAGTATTTACGCTCATTGGATATGACTTTATCATAGCATGTGTAAAATGAATCCTGTTGTTCATAAAACTAACATCATTGTGACTGTTAATTGGTAATTTAATTACTATCCGAAGTGAAAACTACTTGTAAACGGATGAGTTGGAGGATCACGATAATATCTGGAAATCCTGGAATTAAAAAGTGTAATTGTTGGTATGTTTTGAATGAATGCCAATAAATGATACAGTTATCTGGAAATAATTAAATAATCAGCAGCTGGATTTGTCGGAAATTAAAAAAATTAGATAACTGGTTTGAGCCTCGCTATTCACCGGATTTTGGTTGTAGCTTTAATCTTTCAGACAAGCATCAGGGGCTGGTTTAGGAAGTTGCTGGCCTCTTTACAACTCTTTGGTTATGCTTGGCAGCCAACTAGGATAGTGAGATGCGTGGCTTGAGATTTGGAGTGGTTTTTTCCTCAGTCGGTGGATAGGTCATTGGCTGTTTGTGGTTCAGCGTACATAGCGCTTGTACGGTTCACACTACACGACATAGCTACCACCCCTTTCCACAATGACCCCAGGGTAACGAACAGTGGTGCTTGATGAGCTTAAGCCATCTTCTCGGCCAATAGAGTGGCTTATATCAGTCTTGGACCGCAAAAAGTTACACGAAATCATCTCGTTCCCTCAGACGTCGATTGATAGATTATGGATTATAATAACTTAGGCTCCAATATACAAAATGGAACTGGATAACGGGATGTCTAATAAATGGATTAATTAAAGCTATAATACCCATTTACTCTTGCTCTATATTACTGTTGTTATTTCTACTCTACTCACTTTTTACTGTCGTTTTTTGGGTTCCATACTCTGGTGTAATTGGCAACTCGTAAGGTGATTTTTGTTGTACATCTCTTGGCTTATATACTTATGATTTTGCAATAAAACCTCTAGTCAGTATTAAATTTCTGTTCATTTAATTGATTCAATATGATGAATTTGTTTGGTTACGTTTATATTTTATAATTATGTGTTGGGTGACTATGATTTTATTGGTGGTTGTGCTAGTTGTTAGCACACGGCGACTCGAGTTTCGTCGCTTAAAGAAACTCGGGTCGTCACATCCCATATGTGCGACTCTTTCCTTCTCCAATGCGTTTGCATTTTCCTTCTCTAATTTCTCTAATTTCATATATAAGAACACTACAAGAGCGCGATACCTCCTCCAAATGTTAGGTCCATCTGCTCGAGATTGTGGATTGATTGTAGCTTTCCTGAAATCACATCAAGGATGATTTACAGGGAATCTCTTATTGGGGCATTCGAAGTGAAGCCTATTCCATGGGTCTCTAAGGTAGCATGAAAGATCAAGGGTCATATGCACTTTGCGGTTGCATCCACAATGCACTCCATGGTCCCAAAGATCAAATTGCTCCATGTTCTCTCTGACCACCTTCTGTAAATATAAATAACCACGAATTTGTCATGAATGCTCTTCATATTTTATATGCACAAGTTAATACACGTGAATGCTTACACAAAAGTGATAATAATTTTCCTCTAACTTCACTAGCTGATCCATGATGCACATCAATTGTGCTCGGACCCTCATTTCTGCTGGCGTTGATGTCTTTGCTAACTTCTCAAATCCGCAAGATAAATTTGGCTTATCCTGTGAGAGCTTCATGTCAAAATTCAAAATTGTTAAAAACGTACTGTTTATTTAATTCTCAATACAATTAATTAAGTCATTTAGGCTTAATAAATTGCATGAGAAAGTAACTTAGGTTAACTCGATTTCATATCGGTTGTGTAGTATAGGGTCAAGTGATGATAACATCATCATCAGTCATATCTAGCTTTATTTAGTTATATTCCATCATTAAATGCCCCCACATAACCGCAAGAGGACCCTAATTTATTGCATAATCATTTTGAGATAAATACAGTAAAACAGGGGTAAAATCGTAATTTTAACAGTATATCTCAATTGCAGAACAATCACGGGATTTCTCAGGGGTTAATTAAAGGTCAAATGATCTTAAATGTCTAACAAGTGGGTTTGTGTAGACAGAAACGGGTTGTCGCGTGTTTCGAGAATTAAATGACATTTGAAATCCTAAAAATAGCAGCTTAATTAATTGAGGTTATGGTCAAGATAAAATCCACCTAAATCCTCTAAAAATCATTAAAAAATATTATTTAGGATTTGGTACCTTCAATTTGACTATCAGATCCCATTTTGACCTAAAACTGAGTATCAGACAGACAGTTGCCCTAATTTCAATTTTTGCATATATTACCCAGTCAAACTTGGTCAAAACCTAAATCTAACTTCACCATTGGATTCCTTGGGTCCAAATTAGGTTTATACCAAAATTTGGACCCAATCAGAGATTGTCTTGACTTAGTTTGTAATTTGGTCCAGTCTGAGTCTTTTCTCTCACACACATGCCCCTAACTTTTGAATTCCTTGCAAACAGAACCCTATCCTGATAGTCACTCTTTAAAAATAGGTTCCTCCACCATTATCGCTGAAGGAATCCTTTTCTGGCGACCATTGATTAAAGAGAACTCCTCTGATCAACAAATCCCTTCCAAACTTGGAAGGGAGATTCCTTGAGAAGTTCTCTCTCCAACGGATCAAGTTTCAATCTCCATAACCTTCCCAATCTCTCATGTGAACACATGAGAGATTCGGGTATCTTTTGAGTTTCGAACATCAACGAGCTTTCCAAGCTTGCAAAGCTTGATTCTCAAGCTAGCCCAACTCCCTGAGGCCTATATAGGGATCCCCTTGGCCTGCCCATCCTCCATACGCTCGAATTTAGCTGAAAATCCCTCAATTCCTCCCTCCTCTCTGGCCAAATAACTCCTCGACGTCCAGCGATCTTCTCTAACCTCCCTCATCGTCCGCCCGCAATGCCGGCAACGGATTCATCTTCCTCGTCTTCCTCTACGTCATGCCGTACTAGCCGACGCCGCTCCCTCCATCGTCTTCGTCGTCTTACCCTCACTAGAGCACCTTCCTCCCCGACACCGGCCAATCAAAGCCGACGTCGTCCTCCCCCTTTCGTCCGTTAGATTAGGATTAGAATAATTTCTTTAGACTCTTAGGTTAATTCTCCTCCTCTTAACTCAAAATCCGACCACTGACGATGATGTTCACCCTCATCTCCTTCGTCTCCGGCCTCTCCTCCGGCGAGGCCTCCCCACTGCTACATCCCTCCATCTGCCTCGCCACCACGCCCTACACCTACGCCTCAACTTCATAAACAAAAGCCCTCTCTTTATTTCACCATTCACACACTCACGACCGCCCCCAAACAAACCCACTTCCTCCGGCAATCTCTGCCTCCATCCGACCACCACACTCACTCTCACACCACAAAACCACCACCACTGCTTTCCTCGTCCACCGACGACTGTCTTAAGCTTTTTGATGGGAGCCTCATCATGAACCAGAACTAGCTCATTTTTACCTAAGAAAGAGAATAAAAGTTCCTACATAACTTAGAAGAGGGCTTAATTGAAGGAATAAGTGTTCTGAGAAGAAAACATGAAATAAAGGGTAAAACTGTAATTTTACCATTGCAGTACATAAACGGGATTTTTCAGAGACAAAACACAAGTCAAATGGTCAGAATAAGATAAAAAGTGGGTTGGTTCAATCAAAAATGGGTTCATGTGCAATCCAGGAATTAAATGACATCTTCTAACCCTAAAACAGACCCGCTTAATTCAACAAGGTTTTGGTCAAGATAAAAATCAAGTAAACCCTCTTAAATTCATGGAAAAATATCCCCTAGGGTTTATAACATTCAATTTGACCTTTGGAACCTAGTTTGACCTAGATTAGGGTCCAAGCTCATCAATTGACCTAATTTGGATTTTTATGCAAAATATCCAGTCAAACGTGGTCAAACCTAAAATCCAACTTCACCATTGGATTCCTTAGGTCCAAATTAGATTTGTACCAAAATTTGGACCTAAGGGAAGGTCATCTTGATCTACTTTGCAAATTAGTACACCCAATTATATTTTGATCCCTATCTTTTGAAAGCCGTTACATAAATACCCTAACTTCCTCGCCACTCTTACAAGCAGGTCCCTCCGCCATTAATGGGGAGAAATCCTTCTCCAGCGAGGAATAGAGAGGGAATTCTCTCTGATTCCTCAGAGATCTCCTCCCAAATTTGGAAGGGAGATTCTCTGAGGAATTCCCTTCCATCTGAGAGTGGTCATGATCTAAGATTTGCACCCAATCTCTCGTGCGAACGCACGAGAGATTTGGGTACCTAACAGACTTCCATCTCCGTCGAGGATTCCTGTGCTTGGAAGCTTGTCTTCCAAGCATAGGAGTCCCTGCTAGTGCCTATAAATTGACCCCCAACTCCGGCCGCACCTCCTCAGCTTGACTTGGCTGGAATTCCACCTTGATTTCCTCTTCTTCTCCTCCGGCCAAGGGGTCCAGCGAGCTCCAGCGAGCCCCCCTCCTCTTCCTCGTCGCTCTGCCACAATACCAGTGGCAGAGCTGTCCTCCTCATCCTCCTCTGCGTCGCACAACACCCACACGAGCAGCCCTAACCCCATCGTCGCAGTCGTCTTCCTCCACTGGATGTTTTCTTCTCTGACGACAGCAGGTACTGCCAGCCATCCTCTCGCCCCCTTCGTCCACTTAGTTAGGTTAGAACTGTTCGTCTCTATCCCCTCTTTCATTTCCCTTATCCTATTTCACCAAACGCTCCTCGATCGCCGCTGTCCACCACTATCTTCCTCATCTCCAGCCACCCTTTGGCGAGACGCCCCCGTCACTCCGCAGCCCCACACGTTTCGCCAACCACCGCATAACCTCTGCCACACTCCATTGAATATCCTCCACTCATCCACAGGCCGCCTACACCACCACAACCGCCCCCCGATCTAACCCATCAATCCGGCCACAAAGCGACCTAGGCACGCAAGCCTAGGCCACCCCGCAGCCTACCACCTACTGCCTCACCTTCACCGTGACACGACGAAGGTGCTCCTGTGGTCTGATAGAGCCGCAAGGCCCTTTTTATGTTAGGATGGGTTCGAGCTCCAGCCGCCATTAGCGGTGACTCGAGGAAGATGCAAACTCGTTTCAGGCTGCAGTGCTCCAGGATTCTAGGTCCAGCAAACTCAGGGAGGTCTTGCGCATCTAGTTGATCCAGCAAGTGGCACCGCGAGACCTGCAGCTGCTGCAATTGGAGGAACGGTCTACTGCGGGCGTGCAAAAAAGATCGGTGAAACAATAGTCCCACTTCGGTAAGAAGTAACCTCTTTGAGTACCTTAAATTGATTTTGTGCTATCAGCTGGTTGCTTCCGAAAACACATGGGGTGAGGTCCCTCACCTATACACGCACCTCGTCCGTGAGCTCATCACACGGATCTGGCAGCTCGACCCGTGTAACGACCCGATTCCCGAATCCCTACTAGACACGAGAACCGGACCGACTCGACTAATCCCAAGACCTAGTCGTCCAACGAGGAAGTAACCAAAAGAGTAGTAAAATAAACCACATTCAACATGAAATATAACTAGCAGTAACAAAATACAGCAGTAAGAAAAAGAACTACTACAGCATGTACCACCACAACAGTAGAACAACATTTAACATAACAAGAACTACGAGTAAAGAAAAGTACAGAGAGTAACAAAAACTACTCACTACAGCGGAAACAAAAGGGGTACAAAAGAGCAGTGGTAACTCTACTGGACCCTACTCGGCCCAGCATCCTCTGCAGCTGCCGACCCTGGCTGCTCAACACCTGGTCCTGAAAAGTAACGAGTGTAACACGTCAGCGAAATGCTGAGTAGAGTGGCAGCTAAACTAAAGAAACAGTAAAGTGTACAGTAGCTGTTTTAATTTTCTTTCTTCCTTTATTTACGTCTTTCTATTGTTTCAAAATTTATCTATTTCTCAGATCCTTCACTTGATCTCGAATGTTCCTCATGGGAACGATCTTAATTGCAGTCTTTTCCGAACAATATAAGTAGCACGTGGTGCTCTCCTGGCCGAGAGAGTCCCCCGTGGTGATCCTACTCTCAGTCAATCACCCCAAGGTCACGGACAGACGTAACGGTGACTACGGCATGCGCGATAAACGCATAGGTAGCTAACCCGCACTGGCACGCGGTCAGTCGTTTCCGTTAACGGGTGTGCCCCAAAGCACAGCACGGAACCAGTACAGGGCAGAGCCCTCTCAGTAACAGGGGTCCAACCCTTCCACAGTAACCAAACAGGGGCCTTGCCCCTCCACAGTCCGCGCACCCTCGCTTGACTACCCTGGTTTGCTCAGTGGGCCTAACAAGTCGGTGTAGGTGAGCTAGCAGAACCCCGGGGCCCGTGGGGTAGCTAGTACTCGCCCTACACTAGTAGCTCGCCTCGGTACTGCGTACACGAGGGCCAGCAAGTCGGTACAAAGTGGCCAGACCTAACCCCGGGTCCCTGGGGCGGCTGGCTCCGCTCTGCACTAAACAGGGGGACAGTCGCTCTCCTTGGTTCTCCGTACTCAAGGGCCAGCTTACTTCCCCAATTCTATTCCATTCACCTTCCAGGAGTTCTACTCCTAAATCCTTGTAGGGTTCCAGCTCTTTTAACTCAGCACATTCAGGTTTCACCTTTCCAGTTTCACGTTCATACAATCCATGTTCTCAATCACGTGTATTTATTTATAACAGGCAGCTGTTAAATCAATTTACAGGCAGCTATTTGTTCCTTTCCATTTTTCCAAGACTGCAGTATTCGTATATTCCACTAGTTTTCCCATCCTAGGATTCATGCCATACCCTAGGATCTATCATACAATCTAGTTTTCCAGCCCTACGATTCATGCAACACCCTAGGATCTACCATTCATTCTAATTTCTCATTCCTAGGATTCATGCAATGTCCTAGGTTCTATTTATGGTTCCATAATTTAACAGATTATACTAATAAACTTAAAAGCCACTCTACCAGTTACGACAGGAGTACTGGGGGCGTGGTCGGGAATCCCACGTGCCTCCGCAACCCCCGAGACTGCAATGGAACGAGGTCCTATTACAAGGATCAAACACAAGGAGCTTCTCAAAATAGTATCTAATCACTGTAGACTGGTAGAGGATCTTATTCCGAAAAGGACGCAACTCGAAACGCGGAAAACGAACTCTGAACGGGCCCTAAACGGGTCGAAACGACGAAACAGCGCAAAATCAGACATCTGGAACTTCTTCCAAACGTCTTAAAAAATGGGGATCAGATGGTACCATGTCCTCCGTAGTCTCTCAGATGTACAGAAGCCTGCGGGGGCGTCTGGCCTAGTTCCCAGACGTCCGATGGTCACCCCGGACGTCTGGAAGTCCCTCCAGTCGTCTGGCACCGCTGCCAGACGTCTGATTCGCGTTGGATGGTAATCTCAGAACCTGCGCGTACCCATTCCTCACTCTCAGTATGGACGGTCGAAGAGAAGGAGGAAGTACGAAAAATAACTTACTTACCAGACGTCTGGACAGTCCTCCAGACGTCTTCCCCGTCGTCTGGTTGGAAGCCCAGATGTCTGATTCTGGAAAAACTTCCAGAATCAGAGCGCGACTGCCCTCCGCCCGCGACGCACGGCCGCGCCGCGCCTCGTCCACCTGCTGCTCAAGCTGCAGCAGGCCTCCCGCGTCACTCCGCGCCCGCTACGCCCCCGCACGGCCGGCTCTAGCAGCCCCGACAAGCTCGCCCTCACGGTCGCGCGCCTCCTCCCACGCGCAGCACCTCCTCCCGCACTCACCGCGGCTGTCGCTGCTGCCGCTCGCTCGCGCTCGCACTCATACACTGGCTGGAAGGAGAAGAGGAAGGGAGCGGAGGTGATGAGAGTGAGGGAGAGGGCGTGGCTTTTTAAAGCCGCGTGGGGAGAGAGAGAGAGAGAGAGAGCAGCGCCTGCGGAGGTGAGAGGGGAAAAGAGCATCTGCAGGTCTGCGCGCGCAGGTGCAGGACGGAAACCACTGTGCCGCGGAAAATCAAATCCCAGACGTCTGGAAAGGGTTCCAGATGTCTGGGCCAGCTCACAGACGTCTTAAAAGACGTTTTGAAGATGCGTTCGTAACAACCCGATACCCTCTTGAGCACTCCTCGCGCACCACACCCACGCCGGTGCACCTGGACCCGAGCGCGCACCCCAACCCGATTACCCGGCTTTGGGAGAGCATGCTGAAGAGTGATATACAGAGAGAGAGACGTGGGTGTGGGTAGAGGGGTAGGTTTTGCTCTCTTTGGTTTGTGCAGGGAAGGAATTGAAGAAGGAAGCAGGGACTTAGCCGCTGCAAGCGAAGGAGAAGAAGAAGGAAGGAAGCTTCGCAGAGGAAAAAGGAAAAAGAAAGGCAAGGCAGAGGGAAGGGGCGAAGCCAAAGAGAAGAGGAACCGAAGAAGAAAGAACAAATAAAGAAAGAGAAAGACAAGCAAAAGAAGAAGAGAAGCTGAAGCCAAGGAAGGAAGAAGAAGAATACCTACAGAGAAAAGAAAGAGAAAGAAACTGCAGAAGAGAGTCAAGGCAGAAGACAGAGGAAAATAAGAAGAAAGAAGCAAGGCAAGAGAACTGCAGTGAAGAAACAAGGAAGAAGAAGCACAAAGAAGAAAGGAAGAAAATCAGAAGTCAGAAGAAGAACTAGAACAAGATAGGAGAAAAATCTTTTTAAGACATCTGATCCCATGATCAGACGTCCAAATTCCTTATTTTTGCCACAATTAACTTTTAAACTCATACATATATATTTTGAATTAAGTTTTGAGTAACTCTGAGTGTTCAATTACATTCTTGAGATTAGTAATAAATTCCAATTGCTCCCTGTGTTCGACCTCGGATACTTAGGTTTTTCGAGTAATAAACTTTTATTTGTTGAGAAGCTTGGTCACCTATATTACGACGTAACTAACTGTTAAAACACGATCAAGCCGCGTCAACACTTTTAACTGGAGCGAGAAGCCTGTATTCTTGTATTTCAGGTGCCAGCTTCAGTCTCCATTATCGAGAGAATTCAAGCTTGCTAGAAGCTTGCTCCAGGTCACACAAGACCCAGGCTCCACCTCCAGGTTGCCCAAAGTCATTCTAGACATTTTCCCAGGCCTTTGAATGCAGGCTTCAACCTCAATAGTTGCCTCAATTGGGTGAGGCTTCATCCGCAGCTGCACGAAGAAGAAGCTGTGGGATTTAGTCCCACCTCGTGGAGCACAGTGCCACCTGCAGCGGATAAATTGAATTTCTTGCATTAGCTTACCGCCTCAAGTAACACAGGGCGTGAGGTCCCCACACACCCTACACGCCTCACCCATGACACTACTCCACGCAGGCCTAGCTCTGAACCCGATTACCCGCCTAAGCTATACTCACACCTCGGCTGTGACACTCACGCATATAGCCCTGGTCCGGGGTGCGCTTATGCCCGATTACCTGAATGCCCAGTTGCCCTTGCGGAAGAGAAAAGTAAGGAAAGAGAGAGAGAAAGAGAGAACGGGGGAAGGGAGGTTTTGCTCTTCTGTGCATTGGCTAACACTTAGCCAAAATTCGAACCCGTTCCCCCATGCTTGGAGAAGAGAAGAAGAGGCAGAAGAAGAAGCCCTACAAACGAAAGAAGACAAGAAGAAGAAGTGGAAGACTGTAGAAGAAGAAGAGAAAGAGAAGGGCAAGACAGAAGAAGACTCACTGAACACTGTAGCTTCTGAGCACTCAAGCCATCTGGTTGAAAGTTCAGTCGTCTGATAGTGCACTGTGCACTAAAGTTTACATGGATTTAAAGTGGTTGATACTATTCACTTGTTGAGATCATTAAGTAATTATTATATGTGTATCTAAGCTAATAATTGGTGATTCAAATCACCATTATTTTACCTTAAATGTCTTTTTGTCTCATTAGATTCTAGATATACTCACGT
This sequence comes from Thalassia testudinum, assembly GCA_037157565.1. Classification (NCBI taxonomy): domain Eukaryota; kingdom Viridiplantae; phylum Streptophyta; class Magnoliopsida; order Alismatales; family Hydrocharitaceae; genus Thalassia; species Thalassia testudinum. The sequence continues at coordinate 90,716,060 of JAZHRO010000012.1, forward strand.
GCTACATTGAATATTAGTTTTAAGTAATTATTTGTGCTCATTTATATTATTTATTGAGATTAACGCGTGAATTCCATATTTGCTCCCTGTGTTCGTCCTCGGACTTATAATTTAGTTATAAATTATATTTGTTGATTGATCGATTTAGACGATACTACAACGACCGCATATTTAAATCTTCTCATTCGTTGCTGAGTAAATATCAACTTAACCTAACATTTTAGATTTTTAAGTTCTCTTTAATTGGTTGAGTCCAGATCGTTCACTGAGAGGCATAACTTAATCCTAATTCACCGTTAAATTTCTAAGAGTAATTAAGAGCCAATTAATTAATGAAATTATAATTAACAATACTTCTAACACATGAATAATTGCACAAAATATTTGACAATAAAAGCATGCAATATTCTATTAAGAGAAAACATATTTACATATAATGTTTGTCATTTAGAACTAAGTAAACATGTTTATTACATCAATTATGGCTAATTACAAGAGATTAAAGCAAGAAAATGTTAAACAAATGATTACAAATGACTTATTACATCATTTAAAGTTCAAAGTAATGAAAGAGAACATGATATAAAAATAAGTACAACTCTTCATTAAGTCTTTCATCCTTTGCCTTTTCTCTTCTTCTTCTTCTCCATTTATGAGCTCTCTCTCTTTTATCCTTTCCTTAGCTTCTCTCTTTTCACTTTCCACACTTAACCAATTTTAACTAACCCTAAGCCCATTTTTCTCTCAATTATAAAAATTGTGATTTTAATGGGTGGCACGGGCTTTTCAAGGAAACACAGCACCCACTAAGGGTCGGACCAAACCCTACTTAGCCCATGCCTAGTTCGTTTATTATGGATTTTAATTCATTTTTCTTAGCATACACAGTAACCAACCACCTAGACCCACGCCCATTCGGGCCCACGAACACGCCCCCACAGGCGCACACACACACCTACACAGGCACATGCACACGCACACGCTCGCACACAGTTCTCTTATTTGCACCATGCGCTGACGACCAGCTGGTCCCAGTGCATTTTAAGTTTTATACCCAGGCGTGCGCGCAATAGTTTTCAAGGTGGGACTAAATTCGACTGATGATTCCTGGTGGCTCAGATCACCAAATCGATCGAGCAAAGGCTTGATTGAGAGCTGATCAGATTCTCTATCTAATCCATGCATCAATTTCATGCATCGATCTCTTTTGATCCTTCGATTTAAAGGACGTAAGTGGCCGTTTCGCATGGCCAAAATGGCCTACAGAGAAAAGAACTCAGATTGAACAACCTGAGGAAGGCCTATAGATCTCAACTAAAGGTATGAATGGCTTAAGTGAATCATTCCGCGCCACTTGAGTCGAGAAAGGAGGTTCTGAACACTTCGGGAGGAAAGAAAAACTCCTGAACTTCATTTCAAGTACACAGAACTCATATTTGAGTTAAAAATTGCTCAACAGGAAGAGATTAACCTCCAGATGAGGTTTGAACATCCTTAGAAGGTTGAGAGTGACTGATCTAGGTGGATTGGGCCTTCAAAATTCAACAGAGCCACACTGGAACAGTATTGGGTTCATTTTGATCCCAAACTGAATAGAAGAAGAGAACTCTAAGATTAACCAATTAAACTCAATAAAATCATCTTGACTGATCTCTAAATACTTCCAGAAACCAAATTAACCTATCAATTCCATGTTTTGATCAATAAATCCTCAATTATAACTCAGATTTGACTGACTAAGCTCAAAGTTTGACTTTCAGAAGTAGAGACTTACAGATCAAATTGAGACCCTACATTGCTCTAATTCAACCTTAGGATTTCACTCAACTCCTTAAAACTAGGTTTTGATGGCTTTTGATGGCTTCTCAAACGTCGCTGCCTGAGATGAAACCTACTTTGTTCGGCAGAATATTCAAGGAACTCTAAGGCCTAAACAACTCTTGTAACAGACTCCTGAAGCTCTATAGAAGCTTCCTAATCCATTATACTGTTAGAACCCTAATGGACTTAGGCTCTCCAATTCTGCCAGAGTTGGAGAAGATGACAGTCAAGAAAAACCTCTAGTCAATAAAATACAAACTAAACTACTAATTTATGATCCTAAGGTATAAAGGATACGATCTAGAGCTTCTCTCGAAGTTATAAGGGCTAAAGCAAATTTTTGACTCGCTGGAGCTCCGGTGAGTCTAGAACTGAGGTATTGGAGTTCAAAACTCCAAGATTTTACTCAAGAACAATCTAGAAAAGTTCCTGAGGTCACAAAGAACATCAGGAGATCAACAATTAACTCAATTAAAGAGTAAATCAGAAGATAAACTTGAATTCAATAAAATCAAAATTTTGAGTTCGTTGGTACTTAGAGTAATTCCTCTCACTCAATTGAATGAGGGTAATTGTTCAGTGGTGAACGGCGATGATGAAAACATGATTAATTAAGCGAAACAACTCCTCTGAGCTTACCATGGACAGCAACTCAAAGGTTGAGATGAAATTTAGGCGTTAATGATTTAGGTGGTTATTTATCAAATTAATACACTGAACAGGGCCCTTAGATGATGTTTAGGTGATAGAAGGCCCCAATGGGTGCAGTCTAAGCTCGGGGACCTCCGCCATGGATAGTGGCAGCCACCGGTGTAGGTAGAGGTGGTCTAGGTAATAAAGTTGATAAGGTGTAGAATAAATGAGGTAGAAGTGTTCACGGAAAGGTGTAGAAGTTGTTTGGTGGATCAAAAAGACAAAAGAATGCTCCAGATGAGCTAAAGGATCTCACCGGAGCTAAAGAAGATGGCAGAAAATCTAACATTAAATCTAACTAAACTACTTAATCGACTAAGCTAACTACTCTAAACTTACCTAAGTTCCTAATTCTACTGTTACCTGGACGAAGGGAGGTAGAGGACCTCCGTTGAAGGTCGTAACGAAGGAGGAAATCACAGGGAAATAGGAAGAAGTCCGGTGGGCGGATTCGTGGAGTGGAAGCGAAGTCTGGAGTCATCGCTTTGTCCAAAGACGCGGAGGAGGGCGGAGGAGGACGGAGGAGCTCGGTAGATGACGGAAGTGATCGAAGGAGGTGTGTGAAGGCGCGAGTAGGTCGCCGGAGTAGGAGGGAGTAGCCTCTTAGTTAGCTTCAATTGGGGAAGAAGGTAGGGAGCTAACCCCCAAATCGGAGGTATGACGAGCTATTTATAGGTGATGGTTGAGGGTGAGGGGGTACTTGGATGGAAAAGCGTCTAGGTTTAGCTAAACCATCAGCGTCGAGACGACGCTGGAGAGTTTAACTGCTAGACCTAACTAGGATTAAAAGGCAATCCAGTCCATCGGATGAAGAAGGGAAGTGTTCGCGTGCTAAATCGGTGTTTTAAGATTGCCACATTGCAGTATAGCCCAAAAAAGCGCTCAAACAAATAAATTTATTACTCGAAAAAGTTTCGAGGTCAAACACAGGGAGCAATATGGACCTCAAAACTCAAGATCACAATTTAAATCAAAAATAGATATTGCAATAAGAATAATGTCAGGATCAATATACAGAAAAAAATGGAGTAAACTGGTGATTTAAATCACCAATTACTCCTCACAAATAACACTTAAATCAAGCCTCAATTACATGCAATAAAAGGTATCAGACATCTTAAATAGCCCTGTGCTACAGTGTTAAAGACTCAAGGGTCTCTGCTTCTTTCTCTGCGCTTCTGCTGTTCTTCTTCTTCTCCTTGTTCTTCTCTTCTTGTGCGGCACCTTCTCTTCTTCTTTTCTCTTTCTGTCTCTGTTCCTCTGCCCTTGTTCTTTCTTTCCTCCTCTGTCTTTCTTGCTTCTTCAATTCTTCTTCCTCCAGCCCTTCTTCTTTTCTTCTTTCTTTCTCTGTTCTCCTTCTTCACACAGAGGGGGAAGGTCCTTCAAACGGCTAAGTGTCAGCCATTTCTCTTTGTAGCAAAATCCCCCTCTACCCGCATAGACTCTCCTCTTTCTCTCTTTAGGATCTGCCCTCTTAGGGCCTCCCAGTGTATAGTTGGGTAATCAGGTACGTGTGTAACTGGGTCTAGGGCTGCAAGCGTGGTCGCAGCCGAGGAGTGTAGGCTTAGGCGAGTCGGGTGTACCAGGTCTGCAGAGGATAGGTCGCAGACGAGGCACGTGAGGGGTGTGAGAGACCTCACCCCTTGTGTCTGAGGCGATAAGCCTCTATCACAAATTCAATTTATGTGATAGCGTCACTTCTGCTGTTTCCGATATGGGACTAAACGTCTCTGCTTTGCTCGCGTGCTGGCAGCTGCAGTCAGTAGCTTCAATTGAGATCAGGGAAGCGGTTAATGCTCCCAATTGACCTGCTTCGTGTGTTGCTGAGAAGGTTCCGCAGCACCTAGGATCGAAATTTGGAGTTGCGAGACCTAAAGAGCACTTCAAGCTTCCTTCGAAGCTCTGCGGCAATGGCGGATGAAGACCTAATACCTGAAATCAAAATATGGCCTTGTTAAAACAATTTAGGAAGTATCGCCGGATGTCATGGAGTGCAATGGTGATGGTGGTGCGCTGTGATCATGTGTGAGGAGGTCTGACGACCTCGAGAAGGGTGGCCGGAGGTGCATGAGTTGGGTGAAGAATTTGGAGGAGTAATTGACCTAACGAAGTTAGGGTTTTTGCTCTTGAGGTCGAGGCGGAGGTGTGGAGCGTGGAAGCGGTGACAGAGGTGATCTGTGGAAGCCGCTAGGGCTCATCGGAGGTCTACTGGCAAGTTGGAAGATGGAGTCGCGGAGGGTGTTGACGGGGTTGAAATGAAGTGTTGGAGTTGCTGCTGTGATGAGGGGAAGCTAAGGAGTCGTTTGAGAGAGGTAGCTGACGACGGGGAGTGGAGCTGGCACCGGTTGCGATATGGTCAGCGCCGGAGATGAAGCTTACTCTGATAAGGGTTGGACGGCGAGGATGAAGGAGATAGGGACGCCGGTTGGTGCTGCTCGACGTGGAAGAAGGCAAGGAAAGAGGATCTACCGCTGGTATTGCTGTCAGACAACGAGAAGAGGAAAGGTGGGTCGCCGGAGCTTGAAGTGCTTTTTGGCCGGAGGAGGAGAGAAGAACTGGGGGTTACTCTGGTTGAATTCAAGCTTGGGGAGTTCAGTCGGATCTGGGCTTTCTTTTATAGGTCATCAAAGGGCGATTAGAGCTTGGGAAGCTTGGAAGGCTTGCCGGATTGGGAAATCCCTTGAGACCCAAATCTCCCATGCATTTGCATGAGATATTAGGAAGGTTTTGGGGAGTTCGATTTGATTCAAAAGGAAGAGAATTTCTTAACAAACTTTCCTTTCATGTTTGAAAGGGACTCGTCAAGAAATCAAGATGTTCTTTCCAAATCAAGGTCACCGGAGCAAGTAGGAATAAATTTAATGGAACCAGGGACCTTTTTGTGAGAATGACAATAAAGTTAGGGGTCTATTTGAAAATATTTTGAAAGTTAAGGGCATAAATGTAATCAAATAAAACCAAATTGCAAACTAGGTCAAGAAAAACTCATCTTAGATCCAAATTTTGGTATAAACCTAATTTTGACCTAAGGAATCCAATGGTGAAGTTGGATTTTAGTTTTGACCATGTTTAACTGGGTAATTTATGCAAAAACGTAAATTATGGCAAATATCTATTTGTGACTCTATTCTGGGTCAAAATGTGTTCTGATGGTGAAATTGAAGGTTTCAAACCTTGGAGAATATTTTTCTATGAATTTTAAAGGGTTTAGGTGAATTTTATCTTGATCAGAACCTCAGTTAATTAAGCGGATCTGTTTTTAGAATTTCAAAGGTCATTTAATTCTCAAAACACGAGCAAACCCTTTTCTGATTGTTCTAACCCACTTGTTTGCTTTTCAGGATCACTTGACCCTTAATTAACCCCTATGAAAACCTGTGGTTGTACTGCATTCATGATATGCTGGTAAAATTACAATTTTAACCCTAGTTTCTTATTTTTCCCTCAGAATGATTATGCCGTGACTTATGACTCTCTGGCAGTTATGTAAGGGCATTTACTAACTTAATTGGATCAAAATGAGCTAGTTGTGGCTTATGATGGTGTTCTCATCATAGTCTTTTCCATGTTGTAGGATGTACACGTGGTGCTCTTTTGGCCGGGAGAGTCCCCCATGGTAGTCCTACACCCAGTCAACCACCCTGAGGTTATGGTCGCGACGTAGCAGTGACTACGACACGCGCGATAAGCGTACGGGTAGCTACCCCGCACTTACATGCGGTCAGTCATTTCCGCTAGCGGGTATGCCAAAAAGTACAGCACGGAACAGTACATGGCCTTGCCCTCTCAGAATAAGGGTCTCACCCCTCAGAAGAGAATAGGGGTCTCGCCCCACCATAGTCTGTGTACCCTCATCCGACTATCCTGATTTGCCCTAGTGGATCTAACAATAGTCGATGTACGGCAGCTAGTCCTAACCTCGGACCCCGTGGGGCAGCTAGCTCCTTCTCTAAACTAAGTAGCTCACCTCGGTTCCATGTACATGAGAGCCAAACAAAAGTCGGTGTAGAGTGACTAGACCTAACTCTGATTCTCAACCCAAAGGGGTAGCTAACTCCCCTCGGGACAGTTGCTTTCCTTGGTACCGCGTACACAAGGGTCAGCTCACTTTCCGTCTACTTACTAAGTTCTTTCCATATACAAGAGTTCTATTAATTCCTCGTAAGGTTTATGCTTGTATTCCTTTCGTTCCATTTTAAACATTCCGATCTCACTATTCACATTACAGGTTTCATTCTTATAATAGGTAGCTCGTGTTTTACTAATTGAGAAAACATCACATCAATAAACTAACACATTTGCTAGCAAGGCGGTTTAACATGCATCTCAAGGAAATAGTGTAGCTCAAGCAATATTCGTTCGCTTCTGTCCTAGGGTTCATTTCACGTCCTAGGTTTTAATTAAGTTATTTTAAACATGCACTTTGTCTGATTAAAACTTGATATTAAAGCAAACCACTCTACCAGGAAACACAAGAGGAATGAGGACTAGAACTGCAGGTCCTATCGCCTCCACGGGCCCCGCATACCCAACTGGCTAAAGACCTATACAATTGACCAACCACATCAAACAAGTCCAAAACTATATGTAAGTGACGCTAACTCGTAGAGAAACTCAAGCAGAAAACAATGATACTTCATTTGCGGAAATCTGATTCCGTTTGAACCCTAAACAGGCCAAAAACATGCATACTGTCTAAAATCATATGTCTGGGACTAGACCCATACGTCTTAAACGAGCTCAAAACCTCACCTTTCTTTCCTGCGGCTTCCTCAGACATCCGAACCCCTCTGCAATCGTCTGAGGGAAGTCCCAGACATCAGACTCTCCTTTCGATCGTCTGGGAGTACAATCAGACGTCTCGCAATGTGCCCAAACGTGCAAAAGTGCCTCGAAGGGCGCACCGCGCACCGTGCACCTTCTGCACTAGTGTACGTGGTGATGGGCCAACCACGGTGCTGCTTTGTGCGTCTTTTTGTTTATTATAGTATAGTCGTTATAGTATCAGATAAGACAGCTACGGTTGTCATTACTATAGAAATTTACTTGGAAATAGTTTTCCTGAGGTCGAACTCAGGGAGCTACTGGAATTCTAGAAGTACAAAGTTTCTTTATTGAATTACAAAAATAAGAGAGAGAGATAGAGAGATAGATAGATTTTTGTCTTGGCTTCTTCTTCTCTTTGTGCTTTCTTTCTGATCTTGTCTACTTCCCTCTTCTTTCTTCTTCTGCTCGTCTCTGTCTTCTTCTTCTCTTCTTTCTCTTTTCTTCCTTTGCCTTTCTCTCTTTCTTTCTGGCGGCCAAGTTTTCTTCTTTCTTTTTCTTCTTGGCTGCTCGTCTTCTTCTTCTGCTCTTCAGCTGCAGAGCCTTCTTCTTTCCTTCTTCTTCTCTTCTTTACCTCCTCTGAAGGCTGCTCATCCGTCGTCTGATACCGCAGTCAGACGACTTAACTGCAGTCTGCTACAGTGCTTCTCCTCTTTTCCTTCCTTCGCTGCTTCTTCTTCTTTGGCGAAACTTCTTCTTTCCTTATGCTTCTTCTCTGCCTTGCCTGCAGCTAAATACTTAGCCTTTCTCCTTCACGCCCTGTTCCTGCACACAAGGCACAGCAAAACCTAACCCCTTCCCTCTACCCGCACGTCTCTCTCTCCCTCTGTAAACCGCTCACAGGAAGCTCTCCCAAAGCCGGGTTAACGGGTCGGATAGCGCACCCGTGACCAGGCGCACCGGCGTGGGTGGTGCGCGAGGAGTGCAGGGTAAACGTGTCGGCCAGGTCCGCGTAGCGTGGGTCGAGGACGAGGCGGGTCAGTGGGCGAGGGGACCTCACCCCGTGTTCTGAGGTGATAGGCTAAAAACACAAAAACAATTTAAAATGGTGCGGCGCTTCGAGAACTTACGATGTGGGACTAAATTGTTGCTTCTCCTCGCGCGCGCCCGCAGGAAGACCGCAGCCTTGCTTCAGGAGCTGCAGCCTCGATTCCCCTCGCTTGCCAGCTGCCTGCCTTCACCCGAGTCTCCCCAATTCACAGCAGCTGGAAACCTGACGCTCTGAAGCCTAGAGCGCGCTTGGGAGCTTCTCAAGTCGTCATTAATGGCGGCTGGGGCAACCGACCTGTCCAACAAAAAAAGGGCCTCTCGGCCTAATCAAACCACAGGGAAACCTTCGCCGTGGCACGGCGAAGGTGGTCTGAGGTGCAGCAGGCCACGGGATGGCCTAGGCGTGCGTGCCTAGGTCGTCCTGTGGCCGGAAAAGTGGGTGTGACCGGGGGAGAGTTGGGTGAGTGTGGAGGGACTGTGGAGGGACGGAGGGCGTGCAGTGAGATGAGGTGGAGCTTCTGGGACAGTTGGCGAGTTGGGTGGAGTTGTGGAATGACGGGGGCGACTCGCCGGAGAGTGGCCGAAGGCGAGGAAGGTGATGGTGGACAGGCGTGGTCGTGGGGCAGTCAAGCAAAATAGATTGGGGAAAAGAAAGAGGGGAAGAAGGGGAGTAAATGTAACCCTACTTGCAGAGACGAAGGGGGCCAGAGCGGCGGGCAATCGTATTGACTGTCGCAGGAGAAGAAATACCCAGAGGGAGAGAGCGGCGATGAGGAAGTGGGCAGGGAGGCGTGCGCTTGGTGCTGCACGACGCGGGAAGATGGGACGATGCTGGCTCTGCTGCAGGTATGGCAGCAGAGCGACTAGAAGGAGGAGGGGCGGTCGCCGGAGCTGGTGGGTTTCCTGTCAGAGTGGGGAGAGAGGAAATGTTGAGGGTTTCTCCGTCAAGACCAGACTGCTTCCAGCGGCTGGTCCTGGGGTTTCTTTTAAAGGCGCCCGCAGAGGGGCAGATGCACGAAGGGTGAGCGAAGCTCTCACCGGAGGTCGCCGCAGGTACAACACCCATACCTCTCGAGCGTTCGCACGAGAGGTATGGTGCGCAACAGGGCATGGGGAGCTGCTCAGGTGGTAAGGGACTTCACAGGAAACCCCCCTTTCACATCTGATAGCAGCTCCCTGGGGAAGCGAGGAGAGATCCTCCTCGAAACTTCGCCGGAGTATGGGTCTTCTGCTGCATTGGCAGAAGGACCGGAATGCAGAAAGTGACAACAAAAGTTGGGGGGGTTTTCGCAAGAGTTTTCAAAAGTTAGGGGCCAGAGTGTAATTGGGTGAACTATTTTGCAAAGTAGGTCAAGATGACCTTCCCTTAGGTCCAAATTTTGGTACAAACCTAATTTGGACCTAAGGAATCCAATAGTGAAGTTGGATTTTAAGTTTGACCACGTTTGACTGGACATTTTACGTAAAAACCCAATTTAAGTCAATTGTTGAGCTAGGACCCTAATTTAGGTCAAACTAGGTTCCAGAGGCCAATTTGAATGTTCTAAACCCTAGGGGATATTTTTTCATGATTTTTAGAGGGTTTATTTGACTTTTATTCTGACAGAAACCTTGTTGAATTAAGCGGGTCTGTTTTAGGGTTACCAAATGTCATTTAATTCCTAGATTGCACATGAACCCATTTCTGATTGATTCAACCCACTTTTTATCTTACTTAGACCATTTGACCTATGCTCTGTCTCTGAGAAGTTCTGTTTATGTACTGCAATGGTAAAATTACAGTTTTAACCTTTATTTCATGTTTTCTTCTCAGAACACTTATTCCTCCAATTAAGCCCTCTTCTAAGTCATGTAGGAGCTTTTATTCTCTTTATTAGGTCAAAAGGAGCTAGTTATGGCTCATGATGAGGTTCTCATCATACCCCCATGCCTAACTTTTGCTAATCCCTTAGCAAAATATCAAGGTTTTAACTTCCATTCTAGACCCTGAGAGTCTGTCAACAATTATGATAAGTGCTTCTCCTTTTCTTTTGTGATTAGGTCGGAATGCTGAGAATAGGCCTAGAGGTACTCAAGTACCAACCAAAATCCGGACCTGATCCGCTTTAGCCTCAGTCCTCCGCGAAGGTTTCTAAAGCCCACAGAAACTAACCTAGGGTTTGTTGGACTCCGCGGTTAAAGCAATCGTGCTTGAGACATTTTCAGCCTAGGTTCAGTTTGCAGTGCGTTTTTGTAAGAGAGAGATAGAAGATTTATTTGTTTGGAGAGCTTTTCTCTCTCTTTTCTTTTTTTTATTTCTAGCTTCGGATTAGCTTCTCAACACGGTCTGTATCGGATTCCTCGTCCCCATCATCAATCCTCAAGGGTCCCTGGCTATCGAGATTTCAAGATAATCCCGCTCATGGCAACCCCCAGAACCCTGGCTTTCGAGATTTCGAGATAATCCTGCCCATGGCATTCCGTGGCCGAATTCAGACCATAGCGATCGACATTTCGTGATAATGCCACCCAAGGTATCTGAACTAGCAGAGTGCTTACATGCCCCCAGTAAGATATTTAAATAACCTAAGAGACAAGCACCGAGGAGACGATATGTTGTTACGCATCTTCGAGGGGAATTTCCCACCTCTCCGCCCCAGGAACTCGTCCAAATCAACTTGTGTTGATTAGCCACTCCTAATCTAGGTGACTTTTGCAGAACATTAAACGCTTTTGCGTGATTTGGATATTTATGCACACTGAACCAGACTGTATGTGAATTTGGGGTGCTTAGGTTACCGCATCCCGCAAACCAAAAGTCTGTTAACGAGGCCAAATACTTCCTAAGCCTTAGACCTAATACTTAAGCTTCGCATTTTCCCCAACCTCTTGAGGATTATCCAGATTTTAACGGATACATGAATTTTTAAGCTAAAGAATCTAGCCCAAGAGGCCTAAAATCAGCGTTTCCGTTAATCTCTTGTTATGTTACCTTAGCACTTTTTCTCTTTTCTTGATCTGGTCTAGAACTTCCGTTAATTCCTTAATCTTTTACTAATGACTATTTTTTTTTCTTTTTCATTTTGTGCTCCTTTTTCGGCATTTTACTCTTTTCCTCCTCTCATTTTGTATGACCCTGAATTGTTTCTCCCCTCCTTCAAGTCTTTTTTTTTTTTTCAAAAAATTTTTAATTTTTATGGTGTTTTTGGCGAATGTGAATTTTTTTGTTTAAAACCTTTTCTTACAAGTTTTGCACTTTCATACCCCCCATGCTTAAGATTTGCAATGTCCTCATTGTGACTTAGGGGATTTTTATTTCAGCTTAGTTCATGCATTAGGACAGGTGTGTGGTGAGTAAACGGGTCAAAATGACTTGTTGTGAACGATTTCTAATCTCGGGTAGGGATACCTATTCTAATGGATGAATCCTAATATGAATTCCGCATAGAAATGTCAGAAAAGGTTTCGGGTTTTTCAAAGAATGACAGGTTGCCTCCCGTTAAGCGCTGAGTTTTACGCCATCAGCTGCGCGTAATGAGCTCAAGAGGAATGGAGGGTAAAGGATGACTTAGCCAAATTTATATCGGTCCTGTCAATGAACAGTTTGAGTCTCTGACCATTCACAACAAAGGGTTCGGAATTGTGGCTGAGTGGGCTGATTTCAATGGCTCCATTTCCAAAGATATGTCGAACTAGGTAAGGTCCGACCCACTTAGATCATAGCTTTCCTGGGAATAATTTGAGTCGGGCATCAAAGAGTAAAACCTTTTGACCAGGATGAAAGACCTTTCTAGAAATGTGTTTGTCGTGAAAAGCTTTAACCCGTTCTTTGTAAATTCGCGAGTTTTCATACGCGTCGTGGCGTAATTCATCGATCTCGCTTAATTGAAGTCTTCTGTGGGTTCCAGCCTTAGAAAGATCTAGATTACAATTCCGTACTGCCCAATAGGCTTTATGCTCCAATTCGACGGGGAGGTGACATACCTTCCAGCGGACTAGTCTGAAGGGAGACATTCCTAATTAGGTCTTGTGAGTGGTCCTATAGGCCCACAATGCTTCCGGAAGCCGAGAAGACCAATCTTTTCTGTCAGGTCGAACAGTAACCTGAAGGATTTTCTTGATTTCTCTGTTTGATAGCTCAGCTAGACCATTAGTTTGGGGGTGGTAAGGAGTAGAGATTCGGTGTGACACCCCGTATTTGGTCATCAGTGACCTGAACTGAGCATTTGTGAAATGGGTCCCTCCGTCGGAAATTATTGCTCGTGGAATCCCGAACCTTGAGAAAATGTTTTGATGAATGAATTTGATAACAACTTTATGATTGTTGGTTCGAGTCGGAATGGCTTCTACCCACTTGGACACATAGTCAACTGCGAGTAAGATGTATTCGAAGCCATCCGAGATCGGCAAGGGTCCCATAAAATCAATTCCCCAAATATCAAAAATTTCGCATACCAAGATCGGCTGTAGAGGCATCATGTCTCGATGTCTCACGTTGCCCAAAGTCTGGCAACGGGAACATGCCCTACAGTGATCGTATGCATCCTTGAAAATTGTGGGCTAGTAAAAGCCACACTGGAGGACTTTTGATGCAGTTTTATGTCCTGAGAAATGCCCACCGCATGCCTGTTCATGGCAGAATGAGAGCATGTCGTTGATTTCCACTTCCTCGACACACCGTCGAATTATCTGATTAGCACCAATGCAGAATAGATACGGGTCTTCCCATAGGTAATACTTGGCATCGGAATGTAATTTGTCCTTCTTGGCCTTCGACCAATTGGACGGAATCTGATGTGATACCAGGTAATTTACTATATCTGCGAACCATGGAAGACCTGTACTGACAGCCAGGAGGTGATCATCAGGAAAATGTTCCGTGATGGGTCCGGAAGGGTCAATTATTTCAGAAGGAAGACGGGACAAGTGATCAGCTACCACATTTTGCTTTCCCGCTTTGTCGCGAATCTCAAGGTCAAATTCTTGCAACAGCAAGATCCATCGAATTAATCGAGGTTTCGCATCCTTCTTTGCAAGGAGATGCCTCACAGCTGTGTGATCCGAGTATATGATGACACGGGAACCCAGAAGGTATGATTTGAATTTTTCTAGGGAAAATACTACAGCTAGCAGCTCTTTCTCAGTAACCGTATAGTTACGCTGAGCCTCATCCAATGTTTTGCTGGCGTAGTAAATGACCACAGGTTTCCCGTCAATTTTCTACCCTAAAATCGCTCCAACAGCGAAGTCAGATTCATCGCACGTGATCTCAAAGGGTTGAGACCAATCAGGGGACTGTAGGATCGAGGCTTGGGTGACTCGGTCACGTAGGATCTCAAATGCTTGAGTGCATTCCTTGGAAATTTTGAAAGGTACATCCTTGGAGAGAAGAGTGGTCAGGGGGCGTGCGATTTTTGAAAAATCAGGGATAAATCGATGGTAAAAATTGATGTGCCCCAAACAAGATTGGATGTCCTTAATCGAGCTAGGCATAGGGAGCTTGGAAATCAGGTTAACCTTAGCTCGATCAACTTAGATGCCTTTCTCCGAGATTAAATGTCCCAGGACAATTCCCTCAGGCACCATGAAATGGCTCTTTTCCCAGGAAAGAACCAAATTCACATCAATGCACCGCCTGAGTATTTGGACCAAGTGTTGGAGGAAATCGTCAAATGATGCTCCAAAAACTGAAAAGTCATCCATGAAGACTTCCAGATAATCACCTACCATATCTGAGAATATGGCAAGCATGCACCGCTGAAAAGTTGCAGGTGCATTGCAGAGACCGAAAGGCATCTTTCGAAACGCGTACGTCCCGAAGGGGCAGGTGAATGTGGTCTTTTCTTGGTCCTCTGAATGGATTGCCACCTGGTTGTAACCAGAGTACCCGTCAAGAAAGCAGAAGAACCTATTTCCCGCTAGTTTCTCGAGGATCTGATCAATAAACGGTAGTGGGAAATGATCCTTCTTTGTGGAGGAATTGAGTCTTCTATAATCAATGCAGACTCTCCACGAGTTAGCTATTCGGGTAGGAATGACTTCTCCGGCTTCAGTCGTGATGATGGTAAGTCTTGCCTTTTTAGGAACCACCTGTATTGGACTCACCCAACGACTGTCGGAGATCGGGTAGATGATCCCTGCATCTAACCACTTTATGATCTCCTTTTTCACGACCTCCTGCAGGTTAGGGTTTAGGCGTCTTTGCATTTCTCTTGAAGGTCGTGCGCCTTCTTCTATGTAGATTCGATGTGTGCAGTATGAAGGGCTTATACCAGTCAAATCATCGAGAGTCCATCCAATGGCTCCACAATGTTGCTGGAGAACAGTAATCAAACGGAGTTCCTGGTCAGGTGTGAGCCGAGAGTCGATAATCACAGGAGACGTCTGATTCGAATCCAAAGAGACGTACTTCAGATGCTTGGGAAGGGGCTTAAGTTCCATGACAGGATTAGCAGCAGCAGCTGGTGGTTTAAGGTTTGCATCAGGAACAAGGGTTGGAGTCATAGGTGTGTCTAGATCATGTTTGCACTCCTCTGTTGGCGGGTTTTGATTTTCTAGTGGTTGATCAGGGATAATCAGGTTGTCCTCTGTGTGCAATTCCTCAACCACGGTTCTGATATCACAAATCTGCTCTATAACCCCGCAATTAATCCCTTGTTGGGCCTTAAAAATGTTAATCTTCAGGGTTTGATTCCCAAATTTTAACTATATCTGGCCCTCTTTGCAGTTTATGTTGGCCCTAGCAGTGGCCAAAAAGGGTCTCCCTAATATGATTGGTGTGTCCCTTGGGTTCTTAGGTCCATCCATGTCCAGTACTATGAAGTCCACCGGGAAGTAGAAATTCCGTACCCTAACAATGACATCCTCGAGTGTCCCTTTAGGTGACTTGATGGATCGATCAGCTAACTGCAATGTCACCTCAGTTGGTTTTAGTTCAGATTCTTCAAGGTGGTCAAGGAGGGATGTAGGTATTAAATTTATGGAGGCACCTACATCTAGTAAGGCTCTATCAAATTGGGTTTCACCAATTTCACAAGAAATAAGGGGAGTTCCTGGGTCTTTAGCCTTGGGTGGGAGTTTACTCAAGATGACAGAGCTGGCTTGCTCTGACAGTACGATCGGATTCCCATCCTTGGTTCGCGGCTTACGTTTGGGTGTACATACATTTTTCAAGAATCTTGCGTAAGCCAGTACGTGGTGAATTGCATCCATCAATGGAATGCTTATCTGGACCTGTTCAAAGAGCTTGACCAAATCCTCCTTAGGGGCCACGGGTTTGGTTATCCTTTTTCCTATGGTCAAGGCTTCGAGAAATGGGATCCTAGTTGGTCCCTCTAGGATAGGTCCAGGTTCTTGATCTGGGACAGTGGTATCTTGGATAACTATCCTAGGGTCTTGGTTATTATCAAGCTTGGAGTGGTTCGGATAATGTGGGTCTTGGATTGTTTTACCACTACGTGTTGTTACAGAATTTAATCCGGCCTGATTTTGGTTTGGGTTTGGTAAGAGGGGTGGCTGCTGCTGAAAT
Source organism: Thalassia testudinum (assembly GCA_037157565.1). Taxonomy (NCBI): domain Eukaryota; kingdom Viridiplantae; phylum Streptophyta; class Magnoliopsida; order Alismatales; family Hydrocharitaceae; genus Thalassia; species Thalassia testudinum. Next base: position 90,731,895 of record JAZHRO010000012.1, read on the forward strand.
CCCGCATAAGATGTCGAAGCTTCCATCCCGTATGGGGATGGAGCAGCTGGGGCCTAATAAATCAAATGTGCGTGGCCTAAATTTGGATTCATAACGCGCCTCTGGGTCGACACGTTATTTGGGTTGGGCAGAGGTTGCTGATAACACCATGCAAGGGGGTAGTAATTAGGTTGAATATGGCCCATATTTAGAATAAAAGGCACAACATAAAGTAGAATAGGAGCGTTGCATGCATCAAGTACCAAGATTGTTTATAAACCGTATTAATGGCCATTTGTGTAAAGTATTTGTCAAAGCAGGCCTCAGATGAGCAATCGGACCGCACGGATGGATTCAGGACGACGAACGGAGTCCAACGGACTCAAGATCACCTAAATCCGACATCCGGAGCTCCCACAATGGGCCCAAGAAATCATGACCGTTGATCTGGAGATCAACGGCCCAGAACGCGCCACGTCGCCCCGCCCCCGCCGCTCTCGCGCCCTCAAGCCAGCCAAGAACGAATCTCGGCCGTTGATCTTCGATCGAACGGCCGAGATCCGCGCGCTCGCCCGCGGTCGCCGCGACAAAGCGCGGGCGTGGCGCAACGGTTAGCGCGCACGCCCGCGTCGCAGCGACGCGCGTTCGAATCGCGCGGAGCGGAAATCAAGCGCGAGCGAAGGGCACGGCGAAATTGACCCGCCCGATCAGCAGCGGGCGGTTAGGATTGCGCCACGCGGCGCGACGACAGCGCCCGAGCGCCCACGCGCGCGCGCACGCCGGGCGGAAACTCGGGCGCGCACGCGCGCCCGAAGCGCGATCTCAGCACGGGCGCGGGAGGATCTCAACCGTCCGATCTTCGATCGGACGGCTCTCGTTCATCATCCACGGATCGCGCTTGGAGAGAGAGGGGGGGCGGGCGGCTGACCGGCGGGAGAAGGCCTTCACCGACGTATCTGGAAGCGGTTTTAGCGACATTCTGGATGTCGCTAAAGCACATTCTTCTTTTAGGAAGCCCTTAACTCTATTTAAACCCCGTTCGACCACCATTCAAGGCATCCTCTCCCACTTGCAACTACTCCACTCCTCTCCTAGCTAGTCTTAGGCACTCTTGTAATCGCCGGAGACGACGAGCCGCCGACGGAGCCTCCTCCACCGCCGTGGCTGCCTCGTCGCTCTCCACTCCCTCTCTACCTCTCTCTCTCTCTCTTTTAAGCTTTCATTTACTTTTGTTGAAGCATGTATCTAATATTGTAAACCATGAACTATGAATGCATGTTTAATGAAATTATTTTCCATTTAGTTGCCATTTTAATTTCTGTTTAAAGTGCATGATCAAAACCAAGAGCTTTCTAACCCTAAACTCTCTCTATCTCTCGCTTTTCAAAACCGTCTCTTTCGCAAGCAAAACTCCGCCTTTTTCGTGACAACAAGTGGTAAACAAAATCCGATTTCCACGCCTCCCTGAGATCGACACTCGGACTCACCTCCGTTTACTTCTTTTAAAACCGACGTATCAAGTGCAACTATAACGACACCTCTTAACACACACGCACGAAGGCACGTCAGTTGCGAAGGAAGGGTGCCAGGTTGGCGGGAATTTGCCATCTGGGTCAGTTGGTTGCGAACCTCTGTGATCTCGTCCTTGTACTATTTTTGCATTGCCGCATTCGTCTTTTGAATGTCAGCTAGTGCTTGAAGGATAAGAGTTAGTTGATCCTGATTTGTCCCGGATTGGTAGGTGGGATTGGGCCGAGGCTGAGGCGGCTGATATGGATGAGGGGCTTGTGGACAGGGTTGATATAGTGGTCTTTGAGTCTGAGAATTTCCCGTCCACTGAAAATTAAGATGATTTCGCCATCCAAGGTTGTAGGTATTGGAGAATGGATCATTCTAGATGGCGTTGAGGTCCTCGCCGGTCTTAGGAACCTCAGGAAAGTTGGAATACGAGGGTTCAAAGTTCCCCCAACTAGAGTAGGATGGATCGGAGGTCATTTCGGTTTGAGAAGCAGACGGGCGTGGATATGGGTCCATCCCCTTGGCAGATTGGTGGTAAATGTTTTGCGCAGTTTCCCTTGCCAGAGGAGGTCGTGCAAAAGAGTTTTGCCCAGAGGTGGCTTGCTGCAAATGTCGAGTTAGCTTGTCCACCTTCTTCTCTATGATAGAAACCTTGTCCAACCGACTGGCCATCAGTTCCAAGTCGACGGAAGCAGACAGGTCCTGCATCTCATGTGCCCCTCTCAGATTCGTCAATGCGCGGGCATTCGTCTTGTCGAATAAGCCCATGGAGTCATTATTTATGGAGTTCTCGCACATGTTTTCGAGAATCTCCCACACCGTGTCCTCGTGTTGACCCATGATGTTTCCTCCGCACGTTGCATTGACGAATAAACGGATGTCTTCACGAAGTCCCTGGTAAAAAGACTGGACTTGTTCCCACTTAATAACTCCGTGATGGGGGCACTTTCACTGAGATCTAAGAATTGATCCCATGCTTCATGAAGAGGTTCTCCCGGTTGTTGAGTGAAATGAGTGATCTGGTGGCGCAAGGCATTCGTCCGGCAAACGGGGAAGAATTTTTTCAAAAATTCAGACTGAAGTTCCTCCCATGTGTTGATCGGACGGGTCTGAGTTTGATACCAATGGGCGGCCTTGTCCAAGAGGGAGAACGGAAACATTTTCATGAGAGGGATATCCCGGTTTTGTGGCTCTGACCCGAAGGTCTGGGCAAGATGCTTGAGTTGTTTAATGTGTTGGAATGGATCCTCAGAGTTAAGCCCATGAAACTTTGGTATGGCATGAATCATATTGGGCTTCAGTTCAGAATCAGGACCTCCAATCGAGATTCGTACTCGAGGTTCGATTGCCACCACAGCGGGATTGTAGTGATCTCGCATCATAGGTCGCTGCGGTGGGTTTACAAAGTTTTGAAAGAGATCATTTAGGCGTTGAAGTTGGTTCTCAAGATTGTTCTCCTCTTGAATGGGTTGTGCCATGATGGGAGAAGAAGAAGAGCTTGGTTCTGAATCAGATGAAAGATTAATGTGGTGGGGTTGCTACACAAACACATGCGTCGAGGCTTGGCCTTGACGAGAGTGAATTTCTAAAGGAGGTCTTAAGGGTGGTCTTAAGGACCTCCTACCATACATGCACCGAAGGATGTGATGAGATTAGAAGGTGCTGGACCCAATCGAGACACCCAAAAGTTGTTGGGTGACTATAGAGATGCGGGGCAGATGGACCCCTTGATCAAAAGATCGGCCACCTGAGAATTACCTGGGCAGCCAGAGATGGTGAGTCCCGCGAAGACCCCTACACGGTAAAGCGTCCCCACGAGTTACAGGGTTTCCCCCACCCGACCTCTCTTGTCACTGAGAATCCAGGTAGACCAGAATGGGAACCTTGACCTCTTAAGTCTACCTCTTTTACTTTAAGATCAAGGTGCTTAAGGTTCCACTTGAACTTTTAGGTATTTTGAGTGAAAAAGTGACCTAATTTTAAGGTTGGTTGACCCAAGGGATCAACTTCACCTTTTGTTCCTTTGAGAGCTTTTGGGTCCTTTCTTTAAAGGTTCAAATGGATTTAAAAGCCTGATTTGCTTAGGGTTTCTCTTGTATAGATCTTTTCAAACAAGGTTTAGGCACACCTCTTTGTGGAAAAACTTTTTTTTTCTTTTTTTAAGAGAAGGTGTGTCTCTAAAAGCCCTAGCTTTTCAATCCTTGAGTTGGCTCTAGTTGGTCCAATTTAGTTGCCTCAAAATTTAGTATCTAGAGATCAATCAAGAAGGTTTTAGCCCTAGTTACCTTAGTTGGATGAGCAGTTAAAAATGTGTTGAAATGAAAAATTAGGCAACTTTGATGAATTACTAAGTATAACACAGGTAGCCCTAAGTTGATTCTTCTTTTTGTTCCTTTTCAGACTTTAAGGGAGTTAAGCGAGGGCTAATGAAGATTACCTGTTCCTTGGAGTGTTTGTTGTGCAGCTGCTCTTCTGATTCTTCCTTTACCTGCACACAAGAGGGAAAAGATTAGAAATTCTTGAATAAAGAGTTTAAAGCTTCTAGAATAGCCGTTGCTCCCCGGCAACGGTGCCAAAAATGGTGATGGGCCAACCACGGTGCTGCTTTGTGCGTCTTTTTGTTTATTATAGTATAGTCATTATAGTATCAGATAAGACAGCTACGGTTGTCATTACCATAGAAATTTACTCGGAAATAGTTTTCCCGAGGTCGAACTCAGGGAGCTACTAGAATTCTAGAAGTACAAAGTTTCTTTATTGAATTACAAAAATAAGAGAAAGAGAGAGAGAGATAGATTTTTGTCTTGGCTTCTTCTCTTTGTGCTTTCTTTCTGATCCTGTCTGCTTCCCTCTTCTTTCTTCTTCTGCTCGTCTCTGTCTTCTTCTTCTCTTCTTTCTCTTTTCTTCCTTTGCCTTTCTCTCTTTCTTTCTGGCGGCCAAGTTTTCTTCTTTCTTTTTCTTCCTGGCTGCTCGTCTTCTTCTTCTGCTCTTCTGCTGCAGAGCCTTCTTCTTTCTTCCTTCTCTTCTTTTCTTTCTCTTTTCTTCAGCTGCAGAGCCTTCTTCTTTCCTTCTTCTTCTCTGCTTTACCTCCTCTGAAGGCTGCTCATCCGTCGTCTGATACCGCAGTTAGACGACTTAACTGCAGTATGCTACAGAGCTTCTCCTCTTTTCCTTCCTTCGCTGCTTCTTCTTCTTTGGCAAGCCTTCTTCTTTCCTTCTGCTTCTTCTCTGCCTTGCCTGCGGCTAAATACTTAGCCTTTCTCCTTCGTGCCCTGTTCTTGCACACAAGGCACAGCAAAACCTAACCCCTTCCCTCTACCCGCACGTCTCTCTCCCTCTGTAAACCACTCACAGGAAGCTCTCCCAGAGCCGGGTTAACGGGTCGGATAGTGCACCCGTGACCAGGCGCACCGGCGTGGGTGGTGCGCGAGGAGTGCAGGGTAAACGGGTCAGCCAGGTTCGCGTAGCGTGGGTCGCGGACGAGGCAGGTCAGTGGGCGAGGGGACCTCACCCCGTGTTCTGAGGAGATAGGCTAAAAGCACAAAAACAATTTAAAGTGGTGCGGCTCTTCGAGAACTTATGATGTGAGACGAAATTGTTGCTTCTCCTCACGAGCGCCCGCAGGAAGACCACAGCCTTGCTTCAGCAGCTGCTGCCTCGATTCCCCTCGCTTGCCAGCTGCCTGCCTTCACCCGAGTCTCCCCAATTCGCAGCAGCTGGAAACCTGACGATCTGAAGCCTGGAGCGCGCTTGGGAGCTTCTCAAGTCGTCGTCAATGGCGACCGAGGTAGCCGACCTGTCCAGCACAAAAAGGGCCTCTCGGCCTAATCAAACCACAGGGAAACCTTCGTCGTGGCACGGCGAAGGTGGTGAGAGGTGTAGCAGGCCGCGGGACGGCCTAGTCGTGCGTGCCTAGGTCGTCCTGTGTCCGGAAAAGTGGGTGTGACCGGGGGTGAGTTAGGTGAGTGTGGAGGGGCGGAGGGCGTTCAGTGAGATGAGGTGGAGCTTCTGGGACGGTTGGCGAGTTGGGTGGAGTTGTGGAATGACGGGGGCGACTCGCCGGAGAGTGGTCGTGGTCGTGGGGCAATCAAGAAAAATAGATTGGGGAAAAGAAAGAGGGGAAGAAGGGGAGTAAATGTAACCTACTTGCAGAGACGAAGGGGGCCTGAGCAGCGGGCAGTTGTATCTACTGTCACCGGAGAAGAAATACCCAGAGGGAGAGAGCGGCGACGAGGAAGTGGGCAGGGAGGCGTGCGCTTGGTGTGGCGCGACGCGGGAAGATGAGACGAAGCTGGCTCAGCTGCAGGTATGGCAGCAGAGCGACGAGGAGGAGGGGCGGTCGCCGGAGCTGGTGGGCTTCCTTTCGGAGTGGGGAGAGAGGAAATGTTGAGGGTTTCTCCGTCAAGACCACACTACTTCCAGCGGCTGGTCCTGGGGTTTCTTTTAAAGGCGCCAGCAGAGGGGCAGATGCACGAAGGGTGAGCGAAGCTCTCACCGGAGGTCGCCGTAGGTACAACACCCATACCTCTCGAGCGTTCGCACGAGAGGTATGGTGCGCAACAGGGCATGGGGAACTGCTCAGGCGGTAAGGGACTTCACAGGGAACCCCCCTTTCACATCTGAGAGCAGCTCCCTGAGGAAGCGAGGAGAGATCCTCCTCGAAACTTCGCCGGAGTATGGGTCTTCTGCTGCATTGGCAGAAGGACCGGAATGCAGAAAGTGACAACAAAAGTTGGGGGGTTTTCGCAAGAGTTTTCAAAAGTTAGGGGCCAGAGTGTAATTGGGTGGACTATTTTGCAAAGTAGGTCAAGATGACCTTCCCTTAGGTTCAAATTTTGGTAAAAACCTAATTTAGACCTAAGGAATCCAATGGTGAAGTTGGATTTTAGGTTTGACCACGTTTTACTAGGCATTTTGCGCAAAAACCCAATTTAGGTCAATTGATGAGCTAGGACCCTAATTTAGGTCAAACTAGGTTCCAGAGGCCAATTTAAATGTTCTAAACCCTAGGGGATATTTTTCCATGATTTTTATAGGGTTTATTTGACTTTTATTCTGACCGAAACCTTGTTGAATTAAGCGGGTCTGTTTTAGGGTTACCAAATGTCATTTAATTCCTATATTGCACATGATCCCATTTCTGATTGATTCAACCCACTTTTTATCTTATTTAGATCATTTGACCTATGCTCTGTCTCTGAGAAGTTCCGTTTATGTACTGCAATGGTAAAATTGCAGTTTTAACCTTTATTTCATGTTTTCTTCTCAGAACACTTATTCCTCCAATTAAGCCCTCTTCTAAGTCATGTAGGAGCTTTTATTCTCTTTATTAGGTCAAAATGAGCTAGTTATGGCTCATGATGAGGTTCTCATCAGTACGCATACGCAGAGCCGAAAATGGCTAAGTGTCCCGTCTACATGGCTAGAACCTGTGCAGAAACATGTACCTCTATACTAAACGTGCTTTCAGACGCCCGACCTCAGTTCCGGACGTCCAACTACTGCTCTAAACGTCTAATACTGGAAAAAATCCATTACGCAGAACCCTCTCGTGAGCCTTCTTTTCCGCGTGGATTCCTCCGCGCCGCCTGTAGCTGCTACGCCAAAAGCCTCAAGAGGTCGCGAAGCTCCACTTCATGAGCTACTCCTTGCACGGCCCTCTCTTCGCACGAGCTCTAGACCATGCACTCGCAAGCTCCCCCAAGTCTCCTCTCCCACGCTCTTGATCCTCGCTCACACTCTCCTCTCCTCCTCCGCGTCTTGAAGGAGGGGGGCTTTAGCTTTCGAAACTGCCCGAAGAGCTCGGAGTGGCGCTGCAGTGGGGATGCTGGTGCACCTCCAGGCAAAGGTGCCTCTTGCACAGAAGTGTTGGAGGAAGGTGGGGGCGGCGGCTGCCCATCCCCTCCCCCGTGTCCAGCGCCGCGTCCGTCGGGTGGTCCCACAAAGGACTCCCCCTCCGCAGCCCCAGGGGGAGGCGCTCGGGGCGGTGGGTGGAGCTCCTCTCGCACAATATCCCGTATCAGCTGGGCGAGGTCCTGGGCCTGGAAGCCCGGGAGTAGTGGCTGGTCCACTGAGGTGTCGGCAACGGCACGCCCACCTCGCCGACCTCGTCCTCGGCCGCACCCGTGGCCCGCCTCACCAGTCCCGCGACGAGGCATCTCCTGCAAGGAGACGCGAAACAAAATGGAACACGTCAATATGGAATGATACCTAATGGAAACGTCTAAGTGCTCATGTCAAAAGATATGTTGTGGTGGCTACTCTAGTTATAGACATGTGAATTGATTATTTTCCTGTCAGTTGATTCACTTCTCGGGACGACCTTGCTCTGATACCATCTTGTAACGACCCGATTCCCGAGTCCCTACGAGACACGAGAACCGGACCGACTCGACTAATTCCAGGACCTAGTCGTCCAACGAGAAGTAACCAAAAGAGCAGTAAAATAAACCACATTCAACATGAAATATAACTAGCAGTAACAAAATACAGCAGTAAGAAAAAGAACTACTACAGCATGTACCACCACAAGAGTAGAACAACATTTATAACTTAACATGAACTACAAGTAAAGAAAAGTACAGAGAGTAACAAGAACTACTCACTACAGTGGAACAAAAAGGGCACAAAAGAACAGTGGTAACTCTACTGGACCCTACTCGGCCCAGCATCCTCTGCAGCCGCTGACCCTGGCTGCTCAACACCTGGTCCTGAAAAGTAACGAGTGTAACACGTCAGCGAAACGCTGAGTAGAGTGGCAGCTAACTAAAGAAGCAGTAAAGTGTACAGAAGCTGTTTTATTTTATTTCTTCCTTTATTTACGTCTTTCTATTGTTTCACCATCTATCTATTTCTCAGATCCTTCACTTGATCTCGAATGTTCCTCGTGGGAACGATCTTGATTGCAGTCTTTTCCGAACAGTAGAAGTAACACGTGGTGCTTTCTTGGCCAGGAGAGTCCCCCGTGGTGATCCTAGTCTCAGTCAACCACCCCAAGGTCACTGACAGAAGTAACGGTGACTACGGCACGTGCGGTAAATGCACGGGTAGCTAACCCGCACTGGCACGCAGTCAGTCGTTTCCATTAACGGGTGCACCCAAAGCACAGCACGGAACCAGTATAGGGCAGAGCCCTCTCAGTAACAGGGGTCCAACCCCTCCACAGTAACCAAACAGGGGTCTTACCCTTCCATAGTCCGCGCACCCTCGCCTGACTACCCTGTTTTGCCCAGTGGGCCTAACAAGTCGGTGTAGGTGAGCTAGCAGAACCCCGGGGCCCATGGGGTAGCTAGTACTCGCCCTACACTAGTAGCTCTCCTCGGTACTGCATACACGAGAGCCAGCAAGTCGGTACAAAGCGGCCAGACCTAACCCCGGGTCCCTGGGGCGGCTAGCTCCGCTCTGTACTAAACAGGGGGACAGTCGCTCTCCTTGGTACTCCGTACTCAAGGGCCAGCTCACTTCCCCAATTCTATTCCATTCACTTTCCAGGAGTTCTACTCCTAATTCCCCGTAGGGTTCCAGCTCTTTTAACTCAGCACATTCCGGTTTCACCCCTTTCAGTTTCACGTTCATACAACCCATATTCTCAGTCATGTTCATTTATTCATAACAGGCAGCTGTTAAACCAATTTACAAGCAGCTATTATTTCCTTTCCACGTTTCCCAAGACTACAATATCTATAATCATATCACTAGTTTTCCAGTCCTACGATTCATAACGTACCCTAGGATCTATCATTCAATCTAGTTTTCCAGCCCTAGGATTCATGCAATACCCTAGGATCTATCATTCAATCTGGTTTCTCATTCCTAGGATTCATGCAATGCCCTAGGTTCTATCATTCAATCTGGTATCGCATTCCTAGGATTCATGCAATGCCCTAGGTTCTATTAATCATTCCATAATTGTAATAAATTATGTTAAAAACTTTAAAGCCACTCTACCAGCTACAACGGAAGTACTGGGGGCGTGGTCGGAAATCTCGCGTGCCTCCGCAACCCCCTAGACTGCAATGGAACGGGGTCCTAACACAAGGATCAAACACAAGGAATTTCTCAGAACAGCATATAATTACGGTAGACAGGTAGAGGATCTTATTCCGAAAAAAATGCAACTCGAAACATGGAAAACGGACTCCGAACGGGCCCTAAACGGGTCGAAAACGACGAAACAGTCCAAAATCAGACGTCTGGAACCTCTTCCAGAAGTCTTAAAAAATGGGTCAGATGGTACCTTTGTTCTACGTAGTCTCTCAGACGTCCAGAAGCCTGTGGGGGCGTCTGGCCTAGTTCCCAGACGTCCGATGGTCACCCCGGACGTCTGGAAGTCCTTCCCGTCGTCTGGCACTACGGCCAGACGTCTGATTCGCGTTGAATGCGAATCTTAGAACCTGCACGTACCCACTCCTCGTGTTCAGTACGGACGGTCGCAGAAAAGGAAGAAGGACGAAAATAACTTACTTACCAGACGTCTGGACAGTCCTCCAGACGTCTTCACCGTCGTCTGGTTGGAATCCCAGACATCTGATTCTGGAAAAATTTCCAGAATCAGAGCTCGACTCGCCCTCCGCCCGCGACGCACGGCCGCGCCTCGTCCGCCTGCTGCTCGAGCTGCAGCAGCCCTCCAGCGACACTCCATGCCCGCGGCTCCCCCGCCGGCCGGCTCCAGCTGCCCCGGCAAGCTCGAGCCCTCACGGCCGAGCGTCTCCTCCCTCGCGCGACACCTCCCGCAACTCGCCACTGCCGCCGCTCGCTCGTACTTGCACTCCGAATGCAAGAAGAAGAAGGGAGCGGAGGAGATGAGAGTGAGGGAGAGGGCACAGGCCCTTTTAAAGCCGCGCGGGGAGAGAGAGAGAGAGAGAGAGAGAGAGAGGAAAAGAGGTGTCGCAAGTCTGTGCGCGCAGGCGCGCAGACGAAATGTTGCGTGCCACAGAAATCAAATCCCAGACATCTGGAAAGGGTTCCAAACGTCTGGTTAGACGTCTAGGCCACCTCCCAGACGTCTTAAAAGACGTCTTGAAGCTGCGTTCATAACAGGTCATTTCAGGGTTTGATTTCAGTTGTTTTCACTAAGGGATTTCGATTTTCTCTTCGCACTGTCATGGCACAAGAGAGAACGCAAATCTAATTTATATGTGTTTTTCAAGCTTTCCTCAAGAGGAAATGAATCCCAAATTTTTCAGAGATTATTTGTGACGCTTTTGATGTGGTTTTATCTCCTTGAAATCTTAATATGTACCTCACCTTACATTGTCTATAGTGTAAGGTGAGGTGCACGTGAGGGCTTCAAGATGCTTTTGGGGATTTGTGATTTGAAGTTGTTAATGATTTTCACGATCAGATGGGGATTTTTCAAATAGCATTCATAAGTTTTTACTATACAAATGATGGTTGTATCATGTGAACATGTTTTGAGAGAGTTTTCATCGCTTGAATATGAGATTTCAGAGTTTAATCCCCCATTTCAGTACATTGAACAACTGCTTTAGCAGCAACATTTGAGAGGATTCACCCCTACCTCAAGCATTGAAGTGTTTTCACATGATTTCCACATAGAGTTCATGCTCTAATTGGAGGTTATTTTATTCTATTGTCTATAGTAGGCTAGAATGATTCTATCAGAGTTTTACACTTTTTGGATCTCAGTCCCCTTTGATTTTCAAGAGAAGAATCAATTTTAAGAAAAAGGTGTGATGTTTTAGAAAGAAGTTTAATGGAAATGAAACCTTATTTTGGTGCTCACCTTTACACTATCTTTAGTGGAAGGTGAAAATCATTTAGGGATTCTAAATCTTCAATTAGGTTATCTGAGATTAAATTTGATTTTGTAAGGGATGGTTGCACTTAACTTGGTCTACTGTAGTCTAAAAATTAATTTCAGAGCTGCTGTGACATCTGAAATCACTGTAAGACGATTAAAATCACCCTTGGATAATCTCATTTGGAACTGCAGTAGCCATTTTGAGTGATTTTAAGATGTTTGGTTTGATTGAAGGACGTCTGGAGTAGTTCCCTGAGCTGCTCTGTTGTCTGAAGTTGCTGCTTGACTATTCTGGTTGCTGCAGTAGCTGCTTTGGTCTGATTTTGTAGTAGACACTAGCTTAGGTTTTAGTCTTTTAAATTAGTTGACTTGTTTTCACTGCTTTATAGTATTTGTACAAGATTTCATGTACTTTTATGTTTGTAAATCTCATTTGAATGCTTGTAAATCAACTTGAATTACTTACTGTCAGCTAACTATGTATTCTAACTGTCCAACTATTGAAAAAAAATGTAAAATAAAGTGAATCGCATGTTTTATGATTGCAAATGCCTATCTATCCTTTGCAAATGTCCAACTATGTCAACTTTAGAGCATGCTTAGGGCTTATTTGAGGCAATCCAATGCCTATCTATCCTTTATATTAGGATTCTAGGCCCTCAGTTCACATTAGAAAATCCTTTTTAGGCCTAGATTGTGTAAACTTCGTAAATAAATAAAAATGATATAAAAATCCAAAAAATTAAAATAAACCTGTCTTAGTGAAGATTAGATATACTTTTATATATATGCCAAGTTTCAAGGCATTCTGAACCCTCGACTTGGTAGAATATACCAGCCGACAGTTCAGTCTACCTTAAACTTTAATAAAAGACCTTAATATATAAAAATGCGAAAAACATTCTATGCTTTTCACCCCTTTCTCTCTCTCTCTCTCTCTCTCTCTCATCCCCTATCTCTATAAAATATATAAGAATCATAAAAGGAAGAAAAACCTCAAAAATACACAAAATAATATATATATTATATATATACTTGTAAATATAAGCTATATACTAGGTTATACATGTATATATGTAAAATAGATGCATAATATGTATAAGTAACTTACATATATATTACATAAAGTAAATTACTTATTTTAGATTATTTAAACTATACATAACCTAATTATATAATTATCTACTATTTATATTAACTTATAAGTACTATAACTTAAGTAAATTTATAAAACTCTGTATATAAATGTAATTACTATTTATATTGTATATACATATCTATATATTTATTATGTATATTAGAAACCTTTTATCATAATTTAATTATGTTTATTGAATAAACACTGAATTTATTAAGTTATTACCTATGTTATCAAGTTAAATTACAATAAATTAGCAAATTAAGTTATAACTGAGATAAGTTATACTGTACATTTGTATTAGAATATTTTAAGAAATTTAAACTAATTTAACTTTATTTACATTGTATTGTACTATTTATGCCTAATTTATATGTAAAATAGCCTAAAAATTGATATTTAAATGTAAATAAACTAAAATAAAACTTGTAAAATACACTAAAAATGCGTATTAAATACTTTAATGTATATATTAACTCTATATTAGGTCAATTGAAAGATTAACTAACTAATTTAACCTTTAATTAAAATTTAAACATGAAAAATAATATGCAGAAATCCCCGACTTTGACTAATTTATTTATATAATAAATGTAATTAATTTTGTAAATAAATTGTATAATCATGTAGCCCTATGTAAATACTTTAATACCTAATAATTTATTTTTAAATTATAATAATTTATGACCCTTAAATCGAGGGTCAAAATCCTAAAATCCGCACATGCACACTGAGGCTGCAGCATCGAAGAGGCACTGGAAAGGTGCCACATCAGGCATTATAGAGCTCCTATAGCGCCATTAGTTGAATTCCTTCCCTTGCCTATGGAGTCGTCACATGCGCCAGGCGCCTAAAATATACTATCCCTTATACCCTCTGAGCATATTCTATTATATGACCTTAGTTTGTAATGAAATTGGTGTACGGTGTGTGGCTGGGAGTCATGCACTATGTGAGAGCCTGTGTGAGCCCATTATTGAGTATAAAACGCGATTAAGAGGTTAATTAACGAATCAAGGTGACCTTAGTAGAGGTCTGATCCCACCCAATAGGGTGCTGTGTATCCTTTGAAAAAATCGCCCGTTAATTAATAACCTTATTTTTCATTAGATGAACAGTAACCATGAGTCTTAATTAATAAAGGGAGGGAAGAGAGAAGCTAAAAAAAAATGAAGTGTTGGCTGCAGAAGGCTAAGGGTGAGAGAAGAAGAAAAGAGAAAAGAGTGAGTCTGAGACACTAAGTTAGGAAGAAAAATAGAAGAAGCGCAGAGAAGAAAGTGTTAAAGTGTTGTGCATGTGTTTAATATGTATAATATACAAGTATACAGTATAAATATAACATATGTATATAGTATACTGTAAATAAATAATATGTATAAGAAGTACACATAATATAAGTAATGTTTGAGTTATATATGTACATAAATAACAGTATAGCTTTAGTAACAGATTAATCTGTCACTGTAGATAAAATAAGTGTCACTATAGACATTAGTTTGTACCTTAGCTTATGTAGATACTTTTCCTAAGGTTTAGCAACATTTATATATGTTGCTGTACATACTATATATGTTACTGTATATGTTAGTATATTAAGTTAAATTAGTATAATATATATTATTACTTATTATTGTATATATATGTAACTGTTGTTATTATAAGTATAAATAGATAATATATAGTATTTAATTATAGTGTTTGATGCTTGTTTGTATATATCTGTTTACAAGTATTTTAGTTCATTTTGTTGTATATAATTAAGTTATTATTTCATTAATTAATTCATTCATAATTGTACATAAATCAAATCTTTTTGGAATTAAATAATGATATTAGAGTTAGAGAGTGATATATATCAATAACTGGCTCCCAGTGAACGACTTAAAATAAACCAGTAAAAATTATGTAATTAAATAAAATTGACGCGATAACAGTTTGTATTTCTGACATATACTATAACAATGACGATTTTTTATACAAACCGTGGTCGATCCATCATATTTTTGTGGAATAATTCGTTTACTGTGAGGCATAACGGTTAATTGAGATCCAACTTGGGCGTGAGCTGGCCCTTGTGTACGCACGTACCGAGGAGATCTAATTGCCCTTTCTCAGAAGATAAGCTAGCCCTCGTATACGCACGTACCGAGGAGAACTAATCACCCCTTGTGTAGAGAGAATAGGCTAGCCCTCGCGTATGTGGTACAAAGGAGAGCTACTGTCACTTTTACGTAGGGAGAGGGCTAGCCACCCCTTGGGTTGGGACTCGAGGTTAGGATTGGCCTCCCCACACCAACTCCTGTGACCCACTGGGCTAAACGGGATAGTCGGGCAAAGGTACGCAGACTGTTGAGGGGTGAGGCTCCTATTCTGTTCTGTGTTGTACGTTCAGGCATACCCGTTAGCAGAAAGGACTGACCGCGTGCCAGTGCGAGGTAGCTCCCCGTACATTTATCGGACGTACCGTAGTCACCGCTACGTCGCGACCATGACCCTGGAGTAGTAGACCAGGTGTAGAACTACCATGGGGTACTCTCCCAGCTAGGAGAGTGCCACGTGTACATCCTACATCGCATGAAAACGGCATCAAGATCTTTCCCTTAAGAAACACGTGGATTAAATAATGATGTGGATCCTTTCTAGAATACGCAAATAATTAAACACATAGTGCATTATAAACGGAAACAGATAATAATGAGTAACTGGAAAATACACGAATGGTTTATTGCTTTTCTTTCATGTTTAAATGCATTTAATGTTCTTATGTGTCACTCTACTCAGTATTAGCTGACCACAGATATATATAAACATGTTCAGGTCAGGGAGTTGAGCAGCCCATGCCACAGGCTGCGGAGGATGTTGGACTCAGTCGAACTAAGCAGTAGCTTGTCCATTTCTCCTTTTCATTTCAGGGACTTTTAGTTATTGTTAGTAAGTATTTCTAATATATGTCAGAACCTGTTGTTGTTTATGTCATTTCTATTTTGGTTGTGATGGCTAGCTAACGAACGTTATTTTACTGCCTGTGACTTGTTGTTCTTCTTGAACTCTATTCTACTTTCCGTTGCTACCTTTTTCTTATTTGCTTAGTTACATTGCATGTGTGGTTTGCGGAAATGTTTATCCTTGTATTTGGTTTATTTCTCGTTGAATGACTGGATTTTGTGATTTAGTCGAGGCGAGCTGATCTCAGGTTCCGTAGGGAGCTGAGTTCGGGTCGTAACAGTCCAAGAAGATGAAACAATGCAAGTAAATGAAGGTCCTTAAGGCTAGTTTACTTGATAGGTTAACCCCTTTTTTGGGGTGTTAACCCCCGTTTACTTAAGGGTTAACTCTCATAATTTTAACAGTTGTTTTGCTAACACCAATTCCAAGGGGTGTTAGCAAAACTGGTGTTAATTTCATAACTCCCCTAAACTCTACTCAACTGAAATTGGTGTTAACACCAGTTCAGGTAAACACCACAAGAGTTAACACTACAGCTAAACACTAATTTAAGTAAACAGAAACCGATGTTAATACCACCTTGCAAGTAAATAGAAATAGAGGTTAACATAAGTTTTACATTTCTTAACATAACTTTCTTAACCCATGATGTAACTAGACCTTAGAGAGTGATTAAAATGGTTACCTTATAAAGAGGCATGGTGCACACCATTTAGGGGTAATTAAATCCTTCAAAATCATTCTCATGCAGTGCATATTTGAATGTTAGATTCTTTCTCCAAAAGTATATTATATACGTGAAATTAGGTTACCAATTTACTTATATCTTGAGTGAGTGTGTTCTCTTTCATGTGATCATTTAATCAAGTAGTTCAGGACTTGATCAGATACCCCATGTTATAACCTAGCATAATGGAATTATGGTGAGAAATCATAAGAAAATCCTTAATTTGGAGGCTGAAGTTGATAGTTGAGACAGTAGGATAACCTCCTCAAATCTTAATCATTGTGGGTTGCTCATTCGCTGTTGTTATTCAATTATTTTGATGGGATATTGTTGATATTATTGAACATATGTTTTCTTATTATTATAGTACTTTTTGCGCGCATATCCCTCCCCTTCAACCCCTACCCCTCCAATTGAGTGCCACATCCCCTATGTAGTCAACAAATACTAGTCAAACCTTAAGTTAAGACACGTAAGACCAGCAAGCTATAATTTGTCCCTAACTTAGCATCCGGCAACCCAAAAATTACTGAATTGGAATTCTGTTCACGATTGGATGCTTTTCAAGAAGAAATGTTCTTTGCCAAATGACAACATAAGTAAGAGGTTAGTACCAACCATCCTCTCTAAGCATGGCAACACACCATATAATAACCAAGATGATTCAAGTTTTGTAGAGTGAAAACTTCTTTGAGAAATGTTAATTAATCAAAAGAGAACGTACCATGGACCTCTTAGTGAGGATGGCACTCTAAACGATCATCTAATTTGCACCACCAATGATTTGCTAGGTCATCCCTTCAAGATCTATGATTGATATTTTTGCGACTCTAAGTAAATTAACCTATTGTTTGGAGATTGACCTAAGGAAAAGGATTAGGGATGCCGATAAACAAACATATCGATGAAAACTATGTATGGAATAACCATAATTAGTAAAGCTTACATCATTAGTTTTTTTACTCTTTTCATCGTCCACCTAGATGATGGCACTTTAGGACCATCCCACTAGAATAAGAGATTTCTAGTCCGAGTGACATGTTTTAGAAAGGAGCAACAAAATGAAAAAATGAATCTTAGTGTAAGTCTTCTACCTTTAGCCTGCTGTAACTGTACTCTTTGTTATACTAGTACTTCTTGCACTGCACTCTAATGTATGGGTTGATGTTGTAGCAACAATGTAAAATTATAGCACCTATATTCTCTTCCTCATGCAATAGCTAAACCAATGTTCTGATATTTAAAGTTGTGACATGATTTCATACTAAACGATGTGTGTCAATTGTAAATGGTCTTCTTTCATAATTAATTAAGAGGATTGAGGCTACGACAAAGTCCTTTCTGTAGCAAATGTTAATTTTCAAATTAGTACCATTTTGGGGATTGCTCTTTGAAGCATCTTCTTGAAACAAGTAAAGCTCAAACCCATTCAAGGTGACGTAATACAGAAGATTAAACAGTTATATGCAAGAAAAACTAGTGCAAATAAAAGTATAAGTAAAGGCATTCCAGAGAAAAAAATATCCCACTATGAGATGAATGCATCCAGTTAGGTCAAATACGTTAGGATAAGAGGGGTCAGTGTCCACACAAAAGGAAATCAAAAGAATTACTTCCATTTTGCAAAGCACCATTATATGTGTGGCAATTTGCTTAACGCCGATAGCATAAACCAACTTGGGTAGAAAAGTTAACAATATTGTCAATTGATCTTGTTAGCTCCATTAAGAACGTTTAAATCTAACCAAGATAAGGACATCACTTAGCCTGCACGTATGCAATTAAATACATCTTGATTTTTTCTTTTTTTGAAAAGGTAAATGTGGTGCGCACAGGATTTGATTCCATTATCTCTTAATTGTTAGTGGGGTAAGCTAATCCCTTGGTGGCTACATCCTAGTAAATTTACGAGTGAGGTAAGAGGCCTTATTACCGGTGGGAAATGAATCAGATGACTCTCATCTACATATGAGTATCAATATCCACTGTGTACCTACAAAAGTTTATTCCCTCATCCAAACATCTGCATGCAAGAATTTTAATCCCTTTGTGTGAAAATAGTGCTTCCCTACTTGTGAGTAGATATCAAGTTTAGCTTGGAGTCCTATGTCATTTAGATTTCACCCCCATAAAGACAAAGGTGGATGACGAAGGGTTAGAATTAAAGATCAAATATTCCAGCAAGGACTTCAACCGATCTTATTAGCATAATTTCTAATAACATGTTTAAAGAACATCTGCGGCAATATATTTTTAGAACCATCCACACCTTATTGGTTCTAGCAAGAAGTTGGACAATGAGTTCAATGTGCTATAGAGCAAGCAAGTTGTAAAATCCACAGGTGTTCTCTTCTTCTTTCATAAGAAGGTAAATGTGTTAGGCATGAAATTTAATTCCATAATATCTTAGATGCCAATGAGATGGTCCACCAACGAGCCAATCCCTTGATGAAAAAATCTACCTAGTTGATTATTCATAAAATAGTCATACCTATCCCAATTTATGTCACTTCCTAGATCCCTTCTAATAAAGAAGTGCATCCCGTCATAGCCATACAATATAGAGACAGAGATATGAAAAATTTAAATCTCAGCTTAATTCATATCCACATCAACCATGTGTACCATCAAGAACAAAACATAAAGCAGACTCTTATTAGAGTCACAAGTATCTTCCTCATATTGTGTTTACCATTTTTTCAACATTTTTTTGATATAATATGCCCATCGGAGAAAAGCACAGATAACTTCATTCTACCCCTATAAATCAAAAGAGAATACATGTAGTTCTATTGTGAAAAGGGTTCGCAATTACCTTTGGGTAACTTCTACAAGTTTCATTTCTTAATAGGTTAGAACAAACAAAAGCAGGCTTCCCTAAGTGCATCTAAGTTGCAGCATTAACAATGTAAATCATCAGTGAACAAACTCAAATCAACCAAAAGTAAGAACAAATGAAACACACTAAGAACTTTACAAAACTCAACAAATGCTAAAAATCCCACCAAACACCCTTGTAAGAGTCACCCAGTAAAAGGAGATGACACTCAGTAGATATGCAAAATCCCAAACAAAACACAGCCATTTCTGCTGCTTTACTAAGTGGAAACCTAAAAAGGCAGATCCAAGTCAATAGCACAATTGCAATTTGGATTTCAAAATATATGTAAATCACTCGAAGGATGGCGGGCTTGCGATCATCTTGCCACATTCATCATTTGTTCTAAACTTCATCTGACCTTGTTGATGATCCTCTGATCTTGTTTTCACTACACCTCCAGTCTTGGACTTCACATCCACACCAAGATAATCTGTCAAGACTTTCTTGACCCCAAACCCACGGGCGTTGCTCCTGCGATTGACCAAGGGAGACCTGTCAATCGAGCTCAGTGGCGTAGGCGAGAAGCACGGCGTGGCAAAAGCAGTCGCATAAGGAGTGCTTGAGGGTGGCACTGAATATGTTGGAATGGTGACTCTCTTGTGCGCGATGACGCCAATCGCAGGGACTACTGCAAGCTTATCATCAGCAGAATGTTTGGCCAAGTCATCTACATGGAGCACGCTGTCGATACGAGCTACTATGTTGAACGCCAGGCTCTCTAAGACTCTCGAATAGCTTTCGAGAATAGACTTCCCAATATCCTAAAAGGCATCACAAACAACATTAGCAGATCATTGTTTTCCCCTCCAATAAAATGGGTAACCCAAGTCCAACATTTCAGATTGGTTAAAAGAATTTAAAGAAATACAACATTTGCAAAGATTTATTGGCAGTCATTGATCAAATTAAGAGCCTGACCAAGTTGTATTGGATCTTGCTTATATCCAGACTTGTCTGGGTGAGACAAGGGAACCTTTGCTTCAGGCAAATCAGGAGACCCGCAGCTCTATCAGCAAGCAATTCTCTTTTCTCCCCATCACCGAGAAAATCTCTGACCATTTCCCACGAAGTTCTCGAAGTGGTACGATTCGGGTTGTTGACAGGTGGTCTCGTTACATTCCTCCTTCGCCAGATAAACGTTGCGGCCTCCACACGATTAGCTATCTCTAGAGCTTGGTGCTCCGACGAGAGGTCGAGACAATCGAGAAGGCAATCGGGGGAGAATTGATCTGAAGTGATGTATCTATGTATGAGGTCACCTAAGCTTGCTTTTCCATTCTGAAAAAACCAGCATACATATATCTATCACTCAAGTTTCAGCTTTCCTACTTCAAGAGAAATTTAAATTTACTGACCTTTGGAAGAGATTCCAAGTAAGGGTCAGGGACATCCATCTCGGCCAACGTGTTGCTATTTATCGCCATTACTGCCTTGAGAATTTGGTTTGCGCATTCACGCTTGTGCTCCAGATGCTTCCTTGATTTCTCCTGGAGGCCCCCAGAAGGGACGCGTGGGACGGGAAGCCACCACTTCTCCTCTTGCTTGTGGAATGGCTTGCAGAAAGAGCTCGAACCGCTGGAATCCGGCGCGAGGATCCCTTGTTCGATGTACCAGAATTCGGATTCGCTGAAACTATCAAGAATTTCCTGCTCAAAAAAGAAAAAAACAAAAGAAAAGAAAAGAAAAAAGAAAATGCATCAGGATTAAGCTGTAATATCAATTTCAGATAGCATGGTGCGTTCAGAATTCTCACAAGGAGCATGTTGTCTAGTTTCTTAAGTGCTGGGAGATTAACGAACAGATCTGACCGAGGTCTGCAAGTCATCACCTGAAGTGGGGAAAAAGGTGCAGAAACAAATTAACCCAAATAAATTGCATGATACCGGCAAAGAAAGAACCAAAAAACAGTAGTCATTGATGTAGGAAACTGGAAATCATCTGAGAATAAGTGCCCAGAAGTAAAATTGTCTAGAGAAGTTGAATGATTGGAGACATAAAATGGCCATTGTAAAACGAATAAGTTCCACTTATATAAAAAAGACTGCAACACCAAAGGAGGTAGAAATTAAACATACTAGCCGTTGTAAAAATGGCTATTTTATACACAAAGAATGAGACAAGTAAGAATCAAATCACTAATTTACCAATTGCATTTTTAAGAGGAGCAAAACAGTGATAATGAAGTGCCTACTAGATGATTGGGCCTTCACTCATTTGAGCTGAAGTTTGAATGCAATTGCAGTTCACAATTCACCTCAAGCTTGGTTCCGTCCACTAACGTCTGACACGATGGCGCCAGCTCGACGATGTGGTCGCTCACGCAGAGGAGCCAATCCATCTCCCTCCTCCACATCACCTTCTTCTCAGGTGGGAGAGGCTCCAGCCTCCAAACCTGCCCAAAAATTGTGGCTACACCAAAAGAATAATTAAGCATTTGGATCCAAATCGACAGGGCCAAACAACAAGACCCAAAATGTAGAAGAACACCCAATTGGATCAATTAAGTCCACGAGTCCACATAAAACCCAAAAGAACAGTTAAGCAATTGGGGGCCTTAATTACCACAAAGATTGGTGATGGCATTGGAGATGGTTAGAGCAGTGGACACCCCCTTCCCACAACCTGACATGTCCTCCCCAAGCAACAACTTGGCGAACCTCTCCTTCATCACCTCCATTTCTGAGCGAAACGAGGGAAAATTTATACCTATACCCAAAACTTATGTCTACACCCAAAAAATTCACATACCTGACAAATCTTTGGGCTTCTTCTTCACCACCTTATCCTTCTCCACTCCATCGACGCTGCTGTGCTCCTCCTCGGTGGTGGTGGTCGACCCCGAGCTTAAGTTCTCACTTCTCTGCTGCCGCGCCTTCTCGCATGATGACCCATTCATATCTCCTAAAGGGCCACTAAAGAGCTCCCCACTGCTCTCCTCGGAGGCGTCGTTACCCACGTGGGAATCACCACCATTGCTCTCCTCCTCCTTCTCCGGTCGTCCCATCTCTCTCGAAGGCCTCAAGACCTCGTTCACGAGGAGACCATCTCGCAGGAAGGGCCGCCTTCTCGTCTCGAATCCACGGTGTATGTGGTGGAATTGCTGGTTTCTCCGCAGGTGGCTAGTAGTGGGAGGCAACTCTGCAAGTGGGGCTTACCCATGACGAGGAGAAGAAGTTGGGCAACTCCAATAGATGGGTATTAGAGGAAGAGGAGGAGGAGGTGGTGGTGGTGGTGTTACCCATACTTGAGTTGGGTTGAGCTTTGTTATATAGATAGCTGAGTGAACAGAGGCGCGCTTGCTTGCTCTTCTACTCCTTGTTGTTCTTCTTTCCAACGCACATATGACCTTCACGAGGGAGGTGAATGCTCAAGAAGGCTCCCCCCTTGAGTCAAAGCTCACCTCTATGAGTATGTGTGTGGTGGCGCCCGCCGCCGTCTTCTTCTTTCTTCTGCTTTCAAATCCTTCGAAGGTTTGTGGTCATCTTTCTTGGGTTCGTGCGTGCTCGGCTGTATGTGTATGTATTTATATTTTTTAGGGTGTGCTCTCGTTTGCTCGGGTGTGCTCTCGTTTGCTCGGGTGTGCTCTTGTTGTTAACGATAAATGCTGGAGCTCTCTGTCTGAAGCGGAGGAAGAAGAGAGGGAAGAAGTGGCCGCTGGGTTGTTGAACTTCACCCCCATACGTGTGTTGTATTTTCGTCAACTGCCACTGAACTTCTTTTTCTTGAAAGACGGAAAAGTAAACCATCACAGCAAGTTTCTGCCCACCAAATGGTAACGTTCAGATAAGCAAGAAAAATTATTGGAGTAAGAGAATTATTAATTAATATGTTTGGATGACGGCTCTTCGTCAATAAAATTTTGTTTGAAAAGAAAAGAATAGTTATTCGGGTGATAATTATCCAATAATATATATAATAGAATTAATAAAAATTAATAATACAATAGGTAGATATCAAGGTCCCTTACTCACAAGGAATCAACCCAAAGGGTAAATAAGGAGTTAATAGACTCAACAAAATTCTCTACATAAGGTCTCTGGTCCCTGAAAACTACTGCATTTCTGTCCAACCAAATATCCCAAAGAATTGCCAATGGCCTGGCCTTCTCCTTCTTCGTACGGAAAATGAAATGTCCACCAATACCACCTCCGCTTCTGAAACTATGCCAAAATTCCTCAAACAGCCGACACTCCCACCACCTCCCACCCATCCTACCCCAAATTTGCACCACAACAGGGCAAGTGAAAAAAAGGTGGTCAACGTCATCCTCATCACCTCCACACAAAGGGCATACCTTACACTCTCCAGGAACCCACCTCGCCCTCCACACCTTAGTCACCAGCCTTCTCCTAAGGAGCCAGGCAAAAATCTTGACCTTCAGCGAACACGCGGCTTTCCAAATCTGTCTGTAGTCCCTTACCAGATCCAGCTCCACCCCAGGACCAACAGCGGACAATCTCCTGTAAGCCGCTACTGAAAACTCACCTTTGTCTCAACCAAACATGTCCGTACCAGCCGCCGGATGCAGTCCCTCCAACTCATCAACTAAGACCTGAAAATCGTGCGCTCTCGCATCTGATAGACTGCCAACGAAGCGCGGGCACCACCCATCTTCCCATACCTCAGCCATGGACGCCATTTTGTTCTGAGACAAGACAAACAGTCTCTGAAATCTTCTGCAAAGCGCTCCACCCGTCTAATCATCCTGCCAAAATCTGAAAATCTCTCACATTCCCAACACAGGAACAAAGCAGTTCCTCACCTTAGGAGCCACCGTCGACAAGCCTTTCAAAAAGTGAGAGGCATCCCTAGGCAGTGACACCAGGAGATCCCATCGCACCGGACCACCATACGCCGTCTCGAACACCTTGGCCATCATATCCCCCCTTCCTTCCAACAAGCACCCCACCCACTTTGCCAACAGACTTTCATTAGATCTCCCCAAATCCCTCACGTCGAGCCCCCCGTCTTTCAACGGTCTGCAGACCTCCTCCCAAGCAACCAATCTGGCACCCTGTCCACTCATCCCCTGATTGGACCAAAAGAAACTCATCATAGCTCGCTCAATCTTTGCAATCACCTGTCGAGGCATCTTCAGCACGGAAGTGAAGTACGACGGCATTGCTGACAGAACCGCCTTAAGCAGGATCAACCTCCCACCTCTCGACAGTAGCCTGGACGCCCACCCCTCCAACCTCTCCACCAGGGAGGCCCAATCTCTCACTAGAATCCTCCCATCTGACAACGGTAAGCCCAGATACCTAATCAGGAGCTTAACATGTTCTGTGCCAAGTCCCAAACTGCACCCCCTCGCCTCCGTCTCAGTCATATTGAAAGGGACAAAATCTGACTTAGCTAGGTTAATCTGCAAACCTGACGCCTCACCTAGTAAAAAAACAAGGAACCGCATTCTTCTGACCTCCTTTTCTCCACCTTCAATGAAGAAGATCGTATCATCCGCATACTGAAGCAACGGGATACTCATCCCATCTCTCAAGGAGAAACCTCTCATCAAGTTTCTCTCACAAGACCTCTTAGCCACCCTAGCAAGAGCATCCACAGCAATCAAAAAGAACATCGGAGCCAACGGACAACCTTGTCTCACCCCCCTCCTAGGTTGGATCCAACCCCTAGCTGGGTTTCCGTTGATAAGAACCGAGAAAGACATCGTGGTGACGCACTTCTTCATCCAGTCAATCCACATTGGCAGGAACCCCCTCTTCACCAAGGACGCCCAAAGAAACGACCACTGGATCGAGTCATAAGCTTTGCTGAAATCGACCTTCCATAAAAAAGCCTTCTTCTTATCTCTCTTCCAGGATGAAAGGATTTCCAAGGCCATCACGTAACCCTCCAAAATATTCCTGCCAGGAACAAAGGTCGTCTGCACCGAATCAACAAGCCCACCCAGAGTCCTCCTCAATCTATTTGCCAAAAGCTTCGCCACCACCAAGTAGATAGCATTCGAGAGAGCTATCGGTCTGTACTCCTGAATCTTCTCAGCGCCCTCTCTCTTATGCAGCAGGAACATGTAGAACTTGTTCAGCCTATTAAATCCCGATATCAAATGTATTTATATAGATTTAATTTATTTGGTGAGTTAATCTTTTAAAAGGGATATTCATTCTTATTTATCTGATTATTTAATTTTTAATTTATTAACTTAAATTTATCTACTTTAACACGTATTTATCTAATATTAGTTTCAACTGATGTTAGTTAAATTCGTGTTAAAATTATATATCACTTGTATCTATGATATCTCTTATCTTTTATATACTTAACATCACTATCAAGTAAACATCACAAGGATTAACACTACAACCTAACACCTATTCAAGTAAACATAAATTAATGTTAACACCACTATGTAAGTAAATACAATTATGAGTAAATATTAATTTCACATTTCTTAATACCACTTATCTAGCTCTCCAAACAAATTAACCCTTAGACATTCAAACTCCCGATGAGGATCAAGAAGTATACCAAAAACTTCATTTCATTTTAAGAATCAAAATTTCTTTCCAATGAAATCTCTCGCAGAAATTTATCCAACCATATAGCCTATCCGTTCACATCAATCATCATGGTATAATCTTGCTGCCCGATTGTTCTACTAGAAATTGTTTTATTTAATTTACCACTCATTTCCGAGTCTTTTTCCCAAAAGGTGGAATAGCGAGACTTTTACCACAAGTTACTCAAATTCAAGATGCTGATCACAACCGGACAGACCAAATCATGCCAGAGGTTATGGTGAGACCGGTGGCATGATATGGTAGCAAATTGACTGTCTATCATTTTTTAGGGGTAAAAAAATAAATTAGAAAAAAAAAAGAAAAGAAAAGAAAAAATAAAGAAAGGGTATGAGATGAGAGAGGCGTTTGGGCGGTTTAGGGTTTTGTAATTCAAAATCCAACAACGACCTACCACTTTTCCTCGCTTCCATATATCCCAAACCGGTTGGGTTGCTTTCACATCGCGGCTTCTCCATG
Organism: Thalassia testudinum; assembly: GCA_037157565.1. Lineage (NCBI taxonomy): Eukaryota > Viridiplantae > Streptophyta > Magnoliopsida > Alismatales > Hydrocharitaceae > Thalassia > Thalassia testudinum. Next base: position 90,757,845 of record JAZHRO010000012.1, read on the forward strand.
GCTTTGGTAACGGAGCACTCAACTTACCAACGAAGGAAAGCCAGAACGGCCTGTTGACCTCATCGGTGTTTCTTTAACTAATCCGTTAACTTATATATTACTCTATTTCCAATGTTTCCGCAACATAACACCTCCGAGGACATTCGGAAAGGTTCCATGGGCTCTCTATCAAAGGGAAGAATCCGTAAACAATTGCCACCGTTTTGACCCCTTGCCTTCGTCCCAACAATGTTAATTTTTAACATCTGAATTTGAATTCACTAATGGGTAGGATAATTGCGTTGTTTTGGTTCTTTGTTGTTTGTATTTATGCGAGATCATTTGATTCGCTAAATATGGATACCAATCAGAAGCCGTCTCTACGATTCTCGGCAATAGTGCCCACTTACCGAGGAGGAGAGCACAGAACAGCACACCGAAAAATGTAACGAGAGCTTAAAAGGGAAAAGTCACATTTTTGAATCAAAAGAAACCATTCTTTACTTAGGTTGGATTTGTTTATTTAACGAGTCTAATAAATGAATCTAAAGTCGCGAAAGACTAAGTCTATTTTTTATTCCATTGAATTCAAATTATTCAAACTTGATCGGGAACATGAAGACACAAACGGGTCTTGGACTAACCCAAATCCAATCATGGGAATGCAGGAGGAATATAATTGATTTTGGGTTAGAAACGTGGAAGTGACGTGGTAGCTTTAGGTGTAAACTTAACACAACTTAAGGATAATTCCTCCGTTACCATTAACAAACTTACATGGTTGACTCGGTTCTTTTACCTCCAATTGGGATCAAATCTTGATGAAACAAATATTAGAGAATCATGACACTTGGAAATTTTCAAATGTATTTATTTGAGATTCTCCGTAACAATGTAAATTTCACATAGACTTTTAAAAATATTATTTACGAGTAATAACCCTCTAAGAAGTTTTGATTTTAATAAGAAAAAATTAACCATATGCCCCTAGATTTATTATGTGTAAGCATATGTCATTATAAAGTTGCTTATTTTGTAAATTTCACCCCCCTCACAAACACATCAATATGAGCTTACAAGTTAACCACATGCTATCTTATTTGTGTGATAGAAGGGATTAGATAATCCTAGTGCCTGTCTAAAGGTTGACATCCAAACAAAATTGAAGGAGACTAAGACGACCTTCCAACTGTAGAAATGATTAGCTTTGAGCATTTAGGATATGAGAAAGAGGAAAGGTGTTTATTGTTTTCATGTTTTTTCCAATTAAATATAACAAATTTCTTGTTGGAGTTTAATCGTAAAAGCATCTATACGAAGGTATTTCAAATAGGTAGACGTGTGAAACATAAATATCCAAACACAACCATATGATGTCAGATATAATTTGTTAGAAAATATATATAAGCGGACTGATTAGTTTTTTCTCTCCATTTTGCTATCTGAGGGGAATAAAATCCAAATCGCGACAACCATTTTAACGAGTCCAGCAAGTAGGTCATGGTATCCAGCCACCACCAATTAACGCGAATGAACTTTGCATGAAAGCATTGCATGCATTAAACAACGAACCAAATTAAGCTCACTTAAACTTTATCTCTATGTAGCCACATATTCCGATCCTAACGTCCGGATAACGGTCTGAAGGTCCTTATTTCAAAACATTCCATAAAGTTCGATGGTCCACATCATACGGGAGAAATTTTCTTGCCTTGTAACAACCGATGCTTCTTCTTCTCCAAAATTCAAATTGAGGTGATTAAATAACATTGGACCATGATGAATGGCATCGATGACGAATGATACATGTTGTTGTGGTGGTGGTTGTTGCCATATAGCTGACCCAATTGCAGGCATGCACGAGGTGTCCCCACACAACGGCTACCGAAGCTCGAGTTCGATCGATGGGCAGACGGGTTGATTTAAAATAGGATGGAGGGAATGTATACCGCACCTATCTGGAGATAAAAGAAGTGGTCTGAGATTTGCATTTGGTAATTATTTGTTACCGTTTTGTTCCATGCAATCAATCGGTGGTCTCACTTAATTAATGAAAGGTTTTTTTTTTTTTTTTCTTTATCTTTTAAGAAATGTACGTCGCATACATGGATGATTCAATATCAGCTCCCAGTACATGAACAAAGCACGTAGTGATCAAGTTATTGCTATCAAAATATAAAAATTGATGTATTTTATATCAATATGAAATCATCAATAATTATTTTATATTAATAAAAAATTACCATGAATCACTTTACTTTTATTCAAAATCATTTAATAATTATTTTATACCTACATAAAATTATCGGAAATTAATTTACGTCGATACACACCGATGTCTCATATCAACGCATTAAAAATAAAATATATTTTTATACATTTTAACTAACTTCACATAAAGCTAATGTTTAGTACCACGATTTGCAACAAACCTGAGAGCGAAAACGTTATGCGAGCCATTTGGTGCGTCCGTCGTCCGTTTTGGGCTTTAATTTATTGCAACTCTTTGAGCCGGGTCAGCTGCTTGCTCTCCCTTTGTCAGAGGAGCAATGCACGTCGAAAAAGGTCAAAGGGTAACTTGATTAATACTGTTGATTTTTTTTTGAACAGTGGGCATTGATTTTTGTTGATCCAGTGGGAATATTGAAAGAAATTCGTGGTGGAATTAGAATGATCTTGCCATGGATGGAAGGAATAGGAAGAGCATTATTCTGGTGGTCTAACATTGCATGAATGTGCCAACGAAGTTCGTTAGGGAGGGAGAGAAGGAAGTAGCCGTTAGATGGGCGACGCACAGTTGGCCTTTTTTCCGGTCCCGACTTCTGCAAAAGATGCAGAGATGTCTCTTTAATTTCTTTTTTGTGGTAAATACGCCCGTCATTGGATTTTTGAAATTTGCGCCTCTCGCTTCTCTGTTTGCCTTTACCTTTTTGCAGCTCTTTTGCCAAATCTTTCGAGTTCTTTGCCTCGTCAAAGGCAAGTGATCAATTTGTGTAACGGCTATCCCACGTCGTTCGTGTGTCTTCCTTTCCGGACTCAACCGTTGTTGCCAAGAGGAGCAATGCGATATTGTGTTGTATGGATTCCTTCCAAGTATCTTCCGATCGATATATCTCAAGTAAACGTTTAGATGTTTAACTTAAATTTTTAGATATGATTTCTTTGAAAGGTTAACTTTTTAAAAGATGGGTTAACTTCCATTTACTTGATTACTTAATCATTTATTTGCTAACCTGAGTTTAGCAACTTTAACACGGATTTGTCTAATATCAGTTTCAACTGATGTTAGTTAAATCCATGTCAAAATTCTACACCACTTATGCTTCTGATATCCTTCATATTTTATATGTATAGCACCACTACCAAGTAAACATCATAAAGATTAATACCACAACTTAATATCAATTCAAGTAAACATAAACTGGTGTTAATACCATACAGTAAGTAAATAAAATTAGAGGTTAACACCAATTTCACATTCCTTAATACTACTTTCCTAATCCCTCAATTAAACTAGTCCTTAGGTTGTGTTTAGTAATGGGGTTAAAGATAGAATAAGTGAAAATAGTGTTTGTCTGGATATTGAAATAAGGAGATGATTAAGTATAAGGTTAAAATAATTGATGTATTAACGTGATATTAATGAATATTTATTTAATAATACAAGTATTAGTGAAGAATATTAGTAATCATTTATTTAATATTACATATGAGAGTAAAAAATATGGTGGATATTTTTAAATAATAAAATTAAGTAAAAATAATTAAAAATTATTATAAAATAACTTTAGAAGAAACCCATTACCTATCGGAGCCTTAGCATGCTGAAGGTAATCATTCACGGCAACAAGTAATCGTTTGCTTCTAGCAGCTACCTACTTAATTAATTCCAAGTAAAAGATAATGGAACGATCCTTTTTGAGATGGAGGCATTAATTCTCAAGGAAATGACTTGGTATATCACCTCTAGAGTTTGGTAAGCAAATATGTGGGAAAAAGAAAGGATTTTGCTTTTTAAATTTGAGGGAGGGAGAAGCCCGCTTAGTGTATGGATGTATTAGTGTTAATGAAGACATGGGACTCAATCCTAGTCAAAAATAATGGTGTCAAAATAAGTTGCAACTTCCCCATCGAAATTATTGTAGAAATATGAGTTTAGACTTTCAAAATCATGCTCTCTTCTAACCGTAAGGAAAAGAAAGGTAGATATTGATCATCTTTTCTCGAGAAGGATGAACATAATCTATATCATGACCTCTAAAAGAAAGTAAAGGTTTGCCACTCCATTGTATTGGTCATTTGATGTCCAATTCGAGTTTGTGATTATTTGGTAGTTTGCTTGAAAAGTTAATTTGGAAGGCTTTAAGTTTACACGAGAATGCCTTAGTTAGCTAAAAAGGGGAATTATATTTAAAAAATAAACTAGCTAGTGAGCATTGACCTGTAGATGCATCATGTCCAAAATTTAAGATGAACATTCTTAAACTATACGAAGATCATATTGTAATATATCTCTGACTTAGATTCAAGCAACTTATAGTATTTGAAACTACTCTTAAGACAATGACCCGAAATGTTTGAACTTAAACAATAAAGTAATAATTATCGGCCCTTACAACCGAACACACTATTTCTCAAGTTTCCAATGTGATACTGATATAGCTATATCATAAGTAGTACTTTTCTTCTTGAGCCATTTGTAAGAATTTGACACTACCCTACAACCCAATTTGAGAAAAATTAGCATCCACAAATGGTTAGATTTAAAATCCAAAAAATCATCTAAAATATTTAAGTCGAAGTCACGAGGGGAAAAATATTTTCAGCCAACCAATCCGATGTTGACTCAAAAATATCTTTCGCATACTAAATAAAAACCAAGCTCACGGAGGCTAAAAAATAAAGGATTTTGATAGATGTTTGGTTGAAATTATCAACGTGAAGAGGCAATAGCCGGAGCTACTATAAAACGGAAATGTTTAAGCCACTAAGAATTGACCAAAAATTACACCCATGAAAATCTAAGCTATTTATGGGAGGTAATAAGACAAAAAAAATCTCCTCTTAATTTTTGTCTCATAGGTGGGTAGATTACGTGAGTGAGATTTTTCTGGTGAGATCTTAAAGTTTGTCTACCGCTGACCTACTCGAAAGTGGGTTTTTTCATTGTTAGTGGAAGTACAAGCATCAAAGTATATTATATCGAAAAAGAGCAAATTCACAGATCAATCCTCGCATTTAATTTTAATACGATGGCAGTAAATATAGGGATGCTTATTAGTAATAAATGTGTACAGTTTTGAACTTTACAAGTGTAAAGGTAAGCAGATGTAATGAGCATATGGAAAATAATGGGAACGAAGGACCTTTACTCCTGCGAGGCCGATAAGAGAGGCATCACCTCCATTCAGTTACTCCATTTGAATCGACGCAGATGATTTTAAAATGATCCCATTATCATATTTGCTTATTATTTTGAATATTTAAATATTTTATTAATATTGCGATCATTAAGGTCGATGACAATATTGAAACTAAATTGATGAATAATTGGATTGGATAATCAAATTATATAATTAAAACCTTGGTTCAATTATGATGATTGAGTGTGGTTTTGATAATTCAAATACCTGAGTATAGAACCAGTTAATGGATTAATGGAAACCTAAGTTTTGAATAATGAGAACCTAGGTTTGGAATAGATTGATAAATGGATCCATGTTTAAAAGATAGGAAATGTTGGTTTAAAAAATATAACTTATATTGGTGATGATTAATTCAATTATCTACAAATAACTTACTAAATTGGTAACAACAGATCAGGAATCAAATTGGGATGATTGATTTAGCCTTACCACTCGCGTAGGACTTTGGTTATAGCTTTGGATTGTTTATTGACTAGTTGGGCTAGTCAAAGAGTTGATGGCCTCCCTTCAACTCATGACTAGGTTTAACTGCAAACTAGGATAACGGGATAAATGGCTAGAGAGTCAGAGTTGTCTTACTTTGTTTGGTCGATGAGTGGATAAGAAGTTGTTGTGGTTCAGTGTGTAAGTTCAGCAGATATTCACGTCACACAATGTAACCACCACTTCTCCCACATTTGTTTCTAGCTGAAGAAGTATTAGTAGAACTTCTCTGCTAGCTATCGATCTGTCTCACAAGCAAATCATTGAGCCACTCGTGGGCTTTGCTGATCAGGAGGGAGGGAACACTTGGCATATAATGGCATCGAGGCAACCATGGATGAGCATGTATTGCCGGTAGTTCCTAACATCGTTTGTCGAGTAAGTGGTCTCATTATACTAGGGTTGTGAGGGATGGTTGAAGCACTATGAGAGGGGGCATTCATCACCTCCTTTGTGAAGGGGAAGATGGTGATGTATGATTTCCTGTGGAACCCCCTCATTGCCTTGGTGGCCTGTCAAATGAAATCTAGCACCTGGTCCTCCAGGCGAGGGTTTGATAAGGTGAGGAAAGATCAGGAATTTAACTCCAAAGCCTTAGGTGGCTCCTATGGCTCTCTTTCCACCCTGCGGTTTACCAGCTAGCATAGTTCCTTTAGCTAATGTTGGGGGTAAGTGTTCTCTATTTTGACCCAATAAACACGGTGCTCGTGTGGCTTCTCAAGTAGGGCCTCCCAAGTCGCAAGGCTTCCTTTGGCTTTCACTGCCATGTCCATCTAGGCCTAAGCGTACTAGATCGTTTACTCACCTCATCAGCAAGAGACTAAAGGCATGTCGACAATGCCTGACCTCCTCCTTCACATCAAGGGGGATCGACGCCCCTCTAACTCAAGGTCTTTAGCTTAGGAAGTTCTTCAACCTCCTTCCCCTCTAATGACTAGGGGACTTCTTTTACCACAGAGGAGTTGACTTCCTTTTCAAAGTCCTTACCCAGGTTCCTCGAGGGGACAATGGGTTCATCAAACTTTTTACACTTGGAGGCCATCCTTGCTTAGGCGTAGTCGTTAGCCTTTCAACAGATAAAGTAGTTCCTTCCCATAGACAATGCCAACTAATCAAGGTTAGACATCCTGATCAAGAAAAAGACAATAAGCTAAAGAGTGGGAAAAATGAAACCACAACACTCAGGGAATTGCTTACTTAATTCCACCACGAAGGGTGTACGTCTGCGGAGAGTCTTTAGCCCTCGTAATTTGCACTATCTGAATATTTGTAGAAGTTCTTCGAATACAATATCACCTGATTAAGCTTTCCTCCTTTTAAATACAAGGTCCCCCTTTATAGAGTGTGACAATTGTAACTGTTGGTGCAATGGCATCACGATTGTTAATTTTAATGCTAACAAAATACGTGTTATTTAACATTTGCATTGAGTTTATAAGTTTCAGGAAAATGTAAATGGATTCAAGTGTGGAGGAGGAGCTCAAGCTCGCATCCATGGTGGATTGGAGGAGCTTGATGGAGGAGAAGGAACTTTGCTTGGAGAGAAAGCTTGAAGAAGGAAAAGATGAAAAATAGGATAGAAGTTTATTCTGTTCATGTACTTTATTTTTGTATCTTTATTCCTTGCTCTTTATTTTTTCTAGATATTAGTTAAAGAGCCTCAAAGTTACCTAACAGTAGTCCTAGGATACTTAGACTTTTCGCAGAGAACTTAGAAAGTTAAGATAGGCATCAAACAACCTAATCAGATATCCAAAACAATTAGGCTGGAGAACCACTCTTTGTCTTCCAGTTTTAGACGTCCAGCTCTTAGTCCAGACGTCTTAGAAGACATCTGATGACTTTGTCAGACGTCTAACTAGAGGATCGTTGGCTTTATCAGACTAATCTTAGATGATTAACCTTTAATCTGACTTACATACACTTTCATACATCCATAGTGATCCCTAGATGTCTGATAAATAAACGTTAGGCTCAATCTATCCCTAAATCACTTTTATCAGTAGTTATAGCCATTTGAACCTTAGGAAATCAATTCATGCGGTAAAACTTATTTCCAAACGACCATACTTTGTGCCAGTCGTCTAACCTATCGTCTAACCAATAAAACCTAGAACCCTGTTGTTACGAACGCATTCCAAGAAAATTTTTTTTAAGACGTCTGGGAGGTGGCCCAGACATCTAACCAGACGTCTAGAAATCCTTCCAGACGTCTGGGATTTATTCTCTGTGGCGTGCGGGGCTGCGTCTGCGCGCAGGTGCGCATAGACCTGCAACCGCCGCACCTCCCCTCTTTTTCCCTCTCTCCTCCTGCAGGCGCAAGCTGCGCTCTCTCTCTCTCTCTCTCCCCGTGCGGCCTTAAAAGGGCCTCTCCCTCTCATCTCCTCCGCTTCCTTCTTCTTCTTCTTCCATCCGGTGCGAGAGCGCGAGCGTGAGCGAGCGGCGGCAGCGGCAGCTGCGGCGAGTTGCGGGAGAAGGTGTTGCGCGAGGGAGGAGAAGCTCGACCGTGAGGGCTCGAGCTTGTCGGGGCAGCTAGAGCCGGTCGGCGGGGGAGCAGCGGACGTGGAGTGACGCGAGAGGGCTGCTGCAGCTCAAGCAGCAGGCGGACGAGGCGCAGCGCGGCCGTGCGTCGCGGGTGGAGAGCGAGTCGAGCTCTGATTCTGGAAATTTTTCCAGAATCAGACGTCTGGGCTTCCAACCAGACGACGGTGAAGACGTCTGGAGGACTATCCAAACATCTAGCAAGTGAGTTATTTTCATCCTTCTTCCTTTTCTGCGACCGTTCATACTGAAAACGAGGAGTGGGTACGTGCAGGTTCTGAGATTCGCCATCCAACGCGAATCAGACGTCTAGCCGCAGTGCCAGACGACGGGAAGGACTTCCAGACGTCCGGGGTGACCATCAGACGTCTGGGAACTAGGCCAGACGCCCCCGCAGGCTTCTGGACGTCTGAGAGACTACGCAGAACAAAGGTACCATTTGACCCACATTTTAAGACGTCTGGAAGAGGTTCTAGACGTCTGATTTTTTACTGTTTCGTCGGTTTCGAACCGTTTAGGGCCCGTTCGGAGTCCGTTTTCCGCGTTTCGAGTTGCGTTCTTTTCGGAATAAAATCCTCTACCTGTTTACAGTAATTATATACTGTTCTGAGAAACTCCTTGTGTTAGGATCCCGTTCCATTGCAGTCTCGGGGGTTACGGAGGCGCGCGGGATTTCCGACCACGGCCCCAGTACTTCCGTTGTAGCTGGTAGAGTGGCTTTAAAATTATTAACATAATTTGTTACAATTATGGAACAATTAATAGAACCTAGGGCATTGTATGAATCCTAGGAATGAGAAACCAGATTGAATGATAGATCCTAGGGTATTGCATGAATCCTAGGGCTGGAAAACTAGATTGAATGATAGATCCTAGGGTACGACATGAATCCTAGGACTGGAAAACTAGTGATATGAATATAGATATTGCAGTCTTGGAAAATGTGGAAAGGAAATAATAGCTGCCTGTAAATTGGTTTAACAGCTGCCTGTTATGAATAAATGAACATGATTGAGAATATGGGTTGTATGAACGTGAAACTGGAATGGTGAAGCCTGAATGTGCTGAGTTAAAAGAGCTGGAACCCTACGGGGAATTAGGAGTAGAACTCCTGGAAAGAGAATGAAATGGAACTGAGAAGGAAAGATGTGGAGGTATGTTGTCTCTTGGGTACGTAGTGCCAGGGGAAGCACTTGTTACCTGTTTAGTGCAGAGCGGAGCCAGCCGCCCCAGGGACCCGGGGTTAGGTTTGGCCACTTTGTACCGACTTTTGACCCTCATGTACACAGTACCGAGGAGAGCTACTAGTGTAAAGCGAGTACTAGCTACCCCACGGGCCCCGGGGTGTTGCTAGCTCACCTACACCGACTTGTTAGGCCCACTGGGCGAACCAGGGTAGTTAGGCGAGGGTGCGCGGACTGTGGAGGGGCAAGACCCCTGTTTGGTTACTGTGGAGGGACTGGACCCCTGTTACTGAGAGGGTTCTGCCCTCTACTGGTTCCGTGCTATGCTTTGGGTGCACCCGTTAACGGAAACAACTGACCACGTGCCAGTGCGGGGTAGCTACCCGTGTGTTTATCGCGCGTGCCGTAGTCACCGTTACGTCTGTCAGTGACCTTGGGGTGGTTGACTGAGAGTAGGATCACCACGGGGGACTCTCCCGGCCAGGAGAGCACCACGTGTTACTTCTACTTTTCAGAAAAGACTGCAATCAAGATCGTTCCCACGAGGAACATTCGAGATCAAGTGAAGGATCCGAGAAATAGATAAATTGTGAAACAATAGAAAGACTTAAATAAAGAAAGAAAGAAAATAAAACAGCTATTGTACACTTTACTGCTTCTTTAGTTTTAGCTGCCACTCTACTCAGCGTTTCGCTGACGTGTTACACTCGTTACTTTTCAGGACCAGGTGTTGAGCAGCCAGGGTCAGCGGCTGCAGAGGACGCTGGGCCGAGTAGGTCCAGTAGAGTTACCGCAGTTCTTTTGTACCCCTTTTGTTCCTCTGTAGTGAGTAGTTCTTGTTACTCTCTGTACTTTTCTTTACTTGTAGTTCATGTTATGTTATAAATGTTGTTCTATTGTTGTGGTGGTACATGCTGTGGTAGTTGTTGGTGCTAAAGCACCACGATCATTTGTTTTGATGATAACAAAACACGTGTCATTTAACATTTGCACTTTGAGTCCTAGATTTTAGGTCAATCGCAAATGGATACGTGATTAGACGGAGTTCGAGCTCGCATCCAGGACGGATTGGAGGAGCTCGATGGAAAACAGAGGAGATTCGCGAGGAGCGATAGATTGAATAAGGAAGGAGATGAAGAATAGGATAGATTTCCTTCTCTTGTACTCCTTGTATTTTTCGTTTCTTCTGTTGCTCTTTATTTTTGTTACTTAGATTCATGTTAAAGAGCCTCAAAGTACCCTAACAGTAGTCCTAGAACACCCGCACAACCCTAGGATACTTAGGTTTTCTGTAGAATACTTAGAAAACTAATATAGGGTTCAATCAGAGTTTCCAGACGTCTAATTCCAAAATCAGACATCTGATAAAGTATTTTAAGACGTCTGACTGTTGTTTCAGACGTCTGATAACTATTAGACTAGACTTAGTACTCTTTCTGATGAAATCAGACGTCCAGACCTTAGATCAGACGTCTTAGGAGACGTCTGATGGCTTTGCCAGACGTCCAATTAGTGGACCGTTGGCTGGCTTAGCAAACACTCAAGAATATGACCATTAGAGCCTTATCAAACGTCCATAGGACTGTCCAGACGTCTGATAAATGACCGTTTTGCCTCGGCTGACCCAAAATCTCTTCTCAGAGATTTTCTAGCCATTGCAACGTTTGGAAATCCATTCCCATAGAAAAAGAGGTTTCCAGACGTCCAGACATAGTGCCAGACGTCCTATATGTCGTGTGATAGACTTGCACTAGAACCCTGTTTAGTTCTGATCCAAGTCAGGAAGAGACCCGCCCAAAATCAGACGTCTGACCTTTAAATCAGACGTCTTAAAGTGAACTTCCAGACGTCTGATGGCAGAATTAGACGTCTGATAAGCCTGTCAGAATAATGATTGTTCCTGATTTCGGGGTGATTCTCTTGGGCTTTGCATCCAACGGCTATAGAACCTTTCCTAAGCCTTCCAAAGCCTTCCTAAGGCCTCTATAAATAAAGGGGAACCTTTGCAACACAAAAACACACCTAGAGACACCAAGATACACAAAAAATACTTTGTAATACACTTTCCACTCTCTTGTGTCCTAGCTAGCTCTTGCTCTCCAAGCTCAAGTTCCATTCTCTTGAGAGCATCAAACTGTTGCGCACCCGCTCTCCCGCCGTAGTTCACGAGAGCGAAGTTGCGCCGTCGCGTGGCTCACGCACCGCGTCATCAACTCGACGCACTCCTTGCAAAGGGGAGTTTCCTAATTCCTATAGAAGCTAGGTTTAAAATTACTTTGTTGGCTCTATAGGATTACTTGTTTATTTTATCTTTGTTATTTGGTTGGGTATTCGCTTTGCGAATTCCCATCTCCTTCGCGAGACAAAATCCTTCTCGTGGAGAGAAGGGGTTGAGGTACACTACCCTTGTCTAAGTAGCGTGGTTGTATTGAGGTTGAATCACCCTCGTTTTAAAGTGATTCGGTTTAGTGGATTTTGATCAACTTGGTTGATCGGAAAATCCTAACTCGAGAGGGTTAGGTGGTGGTTTTCACCCAGTTTGAGTTTCCACCTAAAAATACTTTGTGTACCTTGTGTGATTGCATCTTGTGAGATTGTTTATATTTCAATTCCGCAATTATTACGTCACCCCCTCCTGGTAGGGCCGAACCTTCAGTAGTTCCTTTTCTTACTGCTGTATTTTTTGTTACTGCTAGTTATATTCATGCTGAATGTGGTTTATTTTACTGCTCTTTTGGTTACTTCCTCGTTGGACGACTAGGTCTTGGGATTAGTCGAGTCAGTCCGGTTCTCATGTCTCGTAGGGACTCGGGAATCGAGTCGTTACACCTGTTTAGGTCTGGACAAAATCAGGAAGGAAACCCATCTAGAATTAAACATCTGACCTTAAGTCTAAACATCTTAAAAGTAATATTTAGACGACCGTTCTGATCCAACATTGTCCAGTTGAACCACCTTTCTAGATAAGACGTCCAACCATAAAATTAGACGATGATCCAGACGTCTGATAGTAGCTTCAGACGTCTAATAACCTTGTCAGAATCATAAATGATCCTGATTCTGACCTGATTTACCTTGGATTTGTTCTCAATAGCTAGAGAAGTCTTCCAATGACTAGAAGAGACTTCTAAACCCTTTTTAGGACCTCTATAAATAGAGGAACACCCTTACTAAGCCAACACACACCTTGTAATACTACTTTCCACTCTTTTTGTGTCGAAGAGAAGAGAGATCAAAGAGAAGGCCTCCACTCTCAAAGTTTCCAATCCAAAAGCACCGATATTCTACCAAGATCATGCCTACGCACTTCCTACTAAGGGGAGATTCTCACTATAGTAGCATATCATTAAATTTACTTTGTGGCTCTATAGGTTCTGTTGTATTTTCTTTATTTTTGGTTGAGAATTCGCTTTGCAAATTCTTGTCTCCTTTGTAGGATAAAATACTCCTCGTGAAGAGGAGGGGTTTGAGGTCTGCTACTCTCGTCTAATTAGAGTTGTTGTAAGAGGTTGTACTACCCTTGTTTAAGTAGTATGTTAGTAGATTTGATCGACTCGGTCAATCGGAAAATCCTAAACAGAGAGATTTAGGTGAAGATTTTTACCCGATTTTAGGTTTCCACCTAAAAATCACTGTATGCTTGTGGTTGCATTCTTTTGTGTGATTGTTATTATATTTTTCGTATTATTTTTCATATCACGTAAATCTCACCCCCTCCATTGGAGAACCAACAGTAACCTCCTTAGGGGAGCCCTCTTGAGTTATCTCCTCAAGGGGAAACATGCAATGTGCGCAAAGATTCGGGGGAACAACCTGCTCCCTATCATTAACCACTTTCAGGTTTGCCCCACAATTGAAGGTGTCATGCTTGGTGCACAACCATCACAAAATGACACAATAGATGAAAAGGATAAGAAAAAAAAGGGCTTGGCCAAGTGCGAAGCTGCTACTTTGGTTCTCCCGCCACTACTTTACTTTGTCTTCTCATCTGGCCTCACCTCCTAAGTGCTTGACAGGCTAGGTGTTACAACCAAGGCATCAAGCATCGTTTAAGACGTCTGGGAAGTGGCCCGGACGTTTGGCCAGACGTCTGGAAGCCTTCCCAGATGTCTGGAATTAAATTTTTTCGGCGTACGGGTTCGCGTCTGCGCGCATGCCCGTGCAGACTGAACCCGCTGCCCTCCTTCTTCTCTTTCCTCTCCCTCCCTACAGACACAGCCTTTCCCCTTTCTCTCTCCCTCGGCTATCTTACAAATACGCCTCTCCCTCACCCTCACTCCATCGCCTTCTTCTTCTTCTTCTCCCTGTCAGTGAGAGAGCGCGCAGGCGAGAGCGGCAGCAGCGACTGCTGCGGGTGTGTGGGAAGGAGGAGCTGTTGCGAGAGGAAGAAGGAGCTCGACCGCGAGGCTGCGAGCTTGCCAGGGCAGCTAGAGCCAACCGGCGGGAGAGCAGCAAGCGTGTGGTGCTGCTGCAGCTCAGGCAGCAAGCGGACGCGGTGCGGCACGGCCGTGCGTTGCGGGCGAAGAGCGAGAAGGTCCTGATTCTGGAAAAATTTTCCAGAATCAGATGTCTGGACTTACGTCCAAACGACGCAGAAGACGTTTGGAGGAAGGTCCAGACGTCTGACAAGTACGTTATTTTTTATCTTCTCCTTCTTTCGCATGTACGGCCATGCAGCCGTTCTAGCGAGGTCTTCTGCACCTTTTCGTGATGAGAGCGGGTGTGTGTGTGTGTGTGCAGGATTTTTTCGGGAAGGCGCAAGGGCTCGCCATCCCACACAGATCAGACGTCTGGGCACGGCACCAGACGACGGAGAGGGCCTCCAGACGTCCAGAGTGACAATCGAACGTCTGGAAACTTAGTTCAGACGGTCCAGCAGGCTTCTGGACGTCTGAAGGACTGCGCAGACCAAGGTATGACCTGAGCTATCTTTTAAGACGTTTGGAAGAAGTTCCAGACGTCTGATTTTGGACAGACGGGTTGTTTTTTACCCGTTTAGGGTCCGTCCAGAGTCCGTTTTCCACGTTTCAAGTTTCGTTCTTCCCAAATTTAGTTCCTCTACCTGTTTACAGTAATTGTATACTGTTCTGAGTAACTCTTTGTGTTGACCCTTGTGTTAGGACCCCATTCCATTGCAGCTCTGGGGGTTGCGGAGGCGGGCGGGATTGCCGACCATGCCCCCAATACTCCTGGTTTTGCGGGTAGAGTGACCCTTTCAATTATTTATCAAAAATTATGCAATTGTAGAATAATTAATAGAGTCTAGGGTATTGCATGAACCCTAGGGCTGAAAAGTAGATTGAATGATAGATCCTAGGATATTGCATGAATCCTAGGATTGGAAAACTAGATTGAATGATAGATCCTAGGGTATGGCATGAATCCTAGGACTGAAAACTAGTTGAATATATATAATGCAGTCTTGGAAAAGTAGAAAGGAAACGATAACTGCCTGTAAATTGGTTAACAGCTTCCTGTTTATGAATGAGTAATTACTGTTGAGAACATGGGTTACATGAATATAAAGCCGGAACGGTGAAACCTAAATTGGCTGAGTTAAAAGAGCATGAGCCCTACGGGGAATTAGGAGTAGAACTCCTGGAAAGTGAATGGAATAGAATTGGGGAAGTGAGCTGGCCCTTGAGTACAGAGTACCAAGGAGAGCAACTGTCCCCCTGTTTAGTGCAGAGCGGAGCTAGCCTCCCCAGGGACCCGGGGTTAGGTCTGGCCACTTTGTATCGACTTTTGGCCCTCGTGTACACAGTACTGAGGAGAGCTACTAGTGTAGGGAGAGAACTAGCTACCCCACGGGCCCCGGGGTTCTGCTAGCCCTCCTACACCGCCTTGTTAGGCCCACTGGGCAAACCAGGGTGGTCAAGCGTGGGTGCGCGGACTGTGGAGGGGCAAGACCCCTGTTTGGTTACTGTGGAGGGGTTAGACTTCTATTGCTGAGAGGGCTCTGCCCTATACTGGTTTCGTGCTGTGCTTTGGGCGCACCCGTTAATGGAAACGATTGACCGCGTGCCAGTGCGGGGTAGCTACCCGTGCATTTATCGCGCGTGCCGTAGTCACCGTTACGTCTGTCAGCGACCTTAGGGTGGTTGACTGAGGGTAGGACCACCACGGGGACTCTTCCGGCCAAGAGAGCACCACGTGTTACTTCTACTTTTCGGAAAAGATTGCAATCAAGATTGTTCCAACGAGGAACATTCGAGATCAAGAGAAAGATCTGAGAAATAGTTCAATAGTGAATGAATGGAAAAATTAAAGCAAGAAATTATAAATATAACAGCTACTGTCCACCTTACTGTTTCTTTTAGCTTTTAATTGCCACACTACTCAGCGTTTCGCTGACGTGTCACCTTTTATTACCTTTTCAGGACCAAGTGTTGAGCAGCCAGAGTCAGAGGCTGCAGAGGGCACTAGGCCTAGTAGAGCCCAGTAGTGTTGCTTGTAGTACCCACTGTACTTTTCTTGCTGTTGTTGTGAGTAGTTTCTGTTACCCCTGTACTCTTTTCGTTGCAAGCTTCATGTTTATGTACATATTTAATTCTCTACTGTTGTGGTGGTGTATACTGTAGTATTTCTTTTCTTTACTGTTGTATTTTGTTACTGCTAGTTATATACATAGTGAATGTTGTTTATTTTACTGCTCTTTTGGTTACTTTCTCGTTGGACGACTGGGTCTTTGGATTAGTCGAGTCGGCCCGATTTTTGTATCTCGTAGGGATTCGGGAACCGGGTCGTTACACTAGGCGAGCAGTCCAACTACTCGAGCTAGGTGGCTTGAGCAGGAATGCCACCTAGGAGGCTTTATTCTCAACTGGCAGATTCTTGTAGGCTACCTGAGTGATTCTCTGACTCATCTGGAAAACTCAAATGGAGGCTCGCTTGGGAATATGCCTAGCGGAAGTCAAACAGCCGTGTTGGCTACTCTTGCTCGGTTCGTATGATTGGGTCTCCCTTAGGAGATTTTAGGCTCTGAGCTTGCCTCTACCTAAGTCGATGGCTTTATGGGCCTTAATTTTGATGTGTCAAGCTTTTCTTCCCTCATCACCACCTTATATTAACTACTAGTTATAAGCAAACCACATGAAACACTAACATGTTGAGAGGGAAGAGATTTCCCTACTTTTCTTCCTTTCCACAACCCCATAATTGCTCCTACCTTGCCTTTCCAATTCCTTGTCCTCTCCTGCAGTGCTTTGCGCTCCTTTCCTTCTCACCAACACTTCTCTCATTTCCTGTTCCTTCTCTCTTTCTCTCCTCTCTCTCAATCTTGAGCTTAGGTAGGGTTGGAGGTAGAGAGGGGTAGGGGATATCTATAGGGGTGTTATCCTTTCAGGATTTCAAAAACTCCTAGTGGAATACTAAGTATCATCATCTCGGTCATTAGCTGATCTTGTAATGCCAACTAAGCAATGCCAATCACATGACATTCATCTTAGTTGGCATCTAAACTCCAAATGATGGTAGAGATGGCCCATGATACAAGTAATGATTTTGCTAATCATGCTCAATTAGCACTAATCCTAATCAATTAATGCTAATCAAGATTAATTGTCCTTAATCATGATTCAAATTAACACCTACTAATCATGATTAATGTCATCTAATCACAATTAGAGATTCCTAACCATCATTAATCTTTCTTAATAGCGATTAATTAGCTTTAATCATGATGGTTAGAGTTATCTTCCATTTATACCCTTAATGGCATTCTTATGGTTTTAGCCTTTATAAATTGGTCTCTAAGGCCTAAAATGCCACATAAATATTTGAAAATAAGTCTTGGAATACCTAAAGAGCAGAAAAACAGATTGGGTAGAAAAGCACTGCAGTTGCACACACAGTGAGCAGTAGTCTGTTGAGCCCTTTTTATATAAACATGATAATGGAAAATTTACAGAGTACACCCATAATTCTAGAACATGTTACAATAAGATGCATTAATTCCAACACCTCCCCTCAAGCTAAAGCTGTGGATAGAGCTTTAGCTTGTTATGAAATTTGGAAAAACTCGACCAAGGTAGAGCTTTAGTAAGACCATCAGCATTTTGATCTTTCGTAGAGATAAATCTGACTGAAAGATCCTTTCTGTGAACTTTATCACGCACGAAATGAAAGTCAACTTCAATGTGCTTGTTGCGTGCATGAAAAATCAGATTGCTTGTAATGTACGTGGCGCCAACATTATCACACCATAACACTGGAGAGGAAGGAAGAAACTGACAAAGTTCATGCATCAAGGATTGCAACCAAGTAATTTCTGTTGTGGTGTTTTCTAGAGCTCGATACTCTGCTACATTACTTGATCTAGCAACCATAGGTTGCTTTTTACTTGACCAAGAAATAGGATTGACACTGAAGTAAATGATATACCTAGTGGTTGAACAACAATCATCCTAACAAGTTACCCAATCTAGATCTGAAAATGCCTCTAATGTCATAGGGGATTTGCTGGAATAAAAAAGAGCATAATGGATAGTGCCCTTTAGATATCTTAACACTCTTTTTGCTATCTCATAGTGCTTGGTAGTTGGGTGATGCATTTACTACGCCAATTTATTCGTAACAAACTGAATGTCTGGTATTGTGAGGGCTAAATATTGTAAAGTACCAATCAGACTTCTATACATAGCCGATTCAGTCATCAAGGAAGAATCATTATGGAACAGTTTGTTAGTAGCCATGGGTGTCTTAATTGGCTTAGCACCATCAAAATGATGTTTGATTAGCAAATCAGCTATGTATCTTTGTTGTGATAAAAATAAGGCATTAGCAGTATAAGTCAATTCAAGACCAAGAAAATGTTTTGGCTTGCCCAAGTATCTAACACGAAATTCACTACTAAGTTTTTGAATAATATTGTCCATAGTTGAAGATGAGGAGCTAAAGACTAAGATATTGTCAACATAAACCAGAAAATAGATGTTGACTGAATCGCAATTATATATAAATAGTGAAGAATCAATTTTGGAACCATGAAATCCAACTTCATGAAGAAAATCACTGAGCCTTGTAAACCAAGCTCTAGGTGCTTGCTTCAAGCCATACAAAGATTTTTTAAGAGCACATACATAATTTGGAAAATCTTGGTGAATAAAACCCTGAGGTTGGACCATATGGACCTTTTCCTCCAACTACCCATGTAAAAAAGCATTTTGAATATCCAATTGACACATATACTAATGATTTGTAGCAAACAAAGCAAACATCAATCTTATTATAGTAATTTTAACAACAGGGCTAAATGTGTCATGAAAGTCAATCCCTCAGTTTGATTGAAACCTTTGGCTACTAATTGACGATGAGATTTACACTTAGTTAAGATGATTATAACAAAAAGATGTGTCGTTGATGTATTTTATGTGGTGGAAATCTCGTATCAAAAATTCATTAAATCTAACAACAATGATTAAGATATCGTATCCACAGGGAGGAACAGATCAATAAAATTACGAATAATTTTCCTTTGTATTCGTCCAATCGAGTGCGAAATCCGTGCTCAAATTTGATGCGAAACGAGGTAAAAAGAAGGAAACGTACAATAACTTAAGAATGCGGGGGTATGTATGTAATTTTCCTTCCTTGAAATAACTTGCAATGGCATGTAGTGTAATTATACTTCAAGACATTGGGCTTTCTCTTTTAGGTCATGTGAGTGTTTTTGATAAGATTTTATGCATGTATCAAATTCAACCTGTAAGAGTTAAGTGCATGAGAGAAATAATATAAACACTTAAGGGCATGCATGCAATTTCACTCAATTAATTTAGGTCATCAAATAAAGCAATAGTGTTCTACAATGGCATAATGTGTAAATACAAATAGGCCCTTCACTGTAGAGAAAAAGGGGAACTTGTTCCCCTCGTGCGCACGCGAAGAGGGAGGCTCGGTTGGAGGCGCAGAGCTCGGAGGAGGTCGACGGTGGTGAGGGGATCCCAATGACGGTGGTGGCGTCGACAGCAGTAGTCAAAGGTCGCCAGACGACGAGGAAGAGCTCTTCGGCAGTGGGTTTCTCCACGCGTGAACGCAGGTCACGGTGGGTGCGTTTGAGGGCGTGGCTGAGCTCGTGAGGGCACGACGAGCTCAACGGAGGTGACCGCGTGGAGAATGGCGGTTCGTGGAGGTGGCTGCGAGTGCAGAAAGCGGCGATTGTTTGGGTTCTTTTCCTCTCTTGTGTTGGTGGAGAAGAAGAAGAAGAGGAAGAAGAGGAAGCCGGTGGCTCTGTTTGGGTGGAGATGCGGCTGGCTGTCGGCCCACGTAAAGAGGTTAAGCGCGCATGCACGTGCAAGGGCGTGCGCAAGGTGGTCATTACACGCGAGTGTGGCCAGGCCGGGCATGGCCGTGCATGGAGCCTATGCGCAGTGGCTAGTGGCCGGCTACAATAGGCAAGGTTGTGGTGGTGGTGGTGCTCTCTATCACCGAGCACCACCCAGGGGTAGGCGACGTCGACAAAGTTGGCTTCAATCTGCAGGGCACTCTCCGACCACGGTGTTTGCTTTCTTCACGGTGGTGAAGGATGGAGGAGGCGATCGAAGATGATGAGATTTGTTTCTCTGCACAGGACTCCTTTTTAAAGACATCGCCACCGACTCTCCAACGGATGGTCGAAGATCTCAAGGCGATTGAGGCTGCTACGCAAGACTCTGCTGATTTGGGTGGGTGATCAGGTCGGCGATGAGGAGGCAACTTCTTTGTTGCGATCGGTGGGTCTTGCACGTGGTAAAAAAAAAGGGTTATTTACAAGAAAATAATAAAATGATGTATATAATGCATGCATGCCTCTAGAATATATATACTCTCTTATGCAAGTAAAACATGCAAGTACTAATCCATTTGCGTATCAAAGTATACTTTATATATGTAGACATTATCGTAATATTTAGGCATTTATGTAATTAATTAGCCCACACATGTAGTCTCATCCCTAATCTAGCCTTATATCTGTCAACTGACCCATCAATTTTTCTTTTAATTCCATACACCCATTTATTGCCAAGCACATTCATGTAAGGTGTTCTAGGAACTAAATCCCATGTATTGTTTCTTAAAAGAGCAATAATTTCATCATTCATTGCAACAATCCAATGGGAGGATTTCTTTGCTTCATTGTAAGAAGTGGGCTCAACTTCTTGAACTAAATTAGTTAAATCAACACTTAAAGGATGTAAGGAGCTAGTGTATATCTTTTTCTTAGAGATGCCGCTCATAGAACGAGTTACCATTTGATGTTGTTTAGAATCTATGGTAGAATTATTAGGCGATGAAGTAGGCAAGACAAGAGTATCTGCAGAGGCATCTGGTACTACCATTGGAGCTACTATAGTAGAAGAATGCGGTGCTATGATATAAGGAGGAACTTGTATACTATCATCGACAACATTGAAAGGAGAATTGGACGTTGTAGCATTTGGAGACTCTGACAAAGTCTGTGGAGGAGCAGCAAGAACACTGAATTGATGAGCTATTCTTGTGCCAATTATAGCATTAGGAGAATATGAAGGTGAAGTAACTTCTTGAATTATAGGGTTTGGCATAGGAAGTAAAATAGGCAGTGAAGTAGACACTAAAATAGAAGCAGAACTTTGTATTAAACTTGAAGAAGTTGCTTAAAGGGAAAAAGAGTGTCATCAAATCAAACATGTCAAGTAATAATGCATTTGTCATTGTGCATATTATAGCATTTGTAGGCTTTATGAATGAAACTGTAGCCAAGAAAAATATGAAGTGTAGACCTAGGATCAAGTTTATGTTTTGTATATGGTTTTAATAGTGGATAACATCCACGCCCAAATGTTCTCAAGAAGGAATAATCTGGTTCCTGACAAAACATAATTTGAAATGGACTTAAACCTTGCAGAGTTGGAGTTGGAAGAATGTTAATAATGTAAATAGCAATATGCACA
Source organism: Thalassia testudinum (assembly GCA_037157565.1). NCBI lineage: Eukaryota > Viridiplantae > Streptophyta > Magnoliopsida > Alismatales > Hydrocharitaceae > Thalassia > Thalassia testudinum. The sequence goes on from JAZHRO010000012.1 coordinate 90,779,370, forward strand.
GCATTATACCAGAATCTTGTAGGCAAAGAAGCATGAAACAAAAGTGACCTTGCCATCTCAATGATATGTCTATTTTTTCTCTCTGCACACCCATTTTGCTCAAGTGTGTATGAAGCAGAAAATCTATGATGTGCACCTAGAGCTTGTAGCCATAAAGAAAATTTTTGATATTAAGCACCAAAATCTGAATGAAAAACTTTAATGGCGTGGTTAAATTGTGTTTCAACATATTTGAAGAATTGAACACAAATAAAGAATGTATCAAATTTTTGTTTCATGGGAAAAAGTTATAAAAATCTGGTGTGATCATCAATAAATGTTATAAAGTACTTATAACCATATGAAGAAACAATAGGAGATGTCCAAACATCAAAGAACACCAAATCAAAGGCATTAGCACTAATAGAATTTGAGGTTGAAGGACAAACTTTATGATGGTTCCCTTGCATGCAAGCATCACACAATTTATTTGTAACATCATTAGGAACTGATAAACCACAATTATGTAAAGCATGCCGAACAACAGTATTATGAGCACGGCCTAGCCTTGTGTACCACATAAAAAAGGAAGCCTTATCTGACAAACATGAAACATCAGCAGTAGGGGTGGAAATGGAACTATATCTAGACTTGGTAGAAAAGCCATGAGGAAGCCACATCTTGTACAAATCACCACTAACTTGACCTCTGAATAGGGGAGTTTTGCTGAGCTCATCCTTTACAACAAAGGAATCAAAATGCATCTCAAAGAAGCAATTATTTTCATGTGCAAACTTGCGAACAGATAAAAGATTTTTATTAACTCTTGAAACTCTTAAAACATTCCTAAGAGCAAACTACTTGTTATTAATAGAAAAATTGGAACATCCAATATGAGTAATATGCGCACCTTCACCATTTCCAAATTTAATCTCTTCAGAACCATTGTATTCAGAGACTAAATCAAGGTTAACCAGAGAATTTGTAACATAGTGCATAGCTCCACTATCACTGTACCATGGATGGAAATTGGCTTTAGAAGTGTTTGCGAGCTGAATTTGGGGATTAGTGGTAGCAATAAGATCATGATTAAAGCATTGGTAACAAGTCGGGGCTGAGTGGTTGAAACAACCACAAATTTGGCATTGTACTCCCACAACAGAGGGTCTAGAAAAGGACATTTGACCACCAGGAATAGGAGCACTAAAATTTCTGCCATAAGAACCATTAGAATTTCTGCTAGAAGATCGACCCCGAGAGTTATTTGAAGGAAATCTTCCTCCATTAAAACCTCCCCTTATTCTATTACCACCACGACCTCCCTTAACTAGGGAGGTAGAAGCAACATTAGTTGAGATATCTAATTTCGATTGGTGTCTCAAAATTTTTTGCTCATGAGTAGCTTGCCTACAACCTCCTCATAGGAAATAGAATCAACTTGACTAATCAAAAGACTAACAACTGAATCAAAATTAGGCCCTAACCCATTAAGAATTACTAGCAATAAGTCCTTGAAATCAAGAGGTTTTCCAGATGCAGCAAGGCGAATTGCCAATGCTTTGCCTTAGCAACAAAATTTGAGATAGATTGATCACCCTTTTTTAATGAATTCAGTTATGATTTGCATTGAAATACCTTTGCCATAGTCTAGGTTGCAAAATAGGATTCTAAGAAGCTCCATACAAAGCATGAAAAGGCAAGGTCGACAACTTAAGAGGAGATATCTTCAAAAATAGAATAGATAATGTAACAACCCGATTCCTGAATCCCTACGAGACACGAGAACCGGACCGACTCGACTGATCCCAAGACCCAGTCGTCCAACGAGAAAGTAACCAAAAGAGCAGTAAAATAAATCACATTCACCATGTATATAACTAGCAGTAACAAAATACAGCAGTAAAGGAAAGAAATACTACAGTATATACCACCACAACAGCAGAGAAATAAACATGTATATAACATAAAGCTCACAACGAAGAGAGTACAGGGAGTAACAGAAAACTACTCACTACAGCGGAAAGAAAAGTACAGAAGGTACTACAGGTAACACTACTGAGCTCTACTAGGCCCAGTGCCATCTGCAGCTGCTGACTCTGGCTGCTCAACACCTGGTCCTGAAAAGGTAGCAAGGGTGACACGTCAGCGAAACGCTGAGTAGAGTGGCAACTAAAACTAAAAGAAGCAGTAGAGTGCACAGTAGCTGTTATATTTTTACTTTCTTTATTTATGTCTTTCTATTTTCACTATTGATTTATTTCTCAAATCCTTCTCTTGATCTTGAATGTTCCTCGTGGGAACGATCTTGATTGCAGTCTTTTCCGAATAGTAGAAGCAACACGTGGTGCTCTCTTGGCCGGGAGAGTCCCCCGTGATGGTCCTACCCTCAGTCAACCACCCCAAGGTCGCTGACAGGCGTAATGGTGACTACGGCACGCGCGATAAACGCACGGGTAGCTAACCTACACTGGCACGCGGTCAGTCGTTTCCGTTAACGGGTGCACCCAAAGCGCAGCACGGAACCAGTATAGGGCAGAACCCTCTTGGTAACAGGGGTCCAACCCCTACACAGTAACCAAACAGGGGTCTTGCCCCTCCACAGTCCATGTACCTCGCCTGACTACCCTGGTTTGCCTAGTGGGCCTAACAAGTCGGTGTAGGAGGGCCAGCAGAACCCCGGGGCCCGTGGGGTAGCTAGTACTCTCCCTACACTAGTAGCTCTCCTCGGTACTGTATACACGAGGGCCAAAAGTCGGTACAAAGTGGTCAGACTTAACCCTGGGTCCCTGGGGCCGCTAGCTCCGCTCTGCACTAAACAGGGGGATAGTCGCTTTCCTTGGTACTCCGTATTCAAGGGCCAGCTTACTTCCCCAATTCTATTCCATTCCCTTTCCAGGAGTTCTACTCCTAATTCCCCGTAGGGTTGAAGCTCTTTTAACTCAGCTAATTTAGGTTTCACCATTCCAGCTTTACGTTCATACAACCCATGTTCTCAATCATACTTATTCATTCATAACAGGCAGCTATTAACCAATTTACAGGCAGTTATCATTTCCTTTCTACTTTTCCAAGACTGCAATATTTATATATTCAACTAGTTTTCTAGTCCTAGGATTCATGCCGTACCCTAGGATCTATCATTCAATCTAGTTTTCCAATCCTAAGATTCATGCAATACCCTAAGATCTATCATTCAATCTAATTTCTCAGTCCTAGGGTTCTTGCAATGCCCTAGACTCTAAAAAGCCACTCTACCAGCGAAACCGGGAGTACTGGGGGCGTGGTTGGCAATCCCGCGCTCCTCCGCAACCCCCAAGACTGCAACGGAATGGGATCCTAACACAAGTATCAATCACAAGGAGTTTCTCAGAACAGTATACAATTACTGTAAACGGATAGAGCAATTAATTCTGGAAAGAACGCAACTCGAAACGCGGAAAACGGACTCCGAACGGGCCCTAAACGGGTCAAAAATGACGAATCTGTCCAAAATCAGACGTCTTGAACCTCTTCCAGACGTCTTAAAAGGTGGATCAGGTCGTACCTCAGTCTGCGTAGTCCTTCAGACGTCCAGAAGCCCGCTAGAATGTCTGGCCTTGGTTTCCAGACATCCGATTGTCGTCACCCCGGACGTCTGGAGGTTCTCTCTGTCGTCTGGCACTGTAGCCAGACGTCTAATTCACGTGGGATGGCGAGCCCTCGCTCCCTCCCGAGTAGCACCTGTGCACACACACACACCTGCTCTCAGCACGACGAAGCGTAGAAGAACGCGGCGGACGGCTGCATGGCCGTACATGCGTAAAAAGGAGAAGATAAGAAATATCGTACCTATCAGACGTCTGGACCGTCCTCCAGACGTCTTCGGCGTCGTCTAGATGCAAGTACAGTTGTCTGATTCTGGAAAATTTTCCCAGAATCAGGACCTGGTTCGCTCTTCGTCCGTGACGCACGGCCGCGCCGCGCCCCGTCCGCCTGCTGCCCGAGCTGCAGCTGCCCCTCCACGACACCCCACACCCGCTGCTCCCCCGCCGGCCGACTCTAGCTGCCCCGGCAAGCTCGCACCCTCGCGATCGAGCTTCTTCCTTCCTCTCGCAACACTCCTTCCCGCACGCTCGCCGCGGCCGCTGCTGCCGCAGCCGCTCGCTCGCTCTCGCGCTAGCAGGGAGGAGAAGAGGAAGGCGGAGGAGTGAGGGTGAGGGAGAGGGCAAGGGTATATAAAGGCAGCACGGGGAGAGAGAGAAGACAAACGACGCATCTGCAGGGAGAGAGAGGAAAAAGAAGAACGAAGGCGGCAGGTGCAGTCTGCGTGCGCACGCGCGCAGACGCAACCCCGTACGCCGAAAAAATTTATTACCAGACATCTGGGAAGGGTTCCAGACGTCTAGGCCACTTCCCAGACGTCCTAAAATCCGTCTGAAGCTCACGTTTGTAACAGATAAGCCAACTAAGCACAAGTTGGTCTTTTCTATACCACAACATATGTTACGACCTGACCCGACTCAACACGAGAATCTAGCCGATCTGCTTTAGTCATCCCAAGATCCAATCGTCCAACGAGAAGGAACCAAACAAAACATTATCACACAAGCATTAGAGCTATCCAAAAAGATGTAATTAACGACAGAAAGAAACAGAAACATGTTTCATGTACTAGTGTCTATTCCAAGAGATAAAACAACCTCTAACATAGCCATCACAATAAGAGGTAAACACGAGAAAGTAAGAGCTAGTGGTCCTAAAACCGAAGTACTCACTACAACAAAGAATGAAAAGGCTACAATAGAAAGAAAGACTACAAGCTAAGGATGGACTCGGTTGGACCCAACTCCCACCACTGGCTGCCCAATCTCCTAACTTGAACCCAAGTGGTAGACATCAGCAAAAGCTGAGTAGAGTGGTAAGTGCACATTAAGCTAACAACAACTTAAACGAATAAGAGAAGCAATAAAATTTTGTTACGAACGCGTGCTTCAGACGTCGTTTAAGATGTCTGGGAGGTGGCCTAGACGTCTGACCAGACGTCTGGAACCACTTCCAGATGTCTGGGAATCGGTTATTTTTGGCACGCGTATTTCGTCTGCGCGCCTGAGCGCGCAAACCTGCGTACGCTCTCTCTCCCTCTCTTTTTCCCTCTCTCCTGCGGCCGCAGATCCACCCTGTCTGCTCTCTCTCTCCTCCTCGCGTGGCCTTAAAAGGCCACACACTCTCCCTCACTCCCGTCACCTCCGCCCCCTTCCTCTTCTCCTTCCAGCCAGTGTGCGAGAGCGAGCGCGAGTGAGCGGCGGCAGCGACAGCCGCGGTGAGCGTGGGAGGAGGTACTGCGCGTGGAAGAGGCGCTCGGCCGTGAGGGCGAGCTCGCCGGGGCTGCTAGGGCCAGCCGGCGGGGGGCGCAACGGGCGCGGAGCGACACGGGGGGGGACTGCTGCAGTTTGAGCAGCAGGCAGAAGAGACGCGCGCGGCCGGGCGTCGCGAGCGGAGGGCGAGTCGCGCCCTAATTCTGGAAACCTTTCCAGAATCAAACGTTTGGGCTTCTAGCCAGACGATGGGCACGACGTCTGGAACACTGTCCGGACGTCTGAAAGGTGAGTTATTTCCGTCTTCTTCGTTTTCTTCGACTGTCTGTACTGAGAGAGAGAAATGGGTACGCGCAGGTTTGGGGATTCGCATCCAAGACAAATCAGACGTCTGGTTGTGGTGCCAGACGACTGGAGTTTCTTCCAGACGTCCGGGGTGGCTATCGGACGTCTGGGAACTAGGCCAGACGCCCCCACAGGCTTCTGGACGTCTGAGAGACCACGCAGAGCAAGGTAACCCCTGATCCACTTTTTAAGACGTCTGGAATAAGTTCCAGATGTCTGATTTTGCACTATTTCGTCGTTTTCGACCCGTTTAGGGCCCGTTCGGGTTCCGTTTTCCGCGTTTCGAGTTGCGTTCTTTTCGGAATTACATCCTCTACCCGTCTACAGTAGTTGTACACTGTTTTGAGACACTCCTTGTGTTTGATCCTTGTGATAGGACCCCGTTCCGTTGCAGTCTCGGGGGTCGCGGAGGCACGCGGGATTCCCGACCACGCCCCCATTACTCCGTTGTACCTAGTAGAGTGGCTTTAAGTATAATCTATTAAATTATGAAACCATAAATAGAACCTAGGACATTGCATGAATCTTAGGAATGAGAAATAGATTGAATGGTAGATTCCTAGGGTGTTGCATGAATCCTAGGGCTGGAAAACTAGATTGTATGATAGATCCTAGGATATGGCATGAATCCTAGGACGGGAAAACTAGTGGAATGTATGAATACTGCAGTCTTGGAAAATGTGGAAAGGGATTAATAGCTTCCTGTGAATTGAATTAACAGCTGCCTGCTATGAATAAATAAACGTGATTGAGAACATGGATTGTACGAACGTGACACAGGAAAGGTGAAATCGGAATGCGCTGAGTTAAAGAGCTGGAACCCTACGAGGAATTAGAAGTAGAACTCCTGGAAAGTGAATGGAATAGAATTGGGGAAGTGAGCTGGCCCTTGAGTACGGAGTACCAAGGAGAGCGACTGTCCCCCTATTTAGTGCAAAGCAGAGCTCGCCGCCCCTGTGAGTCGGTTCGGTCTGGCTGAACTTGTAGTTTGCGTCCCTACCAGGAGGGGTGACGCAATAATTGCGGAAATAAAATAAAATAATCTCACAAAAAACAATCGCACAAAAGGCACAAAGATTTTTAGGTGGAAACCCAAACCAGGTAAAAACCACCACCTAACCCTCTCGAGTTAGGATTTTCCGATCAACCAAGTTGATCAAAATCCACTAAACGAATCACTTTAAACGAGGGTGATTCAACCTCAATTACAACCACGCTACAAGTGCGAGGGTAGCGTTCCTCAACCCCTTCTCTTCACGAGAAGGATTTTGTCTCGCGAAGGAGACGGGAATTCGTAAAGCGAATACCCAACCAAATAACAAAGATAAAACAAAAATCCTATAGAACCAACAAAGTAATTTCGAACCTAAGCTTCTATAGGAATTAGGATGCTTCCCTTCGAAAGGAGTGCGTCGACAACGCGGATGCGTGAACCACGCGACGGCGCAATGTCGCTCTCGTGAACTATGGCGGGAGAGCGAGTGCGCGAAGGTTTGATGCTCTCTAGATGTAGAGCTTGAGCATGGAGAGCAAGAGCTTGTTTTCTTGGACACAAAAGAGTGGAACTACGTTGCTTAGGTGTGATTAGGTTTCTCTTGGGGTATATTGGTGTGTAAAGGCTCCCCTCTATTTATAGAGGCCTTAGGAAGGCTTTGGAAGGCTTAGAAAAGCTTCCATAACCGTTGGGTACAAAGCCTAAGTGAATCAGCCCGAAATCAGGAACAATCATGGCACTGACAGACTAATCAGACGTCTAATTCTGGCATCAGACGTCTGGAAGTTCACTTTAAGACATCTGATTTCAAGGTCAGATGTCTGATTTTGGGCGGGTCTCTTCCTGACTTGAATCAGATCTAAACAAGGTTCTAGCGTAAGTCCATCAGACGACATACAGGACGTCTGGCACTATGTCTGGATGTCTGGAAACCTACTTTTTCGTGGGAATGGATTTGCAACGGCTAGAAAATCTCTGAGAAGATATTTTCAGGTCAGTCGAGGCGAAACGGTCAATTATCAGACGTCTGGAAAGGCTTAAGGACGTCTGATAAGGCTCTAACGGTCAGATCTTCAATGTTTGCTAAGCCAGCCTAACGGTCCACTAATTAGACGTCTGGCAAAGTCATCAGACGTCTCCTAAGACGTCTAGTCTAAGGTCTGGACGTCTGATTTCATCAGACAGAACTACCAAGCCCAGCCTGAATGTTTATCAGACGTCTGAATAAACAGTCAGACGTCTTAAAACACTTTATCAGACGTCTGATTTTGGAATTAGACGTCTGGAAACTCTGTTTGAACCCTACATTGGTTTTCTAAGTTTTCTACAGGAAACCTAAGTATCCTAGGGTTGTGTGGGTGTTCCTAGGACTACTGTTAGGGTACTTTGAGGCTCTTTAACATAGTATTCTAAGGAAATAAAGAGCAAGAAAATAAAGACAAAAGTACATGAAAGGAATAAATAGAATTCTATTATAATTCTTCTTGTCCTTCCATCTTCAATCTATCGCTCCTCACGAATCTCCTCTGTTCTCCATCAAGCTCCTCCAATCCGTCCTGGATGCGAGCTCGAATTCCCTCTAATCACGTCTACATTTGCAATTGACCTGAAATCTAATACTCCAAGTGCAAATGTTAAATAACACGTGTTTTGTTATCATCAAAACAAATGATCGTGGTGCTCTAGCACCAACAATCTCCCCCTTTTTGATGATGACAAAATCATAAATAATAATACAAAAAATCCTCCCCATTTTTGACATTATCAAAAAGGTTTAATTGATTTTAAAATTTATAACTCCCTCTTAAAACATGTTCTTCTATAAATTTCTTTTAACAAAGGTAATGTCCTCCCCCTTTTTTATAGCAACAAGATAGCTATTATTTTTCTCCCCCTTTCTAAAGGAAATTTAGCTACCTTATATCTTCCCCTTAAAAATTGACAATTAGCTTATAATTTTTTTTGCTCCCCCTATCTAAATGCTTATGATAAAAGGATAGGGTAAAGGGTTTTACCTCACCTACCATGGCCAATAAAATGGCCCGAATGGTGGTAGATGCCACATCGGATGGGGCTCCCATCCATAGCTTGGAGGCCCGGGTATCGGCGTCGGTCTCCAGTCTGGTGGTCGACGTGCGGCGGGTCCATCGTTTGTTCGCCATCTCGTCGGTCTTCTTGTTCTCCTCCTTGGTCTACTCCTTGGTTCTCCCAACCCGAGTTGACCAGCCTTGAGCTTGTAGGTCCAGTCCTTCGTGTTGTAGTTATCTCTGAATCCTACAAAACAAGATTCCAAATTTTTCTTCGGTATCCAAGTGAGCTTGGATCCGGATCTGTTAGCGGGTCTCCTTGACGGAGATCCTTTCTCAACCTTAGGGCTATAAAAATTATCTACTTTGTTGATTAATTTGTTAGAGATTTCCCTAAGACATGCAATTTCTTTTTCTATAGTATGCATCTTAATCTTTAAATCACAGATTTCTATTTTTAGACTAACATTTTCCTCAATCAATTTATTACTTTCATTGATGAGGTTATGATTTTCTAATAATAGGTTATCATTTTTAGGACTAGCTTCTAAATACTTGAGTTTTATTTCTAACCTATCATTTTCATTTTTAAGAAAACTAAGGTTCTTTTTAATGCTTTTGTTTTCTATTCTTAATGATTTACTAACATCAAATAGTTCATTAAAAGCTTTTTGTAAATCGAGATTTACCTCGTTGTCGGAGTCGCTTCCACTTTCGCTGTTGCTATTGCTTCCTTTGGCCATGAAACCAAAGCAAGCGGTTTCTTCTTTTTCTTCTTCTTCCTCCGAGCTCGAATCGTCCCAAGTGGCTTGGAATGCCTTCTTAGATCTCTTTTCCTTTTCCTTCTTTTTCTCCTTTTTGAGAAGAGGGCACTCTGGTCGTAGGTGCCCTTTCTCGTTGCAGTGATAGCAACGTCTCGGGCTTTCCTTCTTCTCCTTTTTCTCTTTCTTTGATTCCCTACAAAACTTGGAAAATTTTTTAAGTAAAATTCTAAAGTCTTCGTCGTCGGAACTTACCTCGCTATCCGACGTGGCTTTGAAGGCGAGAGTCTTCTTTGGTTTAGGCTCCGGTGTATCCATCTTCTTCTGCTTCAACTTAGTCTCGTAGGCCATTAGATTGCCTAAGAGATCTTCCATGTTAAACTCCTCCACTTCATTCGCCTCCTCGATGGCGGTGACTTTCTGTTCCCATTCCGGTCCAAGGGAACGAAGAAGCTTTCCTTGAAGCTCCCCCTTGATGAAAGTCTTCCCTAAAGCTTTCAAGTTATTTACAATGAGAGTAAACCTAGTGTTCATCTCACTTAAAGATTCGTTAGATTTCATTGAAAAAGATTCAAATTCTTGAGAAAGTAAATTAATTTTAGAGGTTTTTACCTTAGAGGTACCTTCGTGAGTTGCCTCAAGTGTGTGCCAAATCTCGTATGCGGTGGCGCATTGCGAGATTCTGTTGAACTCCTCTGAGCTGAGCGCGCAATACAACGCGTTCATTGTTTTCGCGTGAGAGAGCTCCCGGATCTGCTACTGCGAGTATCCTCCGGCGGGTTTTTCTGGGATGTCAAAGGGGGTCTCGCACCTGGCCCATATTGTGAAATCGGTGGCTTGAAGCCACGTCCTCATCCGCAGCTTCCAGTAAGGGTAGTTGCTTCCGTCGAAGAACGGTGGACGAGTCGTAGACTGACCCTCGGAAATCCTACTCGCGGAACTGCTTCCCTCCATGATCTTCTTGCTGGGTTGTTACGCTGAAACAGCAAGACCTGCTCTGATACCAATTGTAGTTTGCGTCCCTACCAAGAGGGGTGACGTAATAATTGCGGAAATAAAATAAAACAATCTCACAAAAAACAATCGCACAAAAGGCACAAAGATTTTTAGGTGGAAACCCAAACCGGGTGAAAACCACCACCTAACCCTCTCGAGTTAGGATTTTTCGATCAACCAAGTTGATCAAAATCCACTAAACGAATCACTTTAAACGAGGGTGATTCAACCTCAATTACAACCAAGCTACAAGTGCGAGGGCAGCGTTCCTCAACCCCTTCTCTTCACGAGAAGGATTTTGTCTCGCGAAGGAGACGGGAATTCGCAAAGCGAATACCCATCCAAATAACAAAGATAAAACAAAAATCCTATAGAGCAAACAAAGTAATTTTGAACCTAAGCTTCTATAGGAATTAGGATGCTTCCCTTTGAAAGGAGTGCGTCGACGACGCGGATGCGTGAGCCACGCGACGGCGCAACGTCGCTGATGAGAACCTCATCATGAGTCATAACTAGCTCATTTTGACCCAATACAAAGGATAAAAGCTCCTACATAACTCAAGGAAAGGCTTAACTCAGAGAATTCTGAGTTTAAGGAAAAAAACAAGTCATAAGGGGTAAAAATGTAATTTTACCAGTATAATCTGCATACAGGGTAATTCAGGGTCCAAACATAGGTCAAAGGAACTTAATAAGAATAAAAGTGGGATGAGATGATCTAGCAAGGGCTACAGCAATTCCAAGGAACTAAATAATAATCTGTAACCCTAAAATAAACCCACTTCAATTCACGAGGTTCAAGGCAAAGCAAAAATGGAATAAACCCTCTAAAATTCATAGAAAAATAATCTCTAGGGTTTAGAACCTTCAATTTGACCTTAGGAACCCATCTTGACCTACATTGAGAACCATACCCAATTAATAACTTAATTTGGGTTTTTACGTAAATTCACCAGTCAAACAAGGTTTAATCTAGAAATAAAATTCACCATCAGATTCCTTAGGTCCTAATTAGTCGTGTATAAAAACTTGAGCCTAAGAAGAAACCTTCTTGACCAACTTTACACTTTGGTCCTCATATATTTACTTTTTGGCCCTCAACTTTTGAGCCCTTGCATTTTGGCCCCAACTCTCCTTCGTTCTTTGCGTTCAGGTCCCCCCTGCAAAACCTGCCAGCACCATGCTCCGGCGACCTTGCGCGGAGCATGGCGCCGCGCAGGGTGAGGGGGAGAGCCTGGCAAGTAAACCGGGGGTGCCCTGCGTCGTCAGCCGTCGCAGGGACACCCCCCTTGTCGCTGTAACCCACCATACCAGCCGTGCGAACGCACGGACGGTATGGGTTTCCATCTCCGGCGTCCTCCGGCGAGGGAGACACGTCGTTGTTGGTGCTAGAGCACCACGATCATTTGTTTTGATGATAACAAAACACGTGTTATTTAACATTTGCAATTTGAGTCCTAGATTTCAGGTCAATTGCAAATGTGGACGTGTTTAGACGAAGTTCAAGCTCGCATCCAGGACAGATTGGAGGAGCTTGACGGAAAACAGAGGAGGTTCGCGTGGAGCGAAAGATTGGAGATGGAAGACAAGAAGAATAGGATAGATTCTTTTTTATCCTTTCATGTATCTCTTGTATTTATTTTCTTGCTCTTTTTTATTCCTTAGAACATTATGTTAAAGATCCTCAAAGTACCCTAAAAGTAGTCCTAGGAACACCTGCACAACCCTAGGATACTTAGGTTTTCTATAGAATACTTAGAAAACCAATATAGGGCTCAAACAGCATTTCCAGACGTCTAATCCCAAAATCAGACGTCTGATAAAGTATTTTAAGACGTCTGACTGTTGTTTCAGACGTCTGATAACTGTTAGGCTGGACATAGTTAGTTCTGTCTGATGAAATCAGACGTCCAGACCTTAGACCAGACGTCTTAGGAGACGTCTGATGACTTTGCCAGACGTCCAATTAGTGGACCGTTGGCTGGCTTAGAAAACACTCAAGATTATGACCGTTAGAGCCTTATCAGACGTCCATAGGACTTTCCAGACGTCTGATAAATGACCGTTTTGCCTCGACTGACCCAAAATCTCTTCTCAGAGATTTTCTAGCCGTTGCAACGTTTGGAAATCAATTCCCACAGTAAAAGTAGGTTTCCAGACGTCCAGACATAGTGCCAGACGTCCTGTATGTCGTCTGATGGACTTGCACAAAAACCCTGTTTAGATCTGATTCAAGTCAGGGAGAGACCCGCCCAAAATCAGACGTCTGACCTTTTAATCAGACGTCTTATAGTGAACTTCCAGACGTCTGATGCTAGAATTAGACGTCTGATAAGCCTGTCAGAACAATGATTGTTCCTGATTTCGGGCTGATTCACTTGGGGTTTGTTCCCAACGGCTATAGAACCTTTCTCAAGCCTTCCAAAGCCTTCCTAAGGCCTCTATAAATAGAGGGGAACCTTTGTAACACAAAAACACAAGAAGAGAAACATAAGAGACACTTAGAAATACACTTGGATACACTTAGCTACATATTTCCACTCTCTTGTGTCCAAGAAGCACTTGCTCTCTAAGCTCAAGCTCCATCATCTTGAGAGCATCATTCCCGTTGCGCACCCGCTCTCCCGCCGTAGATAACGAGAGCGACGTAGCGCCATCGCGTGGCACACGCACCGCGTCATCGTCGACGCACTCCTTGCAAAGGGGAGTTTCCTATTTCCTATAGAAGCTAGGTTTAATTTTGTTGGCTCTATAGGACTGTTGTTTACTTTATCTTTGTATTTTGGTTGGGTATTCGCTTTGCGAATTCCCGTCTCCTTCGTGGGACAAAATCCTTCTCGTGGAGAGAAGGGGTTGAGGAACGCTACCCTCGTACTTGTAGCGTGGTTGTATTGAGGTTGAATCACCCTCGTTCAAAGTGATTCGGTTAGTGGATTTGATCAACTAGGTTGATCGGAAAATCCTAACTCGAGAGGGTTAGGTGGTGGTTTTCACCCGGTTTGGGTTTCCACCTAAAAATCTTTGTGTACATTTTGTGATTGCCTATTTTTGTGAGATTGCTTTTTATATATTTTATTTCCGCATTTTTTTTGTTACGCCAATCTCACCCCCTCCTAGTACAAGGGTAGAACCTTCAATTGGTATCAGAGCAGGTCTCGCATTTTCGGCGTTACAAACCGGCGAGGATCTAAACATGGAGGGAAGCTGTTCCACAAGTAGGATTTCCGAGGGGCAGTCCACAACCCGTCCGCCCTACTTTGACGGGAACAACTACAGCTACTGGAAGCTGAGGATGAAGACGTGGCTCCAAGCCACTGAATTCGAGGTATGGGGATGTTGCGAAACCCCATACGAGATCCCGAAGCGACCCCAAGGAGGCTACTCGCAGGTGCAGATTCTAGAGCTCTCACTCAACGCAAAGGCAATGAATGCCCTGTATTGCGCGTTGAGTCCGGAAGAGCTCGAGAAAATCCAAGAGTGCACCACCGCCCACGAGATATGGAGGAGGTTGGAAGGCACTCATGAGGATTCCAGCTCGGAGGAAGAAGAAGAAGAAAAAGAAGAAGAAACCACTTGCTTTGGTTTCATGGCTAGAGGAACCAATAGCGACAGTGAAAGCGGAAGCGACTCCGACGAAGAGGTAAATTTTGATTTACAAGAAGCTTTTAATGAATTATTCGAGATTAGTAAATCACTAAAAATAGAAAACAAAAGCATGAAGAAGAACCTTAGTTTTCTTAAAAATGAAAATGATAGGTTAGAAAAACAACTTAAGGACATAGAAGCTAGTCCTAAGGATGATAACCTATTATTAGATAATCATAACCTCATCAATGAAAATATTAAATTGATTGAGGAAAATGATAGTCTAAAGTTAGAAATTTCTGATTTAAAGACTAAGATGGATATTATAGAAAAAGAAATCGCATGTCTTAGGGAAAATTCTAACAAATTAATCAACAAAGTTGATAATTTTTATAGCCCTAAGGTTGAGAAAGGATCTCCATCAAGGAGACCTTCTAACAAATCCGGATCCAAGCTCACTTGGATACCGAAGAAAAAATTAGAATCTTGTTTTGTAGGGTTCAGGGATGACTACAACATAAAGGACTGGACCTACAAACTCAAGGCTGGTCAACTCGAGTTAGGAGAACTAAGGAGTAGACCAAGGAGGAGAACAAGAAGACCGACAAGACGGCGAACAAACGACGGACCCGCCGCACGTCGACCACCAGATTGGAGACCGGCGCCGATGCCCGGGCCTCCAAGCTACGGATGGGAGCCCCATCCGATGTGGCATCCACCACCACCATTCGGGCCATTTTATTGGCCATGGTAGGTGAGGTAAAAATTCTTAACCCTATCTTATTATCATAAGCATTTAGATAGGGGGAGTTAAAAAATGATGAGCTAATTGTCAATTTTTAAGGGGGAGAAATAAGGTAGCTAAATTTCCTTTAGTAAGGGGGAGAAAAATAATAGCTATCTTGTTGTTACAAAAGGGGGAGAATATTACCTTTGTTAAAATAAACTCATAGAAGAGCATGTTTTAAGGGGGAGTTATAGGAAATGTAAAATCAATTAAACCTTTTTGATAATGTCAAAAAGGGGGAGGATTTTTTTATGCATTATTATTTACGGTTTTGTCATCATCAAAAAGGGGGAGATTGTTGGTGCTAGAGCACCACGATCATTTGTTTTGATGATAACAAAACACGTGTTATTTAACATTTGCAATTTGAGTCCTAGATTTCAGGTCAATTGCAAATGTGGACGTGTTTAGACGGAGTTCAAGCTCGCATCCAGGACAGATTGGAGGAGCTTGACGGAAAACAGAGGAGGTTCGCGTGGAGTGAAAGATTGGAGATGGAAGACAAGAAGAATAGGATAGATTCTTTTTTATCCTTTCATGTATCTCTTGTATTTATTTTCTTGCTCTTTTTTATTCCTTAGAACATTATGTTAAAGATCCTCAAAGTACCCTAAAAGTAGTCCTAGGAACACCTGCACAACCCTAGGATACTTAGGTTTTCTATAGAATACTTAGAAAACCAATATAGGGCTCAAACAGCATTTCCAGACGTCTAATCCCAAAATCAGACGTCTGATAAAGTATTTTAAGACGTCTGACTGTTGTTTCAGACGTCTGATAACTGTTAGGCTGGACATAGTTAGTTCTGTCTGATGAAATCAGACGTCCAGACCTTAGACCAGACGTCTTAGGAGACGTCTGATGACTTTGCCAGACGTCCAATTAGTGGACCGTTGGCTGGCTTAGAAAACACTCAAGATTATGACCGTTAGAGCCTTATCAGACGTCCATAGGACTTTCCAGACGTCTGATAAATGACCGTTTTGCCTCGACTGACCCAAAATCTCTTCTCAGAGATTTTCTAGCCGTTGCAACGTTTGGAAATCAATTCCCACAGTAAAAGTAGGTTTCCAGACGTCCAGACATAGTGCCAGACGTCCTGTATGTCGTCTGATGGACTTGCACAAAAACCCTGTTTAGATCTGATTCAAGTCAGGGAGAGACCCGCCCAAAATCAGACGTCTGACCTTTTAATCAGACGTCTTATAGTGAACTTCCAGACGTCTGATGCTAGAATTAGACGTCTGATAAGCCTGTCAGAACAATGATTGTTCCTGATTTCGGGCTGATTCACTTGGGGTTTGTTCCCAACGGCTATAGAACCTTTCTCAAGCCTTCCAAAGCCTTCCTAAGGCCTCTATAAATAGAGGGGAACCTTTGTAACACAAAAACACAAGAAGAGAAACATAAGAGACACTTAGAAATACACTTGGATACACTTAGCTACATATTTCCACTCTCTTGTGTCCAAGAAGCACTTGCTCTCTAAGCTCAAGCTCCATCATCTTGAGAGCATCATTCCCGTTGCGCACCCGCTCTCCCGCCGTAGATAACGAGAGCGACGTAGCGCCATCGCGTGGCACACGCACCGCGTCATCGTCGACGCACTCCTTGCAAAGGGGAGTTTCCTATTTCCTATAGAAGCTAGGTTTAATTTTGTTGGCTCTATAGGACTGTTGTTTACTTTATCTTTGTATTTTGGTTGGGTATTCGCTTTGCGAATTCCCGTCTCCTTCGTGGGACAAAATCCTTCTCGTGGAGAGAAGGGGTTGAGGAACGCTACCCTCGTACTTGTAGCGTGGTTGTATTGAGGTTGAATCACCCTCGTTCAAAGTGATTCGGTTAGTGGATTTGATCAACTAGGTTGATCGGAAAATCCTAACTCGAGAGGGTTAGGTGGTGGTTTTCACCCGGTTTGGGTTTCCACCTAAAAATCTTTGTGTACATTTTGTGATTGCCTATTTTTGTGAGATTGCTTTTTATATATTTTATTTCCGCATTTTTTTTGTTACGCCAATCTCACCCCCTCCTAGTACAAGGGTAGAACCTTCAATTGGTATCAGAGCAGGTCTCGCATTTTCGGCGTTACAAACCGGCGAGGATCTAAACATGGAGGGAAGCTGTTCCACAAGTAGGATTTCCGAGGGGCAGTCCACAACCCGTTCGCCCTACTTTGACGGGAACAACTACAGCTACTGGAAGCTGAGGATGAAGACGTGGCTCCAAGCCACTGAATTCGAGGTATGGGGATGTTGCGAAACCCCATACGAGATCCCGAAGCGACCCCAAGGAGGCTACTCGCAGGTGCAGATTCTAGAGCTCTCACTCAACGCAAAGGCAATGAATGCCCTGTATTGCGCGTTGAGTCCGGAAGAGCTCGAGAAAATCCAAGAGTGCACCACCGCCCACGAGATATGGAGGAGGTTGGAAGGCACTCATGAGGATTCCAGCTCGGAGGAAGAAGAAGAAGAAAAAGAAGAAGAAACCACTTGCTTTGGTTTCATGGCTAGAGGAACCAATAGCGACAGTGAAAGCGGAAGCGACTCCGACGAAGAGGTAAATTTTGATTTACAAGAAGCTTTTAATGAATTATTCGAGATTAGTAAATCACTAAAAATAGAAAACAAAAGCATGAAGAAGAACCTTAGTTTTCTTAAAAATGAAAATGATAGGTTAGAAAAACAACTTAAGGACATAGAAGCTAGTCCTAAGGATGATAACCTATTATTAGATAATCATAACCTCATCAATGAAAATATTAAATTGATTGAGGAAAATGATAGTCTAAAGTTAGAAATTTCTGATTTAAAGACTAAGATGGATATTATAGAAAAAGAAATCGCATGTCTTAGGGAAAATTCTAACAAATTAATCAACAAAGTTGATAATTTTTATAGCCCTAAGGTTGAGAAAGGATCTCCATCAAGGAGACCTTCTAACAAATCCGGATCCAAGCTCACTTGGATACCGAAGAAAAAATTAGAATCTTGTTTTGTAGGGTTCAGGGATGACTACAACATAAAGGACTGGACCTACAAACTCAAGGCTGGTCAACTCGAGTTAGGAGAACTAAGGAGTAGACCAAGGAGGAGAACAAGAAGACCGACAAGACGGCGAACAAACGACGGACCCGCCGCACGTCGACCACCAGATTGGAGACCGGCGCCGATGCCCGGGCCTCCAAGCTACGGATGGGAGCCCCATCCGATGTGGCATCCACCACCACCATTCGGGCCATTTTATTGGCCATGGTAGGTGAGGTAAAAATTCTTAACCCTATCTTATTATCATAAGCATTTAGATAGGGGGAGTTAAAAAATGATGAGCTAATTGTCAATTTTTAAGGGGGAGAAATAAGGTAGCTAAATTTCCTTTAGTAAGGGGGAGAAAAATAATAGCTATCTTGTTGTTACAAAAAGGGGAGAATATTACCTTTGTTAAAATAAACTCATAGAAGAGCATGTTTTAAGGGGGAGTTATAGGAAATGTAAAATCAATTAAACCTTTTTGATAATGTCAAAAAGGGGGAGGATTTTTTTATGCATTATTATTTACGGTTTTGTCATCATCAAAAAGGGGGAGATTGTTGGTGCTAGAGCACCACGATCATTTGTTTTGATGATAACAAAACACGTGTTATTTAACATTTGCAATTTGAGTCCTAGATTTCAGGTCAATTGCAAATGTGGACGTGTTTAGACGGAGTTCAAGCTCGCATCCAGGACAGATTGGAGGAGCTTGACGGAAAACAGAGGAGGTTCGCGTGGAGTGAAAGATTGGAGATGGAAGACAAGAAGAATAGGATAGATTCTTTTTTATCCTTTCATGTATCTCTTGTATTTATTTTCTTGCTCTTTTTTATTCCTTAGAACATTATGTTAAAGATCCTCAAAGTACCCTAAAAGTAGTCCTAGGAACACCTGCACAACCCTAGGATACTTAGGTTTTCTATAGAATACTTAGAAAACCAATATAGGGCTCAAACAGCATTTCCAGACGTCTAATCCCAAAATCAGACGTCTGATAAAGTATTTTAAGACGTCTGACTGTTGTTTCAGACGTCTGATAACTGTTAGGCTGGACATAGTTAGTTCTGTCTGATGAAATCAGACGTCCAGACCTTAGACCAGACGTCTTAGGAGACGTCTGATGACTTTGCCAGACGTCCAATTAGTGGACCGTTGGCTGGCTTAGAAAACACTCAAGATTATGACCGTTAGAGCCTTATCAGACGTCCATAGGACTTTCCAGACGTCTGATAAATGACCGTTTTGCCTCGACTGACCCAAAATCTCTTCTCAGAGATTTTCTAGCCGTTGCAACGTTTGGAAATCAATTCCCACAGTAAAAGTAGGTTTCCAGACGTCCAGACATAGTGCCAGACGTCCTGTATGTCGTCTGATGGACTTGCACAAAAACCCTGTTTAGATCTGATTCAAGTCAGGGAGAGACCCGCCCAAAATCAGACGTCTGACCTTTTAATCAGACGTCTTATAGTGAACTTCCAGACGTCTGATGCTAGAATTAGACGTCTGATAAGCCTGTCAGAACAATGATTGTTCCTGATTTCGGGCTGATTCACTTGGGGTTTGTTCCCAACGGCTATAGAACCTTTCTCAAGCCTTCCAAAGCCTTCCTAAGGCCTCTATAAATAGAGGGGAACCTTTGTAACACAAAAACACAAGAAGAGAAACATAAGAGACACTTAGAAATACACTTGGATACACTTAGCTACATATTTCCACTCTCTTGTGTCCAAGAAGCACTTGCTCTCTAAGCTCAAGCTCCATCATCTTGAGAGCATCATTCCCGTTGCGCACCCGCTCTCCCGCCGTAGATAACGAGAGCGACGTAGCGCCATCGCGTGGCACACGCACCGCGTCATCGTCGACGCACTCCTTGCAAAGGGGAGTTTCCTATTTCCTATAGAAGCTAGGTTTAATTTTGTTGGCTCTATAGGACTGTTGTTTACTTTATCTTTGTATTTTGGTTGGGTATTCGCTTTGCGAATTCCCGTCTCCTTCGTGGGACAAAATCCTTCTCGTGGAGAGAAGGGGTTGAGGAACGCTACCCTCGTACTTGTAGCGTGGTTGTATTGAGGTTGAATCACCCTCGTTCAAAGTGATTCGGTTAGTGGATTTGATCAACTAGGTTGATCGGAAAATCCTAACTCGAGAGGGTTAGGTGGTGGTTTTCACCCGGTTTGGGTTTCCACCTAAAAATCTTTGTGTACATTTTGTGATTGCCTATTTTTGTGAGATTGCTTTTTATATATTTTATTTCCGCATTTTTTTTGTTACGCCAATCTCACCCCCTCCTAGTACAAGGGTAGAACCTTCAATTGGTATCAGAGCAGGTCTCGCATTTTCGGCGTTACAAACCGGCGAGGATCTAAACATGGAGGGAAGCTGTTCCACAAGTAGGATTTCCGAGGGGCAGTCCACAACCCGTCCGCCCTACTTTGACGGGAACAACTACAGCTACTGGAAGCTGAGGATGAAGACGTGGCTCCAAGCCACTGAATTCGAGGTATGGGGATGTTGCGAAACCCCATACGAGATCCCGAAGCGACCCCAAGGAGGCTACTCGCAGGTGCAGATTCTAGAGCTCTCACTCAACGCAAAGGCAATGAATGCCCTGTATTGCGCGTTGAGTCCGGAAGAGCTCGAGAAAATCCAAGAGTGCACCACCGCCCACGAGATATGGAGGAGGTTGGAAGGCACTCATGAGGATTCCAGCTCGGAGGAAGAAGAAGAAGAAAAAGAAGAAGAAACCACTTGCTTTGGTTTCATGGCTAGAGGAACCAATAGCGACAGTGAAAGCGGAAGCGACTCCGACGAAGAGGTAAATTTTGATTTACAAGAAGCTTTTAATGAATTATTCGAGATTAGTAAATCACTAAAAATAGAAAACAAAAGCATGAAGAAGAACCTTAGTTTTCTTAAAAATGAAAATGATAGGTTAGAAAAACAACTTAAGGACATAGAAGCTAGTCCTAAGGATGATAACCTATTATTAGATAATCATAACCTCATCAATGAAAATATTAAATTGATTGAGGAAAATGATAGTCTAAAGTTAGAAATTTCTGATTTAAAGACTAAGATGGATATTATAGAAAAAGAAATCGCATGTC
The DNA here is from genome assembly GCA_037157565.1 of Thalassia testudinum. Taxonomy (NCBI): domain Eukaryota; kingdom Viridiplantae; phylum Streptophyta; class Magnoliopsida; order Alismatales; family Hydrocharitaceae; genus Thalassia; species Thalassia testudinum. The sequence continues at coordinate 90,800,274 of JAZHRO010000012.1, forward strand.
TTAGGGAAAATTCTAACAAATTAATCAACAAAGTTGATAATTTTTATAGCCCTAAGGTTGAGAAAGGATCTCCATCAAGGAGACCTTCTAACAAATCCGGATCCAAGCTCACTTGGATACCGAAGAAAAAATTAGAATCTTGTTTTGTAGGGTTCAGGGATGACTACAACATAAAGGACTGGACGTACAAACTCAAGGCTGGTCAACTCGAGTTAGGAGAACTAAGGAGTAGACCAAGGAGGAGAACAAGAAGACCGACAAGACGGCGAACAAACGACGGACCCGCCGCACGTCGACCACCAGATTGGAGACCGGCGCCGATGCCCGGGCCTCCAAGCTACGGATGGGAGCCCCATCCGATGTGGCATCCACCACCACCATTCGAGCCATTTTATTGGCCATGGTAGGTGAGGTAAAAATTCTTAACCCTATCTTATTATCATAAGCATTTAGATGGGGGAGTTAAAAAATGATGAGCTAATTGTCAATTTTTAAGGGGGAGAAATAAGGTAGCTAAATTTCCTTTAGTAAGGGGGAGAAAAATAATAGCTATCTTGTTGTTACAAAAAGGGGAGAATATTACCTTTGTTAAAATAAACTCATAGAAGAGCATGTTTTAAGGGGGAGTTATAGGAAATGTAAAATCAATTAAACCTTTTTGATAATGTCAAAAAGGGGGAGGATTTTTTTATGCATTATTATTTACGGTTTTGTCATCATCAAAAAGGGGGAGATTGTTGGTGCTAGAGCACCACGATCATTTATTTTGATGATAACAAAACACGTGTTATTTAACATTTGCAATTTGAGTCCTAGATTTCAGGTCAATTGCAAATGTGGACGTGTTTAGACGGAGTTCAAGCTCGCATCCAGGACGGATTGGAGGAGCTTGACGGAAAACAGAGGAGGTTCGCGTGGAGCGAAAGATTGGAGATGGAAGACAAGAAGAATAGGATAGATTCTTTTTTATCCTTTCATGTATCTCTTGTATTTATTTTCTTGCTCTTTTTTATTCCTTAGAACATTATGTTAAAGATCCTCAAAGTACCCTAAAAGTAGTCCTAGGAACACCTGCACAACCCTAGGATACTTAGGTTTTCTATAGAATACTTAGAAAACCAATATAGGGCTCAAACAGCATTTCCAGACGTCTAATCCCAAAATCAGACGTCTGATAAAGTATTTTAAGACGTCTGACTGTTGTTTCAGACGTCTGATAACTGTTAGGCTGGACATAGTTAGTTCTGTCTGATGAAATCAGACGTCCAGACCTTAGACCAGACGTCTTAGGAGACGTCTGATGACTTTGCCAGACGTCCAATTAGTGGACCGTTGGCTGGCTTAGAAAACACTCAAGATTATGACCGTTAGAGCCTTATCAGACGTCCATAGGACTTTCCAGACGTCTGATAAATGACCGTTTTGCCTCGACTGACCCAAAATCTCTTCTCAGAGATTTTCTAGCCGTTGCAACGTTTGGAAATCAATTCCCACAGTAAAAGTAGGTTTCCAGACGTCCAGACATAGTGCCAGACGTCCTGTATGTCGTCTGATGGACTTGCACAAAAACCCTGTTTAGATCTGATTCAAGTCAGGGAGAGACCCGCCCAAAATCAGACGTCTGACCTTTTAATCAGACGTCTTATAGTGAACTTCCAGACGTCTGATGCTAGAATTAGACGTCTGATAAGCCTGTCAGAACAATGATTGTTCCTGATTTCGGGCAGATTCACTTGGGGTTTGTTCCCAACGGCTATAGAACCTTTCTCAAGCCTTCCAAAGCCTTCCTAAGGCCTCTATAAATAGAGGGGAACCTTTGTAACACAAAAACACAAGAAGAGAAACATAAGAGACACTTAGAAATACACTTGGATACACTTAGCTACATATTTCCACTCTCTTGTGTCCAAGAAGCACTTGCTCTCTAAGCTCAAGCTCCATCATCTTGAGAGCATCATTCCCGTTGCGCACCCGCTCTCCCGCCGTAGATAACGAGAGCGACGTAGCGCCATCGCGTGGCACACGCACCGCGTCATCGTCGACGCATTCCTTGCAAAGGGGAGTTTCCTATTTCCTATAGAAGCTAGGTTTAATTTTGTTGGCTCTATAGGACTGTTGTTTACTTTATCTTTGTATTTTGGTTGGGTATTCGCTTTGCGAATTCCCGTCTCCTTCGTGGGACAAAATCCTTCTCGTGGAGAGAAGGGGTTGAGGAACGCTACCCTCGTACTTGTAGCGTGGTTGTATTGAGGTTGAATCACCCTCGTTCAAAGTGATTCGGTTAGTGGATTTGATCAACTAGGTTGATCGGAAAATCCTAACTCGAGAGGGTTAGGTGGTGGTTTTCACCCGGTTTGGGTTTCCACCTAAAAATCTTTGTGTACATTTTGTGATTGCCTATTTTTGTGAGATTGCTTTTTATATATTTTATTTCCGCATTTTTTTTGTTACGCCAATCTCACCCCCTCCTAGTACAAGGGTAGAACCTTCAATTGGTATCAGAGCAGGTCTCGCATTTTCGGCGTTACAAACCGGCGAGGATCTAAACATGGAGGGAAGCTGTTCCACAAGTAGGATTTCCGAGGGGCAGTCCACAACCCGTCCGCCCTACTTTGACGGGAACAACTACAGCTACTGGAAGCTGAGGATGAAGACGTGGCTCCAAGCCACTGAATTCGAGGTATGGGGATGTTGCGAAACCCCATACGAGATCCCGAAGCGACCCCAAGGAGGCTACTCGCAGGTGCAGATTCTAGAGCTCTCACTCAACGCAAAGGCAATGAATGCCCTGTATTGCGCGTTGAGTCCTGAAGAGCTCGAGAAAATCCAAGAGTGCACCACCGCCCACGAGATATGGAGGAGGTTGGAAGGCACTCATGAGGATTCCAGCTCGGAGGAAGAAGAAGAAGAAAAAGAAGAAGAAACCACTTGCTTTGGTTTCATGGCTAGAGGAACCAATAGCGACAGTGAAAGCGGAAGCGACTCCGACGAAGAGGTAAATTTTGATTTACAAGAAGCTTTTAATGAATTATTCGAGATTAGTAAATCACTAAAAATAGAAAACAAAAGCATGAAGAAGAACCTTAGTTTTCTTAAAAATGAAAATGATAGGTTAGAAAAACAACTTAAGGACATAGAAGCTAGTCCTAAGGATGATAACCTATTATTAGATAATCATAACCTCATCAATGAAAATATTAAATTGATTGAGGAAAATAATAGTCTAAAGTTAGAAATTTCTGATTTAAAGACTAAGATGGATATTATAGAAAAAGAAATCGCATGTCTTAGGGAAAATTCTAACAAATTAATCAACAAAGTTGATAATTTTTATAGCCCTAAGGTTGAGAAAGGATCTCCATCAAGGAGACCTTCTAACAAATCCGGATCCAAGCTCACTTGGATACCGAAGAAAAAATTAGAATCTTGTTTTGTAGGGTTCAGGGATGACTACAACATAAAGGACTGGACCTACAAACTCAAGGCTGGTCAACTCGAGTTAGGAGAACTAAGGAGTAGACCAAGGAGGAGAACAAGAAGACCGACAAGACGGCGAACAAACGACGGACCCGCCGCACGTCGACCACCAGATTGGAGACCGGCGCCGATGCCCGGGCCTCCAAGCTACGGATGGGAGCCCCATCCGATGTGGCATCCACCACCACCATTCGAGCCATTTTATTGGCCATGGTAGGTGAGGTAAAAATTCTTAACCCTATCTTATTATCATAAGCATTTAGATAGGGGGAGTTAAAAAATGATGAGCTAATTGTCAATTTTTAAGGGGGAGAAATAAGGTAGCTAAATTTCCTTTAGTAAGGGGGAGAAAAATAATAGCTATCTTGTTGTTACAAAAAGGGGAGAATATTACCTTTGTTAAAATAAACTCATAGAAGAGCATGTTTTAAGGGGGAGTTATAGGAAATGTAAAATCAATTAAACCTTTTTGATAATGTCAAAAAGGGGGAGGATTTTTTTATGCATTATTATTTACGGTTTTGTCATCATCAAAAAGGGGGAGATTGTTGGTGCTAGAGCACCACGATCATTTGTTTTGATGATAACAAAACACGTGTTATTTAACATTTGCAATTTGAGTCCTAGATTTCAGGTCAATTGCAAATGTGGACGTGTTTAGACGGAGTTCAAGCTCGCATCCAGGACGGATTGGAGGAGCTTGACGGAAAACAGAGGAGGTTCGCGTGGAGCGAAAGATTGGAGATGGAAGACAAGAAGAATAGGATAGATTCTTTTTTATCCTTTCATGTATCTCTTGTATTTATTTTCTTGCTCTTTTTTATTCCTTAGAACATTATGTTAAAGATCCTCAAAGTACCCTAAAAGTAGTCCTAGGAACACCTGCACAACCCTAGGATACTTAGGTTTTCTATAGAATACTTAGAAAACCAATATAGGGCTCAAACAGCATTTCCAGACGTCTAATCCCAAAATCAGACGTCTGATAAAGTATTTTAAGACGTCTGACTGTTGTTTCAGACGTCTGATAACTGTTAGGCTGGACATAGTTAGTTCTGTCTGATGAAATCAGACGTCCAGACCTTAGACCAGACGTCTTAGGAGACGTCTGATGACTTTGCCAGACGTCCAATTAGTGGACCGTTGGCTGGCTTAGAAAACACTCAAGATTATGACCGTTAGAGCCTTATCAGACGTCCATAGGACTTTCCAGACGTCTGATAAATGACCGTTTTGCCTCGACTGACCCAAAATCTCTTCTCAGAGATTTTCTAGCCGTTGCAACGTTTGGAAATCAATTCCCACAGTAAAAGTAGGTTTCCAGACGTCCAGACATAGTGCCAGACGTCCTGTATGTCGTCTGATGGACTTGCACAAAAACCCTGTTTAGATCTGATTCAAGTCAGGGAGAGACCCGCCCAAAATCAGACGTCTGACCTTTTAATCAGACGTCTTATAGTGAACTTCCAGACGTCTGATGCTAGAATTAGACGTCTGATAAGCCTGTCAGAACAATGATTGTTCCTGATTTCGGGCTGATTCACTTGGGGTTTGTTCCCAACGGCTATAGAACCTTTCTCAAGCCTTCCAAAGCCTTCCTAAGGCCTCTATAAATAGAGGGGAACCTTTGTAACACAAAAACACAAGAAGAGAAACATAAGAGACACTTAGAAATACACTTGGATACACTTAGCTACATATTTCCACTCTCTTGTGTCCAAGAAGCACTTGCTCTCTAAGCTCAAGCTCCATCATCTTGAGAGCATCATTCCCGTTGCGCACCCGCTCTCCCGCCGTAGATAACGAGAGCGACGTAGCGCCATCGCGTGGCACACGCACCGCGTCATCGTCGACGCACTCCTTGCAAAGGGGAGTTTCCTATTTCCTATAGAAGCTAGGTTTAATTTTGTTGGCTCTATAGGACTGTTGTTTACTTTATCTTTGTATTTTGGTTGGGTATTCGCTTTGCGAATTCCCGTCTCCTTCGTGGGACAAAATCCTTCTCGTGGAGAGAAGGGGTTGAGGAACGCTACCCTCGTACTTGTAGCGTGGTTGTATTGAGGTTGAATCACCCTCGTTCAAAGTGATTCGGTTAGTGGATTTGATCAACTAGGTTGATCGGAAAATCCTAACTCGAGAGGGTTAGGTGGTGGTTTTCACCCGGTTTGGGTTTCCACCTAAAAATCTTTGTGTACATTTTGTGATTGCCTATTTTTGTGAGATTGCTTTTTATATATTTTATTTCCGCATTTTTTTTGTTATGCGAATCTCACCCCCTCCTAGTACAAGGGTAGAACCTTCAGTCGTCTCCCTCCGCCTTCCTCCCTGATTCGGTCCCTATAAATACCCCCGTCGCTCCACCGTTCTTCCGAGCTCGGATCTGACGGAGATACCCCCTCAATTCCTCTCTTCCCACTCCGACAGACGCCCTCCTTGCTCCGGCGGCCTCTCCTCCTCCTTCTTGTCGCCCTGCTGCACTACCAGCTGCAGGGTTGCCCTCCCTCGCTCTTCCCGCGCCACGCCGCACCCAGCTAGCGCCTCTCCGGCCCTCTGCTCGCCGCCGCCCCTTCCCCTGGGCATCTTCTTCTCCGGAGACAGTCGATACGACTGTCGCCCTGCTCCGGCCCCTTTCGTCTCCGTAGCTAGGTCAGAACTTCTCCCCATCTCCCCCTCTTTCTTTTCCTCACTGTCTTTTATTTGATTAAACCCTCGACCGCTCCTGTCCACCGTCACCCCCTTCGTCTCCGGCCAAACTCCGGCGAGACCCCCCCATCACTCCACAGCCCCACACGCCTCGCCGACCCTCACAGAATCTCCGCCTCCTCACCCTGATCAACCTCCGCCCTTTCACGTCCCGCCACTCGCCCTCTGCAGACCCCCCGAACAAACCCACTTCTCCACCCGCAGTTTGACCTAGGGCGACCCTCACGCTCCGCCCCGCCGCCTGCCAGACCCCCCACCACCTTCGTAGTGCCACGGCGAAGGTTCTCCGCGTATCTGATTAGGCCGAGAGGCCGTTCCTCTGTGTACAGGTGTCTCGACCGCCGTCGCCATTGCTGCGTGGAAGGAGCACCTTCAACCTGCAGCTCCAGGTGCGCTTCGCCCAGGCCTGACTCCCAGGCTGCGCGGGGCGCCTCCGCGAAGAGTCCCAGGCTCGCAGCTGGGGCGAAGGCCTCGCGTGAAGCCGCGATTGCCCGCTGCTTTCTCCGCTGCGGGCGCTCAATTAGGGTGGGACATTTAGTCCCACCTCGGAAAGCCACTGAGGCGAACGGGCGCTTAAAGGCAAAAAGTGCCTTAAGCTGTTCGCCTCAGTTCACGGGGTGAGGTCCCCTTCACCCGCCCGGTTACCCGGCCTCGTCCGCGCTCACGCCCCGCGGACCTGACCCGACCCGACTTAGACTGACCTGCACTCCTCGCCCACCATGCACGCCGGTGGGCCTGGACCCGGGCGCGACCCGTACCCGGCAGCTCTGGGAGAGCTATCCTATGAGCGGATTCTGTGAGAGAGAGACGGGGGGGGAGGGTAGAGTAGGTTTTGTCCTCTGACGTAAACTCTGAAGTGTGCAGGCACAGGTGAAGAAGGACCGCGGAAGAAGAAGAAAGCTAAGGGAGACACTGTAGCAACAAGCGGTTTAAGTCGTCTGATTGGAAAATCAGACGACGTCCTGAAGGGAAAAGAAGAAAAAAGGAGAGACGACGTCCTGACAGGTAAAAGAAAAGAAGAAAGAAGAAGATCTGAAGAACAAAAGAACAAGGAAGAACAGCAGAAGAAGAAGAGGAAAGAACAAGGAAGAACAACACAGGTGAAGAAGAGGACCACAAGGAGATAGACACAAAAGAAGAAGAGGAAGAACAAAAGCTAAAGAGGAGAAAGACAAAGAGAAAGAAAGAAGAAAAGAAGAAGAACTCAAACTTTCATCTCTCTCCCTCTCTCTCTCTCTCTTTATTTTTTGTAATAGAACATGTATATCTCTAGAATACAACTTGCTCCCTGAGTTCGACCTCGGGAACTCTTTTATTTCCGAGTAACAAATTGTATTAAACTGGTAATCACCTCTCTTTACTATACTACGACGAAATAATAAAACTATAGAGAAAAGCCTCTACGCCAGTTTTTGGCGCCGTTGCTGGGGAGCAACGGCTATTCTAGAGGTAAACATTCCTGTTTCTTTTTAATTTCTGATAATCTCCTCTCTTTTGTGCAGCTACAGGAAATCAAGAAGACAAGCAACCGCACGACAACCACTCCGAGGACAGGTAAATTTTTCCTCTCGCTATTAACCCCTAAACTCTAAAGAGAAAGAAAAGAAAAGAAAAAGCAATATAGGGCTAACCTGTCTTCTATACTTAGTAACCATAAAGAGTTGCATGTTTTCAACTCATTAGTCCTGCACACTATTAAGGGTATTTAAGGGCTAACACATTCTTGCTTGAGCCCTAATTACCCAACAAAGAACTAACTGGACCAAGTAGAGCCAACATAAGATTCAACATTAGGGTTTTAGAGACACACTACTTAAATCAAGAATGGAGAAAATCCAAAAGAAGTGTGCCTAAACCATTGATTGAAAATACCTATTCAAAGAAAACCTAAAACAATTGGCTCTCTAAACACTTGAACATTAAAAGACAAGACCTAAAAGCTCTCAAAGAAAACAAGAGGTAACGTTGACCCCTTGGGTCAACCAACCTTAAATTAGGTCACTCTTTGCACTTAAAAGACTAAAGTTCAAGTGAAACCTTAAGCACCCTGATCTTAAAATTGGTAGACTTAAGAGGTCAAGATCCCCATTCTGGTCTACCTGGAACCGCAGCGACAAGAGAGGTCGGGTGGGGGAAACCCTGTAACCCGTGGGGACGCTCTACCGTGTAGGGGTCTTCGCGGGACTCTCCCTCTCTGGCTGCCCAGGTAATTCTCAGGTGGACGATCTTTCTGATCAAGGGGTCCATCTGCCCCGCACCTCTATAGTCACCCAACACATTTTTGGGTGTCTTGATTGGGTCCAGCACCTTCTAAACTTACCTCTTCCAACAGTGCATGTACGGAAGGAGGTCCTTAAGACCACCCTTAAGACCTCCTTTAGAAATTCGCTCTCGTCAAGGCCAAGCCTCGACGCTCGTGTTTGTGCAGCAACACCCTCACATTATTCTCTCTTCTGATTCAGAACCAAGTTCTTCTTCTTCCCCAATCATGGCTCAGCCAGTTGAGGAAGAAAATAATCTGGAACACCAGCTCCAGCGACTCAATGACCTCTTCCAAAACTTCGTGCACCCACCACAGCGTCCTATGATGCGGGACCACTACAATCCTGCTGCGGTGGCCATTGAGCCTCGAGTCAGAATCCCGACTGGAGGACCTGATTCCGAATTAAAGCCCAACATGATTCATGCTATACCTAAATTTCATGGGCTTAATTTTGAAGATCCCTTCCAGCACATCAAACAGCTAAAGCATCTGGCCCACACTTTTGGATCAGATGCGCAAAATCGGGATATTCTTCTCATGAAGATGTTCTCCTTTTCTCTTATGGACAAGGCCGCCCATTGGTATCAAACTCAGACCCGGCTGATCAACACTTGGGAAGAACTTCAAATCGAGTTTTTGAAAAAGTTTTTCCCCGTTGGTCGGACCAACACCTTGAGCCATCAGATTACACACTTCACTCAACAATCAGGAGAACCTCTCCATGAGGCATGGGATCGTTTTCAGGATCTCATGAGAAAGTGCCCCCATCACGGAGTTCCTAAATGGGAACAAGTCCAATCTTTTTACCAGGGACTCCGTGAGGACATCCGCCTTTTCGTCAATGCAACTTGCGAAGGAAACATCATGGGTCAACATGAAGACACCGTATGGGAGATTCTCGAAAACATGTGCGAGAACTCCATCAACAATGACTCCATGGGATTATTCGACAGGACGAATACCCGCGCAGCGACGAATCTTAAGGGAGCACATGAGACGCAGGACCTATCCGCATCAGTCGACCTGGAATTAATGGCCAGTCGATTGGACAAGGTCTCAATCATTGAGAAGAAGGTGGATAAGCTGACTCAGCACTTGCAGCGAGCCACCTCTGCGCGTAACTCCTTTGCACAACCTCCTTCCACACAAGAGATTGTGCAAAACATCCTCCACCGATCTTCCCCTAGGATGGATCCATATCCATCCCCATCTGATTCTCGGATCGGAGGATCATCCGATCCTTTCTACACCAGCCCGGGGAACTCCATTCCCCCTTTCCCTGATTCTCAGGAGGTTCCTCAGACCTGCGAGGACCTCAACGCCATCCAGAACGACCCATTCTCCAACACTTACAACCCTGGATGGCGAAACCATCCCAATTTTCAGTGGGCGGGAAATTCCCAAACCCACAGACCACCTTTTCAGCCCTCTCGTCATTACCAGCCGCCTCAGCCTCGGCCCAACCCTACTTATCCATCAGGGCCAAATCAGGATCAAATGTCCCTAATCCTTCAGACTCTGGCTGACATTCAAAGAACGAATGCGGCTATTCAAAAGCAGCACAAGGACGAACTTACAGAGGTTAAAACTCAACTGGCCCAGTTGGCAAATTCTCACCAGCCAGGCACACTCCCTTCCCAACCTCTTCCTAACCCGAATAACGTGCCAACCCAGAAGCGCGTTATCAATCCAAATTTAGGCCACGCACAATGGATTTATCAGGCCCCTACTGCTCCATCTCCAGACGAGATGGAAGCCTCAACTTCTTATGCGGGATTTCAGCAGCAGCCACCCCTCTTACCAAACCCAAACCAAAATCAGGCCGGATTAAATTCTGTAACAACACGTAGTGGTAAAACAACTCAAGACCCGCATTATCCAAACCACTCCAAGCCTGATAACCATGACCCTAGGATAGTTATCCAAGATACCACTGTCCCGGATCCACAACCTGGACCTATCCTAGAAGAACCAACCAAGATCCCATTTCCCGAGGCCTTGACCAAGGGAAAGAAGACCACCAAACCCGTGGCCCCTGAGGAGGACCTGGTCAAGCTCTTTGAGCAGGTCCACATAAACATCCCCTTGATGGATGCAATCCGCCACGTACCAGCTTACGCACGATTTCTAAAGAATATATGTACACCCCAGCGTAAGCCGCGAACCAAAGGAGGGAGCCCAATTGTTCTGTCAGAGCAAGCCAGCTCTGTAATCCTCAGTAGACTCCCACCCAAGGCAAAAGATCCTGGTACTCCCCTGATTTCCTGCAAGATAGGTGGTACCCAATTTGATAGAGCATTGTTAGACTTGGGTGCATCCATAAACCTGATACCCACATCCTTACTTGACCATCTAGAAGAATCTGAGCTAAAACCAACCGAGGTGACATTACAATTAGCAGATAGATCTATAAAGTCACCAAAAGGGATTCTCGAGGATGTTATCGTAAGAGTGCGGGATTTCTATTTTCCAGTGGACTTTATAGTCTTAGATATGGACGCACCTGAGAACCCTAGGGATACACCAATCATTCTAGGGAGACCTTTCTTGGCTACTGCTAGAGCCAACATCAGCTGTGAGGAGGGCCAAATAGAGCTTAAGTTTGGAAATCAAACACTGAAAATTGATATATTTAAGGCCCAACAAGGAATTAATTGCGGTGTCATCAAACAAATTTGTGACATCAGGACTTTGGTTGATGAATCACACTTCCAGAATAACTCGATTATGCCTCATCAACCACAGAAGGATCTTGACCCGCAAACAGAGGAGTCGAATCCAGATATGAATAACCCAGTAACTCCCACCCTTGAACCTCACATCTATACTGAACCACCCGCTGCTGCTGATAACCCCATCCTCGAACTGAAACCCCTTCCTGCTCACTTGAAATACATCTTTTTGGGTTCTAATCAGACCCTTCCTGTGATTATCAATTCCAACCTCAGTCCTGAATAGGAATTCCGTCTGATTGTTGTCCTCCAGCAACATCGCAGAGCCATCGGGTGGACTCTCGACGATTTGACTGGAATAAGTCCCTCTTATTGTACTCATCATATCTATTCGGAAGAGGGCACACGACCTTCTCGTGAAATGCAGAGACGCTTAAACCCCAATCTGCAGGAGGTCGTGAAAAAGGAGATCATCAAGTGGTTAGATGCCGGAATCATCTACCCGATCTCCGATAGTCATTGGGTGAGCCCAATTCAGGTCGTACCCAAGAAGGCAGGACTCACCACTATAACGACTGAGACCGGAGAAATCATTCCCACCCGATTAGCCAACTCGTGGAGAGTCTGTATAGATTACCGCCGACTCAATTCCTCCACGAAGAAGGACCATTTCCCACTACCCTTCATTGATCAAATTCTCGAAAAACTTGCGGGAAATAGGTTCTTCTGCTTTCTTGACGGGTACTCCGGTTATAACCAGGTGGCAATCCATCCTGAGGACCAAGAAAAGACCACATTCACCTGCCCCTTCGGAACATACGCTTTCCGAAGGATGCCTTTTGGTCTTTGCAATGCACCCGCTACTTTTCAGCGATGCATGCTTGCCATATTCTCAGAAATGGTAGGTGATTATCTGGAAGTCTTCATGGATGACTTTTCAGTTTTCGGAGCATCATTCGACGATTGCCTCCAACACTTGGTCCAGATACTCAGGCGGTGCATCGATGTGAATTTGGTTCTTTCCTGGGAAAAGAGCCATTTCATGGTGCCTGAGGGAATTGTCCTGGGACACTCAATTTCGGAGAAAGGTATCCAAGTGGATCGAGCTAAGGTTAATCTGATTTCTCACCTTCCTATGCCTAGCTCGATCAGGGACATCCGTTCCTTTTTAGGGCATGTCGATTTTTATCGACGATTTATCCCTGATTTTTCAAAAATCGCGCGCCCCCTGACCACTCTTCTCTCCAAGGATGTTCCTTTCGAAATTTCCAAGGAATGCACTCAAGCATTTGAAATCCTGCGTGACCGAGTCACCCAAGCCCCGATCCTACAGTCCCCTGATTGGTCTCAACCCTTTGAGATCATGTGCGATGCATCCGACTTCGCTGTAGGAGCGGTTTTGGGGCAGAAAGTTGACGGGAAACCTGTGGTCATTTACTACGCCAGCAAAACACTCGATGAGGCTCAGTGTAACTATACGGTTACTGAGAAAGAGCTGCTAGCTGTAGTATTTGCCCTAGAAAAATTCAGATCGGGGTTCCCGTGTCATCATATACTCGGATCACACGACTGTGAGGCATCTCCTTGCAAAGAAGGACGCGAAACCTCGATTAATCAGATGGATCTTGCTGTTGCAAGAATTTGACCTTGAGATTCGTGACAAAGCGGGAAAGCAAAATGTGGTAGCTGATCACTTGTCCCGTCTTCCTTCTGAAATAATTGACCCTCCCGGACCCATCACTGAGCATTTTCCCGATGAGCACCTGCTGACTATTGGTACTAGCCTTCCATGGTTTGCTAATGTAGTAAATTACTTGGCATCTCATCAGATCCCGTCCGATTGGCCGAAGGCCAAGAAGGACAAATTACGCTCCGATGCCAAGTATTACATTTGGGAAGACCCGTACCTCTTCCGCATAGGTGCCGATCAGATTATCCGGAGATGTGTCCCGAAAGGGGAATTCAACAATATCCTCTCTTTCTGCCATGACCAGGCATGCGGTGGCCATTTCGCCGGGCATAAAATCGCATCAAAAGTCCTCCAGTGCGGCTTTTACTGGCTCACACTGTTCAAAGACGCATACAATCACTGCAAGGCATGCAGTCGTTGCCAGACTTTGGCAACATGAGCCATCGCGACATGATGCCTATGCAACCGATTCTAGTATGCGAAATCTTTGATGTTTGGGGGATTGATTTTATGGGCCCCTTTCCTGTTTCGGATGGTTTCGAATACATTCTGTTGGCTGTGGACTACGTGTCCAAATGGATCGAAGCCATACCGACCCGAACCTATGATCACAAAATCGTTCTCAAATTCATTCATCAAAACATTTTCTCAAGGTTCGGGATTCCTCGTGCAATAATCTCTGATGGGGGGACCCATTTCACAAATGCTCAGTTTAGGTCACTGATGACCAAATACGGGGTGTCTCACCGAATCTCTACTCCTTACCACCCCCAAACTAATGGTCTAGCTGAGCTGTCTAATCGGGAGATCAAGAAAATCCTGCAAGTCACTGTTCGACCTGACAGGAAGGACTGGTCGTCCCGACTTCCAGAAGCATTGTGGGCCTATAGGACCGCCCACAAGACCCAATTGGGCATGTCTCCCTTTAGACTGGTGTACGGAAAGGCATGCCACCTTCCCGTAGAACTGGAGCATAAAGCCTATTGGGCAGTACGAAACTGTAATCTAGATCTTTCCAAGGCTGGGACCCACAGAAAACTCCAAATCAGCGAGATCGATGAATTACGCTTAGACACGTATGAGAACTCGCAAATCTACAAGGAGCGGGTTAAAGCCTTCCACGACAAACACATCTCGAGAAAGATCTTTCATCCTGTTCAAAAGGTCCTACTCTTTGATGCCCGACTAAAACTCTTCCCAGGAAAACTGAGATCCAAGTGGGTCGGACCATATTTGGTCCGACAGGTTTTTGGAAATGGAGCAATCGAAATCAGTCCACTCAGCCACGATTCTGAACCTTTCATCGTGAACGGTCAGAGACTCAAGCCGTTCATTGATGTAACTTCTACTGATTTGGCTGAAGCATCTTATATCCTCCTTTCCCCTTGAGCTTATTGCGCCCAGCCGATGGCGTAAAACTCAGCGCTTAACGAGAGGCAGCCCGTCATTCTCTTTGAAAACCTGAAACTTGTTCTGACACCTTTTTGCACTTGAGGTTCACCCTTGTAGACAGCCGACCCCACCTCAGATGCTTGCATCTGGGATTAGAAATCGTCCGCAAAAATTCAACCCGACCCATCCACTCATCCAAATTTCTGTCTTAAGGAATGAACTAAGTTAAATAAAAACCCCCTAGGTTACAATGAGGACATTGCAAATCTTAGGCATGGGGGGGTATGAAAGTGCAAAACTTGTAAGAAAAGGTTTCAAACAAAAAATTCACATATGCCAAAAACACCATAAAAATTAAAAAAATTTTTCGAAAAAGAATAAAAGGAGAAGGAGAAGAGAAACAAAATGAAAAAGGAGCACAAAATTATAAGAAAAGGTGATAGTCATTAGTAAGGAACTAAGGAATTAACCTACGTTCTAGACCTCATTCAAGAAAACAACTGAAAAGTGCATAATGAGATTAGTAAGAACGCAAACCTTAGGCATTCTTGAATAGACTCTTAGTACCCATTAAGATCTGGACACTCCTCAAGAGGTTGAGGAAAATGAAAAGCTGAAGTATTAGGTCTAAGGCTTAGGGAGTATTCGACCTCGTTAACTAATTTTTGGTTTACGGGACTCAGTAACCTCACACACAGCCTGGTTCAGTAAGCGTAAAAATCAAAATCACGCAGAAGCGTCGCAAAATTCTGAAAAGAACACCTAGAATAGGAGCGGCCGATCAACACAAGTTGATTTGGACGAGTTCCCAGCACGGAGAAGCGGGAAATCCCCTCGAAGATGCGTAACAAAATATCATCTCCTCGGTGCCTGTCTCTTAGGATATTTACATATCCTACTGGGGGCATGTAAGCACTCTACTGATTCAGATTCCATGGATGGCATTATCTCGAAGTGTCAATTGCCAGGGTCTGGATTCGACCACAGAACACCATGGATGGGATTATCTCGAAATCTCAATAGCCAGGGTTCCGGGGGTTGCCATGGGCGGTGCTATCTCGAAGCATCGATTGCCAGGAACCCTTAAGGATTGATGATGGGAGCAAGGAATCTGATACAGACCGTGTTGAAAAGCCAATCCTAAGCTAGAACTAAAAAGAAAAAGAGAGAGAAAACTCTCCAAACAGAATAACCTTCTATCTCTCTCTTACAAAACGCACTGCGAACTGAGCCAGGGCTAAAATCATTTCAAGCACGGGTGCTTTAACCACAAAGTCCAATAAACCTTAGGTTAGTTCTTGTGGGCTTTAAAAACCTTTGCTAAAGACTGAGGCTAAGGCTAGACAGATTTGGATCTTGATTGGTACTAGAGTACCTTTTAGGCCTATGGTCAGCATTCTAACCTAATCTATGCTCAAATAAAAAAGCACTTATCTAAAGCTATTAAAAACTTCATGGTCTAGAACAAGAGTTGAAATCTTAAGTTTTTGCTAAGGGACTAGCAAAAGCTAGGCATGGGGGTATGATGAGAACCTCATCATGAGTCATAACTAGCTCATTTTGACCCAATACAAAGGATAAAAGCTCCTACATAACTCAAGGAAAGGCTTAACTCAGAGAATTCTGAGTTTAAGGAAAAAAATAAGTCATAAGAGGTAAAAATGCAATTTTACCAGTATAATCTGCATACAGGGTAATTCAGGGTCCAAACATAAGTCAAAGCAACTTAATAAGAATAAAAGTGGGATGAGATGATCTAGCAAGGGCTACAGCAATTCCAAGGAACTAAATAATAATCTGTAACCCTAAAACAAACCCACTTCAATTCACGAGGTTCAAGGCAAAGAAAAAATGGAATAAACCCTCTAAAATTCATAGAAAAATAATCTCTAGGGTTTAGAACCTTCAATTTGACCTTAGGAACCCATCTTGACCTACATTGAGAACCATACCCAATTAATAACTTAATTTGGGTTTTTACGTAAATTGACCAGTAAAACAAGGTTTAATCTAGAAATAAAATTCACCATCAGATTCCTTAGGTCCTAATTAGTCATGTATAAAAACTTGAGCCTAAGAAGAAACCTTCTTGACCAACTTTACACTTTGGTCCTCATATATTTACTTTTTGGCCCTCAACTTTTGAACCCTCGCATTTTGGCCCCTAACTCTCCTTCGTTCTTTGCGTTCAGGTCCCCCCTGCAAAACCTGCCAGCACCATGCTCCGGCGACCCTGCGCGGAGCATGGCGCCGCGCAGGGTGAGGGGGAGAGCCTGGCAAGTAAACCGGGGGTGCCTTGCGTCGTCAGCCGTCGCAGGGACACCCCCCTGGTCGCTGTAACCCACCATACCGGCCGTGCGAACGCACGAACGGTATGGGTTTCCATCTCCGGCGTCCTCCGGCGAGGGAGACACGTCGTCTCCCTCCGCCTTCCTCCCTGATTCGGTCCCTATAAATACCCCCGTCGCTCCACCGTTCTTCCGAGCTCAGATCTGACGGAGATACCCCCTCAATTCCTCTCTTCCCACTCCGACAGACGCCCTCCTTGCTCCGGCGGCCTCTCCTCCTCCTCCTTGTCGCCCTGCCGCACTACCAACTGCAGGGTTGCCCTCCCTCGCTCTTCCCGCGCCACGCCGCACCCAGCTGGCGCCTCTCCGGCCCTCTGCTCGCCGCCGCCCCTTCCCCTGGGCATCTTCTTCTCCGGCGACAGTCGATACGACTGTCGCCCTGCTCCGGCCCCTTTCGTCTCCGTAGCTAGGTCAGAACTTCTCCCCATCTCCCCCTCTTTCTTTTCCTCACTGTCTTTTATTTGATTAAACCCTCGACTGCTCCTGTCCACCGTCACCCCCTTCGTCTCCGGCCAAACTCCGGCGAGACCCCCCCATCACTCCACAGCCCCACACGCCTCGCCGACCCTCACAGAATCTCCGCCTCCTCACCCTGATCAACCTCCGCCCTTTCACGTCCCGCCACTCGCCCTCTGCAGACCCCCCGAACAAACCCACTTCTCCACCCGCAGTTTGACCTAGGGCGACCCTCACGCTCCGCCCCGCCGCCTGCCAGACCCCCCACCACCTTCGCCGTGCCACGGCGAAGGTTCTCCGCGTATCTGATTAGGCCGAGAGGCCGTTCCTCTGTGTACAGGTGTCTCGACCGCCATCGCCATTGCTGCGTGGAAGGAGCACCTTCAACCTGCAGCTCCAGGTGCGCTTCGCCCAGGCCTGACTCCCAGGCTGCGCGGGGCGCCTCCGCGAAGAGTCCCAGGCTTGCAGCTGGGGCGAAGGCCTCGCGTGAAGCCGCGATTGCCCGCTACTTTCTCCGCTGCAGGCGCTCAATTAGGGTGGGACATTTAGTCCCACCTCGGAAAGCCACTGAGGCGAACGGGCGCTTAAAGGCAAAAAGTGCCTTAAGCTGTTCGCCTCAGTTCACGGGGTGAGGTCCCCTTCACCCGCCCGGTTACCCGGCCTCGTCCGCGCTCACGCCCCGCGGACCTGACCCGACCCAACTTAGACTGACCTGCACTCCTCGCCCACCATGCACGCCGGTGGGCCTGGACCCGGGCGCGACCCGTACCCGGCTACCCGGCAGCTCTGGGAGAGCTATCCTATGAGCGGATTCTGTGAGAGAGAGACGGGGGGGGAGGGTAGAGTAGGTTTTGTCCTCTGACGTAAACTCTGAAGTGTGCAGGCACAGGTGAAGAAGGACCGCGGAAGAAGAAGAAAGCTAAGGGAGACACTGTAGCAACAAGCGGTTTAAGTCGTCTGATTGGAAAATCAGACGACGTCCTGAAGGGAAAAGAAGAAAGAAGGAGAGACGACGTCCTGACAGGTAAAAGAAAAGAAGAAAGAAGAAGATCTGAAGAACAAAAGAACAAGGAAGAACAGCAGAAGAAGAAGAGGAAAGAACAAGGAAGAACAACACAGGTGAAGAAGAGGACCACAAGGAGATAAACACAAAAGAAGAAGAGGAAGAACAAAAGCTAAAGAGGAGAAAGACAAAGAGAAAGAAAGAAGAAAAGAAGAAGAACTCAAACTTTCATCTCTCTCCCTCTCTCTCTCTCTTTATTTTTTGTAATAGAACATGTATATCTCTAGAATACAACTTGCTCCCTGAGTTCGACCTCGGGAACTCTTTTATTTCCGAGTAACAAATTGTATTAAACTGGTAATCGCCTCTCTATACTATACTACGACGAAATAATAAAGCTATAGAGAAAAGCCTCTACGCCAGTCGCTCTCGTGAACTACGATGGGAGAGCGAGTGCACGAAGGCTTGATGCTCTCTAGATGTAGAGCTTGAGCTTGGAGAGCAAGAGCTTGTTTTCTTGGACACAAAAGAGTGGAACTATGTTGCTTAGGTGTGTCTAGGTTTCTCTTGGTGTATATTGGTGTGTAAAGGCTCCCCTCTATTTATAGAGGCCTTAGGAAGGCTTTGGAAGGCTTAGAAAAGCTTCCATAACCGTTGGGTACAAAGCCCAAGTGAATCAGCCCGAAATCAGGAACAATCATTGCACTGACAGACTAATCAGACGTCTAATTCTGGCATCAAACGTCTGGATGTTCACTTTAAGACATCTGATTTCAAGGTCAGATGTCTGATTTTGGGCGGGTCTCTTCCTGACTTGAATCAGATCTAAACAGGGTTCTAGCGCAAGTCCATCAGACGACATACAGGACATCTGGCACTATGTCTGGACGTCTGGAAACCTACTTTTTCGTGGGAATGGATTTGCAACGGCTAGAAAATCTCTGAGAAGATATTTTCGGGTCAGTCGAGGCAAAACGGTCAATTATCAAACGTCTGGAAGGGCTTAAGGACGTCTGATAAGGCTCTAACGGTCAGATCTTCAGTGTTTGCTAAGCCAGCCTAACGGTCCACTAATTAGACGTCTCCTAAGACGTCTGGTCTAAGGTCTGGACGTATGATTTCATCAGACAGAACTACCAAGTCCAGCCTGAATGTTTATCAGACGTCTGAATAAACAGTCAGACGTCTTAAAACACTTTATCAGACGTCTGATTTTGGAATTAGACGTCTAGAAACTCTGTTTGAATCCTACATTGGTTTTCTAAGTTTTCTACAAAAAACTTAAGTATCCTAGGGTTGTGCGGGTGTTCCTAGGACTACTGTTAGGATACTTTGAGGCTCTTTAACATAATGTTCTAAGGAAATAAAGAGCAAGAAAATAAAGACAAAAGTACATGAAAGGAATAAATAGAATTCTATCATATTCTTCTTGTCCTTCCATCTTCAATCTATCGCTCCTCGCGAATCTCCTCTGTTCTCCATCAAGCTCCTCCAATTCGTCCTGGATACGAGCTCGAATTTCGTCTAATCACATCTACACTTGCAATTAACCTGAAATCTAAGACTCCAAGTGCAAATGTTAAATAACACGTGTTTTGTTATCATCAAAACAAATGATCGTGGTGCTCTAGCACCAACAGAACTGACCTCCCCCGTGCAACAGAGAGCACCTCACACCTCTTTTAAACGTTCGACACATGCTCCAGATGTCTTAGCGAACCTCAAGGCCTGCTCTGCCCTCGTGCTTTCCTCCTCAGACGTCTGATGCTCGTCCTCGTTGTCCACACGACTCTCAGGACGTCCGCATGACCCTTCAGACATCCGATGCATGGCTCCCTACGCGAACTCACCTCGGGCTATGTGCATGCACAGTGTCCCCGTGCTGTGTCTCTCTCTCGCTGCGCTCCTGCCTCGGCTGCTATGCCTTCTCCCTCGTGCAACGTGCACACGCTACCCCACCCGCATAGTTCCTCGAGCTCACCCCTGTGCACCGCGCTCTCCACTCCCCTAGGTCATGCCTCACGTGGCCTGGCCAAGGGTGCCTCGCGAACCACACTCGTGCACCAGACCCTGCAGCTACTCGACTGCAACGTGCACGCACGCTCCAACGCACTGTCGCACCTTAAATGCTACACCCAACTACCCGCCTCAGGTGCCCACACCCTACTCATTGCAGCAGCCATTCGTGTGCGCAGAACGAGGAAGAGGGGGGAATGTGAGGTGTTGCAGACCCTACACTCCACTTCGTCTCCTCTTCCCCTCCCTTGGTCTCCCGCTTCCCTCTCTCTCGCTGGAGGAGGCGCCACCTGAACTCAGAATGGGGGGATGGGGAGGGTGCAGCCTTCGAGGAGAAGGGGTATTTAAAGGAGGCTTGGGGTAGGGTTTTAGGGTCGTTAGGGACTTTGTGGGTTGGGGAAAAATTGTGGAAACCCTTTGAAGTTTGGGAAAATTTTCAAAATAACCCTCAAGTGTCCGTTTTAAACATGTGAAAATTTCAGGACACCCATAAAGTTCTAAAATTTCGTGGGGACTCCTAGGAAGGGTCATTTCAACATATAAGCTTCATTAACAATAGGTATGTTTGAAGTAAAATCAATAATGAACTTCAATGGTGGTAAAATTGTTCCATCAACATAGCCAAGTAAATCATAGACATTTAGAACTTGAACAAACTAAGCTTCCACAAGGTGTAATTACTTGCAGTTAAGTTGTAAGGAATACTATGATAAATAGTAGATGGAGGAGAATCCATGGATTTTGAAGAAATTGTAGAACCACCAATAACACTTAGATCCAACAACACAAAGAAAAGAGAAATCCAGCCAATCGCAAAACATCAAATACTCGAAGAATTAAATCGCTCGAAACAAACAAGCAATCGAAACAAAAATGTTCAAATCAGATTTGAGCAATTTGCATTATCGCAGGATGCATTCGACGATCAGATGCAAGAGCTAATCATATCTGATGTGTAGGCTAAAAATCAAAGCATGATTAAAGCTTTGATACCATCTTCGAATACCTGAAGATTGGGTGGAAAAGCACTACAATCGCACACACAGCAAAACAGTCTATTGAGCCCTTTTCATATAAACATAGTAATAAAAAATTTATAGAATACACCCATAATTCTAAAACATGTGGCAATAAGATACATTAATTCCAACATTAAGTTCCTCAACAATTTCACCTAAATCTCCGTGCATGCACTCACTTGGATTAGGAAACCAAACATACGCTTCAAGGAGTCATTAAAATCTTTCCATGCAGGCGGCACTTGGGACGGCTTTCACATGCGTTACTTATTCCATGTCAAGCGTAAATATTTCGCGGGGAATCCCATTATTCCCCAAACGGACTCTAAACTTATCCAATATAAAAGTCACACCGCAGTCAAACACAACATGATTTGTTCATAATTTGTAGAGTTGGAAAAGCAAGGTTGCAGGGAAGTGGGTTCCTCAGGATCCAAATCTACGAACCATTCGTTTGTTATTACAAGAAGGCCACATGATCTCCAGATCCAAAGACGTGTTGTCCAAAACGAAGTGGTCAACTGGAAGATAAAATTCAAGCATACATTATAAATAAAAGAGATCAACCTAACATAATAATAACTGCAACTAGTTTTCCGAAATAAACACGAAGAAGGCGACCCGCGGAATCGCCAGAGCACCCGTAGCCACAGGTCAAAGGTCTTCATGAGCCCTTCGAACAGCATCAAAGAACCTCAAGGCACGTGATCAACCGTGGGCGCGCGGGGCCTTCACGACCGTAACCGGACAAGTTGCATGTGAGATTACGTAGTTTGTCACGCCTCCCAGAAAAATACTGCAATAGATTACAACATTTTGTATTTAGTAGCCATACATATGTTTGAAAGGTAGATGATGCTTCCAAGTGGTGAGAAGAAGTTAAGTCTCCACTCGAGTCAACACCGTTGCCTTTAATTTTTCGTCCTTGGAAAAAAAAAGCAAAAGACACATTCTATGGTTTGAACCAACTTAAAAGATACATAATATAACTCCATCTGAACCAAATTTGTGAGAGGGATTTGTTCTCACGTCAACTTTCTCGAGAGATTGGTGCAAATTTGGCATGGAAGCCCTCTCAAGGTCGAGATGCGGTTTCCATTCAAATCGGAACAGAGGCTTCAATTTCGTGATTGGGTATGCTAATTCCGGATTCTATTTATTCCAAAAATTGCCTGTTAATTTCAGAATAAGATAATTCTACCTCTCATTTTACTGCTCGAATGTGATGTTTAATTCCATAACCTGATATTTAATTCTTCAAAAGTTAAAAAACATCCAAATTCTTCAATAATTCTGTCTTTTTCGTAATTTATCTCCTCGTGAATGGTTGTGGGTTAGCACTTTACCCTAATGTTTAGTTGTGTGTTAATGTAAGTGGCGAAGTAAATGATGAACGCGATAGGTGAATTGAAAGGATGGTTGTTTTTTTATTTTATATTTAATCTTAGAATATTTTTTATTATTGTTTACTTAAAAAGTAAAATAAATTAAGTTAGATATAATAAGTTAAATTCTCCTAAACCAGTGAATTAGTGTGCATGCACTGTTTCACAAAACGTTCACGCACTTCAAGTCACATGGGATGCCCTACTCCCATGCCCCCACATCCCTCCAGTTATTACCGAGATCCAATGGCCATCCGTGACTTGGGTTCCATTGCCTGTTGCAGAGAAGGGTGGATGGGAGGTGGGAGATTAAATAATAAAAAAAGGGAATAAAATTAGGATATTTTTTATTAAAAAAAGTTAATTTTTACTTCTAATTTTCCTTAAACTCAATAAATTAAAATCTGCGAAGATATCGAAATAGATGGAGATCTTTTCCAAAATTTGTACGGGTATACACGTAAAAATCTCTTAGTTATATTAGTGTGTAGAATACGATATTAATAAGACATGTTAGCAGTACCTCCTGATAGTACTAAGGCCTCTGCTGCCCATGACGAGGGAGTCGAGCTTGAGATCTTCCACGGCATCTACCAGCTTCTCCCTCGCATCCCCCCAATATATCTTCGTCACTATCACCACTTTCTGATGGGAGAAAAAACACGAGATCTGGTTAATCGAAACTCATACGATCCGAATAAGAAGGGAAAGATCAAAAATACTGGATCCATTTGTTTGCACGAAAAAGTCATAGCTAGCCATTCAAAAGGGTGCGGCCACGCCTCCGCTACCGATCTCATGGCCATGGCTTCGTACGTATATATATACACCCTTTGAAAAAAAGGAAAAAAAACGTAGCGTAGATATATAATAATAATAATAATAATAATAATAATAATAATAATAATAATAATAATAATAATACCTCTTTCTTCCTGGAGGCGGTGTCGAGGGCGTCGAGGACGCCGATGTCGGGCTCCATGCCGTAGAGCTTGTGGACCTCCGGCTCGCGGAACTGCACGAGAGGGATGAGCGGGGACCCGGACTCGGCCCAGATCTTCTGCTTGGTCTCGTCGCCATTGTCCGGTCTCACGTGGATGACCGCCAGGGTGTCGCCCTTGTCCAGAAGGTTCGCGATCGCCCACGCCAGTGCGGCCTTGCTGCTCTCCGAGTAGTCCAACGCCACCCCTATCCTCTTGTCCCCCATCCTCTCTCTTAATCTCTCCTCCTCCTCCTCCTCCTCCTCCTACTACTACTACTACTCTTCTTCCTCCGCTCTTTTTCTTTGCCTTCCAACGCAACCACGGACGAACGCTTTCTGCTCCTTTTCTTATTCTTATTAGATGCAACAACGGTTGGGGGGATTACTGATTCCTATATATAGATCGAGAGGAAAGTGTGTGGGAAGCTTCTCAAGCAACAACGACAAAAAAGTGAAAAACACAAGCAAGCATATAGAAGGGCGCGTGATGCGCGACGGGCGGCGGGAGGGAAAACGTACGTCGGCAAGAAATGACGACGATGCCCCTGCTTTTGTGTGGGAACGACTAACGAGAGGTGTCTGCCTCGTTTTCCATGGTCAGGAATGGCAGGAAACGTGGGAGTGGGGCCCGCCTCGGTGTGAGGCGCCCCCGGTTGGGCAAACGCTACCTAACCCTCCTCTCCCTTTCATCCTTCCCATTCTGTTTTTGTTTCTCCTTTTTTTTTTTTCTTTCCCGTGCGGTAATTCTTTACCTTTTTCTTGCCTCCCACTCCTTTTTTTTTTTTTATCTTTTTCGAGGGATATTTTTTTTTCCTTCCTCCCACAGGTGAATCTTAACAAGGGTGGACGAGGTTTGAACAAATTCCATGATAGGCTCATCGATGTGTGGCGGAATGATAGAGACTCCTCGTATTGATGGAAAAAATTTAAAGTTAAATCTCCATCTTTACGTCGAAGATGATCAAGATACCCCTTAATTTACATAAATAGGATTTTGAGATATAAAATAATAACAATAATAATAATAATAATAATAATAATAATATAATGGTTAACCGAAGTAAATTTTCAAGCCGGATAATCTCGACATTGGGTCTTACGGTCTATTATCTTCTTGGTGAGATTTATATATATATATTTTTTCTGGTATATAAGTTAGAAAAATGTAAAAGCTAAGTGACTAAAGAGATTGTAAATGTGATATTTATTTAATTTTTTTATGTAAAAAATTTATTTATACGTAGTAGAATTCATTACTGTTAAAATTAATAATAAATTATTTTTATATGAATATAAATTATTTAAATTATCTTTAAAATCATTTTGAATCAATATAAAATTACTTTACACTTTTCAAATAATTTTACATCGGTATAAAATTAAATTTTAAATATTTTTTCACCTATGACAAGTGATTTTATACTTGAAAAGTTACTTTTCATCATATATTTTAAAGTTTAGTCTTTAGTGTTTAAGGTTCAGGTTCCTAAATCCTAAATTCCAAATCTTAAGGTGGAAATTAATTTTTTAAGTGAAAAATCACTTCTATTAGGTGAAATAACTTTCTATAAATCTAAACCATAAACCACAAGATCACCTTTAAAATAATTTTATGTAACGACCCGGTTCCCGAGTCCCTACGAGACACAAGAACCGGACCGACTCGACTAATCCCAAGACCTAGTCGTCCAACGAGGAAGTAACCAAAAGAGCAGTAAAATAAACCACATTCAGCATGAATATAACTAACAGTAAGGAAATACAGCAGTAACGAAAGAAATTACTACAGTAGATACCACCACAACAGTAAAACAACATTTATCATATAACAAGAACTGCAGGTAAAGAAAGTACAGCGGAAACAAAAACTACTCACTAGAACAGAAACAAAAGAGGTACAAAAGACTGTGGTAAACTCTACTGGATCCTACTCGGCCCAGAGTCCTCTGCAGCCGCCGACCCTGGCTGCTCAACACCTGGTCCTGAAAAAGGTAACGAGTGTAACACGTCAACAAAACGCTGAGTAGAGTGGCAAACTAACTAAAGGCAACAGTAGAGTGTACAGTAGCTGTTATGTTCTATTACTTCCTTTACTCACATCTTTCAATTTTTTTCACTATTTCATTTATTTCTTAGATCCTTTACTTGATCTCGAATGTCCTCGTGGGAACGATCTTGATTGCAGTCTTTTCCAAAAGTAGAAGTAGCACGTGGTGCTCTCCTGGCCGGGAGAGTCCCCCATGGTGATCCTACCCTCAGTCAACCACCCCAAGGTCACTGACAGACGTAACGGTGACTACGGCACGCGCGATAAACGCACAGGTAGCTAGCCCGCACTGGCACGCGGTCAGTCGTTTCCGTTAACGGATGCGCCCAAAGCACAGCACGGAACCAGGGCAGAGCCCTCTCAATAACAGGGGTCCAACCCCTCCACAGTAACCAAACCGGGGCCTGGCCCCTCCACAGTCCGCGCACCCTCGCCTGACTACCCTGGTTTGCCCTAGTGGGCCTAACAAGTCGGTGAAGGAGGCTAGCAGAACCCCGGGGCCCGTGGGGTAGCTAGTACTCTCCTAACACTAGTAGCTCTCCTCGGTACTACGTACACGAGGGACAACAAGTCGGTACAGAGCGACTAATCCTAACCCCGGGTCCCTGGGGTGGCTGGCCCCACTCTGCACTAAACAGGTACAGGTACTTCCCTTGGTACTGTGTACCCAAGAGACAGTACAAACTACATCTCAGTTCCATTCCTTTTTCTTTCCAGGAGTTCCACTCCTAATTCCCCGTAGGGTTCCAGCTCTTTATCTCAGAACATCATATGTTTCACTTTCCAGTTTCACGTTCTCACAATCCAGGATCTCAATCATGTTTCTTTATTCATAACAGGCAGCTGTTAATTCAATTTACAGGCAGCTTTATATTCCTTTCCATTTTTCCAAGACTGCAGTATTATACATTCTACCAGTTTTTCCATCCTAGGGTTCATGTCACATCCTAGGATCTAGCATACAACTAGTTTTCCAGCCCTAGGATTCATGCATCACCTAGGAGCTATCATTCCATACATTTCTTATTCCTAGGATTCATGCAATGTCCTAGATTCTAGTTATGGTTCCATACTTTAACAGATTTTAATAATAAACCTAAGCCACTCTACCAGGTACAACGGGAGTAATGGGGGCATGATCGGGAATACCACGTGCCTCCGCGACTCTCAAGACTGCAACTGAACGAGGTCCTATCACAAGGATCAAACACAAGGAGTGTCTCAAAACAGTGTATAGCTACTGTAGACGGGTAGAGGAATTAATTCTGAAAAGAACGCAACTCGAATCGCGGAAAACGGAACCCGAACGGGCCCTAAACGGGTTGAAAAAGACGATACTGTGCAAAATCAGACGTCTGGAACTTATTCCAGACGTCTTAAACAGTGGATCAGAGAATTACCTGTCCAGCGTGGTTTCCCAGACGTCCAGAAGTATGTGGGGACGTCTGTCCTATCTCCCAGACGTCCGATGGTCACCCCGGACGTCTGGAGGTCACTCCCGCCGTCTGGTACAACTTCCAGACGTCTGATTCGCAAAGGATGGCGAATCAGCGAACCTGCGCACAGCCAACTGCCTCCCTCAGTATGGTCGGTCGACAGGAAGGAAGAAGAAAGCGGAATACACACCTTTCAGACGTCTGTATGAACTACTAGACGTCGTCCTCGCCGTCTGCCTATCAACCCAGACGTCTGATTCTGGTAATTTTTCCAGAATCAAGGCGCCACCCGGCCTCCGCTCGCGACGCCGCCCGCGTTGCACCTCGTGCGCCTGCTGCTCAGACTGCAGCAGGTCCCTCTCCGCGTCGTTCCGCGCCCCCTGCGCCCTCCGCCGGCCGGCCAAGCCGCTCCGGCGAGCTCCGCTCTCGCACGCCGCACCTCCTCCGCGCTCACTGCGGCCGTCGCTGCCGCCCTCGCGCTCGCGCTCACACTCTGGCTGAAGGAGAAGGGAAAGGAGACGGTGGTGACGGAGTGAGGGGAGGTGTGCCCTTTTTAAGGACCACGCGAGGAGGAGGG
This sequence comes from Thalassia testudinum, assembly GCA_037157565.1. NCBI lineage: Eukaryota > Viridiplantae > Streptophyta > Magnoliopsida > Alismatales > Hydrocharitaceae > Thalassia > Thalassia testudinum. The sequence goes on from JAZHRO010000012.1 coordinate 90,827,740, forward strand.
AGAGACGCGGCAGAGCGTCTGCAGCCGCAGAGAATATCGGATATTCGCGGGCCTGCGCGCTGAGGCGCGCAGACGAAGACTCGTGCCAGAATAACTGATTTCCAGACGTCTGGAAACGATCCCAGACGTCTGGTAAGATGTCTGGCCCACCTCCCAGACGTCTTAAAAGACGTCTGGGGCACGCGCTCGTTACATTTTACATTGGTGTAAAGATATTTTAAAATAATTTCACTGGTGAAAAATCATTTTACACAAATGCAAAATCGCCAAAAATAATTTATCATCATTGCAAAGTTATTTATTACCAATATAAAATTATTTATCACATTTGCATTTTAGTTTAAAATGATGTGGTAGTTTTTTTTCAAGCCAAGAGATAGGGAAATGCAAGTAGTTACGTAAAAAGTGACACGTGAAAATTTGTGGGTGCTGTTTTTGTACTTCACACAACTAAATAAGCAAAAGAACATAAAGTTTGTTACATGAGAATCTCCACTACATCCAAAAAAATCATTACACCACTTTAACTTAAAACGCATAGGTGATAAATAACTTTATACAATTAATAAACTACTTTCTACTGATAATAATTAATCTGGGTGATTTTACCTAAATGCAAAAAAATTTTACATTGGTGATAAATTATTCTAAAGTATCTTTATATCGGTGCAATCTCAGTTTACATCAGTGTAAAATTAATCTAATGGTAGTTTCACTTGTACAAAGTGATTTTACACCCGTGCAAAGTGACTTTAACGTATGAGTTTAGGATTTATGATTTAGATTTTAAGGTTTAGGTTTATAGAAAATTATTTCATGTATGATAAGTGATTTTTCACTTGAAATGTGAATTTTCAATTTAGAGTTTAGGATTTAAGGACCCTAAGGTGGAAAAATAATATTTCACAAGTAAAATTGCTTGTTATATGTGAAAAAACACTTGAAATTTAATTTCATATTGGTATAATCTTACTTTATACTTATGTAAAGTAGTTTAATGTAAGATCACACTGATGCAATCTTACATTCCATTCGTATAAAATTATTTTGAAGGTACAAATTGATTTTGTACATATATAAATAAAATTACATCCGTAAAAAATAATTTTGTATTAATATAAAATAATTTGGAATATAATTTTAATAATTTATATCAATATCAAAATAATTTATTATTAATTTGAACATTAATGGATTATCAGCCCATTGTATATAAAATATATATATATATATATATATATATATATATATATATAAGTTAAAATCATATTGACGCCACTGCACGTCGACTTCTAAAGTTCTCAACTTGCATCGTCTCTTCGATACGTCGAGATCACCTCCAAACAAATCTTAAATTCTTTTATACATTAAATATTAATTATTAAATAAAATCTACATTTAATCGCATTATCTTACGTCATTTATTTTCACGTCAACCTTTTACGTTTCTCTGCATTTAATTTTTCTTTTATTATTACAAGAAATCATGGATAAGAGCAGTACCTTTCTCCCGAAAAAACTGCAGGATGAGGACATGACGAGGTCACGATCCGGAAGAAATTTTGATTCGTTTAGGGGGAGCGCGTGACGGTGACTTCTGGATGTGATGAGTTCTTTTGAGCAAGGAGTGTCGTCTCTGACTTGCATTCTCGATCTATGTGGCTCTGCCTTTTTATTCTTACGTTTTTCGTTTACAGGCCTTCCGCCTACTCGTCAGACTCGACATAAATTAAGGCTGCATTCGATAAAAGAATAATGATATATTGGAATAGAATAAAAGTAAGATAAGTATACAAATTATTTGATAGGTGGGATTATAATTATTGATAGGATTATTAATAATTAATATGTTAAATTTTTGAGAGGTGAGAGATAGTCAGTGAATTTTGATAAAATAATTATTAATTATTTTAAAATTTCAAATATTAAAAGAATTTGTTTTTTTTCTCTCTCCAATCCCCTTCCCCTTAGATTTTCCTTCTCATCCCCTCACCTCGAAAATCCCCCATACCCACCCCAATCTTATACAACAACTCTTATTCCACTCACTATCTCTCATTCAAATGCTACCTAATGGATTTGTTTCTAATTGAACCAAATGTGGTGACACTTCTCTCTTACGATGGTGAAGTGAATTAAGAGTTATGATTCGTGGAACAAAAATTTATTATGTTGGGTTAAGAAAGTTTGAGGTTAAATCAAGGGATGAATTTGAATAAATTTTGTTTTAATCAGGTGATAAGAAGCTCTAACGACGTTGATAGCATATTTTACATCACAAAGTGTAGATAAATAAATATAGGTTAAAGTCAAATTTAGAAATCAAGGTGGAGTAGCCGAGTAAATAACTTTGCTCAGGTCGAGAGGTACAGAAGGTGGGCATGGGATAATTCTAAACGGAAGGTGGGGATGGGATAATTCTAAACAAAGGGTGCCTCATATTTGGAAGTTGGACGCAATAAAGTCAGAGGATAAATTATCTCGATGATGTCAAATCAAGAAATAGTTTTTGGGATAATGCTTACCTTAGAGAGTAGTTGTGATGACTTCAAAGGTACGTGCGCTGGTCTGCTAGAGTCACAAAAGAGGCAGTGTTTGGGCTTACATCACATCATTGGCCTGATAAAGATGAAGTGGTTTTGCACGCTCTGGTTTGATGCATGAATATCATGGAATAGGTTTTGTATAATTCCAAGATGTGGGGGGTATGGGATCCTCGCGAGTGCTCTACCAAGAAAAAAACCGTTGCACCTTTATGCAAACAAAGGCTTAAAATTTCTTTTCGTCCAATCCTTTCGTTGCCACGCATTGTCTCTCTCAACAACCACCTTTCGGGGAACTCACTTGCTCACTTTGGATCCAAACTCTTTCAGGTAATCTATCAAATGATCAAAAACCATGATCATGCATTACGATCCTCAAGGACGAGTTAGAACCTAGCAAAGCATTCAATTCAGAGATAGGTCTTGCCTTCGAAGCATTACCAAATATGGGATAATGCACAGACGCACGAGAGTGGGACAGCTTATGGACCAATCTGATAATATATTCATGGTTCAATCTAATTAAATATATATTTATGCTTCTTTTTTTTGAGGTTTGTAAGGGTGCCACTGACATAAATTCAAGAATTTTAGCAGGTAATAAGAGCTGTTAACTACTACTTCATTACTTGAATCTAATTTCTTTGGGTTATTGTTGTAGGTTTATTAGATCTATGCTAATAAGTTTTTAAGGTTGATTTTTCTCAATTAAATTTGAATTTAGACTCAAATTGTTAGGGTGCATACTCTACTTATGCACTACGCTTTTGCTGTGCATCTTGCCGATATGTTTCTATTGCACATGGATTGAGGGACACTTGCTGCACTTATCCAATGTCTTATACACCTGATGCAAGAAAGAAGAGGGTTTTTCATGGGTGCTCTTTCTCACTCCACCCTCATTCTTTGCATTAGTTGAGGTGGGGTAAAGTTATGCTTGTTCAACTATTTTGGTGATGACAAGGGAGAAGGAACAGGAGTATCCTTAGGGAGGAGCATGGGAGCTAAGATTTATGGATGGATTTCTTATTTCATGAGAGATAGCTTTTACGAATGTATTACTTATTTCATGGCTCCTCTATGAATCTATGCATTGTCCTCAAATCTAAATCTATTACCAGGAAATCCTCTTTCAGAATGAAAACTCCCAAAAGGGAAAAAAAAAAATCCAATTGCCGCAATTAATTGCCTACCTATATGTGTTCCATTCCATCCTCTAAGCTATCCTCTCTTTTGCAATTAAACAAACGGTCAAAAAGGCTTTGGGTTTTTGTCCAAAAGGTGAAAGTTTGGCAACGTCGTCTTGTAGATCTGCAAGTCATTAGCGTAAAAGCTAAGGCTCGACAACATTTCTCATGCCTTAATTTACTTTCTCACCGTAGGCGAGTTGAAGGCAACATTACTGGATAGTATGGACAGACGTAATTGGAGAGCCACTCGATGGTAGCAGGGGAAAGTTAGTTAACACAAACTGAATTCACTATTGAAATTCCATTTTAAGATCGTTTAAGTCCGTGCTTGGGATCTTTACACGATGAGTTCTTAGGCAAACTTTGCACCAATTCACATAAAGAAATGGTGCAAAGTCCATGAGCAAAAAAGGATCATAATATTGAAATGGCTCTATCCTTGGGCCCATTTCTTTCTGTCTTGGAGAGGCACCATTGCGATGTCGTGAGTAAATTAGCACGTCAAAGTTTAAAATATAAACTTGTGGGGTCTGCAAGTTAGTGATATTTTGTCTCCCCACATAGCCAGCTAATAGATAATGCCTGGTGCATAAAGAGGCGCTATCCACCCGCCGCTTGCAAACCAATCCAAAGCCAAAGCAAAGAAAATATCCTCCAGCGAGGGGTCCCTGGAGCCCAACTTGGAGGCATTTTAGCCTTTAGTCCAACAATTATTGACCAGGTAATAGTTGGGTCCTTCACATATCCCGGAGTTCTTGAGTAACCACATTAGGTTAACTATTCTTATTATACAACAACAATCAATAACAATAGAGTTTTTTTTTTTTTTTGGCATAGATACTTTTGTAAAACGTTTGATGCTTACGTATACGTTGAATTTATCATAATTACGTGTATGCCCTTTGAAGGTTACGTGATTTCATACTTATACCCCTCCATTGGCGACGAAGATATAAATAAACAATATATGCATCAACTTCTAGGCAAGCAGGATTAATTACACTATTGGTATCCGTCATAAGACTAAAAAGGATGGGAATTTCATCGTAGAGACCTAAATAATGTAGCCATCTGAAGTCACCGTGGAAGACAAAATAAATATTACTGGATATTAGTTTGAACGTTACCACAGAAGAGAGGGAAAAAGACAGTTGTTTTTAACCTTTTCCGTTTGAATAAATGTGCAGTGGAGTGAATTTTTACGGATGGGTGATGACTTATATATTGGTGTGTATTTTTTATTTATTTTTTTAAGAAGAAATAAATAGAAATGTGTTTATATGGGTATTTTTTCTATAATTTTCTCCTTAGTTTTTGTGAATTGGATTTCCACGTAAATTCAAATATTTTTATTATTTTATTATTTTGATATCATACTTATATATTATTTATATTATCCAACTTGGTATCAGACTAGTCAATTCTTAGATTTATTTAATCTTTAAAACATTATCGTTATTTTATTCCTTGAGTTTTCTCTTTGTTCACCGCGAGGAGGAAGATCCAGAAGAAGAAGAAGAAGAAGAAGGGCATTGAGCCCTTTGAGTTCAAAGATTGTCACCCAAGCGTTCTTCAATTTAGAGAAGACGAGCAACAATTTGAAAGTCCACCCCAGCAAACTCAGGTCACTCACGTGAGCCCTTCCTTCAACTCTAGCAAGGCAAGCACGTGCTCTTTCGTCATGTGATGCCAAGGGGTTGTCGCTGTGCGATGAGTGGCCCCCAAAGGGTTAGTTTACAGTGTGGGTTAGCTAACCCGTGTTAGCAAAGTCGCAATAGGGGTTAACCTTTATTTTTGTTTATTTACAAACAGGGGTTAACTCTTATTTGTGTTTACTGAATAAAGGTTAGGAATAGGGGTTATCCTGTGATGTGACAAGGGGTAAGAGAGTGAGATTGGGGGTTAAGTGGGGGGTTGGGCCAACCCCTCTTCAAACCAATGTTAGGATAACACGGGTTAGCAACCAAAAGAGGGGTTGAGTTATCCTCCAAGGTAATTAGGGGTTAACCCCCTTCGTAAACTAGGCCTAAGGGAACGGAATCTTTGCCCCCAACGGCCTAGTGGTTGCTGTCTGTAACGACCCGATTCCTGAGTCCCTACGAGACACGAGAACCGGACCGACTCAACTAATCCCAAGACCTAGTCGTCCAACGAGGAAGTAACCAAAAGAGCAGTAAAATAAATCACATTCAACATGAAATATAACTAGCAGTAACAAAATACAGCAGTACGAAAAAGAACTACTACAGCATGTACCACCACAACAGTAGAACAACATTTATAACATAACAAGAACTACGAGTAAAGAAAAGTACAGAGAGTAACAAAAACTACTCACTACAGCGGAAACAAAAGGGGTACAAAAGAGTAGTGGTAACTCTACTGGACCCTACTCGGCCCAGCGTCCTCTGCAGCCGCTGACCCTAGCTACTCAACACCTGGTCCTGAAAAGTAACGAGTGTAACACGTCAGTGAAACGCTGAGTAGAGTGGCAGCTAAACTAAAGAAACAGTAGAGTGTACAGTAGCTGTTTTAATTTTCTTTCTTCCTTTATTTACGTCTTTCTACTGTTTCAAAATTTATCTATTTCTCAGATCCTTCACTTGATCTCAAATGTTTCTCGTAGGAACGATCTTGGTTGCAGTCTTTTCCGAACAGTAGAAGTAGCACGTGGAGCTCTCCTGGCCGGGAGAGTCCCCCGTGGTGATCCTACTCTCAGTCAACCACCCCAAGGTCATGGGCAGACGTAACGGTGACTATGGCACGCGCGATAAACGCACAAGTATCTAACCCGCACTGGCACGCAGTCAGTCGTTTCCGTTAACGGGTGCGCCTCAAAGCACAGCACGGAACCGGTACAGGGCAGAGCCCTCTCAGTAACAGGGGTCCAACCCCTCCACAGTAACCAAATAGGGGCCTTGCCCCTCCACAGTCCGCGCACCCTCGCCTGACTACCCTGGTTTGCCTAGTGGGCCTAACAAGTTCGTGTAGGTGAGCTAGCAGAACCCCGGGGCCCGTGGGGTAGCTAGTACTCGCCCTACACTAGAAGCTCTCCTCGGTACTGCGTACACGAGGGCCAGCAAGTCGGTACAAAGTGGCCAGACCTAACCCCGGGTCCCTGGGGGGCTGGCTCCGCTCTGCACTAAACAGGGGGACAGTCGCTCTCCTTGGTACTCCGTACTCAAGGGCCAGCTCACTTCCCCAATTATATTCCATTCACCTTCCAGGAGTTCTACTCCTAATTCCCCGTAGGGTTCCAGCTCTTTTAACTCAGCACATTCAGGTTTCACCTTTCCAGTTTCACATTCATACATCCCATATTCTCAATCATGCTCATTTATTCATAACAGGCAGCGGTTAAGCCAATTTACAGGTAGCTATTATTTCCTTTCCACATTTTCCAAGACTGCAGTATTCATATATTCCACTAGTTTTTCCCATCCTAGGATTCATGCCATACTCTAGAATCTATCATACAATCTAGTTTTTCAGCCCTAGGATTCATGCAACACCCTAGGATCTACCATTCATTTTAGTTGCTCATTCCTAGGATTCATGCAATGTCCTAAGTTCTATTTATGGTTCCATAATTTAACAGATTATACTAATAAATTTAAAAGCCACTCTACCAGTTACAACAGGAGTACTGGGGTCGTGGTCGGGAATCTCGCGTGCCTCCGCAACCCCAAGACTACAATGGAACGGGGTCCTATCACAAGGATCAAACACAAGGAGTTTTCAAAATAGTATCTAATCACTGTAGACAGGTAGAGGATTTAATTCCTAAAAGAACGCAACTCGAAACGCGGAAAACGGACTCCGAACGGGCCCTAAACGGGTCGAAAATGACGAAACAGTGCAAAATCAGACGTCTTGAACTTCTTCCAGACGTCTTAAAAATGGAGATCAGATGGTACCTTGTCCTGCGTAGTCTCTCAGACGTCCAGAAGCCTGCGGGGGTGTCTGGCCTAGTTCCAAGACGTCCGGGGTGCAGACGTCTGATGGTCACCCCGGACGTCTGGAAGTCCCTCCATTCATTTGGCATCGCTGCCAGACGTCTGATTCGCGTTGGATGCGAATCTCAGAACCTGCGCGTACCCATTCCTCGCTCTCAGTATGGACGGTCGAAGAGGAGGAAGTACAGAAAAATAACTTACTTACCAGACGTCTGGATAGTCCTCCAGACGTCTTAATCATCGTCTGGTTGGAAACCCAGACGTCTGATTCTGGAAAAACTTCCAGAATCAGAGCGCGACTCGCCCTCCGCCCGCGAAGCACGGCCGCGCCGCGCCTCGTCCGCCTACTGCTCGAGCTGCAGCAGGCCTCCCGCGTCACTCCGCGCTCGTTGCGCCCCCGCCGGCCGGCTCTCGCTGCCCCGGCAGGCTTGAGCCCTCACGGCCGACGCCTCCTCCCTCGCGCAGCACCTCCTCCCGTACCCACCGCGGCTGTCGCTGCCGCCGCTCGCTCACGCTCGCACTCGCGCACCGGCTGGAAGGAGAAGAGGAAGGGAGCAGAGGTGATGAGAGTGAGGGAAAGGGCGTGGCTTTTTAAAGCCGCGCGGGGAGAGAGAGAGCGAGACAGAGGGGGCAGTGCCTGCGGAGGAGAGGGAAAAAGGAGCGCATCTGCAGGTCTGCGCGCCTGTGCGCGCAGACGAAATCCTCCGTGCCGCGGAAATTAAATCCGAGACGTCTGGAAGGTGTCCTAGACGTCTGGGCCAGCTCCCAGACGTTTTGAAGCTGCGGTCGTAACACTGTCTCTCCGCAACCATCTCTCATTCCCTTCCACTGCTCATGCCCTCGACCTCCACAAGCGATGGCGATGAAGGTCGTGTCCATGGAGGACATTGAGGCCTCCACCCAACGGCTCGGCATCGACGTCTCGACCATGCCTCCATCGGGCTAGACCTTCGGCATCCCTAGCAACAATGACGAAGATCTCCTTGTGGAGGACGGCATCGAGGTTCATTTTGGGCATTTGAACCCTAGCCCTAAGCAGTGGGTGATTCTTCTTCCTCTACGGTGCTCAGGATGTGGTGTTGGCTCCCCCGTGCCTCCCGTTCCATGGCACCCATCACCATTGAGGACTACAGAACCCTAGATCCTGGTAGTGATCCCAACAGGTGGAAGCCGCCATCCGCCCACGCAACGAGGATCCTCCCGACGTCCCTGTAGTGGGCAACAAAGCAGTGGGTGGTGGAGCTGGAGTGGAGATCCCAGAGGTGGAGCTTGGAGTCCCAGGAGCCAAAGAAGGCAATCTACCCATCAGAGGAGGACCTCCGCCTCCATTGGAGAGCATCTTGTCGGAGATCTTGCATGTATATCTCACTATGAGATTGCATGAAAGCAACGAGTCACGAGCCCCTTCCATGTACTTTTGAAGAAGTTGTCGAAGGAAAGAGGTGAAAAAAAATGGGAAAAAAAATAAAATGAAAGAAGGGATAACGAAAGAGAGTAAAAAAAAATTAAAGAAAGAAAGAAAAGAGAAGGGGGTAAGAGGATATCGAGAAAAGAAAGCAAAGAGAAGGTAGTTGGAAAAGAGAAGTATATGGAGGAAAGGAAAAAAATGAGAAGAAGAAAATTTTGAAAAAATAAAAATAAAAAAAGAACAATGATGAGTTTGAATTTAAGAGATGAGAGGGAGAGGTTTTTCTCTGGTTGTTATTGTTTTTTCTTCTTGTTATTTTCTTCTCCTATACAAGTATGAGAAAAAAGGGAAGCGTGGAAGTTTGTTATAGTCACCCTTATTTGGGAGTCTCATTTGTACCTGAACTACACATAAAAAACTATAACTTTAGAAGGTTTAACATTTCAAGGTCTTCAGAGAGGGTGATCCTTTTTTAGGTCTTCAGACAAAGGGCCCATTTCTAGCTTCTATGTGGGAAATCTAGTTTCATGGTGAAATGACTCTTACCAAGGACCGTTTAGAGTTTCCTAAAAATTAGGGGTGTAAATGTAATTTTTGACCCCTTGAATTCGGGTGTGTGGGCCTTGCGGGAATAAAAGAGGTTAGCGGGGGAGTTTCCGCAATTTTCTCCCTCTCTCCCCACCCTCACCATACTCACCTACGCGCACGCACACACACACGCACAATTCCCTCTCCCTCACCAAAACCCTAACCCACTCTCCCTATAAAACCCCACCACCATCTCCATCTCCACTTCCACCACCTCCATCATTGTCAGCGACCTCCCTCCCCCATCTCCTTACAAGCTGCGGGTGGGGAAGGAGGGAAGCTCAAGGCAGTGCTCGGAGGAGGGAGGGGGAGTGTAGGTGAGGGAGAGAGGAGCCGCGGGAGCTCAAAGGAGCTTGTGCGGAAGGGAGGAGCCGCGGTCGGGAACGCGAGCTCGAAGGAGCTTAAAGGCGAGGGTGTGAGAGAGGAGAGAGCTCACTTGAGGGAGCTCGTACAAAAGGGAGGAGGCGCGGCCCGAGGAGCCGTGAACACTCGCGGGAGCTCGAGAGGATGCACACAAGGAGAAGCTCGTGGAGAAGAGCCTCTCAACCTCTTGCAGCTGTTGGAGCAGCTGCTGCTGTGCTGCGGTGGAGGCTCGCGAGGAGACGAAAGTCGCAAAGGAGTTCTATGTACTGGATTTTTTCGATATCAAACATCTAGAGCATCTACCAAACGTCTGGGGCAGCAATAGGATGTTCGGAGTTGAAGCCGGACGTCTGAAATTACACGGAGTGCCGAGGTATGCATCTTGTACGCTCATGCATGTGCATACATGAAGTACGTTAGCGCTGCGTGTCGTCGTTTTAAACTTACAAACAAATGCGCAGGTACAAGCCTTGGAAAGACGTGTAAGCATGCTCTTCGAAGTACTTTAGGATGTCTAAACGTGTCCACAGCCGTCTGGTAGACCTATCAGATGTCTGGGCGCACTGACGGACATCTAGAAAGACCCCAAGATGACTGTAAAGAGGTTCCAGACATCCGCCAGCAACACAGGAACATAAGGTGAGTTACTGAAGTCGTTTAAGATCTCTAGGCTTAGTCCCAGACGTCTGATTTCAGTCTGTATGCACGTTTTTGGCCCGTTCGGGGCCCAAACTGAGTCAGATTTACGCAAACGAAGTATCATTACTTTTCGCTCAAGTTTCTCTACGTGTTAGTGTCAATTATATACTATTTGAAACTCATCTGATGTGACTTGGTCAGTAGTATAGGTTTCCAGCCTGTGGTGTGTTCGAGACTCACGGAGACGGCGAGATCTGTGTTTCAAGTCCCCATTCCACCTGTGAATCCCGGTAGGATGGTTTACTTTAATATTAATATTTAAATAAATAAAGTACATGTTTATAATAACTTGATTGAACCCTAGGATGTGAAATAAACCCTAGGGTAGAAGCGAATGAACATTGCTTGAGTTACACTGTTTACTTTGAGATACCTGTTAAACCCTAATTACTAGAAATTGTATAGATATATGATGTGATACTTTTTCAGTTGTAAAAACATGAGTTGCCTGCTATATGAATGAGAATCAGAGGGTGAACAACAAGATATGCATGTTGAGAAATGAAATGAAATAAGTACAAGTATGAACCCTACGAGGAACTAGGAGAAGAACTTTTGTATACGGAAAGAATCTCGTATGTAGAGGAGAAGTAAGCCGATCCTTGTGTATGCGGTACCAAGGAGAGCAGTTGTCCCTTTAGTGTAGAGGGAAGCTAGTCGCCCCTTGGGTTGAGACCTGAGGTTAAAACTGTCACTCTACACCGACTCCTGTCCAGCCCTCACGTACATGGTACCGAGGTTAGCTACTTACTGTAGGAAAGGAGCTAGCTGCCCCACGGGGCCCGGGGTTAGGACTAGCCATCCTACATCGACTCTTGTTAGGCCCACTAGGCAAACCGGGATAGTTGTATGATGGTACATGGACCGTGGTGGGGCGAGACCCCTATTATGTTCTGAGGGGCGAGACCCCTATTCTGAGAGGGCAAGGCCCTGTGCTGTACTTTTGGGCGTACCCACTAGCGAAAACGACTGACCACGTGCCAGTGTGAGGTAGCTACTCGTGTACTTATCACGTGTGCCGTAGTCACCGCTACATCGCGACTATGACCTCAGAGTGGTTGATCGGGTGTAGGACTACCACTGGGGACTCTTCCGGCTAGGAGAGCACCACGTGTACATCTTACATCATAGAAAAAACTACAATCAAGGTCGTTCCCTTGAGGGACAGACAATATCAAGAAATGATCGAATTTTTAAGAGAATAAACAAATCAGAACCACTTAATTGAGCTAAATGGAAATGAATAATTAATTAGTTGATTGTCTTATATTAATTGCATGTAAATGATTTAACCATCACTCTACTCAGCGTTAGTTGACCACGGATTTTATAACCTTGTTTAGGTCAAGGAGTTGAGCAACTAGCACCACTAGCTGCAGAGAGAGCTGTGCCCAGTTGAGTCCAGCCTTAGCTGTTGTTCCCTTTTTTGTTCTGAGCTTTTTGTTGTTGTAGTGAGTACTCTAGCATGTAATACTATTTTTGTTATCTTTCTGTTCTACTTTTTGCTATTGTAGTTGTGATGGCATGTATTATTGTATGACTTTTCGTTCTGTTTCCTTTATTATCTCTTAGTTATTTCTATTCAGTTACATTGCATGTGTAGTTGTGGAATATTATCTGCTTTTAGTTATTGCTCATTGGATGACTGAGTTTTGGATTAGTCGAGGAGAGCCGATCTCGAGTTCAGTAGGGATCTGGGATTAGGTCGTAACACAAGGACTCCAAAGAGGGAGATCCATATTTCGAGGTCTTCAAAGGAAAAGATCCTTTTCAGGGATGCTGAATGGAGAGTTACTAGTACCATGTCTCCAGAGGAGAGGTCATTGTTAGAAGCCAGCTACAATTCTTCCAATAGCTCCAGCACATGTTCTTGCCTATAAGCAAGAACCAGTTCAAAGGTTGTGTTTTGTTGTGTAGAGTGGATTTTTTTGTGTTACAAACTTAGCATTACATGTTCCAGCCTAAGGGGGAGTGTTGAGAAAAATGTGTAATGGTTTAGTCCAACATAGTAGAGTAGGACTTTTGTTAGTGTGTAGTGGCTTATAAATAGACGTGTACCCCCTACCTATTCTCTTGATAAGAAATAAATAGAAACACGCCCATAAGGGTACTTCTCTTATGATTTTCTCTTCACTCTTCATGAGTGGGGTTCCCATGTAAATCAAAATTTTCTTATTATTTTATTATTTTGATATCATACTTCCGTATTATTTACATTATTAAACTTTTTCCATTGAAAAGAGCAATTTTTTTTATGAGAGCATAACTCTTGGGATATTTATGTTAAAAGATACAAACAGTTCAGAGCTACGTGAGTAAATGTCAAAACTAAGCATTATCTGTGTAATAGAAATAATCTATGGGGATGCATGTCAAAAACCCTAACTTAGGCATTGTTTGTGATGCAAAAGGAAAACTTCAACCCATTAACAGAAGCCCGAACAAGCCTTAGATTTCGCCAAGGAGAGAATCAACTTAGGTTCAAGGTAGGCTATGTCAGTTGAATCCCTCCACCACCTTAGGCAGACTTTGCAAATTGTCAAAATCACTCAAATAATGCCTTGCTTGAACCCTCAAAACCACTCGAGAAACATCCTTGCCTAATTTGTTAGGATCACGGAGGGAGGCACCCCCGCTTGATCCACCAAGATCACCTGGGAAGGCACCTGCCTAATTTGCTAGAATTGCCCAAGGAAGAACTCTAGACTACTTGGGTGGCATCCCCACCCGATCTGCCTAGTACTCGAGTGGGATGGTTCGCCAAGGAGAACTGTAACGACCCGATTCCCAAGTCCCTACGAGACACGAGAACCAGACCGACTCGACTAATCCCAAGACCTAGTCGTCCAACGAGGAAGTAACCAAAAGAGCAGTAAAATAAACCACATTCAGTATGAATATAACCAACAGTAAGGAAATACAGCAGTAAGGAAAGAAACCACTACAGTATATACCACCACAACAGTAGAACAACATTCATAACATAATATGAACTGCAGGTAAAGAAAAGTACAGCGGAAACAAGAACTACTCACTATAACGGAACAAAAAGAGGTACAAGAGAACAGTGGTAACTCTACTGGACCCTACTTGGCCCAGCGTCCTCCGCAGCCGCTGACCCTGGCTGCTCAACACTTGGTCCTGAAAGGTAACGAGTGTAACACGTCAGCAAAACGCTGAATAGAGTGGCAGCTAAACTAAAGAAACAGTAAAGTGTACAGTAGCTGTTTAATTTTCTTTCTTCCTTTATTTACGTCTTTCTATTGTTTCACAATTTATCTATTTCTCAGATCCTTCACTTGATCTCGAATGTTCCTCGTGGGAACGATTTTGATTGCAGTCTTTTCCGAACAATAGAAGTAGCACGTGGTGCTCTCCTAGCCGGGAGAGTCCCCCGTGGTGATCCTACTCTCAGTCAACCACCCCAAGGTCACTGACAGACGTAAAGGTGACTACGGCACGCACGGTAAACCCACGGGTAGCTAACTCGCACTGGCACGCGGTCAGTCGTTTCCGTTAACGGGTGCGCCCAAAGCACAGCATGGAACCAGTGTAGGGCAGAGCCCTCTCAGTAACAGGGGTCCAACCCCTCCACAGTAACCAAACAGGGGCCTTGCCCCTCCACAGTCCGCGCACCCTCGCCTGACAACCCTGGTTTGCCCCAGTGGGCCTAACAAGTCGGTGTGGGAGGCTAGCAGAACCCCGGGACCCATGGGGTAGCTAGTACCTCCCTACACTAGTAGTTCTCCTCGGTATTACATACACGAGGGCCAACAAGTCGGTACAGAGTGGCCAGTCCTAACCCTGGGTCCCTGGGGCGGCTGGCTCCGCTCTGCACTAAACAGGGGGGACAGTCGCTCTCCTTGGTACTCCGTACTCAAGGGCCAGCTCACTTCCCCAATTCTATTCCATTCACTTTCCAGGAGTTCTACTCCTAATTCCCCCTAGGGTTCCAGCTCTTTAACTCAGCGCATTCCAATTTCACCTTTCCTATTTCATGTTCGTACAATCCATGTTCTCAATCACGTTTATTTATTCATGACAGGCAGCTGTTAATTCAATTCACAGGCAGCTATTAATACCTTTCCACATTTTCCAAGACTGCAGTATTCGTACATTCCACTAGTTTTCTCATCCTAAGATTCATGCCATATCCTAGGATCTATCATACAATCTAGTTTTCCAGTCCTAGGATTCATGCAACACCCTAGGAATCTACCATTCAATCTATTTCTTATTCCTAGGATTCATGCAATGTCCTAGGTTCTATTTATGGTTTCATAATTTAACAGATTATACTTAAAGCCACTCTACCAGGTACAACGGGAGTAATGGGGGCGTGGTCGGGAATCCCGCGTGCCTCCGCGACCCCCGAGACTGCAACGGAACGGGGTCCTATCACAAGAATCAAACACAAGGAGTGTCTCAAAACAGTGTACAATTACTGTAGACGGGTAGAGGATGTAATTCCGAAAAGAACGCAACTCGAAACACGGAAAACGGAACCCGAACGGGCCCTAAACGGGTCGAAAATGACGAAACAGTGCAAAATCAGACGTCTGGAACTTATTCCAGACGTCTTAAAAAGTGAAACAGGGTTTACCTTGCTCTGCGTGGTCTCTCAAACGTCCAGAAGCCTACGAGGGCGTCTGGCTTAGTTCCCAGACGTCTGATGGTCACCCCGGATGTCTGGATGTCGCTCCAGTTGTCAGGCACTACAGCCAGACGTCTGATTCGCGTTGGATGCGAATCTCAAACCCTGCGCGTACCCATTTCCTCTCTCTCTTAGTACGGTCAATCGAAGGGAAGGAAGAAGACGGAAAACTCACCTTTCAAACGTCTGGACAGTCTTCTAGACGTCGTGCCCGTCGTCTGGCTAGAAGCACAGACGTCTGATTCTGGAAAATTTTCCAGAACCAGGTCACGACTCGCCCTCCGCTCCTCGTGCGCCTGCTGCTTGAGCCGCAGCAGTCCCCCCCGCGTCGCCCCGCGCCCACTGCGCTCCCCGCCAGCCGGCCCTAGCAGCCCCGGCGAGCTCGCCCTCACGGCCGAGCGCCTCTCCCACGCGCAGCACCTCCTCCCACGCTCACCGCGGCTGTCGCTGCCGCTGCACCCTCGCGCTCGCGCTCGCTCTCGCGCACTGGCTGAAGGAGAAGAGGAAGGAGGCGGAGGTGACGGGAGTGAGGGAGAGGAGTGGCCCTTTTAAGGCTGCGCGAGGAGGAGAGAGAGAACGCGACAGAGGCATCTGCGGCCGCAGGAGAGAGGGAAAAAGAGGGAGAGAGAAAACGCAGGTCTGCGCGCTCAAGCGCGCAGACGAACAGTAGCGTGCCAAAATAATCGATTTCCAGACGTCTGGAAATGATCTCAGACGTCTGGTTCGATGTCTGTAAGTGATTCCAGACATCTGGTACGACGTCTGGGCCACCTCCCAGACGTTTTAAAAGACGTCTGGAGTGTCCGTTCGTAACAAGAACTAAGATAACTGTCCAATTACCTAGCTATACGTGGCAATGTCGAGTGGGAATACGAGGTAGTGGCATGAGGAATGAAGTGACAACATGAGGAATGATGTGACGACACCAATAGCGAGACAATGACTCGAAGGTGAAGCGATGGGAATCGTTACACTTTTGGAGGGACAAAAATTTATTACCTTGATTATATCCTAAATTTCATATAATTATCCATATTATGGTCAAAAGAGAATATATTTTTTCGATGGGGCCCTTAGACCCCAATTAGTTTGGTTGCAGGAATAGGAAAAAAGAGATAAGTTCGGGAAAAAGGATTTGTGTCAAATGAAGGAATAAGCAAAGGTTATTCCGTTTCTCTGTCCGTGGAAGTGGTTGGTAGATGGATAAGCGGTGGTTACAGAGGATAACGTAGTTGACAACCAATGAATTTACAGATATGCCCTTGCATGTGATTATAAGAAATACTAAATATGATTGACACATAGATATCATTAAATACTCGTTAATAGTTGATACCAATAGGTATACATCAAAATATAATTTAGTAGTTGATACCAACAAATATATATGCCCTATATGTAAATGTGTACGGACGTCCTATAAATTATCAATTCCAGGTAGTAGGTACCGACACACACACACATGACCTCTAGTGAATATTTTATCAATTTCACTTGTTATTAATAGTACTTAAATAATGAAAACCATTACTCCGATCGTTTTCCGAAGCTAACGTAACCCGATGAAATCGGATGCTTTGGCTTGACGTATTGGCGTGCGATTGATTGGCGTATGGGTTTGAAGATGTGAGGGGTAATAACGGTGAAGTTTGACTTTTTGCTGGCAGGATGTAAGTTTATTCCACCTCCATTGCGAACTAGTTTTATGATAGGATTAAACTTCTTATCATGTCCTTTACTTTGGCTTAAAGCCATTGTCTGGTGAAGTAAGCTCAACCAATTATCTGAGAGGAACATGCACTCAAGGTCGGCGACAACTGTGTTTCGAATCCTAACAACGACGTCCAAAACCTGAAATAGAGATGTAAGCTTAAATTGTCGAGGTACAGGTCAAATGATAGTAATCATTAATTACAACCGAAGAGATCCAAATTCGAACTCTGAACTTATATTACGTGAGAGTTAATGTTGTGGAACTATCAATTTTTTCAATTTACTTAAAAAAAATTCTAGGACAGATTTTGTTGGTTACATCACTCGATACCTTAGGGTAGCATTCATGGTAATGAAAAACTTAAAGTGTCATCCTCAGAGGCACATGGATACACTAAAGAATGAGTCTCAATGTTAAAGAAATGTAACTTATCTTATCCCATTAACTAATATTAATATTTATTAAAATATCACTTTTAAATTAATCAATTACATCACATCAAAATTAATATATATATACACATCAGTATAATATATCTATTAAAGTATATTAATTATATCACATCAATTCATATACATTCATATTATAATATTAAAAATATCTTCTAATATCACATCAATGTACCAATTATTTTTATTTAAATGCTAATCCTACTCACACAAATAAATATTCTTCCTAACTTAACCCTCTCGTGTTCCATCAGGAAATAAATGTATGTTTGCAACGTATTTTACAATATACAAAAAAAGAATGGTGGTTTCAATCTGTGTATTTTAGTTTTCCACCGATGAAAATAATTTTCTATAGATGAAAAATCACTTTGTAAGTGAAAAATCACTACCCAAATGTAAAAATTAACGTTCCAAGTGAAAAATCATTTATCACTAATAAAAAGTCAAAACACATCGGTATATTTTCATTTTAACCAGTGTGTTTTGATTTTCAATCGGTTGAAAATCATTTTCAACTAGTGTATTTTGATTTTCAATCAATTGAAAATCATTTTCGATTGGAGTGTTTTGATTCAATCAATTAAAAATTATTTTTAATTGATGTATTTTAATTTTCAACCAGTTAAAAATTATTTCTGACTAATGTATTTTATTTAAAAATCATTTCTAATAGGTATACTTTGATTTACTTAATTTTTAACTATTTGATTCTGACTTTTAACCAGTTAATTTTAATTGTACATTACAAAATATGTTTATAGCACGCGTTTCCATACTCATGTTTATAAAAAAATATCAAAAAAATAAAATATAAAATTAAAAAATACAACTTATCATACTTTATCGATCAATATCAATACTAAATTATTCTATTATACCATATTAATATTAATATATATTAAAATATATCAATCTTAACATGATATGTTCATTAAAAAATATTTATTATATCACATTAAACTCACTCACATACTCACTATAATATTAAATAAATATCTACTAAAATTATATAAAATATTTTATCTCATCACTTATTTCAATGCTTAAATAAATATCTTTTTTCACTTATTTATACTGCACTGTACTTATTTTATCCTCGGAATAAATTTCTGAAATTAGTAGAGAAATAAAAAGAAAATAAAATAAATGGTAAAATAAATAAATCAATTCATTTAGATATTTCGGCATGTCAAGATTTGTTCCCCTAAAACCAGGTGACCAAACGGCGCCGAGTAGCCTCGGTATTTTGGACATCTTCTCGTATCAATCCGCTTGCGACCGGTAGCATACACGGACATCTTCTCCTTTCCACTGGTTCTACATTTGCTCCTTTCCACTGGTTCTCAAAACTTATCGGTTTGTTTACGCATCCGTTGGTGCCCCCTTCTCCTCTCAGTTCTCACGCACCCGCCGTCCACCGTTCACCGCCGCCCCTCTCTCGACCCCCTCAACAACCTCCATCTCTCGTAAGAAGGAGGAGAACGCCCACTCCTCTCCTCCTTCTTTCCTTGTATTTCCCTGTCGTCTTGGAGATCCCCTCTTCGCTTTCGCCTCTATTCCACCCGTCCGATACCGTCTGTCCTTCCTTCTCCCCCAAACTTCCCGCCACGAATCGTCCGTTGCTCGATATCGCCGCTTCTCCCGAAAGGTTCTGGAACCTTCTCGATCGGGTACACCTCTTAATCTGATCAAACACTTCTCCTTCGATGTGAAGGTCCCATTGGAGGAATCCGAGAGGAGCTTCCGTAGTCCCTCACCTGGAAGATCCCGATGTGGCCTTTACATCTCCTCGCCAACAAGATCCTCAAATTGGACGACACGGACGCCGCCGCGATCGGCGACCACATCGGAGGAGTCGAGTTCGCCGTCTTGACGGATGACGACGACGAGAACGACGGAGAAGGGAAGACCGGATTCCCTCCGGTCGATCGTCCCCGGTCTCATTTCGTCGATGTGAGATGTGAATTTTACGCGTTTCGTCTTTCCTCGTTGTAGATTGGTTTCTGTCTATGTGTTTGAGGAGATTTGTTGTGAATTCTTAGGTACCTCATGTCCGGCAGCTCCGCAATTGGGATTGCGGGCTCGCCTGCGTTCTGATGGTCCTGAGAACGCTTGGCGTCGACGACTGCGACATCTGTGATCTTGGAGCGCTTTGTCCCACGACAAGGCAGGCTTTTCATAGCTTAGTTTATCCTCGAACTAGTTATCCTAACTTTAATCTCGCTACATTTTGTTGTCGTAATTCCACGAGGTGCTTTGTCGTGCTCTTGGGACGTGGTTAGCTGATTAGCTCTATAGTTTTAGGCTCAAAGATCCTCTAGTGATTAGCCATGGTCATCGCTTAAGAATGTGGCTTCAAGATGTTCTATCCGATGTCATATTTGCAATTCTTGACCAGCATAGTTTTTGGAGTATCATACTTTCTACTCAAGCACAAGTAATGACTTACTAGGAAGCTTGTAAGCTTCAAGTTGCCTTGAAATTGTGAACCCTCCCTCCTCTTACTTTGGTGCATCCTATCAGACCTACAGTTCACTTTCTTTTGTGGAATCCATTGAAACTACAATCGGCGGCCGTGGAGGAAAACCACTACGTCAAATTTTCTCTCTGTTTCCTACATGTACTATCTAAATTTAGCCGAAATGAAATAATTTGAAGTTCATTTTCTAATTTGAATTTGAAGCCATAACTTGAGTTAATATAATTGAAACTCATGTTTCTTTGTACCTGTAGTTATAACTTTGTTGCATCTTTAACATGGATTGGTTGAGGAACTTTGAGCTTATCTGGAGTTCAGTGTACAAGTATAGTACATGTACTTCCTACTACTGCATTGAAACCAACTGCAGAACCATGCATTTCTTATCCAATTAAAGAGACATAAAGTGAGAAGGTATATGATTTGAAAAAGGAGCAGGAATTACCCATTAGTACAAGATAGTGTTGGCTAGTGTTAGTTTTGGGCACAACATATTTCTCACTGCTTTATTTCCTCTTTTTTATATTCCTAACCAATATGCTTTTTAGTATTTACAACACAAAAACATTCCCTGAAAGCCGAAATATCGCTCTCTTTTGTAGAAAGTTTTCCAAAATATAATACTAGTTCAATATATGTGTTTATTCTTGAATAACCTTCCTTTCCTTGATTTGTTCATGATCTTGCAGCATATGGACAATTGATTTGGCGTACTTGCTGCATAAGTTTTCAGTTACTTTTTCTTTCTTCACTGTGACAATAGGTGTAAATCCAGATTACTCTGCAGAGGCTTTCTATAAGGTGGGTTGGGTTCAGATGGTAATTGGGTTATATACACCAGTTGACTATGCTTTATGATTGCGGATTTTTTGCTGGCATTTTTTGTACTTCAGCAAAATTGCTGCAGAAGTTTGCTTAAAGTGACACACATAAATCTATTATGTCTGCTGTTATTTGTCAGATAGTTAATATATTCTTTACAAGCATAGAAAGAATAGTTATTTGCATTCTTTTGCATCCACTCATTTGCTTCTCATTTCACAGAGGTTGCAATTAGTATCATGAAATTGTGCAGGAGCAGTTGCAAGATGACTTGGAGAGGGTTGACACTTTATTTGCCAAAGCAGTTGAAGTTGGGATATATATACAGGTTTGTGTGTAGTTGGATCCTTGCAAGTTGAAGATTTGGGCGTGGTAATTGTTTATTATGTTTGATAATTCTTTTAATATAGTTTTTAAGCATAGTTCAAGACTTTTCCTATTATTTACAGTGCAGGTCCATCAGTGGCAAAGACATTTCTTCTCTGATTCTATCACGAAATTATATTGCTGTAGCTTTGGTTGACAAGTACAAGTTAAGGTAGATACATATTTTTCCCTCTTCACGGTCAAAATAAAGCATAGAGATGAATATTATAAATTTTTATGAGATAGTTGTGTCCTCAATATGCCTATTCTATCAAATTGTTATCTGAATCTTGTAGTAAGCTAATGAGTACGATAATCTTATGCTGACAATTGATACAAAAATTCTGACTGCAGCCAGTCTTGGCTAGAGGATATCTATTTCTCAGGATGCTATAGTAGTAGTCTGGATTATACAGGTAAGAACTTCTCAACTTTTGAATGCTATCATTTATCATTTCAAGTTGCATCAGGTGGCATTAAGTACTGAAATTGTTTGTCACCACTTTTTGTTCTCATTCAATGAGAATTCATTTCTAGGCTACAAACTTAGAAGTCACTATGGTTCGAAATATTCTAAAGTACCATTAAAAAAAAGTAACAATATTTTTTATTTACATCTCTTGTTTAGCAGGTGCTAGTAGAAATTTAAAGGCTCAATAAATAGCAACACAGAAAGGAGAGGGTGCCACGTTGACACGTGGAACCTTTACCCCCCACTTCTCTCCTTTCCCTCAAAACCCTAAGGTGCTGCCAACTATGCATCCATGCTTAGAGCCCCCAATCAGCCTTTGAGAGCTGGTTGGGCACCTCCTCCCACCTTTATTCATTTTATCTTCACCCCTGCTCTCTATCTCCTGGTAGAGACCTTGTCTCCTTCACCCTCTACCTTGCTGCAGTGGCTGCATTCCCCCCACCCTGTGGCGGGTCCTCCATTGCCTTGCTTGCTGGATGATGCTGGTGGGTGAGCACCTTGTTGTAGATTGGTGCTGGTGTTGGGGTTCCTTGGTTGCTGCCAGCTGCAATTGGCCATATTTGGAGTCGATGGTGTATAGTACACTATCAAGCCCCTAAAATTTTAATTTATTGTATTATGCATAAGTTGTATAGTTATATTTTAGGTGTTTTAAGCTTCAGAGCCATGTTCTTCAAGATCTTAAGCTGTGCTGAAGGCGTGTGGTGTAATCTGTAGTTGCTGCACTGCAGTATTTTGTTCATTAGTTGAGGTGTGAATTGGCCTTTTGATTAGATCTTTGCCCATATTGAAGCAGTTGAAGAGCCTTGTGCATTATTGGAGCTAAATGCTTGCTGCTGTAGAGATGCATCCCCTCCTTGCAATTTTCCTGGTGCTACTTTGTTAGGACTTCTTTGCATAAGTTGAAAGCGAATTTAGAGTGGAGGTTTGGTGGTTGAATTGGGATTTTAAGAGTTATTACTACGTTCTGTGGAAGGGAAGCTCCTTTCAATTCAAAATGAACTAAAGGTCATCTTCAAAAAATTATATAGAGTTCTTGGGAACATGGTGGATGTGCTAAGTTGGATACAAAGAGGTGCTATGTGGTGTTTGGGCAGAAAGAGGCTTAGTGGTGGAGGGAAGAAGCACTAGAAAAGCTTATAGTCGATAGAGATTGCTTAAAGGCATTTTATCAAGATAAAACTCATGAGAGCTTGGCATAATATAAAAAGGCAAACGACGTAAAGGCCATCGATGAAGCAAAAGCAAAAGCTTGGAGCATATTTACACAAAACTTGATAGCTAAGGGGAAAGAAATATTTTCAAGCTAGCTAAGGCAAGAGAACAAAGAATGAAGGATCTTAGTGGAGATGTGGCTAAGGGATCATCCACTACCTTTAAAAGAAGGCAAAGCTCTAGGGGGGCATTTTTGTCTTTTCAAAGGGAGAATTTTAAAAATCCTTCTTGGAAAGGCTTGCCACTGGTTTCAAACATGTCAACGATTGCAAGAAGATTCCTCATTGGATTCATGATTTGCAAACCCTATTTAGCTTCCACAATGCAAGAGGGGGAGAAACCACAACTCACAAAATTCAACTCCTCTTCTAGACCCAAAGAAATCATTGGGATCCAAGTTGGACTTCTTTGATGAACTATTCTTTAGGTTGAATGTTGGGGACTTCTATTTGCTTATATGGTTTGCCACCCAACTATTCCACTTTCCTACCTTGTGTCTACCTTCCTTCATTTGGGAGAGGCCAAAGAATGTTCCTTCATTGAGGGATGCATCTTTTGCATCCTTGCTTCTTGATGCGAGGGGTGTTGATCTCTCTCTCCTACTCTTCCTCGAATGATTGAGGATATTGCTGCTACTCTGGGGTTGTCTCAGAGGGGTAGGACAATTGAGAATGAAGTTTGGTCACCTTGTTTTTCCTTCTCAACTTCCTTTTGTTTACCATTTTAATAACCTTTGTTAACCTCCTTTTCCATTGAAAAAAATCCTTTTGTTTACCTATGGGAGGACATCAAGATTTTTTTTTTTTTTTGAGAAGGGAAAGGGTGGTTATTCGTGTGATAACCACCCAAATTCATTGATCAAAATAAAATTACAAAATCATCATCTAAGTTTCAGAGCAGACTCCCAAAACACTAGTTGGGAGGAGATGGAGCAAACAACATTCTGAACATAAGGTGTATCACCCTTAAAAACAACTCCATTCCTACCTAACCACAAACCCCACAGCACTGCTAGGACCTTCGCCCTCTCTTTCCTTGATTTGAAAATGGCACCACTCCCACCTATATTACCACTTCTGAAGGAGCTCCAGAATCCTTCAAGACTGTCAATCGCAATCCAATCCAACCCCATCCTTTCCCATACCCATATGGTGAAAGGACATAGGAAAAAAAGATGTTGAACATCTTCATTCACCCCACCACATAGGGGGAAAGCGAGATCATCCATAGGTGCCCACTTTGCCCACTAGACTTTGGTAATGACTCTGCCCCTCCTAACAAGCCAGGCAAAGATCATAATCTTCAAAGGGCACTTGGCCAACCAGAGCAGCCTATAGTCTTTCAACAAGTCAATATCCACCATCTGTGTGTGAGTGGAAATTCTGTGGAAAGCCTTTGCAACGGAGAAATCCTCTTCCTCCCAGTAATGGGCATCATGCCCACCTTTCGGTGCCCAGCCCTCCAGCTCCCCCAGCAAAAGTTGGAACTCCGCACACCTCTGATTCGACAAAACTCCCTCAAAGGTGGGGCACCATGCACCATCCTAGCAACTCGCCATCATCGCTTCCTTGTATGTAGCTCGAGAGAAGAGTCTCGCGTATCTGTCACACAAGCGACCACCATCCTGCCAGTCATCCATCCAAAATTGGAATGTGTCTCCATTTCCCACATACGATGTGAAAAAATTCTTCACCTTTGGCACCACCATCGCCAACCCTCGCGTGAATTGTGATGCACTAAGAATA
Source organism: Thalassia testudinum (assembly GCA_037157565.1). Taxonomy (NCBI): domain Eukaryota; kingdom Viridiplantae; phylum Streptophyta; class Magnoliopsida; order Alismatales; family Hydrocharitaceae; genus Thalassia; species Thalassia testudinum. The sequence continues at coordinate 90,852,406 of JAZHRO010000012.1, forward strand.
GGGGACTGAAGCACCTCCCAGGAAAGGAGGGAGCCATAACATTGCTGAAAAGTATACCCTAGAAGACCCTGATCCTGCCCCCCCAACTTAACAATCTACTTTGTGAGGAGATTGAGGTTAAAGGAATCCACATCTTTGACCCCAAGACCTCCTTCCTGCACCGATCTGCAAAACTCCTCCCAGGACACCAACCGTGTCCCTTTCCCCAGCGATCCAGGATTGATCCAAAAGAAATCTCGCATAAGGCTAGTAAACTTCTCTATCTGACAGGGAATCCTGAATACAAATAGAAAGTAACCTAACAAGGAGGACAGGACAACCTTCACTAGAATCAGTCTCCCCCCCTTGAAAGCAGACGAGATGACCATTCGAACAGCTGCTTCTCCATCCTCTCTCGCAAAGGCAACAAATCCTGCATATGGAGGTGTCTATCTGTCAATGGGAGGCCCAGATAGGATAACGGTAGAGCTCATATGGCCATCCGGAGTGCAATGTTGCAGGGCTCTGCCTCCCCAGCTACCATGTGAAACGGAACAAAACTAGATTTGCTATAGTTTATTCTTAGCCCTAATGCCTCTCCAAACAGCTCCAGGAGAATGCACAGTCTTCCTGCCTCCGTAGAGGACCCCTCCACCGAGAACAGGGTAGCATTTGCATATTGTAACATTGAGATCTCTCCACTTGCTCCCGCTAAGAAACCCTTGAACATCCCCCCGGTGCATGATTTGGCAGTCACCTAGCCAGAGCGTCAATAGCCAAAACAGACAACATTGGGGCAAGCAGGCACCCCTGTCTAACCCCCGTCCTGGGCTGCACCCAACCATTCGCGGGGTTCCCATTCACCAAGATCGAAAAGGATGTGGTTGTGAGTCTTGTGACATCTCTCCATACATCCAATCCAAACGTTAAGGAAACCTCTCCTAACCAGTGAACCTCAGATGAAATCCCATTGAATGGAATCATAAGCCTTGCTAAACTTCACCTTCCACAGGAAAGCTGCCCTCTTCGGTCTCCTTCATTTTGCCAACGCACCCGTTGCCACCACGAAACCGTCCAGAATGTCCTGTCTTGGAATGAAAGCTGTCTGGACTGACAAGATAATATCATCCAGCATTCCATGAAGCTTGTTGGCAAGGACCTTTGCTACGATAAAATAAGAGGCATTCGATAGGGCAATCGACCAAAAATCCTCAATGGCTTTTGCACCATCCTTCTTGGGCAAGAGGAAAAGATTAGGATTTATTCAACTTATCAAAACCCCTGTTTCCAATTGCAAACTCTCTCATAACCTGCATCACATCCTCCTTCACAAGTGACTAGAACTCCCTGTAGAAGAAGACTGGAAACTCGTTGGAACTCGGGCAGCCGTTCGTATTTAGGCCCCAAATCGCTTCTCTTACCTCATCCTTTGAGAAGTCAGCCGTGAGGGACCTAGCTTGCTCATTTGAGATACACTGGACGTCCTTACCCAACCATAGTCACATGCTTCTCCTGTGCAGGCCCATAAACTCCCTGAAAAAGTCTGCTGCAGCTCTGCCACCTCCTCCCTCTCAGAGAAAGCCGTCCCTCCAACCAGTAGCCTGTCAATCCAATTCCTTTTCCTCCTGGCCGATGCCATTTGGTGAAAGAATCTGGTGTTAGAGTCCCCTTCTTTCAACCACTTCTGCCTCGATCTAGTCTTCCAGTCAACCTCCGCCTTTCTGTCTTCCTCTTGTACAATCCGGGCTTGTTTGGCCCTACACTCCCTATCTGCAGCGGTTAGGACTCCACTATCCTCCTGTTTATTAAGCCTGACAATCTCAGCCAAAGCTTCAGATTTCCTCCTGAGTCTCATCTCCCGAAGCTCCCTCCTGTATCCCCTCAAAAAGTCCCTCAAGGTGGCAAGCTTCTTTGACAACTTGGTTGCTGTCGAACCTTCCACCTCCAAGGTCTACCATTTCTCCTTTACGCAGTCACTGAAATCCGCCTCCATTAGCCAGGATCTCTCAAACATGAAGTACGTGCCAATGTGGGATCCTCCATTCAATCTCCACAGTAATGGCATGTGGTCCGAAAAAGGTTTATCCATTGGCGAGACATCGTCTAGGGGAAAAGTTTCCACCATCTTCACGTTGGACAAGAATCTGTCAATCTTAGATTTCTTCCCACCAGAACTCCGCCACGTATACACTCACAATCCAGGGACCAAATCAATAAGGCCATGAAGATCCATAAACCCCACAAACTAGTGCAAGCCTAGGTCTTGCCTCCTGTGACTGTCGGGTCTGTCATCCACCTGTAAAGTAGTGTTGAAGTCACCTCCAATCAGCCACGGCAACCCATTGCATTCCGCAACGATTGAAGCCAATTCCTCCCACAACACCTCTCTCGGTTGCGAATCTAGCGGGCCGTACACACCCGTTATCGTCACCTTGGACCCGTTCGACCTCCTGACCAGCCTAGCTGAGATAACATGCCTTCTCGTGATGTCGTCCTCCCAAGCGAAGACATCCTCACACCACCCTAAAATCTGACCGTCAGAGCGGCCCACTACATCAACAGCTCGAAAACCCTCCATCTAAGAGCCCCCAATCTCCTTCCAGAGTCTTCCATCACAAGATGTTAGTTTGGACTCTTGCAAGAGCACGACATCAACATGCCATTGGTGGAGATAATCCCCTAAAGCTGCCCTCCTCGACGGATCGTTTACCCCCCGGACGTTTTAAGAGAGGACGCTAATCATCAGGTAGATGTAGCAGCCTCCCTCGCGACCCTACGAAACCTGGCTGCTGCTGCCATCTCTTGAACCTCCTCAGATCCTTCCTCAAGCTCTAGGGGAGGGGCAGGTTGCGTCGCCCCCTTCCTTTTGCTCCTATCGTCGACTATCTCCCGTGCACAAGCATCTCCATGCGAGGTTCCTCGATAGTGCCACCGCAGGTTATAGTGTAGACCACGACCATCCCTCTTCTTGTACGGGCGTCAGTCAGCAAGACGGATCACATCCGGCCCATCGACACCAGAAACACCCACTGCTGACGATGGAGAGGCAGCGGTGTCCCTACTCCACCCATATCCAGTTGTCGCATCGCCTTGGCCACCCTTAAGAGGTCCTCCGTCAATCCGTTGCCTCTGCTCCGCTCGTCCCGAGCCATCACATTGCCCCGGCCACCCTCCACTTGGCCATCGGAGGGGTGGGGGTCATCCCCTGACGAGACGCCGTTGGTGGGGCATTCCGAATCCGACGCGGAGGCACAGGCACCTGAGGCCTCCCCCCGTCTTGGGCTACCGATTGCACACATGGAGGGGGGGGGGTAACCAGGGTTGAGGGTGGTTTGGTCTAGGCCATCACCTGAATCCACCTCAGTGGGAAAAGAGGGACCATCGTAAGGCAGGTCCGGAAGAGTCGGATCTGGAGTGGATCCAACTCGGGGACCATTGTCCTTCTTAAAAGAACCTTTTGAGGTGTCCAACCGATACTTCCGTTCCTCAGAGCGTGTGATAGGTGCCGACTCTTCAGCTCCTCGACGTGGCATCTCCTTCGAAACACTCGCATCTATCAATGTCGCATTCACAGTTGGCTGCACTGCAATCTTAGGGTTCGTGTCCACATTAGCAAGCGGACGATTTGGCTTCTGAGCTGGGCGCCAAACTCTAGACTAACAAGGCGGTGGCGTCGCCACACCACCACCCAAGGTCGACGAGATCGCCGCACCCCCGACCACCTTCGCATACATGGTTCCCATCATCACTCTGGAGGCGTTCGTAAAGGTGCATGGGACGACCTACGAAAAACCACCCTGGTGAAGAATCACCTTCTTGGGCACCGACACCCCCACTTTCACCTCCACCACTACCTCGAGTGGTCCACCAGAGATCCCAGATCTCCTACAACTTCGGAGGCGTGCAAAAGGTGACATAACCGCTTTGACAACCTCCATCGTCTGAAGCCGCCATGGCACACCCTTAATCACCAACTCCACTGGCTTCCTCTCCGGCAGATGCTCCCTCTATGCCCCATCATGCACATATAGGTCCTCCATCTTAGGGAGCCAGATCGTAGCTGGGAGACCTTGAAGCAAAGGTCCTCCCTCACCGACAGGGGGAGTCCCACAACAAATAGATTCCCCTCTCCAGACGGGAAGACCCTTACCCTAGGCCCCATCGAGAGGTCATGTAGAGCCTCCACCTCGACAAGCCGCGATTGTCTCGCGATCACCTCCCTAATGAGCCCTTCATCAACCTTGTTGTGGAGAGCAGCCACACCCTTCGACCAAGGGGTCTTGACCTCAGCCATGGGCATAACCACCAGGGGTGGTGGCGAAGGATGCCTAGTGTAACGACCTGATTCCCGAGTCTCTACGAGACACGAGAACCGGACCGACTCGACTAATCCCAAGACCTAGTCATCTAACGAGGAAGTAACTAAAAGAGCAGTAAAATAAACCACATTCAACATGAAATATAACTAGCAGTAACAAAATACAGCAGTAAGAAAAAGAACTACTATAGTATGTACCACCACAACAGTAGAACAACATTTATAACATGACATGAACTACAAGTAAAGAAAAGTACGGGGGGTAACAAGAACTACTCACTACTCACTACAGTGGAACAAAAGGGGTACAAAAGAACTGTGATAAGTCTACTGGACCCTACTCGGCCCAGCGTCCTCTACAGTCGCTGACCCTGGCGGTTCAACACCTGGTCCTAAAAAGTAACGAGTGTAACACGTCAGCGAAACGCTGAGTAGAGTGGCAGCTAAAATTAAAGAAGCAGTAAAGTGTACAGTAATTGTTTTATTTTCTTTCTTCCTTTATTTACGTCTTTCTATTGTTTCACAATTTATCTATTTCTCAGATCCTTCACTTGATCTCGAATGTTCCTCGTGGGAACGATCTTGATTGCAGTATTTTCTGAAAAGTAGAAGTAACACGTGGTGCTCTCCTGGCCGGGAGAGTCCCCCGTGGTGATCCTACTCTCAGTCAACCACCCCAAGGTCGTTGACAGACATAACGGTGACTACGGCACGCGCGATAAACACACGGGTAACTACCCCGCACTGGCACGTGGTCAGTCGTTTCCGTTAACGGGTGTGCCCAAAGCACAGCACGGAACCAATATAGGGCAGAGCCCTCTCAGTAACAGGGGTCCAACCCCTCTACAGTAACCAAATAGGGGCATTGTCCCTCCACAGTCCGCGCATCCTCGCCTGACTACCCTGGTTTGCCCAGTGGGCCTAACAAGTCGGTGTAGGTGAGCTAGCAGAACCGTGGGGCCCGTGGGGTAGCTAGTACTCGCTCTACACTAGTAGCTCTCCTCGGTACTGTGTACACGAGGGCCAAAAAGTCGGTACAAAGTAGCTAGACCTAACCCCAGGTCCCTGGGGCGGCTGGCTCCGCTCTGCACTAAGCAGGTAACAGGTGCTTCCCCTGGTACTACGTACCCAAAAGACAGCACTTCCACGTATTTCTTTCTCAGTTCCATTTCATTCTCTTTCCAGGAGTTCTACTCTTAAGTCCCCGTAGGGTTCTAGCTCTTTTAACTCAGCACATTCAGGTTTCACCCCTTTCAGTTTCACGTTCATACAACCCATATTCTCAATCATGTTCATTTATTCATAACAGGCAGCTGTTAAATCAATTTACAGGCAGCTATTATTTCCTTTCCACATTTTCCAAGACTGCAATATCTATATTCATATCACTAGTTTTCCAGTCCTAGGATTCATGCCGTACCCTAGGATCTATCATTCAATCTAGTTTTCCAGCCTTAGGATTCATGCAATACCCTATGATCTATCATTCAATCTGATTTCTCATTCCTAGGATTCATGTAATGCCCTAGGTTCTATTAATTGTTCCATAATTGTAACAAATTATGTTAATAATTTTTAAAGCCACTCTATCAGCTACAACGGGAGTACTGGGAGCGTGGTCGGAAATACCGCGTGCCTCCGCAACCCCCGGGACTGTAATGGAACGGGGTCCTATCACAAGGATCAAACACAGGGAGTTTCTCAGAACAGTATATAATTACTGTAGACCGGTAGAGGATTTTATTCCGAAAAAATGCAACTCGAAATGCGGAAAACAGACTCCGAACGGGCCCTAAACTGGTCGAAAACGACGAAACAGTCCAATATCAAACGTCTGGAACCTCTTCCAGATGTCTTAAAATGTGGGTCAGATGGTACCTTTGTTCTGCGTAGTCTCTCAGATGTCCAGAAGCCTGCGGGGGCGTCTGGCTTAGTTCCCAGACGTCCGATGGTCACCTCGGACGTCTGGAAGTCCTTCCCGTCGTTTGGCACTGCGGCCAGACGTCTGATTCGCGTTGGATGGCGAATCTCAGGAACTGCACGTACCCACTCCTTGTTCTCAGTACGAACGGTCGCAGAAAAGGAAGGACAAAAATAACTCACTTGCCAGACGTCTGGACATTCCTCCAGACATCTTCACCGTCGTCTGGTTGGAAGCCCAGACGTCTGATTCTGGAAAAATTTCCAGAATCAAAGCTCGACTCGCTCTCCGCCCGCGATGCACGGCCGCGCCGCGCCTCGTCCGCCTGCTGCTCGAGCTGCAGCAGCCCTCCCGCGTCACTCCACGCCCGCTGCTCCCCCGCCGGCCGGCTCTAGCTGCCCCGGCAAGCTCGTGCCCTCATGGTCGAGCTTCTCCCTCGCGCAACACCTCCTCCCGCAACTCGCCGCGACTGTTGCTGCCGCCGCTCGCTCGCGCTCGCGCTCTCGCACCGGCTGGAAGAAGAACAAGAAGGAAACGGAAGAGATGAGAGTGAGGGAGAGGGCGAGGCCTTTTAAGGCCGCGCGGGGAGAGAGAGAGAGAGAGAGAGAGAGGGAGCGTAGCCTGCGCCTGCAGGAGGAGAGAGGGAAAAAGAGGGGAGGTGCGGCGGTTGCAGGTCTGCGCGCGCCTGCGCGCAGATGCAGCCCCGCACGCCACAGAGCATAAATCCCAGACGTCTGGAAGGGGTTTCAGATGTCTGGTCAGACGTCTGGGCCACCTCCCAGACGTTTTAAAAAAATTTCTTGGAATGCATTTGTAACACCTAGTCCCGCTCCGTTACCTGAAACCCTTACATCTCGCACTCCGATGCCCAAAGCCTCGACATCTCCAACAATGCTGAGGCTTACAACATTCTTTCACCCAATGGCCAAATCCCAGGCACTGGAAGCAGCGGTCTGCACTGTTCCCTTGCTCGCAATCACCGGAGGTGCCATCCCTTCTTCGCTCTCCCGAGGTGGGATCCTCCACCTTCCTCCTTTGCTCAACCACATGACATCCTCCTAGATCATCCTCCCAGCCTCCAACAGAGGCTGCACACTCTCCTCGGGCTTTCTCTCCCACACCCTCTCTCTCTCTCTCTCTCTCTCTCTCTCTCTCTCCATGTCCTCCTACCCCCAAGAGGTCTAGGGCCTCCTCAGGAGGACATCAAGAATTGTCCTCAGGCTTTAACTTGACCCTCGAGGGAAGTATGGATAGGTGGTGCCTTTGGCACCCCCACACTGCTTTTGAGCCTTATACATGCTCGAAGGATAAGGTGTCTTTGGCTGGTCTTGTCGGGCTTCCCATTATTAAGAGGTGCATTGCATGTGTTAGGCACAACATTAGCACATGAAGGCTGCTTTTTCCAGGAAATGAAAATTGCAACTTAGGATGTAAGAGGATTGTGGGATGAGCCAAGGAGGCAATGTTAGGAGATACCTAACAGGTTGACTGGTGGATACGGAAGGGTGCAATGATCATTGCTAAAATCAAATTTGGGGTGTCTATTCGGATAGAATCAAGGCATTAGGCGCATTGGGAAAATTTGATGGCTTGTTGATTGGCCAGAATGGGAACTCATTTGATTGTGTGAACATGGTTTATCAACCCTATTCCTTAGTAGTGGATCTAATGCAATGGTGTGACAGCTTATTGTCCTTGGACCCCTGAAGAAAAGAAGGCATTCTGGGAGGAGCTTACTCAGCAAATTATGAAGAATGCTTAGCTCTATGTTAGTGGCTTCAGTACCACCCTTTCTTGTAGGATCGACCAGAAAGTACGAGGACATAACAAGGATGTACAGGGTTTTGTTAACTGGGTCTCAAAGATTGGGGTGACTGAGCTTGAGGTCTCTTACCATCAGTTCTCTTGGAAGAGTTCTGAGGAAGGCAGACCAGGATTTGGATTAGATAGGCTCTTTGATTACATTTACTTTTTCCTTTTGTTTTTGAGAGGATAAAGGATGATTAGTCGAGGCCAGTCGTCATCCAAACTTTGGTTCCATTTCTTTCTATGAGCTCTTTCATTTGGATAGGCATACTCTCAAGACATTCTTGGAGCCCCCTTAGCCTAGGTTCAAGATGAAGCAATCTGTTTTGGGCCATATTTCAAGTTTGAGTGGTCATGGCTCCTTGAGGGAGGATTCAAGTGAAAGGTGGAGGTTTGGTGTTGGGAATGTTGTCCAGCAGGGCATCCCACTCTTGTTCATCAAAAAAAGAACTTTCCTTAGGGATAAGCTAAAAGAGCTCAGGAAGGCATTAAAAAATGCATGGAATGGCCTCAGGATTGAAGCTTTTGACAGGATTTCCAAATTGGATCATGTAGAGGATGCTATAGAGCTAACAACAGAAGAGGGCAGAGAAAGTGTTGAACTATTCTCAAAATTCCACCTGGAGGACAAAAAAGGAAGGTGAGGTGGCTTGAAGGTAGAGATAATGTCAACTTTGGTTAGGGAAGAAGATGCCAATTGAAGATTTTTCCATTCTTTTCATAATGGTGAGAGAAGTCAAAATTAATTTATTATTATTATTATTATTAGTATTGAAATAAATAAAGAGAATAAAAATGAACGCAAAATCAAAGCATCACAATGTAGAATACTGGGGTTTACGTGGAAACCCCTCTTAGGAAGAGAGGGGAGAAAATCATGGGAGAAGTACTCCTATGAGCGTGATCTCGTAATGTTTCTTTTCAAGGGTAAATGGGGGCACAAGAGTCCTTTTATAGGCTGCTGCACATCTCTCTTTTTCCCACTCTACTATGTGAGACTAAAAAACTTGTAATTAGATCTCACACATTATCCAATTCCCCAATAACAACATTCATCTCTCTCAACACTCCCCCTCAAGCTGTAGCATGGAATGCTTAGCTTATACATCACAAATCCTTACTCTCATAAGCAGAACACAACACTCAACTGGCATAACCAATTCATGGCTCTCCTCCAGGCGAATGATAACAACTGCAACCTCGTTCTTGCTTGTAAGCAGGTGTGCTGATGACAACACATCAGCAGCTGCATCCTCATAATGCATCACTCAACTTGTTTTTCACTGTGCTTAGCAGATGTTATCCATGGGTTTGACGCCAACAAGGGAGGTATGGTAATTCCTATTCTACAGTCTGTTGAAGATATGCCAGCAAAGGAGTCTTCGTTGAACCCTTTGAAAGTAAACCTCCTCTTGGAGATTTTTGAAGAAGCATCTGGCCTGTAGGTTAACTCATAGAAACCTGGCTTCTTGCCCTTTAGGATGACCAACAATGAGATTGCTAGTTGTGGTGAGATCTTAAGGTTCAGGTCTTACAACAACCTTTTAGATGTCTTGGTCCCCCACTCATTTCAGGGAATATTACTTCAAGGGACTGGCTGCCTATCAAAGGAAGAGTTAAGAAATGCAAGTAGGATTGGGCAGCCTACATGCTCTTGGTGGGGTAGGCTAGTTCCACTCTTCTCCATTCTATCCACGCTGCAGATTTGTTTCTTTTAGGTGTCGAAGATACATGGCCATTTGTTTCTTTTAGGTGTTGAAGATACATGGCCAAGTTCTAGATTTTGGGCATGGATGGTGTTAAGTCTCTTCCTTCAGTGCATGGAAAGAGGTTTGAAAGATAAAGGAGGCTGGGGACTTGGGAGTCTTTAACTTCACAGAAGTGAATGTTGCACTGCTAACATGACGTATTTTGCAAATTATGGGACTTCAGATGACTTTCTAGGATAGAGTTTTCTCTATGACCTTTTTCTAGACTCTATAGATTGAGAGGCAAGAAGAGCAATAGTCAGGGATTCCTCTTTCCAAAGGGGTTTGTTACTGAGAAAAGTCAAACCACATGTTTGGAGTTTTTAGGAGATGATTTGAGCCTGCAGGTTTCGCTTTTAGACTCATCTTGGTGCTCCTTTGGTGTAATAGCTAAGGTCTACCATCTACCTTTTCCTAGATGCTTCAACTTGGAGCCCTTAGCTTCTGTTGTGGACTCCTTTTCAAAAAAAAAAGGAACTTCTGTTTTGGACTGCTTCCAAATTATGTTGTGGGTGTCAAATTTGCCTTCTGCAGCATCTAATGCTAGGGTGAAGGAACTTATCTATAATATCTAGGCTTGATCACCTATTTTTTGCATGCTTTTTTTGCTAAGGATTGTCGGTCCCACATTAGAGACTAGTCTTTAGATACCGCATCTCAAGAGGCCTTTTAGGGAGTATTCGTGGTGATCCAGTGATTATAGCTAGTGGTCATATTAGGAGAGCTTTTATTTTGCTTTGATGTTTTGTGGCTGGAGTGGAATAGTGTGATTTTTAAAGGGGAGAGGTCTGTGCATGGAGTGCTTTTTTGAGGTCTGTGATTTTATTTTGCTTTTCAAAAAAAAAAAGTTGTTCTCTTTGTCAAGGCAGTTTATGAGATGTTAATCCAACCTTTCCCTTTCAAAAAAAAGGAAGTAAAGGAGATTCTAAAACCGATGAAAATGAGCAAGGCCCTAGGACCTGATGATATCTTTGAAGATGTATGGAAATATAAGATCACTTCGACCAACAAATTTAGTTAATATCACTTTGACCTGATATCTTTTCACTTTGGTAATATATTAGTCAACAAAGCACATCCTAAATGAAGCTCCATGGTGCATGCTTTTGCAGATGACATTGTGCTTATTGGTGATACAAGAAATGGAGTAGATAGCAAGCATGGGTAGTACATAGAGGCCTTTGAATCTAAAGACATCCTACTAAGTAGGACAATGACCGAATGTATAGAATGGCAATTTACTGTTTGCTGACATGTTGATGGATTAGAAGTGAAAATTCAAACACATTCTATTCTGAAGAGAGAAATTTTTAAGTACTTAAGATCAGCTTTTCAACACGATGGAGGAATTGATAGGGATATCACACATAGAATTAATGCAGGTTGACTGAAGCAAGAAGAGCTTCAGGTATTTTATGTGATAAGAAGGTCCCTTGGAAAGTTACAGGCAAGTATCATAGAGCACCAACAGAGCCTGCCACTCTATACAAATCTGGATGTAGGTAGTTATTTAGTCAGAGATGATTCTCAACAGATGTAGGGCAGATGGCATCTGAAGAGAAGGAATGCGATTACTAAGTGGGGGTACAATGGAGAATTTATAGGGATCGGATGCAAACTAGGATGCTGAATGAGTATCAAAAGCAGAATTTTGATGAGTATATGGTGGAAGTAGAGCCTTTTTAAAAGAGATGGGAGCTTAAAGAAGTAGAACAAATCGGCAGCAGAAGACAATATTAATGACCGATTATGACAGTATCTGATGCATCTGAAGATGAGGATAGATGAGGAACAAAATTGGTTAGTCATCAAACACTATAAAATTGTAAAGAGCTGAAGAAATCTACTAGGGTGAAGAGAAACAGCTATGATATGGAAGCCAAGGCTCTAAATCTTAACAAAGTTAAAGGGCTTAACATAAAGGAAAATTTTGGGGCCTTAAGTAATGAAGAAAATACGATTCAAGTTAATGATTGGCAATATTGTTCTACAAAGCAAGCTCCAAAAAATAGTTGCATGGATGTGAGCCCTATATTTTCTAGGTTTCCTCAGATAGGTAAACCCTAAGTGGTCTAATGATATAACCAATAGATTTTGCATATTTTAATTCCTTGCTATAGAACACACCAATAAATTTATAGGTTGGAAACAATAGTGTACCACTCTTCTCATCTCGATAAGGCAGCATCGGATTCTTGATCCATCAAGGACATACCAGGTAAGCTTCAATGAAACTGATCAAATCTTCTATCTTTTGATCTTGTAAATCCCCTACCTATTTAGACATTCCAATAGGCATGGGGTAGTTCGTCACAAATGGGTACAAAGAATTAACATCATAATAGTAAATCTCCTCTCCGCGTGGTTTGTACACATCGGAATAACTACTATATTACCTTTGACGAATGAAAGTATCCTCATTCTCATTAGGATTATAAATGGGATACTTGTCATTGTCATCAGTGATGTAAAATTTGGTCTAGTCAACCAACTACTCATCTAAATACTTCCAGGTGCCCCCCCAACCGACTAAATATCCCATAGTCACACACATAGCTAGTAGGATAGATTACTCATCCAAGTAGTTGGTCTACTCATCCGACTACTCGCCCATTTTCTCCACAGTGAGAAATAGGTTGGGTTCTTGTACCCGACTTAGGACACAAAATATACCCTCCTCCCCCATCGCCCCCTCCCCCATGCACACCCCTTCAACCTAACCCTTCCCCATGCCTAAAACCCTACTTGTCTGCTACTTCAAGCCTCTGGCGACCGCTAACACCATCATGGTTACCAAGAATGGCGCAATGCATGGGGTGTGGAGGCTTCTTGGCATAGGAAAAAACAACCCATGTGGATTGTTCCACATTGAAACAAAGAGAGAGAGCAGGAGCAGCCACTGGTTGCGGTTAATGGTGGCCAATGGCTAGGTGGTGGCCGGTTGCTATGGAAGAGGGGCTAGTTGTCAAGGAAGAAGGGTCGACAATCAGGAAGGGAGAGAGGGAGAGGAGTTGGAAGATGTGGATGAATTATTCTATTCAACTCAAGAGAAAATTACAAGAGGAAGGCTCCTTTTTATAGAGAGAACATATCCTCTAACTTTGGAAACAAATCTTATCTCTGAAACAAGAAAGAACAAATCACAATTAAATCAAATCCTCTAAGCAACTTTCCTAAAATCAACTTAACAAATAAACAAAACTTGGGACTTAAGTAAAACCAAAATTAGGATTCTGGGACCAATACTTGCCAGCCCTAGAGGCCTCCTGATCGACTGCCACGTGGCCTCCTTTATTCCCAACACTCCCTCAAATTGAGGTTGAGAGGATGATGACTTGGTCTTCAAACTTGTGAGGCTACATGTCTCATCAGCCTTCTTCAGAGCTCTTTACTTTGTTTTAGAAGAAGCCACGATGTAGCCTTTTGCGATTTTCGAAGTCGTTGCGTCTGTGGCAACCTCGGTAGTCATCGCGATGGCTACCATTGTCATCTTCTCAAGATCAACAGACGTGAGAGAAACCATATGTGAGGTGCTAGTAGTCCTATGTGGTGGTCTCTGCACCTTTCTTGGATCTTTAGGAAATGAATTTCTTGGATCAACCATTAGTCTATTCGCAACTTGGGAAGTCGTTACTTCTTTTGGCAACCTCGAAAGTAGTGTTGACTGCAATGTCCTCCTCTTAGGGCGATAAACTGATGTGCTACCCCATATATAATATGTGACATCTTTTCTCTAGGAAAATCTCCTCTTTTGAAGGAGAGTAAAAACTCGGATATAAAGTGTCAATATAAAGATCACGAACCATATAACTTGATAGATCTCATCTTCTCTTTATTAGGTTTCGAACTCCATCATCTTCATTGACAACATGGCTTCGATGGTCGTAGTAGTAGTGTCTGTCATCTTTTATGATCCTCCTTTTTCGCGTAAGGCACTGGATTTGTTGAGGAAGATTTTTCGAAGATGGGAACCACACGTGTGTAGCCAAGAGAACACGTACATGTCGAGGAGCCTATACCGTATGCTCTGATACGATGTCAAGAATAGCGCAATGCGTGGAGTGTGGAGGCTCTTTGGTGTGGGAAAAAACAACCGACATGAACTGTTCCACGTTGGAATGGGGAGAGAGAGTAAGAGCAACCATTGGTTGCTGTTGATGGTGGCTAGCAGCTAGGTGGTGGCCGGTTCCTCTGGAAGAGGGGTCGGCTATCAAGGTAGAGAGAAAGGGAGATGAGTCAGAATATGTGGAAGAATTATTCTATTTAACTCGAGAAAATTACAAGTGGAAGACTGCCTTTTATAAAGAGAACATATTCTCTAACTTTGGAAACAAACCTTTTCTCTAAAATAAGAAAGAACAAATTACAATTAAATCAAATTTTCTAAACAACTTTTCTAAAATCAATGTAACAAATAAATAAAACTTGGGACTTAAGCAAAACCAAAACTAGGACTCCAGAACCAATACCTGCTAGCCCTACAGACCTCTTGATTGATTGCCACGTGGCACTGCCTGTCACGTGGCTTCCTTTATTCCCAACAGTGCTATTACCCCGAGCCTCTAGCGACCTCTAGTGTCGCCATGCTACTTCTCCCTTAGCCTCCTCCCACTGCTATTATTGCCATCGCCAACTATTGCTTTTGTTGGCATCGCCTTCTGCTGTTGTTGCCACTGTTGATGATGGTGGCACTAATACTTAGGTCAAGGAAGAACTATAATCATGTTCGTGCAATATTATGAAAATACAATAGTAGATGAAAATTAAAGCAGCACCTGGACTCAAGCTAAGCAGCAGAAGTGTTTAGTTTAAAATTAGTTAAAGAAACAACCAGGAGGAAACTATAGAAGATCATATGACATCTTGAAAAGTAGTAGTCAAAGGAAGCAATTGCTCTTATTTCTCAATAGAAATCCTACACCTCTTTATATAGAGAGAGGTTTGGGTCAGTTACAATGTATGCCCACAATAAAATAAGAAATGACGAAAATACACCAAAATAATAAAATAACTAAAAATAGATAGGAATCTCAACACTCTCGCTCAAGCTGGAGCAACAATCATCAAACGTTGATCGAGGTAGAGGCTTCGTGAACATATCGGCAATCTGGCCTTCAGATGCGACACAAGTAGTACGCAACAAACCACACTGGATGAGATCTCTGGTGTAATGGTAGTCCACTTCAACGTGTTGGTGCACTCATGGAACATGGGGTTGTTGGCTATATATGTGGTGTTTCTATTATCACATCTCATCTTCATGGGCTTCTCAACCTGAACATGCAGATCCAATAACAAGGGTCTAATCCACACCATCTCAGTGGCAATCTGAGCCATGGCCCTGTACTCTGATTCAGCACTAGAACGTGAGACCACATCCTACTTTTTACTCCTTCAAGTAATCAGGTTACCTGTAACAAAAGTACAGAAACCTGTAGTAGACTTTTTATCTGCAACACATCCTGCATAATCCGCATCGGAGTATCCCACAACTGTCATAGGAGCCCCAACCTGAAAAAGAATACCGTGTCTAGGTGCTTTCTTTAAGTACCTAAGCACTTGCATAACAACCTGCTAATGTTGCTTGGTTGGCCTATCTATGAACTGGCTGTGCTTACTTATAGAAAATGCAATATCGGGCTGTGTAATAGTTAGATAGAATAGCTTGCCAACCAACTGTTTGTATGATCTGCTATCAGCTGCCTCTGCCTCCTCATCATGATGTACCTTGGGGTTTATAGGAATATTGGCTCGCTTGGACCCTAGCATACTTGTCCCCTGAAGAGCATCCAATACATACTTATGTTGGGAAAGAACAATTTCATCTCTACTCCTAGCAACCTCGAGCCTTAGAAAGTTTTTAAGCTGGTGTAAATCCTTCATAATGAACTGTTGTGCAAGAGATAACTTGATCTGACTTATCTTAGTTTCATCATCATCGATGATAATCAGGTCACCTACATAAACTAGTAGTGTTACCACGCCGTTCTCCATTTTCCTGACAAACAGAGAGTGATCTGAAGACCTCTGCATCCCCATCCTTTACAACACATCAGAGACCTTTTGAAACCAGGATCTCGAGTTCTACTTCATGCCAAGATGGTCTTTTTGATTTTGCACACACACTCCCCCTGAATCTCAAAACTCGGGGGTTGCTACATGTAAACCTCTTCCTAAAGATCGCCGTAGAGAAAAGCGTTCTCCACATCAAGCAAGCGTAATCGTCAATCTCTGTGAGCCGCAACAGAGATAAGTACACAAACAGTAGCGAAACGTGCAATGGGGAAGAAAGTATCACAAAAGTCAACCCTATTATGTCTGAGTGAACTTCTTCGCCATCAACCTGGCCTTATACCTTGAAATAGACCCATCAAGGTTGTACTTCAAGGTAAAGACTCATCTAGAGCCAACTAGTTGTGCCCCTATGGGAAGCAAGGTAAGCTCCCAAGCCTGTCTACTTTGGAGCGCTGCCATCTCATCCTTCATGGCTTGACGTCACGTTGGATCAAGCATAGCCTGCTAGTATGTAGATGGAATGTGTGAGATTGTAAATGTCTGGCAAAAATTGCCAAATTGAGAACCAAGACCATCGATAGCCAAACTACCTACAGCTTGATATCTAGATTCACACATGTAGGGCGCCTTCTTAATGGCAATAGGAAAGTCAGAATCGTTTGGCACCACTGATTGAACATCTGTAGAAGAAACCTTACTACTACTGTGATCTACACTATTAGAGGGATCAGGTCGAACTAAACTGTTAGTGTCTCCAGATAGCATCTCAACTACTTGTGGAGCATCAGCCATTGGTGAGGACGGTGACCTTTGTAGTGTCACATGAGGTCTATACATGCACAATGGACCATGCAATCTCTGGTAATCCAAAGAGGTCGTAGAGCCTGAAGATGTCAGTTGAGATGTAAAGATTGGAATCTCAAGTGGAACAGAAGGAATAGGCATGAGAGTTGCATCATCATGAATACTCATCTGCCCAGCAACTGAAAAATATGGTGGTCTCATGTAAGGTTACATTAATGCTGACATAATGCCTGTGGTGGCTGAGATTGTAACATCGGTATCCCTTCTGACCCTTGGAGTATTCTAAGAAGGCGCACTTGACTACGCGAGTAGTAAGCTTGTCATGGCCTGGTGATAACACATGAACAAAAGTAACACATCCAAAAGTCCTGGGAGATACCTGAAAAAGCTCACCATCTGGATGTAACATACGAATCGGTATCTGCTTAGAACGGACCGAACTTAGCATCCTATTAATGAGATAGCATGTCATCAAAATAACATCCATCCAATATCTCTGTGGAACACTGTGGTGGATAAGAAGACTGCGGGCGACCTCTAACAGGTATCAGTGCTTCCACTCTACAACCCCATTCTGCTGCGAGGTATGGGGACAAGTGGTTTGATGGATAATCTCACGAGTCTTGTAGAACTCTGTAAGTCTAACAGTGCAGAACTTGAAGCCATTATTTGTTCGTACAATCTTTACAATGGTGGAATATTGAGTCCTAATATCCAAAAGGAGAGTCTATAACTCCTCCAACATCTGCCTTGTTCTTCAGAAGAAATACCCAGGACACTGGTAAAATCATTGACAACAAGATAATAACGATGTCCCATCCTGTCTGGAACTCTACTTAGTTCCCAAACATCCATATAAAGTAACTCAAAAGCAACTGTTGATCCAAGAGAAGTACTGGCAGGAAAAGAAGACTGATGATATGCTTACCTAACTGGCAAGTGTCACACCTAATAGTAGTGGTAGGAGAAATATGTAGAATCACTCTCCTGAGGTGATCCATAGGCAGGTGACCTAGACGAATGTGCCACTGTAAGGTACTCCCACCATCATACGTGTTGGCTCCTACAAACGGTTCCTGGTCAAGGTGATAAACACCACTCTCCTCTGTGCCTCTGGCAATGGTTCGTCCAATGACCTTATCTTGGACGATACATCCAACCTCATAAAAAATAACCCTACAATGAAGACCCTTCGTGATCTTGTTCATGGACAACAAGCTAATGTGAAACTCCAGTACATGTAGTGTTCTCGGCAGCTGCAATGTGGGGTTACAGACACCTCCCTTTGACCAACAATAGGACTGTGCTTACCATCAGTCACCTGCACCGTTCACCTTGGTGCAATAGAACCGAGTGACCGAAAATAACTTTGATCCCCACAAAGATGTTATGAAGCACCAGAGTCAACCATCCTACACCATGGTGATTCCTGTTATGCTCCTGCAGCATCAAGCTCGCATACTCCACCATCCCTGTCGCAGTAGCAGTATCCAATGTCATCTCTGCTCCTCTTGAGATTGGCATTGCACTTAGCAAGGACTAAGGAGATCACCAAGGGCTAGAACTCGCCATCTTTGAGCCAAATAACCAGAGAAATATGCCACAAGAGAGATCTGAATGACTATTTCTAGGGCTGAAAATTCTGAATCCAGAGAGAGTGATATCTTGAACATGAAGTCTGAGATCTAAAGATCCTAGAGCTCATATCAAGAGTCACATGCGCCCCTTATATGTGGATTTAGTGCATGCTAGGGCATAGGGAAAACCCTAATATCGCCTCTACGAGGTGCTACTCCACCTCACCAGAAAGAACCCCGTCGATCACCACCACCTTACAGTTGGTGGTGATGAGATGTCGCACGACCACCCACCACCAATCTACAGGCACTAATGGCGCAATCAAAGTTTTAAAAAATGCAAGGCGATATCAAGGTTGTTTGCCTTCATTGAGGCAAGGCATAAGCCTTGAGATGCTTAAGGTGTAAGCCTCAATTTTTAGGTGACAAAATAAGAAAAAATGAGACAAATATATAATGTTAAGTGCTAATAATGAAAAAATAATATAAAAACATATTTTTATGCAATTTTTGTTCTATTACAACATTTAAATGCCTATTACTAAATATTATTACCGTACAGTACACACACAAGATTCACATATAAACTAATATAACAAGATTTAAATACACATGGGTATCACACAACATGTAAACTCTTCAAAAAAATTAAAATACTAATCACCTAATAATACTAAAAAAATCAAAAGAATAATACAAAATATTTTTTTGAGAGAATAATAAGAATAAACATGTAACGGTAAGATTTAAGTAAACAATCACCGCATGGTTTCTTAAAAAAAACCAATTAAATCATCACATAACATGTAAACTAATCACATAAAACATTCTAACATACTTTCACATAACTAAATAGTAAAAGAAAGGTATAAGTAATAAAAAAAAATGTAATGTTTAATTCAAGAGAGGTTGAGACTCTTACCAACAACAAGAAGTGAGGTTGAGACTTGAAAGGAGAAGGGGGCAACAATGGGCAATGAAAGGGACAAACTAGTAAGGGGTGGTACGTAGGGAAAGTGATTGGCAACTACGATGCAGCAATAGCCATCAATAATGGTAATGGAGGAATCCAAAAATGGAGAATGACTTGCAACAGCTAAGGGCGGTGGGTTTTTTAGGACTTGGGTGGTTAAGGCCATTGTTTGGGGTTGAGTAATGGGTATAGGATTTTAGAAAATGATTTTATTTGCTTTATTAGGTTATATGTAACTCACATAACTTTCAAATGTGAACTTTCGACTGAGGCTATAACCTTGATTCCGCCTCGTCGCCCCCCTCTCACTAGTAACGCTGCTGCAATCCGATGAGGAAGAGAATGGGATAAGGTGGATGCGTACGGAAGCTTGTGTGGTTGGAATACTGAAGCATCGATCTAAGATCACCGCTCCGATATCAAGTTAAAGGAAATGATTGTTCTTATTTTTTAATAGAAATTCTACACCTTTTTATATAGAGATGTCTGGGTTAATTACAATGCATGTCCACAATAAAATAAAAAATGACGAAAATACACCAAAATAGTAAATAACTAAAGATAGATAGGAATCTCAAAAGTAGTTCGTGGTTGGAAAACTTTGGCAGCTATATCACAATTTTGTTTCTTTGTGCCTCATATCTGTAGGTCTTCGAAGTCTTCAAACTATTTGCTGACAGGTTATAGGTTTTCCCTACGTCTCAAAAGCAAAATTTTAGGTTCTTTGCCGTTTGCTTTGACAAGGCCAAGAATCACGGATGTAGGGTGATAACTGGCGAGGGAGTCCGAAGTGGGTACATACTTTTCCTCCCGTGAGTAAATTTCTAAGAGCAGCCTGGGCTCCAAGTAATCTTTTAGTTTACCCAGGAAAACAAAAAAGATTTTGTTCAACTAACTACTCAGGGTATCAACCACTTCTGTGTGCACTTTGGATCAAGAGATGCTGCTCTTTTAAGGGGAGCTAGACCTTATTCTGATAATGTCCTTGGTCTAGCTAACACTCTTGTTATTGACGAGAGAGATTACAATCTTCTGATTTATCTTTAGTTTTGAATCTTCGTAGGTAGATGACTAACAGCATGAAGGAGTGTCATCCTTTCACAACAAACCCCTCCCCCCAACCCAAAAGAAGAAACATGAAAGTAAAAAGAAAAGCAGTTCGAAGTGTTTAGACTCTTACATATATTTTTGGGTGAAAGGTAGCTTCATCTCCTAGTAGTCAACGTCCTCTGTTTTGGTGGACATGCAATCATGTTCTGCTTGAATTCGTTTGTGGATATTTTTCCATAGAGATCTAAATCCAAAGTCAAATAATTAATTTAATATTTTTTGGAGGTTATTTGGAATACATATCATATACCAATTAAACACCAAAGAATATCATGGCAAGGCCAGAGCTTCACCAAGGTTCCATTGGTAATACATATCATATACCAATTAAACACCTAAGAATATCATGGCAAGGCCAGAGCTTCACCAAGGTTTCATTGGTGTCAACATGCTGGTGAATTGAGCACACTATTTATTTGCTTTTCCCTCCGACGTATGTAGGTATGGGTAGGTACTTTCCTTCAAATTAGTAGTATAACAATGGTTTTACATCGTTTTTTAAGTACCCAACTCTTTGTCTATCTAAATTTTGTCTGTATCCAAACTCCCTCTCTCACATGTGCATGTGTGTGCGTGTGCGCACACGCACACAAACACACACACACTCTTAAACCAATTAGAAGTAGCCACAATGTCTTATTTGAGACATTTGGTCACTAGATAATAGAGAGAGAGACCTCATATAAAGCATACCCTTATCCCTCAATTTTTGAATTTTATAGGTCATTTGTCACATTTATAGGTCCTTTAACCCCATGAGGGACACTCAAATGGAATGCACCAAGATTGACAGGCCATTGTTCTTAGTGTGTTCAATATCTTTACAAGTTTGTAAACCTCTATAAGGGTGTGGGATTCATATGCATTTGTGTACTTGTGTGGGTGTGTGTGGAGTTGCAAACAAAGACAAGTAGCTTCCCCATCCCTTAGCTAGGCCTTCCCCTTTTCGATAGGAAGGTCCCGATGCACGAGTGGTTTCCCTTGGTTGGTAGCCTGCAAAAGCGACTAGCAGGGTGGACGTCCAAGATACTTTCTAGAGGTGGGAGACCGGTACTTCTGAAATCAGTGCTTGCCTCCATGCCTTCTTATTTCACCTCTGTCTTCAGACTACCGCAAAAGATAGAAAAGAGGATCTCTAGCCTGATAAGGGATTGTTTTTGGGTAAATTATGGAGCGACGGGAAGTGGAGCAAGATTGGTGGCCTGGGAAGAGGTTTGTAGGTCTATTAAGGAGGGAGGTTTGGGAGTGAGGATGTTGGGTAAGATGAATGAAAGTCTTTTGACGAAATGGATAAACAGGCTCTTCGAGCACAGAGACAATCTTGTGGGCAGGCTGATGCAGATGTGCTATGGTGGCTCTCGTGCTTGGGTTATCCTGGTGGCTCCTTTGAGTGGCTCCTCACAATTTGTTAAGAGCCTTTCGCAGGTCTTACTAAAGGTAAGGTCCTTCTTTCCTCATTTAGGGACTGGGGATGCTTTTCACTTCTGGTTGGATGGTTGGATGTGTCAAGGGAGGTTGATAGATCGGTTCCCTAGACTATTCTCTTTATATACGAGCAGGGAAGCTAAGGTGGTAGATTTCTGGTAGGGGTCACGGTGCGCAACATTCTTTGGAAACTTGTCAAACCAGAGAATTAATGAGCTTCAGATCATGCTGTAGGAGTTGCATGATTTTATTCTGGATGGAAGCGGTGACACCCTTGCTTAGGATGAAGGTGACTTCTCCGCTAAAGAGGCATACAAAAGATTGATTGGGGACGGATCGAGGGTGGATGGGGATTTCTCCTGAGATTGTAGATTGATTTGGTCCTCTTCTTGCCCGTTGAAAGTTAAGATCTATGCTTGGTTACTCCGAAGAGGAAAGGCTAATGTCAAGGATGTGGAGAGCGCATGGATGCCAGATGGGGAGAAGGCCTGCCTGTTGTGTCTGGGGGCTGATGAAGACGTGGATCATTTATTTTTTGGATGCCATTTCTCCACTCAAATTTGGTGCCATGTCGGATTTGATTGGGTGTCATACTCAAACTTTGATAGCTTTCGGTGGTCTTTCAGATCCAATAAGTAGTTTGGTGGGCCAGTTGCTTTTAGATCGAAGGAGAGGGCTAAAGTCCTGG
This sequence comes from Thalassia testudinum, assembly GCA_037157565.1. Taxonomy (NCBI): domain Eukaryota; kingdom Viridiplantae; phylum Streptophyta; class Magnoliopsida; order Alismatales; family Hydrocharitaceae; genus Thalassia; species Thalassia testudinum. The sequence continues at coordinate 90,874,770 of JAZHRO010000012.1, forward strand.
TAGTAACATGGGGTGTTTGGTTGGGGAGAAATGCAACCGTTTTCAAGGGGCAGATGCTGTATGTTGAGAATTTTCTCTCTTGTATTTTTTGCTTGATGAATTTCAGGACTTCAAATATGTAAATCTTGGCTAATTGGCCTTTTATTAATATGATTCCTGGATAGCTATCAATCGGATAATTGCCTTTTCTTTCTAAAAAAAAAATCATCGGTGATATTTCAAATATCATGGGTAAAATTTGGTTTGGAATTAAAAATTACCAATGATATTTCACAAATCCCTGGTGATATTTGATTCTAATACAAAAATCATCAGTGATATTTTAAGAATATTTAGTTCCGATGTAAAAAATCATCGATGATATTTAACTCTAGAGAGGTGAGTGGCAGTGTGTTAATCCACCAAGCCCATGATTTCAAGAGAGCGGGTAGTCACATGTTATTTTTACGATATGCATTGCATAACGCATTGCAACAGATATTTCTTTACATTTACACCATTAAAAATGAGGTTTCATTAAGCTTTCCTTTGACAAGTGAAGGGATGACAATGTCATTACAGTGGTCATTTAAAGGGTATTTCTTACCTAAGTATAAAGGTTATGATTTACAAGGCATCCTCCCGGAATCCAAGACACCATGGGCACATCCAGGGGTATTACCTACACATGGATTATAACTGTGATAAGTTGTCTAAAGGATTGTAAGATTAGACTACTACAGATCGCTAATGCTATTGCAGATCTCTGTTGTTTGGACATTGCATTTATGCTGAAAAATTAATTTAGACGAGCGAGGAAAGTATTCCCCTTTCTCTTGCGAAATCAGTCCTAAGGTGGAGACAAATTTGAAGCGTGCATTTATAGATAGCCCATTATGAGACATGCATGCATATCTTGGATTTGATGCCTTTCAAGGCCTTATGAGACATTGATTAGTAATGAGGATTCCCTCCTACGGAGGGATATATTTCACTAATTGGTTACTAGAGTTTCTCTCTGGATAATCTCCTTGGATAAGTTAATTCTTGTGCAGAGCTGCTGTCACTTCTACTCTTTTTTTTGCTATGAAACAACATTTTGTCGTTTTAGTACTTTATTTGTATTACTTTTTACCATCATATTGCATCTTCTTCCCAGGGCACTACGTTGTCATATGTGGTTATGATCAAGATACAGAGCAGTTTGAAATCAGAGATCCTGCATGTTCAAGGTATTGTGTTGGTTGCCCTGAGCATTGATCGGTGCTATGATGATGTTTTCTGGTTGTAAATGAAACTTTAGATATGCAGTTCTTTCAAGTTATGCATATCTTGCACGTATGTAGTGTTCATGTTTCTATCTTAACGATATTATGGTTTAGTTTGGGCATATTTCTGTAGGAAACATGAGAGGGTTACCTTGAAATGCTTAGAAGAAGCTCACAAATCCTTTGGCACTGATGAGGATATTCTTTTGGTAAGTGCAAAATGCTTTTGCTACTTGAATAATGCATATTTGGCCTAAATGCTGTAATTTTGGCTTTATTTGTCAAGCTTCTTCAGTATCTTTTGACGTACGCAAGTTGCCGTTAAGAAATTGTACTAGGCAATAAATAAAGTGTTACTTCAAACCCTTATACCCCACACCCCCATAAAATCAACCTTGTTCGGTCCCACCGTCAGCATTTCATGCGTGTGTTCCCTTGAGTATCCATATCAAGTTGTAGCTCTTGATAAACCGGTGTTCTAGTAATTCTTCGTGTCCATATCTCAAGCCACTAATTGTGTCCATATGCATGCAAATAACATAGATGCACTTGATTGTGCATCAGCAGGAGCATATTTCCATTCAAGCTTCCAGTTCTATGGTTACGGATATTTGACAGTGATACACGCTACAACCATCTAGGGCTACTGATATTAGTTTCATGTTTAGAGCATGCTGACGTGAACTGTCACTATTTGCGCTTGCAGATATGTCTGAACAGATATGATGGAGAAAGCAAGTCGTGACTTTAACAGTCAGTGTGGAAACCTTTCCACGTATGGATTTTCTTCTGGAACCATTCATTCTTTGGTCCGTTGATAGCCTTTGTGTGTACAGATACTACCAGATAATCTCCCTCTGCTATGTTGTATAATGTATGTGAATTCTTTATTCAACCTGGCGATCAGAGATGAGCTGGTGAGTGTTACTGAGCAATTTCGTATATTGCCCCCTTGGCTAATCTGGTAAACAATTTCGCCTCAATTCGATGGATTTCTATCGTTGGAAAACCCACAAGCATTCCTCTCGTGTTTGCTTTTTATACGGAGAGAGGAAATGGGAAAATGGAGTTGAAAAGTCAGCTAGCCGATGCCAGCAATCTAATAAATATCAGGTAAAAAGGGTAGGAGACACATGAGGTGATGTAAGATAATGGGAATTTTACTTTATAATTGATATTTAATGTAAAAAAATAAGGGTTAGTTTAGATGGAGAGATAGATTTTATGTGATAAGTTTTTTTATTGATAGATTATCTTTCATTTTTATTTAGAAGTTATAAGAGTTATCCTCGTTGGTTAACATGCAAAAATACATGCGATAATATACAAAAATAACTTATCTTATATCTAACCTAAGAATAACTCATCTCAAGTTAAGTCCTTTTAAGCTGAGTTAAAATATACTTTCCATCAGATAAGGTTAACCTTTGTTTTGATGGTTATCTCCCTTATTAAATTAGGTCTAAAAGAATGTAAGATTTGTTACGTGGTGAGTTCAATCACAATGAAAAAAATCACCACTTTAAATTAAAACATATAAGTGATAACTTATGTTTGTGTATGTGATAAATAACTTTGTACTGGTGATAAATTATTTTACATTGGTAATAAATTGTTTTGTGTGATTTTATATTGATGCAATCTCATTTTGCATGGGTATAAAATTATTTCGAAGGTGATCGGGTAATTTTGTACTGAGATAAAGTGGTTTTGTATGATTTTGACATATAGGTTTTGGATTTAATATTTAAGGTTTAAGTTCATGTAAAGTAATTTCACTTGTGAGAAGTGATTTTCATCTTATGATGTAGGGTTTAGAGTATTAAAAATTAAATGTTAAATTTTAAGGTGAAAAATTAATTTTCATAGGTGAAAAAGTACTTAAATTTAATTTTACATCTGTGTAATCTTGGTAAGGTATTAATATAAAATTGTTTCGAAGGTGATAGGATGGTTTGCATCGATGTAAAATAAATTTATAGTAGTGTAAAATGATTTCAAAGATAATTTAAGTGATTTACATTCATACAAAAAAAATTATTATTAATTTTAAAAATGATGGATCTTATCATATATGGGTATTTTTTTACATAAAAAAAGACATACATCATATGAAGATTATGTTTATAACTCTTCGGGTTGACTTTTTACCTTACTCTGTTTTGAAGCAGAGGAAGTTGAATTAACTCCCAGGAGACCAAAGGAACAAATTGGTGGTAGAGCCGAGGAGGAGAAGCTGCGAAAAGGAAAGAACAAATTAATGGCTAGAGTGTCATTAGCCACGTGCCTTCGGGTTAGTGGAAATGCGGAAAAAATAGAGAAGTGCATGCATGTTAGGGTGCACCTGAGCCCACCAAATGTTGTATGACAACCATCGAAAGGTCAGAGGGGGAAGAGAATTGCTATTTTCTGGGACGAGCGGGGACAGAGGAATGGTGTAGGAAGGGTTTTACAGATCTTTCAAAATGGCATGAAGTATCTTGGAAATCACACAAGATGTGCTTGCTACTTACAAAAATTCTGAAAGGGTTTTCCATTGGTTTGAGTAAAAAATGTATCAAATCGGTCAATTCAACTGACTTAGCCAATAAATCAGTGTAAATTACGTAAAAGTGTTAAACCAGCAACTTTCAATTCCTAACTAACTCCTGCTTGCTAAGCTACAATGACCCTTCCACATATTGATTGCTCCCTTCGATCCCAAATCTTCTATTTTGCTAGACCGAATTGAACTAAGTAAAGTGAACCTTACAATATGTAAGTAGGGGTGTCAAATGAGTTAGACCAGGCTCAAATCAACTTGTTACGGTGGATCAATTTATCAATTGGTCGAGTCAAGGTTGGCTCATTTAGTAAGTGATTTTAAACTCATGACCAATTAGTTGACCTGTCTATCTGCATGCAAACCTAATCTAACCTGTTTGCATAAATGGGTCCCCAAGTTAACAAGGTTCACAAGTTCTAATTAGGTCAAATGATCCTATTTAGGTTTTTACTAAGTCCTCCACGGTTCTTAAGTAGGTCCTATCTAGTCCATGGTTCTTTGTTAGATACTTGGATCCAATCTTAAATGGATCCGATGGATCTTGACGGGTTCACGAGACCTAATTGTAATTTTATGCATTTAAAATCCTGATCATTTTCAATCCAAATAAACAGCTCAAGTCAAACAAGCCTAGAGTCTTCTGATAGCCTTATGTGTAATACTCATGTAACCTTTATAAATCACATAGTTATTAAAATCCAAAATACAATCAATAAATGTGTAAGTAACATAGCCGAGATACAAGTATAAATAATCAAATAAAATATTTAAAGAAATTTTACAAGAAAAAATATTTAATCTTATTTGAGTTTCATCTCGAGATATTTTGACAGCATAATAGAGAAAGGGATTAAGAGCGTTCTTTATCGTGATTACCTTTGACTAGAATAAAGCTTGTAAAACGATTCAATCAAAATGTTTAGCTAATCAATCCAACCAACGTTCCATTCGATCTAAGCGAGCATTCTTTTTAAACCAATAAATCATACGTTCGTTGCTGACCCAAACAATCAACCCAAGTTGTCTTTCCCAAAACTATTTTGTCACATTTCCGGAAATGTCGTGATCAGCACAATAACTGTGCCCACGTCCTCCATAAGCAACATACCTTCCATTTACCCAAATGCAGTACACCTAGATTTTTTTTTTCAAAACATTCATCTACCAAGCAATGCTTATGTTACACGAGGTTTTTTATCGGTCCTTTCCTTCCTCCTCTCAATCTCTCCCTTGGAAAAAAGCTCCTACGCTGCCGATCGGGGCCTCTCTTCTCATGGGATTTTCCCCTTTCATCCTCTGGGTCATTCATTATCGACAATCAAGGTTGCTCACCATTCATCGCATGTCATTCGAGGGTGTTGCTTGTCGCCTTAGGCCATGCTTGTCAATTGAGGGCTCATCGTCGCCAATCGTCGTTCAAGGATGATGGCGGATGTGCTCTTGTCGATCTTTACTCTTCCTAGCTACTTCCTATCGTGTGTGCCTCGTTGGCCGACGTTGAAGCGTGGCACGACGGGTCTGACGAAGGTGGTGGCTCGGCACGGCAGTGGCCAATTGGAATAGGGCCGAGCAGGGTCTGCGGCGACCTTGGTTGGGTGTGTAGTTTCCTTACTAGGAAGGGGGGACGTAATAAATTGCGGAAATATAATATAAAACAATATCACAAAATTCAATCACACAAAGTACACAATTATTTTTAAGTGGAAACCCAAACCGGATGAAAACCACCACCTAACCCTCTCGAGTTAGGATTTTCCGATCAACCAAGTTGATTAAATCCACTAAACGAATCACTTAAACGATGGTGATTCAACCTCAATTACAACTACGCTACTTTATATGAGGGTAACATACCTCAAACCCCTTCTCTTCACGAGAAGGATTTTGTCCCACGAAGGAGACGGGAATTCGCAAAGCGAATACCCAACCAAAGAACAAAGATAAATAGCAATAATCCTATAGATCAAACAAAGTAATCTTTAACCTAAGCTTCTATAGGAATTAAGAAACTCTCCTTTGATGGAAGTGCGTCGAATCGATCACGCAGGTGCGTGAGCTACACGACGGCGCAACGTCGCTCTTGTGAACTACGATGGGAGAGCGGGTACGCAAATACTTGATGCTCTCAAGATGAAGAACTTGAGCTTGGAGAGCAAGAGCTTTTCTTGGACACAAAAGAGTAGAAAGCAGATTGCTTGGGTGTGTCTAGGTGTATCTTGTATGCAAGAGGTTCTCCTCTATTTATAGAGGCCTTAGAAAGGCTTTGGAAGGCTTTGGAAAGCTTCCATAGCCGTTGGGTGCAAAGCCCAAGAGAATGAGGCCGAAATCAGGAACAATCATTGCACTGACATGGTTATCAGACGTCTGATCCTGGCATCAGACGTCTAGAAAACCAGTTCAAGACATCTGGGAACAAAGTCAGACGTCTGATTTTAGGCGGGTTTCTTCCTGACTTGAATCAGATCTAAATAGGGTTCTAGTGCAAGTCCATCAGACGACATATAGGACGTCTGGCACTATGTCTGGACGTTTGGAAACCTACTTTTCTGCGGGAATGGATTTCCAAGAGAGTGCAACGGCTAGAAAATCTCTGAGAAGAGATTTTCGGGTTAGCCAAGGCAAAACGGTCATTTATCAAACGTCTGGAAAGGCTTAAGGACGTTTGATAAGGCTCTAACGGTCATATTCCTCAGTGTCTGTTAAGGCAGCCAACGGTCCACTAATTAGACGTCTGGCAAAACTATCAGATGTCTTCTATGACCTCTGGACTAAGGTCTGGACGTCTGATTTCATCAGACAGAACTAACTAAGTCCAGCCTAAATGTTATCGGACGTCTGAATCAACAATCGGACGTCTGAATCAACAATCAGACATCTTAAAACATATTATCAGACGTCTGATTTTGGAATTAGACGTCTGAAAAAGCTATTTGAACCCTATATTAGTTTTTTAAGTTCTTTACAGAAAACCTAAGTATCCTACGGTTGTGCTGGTGTTCCTAGGACTACTATTAGGGTACTTTGAGGCTCTTTAACATGATGTTCTAAGGAACAAAAAGAGCAAGAAAATAAAGACAAAAGTACATGAAAGAAATAAACATAATTTTATCCTATTATTCATGCCCTTCCATCTTCAATCTATCGCTCCTCGCGAATCTCCTCTGTTCTCCATCAAGCTCCTCCAATTCGTCCTGGATGCGAGCTCGAACTCCGTCTAATCACGTCTCCATTTGCAATTGACCTGAAATCTAATACTCCAAGTGTAAATGTTAAATGACACGTGTTGTGTTATCATCAAAACAATCGATTATGGTGCTCTAGCACCAACAGGGTGTAGCTGTGATCTTGTGGTGGAGTGCTGTAATCGAGTAAGGATGGCAACGTCCTGTGGTGTTGTTGTGTGGGTGGTTTTTTTTATTGTTGATGATGGTTGGTTTTCTTTTTCTTTTTTTTTTCTTAGTGTTGTTTTGTTTCTTAGGGACCACATATGATCACATGCCTTTATGGTCGAGTTTATAGTCGTTTTCAACCTTTTGGTCGATTTATACGATTAACTCGTTGGTCTGATCTTCGAGATTCGTCTCGTTAGTACCTTGTCGTATCTACGAGCATGGGGTTGCCCTCTGATGAGCCCCAAGGGCCGCCGTCATGGTCACCGATGGCCATCAAAGAATTTATTACCGTAGGAAATGCAACTTAGTCACAAACACGCAATCTCAAGCAATCCATCAGTAAAAAAAAAAAAGAGATTGGTTATCCAGTTCCACCGCAAGGAGTATATGTCTAGGGGAAGAGCAAAGTTCCTAAAAATTCCACTATAAATGGTGGTGCTACAACCTCTTAGAGTCTTCTCTCTCTTGGATTGCATTACATGGATTGCTCCCCCTCTCTCGAGGGCTTTTCTTGCCTATTTATAACATGGGAAAAGTCCTAGCCAAGTTGGATCTTTTCCATGATCTCCAATACATTTTTTGTCAGGCCATTCGTCCGCTGTTCGATTATGGGTAGCCATATTTGTACTGTTGTTGTTTTGACCTTGGATGCACCGAATCTTCTAGTAGGTTGGGCGGATCCAGGTCCGCCCGAACATGAGTCAGATCCGGGTCTGGTTGGTCGTAGGCGGGTCGGATAAAATCAAACCCACCTACTTACCCTGTAACTGTGTAGGTAGATCTTTTGCAGGACTATGAGCGGAGTTTTGGATCTGAGGGCGCTTTTTGCCCCTACTCTCTAGCTAGCGAAAGCTGTTGAGAGAGTAGTTAAGGTACTCAAAACTCCAAATGTTGTACTGGCTAGTGTGAAGCGGGTAGAGCATTTGTTATGAAGGAGTTGCGGGAGGCTAACACACATGGTGCTTATGTTTTCTGCTAACCGTAAGAGGTTAGCTATAAGGATTTTTTTCTGACTTCATGCCGGCCTTAAGGGGCGACTCTGTTATGGAATGTTGGCGTGTCGGCCATGGTTCCAGCCGTCGTTAAAAGGTGGTGTTCGTTGTAGGGAGCCTGGTGTTCTTTTGCACCTAAGGCTCCTTAGTTGGCCTTAAGAGGCGGCGTTTGTGGTAGCGAGCCTAGTGTTCTTTTGCTCCTAAGGCTCCTTAGTTGGCCTTAAGAGGTAGTGTTGTTGTAGGAGGCCTGGCATTCTTTCATGCGTAATGCTCCTTCGCCACCCTTAAGATGCAACGTTTGTGATAGGCAGCCTGGCATTCTTTTGCGCCTAAGGCTCCTTAGCCGGCCTTAAGAGGCAACGCTTGTTGTAGGGGGCCTAGCATTCTTTCGTGCCTAAGGCTCTTTCGCCAGCCTTAAGAGGCAGCGTTTATGGTAGGGAGCCTGGTGTTTTTTTGCACCTAAGGGTCCTTAGCTGGCCTTAAGAGGTGACACTTGTGGTAGGGAGCCTGGCATTCTTTCTCGCCTAAGGCTCCTTCATCTTTCTTAAGAGGCGACGTTTGTGGTAGGGAGCCTGGCGTTCTCTGTTGCCTAAGGCACCTTAGCCAGTCCTTAAGAGGCGGTGATTGTGGTAGGGAGCCTTGCATTGTTTTGCGCCTAAGGCTTCTTAGCCGACCTTAAGAGGTGATGTTTATGGTAGGGAGCCTTGCATTTTTTTGTGCCTAAGGCTTCTTAGCTGGCCTTAAGAGATGGTGTTTGTGGTCGAGAGCCTGGCGTTCTTTTGTGCCTAAGGCTCCTTCACCGGCCTTAAGAGGCGACGTTTGTGGTAGGTAGCCTGGAGTTCTTTCTCACCTAAAGCTCCTTAGAGGCGACGTTTGTGGTAGGGATCCTGGCATTCTTTCATACCTAAGGCTCCTTAGCCAACCTGTAATGATCCGTTACACTTTTACCTATTTAAGATGTCTGGAGTTTTAGTCAGATGTTTGACCAGACTTCTGGGCTCGTTCCCGGACATCTGAAAGTGGAATTTTTGTACTGCGCTCTGCACGCGAGCGGCACACAGAGACCGTTCCTTCCTCTCTCTCTTCCTCATCTCCCCCAAACCCTAATCCCCACACCCTCCTATATAAACCCCTCCCTTTCCCTCTCCTCTCCTCACACCCCAACCAGCACCACTTTCGAATCTCCAGTGAGGGTGAGAGAGGGAGAGCGAGAGGGAGGAAGGACAAGAGCGTGGGAGGAGGAGGAGGCCCAAGGTCGGTGGACCTTCGATGGAGCTTCGGTGGAAGCTCGGCGAGACTCGGAGGGGCTCGGGGAGGCAGCCTCCGACCCTCTGCAGTCGCGGGAGGGACTGCGGAAGCTCCTGCGGGCGAGCTCTCGAAGTAGACAGCTCGCGTGAGAGGTTCTGATACTGGGATTTTTCCAGTATCAGACGTCTAGAGAGTCGACTAGACGACCGTGGTGGCAGCTGGACGTCCGGGCCTGGGGCCAGACGTCTGAAAGTACGCATAGTGCTGAGCTACATGCTTTTTTGGGGTTACAACCATGCATGCCTCACCGCAGAAGCTTGGTTTGTTCTGATTTGGACCTGCGGCTTTCGTACGCAGGTAAAGGTCCTTGGGAAGGCGCATGGGATGCTTTTCCACGCATTTTTGGACATCTGATCACATCACCAGACGTCCGGAGGTGCTTCCAGATGATCGAAGACATTGTCTGATGTCTGGAACTGTCTTCAGACGGTCGCAGAGAAGGTATGGACGTCCGAGGACACCGCAGGAGACACAAGGTAAGATCTGACACCTTTTAAGACGTCTGGGATTATTCCCAGACATCTGATTTTTAACAGTAGGCACGTTTTTGACTTGTTTAGGGTCCGATCGGGGTCCATTTTACGCAAACGAAATACCTGCACTTTCCTCTCGAGTTCCCTACATACTAGAGTCTGTTATACACTGTTCTGAACTCTCTTGTGGTGTATTCTCTGGTTTATGGTTTCAGCTTGCTGTGCGTTTGGGGTTCTCAGAGACGTCTGGGTCTGCGATGCAAGCCCCCGTTACTCCCGTGTTTCCTGGTAGAGTGGTTTGATTTCGTTAATAATATTTAAATAAGAATGTGCTTGTGGAAATAGTCGAATGGAACCCTAGGATGTGGAATGAACCCTAGGGTAGAGAAATCAATGAGCCCATTGTACTGTATGGTTTACTTGCATGTGTGATTAAGATAAATTGCTAGCAAATACCTGTATTATAATTATGAGTTGCCTGTTAAAATTGGAGCTGCTTGTATTTAATGAACAATTACCTGTGAAATCACCAGTTGCATGTTATTGAGAATTGAACTATAAAAACACGAGCTGCCTGTATATGATGAGGAATAAATTATGAAACATGAGATCTGGATCTGGATAATGAGGTGAACACGAGCATGAACCCTACGAAGAATTAGGAGTAGAACTCCTGTGGATAAACGAAATCTAGAATGTATACGGGAAGTGTGCTGGCCCTTGAGTACGTGGTACCAAGGAGAGCAACTGTTCCCTTTGTGTAGAGCGGAGCTAGCCTTTCTTGGGTTGAGACCCGGGGTTAGGATTGGTCACTCTACACTAACTCCTGTTGGCCCTCGCGTACATGGTACCGAGGGGAGCTACTAGTGTAGGGAGGGAGCTAGCCACCCCACGGGACCTGGGGTTCAGCTAACTACCCTACACCGACTTGTTAGGCCCTTTGGGCAAACCGGAGTAATCAAACGAGGGTGCGCGGACTGTGGAGGGCCAAAACCCCTGGTTGGTTCTGAAGGACGAGACCCCTGTTCTAAGAGGGAAAGACCCTATACTATTCCGTGCTGTACTTTGGCGTACCTGATGTAAACACATTTACACTACTTAAGATGTCTATTTATGCATATTCTTAAGCATAGGATTGCATTTCATGATATAAATATTGCATTACATGTATCATCTTGCATTTAGAATAATTTGAATAAAATGGAGGTTAATTGTCTCCTTTTATGTGCTTGGACAGGGCAAATATTTTATCAGGGCCTCGGATCAAAGATCCAACCGTATGGATGTGATCAGGGCGACGATTGGAGTTCAACGACTCCAAGATCGCCCCAATCAGGCATCCGTAGCATCAGATAGTGACCCGGGAACCCTAGAAGATCAAGGGCCAGGATGGTGTAAATCTGCACTTCAGATGAAAAATCCAACTACACGGATGAATTCGGATCGACGATCGCAGCCCAACGACACAAAAATCGAGTCAATCCGACATCCGTGGCACCATCTACAACTTCCAGAAGATGGATGGCCAAGATAGCACCACGTGGTGCCATCTCAGCCGCCCAAACGGCCGCTTGCGTCTTGTGAAAGCCCCGCGCCCAATCGCTCTCCACCGTTGGATCTTAATCCAACGGCTGTGGGAGCTCGCATTTAAAAACGCCCGCTTGACCATCCGTGCCCCATAGCTCAGCGGTCGAGCGCGCTATCGCGAGCGCCGGGCGCGGGTTCGAGCCGTGGCGAGGAGCGGCGGGCGCAAGCAATTGGAGCGTCGGATGGAGATCAGACGGCCACACGCGCCCGATAGCGCCGACGCGCGATTGGACGCGCAATCAGACGCGCGGGAGGCGCGCAGCCGGCGGGCACGGACGCATCTTAAGCCGTCCGATCTCGCGATCGGATGGCTGAAAAGCGCTGGACGTGCGTGGGTGTTGAGGAGCGGGCAGCCGAGGAGGCGCGCGTGGGCATGGAGGCGACGGCCACGTCGAGGCTTTGGTGACGGATTTATCCGTCACTAAAGACCCCTCATTTACTAGTTTGAAGTTATAATGTCCATTTTGCCCCCACTCCTTGCAACTATAAAAGGAGACCCCCTCCATACTAAATTCTCATCCCTTCTTTCTTCTCTCTACCCCTCCAAAGCTCAAAAGAAGCTTGTCCCACACCCGGGATGCTTCTTGCGAGATAAAGTCCAATTTTCGTTCCCCTTCGGAAGTGGATCCTGCGACGACGACGGTGTGATGCTCCGTTCCCGTTCTTCTGCTTCATCCTCCTTCGTCCTGCTTCGTTCTCCTTCATCCAGGCGTCGTCCCGTCCAGCTCGTCCTCCAAGCAATCGTCGAGGAGGATAATTTCTCTCTCCCATTCTTATTTACAACTTTTCTAGTGTAGAATTTTTCTGCTTTATAGTGTAATTGATTTTCCGTATTCTAGTGTAACTTTTATAAACAGTTGAAATATTGAATGAATGTTTTCTTTCTCTCTCTCTTTCTTTTAGTCTGATAGCTCCATTGTAATTATATCGCCTTGCTTATAAAAAAAAAAACCTAAAAAAAATATAATCGCGAATATAGATCAATGTAGCCTCCCTATGTTCGACCCGGAATTCTTTTCGGTATAAATTTTATTTGTTGAACACGAATTCTTCACTTTTTGAACTACAACAACAGGTTGTCCAAAACCAATCTCGTAAGCGTAGCGATTCAAAAAATACCATCCAACATTTTGGCGCCGTTGTCGGGGAGGCAACGATTTTCGATCTTTTCTTTGCATTTCTTGCACTTTATTTGTTTTCTAACTAGCTTTCTCTTGTGTCTATTGTTTTGCAGAGACCTCCATCAAGGAATCAACAAGTGGCAGACTGGAGTAAAGTGCAGTTGAAGACAACTGTAAGTACTCCCCTATTTTTTCCCCCTCCATAGATTTCATTCGCCACATTAAATCCAAATCCCAATTAACCTAGGTGTTTGTATAAATCCTAGGAATAGTTTGGTTGTTTGAATTTTCACTCACATTCATTCCACCCTCATTTAAAAAAAATAACAAAAAGATAATCTTGTGGGGTAATTTTCAATAAACACACAACACACACCCACATTCAAGGCACTTGATCAACTTGATTTGTTTTCTACTCAACCGGGTTCTGATCTGTGGAACCGGTACACACAAAGCAACACATAACAGAGTAGAAATCATTCTAGGTTAATCATCTTTGAGTGCCTAACTTAGTGGTGCATTTGTGGTCAATTGTTTGAGTTGTTTGGGCCACACCACTTTATTTTAAAACCAACTCATCAAGTAGCTTCTCCTTAGGGTTTTCAATCTAGGTATATTCCAGTCACTCCACTTTCTTTCTGATTTTAAAGGAAAATAATCTTCACCCGTGTTTTACAACTTGGTTTGCCTAGAAACTTGATTGTAATTCACCTAATTTAAAACCCTAAAAGCTACTTAAGCAGGATTTGAACACTAAAATTCACAAATTATCAATAATCTTGCTCGAAAACCCTGGTTGTGCACGCACTTACACAAATCTCAATCAATCATTAAGGGCACAACCCATTGTAAGGGCCCATCACATTCCATAAGTACCGCAATCCCAGGCCTTAATAAAATTGAGTAGACGTTGGCCTTAAGGTTTGATTCGCTCTTCAGGGCCTAGTCTGAGATTATTTTTGATTAACCTACTTGTACTGATTAATTTGATGTCTAGCTAGGGGAGCAGAGTCAAACGATCGCGGCTGGGGGGTACACTAGGAATCGGAGGCGAAAGCCAAAGGAAGAACCTTCTCCCCAGTCCCTCCTTCTAACTGGTTGGATTAAACGGACACAAGTAGAGTAAATCACTTACAGTCTTAAGGCTGGTTTTGGGAGTCAGTAGATCCTTAGGCTACCCCACTTAAGGACAGCCTTGTTTTGTTGTGCTGCAGGGTCCCTATCCCCAGTCCTTCCGACCTTCTCCTAGTTTATGCTGGGAAGACGGTCATTGAATCCCCGATTGGAAGGACCGTTAGAACATTCTAGGAGGCGCAAGTTAGATTTTGGTCAATTCGATCCCATGGCCGAACAACAGCCTCCTCTGCTTGAAAATCCACAGGAAGAATTTAGAAGGCAGCTGGAACAAATGCAAAGAATGCAAGAATAGTTCCAGAGAATGCAGGGCGCTCAGCCCTTGAAGGATTTTTATGATCCTTCGAATTACGGGGAATGTCCCGGCGTCCAGATTCCAGCCGGTGACGTAGAAATCAAGCCCCAGGTGTTAAGCCTGATTAAACATTATCATGGGCTTGGCTCCGAAGATCCGTTTCAGCACTTGGAAGATTTGACCACTTTGGTCCAGACCACCAAGGCTCGAAACGTTAACGAGGAGCAAATGATCATGAGGCTCTTTCCCCACTCTCTTAGGGATAAAGCCGCGCATTGGTATAGGACAATAGGAAGACCAATTACAACTTGGAATGAGTTGAAATCGGCCTTTCTAAAGAAATTCTTTCCAGTCGGTCGTACCAATGCTTTGAGACGGGCAATCACTACCTTTACCCAGAGGCCGGGGGAGTAGTTTCATGTGGCCTGGGAGCGATTCCAAGAGTTATTGCGGAGGTGTCCACACCACGAGGTGCCGAAATGGCAACTTGTGCAGGTCTTCTATCATGGGTTGAATGAGCAACTCAGAAACCATGTGGATGCTTCTTGCGGAGGCAATTTCCTCAATAAAGATGCAGATAGTGCACATGATTCATTTGAGGAAATGAGTGAGAATTCAATTAATCATGCCTCCATGGATACTTTTAACCGGTCCCAGCAACCTAGATCAAATGTCAATGAAGTCCATGACTCTCATTCATTTGATATGGAATTGATTTGTAATAAACTTGATAAGGTGGACTTGGTTGCTAAAAGAATGGAAGAGTAGATGGCTGGTAATTCTATGAACAACTCTCAATCCACTCAATCCCAAAATTCGGGATTTCATTCCTCACGAGCTCCTTCTGGACGGGAGTTCGTGAATTAACTCGATGCGACTCAACCTATGAGTCAGCATTTCTCGGAACCCCATGGGTTCCCAACTGGGGCCTTTGATCCCAGTTTTTCTGATCCTTCCCTTTCTTTCTCTCCATCCTCACCCTATGAGGATGTCTGTGCTGTAGAAGAGAATGTTAGATCTAACCCCTACTCGAATGCCTATAATCCAGGTTGGAGAAACCACCCTAACTTCTCTTGGAAAAATCCGGGGCAACAGACCCAATTCCGACTCAGCAACTATGCTCTGCAACGTCCAATGGGTCAGGGTCAAGTATATACTCAGTTTCCTCCGAATCAGGTCAATCAGCCAACTTGGAATGCCCGTCAACACGTAGGGCAAGCTGATTTGAACCGTCAAATGGTAGAGATGCAAGGATCTATGCTCTAGCTTATGCAGCAAATGAAAAACTTGCTAGACAACTTGCAATCCGGGCTCATTGCAATCCAACTTGCAACACAAATTTGGACAGCCCCATTTGAGATCATGACCGACGCTTCTGATTACGCGGTCGTGTTGGTGCTAGAGCACCACGATCATTTGTTTTGATGATAACAAAACACGTGTTATTTAACATTTGCAATTTGAGTCCTAGATTTCAGGTCAATTGCAAAAGTGGACGTGTTTAGACGGAACTCGAGCTCGCATCCAGGATGGATTGGAGGAGCTTATTGAAAAACAGAGGAGGTTCGCGTGGAGCGACAAATTGAAGATAGAAGACAAGAAGAATAGGATAGATTCTTTTTAATCCTTTCTTCTATCTCTTGTCTTTATTTTCGTGCTCTTTTTTTTCCTTAGAATATTGTTAAAGAGCCTCAAAGTACCCTAACAGTAGTCCTAGGAACACCGGCACAACCCTAGGATACTTAGGTTTTCTGTAGAATACTTAGAAAACCAATATAGGGTTCAAACAGCACTTCCAGACGTATAATTCCCAAATCAGACGTCTGATAAAGTATTTTAAGACGTCTGACTGTTGTTTCAGACGTCTGATATCTGTTAGGCTGGACATAACTACTTCTGTCTGATGAAATCAGACGTCCAGACCTTAGACCAGACGTCTTAGGAGACGTCTGATGACTTTGCCAAATGTCAAATTAGTGGACCGTTGGCTGGCTTACCAAACACTCAAGAATATGACCATAGGACTGTCCAGACGTCTGATAAATGATCGTTTTGCCTCAGCTGACCCAAAATCTCTTCTCGGAGATTTTCTAGCCGTTACAACGTTTGGAAATCAATTCCCACAGTAAAAGTAGGTTTCCAGACGTCCAGACATAGTGTCAGACGTCCTCTATGTCGTCTGATGGACTTGCGCAAAAACCCTATTTAGATCTGATTCAAGTCAGGGAGAGACCCGCCCAAAATCAGACGTCTGACATTGGAATCAGACGTCTTAAAGTGGCCTTACAGACGTCTGATTACCCTGTCAAGCGCAATCATTGTCCTGATTTCGGCCTGATTCTCTTGGGCTTTGTTCCCAACGGCTATAGAACCTTTCCTAAGTCTTCCAAAGCCTTCCTAAGGCCTCTATAAATAGAGGGGAGCCTTTACACACCTTGATATACAAGATACACATCAAGAGAAACACAAGACACACTTGGATACACTTAGCTACACACTTTCACACTCTTTTGTGTCTAGAAAAGATCTTGCTCTCCAAGCTTATGTTCCATCACCTAGAGAGCTAAATTCCCTTCGCGCACTCGCTCTCCCGCAGTTGTCTACGAGAGCGACATTGCGCCATCGTGTGGCACACGCACCGCGTCATCAACTCGACGCACTCCTTGCAAAGGGGAGTTTCCTATTTCCTATAGAAGCTAGGTTTAAATTCCTTTGTTGGCTCTATAGGATTACTTGTTTTATTTTATCTTTGTCTTTTGGTTGGGTATTCGCTTTGCGAATTCCCGTCTCCTTCATGGGACAAAATCCTTCTCGTGGAGAGAAGGGGTTGAGGAATGCTACCCTCGTACTTGTAGCGTGGTTGTATTGAGGTTGAATCACCCTCGTTTAAAGTGATTCAGTTTAGTGGATTTGATCAACTTGGTTGATCGAAAAATCCTAACTCGAGAGGGTTAGGTGGTGGTTTTCACCCGATTTGGGTTTCCACCTAAAAATACTTGTGTACTTGTGTGATTATCTATTTTGTGAGATTATTTATATTTATTTTCGCAATTATTACGTCACCCCCTCCTAGTAGGGAACTACAGTTGGTATCAGAGCAGGTTCTTGCGAGATCGGAGTAACACCCGGCAAGAAGATCATGGAGGGAAGAAGTTCCACAAGCAGGATTTTCGAGGGGCAGTCCACAACCCGTCCGCCGTTCTTCGACGGGAGCAACTACCCCTACTGGAAGTTGCGGATGAAGACCTGGCTTCAAGCCACCGACTTCACGGTCTGGGCCAGGTGCGAGACGCCATTTGAGATCCCAGAAAAACCCGCGGGAGGCTACTCGCAGCAACAAATCCGTGAGCTCTCTTTAAACGCAAAGACCATGAACACCCTCCACTGCGCGCTCAGCTCAGAGGAGTTCAACAGAATCTCGCAATGCGCCACCACATACGAGATTTGGCACACACTTGAGGTAACTCACGAAGGTACCTCTAAGGTAAAAACTTCTAAACTCAATTTACTTTCACAAGAATTTGAGGCTTTTTCTATGAAATCTAACGAAACTTTAAGTGAGATGAACACTAGGTTCACTCTCATAGTAAACAATTTAAAAGCTTTAGGGAAGACCTTCATCAAGGGGGAGCTTCAAGGGAAGCTTCTTCATTCCCTTGGACCGGAGTGGGAACATAAAGTCACCGCCATCGAGGAGGCGAACGAAGTAGAGGAGCTCAACATGGAAGATCTCCTAGGCAATCTAATGGCCTACGAGACAAAGTTGAAGCAGAAGAAGGATACACCGGAGCCCAAACTGAAGAAGACACTTGCCTTCAGAGCCGCGTCGGATAGCGAGGTAAGTTCCGACGACAAAGACTTTAGAATTTTACTTAAAAATTTTTCCAAGTTTTGTAGGGAATTAAAGAAAGAGAAAAAGGAGAAGAAGGAAAGCCCGAGACGTTGCTACTACTGCAACGAGAAAGGGCACCTTCGACCAGAGTGCCCGCTTCTCAAAAAGGAGAAGAAAAAGGAAAAGGAAAAGAAATCTAAGAAGAAGGCGTTCCAAGCCACTTGGGACGATTCCAGCTCGGAGGAAGAAGAAGAAAAGGAAGAAACCGCTTGCTTTGGTTTCATGGCCAGAGGAAGCAATAGCGATAGCGAAAGCGGAAGCGACGACAGCGACAACGAGGTAAATCTCAATCTACAAGAAGATTTTAATGAACTTTTTGAAGTTAGTAAATCACTTAAGATAGAAAATAAAAGCATTAAAAAGAACCTTAGTTTTCTTAAAAATGAAAATGATAGGTTAGAAAAATAACTTAAGGACATAGAAGCTAGTCCTAAAAATGATAACCTATTATTAGAAAATCAAGACCTTATCAATGAAAATAATAAATTGATTGAGGAAAATGATAGTCTAAAGTTAGAAATCTCTAATTTAAAGACTAAGATGAGTATTATAGAAAAGGAAATTGCATATCTTAGGGAAAACTCCAACAAATTAATCAATAAAGTAGATAATTTTTATTGCCCTAAGATTGAGAAAGGATCTCCATCAAGGAGACCCGCTAACAGATCTGGATCCAAGCCCACTTGGATACCGAAGAAAGAATTAGAATCTTGTTTTGTAGGGTTCAGGGATAATTACAACACAAAGGACTGGACCTACAAACTCTCGGCTGGTCAACTCAAGTTGGGAGAACCAAGGAGTAGACCAAGGAGGAGAACAAGAAGACCGACGAGACGGCAAACAAACGGCGGACCCGCCGCACGTCGACCACCAGATTTGAGACCTGCGCCAATGCCCGGGCCTCCAAGCTACGGATGGGAGCCCCATCCGATGTGGCATCCACCACCACCATTCGGGCCATTTTATTGGCCATGGTAGGTGAGGTAAAAATTCTTAACCCTATCTTTTATCATAAGCATTTAGATAGGGGGAGTTAAAAAATGATGAGCTAATTGTCAATTTTTAAGGGGGAGATGCAAGTTAGCTAAATTTCCTTTAGTAAGGGGGAAAAAAATAATAGCTATCTTGTTATTACAAAAAGGGGGAGAATATCACCTTTGTTAAAATAAATTCATAGAAGAGCATGTCTTAAGGGGGAGT
The DNA here is from genome assembly GCA_037157565.1 of Thalassia testudinum. NCBI lineage: Eukaryota > Viridiplantae > Streptophyta > Magnoliopsida > Alismatales > Hydrocharitaceae > Thalassia > Thalassia testudinum. The sequence goes on from JAZHRO010000012.1 coordinate 90,893,956, forward strand.
TATAGGAAATGTAAAATCAATCAAACCTTTTTGATAATGTCAAAAAGGGGGAGGATTTTTATGCATTATTACTTACGGTTTTGTCATCATCAAAAAGGGGGAGATTGTTGGTGCAAGAGCACCACGATCATTTGTTTTGATGATAACAAAACACGTGTTATTTAACATTTGCAATTTGAGTCCTAGATTTCAGGTCAATTGCAAATGTGGACGTGTTTAGACGGAACTCGAGCTCGCATCCAAGATGGATTGGAGGAGCTTAATGAAAAACAGAGGAGGTTCGCGTGGAGCGACAGATTGAAGATAGAAGACAAGAAGAATAGGATAGATTCTTTTTAATCCTTTCTTCTATCTCTTGTCTTTATTTTCTTGCTCTTTTTTTTCCTTAGAATATTGTTAAAGAGCCTCAAAGTACCCTAACAGTAGTCCTACGAACACCGGCACAACCCTAGGATACTTAGGTTTTCTGTAGAATACTTAGAAAACCAATATAGGGTTCAAACAGCACTTCCAGACGTCTAATTCCCAAATCAGACGTCTGATAAAGTATTTTAAGACGTCTGACTGTTGTTTCAGACGTCTGATATCTGTTAGGATGGACATAACTACTTCTGTCTGATGAAATCAGACGTCCAGACCTTAGATCAGACGTCTTAGGAGACGTCTGATGACTTTGCCAAACGTCCAATTAGTGGACCGTTGGCTGGCTTACCAAACACTCAAGAATATGACCGTTAGAGCCTTATCAGACGTCCATAGGACTGTCCAGATGTCTGATAAATGACCGTTTTGCCTCGGCTGACCCAAAATATCTTTTCAGAGATTTTCTAGCCGTTGCAACGTTTGGAAATCAATTCCCACAGTAAAAGTAGGTTTCCAGACGTCCAGACATAGTATCAGACGTCCTCTATGTCGTCTGATGGACTTGTGCAAAAACCCTGTTTAGATCTGATTCAAGTCAGGGAGAGACCCGCCCAAAATCAGACGTCTGACATTGGAATCAGACGTCTTATGCCAGAGTTAGACGTCTGATTACCCTGTCAAGCGCAATCATTGTCCTGATTTCGGCCTGATTCTCTTGTGCTTTGTTCCCAACGGCTATAGAACCTTTCCTAAGCCTTCCAAAGCCTTCCTAAGGCCTCTATAAATAGAGGGGAGCCTTTACACACCTTGGTAAACAAGATACACACCAAGAGAAACACAAGACACACCTGGATACACTTAGCTACACACTTTCACACTCTTTTGTGTCCAGAAAAGATCTTGCTCTCCAAGCTTATGTTCCATCACCTAGAGAGCTAAATTCCCTTCGCGCACCCGCTCTCCCGCCGTTGTCTACGAGAGCGACATTGCGCCATCGCGTGGCACACGCACCGCGTCATCAACTCGACGCACTCCTTGCAAAGGGGAGTTTCCTATTTCCTATAGAAGCTAGGTTTAAATTCCTTTGTTGGCTCTATAGGATTACTTGTTTTATTTTATCTTTGTCTTTTGGTTGGGTATTCGCTTTGCGAATTCCCGTCTCCTTCGTGGGACAAAATCCTTCTCGTGGAGAGAAGGGGTTGAGGAACGCTACCCTCGTACTTGTAGCGTGGTTGTATTGAGGTTGAATCACCCTCGTTTTAAAGTGATTCGGTTAGTGGATTTGATCAACTAGGTTGATCGGAAAATCTTAACTCGAGAGGGTTAGGTGGTGGTTTTCACCCGGTTTGGGTTTCCACCTAAAAAATCTTTGTGTACTTTGTGTGGTTGTCTATTCTGTGATATTGTTTATATTTATTTCCGCATTTTATTACGTCACCCCTCCTAGTAGGGAACTTTCAGGTCGGGGCTATCCTGGGTCAGAAAATTGATCGAAAGCCCTCTGTCATTTACTACGCTAGTAAAACTTTGGATGAAGCCCGGAGGAATTACACTGTTACTGAGAAGGAATTACTAGCTGTAGTATTTGCTTTGGAAAAATTCAGGGCTTATCTCTTGGGGTCTCATGTTATTGTTTATACCGACCACTCGGCCTTGAGACATCTCTTGGCTAAAAAGGATGCTAAACCCCGGCTTATTCGTTGGATTCTTCTTCTTTAAGAATTTGATCTTGAAATCAAGGATAAAGTCGGGGTGCAAAATGTGGTAGCGGATCATTTGTCGAGACTCCTAGGTGATTCTTCTTGTCCGGACATTCCGATTGCTGACACTTTTCCAGACGAAACCATTCTTACAGTTTTAGGTGTCCACACCCCATGGTTTGCTGATATTGTTAACTATTTGGTCGTTGGTCAAATCCCCCAGGATTGGACCAAGCAACAACGGGATAGGCTCAAATCTGAGGCCAAATACTACTTTTGGGAGGACCCTGAACTTTATCGCATCGGCTCTGATCAGATTATTCGCCGATGCATACCGGAGAATGAATTCAACAGTATACTCGAGTTCTGTCATGCATCTGGGTGTGGTGGACATTTCTCCGGGAGAAAGATGGCTGCAAAAATCTTGCAATCTGGCTTCTATTGGCCGTCTTTCTTCAAGGATGCCCAGGACTTCTCAAGGTCATGTTCTCGATGTCAGTCACTTGGGAACATAACTAAGAGAGATATGATGCCCTTAAACCCTATTCTTCCTGTAGAAATTTTCGATGTTTGGGGCACCGATTTCATGGGACCCTTTATCCCTTCATTTGGACATCAGTACATTCTTGTTGCTGTTGATTATGTGTCCGAATGGAATGAGGTAATTTCCACCCGGACCAATGACCACAAGGTGGTCATCAATTTTGTCAAGAAAAATATCCTCAGTAGGTTCGGGATTCCGAGGGCTATCATCAGTGATGGTGGCACTCATTTTACTAATGCCCAATTCCGGAATTTATTGGCCAAATACTGGGTTAATCATCGAATTTCCACACCTTACCATCCCCAAATGAATGGACAAGCCGAGATCTCCAATCGAGAGATCAAGAACATTCTGCAAAAAACGGTTAGGCCTGATCGTAAGGATTGGACTCAAAAGCTTGAGGATGCTCTTTGGGCCTACCGTATGGCGTATAAAACGCCCATCGGCATGTCTCCATTCCGTTTGGTGTATGGAAAGGCGTGCCATCTACCCGTAGAGATTGAACACAGGGCATTCTGGGCAATCAAACAATGTAATTTAGATCTGAATCTAGCTGGAAAGACCAGGAAACTCCAACTATCTGAGTTGGAGGAGCTTAGAAATGATGCTTATGAGAATTCCAAGATCTACAAGGCTCGGACCAAAGCTCTACATGATCAATTGATTTCCCGCAAGAGATTTGAGCCAAACCAGAAGGTCTAGTTATTTGATTCTAAACTTAAGCTCTTTCCTGGTAAACTTAGATCTAAATGGAATGGCCCATTCATAATTGATCAGATTTTTCCTAATGGTGCCGTTCAGATTTCTGACCCAAACACGGGTAACACCTTTAAAGTCAACGGTCAATGTTTGAAGCCTGTTGTTGACCGTAATCTTCCAGAACCCATCTCAGACTCTGTTGCTCTAGCCATTCTGTGACTACTTTGGCTGGACTTCGCCTCGCTGACGGCATTAAACTCAGCAATTGTACATATGACACAAGGCTGATATGAGCTTCATATCCAGGTGACATCTTTCATATTCTACCCTTTATTTCATGTCTCTTTTTCAATGAGGACATTGCATCAGCTAGGCATGGGGGGGTGGATTCATTCTTGAATTATTTGGTCAGCCTTGTGAAATCCATGTAAATTGTCTCTCTTTTTATTAAAAAATTTAAAAAAAAAGAAAGAAAAAAAAATTAGGAAGGATTAGTTGGACATTAGGACTTTTCAATCCTAAGAAATTTTACATTAGGATCTGAACACAAAGACCCCTCAGGTCATTAGACTTAATTAGCTTGTGTATCCACTAAAATGTGGATTTGTTTTTGAGTCCTCGCCATCTTAATTCTTTCGTAATTGGAGTAAATAAGTTTGGGTGATAAGTACATGACTTATCAACTCGCCCTCTGATTTGAGGGAATTTTAAGTCTTAAGCATCTACACACTTTCTTTGCACTAACTCATTTTTCGGCGATTTTAACGGAAATTGGGTAGCTAATGAACCTTCTAGGGTGATATGGCTAGCAAGTTATCGTGGGTAATAGCCCATTGGTAGGTTGTCCAGAGCCCAGTCACTGGACCTTTCTTAGTTTGCTGCCTTTAGGTAAATCTTAGACTATGGAAGCCACCTACTTAAAGAAAAAAAAAAGGGAGAAAAGAACAAAAAGAAATAAGCCACACTTCGCCGCACGAGTATGGCTGGCAAGTTGTCGGTGGTAACAGCTCATCGACTGATTGTCCAGAACCCAGCTCAGAAAATGCACTAAAAATTCCCAAAACACTTACGAAGAAGCGGAGAAGTAGAATAAACTGGAGAGATATACACTGGATTTACTCTTGTGTCGACCCCATAAAAAAATAAAAGTAGGGAGAAAGCTACCGGTTGTAAAGATACACCTTTAAGCAGAAGTCTTTTTGAGGTCACCTAGAGGCGTAGAAATCCGAAGTCCGTTCTAACTGCCGGTCAATGAGTCTATCACAATCACAATAAGATGCTTAAAGCTTAGGGTTCTCATCAAATTTTGGGTGAGTTGAATGACCGTAGAAAGCCACTCTTAAACCCAAAAATTTGAAAATAAAAAAAATTAGAAAAGAGAAAAGAGAAAAAGAAATTTTTCTTTTAAAAAGGTGAGGGCTTGAAGCCGTCTGCATTTTGGCTGATACCCGGGCACTGTTGTGTCTTTGAAGGTTCAGTTCCTAAGTAGACAATTTCTTAATGATTGAAAAATAACTCAAGTCCAAATAATCTAACCTAATTTTTTTATAAATAGCATATAGTTTTTGCTAGGGACTAGCAAAAGATAGGCATGGGGGTATGATGTAAACACATTTATACTACTTAAGATGTCTATTTATGCATGTTCTTAAGCATAGGATTGCATTTCATGATATAAATATTGCATTACATGCATCATCTTGCATTTAGAATAGTTTGAATAAAATAAAGGTTAATTGTTTCCTTTTATGTGATTGGACAGGGCAAATATTTTATCAGGGCCTCGGATCAAAGATCCAACCATATGGATGTGATCAGGGCGACGATTGGAGTTCAACGACTCCAAGATCGCCCTAATCAGGCATCCATAGCATCAGATAGTAACTTGGGAACCCTAGAAGATCAAGGGCCAGGATGGTGTAAATCCGCACTTCAGATGATAAATCTGATCGCACGGATGAATTCGGATCGACGATCGCAGCCCAACGACACAAAAATCGAGTCAATCCGATATCCGTGGCACCATCTACAACTTCCAGAAGATCGACGGCCAAGATAGCGCCACGTGGCGCCATCTCAGCTACCCAAACGGCCGCTTGCGTCTTGTGAAAGCCCCGCTCCCACTCGCTCTCCGCCGTTGGATCTTAATCCAACGGCTGTGGGCGCTCGTATTTAAAAACGCCCGCTCGACCATCCACGCCCCATAGCGCAGCGGTCGAGCGCGCTATCGCGAGCGCAGGGTGCGGGTTCGAGCCGTGGCGAGGAGCGGCGGGCGCAAGCAATTGGAGCGTCGGATGGAGATCGGACGGCCGCACGCGCCCGATAGCGCCGATGCGCGATTGGACGCGCAATCAGACGCGCGGGAGGCGCGCAGCGCTCGGGCGCGGATGCATCTTAAGCCGTCCGATCTCGCGATCGGACGACTGAAAAGCGCTGGGCGTGCGCGGGCGTTGAGGAGCGGGCAACCGAGGAGGCGCGCATGGGCGCGGAGGCGACGGCCACGTCAGGGCTTTGGTGACGAATTTATCCGTCACTAAAGACCCCTCATTTACTATTTTGAAGTTATAATGTCCATTTTGCCCCCACTCCTTGCAACTATAAATGGAAACCCCCTCCATACGAAATTCTCATCCCTTCTTTCTTCTCTCTAACCCTCCAAAGCTCAAAAGAAGCTTGTCCCACACCCGGGATGCTTCTTGCGAAATAAAGTCCAATTTTCGTTCCCCTTTGGAAGTGGATCCTGTGACGACGACGGCGTGCTGCTCCGTTCCCGTTCTTCTGCTTCGTCCTGCTTCGTTCACCTTCGTCCAGGCGTCGTCCCGTCCGGCTCGTCTTCCAAGCAATCGTCGAGGAGGATAATTTCTCTCTCCCATTCTTATTTACAGCTTTTCTACTGTAGAATTTTTCTACTTTATAATGTAATTGATTTTCCGCATTCTAGTGTAACTTTTATAAACAGTTGAAATATTGAATGAATGTTCTCTTTCTCTCTCTCTCTTTCTTTTAGTCTGATAGCTCCATTGTAATTATATCGCCTTGCATATAAACAAAAAAAACAAAAAAAAAATATAATTGCAAATATAGATCAATGTAGCCTCCCTTTGTTCGACCCGGAATTCTTTTCGGTATAAATTTTATTTGTTGAACACGAATTCTTCGCTTTTTGAACTACAACGACAGGTTTTCCAAAACCAATCTCGTAAGCGTAGCGATTCGAAAAATACCGTTCAACAGTACCCGCTAGCAGAAACTACTGACCACGTGTCAGTGCGGGGTAGCTACCCATGCGCTTATCACGCGTGCCATATTCACCGCTACATCTCGACAGTAGCCCTGGGGTGGTTGACTGGGTGTAGGACTACCACGGGGGACTCTCCTGGCCAAGAGAGCACCACGTGTACCTTCTACTCTACGGAAAAGACTGCAATCAAGATTGTTCCCACGAGGAACATGCAAAATCAAAAAATACATGGATACTTGAGAAGTAGATGGAATAGAATCACATAAATGAGATAAATAGAAATGAGAAATAAACCTACTGTTGCTTTTACTGTACTTGCACTTAAATAATGTAAACATCACTCTACTCAGCGTTCGCTGACTCTGTCTTTTCATAATATAGTTCAAGACCAGGAGTTTAGCAGCTCGAGTTTCCAACTGCGGAGGGTGCTGGGCCCAGTCGAGTCCAGTCTTAGTTTTTCTTCAGCACTTCCTTTCTCTTTCTCTACTGTTGTGGTAAGTAATGAATTCTTAGTTACTGTTTTGCTACTACTGTTTCCTTTTTTCTTTCCGTTGTTGTTGTATGTACTGAGATAGCTGTTATATTTCCTTTACTACTTTGTACGTTTCTTCTGCTTAGTTATATTGCATGTATGAATATGGTTTATTTTCCTGCTTTTGGTTATTTCTTGTTGGACGATTAGGTCTTGAGATTAGTCGAGGCAAGCCAGTCTCGGGTCTTGTAGGGATCCGGGAACTGGGTCGTAACACAGCCTTAAGAGGCTCCGTTTATGGTAGGAAGCCTAGCATTCTTTCGCACCTAAGGTTCCTTAGTCGGCCTTAAGAGGAGATGTTTGTTATAAGGGGCCCGGCATTCTTTCATGGCTAAGGCTCCTTCGTCGTCCTTAAGAGGTGACGTTTGTGGTAGGGAGCCTGGCATTCTTTCATGCCTAAGGCTCCATAGACAGCCTTAAGGGGCAGCCTTTAGGAAATTGTTTTATCTTATAGTTTGACAAGATGATCATTAATTGTTGTTGAGATGAGGAGTCATAGCCTCAAATGTTACGCTTATAAGTGAGGCATTTGATGCTACTATGACGTCGATGATAGACCTACGTTAGTAGATTAATTATTTATCTAAATACTTGTTGGATAATATTGTTAGCGGGAAACTTGAAAATTAATAGAAAATTAGATTATGTTCTTAAATGAAAACTACTTTATTTTATGTATTTAAGATTAAATTTAATTTGACATTTCATTTACACATATTTTATTTCCTTACGAATGCCATCAAAAGAAAAAAAATTAGAAATCAGTTAACTGTGCCCAATATTTTTTCATGAGTCTCATCAAATCTTCGCCAGCTGGCTTTCCCCGACCATGCTATTTACGGCAAGTTTTCAAAAGTGGCGATAATCGATTGGGTTCGCAGGGAGAGGATAAACGCTCCATGTTCTTCCTTCGGCAGGCACTCCCCCTCCCTTCCCTCGGAGATCTTCCTCATCTGGCTAGAGCATGCATCGTGGGACGTGCATGCATTGTGGCTACTGCAAGCTTCGACGTTGCCTTTAGACCCGTGCACATAGTGACAGTACGTGCGCGCCCCTTCTCTCAACTCAACGCCACCACCATCACCACCACCTGTGTCCTTCATCCTCTTCATTTTCTTCTTCACCTTCTCCTCAACACAACACTACCTGCAAACTCCACGAAGAACCCACCACCAAAACACTCCACTGCCACCGCCATCGCACGGCCCAGCCATCGCAGCCCTCCTCTCCAGCGACCACCATTAGCCAACCTCATCGCGTAATAGCCACAGCGCAAGCAACAGAGCACACACTCACGCCCACTGCCCTCGCGCGCATACAGCAGCCTTTTGCGCGCAGCTGGCCTTCCCCTCCTCTCCTTCTTCTTCTTCTTCTTCTCCGTCAATAGAAAGGAAGAACCCAAACTCCACCGTGACCTCTCCACGTGCTGTCGGCACCTCCGGCCACAAAGCTTTGCACCGTCGATGCCATCAACCTCGCCTCGGGCCTCTGGCCACCCTCGACAGCGTAATCAAGGCCAGCGTCCGTCGTTCACTGCCGACAACCCTAACCGCCGACGAGCTCCATCTCCTTCGATTGGCCACCTTCGACCGTCTCCGACGACGCGGCGACAACCATCGCGCAGCCCTTCGCGACCTCGATCTTCTCAAAGCTCTGCGACTTCTCCTCCACGTGCGAGCAAAGAAACACCTTCCCCTGTTTTGGCACATAATAAAATTTACATTTATTACCGTTGCCAACTCATAAATTTATTTGAATGAATTAAAATTGCATGTGTATTCTTAAATTTTCACATTATTTCCTTAGGTGCAATTAACTCTTAAATGTTTAATTTGATTTTTAACATGCACGCATATGTGCGGACCCTAATCAGAGGAGAGAGCTCAATATCTTGGATTCTAACTTTTTCCTACCATACATGCCATTGTGGGAAAATTATGCACATAGTCCTTGTATGATTAAATTATTATCTTCTTTTCTTCGTCTCATTTCGCATCAAATTTAGGCGTGGATCCTGCATTCGATTGGGTGAATATACGGAAAAAATATTTGTGAGTTTATTGGCTTAGTTCCTTCTTGTGGATACAACTTTGACCAATGCGATTAGACTGAATTATTTTCTATGTTGATTGAGAGATTTTTCACTATATAAAATACACCAACGACACATCTTTTTATTGCAATTATCTTAATTAAGCGAAAATCTCTTTGTCAGTCGGAATATACATGTAGGGCAATGTAATGCGTAGAATCTTAACCGAAGATTTTGTCAGCCTGGGTGGGATGTTGCGGAATCCGCTCCGTATTCTAGAAGATTTTGTCCCTTGGGAACTTGTGAAATGACCCGTCACCCTTTGATCATTTAAGACATCTGGGAAGTTCACCAGACGTCTGGAAAGATCAACGGACGTCTGAGAATACTTTTTCTCTTTAGCTCATACCGTACGTACGCCATACCTTCTCCCTCACCCGTGCTTCACCTCACCTTCCCGTACGACGTCACTCCACACCACACCTCACCCATACCCTTCCCCTCTCCTCCTCTCCCTTTATAAACCCTCCTCCTCTTCTTCGTCTCACATCCATAGCCGAGCAAGAGAGAGAGCAGGGAGCCAGAGTAAGAGCGAACGGAGAGCTAAGAGCTGATCATGAGTCTGAGCATGAGAGCAAAGAGTGTTGTGCTATTTTGCTGCAGTGCCTGCAGTGAGGGAAGCCAGAGCAGTTTCGCAGAGGTCAATTTTCCGCGGAGTCAGACGTCCGGAGCGACATCCAGACGTCTTACCGGACGTCCGAAGGTAGAGTGAGAAGTCTGGTAGAGATCTACTTTCTGAATTTCTTCTTTGCCAGAGTCCTGACAACGTACGTATATTTGTCAGAATTTGGAAGGCGAACCGAGGCAATTTCAAACGTCCGGGAGCACCTCCAGACGTCTGACGAAACCCATGGACGTCGGCATTGCATTTCAGACGTCCGAGAGTGGTATGCTTGAGAGTTGATTTAAGACGTCTGGGAATGATCCCGGACATTTGATTTCTGTCAGAACCGTTGTTTTTGGACTCGTTCAAGGCCCAAACGATGTCGGTTTTTCGTAAACAAAACATCGTTGTTTTTCGTACGAATTTCTTCACGCAATTATAGCTTGTCTGTATCTTGTGGAACCCTTTTGACCTGTCCATCCACGTCTTAGGTCTCCAGTTCATCGATCGTACGGGACCTACGGAGACGTCGGGAGCTGCTGTACAAGCCCCCATTCCACCCGGTTATCCTGGAAGAGTGGTTCTGACTACAAATCTTCAGTTTTAATAAAATGCATGCAATTAGTTAAACCTAGGATGTGAGATGAACCCTAGGAAGAAATAAAACATATACTCTAGAATACATCTACTCAATTGAACCCTAGGTTGTGGCACAAACATTAAGGTTAGAAAAGAATCTATGTGAATGACTGAGAAAATCATGAGTTGCTAAATAGAATGGACCACATCATGAACAAACCGGTACCTACCTATATACTTGAAATCGAACATAGAGGAATTCATGTACGAACCCTACGGGGAATGTAAAATGAAACAAAAAAAAATATCGTAACACAGAGAATCGGATCGTTCTAGAAATTTCCGACAATTGGCGGCCGTTGGGGGACGCGAGCTGACCTTCGTGTACGTAGTACCGAAGAGAGTAACTATCCCTTGTAGTGTAGAGGGGAGCTTGCTGCCCTTGGGTAGAGACCCGGGGTGGGTTTGGTCACTCTACGTTGACTCCTGTTGGCCCTCACGTATGCGGTACCGAGGTGAGCTACTCAGTGTAGGGGGAGAGCTAGCCACCCCAAGGGGCCGGGGTTAGGTATAGCCACCCTACACCGACTCTTGTTAGCCCACTGGGCAAACCGGGATAGTCGGACAAGGGTACGCGGACTATTGCGGGGCAAGACCCCTGCTCTGTTCTGAGAGGGCAAGGCCCTGTGCTGTTCTGTACTGTACGTTTGGGCGTACCTGCTAGTGAAAATGACTGACCGCGTGCTAGTGCGGGGTAGCTACCCGCGCGCTTATCACATGTGCCGTAGTCACCACTACGTCGCAACCATGACCTCGGGGTGGTAGACCAGGTGTAAGACTATCACGGAGGCACTCTCCCGGCCAGGAGAGTGCCACGTGTGCATCCTACATCCTGGGAAAACCACAAGTAAGATCGTTTCTTTAGGGAACAAGAAGATTCAGTAATGTGATGAATTCTTATTAGAGATCACTACACAACAAACAGGGATAAGATAACTGGAATCGGAAATTTTTAAATGCATTTTATGTTTTTGTCACCACTCTACTCAGCGTTAGCTGACCCCAGTTATATAACTTTGTACAGGTTATGGATTTGAGTAGCCTGAGCTACCGGCTGCTGAGGACGCTGGGCCTAGTCAAGCTCCGTTGTAGTTCTACTGCTAGTTGTAGTGAGTTCCTGTAGTTATTTTTCCAGTACTTTTCGTTATTTGTACTAGCTTTGTTGTGGTGGTAGTATTTCCTAATCTTGAAGGCATGTAATATTCTAGTATTACTGTTCTATTTCTCCTTTTGTTGCCAAATTCTCCTGCTTAGCTATTGTACTTGTATGGTTGTGGATCGATGCATGTTATTTGGTTATTTCTTGTTGGACGACTGGGTCTTGGAATTAGTCGAGGCGAGTCGATCTCGGGTTGTAATGACCTATACCATTAAAGCCCTTTAAGACGTCTGGGACTTGGGTCAGACGTCTGGACACCTTCCCAGACGTCTGGAAATAAATTTTTGTGTGCGTACGTCCTCAAGTCTGCACGCGTGCCATGCGCAGACTGCGCAACCGCAACCCTTCTCTTTCTTCTTCCCTCACCGAATTGCAGAACCTTTCCCCCCACGCCTACATATACCCTCCTCCTCTCCCTCACGCCACCCCACTCCCATCCACCTTCTCCTTCCTCCAGTGAGAGTAAGAGTGAGAGCGAGCGCGGCAAGTTGTAGCCGAGTGTAGCGGCGGAGAGGAGAGGGGCAGTGAGAGAAGGGAAGAGAGGAGAGCACGCGAGCCGTGAGAGAGCTCGCCGGAGAAGCTCGCGGCCTGTCGAGCATGTGCGAGGCGGAGTGTTGTGTCCAGGAGGTCCTCCCCGATGCTGCTGCAGCTAGAGCAACGAACAAGCGGGCATGGCGCGGCCGCGTGCAACACGAAGAAGACGAAGGAGCTTCTGGTTTTGGGATATTTCCCAGAATCAGATGTCTGGACCTACATCCAGACGATATGAACGACCTCTGGAAGAGGCTCCAATCAACTGAGAGGTACGTCCTACGCCCTATACCTCCCTTTGCGGATACGACCATGCAGGCCGTTCCGCCGAGGCTCTGATGCGTGCCGTGTTAAGTAGATTTTTCGTGCACGTGCAGGATTCACTTCAACGCGGGACATGCCCTCCCACGTGGTTCAGACGTCTGGGCGAGGCACCAAACGGCGGAGAGCGTGTCCAGACGTCCGGAGAGATAGTCAGACGTCTGGAACTGGGTCCAGACAGTTCAGCAGGATCTTTGGACGTCTGAGGAGCAGCGCAGGGTGAGGTATGGATTTGGACTCCTTTTAAGACGTATGGAAGGTGTTCCAGACATCAGATTTGAGTCAGGATTGTCGTTTTTGACCCGTTTAGGGTCCGTTTAAGGTCCGATTTCCACATTTAAGATTCCGTTCTTCTTCATATAAGTTCCTCTACTTGTTGAAATGCTTTTTATCATATTCTGAGTGGTTTCTTGTGGTTGATCCTTGTGTTAGGGCCTCGTTCCGTTGTGGATTTGGCAGTTGCGGAGGCACGTGGACTTGCCGATCAAGCCTCCATTACTCCCAGTTTTGCGGGTAGAGTGGCTTCCCTTAGTTAATTACAAACATAAATGCATATCTGGAATAAATGTTAGATTCTAGGGTATGACATCAATCTTAGGACCAGAAACACTAGATTGAATGATAGATGCTAGGGTATGGCATGAATCCTAGGACTAGAAATACTGGAACGATTGTATTGAATGCCTGAATTGCAGTCTTGGATGAGTAAATAGAATAATAACAATTACGTGTAATTGGATAACAGCTGCCTGTGAAATATAGAGTACTATTGTTAGTAACTGTTACATGTAATTCCTGTTGTTTGAAATTAAATACGAGTTGCCTGTATATAAATTGGAATAGAAAGATTGAATGTTGGAAACACGAGTTACCTGTGAATAAACCTGAAATGATGAAAACTAGTATGGCTTGGCCTGAGAAACATGAGCAAGAACCCTACGGGGAATTAGGAGTAGATCTCCTAGAAATAAATGGAACAGAAATGGAAATGTGAATGGGAAAGTATGTTGTCTCTTGGGTACGTGGTACGAAAGGGAGCACATACTACCTCTTGGTGTAGAGGGGAGCTTGCCGCCCTCGGATCTAGACTCGGGGTGAGTTAGGCCACTTTGCACCGACTTTTCTAGCCCTCGCGTACACAGTACCGGGGAGAGCTGCTAGTGTAGGGAGAGAGCTAGCCACCCCACGGGGCCTGGGGTTCAGCTAGCCATCCTACACCGACTTGTTAGGCCCACTAGGCAAACCAGGGTAGTCAGGCGATGGTGCGCGGACGATGGAGGGGTGAGACCCCTGTTTGGTTACTGTGGAGGGGCTAGACCCCTTGTTACTGAGAGGGCTATGCCCTATACTGGTTTCGTGCTGTGCTTTGGGCTCACCCGTTAACGGAAACGATTGACCGCGTGCCAGTGTGAGGTAGCTACCCGTGCGTTTATCGCGCGTGCCGTAGTCACCGTTATGTCTGTCAGCGACCTTGGGGTGGTTGACTGAGTGTAGGACCACCACAGGGGACTCTCCCAGCCAGGAGAGCACCACATGCTACTTCTACTCTTCAGAAAAGACTGCAATCAAGATCGTTCCCACGAGGAACATTCGAGATCAAGAAAAAGACGTGATAAATGAACTAAGTGATGAAAGAAAGAATAATTAGTTAAATAAAGAAAGAAATTAAAACAACAGCTACCTGTCCACCTTTACTGTTTTTAGTTAGCTGGTTGCCACTCTACTCAGCGTTTGCTGATTTCGTGTACTCATAAGCTTTTTCAGGTCCAGGTGTTGAGCAGCCAGAGCCTATGACTGCAGAGGGTACTGGGCCCAGTAGAGCCCAGTAGGGTACCTTTTGTTGTACTGTTCTGTTGTAGTGAGTATTTTTGTTACAGTTCTATGCTCTTTTATTAAACTTTACATTCCTGTACTTGTTGAAATTCTCTACTGTTATGGTGGTGTGTACTATAACAGTTTACTTCTTTACTGCTGTACTTTTGTTACTATTAGTCGCTTGCATGGTGAATGTGGTTTATTTTATTGCTTTTTGGTTACTTTCTTGTTGGACGACTGGGTCTTGGGATCAATCGAGTCAATCCGGTCTCGTGTCCTGTATGGATTCGGGAATCGGGTCGTAACATGGGTCCTGTAGGAATCTAGGATCGGGTTGTGACAACTTTCGCCTTGGATGGGGTAGTGAAACCACCCTAAGGGGATTTATAAATAGGGGTTGGGGGTATGATCGAAATTCATGCCCCTCCAACCATTTTATTGCATCCCAACAATTTCGTAGTTGTCTTAAGGGACTTTCCTTTTCCTCATTCTATTGGAAAGATTTTGTCGTTGGACATTCATGCTCAACAGAGTGGCTAGACAACGATTATGTCTAAGCCTACGGGCAAGGGTAAATCTGGTTTGCTGCCCTTGTTCAACTCATGGGTTGAGGTTAAGGTTCTAGGACATTTTGTGGGACTTTTGTAACCGGGATGCCTATTAAGGCATTCCTGGTTTTGAGGCTTGCTTATGCTTTGTGGCGAATGCTACATTTGGACCCCTTTTTCTTCATTTCTTTTGCATTTACTTTGATTTTCTCTTTGTTGTAGCCTTCGGGCAGTTTGTTCAACCAGACAACTCTGGGTGTTGTGGTGGTTCCTCCCATCATGGTACTCGTCTCGTCTGGGGGAGGCCCGTGGGGCAGGGCAAGAAGTGGGGGTCATCTTGTTTTTGAAGAGTTCAAGAGGAGGGAGGCAGGAAGCAAGTAGGAGGCGAAGTAGGTTCCCTCAAAGCATTCACGGGGAGAGTCCGGCGGGACACTTGTTGTGGGGGAGTTAACAACGTCTACTCCCTAACATCGTGGTCGGTCCCTTTGGGGTTATCGGTCCCTTTGGGTCCGCGTTGACCATCTGAGGGGTACGTGGTCGCAACCTCTTCGCCCCAAGGTCAGGTAGAGGCTACTCTAACATGGAGGCTTAAAGCCTTTTTGGCCCTGCTTGGCTCTCTTGGTGACTCTAGGAGGGTTCCTGCCACTGGTGGCTCCTCTTGCGATATTGTATTTGCCCATCTAGGGCTTTGGTGAGGGCAATGCAGGAGGAAATCCTTTTGGTTAGAGGGGTCTTGGGACAATCGGCCAGACAGTTGGGTCTATTTGGAGATCCTTCATGGAAGGGCCAGTTGGAGGCCTCGTGTCCAGCGAAATGCCGTCGTCCTAGTTGGGGACTCCGAGTAATGCCCCTTACTTGGAAACGTGGGTGCTTCGACACTTGCGAGCCACTCTGACTGCCTGAGGAGCTGAGCGAAACCTGTCGAGGCCTTAGTCGGTTCACTTGCATCGGTGGGAGGCTGAGGGAGGGTCTTGTTGGGGGTCACAAGGCGGTAGTCATGGCTCTACAAGACTTGTCGAAGCACCTGCAAGCTTCTCATACTGCCATCCTTTTGGTGAAGAAGGAGGTGCATGTCCTGGAAACAGGACATTTCTTCGTTGTGGAGGGCTAGAGAGCTTGAGGGTTGACCTTTTCAAGGCCCAGCAGCTCATGGAGGGCATGGACAAGAAGGTGCTTGAGTTGGAGCACGTTAGGAAAGACCGACTCCTGAAGAAGAGGCATCGCAGTCGGGTCCTCTAATAGCTATAAATATGCTTGAATGGATGATTAGCCTTTTGAAGATTGGGGATGAAATCACCGAGTCCTGATAAGTGGTGTTGTTGTTGTTGTTTTTGTATTTCCCCTCATCGAGCTCCCCCCTTTTCTTTCTTTCTTTGTGGGCTAGTCAGTTGTAATATTTCTAGGAAATGTAGTAGGCAACACCTTTTATGAAAAGGGGGACTTTAGTTGTATTGTCGTCTTGTCATAATGAATTTCTTACATGCCAAGTATGCGGGATTGTTTGGCCGCCTGGGAGTTGATATTCGCAAGAGTTGCATAGACTGCCTTTACGAATTTTTATCCCTTTCATGGGGCATTTCAATTTTCTGCTCAAATGATTTGGCATGGAGGCTTCGCCCTTTTATCTAATCTGGTGTGCCCTTCAGATCGTTAACTAGCTGATCCATCTATTGCAAGCAGTTGTTGTTGGTGCAAGGGCACCATGAACGTTGATTTTGATGTTAACAAAACAATTATGATTTAACATTTGCATTTGAGTCTATAATTTTCAGGAAAAATTCAAATGGATACAAGTGTGAAAGAGTTCAAGCTCGCGTCTATGGTGGATTGGAGGAGCTTGATGGAGGAGAAGGAGCTTTGCTTCGAGCAAGAGCTTGAAGAAGAAAGGAGATGAAGAATAGGATAAATACTTTTGTTCTTGTATTTATTTCTTTTGTACTTGCTCTTTTCCTTTAGACTTGTTGTAAAGAGCCCAAAGTACCTTACCTTAGTCCTAGGAACCCCACACCTCACTAGGACTCGTAGACAAACACTTACATAATTAGAAAATCAAAAAAAGCTTCAGACAACCTGATTAGACGTCCAATCTAGACATCAGACGTCTGATCTTAACTTTTAAGATGTCTGACCTTTTGTCCAGACGTCCATAACACTTAGGTTGGATTTAGTGCATTATGTCTTTTGATTTTAGTCGACCAGCTCATAGTCTAGACATCTGAAGACCTTGCCAGACGTCCAACTAGTGGACCGTTGGCTTGTCAGGCATAATCTTACAATGTTAACTCTTAATCAGACTAACATCTACTTTCAGACGTCCATAGAGCATCCCAGGTGTTTGATAAATAGATGTTATGCTAAGATCTGACCCAAATCACCTTTTATCAGACCTAATAGCCATTTAAGCCTTGGGAAATCAATTCCCGCAGTTATCTCTCATTCTAGATGTCCAGACATCTTACCAGAAGTCCTACATGTCATTTGACTCGTATAACACTAGAATCCTGTTTCAATCTAGTGAAAACAGGAAGCAACCCATCTAGAATTAGATGTCTAATTATTGTCCCAGATGTCTTAAAAGTGATTCTTAGACGTCTGTCTTAATTCAACCCAGTTCAGATCATCAAACCTTTTAGATTAGACAACCGATCTCTAGATCAGACGTAGGCCCAAATGTTTGACCTTAAAATTAGATGTCGGATAATCCTGTCAAAATCATAATGACCTTGATTTCGGCTTGATTTGCCTTGAATTTGTTTCTAACAACTACCTAAGCCTTCTAAAGCCTTCCTAAGGGTTCCTAAGCCATCTATAAATAGAGGAGGACCCTTCCTTTGTTTGAAACACCAAGAAATACTACTTTCCCCCACATTTGTGTCAAAGAAGGAATCATCAAGTAGAAAGTGATCTTGCTCTCCATGCCCTTGTCTATTCTCTAGAGAGCAACATATTTGCCGCACACCCGCTCTCTAATTTCTGTTTACAAGAGCATCTTGGTGCCTTGCGTGGTTCACATACAATGCGTTGCTAGCCAACACACTTCCGTCAAAGAGGAGTTTTCTTTGCCTATAGTAGCTAGGCTTATTACATACTTTGTTGCTCAATAGGATATTTGTATTATTGTCTTTGTTTGAGTATTCGTTTTGCGAATTATCATTTCCCTCGTGAGACAAAATACTCCTCATGAAGAGGAGGGAGTTGAGGTATGCTACCTTCGTCTAAGTAGCGTGGTTGTAAGAGGTTAAGTCACCCTTGTTTGAGTGACTTGGTTAGTGGATTTGATCGACTAGGTTGATCGGAAAATCCTAAGTCGAGAGGTTTAAGTGGTGGTTTTTACCCGGGTTTGGGTTTTCACCTAAAAAACCTTTTATGTGCTTTGTGAGATTGCTTTTTCTATGATTATCATATTATTTCAGCATTACTTTTGTATCACGCTCGATCTCAACCCTCCATCTAGGGAATTACAGCTGTTGTCGCCTTATTTTGTTTGACTTGGCCATCATTTCCTCAAGTGCCCCCTTCCTGGGTGTTTTCCTTATGAGGTAGAATGAGAAGGGAGAGGGAAATGTCCATTCGTTTTAATCGACTTTAAGGCACAATGCCTTGGGCCATTGGGTGTTGCTCCGTACTCCACCCAGATGTTGGATGCTAGGAAGAGCAATATTGGTAGCATACTCATAAGCAGCGCAATCCGATGTGGTCAGCATACTCATAGCTAGTGAGACTTGTTGTGTCTTTATGTTTATTATAGTACAGTCGTTATAGTATAAGACAAAATAGCTGCCAGATTACTATTACAAATTTTTTACTCGGAATAAGGTTTTCCCGAGGTCGAACTCAGGGAGCAACTATGCTTCTAGAAGTCTAATTAAGTTTTCTATTATGTTACAAAAATAAGAGAGAGAGAGAGAGGGAGATCTTGGCTTCTTCTTTTTCTCTTTCTCTTTTCTTCTTCTTCTTCTTCTTCTTCCTTGACCGTTTCTCTTCTTCTCTTCTTCTTTCTTTCTTTGTTCTTTCTTCTTTTCTCTTTGTTCTTCTTCTGTTCTTTCTTTCTTTCTAGCGGTGATGTCTTCTTCCTTCTTTTTCTTCCTGCCTTCTTCTTTCTTCTTTTCTTGGCCTCTTCTTCTTCTCTTCTTTTCTTTAGTCGGCAGCTGTGGTGATCTTCT
Organism: Thalassia testudinum; assembly: GCA_037157565.1. Classification (NCBI taxonomy): domain Eukaryota; kingdom Viridiplantae; phylum Streptophyta; class Magnoliopsida; order Alismatales; family Hydrocharitaceae; genus Thalassia; species Thalassia testudinum. Next base: position 90,912,907 of record JAZHRO010000012.1, read on the forward strand.
TCTTTCTCTTCTTTTCCTTCCTGCCTTCTGCGACTGTGGGGATTCCAACGTCTGATACTGCAATCAGATGACTTATCTATGGCTCTGCTACAGTTCTTTTCTTCTTCTTTTATTTCTCTCCTTCACTTCTTCTTCAGCTGCCCTGAGCGGCTAAGGCTTCGGCCGCTTCCCTTCTTCTTTTCCTTCCTGCCTTCTTCTTTCTTTCTTCCTGCATGCTCACACAATGGTTAGAGCAAAACCTACTGTTACGAACATGGCATCAGACGGGTTTTTAAGACGTCTGGGAAGTGGCCCAGACGTCTAACCAGACGTTTGGAACCCTTCCCAGACGTCTAGTAATAAATTTTTGTGGCGTATGGGGTTGCGTCTGCGCGCCTGCGCGCGCAAACTACACCCGCCGCTCTCGTTCCTCCTTTTTCTCTCTCTCCTCCTGCAGGCGCGCAACTCTCTTCTCTCTCTCCCCGTGCGGCCTTATAAGGCCCCCTCGCCCTCTCCCTCACCCTCATCTCCTCTGCCTTTCTCTTCTCTTTCTCCCTACCAGTGTGAGGGCATGAGCGAGCGAGGGAACGGCGGCAGCAGCAGCCGCGGCGAGAGTGCGGGAAGGAGGGTTGTGAGCGGAAGGGGGAAGCTCGACCGCGAGGGTTCGAGCTTGCCGGGGCAGCTGGAGCGGCGGGCGTGGGGTGTCGCGGAGGGGCTGCTGCAGCTCGGGCAGTAGGCGGACGGGGCGCGGCAGTGCGTCGCGGGCGAAGAGCGAGTCGGGCTCTTGTTCTGAAAAATTTTCCAGAACCAGACGTCTGGTTTTACGACCAAACGACGGTGAAGACGTCTGGAGGACTGTCCAGACGTCTGACAGGTAAGATATTTCTATCTTCTTCCTTCTTCGCGCGTACGGCCATGCAGCCGTCCGTCGCGACTTCGTCTGTGCTTCGTCATGCTGAGAGCAAGAGTGTGTGTGCGCAGGTTCCGCTCGAAAGGGCGCGAGGGCTCGCCATCCCACGTAAATCAGACGTCTGGCCGCATTGTAGACGACGGAGAGGACTTCCAGACGTCCGGGGTAACAATCGGACATTTTGGAACTAAGCCAGACGCCCCAGCAGGCTTCTGGACGTCTGAAGGACTACACAGAGCTAAGGTACAATCTGACCCACCTTTTAAGACATCTGGAAGAGGTTCCAGACGTCTGATTTTGGACGGTTTCCTCGTTTTTGGCCCGTTTAGGGCCCGTTCGGAGTCCGTTTTCCGCATTTCGAGTTGCATTCTTTCCAGAATAAAATCCTCTACCCGTTTACAGTAATTGTATACCATTCTGAGAAACTCCTTGTGTTTGATCCTTGTGTTAGGACCCCGTTCCATTACAGTCTTGGGGGTTGCGGAGGTGCACGGGATTGCCGACCACGCCCCCAGTACTCCCATTGTAGCTGGTAGAGTGGCTTTTAAATTATTTAGCATAATTTGTTACAATTGTGGAACAATTAATAGAGTCTAGGGCATTGCATGAACCCTAGGACTGAGAAACTAGATTGAATGATAGATCCTAGGGTATTGCATAAATCCTAGGACTGGAAAACTGGATTGAGTGATAGAACCTAGGGTACGGCATGAATCCTAGGACTGGAAAACTAGTGGAATATATAAATATTGTAGTCTTGGAAAAGTGGAAAGGAATTAATAGCTGCCTGTAAATTAATAGCTGCCTGTTATGAATGAATAAATATGATTGAGACTATGGGTTGTATGAACGTAAAACTGGAACAGTGAAACCTACAATGGCCAAACAAAAAGAATACGAACCATACGGGGAATTAGGAGTAGAACTCCTGGAAAGAGAATAAAATGGAACTGAGAATGTGAAACGTGGAAGTGTGTTGTCTCTTGGGTACGTTGTACCAACGAGAGCACACATTACCTCTTAGTGTAGAGGGGAGCTTGCCGCCCTCAGGTTGAGACCAGGGTGGGTTTGGCCACTGTACACCGACTTGCTGGCCCTCGCGTACGCAGTACCGAGGAGGGATACTAGTGTAGGGAGAGCACTAGCTACCCCACGGGCCCCGGGGTTCTCCTATCGTTCTACACCGACTTGTTAGGCCCATTGGGCAAACCAGGGTAGTCAGGCGAGGGTGCGCGGAGTGTGGAGGGGTTGGACCCCTGTTACTGAGAGGGCTCTGCCCTATACTGGTTCCGTGCTGTGTTTTGAGCGCACCCGTTAACGGAAACGACTGACCGCGTGCCAGTGCGGGGTAGCTACCCGTGTGCTTATCGCCCGTGCCGTAGTCACCATTACGTCTGTCAGCGACCTTGGGGTGGTTGACTGAGGGTAGGACCACCACGGGGGACTCTCCCAGCCAGGAGAGCACCACGTGTTACTTCTACCTTTCGGAAAATACTGCAATCAAGATCGTTCCCGCGAGGAACATTCGAGATCAAGTGAAGGATCTGAGAAATAAATAAATCGTTAAATAATGGAAAGACGTAAATAAAGAAAGTAAAAATATAACAGCTAGTGTACACTCTACTGCTTTTTAGCTTTTAGCTGCCACTCTACTCAGCGTTTCGTTGATGTGTTACACTCGTTACTTTTCAGGACCAGGTGTTGAGCAGCCAGGGTCAGCGGCTGCAGAGGACGCTGGGCCTAGTAGGGTCCAGTAGAGTTACCCGCAGTTCTTTTTGTACTTTTCTTCCACTGTAGTGAGTAGTTTCCTTGTTACTCATTGTACTTCATTATTGTAAGCTTCATGTTATGTACATATTGTTGTTATACTGTTGTGGTGGTGTATACTGTAGTAGTTCCTTTTCTTACTGCTAGTTATATTCATGCTGAATGTGGTTTATTTTACTGCTCTTTTGGTTACTTCCTCGTTGGATGACTAGGTCTTGGGATTAGTCGAGTCGGTCCGATTCTCGTGTCTCGTAGGAACTCGGGAATCGGGTCGTTACACCTACCCCTACCCTTCCCCACGTCTCTCTCTTTCTCAGATTTCGCTCTTAGGACTGCTCTCCCAGAGCCGGGTAATCGGGTGCGGGTATCGCACCCGGGACCAGGCCCATCGGCGTGCGGTGGTGGGGGAGGAGTGCGCGATTTGGGTAATCGGATCCTGCCCAGACGCGCGGGGCATGAGCGTGGGTGAGGGCGAGCGAGCGCGTGGTGTGCCGCGTGCGGGAGAGGGACCTGACCCCTGTGTTCGAAGGCGATTAGCCTTAGGCAGTTTTTTAATTTAAGTGCGAGCGCTTGGCCACGCACTTCCGAGGTGGGACTAAAGTCCCACCTCCCAGATTAGCGTCCGCAGGCGAAGGAACTGCTGCCAATTGGGGCAGCCGCAAGGCTTGCAACCCAATTGCAGGTCGGGGCATGTTCGCAGACGCAATCCGCGTCACCTGGGACTCGCGCCAGGGTTGGAGGAAGCCTGGAGCTGTGGGTGAAGGTGCTGCAGCAGCTCAGCAATGGCGGCGAGGGGCTGCTGACCTGAATACACAGAGACGGCCTCTCGGCCAAGTCAGATATCATGGGAAGCTTCGCTGGAGTGTGGCGAAGCTAACGCGGGGTTCGGCGAGGTGTGAGAACGCGTGTGGCGGTAGACCTAGGTCAGACTGTGCGCGGGAAGATGGGTTTGCTCGGGAGGTGGTCGGGCGGTGAGTGGCAGTGAATGGAGAGGAGGGAATGATCGAGTGGAGTGAGGGGGAGCCTCTGGGCTGGTCGGCGAGGGGTGAGGATGTCTGTGGCAGTAGGATGGCCTCGTTGGAGAAGGTGACCGGAGATGGGGAAGATGGAGTTGAGCAGTGGCGGTCGAGTGGTTGAAATGGCAAATTAATATGGGGAAAATACAAGGGAGAGAGAAAGGAAACTCTGTACCTAGTTACTCGATGAAGGAGGAGAGAGCAGCGCCCGGCTCGTGCCTGCCGGAGCTAGGGCTGAAGGTACCCAGGAGGAGGGTATCGGCGACGAGGAGGCAGTCAGAGAGCACCAGCTGGTACGGCCTAGCACGGACGACAGGGCAGAGTAAACTCTGCTGCAGGTAAGGCAGCAGAGCGACGAGGAGGAAGAGGAGAAGATCGTTGGAAGCTTCGAGCGCTCTGACCGGAGGAGGACGAGATGAACGGTGGGGTATTTCTCCGCCAGAGGAAGCTTATCGGAGTCAGCAAGGTGTGCCGCTCCTTATAATGGGGTTGGCGTAGAGGGAGGGGCGTGCTGGCGTTGTACCAGCCTCGTCAGAGTAAGGCCGGAGATGACACCCATACCTTCCGCGCGTTCGCACGGAAGGTATGGTGGTCGGCAAAGGGCATGGGCGGGTCCCTGCGACGGAGGACATCGTAGGGAACCCTGCTTCTGCTTTGCAGGGCGGTAGCCCTGCCCTTCGCGGCGCCATGCTCCGTGCAGAAATTGTAGGGAGGACCCTGCTGCAAACAACGATGAAAAGTTGGGGGCCTAAATGCAACGGTTTCAAAAGATATGGATCAAAAAGTAAATGAAGAGGACCAAATTGTAAAGTCGATCAAGGAGGTCTCTTCCTAGGCTCAAGTTTTTATACAAGACCAATTTGAACCTAAGGATTTTAATGGTGAATTTTAATTCTAGGTTGGACCATGTTTGACTTGTCAATTTGTGTAAAAACCTAAATTAATTTATTAATTGGTCATGGTTCTCTTTTTAGGTCAAAATAGGTTTCTAAGGCCAAATTGAAGGTTCTAAACCCTAGAGAGTATTTTTCTATGAATTTTAGAGGGTTTATTTGATTTTTATCCTACCTTGAACCTCGTGAATTGAAGTGGGTGTGTTTTAGGGTTACAGAATGTCATTTAATTCCTAGAAGTTGCTACAACCCTTTTCAGATCAGATCAACCTGCTTCTCTTATTGTTAAGCTTATTTGACCGGTGTTTGGACCCTTAATTACCCTGTTTGCAAACTGCATTGGTGGAATTGCAGTTTTACCCCTTATGATTTGTTTTGTTGTTAAACTTATAATTCTCTGAGTTAAGCCTTTCTTTGGGTCATGTAGGAGCTTTTTCTCACATATCTAAGTTAGATTGTGCTAGTTAGGATTTATGATGAGGTTCTCATCGCCGAGTTCCTACCGTCCTTAAGAGGTGGCATTATATGAACTTGGAACGTCGAGCGTCGAGGCACGGGTTCCTGCCGACCTTAAGAGGCAGCATCACACTTTAAGCGGAACTTGGGGCATGGGGACCCAAGTTCCTGCCGTCCTTAAGAAGCGGCATTATACGAACTTAGAACATCGGGTGTTGAAGCTCGGGTTCTTCCCGACTTTAAGAGGTGGCAATGTAAGGGAACATGAACACAGGGGCCTGATTTCCCTTTAATCTTAGGAGGTAGCAATGTAAGGGAACATGAGCGTAGGAGTCCGACTTTCCTTTAGCCTTAGGAAGTGGTTTATCGGCCTTAGGAGGCGGCAATGCCAAAGGAACATAAGATGCATCTGCCTAAGCTCATACTGACCTTAAGAGGTGGCCTTCTTAGGGAGTGAAGGCATATCGATGCCTGGTCCCTGTCGGTCATAAGAGGTGGCTACCTGGGAAATGGTGTGACGTAAGCACCACCTTCCACGAGTGATAGTCAGTCACTGAAGGAATTGGGTTTTGTCTTGGGTGTGACAAGGCCGACATTTATTGCCTGCTATGGTGAGGCAAAGGCCCCAAATGTTGTGGCTGGTGTTGATGGGTTGGCCACTATACGTCGAAGGATAGATGCGTAGAGGGTATTTAACACCTGTCGACCTTAGGAGGTGATTCCGTAGTTACGAAAGCATGAGGGGATGCCCAAGTCCCTACCAATCCTACAGGTTGGCTCTTGGGTGTACTTGCCTTGTCTTGAGCAGGAGTTGCAATCCATGGACCTTGGAGGGATTAAGGTCAGCTCCGTCCTTGATGAGCTTGGTAGGCGTCGCGAGGGAAATGTAGTATAGTCATGGCTAAAGAGTCTTGGCGATGATCTCGAAGTTACTGGCAGATCAGCAGGGTTTGTCCCTTGCTAGATCATGTACGGGGGGCGACTTTGGCATCCTAGGCCGTTCTAGCTCAGCCCTCGGGGATTTGCGCTTGGTTACCTGATCCCCATGTGTTGTTCCTACTCCTTAAGGGGAGTGGAAAAGCATGAATTGGAAGTGTGAGGAGGGGCGTGTGCTGGTGGGAGGTTAGAGGTACCATCGAATGCTACCATAAACCCAGCCACAATAATGTGGTCGTCCGATTGAGGTGCTGATCCCTATCGTAGATTGAAAAGGGACGACTGATATTCAAATCACCAAGAAGGCTTTTGCTGGGGTGACCGATGGGGAGAGATGTTCCTTTTAGAAGCCCAGCATGAACAGTGTCTCGGTGTAACGACCTGATTCCCGAGTCCCTACGAGACACGAGAACCGGACCGACTCGACTAATCCCAAGACCCAGTCGTCCAACAAGGAAGTAACCAAAAGAGCAGCAAAATAAACCACATTCAGCATGAATATAACTAACAGTAAGGAAATACGGCAGTAAAGAAACAAGCCACTACAGTATATACCACCACAACAGTAGAACAACATTCATAACATAATATGAACTGCGGGTAAAGAAAAGTACAGCGGAAACAAGAACTACTCACTACAGTGGAACCAAAAAAAAGTGGTACAAGAGAACAGTGGTAACTCTACTGGACCCTACTCGACCCAGCGTCCTCTGCAGCCGCTGACCCTGGCTGCTCAACACCTGGTCCTGAAAAGTAACGAGTGTAACACGTCAGCAAAACGCTGAGTAGAGTGGCAGCTAAACTAAAGAAACAGTAAAGTGTACAGTAGCTGTTTTAATTTTCTTTCTTCCTTTATTTACGTCTTTCTATTGTTTCAAAATTTATCTATTTCTCAAATCCTTCACTTGATCTCGAATGTTCCTCGTGGGAACGATCTTGATTGCAGTCTTTTCCGAACAGTAGAAGTAGCACGTGGTGCTCTCCTGGCCGGGAGAGTCCCCCGTGGTGATCCTACTCTCAGTCAACCACCCCAAGGTCATGGACAGACGTAACGGTGACTACGGCACGCGCGATAAACGCATAGGCAGTTAACCCGCACTGGCACGTGGTCAGTCGTTTCCGTTAACGGGTGTGCCAAAAGCACAGCACGGAACCAGTACAGGGCAGAGCCCTCTCAGTAACAGGGGTCCAACCCCTCCACAGTAACCAAACAGGGGCCTTGCCCCTCCACCGTCCGCGCACCCTCGCCTGACTACCCTGGTTTGCCCAGTGGGCCTAACAAGTCGGTGTAGGAGGCTAGCAGAACCCCGGGGCCCGTGGGGTATCTAGTACCTCCCTACACTAGTAGCTCTCCTCGGTACTACGTACACGAGGGCCAACAAGTCGGTACAAAGTGGCCAGTCCAAACCCTGGGTCCCTGGGGCGGCTGGCTCCGCTCTGCACTAAATAGGAGGACAGTCGCTCTCTTTGATATTCCGTACTCAAGGGCCAGCTCACTTCCCTAATTCTATTCCATTCACCTTCCAGGTGTTCTACTCCTAATTCCCCGTAGGGTTCCAGCTCTTTTAACTCAGCACATTCAAATTTCACCTTTCCAGTTTCACGTTCATACAATCCATGTTCTCAATCACGTTTATTTATTCATAGCAGGCAGCTATTAATTCAATTTATAGGCAGTTATTATTTCCTTTCCACATTTTCCAAGATTGTAGTATTCATACATTCCACTAGTTTTCCCATCCTAGGATTCATGCCATATCCTAGGATCTATCATACAATCTAGTTTTCCAGCCCTAGGATTCATGCAACACCCTAGGATCTACCATTCAATCTATTTCTCATTCCTAGGATTCATGCATTGTCCTAGGTTCTATTTATGGTTCCATAATTTAACAGATTATACTAGTAAACTTAAAAGCCACTCTACTGGTTACAACAGGAGTACTGGGGGCGTGGTCGGGAATCCCGCGTGCCTCCGCAACCAACGAGACTGCAACGGAATGGGATCCTATCACAAGGATCAAACACAAGCAGTTTCTCAAAACAATATATAGCTACTGTAGACGGGTAGAGGATTCAATTCCGAAAAGAACGCAACTCGAAACGCGAAAAACGAAACCCGAACGGGCCCTAAACGGGTCGAAAACGACGAAACAGTGCAAAATCGGACGTCTGGAACTTATTCCAGACGTCTTAAAAAGTGGATCAGGGGTTACCTTGCTCTGCGTGATCTCTCAGACGTCCAGAAGCCTGTGGGGGCGTCTAGCCTAGTTCCCAGAAGTCTGATGGTCACCTCGGACGTCTGGAAGTCGCTCCAGTCGTCTGGCACTGCAGTCAGACGTCAGATTCGTGTTGGGTGGCGAATCAGAACCTGTGCATACCCATTTCCTCTCTCTCTCAGTACGGCCAGTCGAAGAAAAGGAAGGAAGACGGAAATACTCACCTTTTAGACATCTGTACAGTCCTCCAGATGTCGTCCCCGTCGTTTGGCGAGAAGCCCAGACGGCTGATTTTGGAAAAATTTCCATAATCAGAGCGCGACTCGCCCTCCACCCGCGACGCACGGCCGCGCCGCGCCTCGTCCGCCTGCTGCTCGAGCTGCAGCAGGCCTCCCGTGTCACCCCACGTCTGCTGCTTCCCCCGCCGGCCGGCCCTAGCAGCCCCGGCGAGCTCGCCCTCACGGCCGAGCGCCTCTTCCCACGCGAAGCACCTCCTCCCACGCTCACCGCGGCTGTCGCTGCCGCAGCTCACTCGCGCTCGCTCTCGCGCACCGGCTGGAAGGAGAAGAGGAAAGGGGGAGGAGGTTGCGGGAGTAAGGGGGAGGGCGTGGCCTTTTAAGGCCATGCGAGGAGGAGAGAGAGAGCGGGACAGAGGGCGCAGGAGGGAGTGGGAAAAAGAGAGAGAGAGAGATGCTCGCAGGTCTGCGCGCTCAGGCGCCCAGACGAAACACGCGTGCCGAAAATAACCGAATCCCAGACGTCTGGGAGGGGTTCCAGACGTCTTGTCAGACGTCTGGGCCACCTCCCAGATGTCTTAAAAGACGTCTGAAGCCGCACGTTCGTAACACTCGGTGAGCAAGACATCTTTAGCGTTGTCTTCACCCACCAAGATCTCGGGTTGTAGTCACCCTGCCAGCAGGAATGCCATCAGAAGTGGGTTCGTGTGCTCTACCAGATCAGGCAGAGGGGTGAACAGCCTAGACGCTGCTTGGTTGACGGCGCTCCTTCAACCCTCCTGAAGAGTGGGGAGGCTGCATGGTAGTGCTGACTTGGAAGAAGTGGCTTGCTGATGTCGATTGGTGTTGATCCAAAGATTAACTCGACCTCTATGCAAGTGGTGAGCGTCTTGGCGTAATGCGGACATCGCTGCTAGGACTAGACGGTAATGCAAGTGGTCACTGACAGACGTAACAGTGACTACGGCACGCGCGGTAAACGCACGGGTAACTAACGAGCACTGGCACGCGGTCAGTCGTTTCCGTTAACGGGTGTGCCCAAAGCACAGCACGAAACCAGTACAGGGCAGAGCCCTCTCAATAACAGGGGTCCAACCCCTCCACAGTAACCAAACAGGGGCCTTGCCCCTCCACAGTCCGCGCACCCTCGCCTGACTACCCTGGTTTACCCCAGTGGGCCTAACAAATCGGTGTGGGAGGCTAGCAGAACCCTGGGGCCCGTGGGGTAGCTAGTACCTCCCTACACTAGTAGCTCTCCTCGGTACTACGTACACGAGGGCCAGCAAGTCGGTACAGAGTGGCCAGTCCTAACCCCGGGTCCCTGGGGCGGCTGGCTCCGCTCTGCACTAAACAGGGGGACAGTCGCTCTCCTTGGTACTCCGTACTCAAGGGCCAGCTCACTTCCCCAATTCTATTCCATTCACTTTCCAGGAGTTCTACTCCTAATTCCCCGTAGGGTTCCAGCTCTTTAACTCAGAACATTCCAGTTTCACCATTCCAGTTTCACGTTCATACAACCCATATTCTTAACCATGTTCATTTATTCATAACAGGCAGCTCTTTAAACGAATTTACAGGCAGCTATTATTTCCTTTCCACATTTTCGAAGACTGCAGTATTCATGCATTCCACTAGTTTTCCCATCCTAGGATTCATGCCATATCCTAGGATCTATCATACAATCTAGTTTTCCAGCCCTAGGATTCATGCAACACCCTAGGATCTACCATTCAATCTATTTCTCATTCCTAGGATTCATGCAATGTCCTAGGTTCTATTTATGATTCCACAATTTAACAGGTTATACTTAAAAGCCACTCTACCAGGTACGACGGGAGTAATGGGGCATGATCGGGAATCCCGCGTGCCTCCGCGACCCCCAAGACTGCAACGGAACGAGGTCCTATCACAAGGATCAAACACAAGGAGTGTCACAAAACAGTGTATAGCTACTGTAGACGGGTAGAGGATTTAATTCCGGAAAGAACGCAACTCGAAACGCGGAAAACAGGAACCGAACGGGCCCTCAACGGGTCGAAAATGACGACACTGTGCAAAATCAGACGTCTGGAACTTCTTCCAGACGTCTTAAAAAGTGGATCAGAGAATTACCTTGTTCTGCGTGGTTTCTCAGACGTCCATAAGCCTGCGGGGACGTCTGGCCTAGTTCCCAGTCGTCCGATGGTCACCCCGGACATCTGGAGGTCATTCCCGCCGTCTGGTACTACAGCCATACGTCTGATTCGCGTTGGATGGCGAATCACCGAGCCTGTGCAGACCCATCTCCCTCCCTCAGTACGGTCAGTCGACAAGAAGGAAGAAGAAGACGGAAAACTCACCTTTCAGACGTCTGGACAGTCTTCCAGACGTCGACCTCGCCGTCTGGCTATCAGCACAGATGTCTGATTCTGGAAATTTTTCCAGAACCAGGGCGCGACTCGCCCTCCGCTCGTGACGCCGCCCGCGTCGCACCTCGTGCGCCTGCTGCTCGAGCCGCAGCAAGCCTCCCACGTCGTTCCGTGCCCGCTGCACTCCCCGCCGGCCGTGCCCTGGCAGCCCTGGCAAGCTCGCCCTCACGGCTGAGCGCCGCTCTCGCACGCAGCACCCGCTCCGCTCTCATTGCGGCCGTCGCCGCCGCAGCAACCCCGCGCCCGCTCTCGCGCTCGCTCTCGCGCACTGGAAGGAGAAGAGGAAAGGGGTGGAGGCGACGGGAGAGAGCGCGTGGCCTTTTAAGGCCACGCGAGGAGGAGAGAGAGAGACTGCAGTGGCGAGAATCTGCAGCCGTCAGGCGCGCAGACGACCCGCGCGCTCAGGCGCGCAAACGACCCGCGCGTGTCGAAAATAACCGATTTCCAGACGTCTATAAACGATCCCAGACGTCTGGTCAGACGTCTGGAAGTGACCCCAGACGTCTGGTCCGACGTGTGGGCCACCTCCCAGACGTCTTAAAAGACGTCTGGGGCGTGTGTTCATTACAATATAACAAACTCAAAGGAAGTTTCGTCCCCGAAACTTGCGTCAACTAGGGTGCGGGAAAAGACGTCAAAATAACCATAACAAACTCAAAGAGGACCGAAGCCGGTCCGAAAGACGTACCCGCGAAAAGCTCCGGGTACCGCTCCCGCATTGCCGCCTCAGGCTCCCAGGTAGCCTCCTCGTACCGCTGGCTCCTCCATAAAACCTTTACCAGGGGTACTTGCTTTCGTCTCAAACTGCGGATGGCTCGGTCTAGGATCTGCACTGGCCGCTCGGGGTAGGTCAGGTCGTCGCCCACCTCAACGCTCTCGTGACTCAGTACGTGACTGGGATCGGCTACGTACTTCCTGAGGTTGGACACGTGGAACACGCCGTGCACAGCAGAAAGCTGCGGGGGGAGGGCAAGCCTGTAAGCAACGGGTCCAACCTGCTCCAGGACCTCAAAGGGCCCCACAACCCTCGACGCGAGCTTCCCTCTCACCCCAAACCGCTGTAAGCCCCTCATGGGCGAAACACGAAGGAAGACGTGGTCCCCAACCTCAAACTGCACCTCTCTGCGTCTCCGATCCGCGTAGCTCTTCTGTCTGCTCCTGACTGTGCGGAGTCGTTTGTGGATCTGCTCAACTACCTCCTGACTCTGTCGGATCAACCTGGGGCCAACCTCCCACTTGGTCCCCACCTCAACCCGACTCAAGGGTGCCGTACACGTCCGTCCGTATAGAGCCTCGTAGGGAGCCATGCCGATACTCGAGTGATAACTGTTGTTGTATGCAAACTCCGCCAGGGGCAGGTGCTCCTCCCAAGAGCCCCTCCAGTCCAGTACACAGGCACGCAAAAGGTCCTCAAGTGTCTGTATCGTGCGCTCAGATTGTCCGTCTGTCTGGGGGTGGTAAGCCGTACTAAACCTCAACCGCGTCCCCAAGGCCTGCTGAAACTCAGCCCAAAACTGGGACATAAAGTGGGTATCCCGATCGGATACGATCTCCCGCGGAACTCCGTGTAGTCGTACCACATCACGGATATGGTTCTCTGCCAACTATACTGGTCCCAAAGTGACTCGAATCGGCAAGAATCGCACCGTCTTCGTCAGTCTATCCACTATTACCCAGACTGCGTCGTGTCCTCGCTGGGTAACAGGTAAGCCCACCACCAAGTCCATGGTGATGCTCTCCCACTTTCACTCTGGCATTGGAAGCGGCTGAAGCGGCCCTGCTGGCCTCTGATGCTCGGCTTTCACCTGCTGGCACACTAAGTACTACTGCACGAACTCACCCACATCCCGCTTCATCCCTCTCCACCAAAACTCGCGTCTCAAGTCGTGGTACATTTTCGTGTTTCTGGGATGTATGGTGAATCTGGAAACGTGTGCCTCAATCAGGAGCTCTCTCAACAGCTCCTCGTCTCTTGGAACGCACAACCGTCCCCTCAAGCGTAGCACCTGGTCTGTGAAAGAGAAGTCCCCCGGGTCTCCCGACAGTACTCTGTCGTGCAAGGACTGCAAGTACAGATCGGCCATCTGTCCTGTGATGATGCGATCTATCAGCTCTGGCCTAGTCTGCCGTGTCACCGTCACTGCCCCACAGTACCCTCGTAACTCTAGGGGTCGCCAACTGCCCACCTCCTCCAAAAGGCTCCAACTCTGTAACTGTAAACTGGCCAAGAGTGCGGGCGCCTTACGACTCAAGGCGTCAGCCACCACATTGGCCTTTCCCGGGTGGTAGGAGATGCTGCAGTCGTAGTCCTTCAGGAGCTCCAACCAACATCTCTGTCTCATGTTGAGCTCCTTCTGATCAAAAAGGTATCTGAGGCTCTTGTGATCTGTGAAAATCTCGAAGGTCTCACCGTACAAGTAGTGCCTCCAGGTCTTCAGCGCGAAGACAACAGCTGCCAACTCTAAGTCGTGGGTAGGGTAGGTATGCTCATGGGGCTTCAGTTGCCGCGAAGCGTAAGCAACAACGTGACCCCTCTGCAAGAGCACACCGCCTAACCCCTGCAAGGAGGCGTCCGTGTACACAACGAACCCGCCACTACTGTCTGGTTTGGTGAGCACGGGAGCCGAGGTCAACCTCTCCTTCAGCTCCAGAAAACACGCCTCACAGGCGTCTGTCCAAGCGAAAGGCACGTCCTTCCAGGTCAACTGTGTCATAGGACACGCAATCTGTGAAAATCCTCTGATGAATCGTCTGTAGCAGCCTGCCAGTCCCAGGAAACTGCGAATCTCAGTAACTGAACGCGGTCTCTCCCACCTGAGCACTGCCTCGACCTTGGCTGGGTCCACCGCCAAGCCATCTCCAGAGATCACATGACCTAGGAAGGTCACCTCCCTCAACCAGAACTCGCACTTGCTGTATTTGGCGTACAGCCGGCGTCGTCTCAGAGTGTCCAGAACCATCCGCAAGTGCTGTCCGTGCTGCGTCCGATCTCTAGAATAGAAGAGTACATCATCTATGAAAACCACCACGAATTGGTCCAAGTACGGTCTAAACACCCGGTTCATCAGGTCCATGAAAGCAGCGGGGGCATTGGTCAGCCCAAACGGCATGACCAAAAACTCGTAGTGTCCGTACCGGGTGCGGAAAGCTGTCTTGGAGACGTCGGTCTCCCTAATCCTCAACTGGTGGTATCCAGACCTCAAGTCGATCTTGGAAAACACCGTGGCACCTCGCAACTGGTCAAATAAGTCGTCGATCCTCGGCAGCGAATATCTGTTCTTGATGGTGACCCTATTCAGCTGTCGGTAGTCCACACAAAGGCGTACCCTCTGACGCCTGGCCTTACGAAACCCTTCTCCAGTACCGGGGCTCCCCAGGGAGACGCACTGGCCTTACGAAACCCTTCTACAGAAGGTCCTCCAACTGAGACTTGAGCTCTCGCAGCTCAAGCGGTGCCATCCTGTATGGCGCGGTGGAGATGGGGCTGGTCCCTCGTACTAGTGAGATCTCAAACTCGATCTCACGCTCGGGCAGTAGTCCTGGTAACTCGTCTGGAAACACGTCAGGGTACTCTCTGACCACCGGGATGCTCTGGAAGTCTGCCACAGGGCTGGGCTCTGCCACCACACAAGCTAGGAAGCCCTTACACCCTTGGCTCAAAAGTCTCGCCGCCCGAAATGCCGAAATGCACCTGAAACCTCCGTCCACTGGCTGTCCGTGAAACTCGAAAGAAGGCAACTCCGGAATGGAGAAGACGATCTTCCTCTCAAAACAGTCCACCAAGGCGTGGTAAGCGGACAGCCAATCCATCCCCAGAATCACTCCAAAGTCCTCCATCTGTATCATAATCAGGTCAGCTGGCAGGCTATGTCCCTCGTCGCTGACCTCGCAATCCGTGTACATCTCCTCAGCTACAAACAGCTGACCACTCAGACCTCTGATTACGAACGGATTCTCTAACAGTGTATAATCCCGGTCCAAACTAACTGCGAAACTGGCTGCGACAAACGAGTGCGTAGCGCCGGAATCGAAAAGCGTGTAAACGAGTCTGCCGGAAACTGATACCATACCTGCTACCACCGATCCCGAAGCTCTGGCGTCCCTGTGGGTTAGGGCATTGCTACGCCCCTCAGCTCTAGGTGTGGACGAAGCAGCCACACTCTGCGTCGGACGGGTAGGTGCTGCCCGGTACCCTCCTCGCGACTGCTGTCCTCCTCCTCGTGCCTGGGAACCGCGACCTCCTACGCGCCCTCCAGTGCTCTGCGCGGGGAGTATCTGCTGACCTCCTGCCCTAGACGGGCAGTCCCTCCTGATGTGGCCCGGCTGGCCACACTGGTAACAGAGGGGAACCCGACTCCCGCCCTCGGTGGGTCCCTACTGTCGGCTAGACGGGGGTCCGATGCTGGCGACTGGCCCCTATCGACGGCCCCCAAAGGCCACTGATGGCCCTGCAAAACGTGACGGCTCTCCTGCGGACGCCACGTGTCTCCTTTGAGTTCTCTTAACACGCCTAGTGTGACGCGGGAAATCTCGTTCCACCACCAACTCCCCTATCGTACGCTCGGAAGGGGGAGGAGGGGGTGGCGATGTGGATGGAAGCTGAAATTCTTCACGAACCACCTCTCGAATTAGTTGGACGAGGTCCGGAGATGGTATGCTCAGGAGAAGAGGAGGGGTAGTATGTACTCCAAGCACGACACATCTGTCCCTCGGGCCCCGACCTCGGCCGCGCTCGCGGCCCACCCTCCTAGTTCCACGAGGAGGCATCTCCTACAAGGAGACGCGAAACAACGAAATACGTCAGTACCGAACAGTACCTAACGAAAACGTCTAAGAGCTCATGTTAAGAGATATGTTGTGGTGGCTACTCTAGTTATAGACATGTGAATTGGTTATTTTACAGTCAGTTGATTCACTTCTCGGGACGACCTTGCTCTGATACCATCTTGTAACGACCCGGTTCCTGAGCCCCTACGAGACACGAGAACCGGACCGACTCAACTAATCCCAAGACCTAGTTGTCCAACGAGGAAGTAACCAAAAGAGCAGTAAAATAAACCACATTCAACATGAATATAACTAACAGTAAGTAAATACAGCAGCAAGGAAAGAAACTACTACAGTATATGCCACCACAACCGTAGAACAACATTCATAACTAAATATGAACTGCAGGTAAAGAAAAGTACAGCGGAAACAAGAACTACTCACCATAACGGAACAAAAAGAGGTACAAGAAACAATGGTAACTCTACTGGACCCTACTCGGCCCAGCGTCCTCTGCAGCCGTTGACCCTGGCTGCTCAACACCTGGTCCTGAAAGGTAACGAGTGTAACACGTCAGCAAAACGCTGAATAGAGTGGCAACTAAACTAAAGAAACAGTAGAGTGTACAGTAGCTGTTAAGTTCTGTTACTTTTTTTATTTAAGTCTTTCAATTATCTCACGATTTATCTATTTCTCAGCTCTTTCACTTGATCTCGAATGTTCCTCGTGGGAACGATCTTGATTGCAGTCTTTTCCGAACAGTAGAAGTAGCACGTGGTGCTCTCCTGGCCGGGAGAGTCCCCCGTGGTGATCCTACTCTCAGTCAACCACCCTAAGGTCACTGACAGACGTAACGGTGACTACTGCACGCGCGGTAAACGCACGGGTAACTAACCCGCACTGGCACGCGGTCAGTCGTTTCCGTTAACGGGTGTGCCCAAAACACAGCACGGAACCAGTACGGGGCAGAGCCCTCTCAGTAACAGGCGTCCAACACCTCCACAGTAACCAAACAGGGGCCTTGCCCCTCCACAGTCCGCGCACCCTCGCCTGACTACCCTGGTTTACCCCAGTGGGCCTAACAAATCGGTGTGGGAGGCTAGCAGAACCCTGGGGCCCGTGGGGTAGCTAGTACCTCCCTACACTAGTAGCTCTCCTCGGTACTACGTACACGAGGGCCAGTAAGTCGGTACAGAGTGGCCAGTCCTAACCCCGGGTCCCTGGGGCGGCTGGCTCCGCTCTGCACTAAACAGGGGGACAGTCGCTCTCCTTGGTACTCCGTACTCAAGGGCCAGCTCACTTCCCCAATTCTATTCCATTCACTTTCCAGGAGTTCTACTCCTAATTCCCTGTAGGGTTCCAGCTCTTTAACTCAGAACATTCCAGTTTCACCATTCCAGTTTCACGTTCATACAACCCATATTCTTAACCATGTTCATTTATTCATAACAGGCAGCTGTTTAAACGAATTTACAGGCAGCTATTATTTCCTTTCCACATTTTCCAAGACTGCAGTATTCATACATTCCACCAGTTTTCCCGTCCTAGGATTCATGCCATATCCTAGGATCTATCATACAATCTAGTTTTCCAGCCCTAGGATTCATGCAACACCCTAGGATCTACCATTCAATCTATTTCTCATTCCTAGGATTCATGCAATGTCCTAGGTTCTATTTATGATTCCACAATTTAACAGGTTATACTTAAAAGCCACTCTACCAGGTACGACGGGAGTAATGGGGCGTGATCGGGAATCCCGCGTGCCTCCGCGACCCCCAAGATTGCAACGGAATGAGGTCCTATCACAAGGATCAAACACAAGGAGTGTCTCAAAACAGTGTATAGCTACTGTAAACGGGTAGAGGATTTAATTCCGGAAAGAACGCAACTCGAAACGCGGAAAACGGAACCCGAACGGGCCCTCAATGGGTCGAAAACGACGACACTGTGCAAAATCAGACGTCTGGAACTTCTTCCAGACGTCTTAAAAAGTGGATCAGAGAATTACCTTGTTCTGCGTGGTTTCTCAGACGTCCATAAGCCTGCGGGGACGTCTGGCCTAGTTCCCAGTCGTCCGATGGTAACCCCGGACGTCTGGAGGTCACTCCCGCCGTCTGGTACTACAGCCATACGTCTGATTCGCGTTGGATGGCGAATCACCGAGCCTGCGCACACCCATCTCCCTCCCTCAGTACGGTCAGTCGACAAGAAGGAAGAAGAAGACGGAAAACTCACCTTTCAGACGTCTGGACAGTCTTCCAGACGTCGACCTCGCCGTCTGGCTATCAGCACAGACGTCTGATTCTGGAAATTTTTCCAAAACCAGGGCGCGACTCACCCTCCGCTCGTGACGCCGCCCGCGTCGCACCTCGTGCGCCTACTGCTCGAGCCGCAGCAGGCCACCCGCGTCGTTCCGCGCCCGCTGCACTCCCCGCCGGCCGGCCCTGGCAGCCCCGGCGAACTCGCCCTCACGGCTGAGCGCCGCTCTCGCACGCAGCACCCCCTCCGTGCTCATTGCGGCCGTCGCCGCCGCAGCAACCCCACGCCCGCTCTCGCGCTCGCTCTCGCGCACTGGAAGGAGAAGAGGAAAGGGGTGGAGGCGACGGGAGAGAGCGCGTGGCCTTGTAAGGCCGCACGAGGAGGAGAGAGAGAGACTGCAGCGTCGAGAATCTGCAGCCGCAGGAGCGAATATGCGGTCTGCGTGCTCAGGCGCGCAGACGACTCGCGCGTGTCGAAAATAACCGATTTCCAGACGTCTGGAAACGATCCCAAACGTCTGGTCAGACGTTTGGAAGTGACCCCAGACGTCTGGTCCGACGTCTGGGCCACCTCCCAGACGTCTTAAAAGACGTCTGGGGCATGCGTTCGTTACACGGATGAATTAATATCCTCAATTGAGGATCTAGGAAGCTTCAGAGAGGTATTCTGCAGAGATTAAGAGAAAGGTGAAGGTAGAGAAAGGCTTCAATAGCTCCATAAGCTTCAGAGCTACGTTCTCAAGGTTCAAAGCTCTGATTAAAGCTTGGATCAGCTCAGTAGAGAGATTAGATCAGTTTGAAAAGGATCTGGATTGAATAAAGAGGTCAAGTGGGACTGATCAGTATAGAATTCAAGCTTAAATCTCAACAAAAACACTCAAAATAGTGTTGGGTTCAGAAAAGACCCAACACAGTCATAAGATGAAATCCACATTAAATCTCGATAAAAATCACTCAAATTTGTTTTAAAATAATTCACAATCACATCAGGAACTCAAATATTCTATTCAATCAGAGATTCAGTTCTTTAAGCCTCGAATTGGACTCAGGTTTGACCAAAAAGAAACTCAAAGGTT
The DNA here is from genome assembly GCA_037157565.1 of Thalassia testudinum. Taxonomy (NCBI): domain Eukaryota; kingdom Viridiplantae; phylum Streptophyta; class Magnoliopsida; order Alismatales; family Hydrocharitaceae; genus Thalassia; species Thalassia testudinum. Next base: position 90,931,831 of record JAZHRO010000012.1, read on the forward strand.
GACTTTCAAATTTAGAGCTCCTTAGATCAAGTCAATTGCCTAGAAAGACTGAAATCAACCTTAGGAATTGTTTGCACACGTCAAATTAGTGTTTTAAGAGCTTCTACAATGCTCTCATGCTCCGCCGCCTAGACTTAGATGATGGGTTGTTCGACAGACCAAATCAAGCATTCTAGGACCTCTGTTAAAGTTAGAATAGGTTCTATGATGTTTCTACATGCTTAATAACCTAATTTTGAACCCTTACTCTCTACAAGTATGCCTTTCCAACTCCATCGGAGTTGGAGAAGATGAAGATAAACAAAGAGTAATCATCACTTATTCACAAATCCAACAAGTGGATTTAGTTCCTCTAATCCAATAAAGATGATCTGGAGCTTCAGTGACGAATTGCAAAACTGAGGCTCAAGTTTGGTTCGCTGGAGCTCCGGTGAATGCCGTTTGGGTACGCTGGAGACCAAGTCTCCACAAATCAGACCAAAGAAGGTCTCAAATGATTCCTAAGGTTGTAAAGAACCTCAAGAACTCTACAATTGAATCAATTAATGACCTGATTCAAGAATTAATTGAGAAATTCAGAAGAATGCTTTTCGAGAGCTCCCTCTCACCCAATTGAGTGAGGGGAAGTGGCTAAGAAGATGAGGCGATGGTGATTTGAAGGTCAATTAGGTGAATAGACTCTTCTGAGCTCACCATTGACAGAGAGCTCAGAAGTTAGAGTGGAATTAGGCATTTTGTGTGTGGGGAATTATAGGTTAAATTATAAGGTGGAAAGGGGCCCTGAAGTGATGATTAGGCGATGAAGGTCCCCTGTTGGCTGTGAAATAAGCCAAAGACCTTCGTCATAGACAAGGGAGGTGCTCTGATGAAGGTGATATGGATTAGGGGTATTAAGTGATAAAAATTAGGGAAAAAGAAGTGGAAGAGATCATGAGATGGTAAAGAGTGTGATCAAGTGATGGAAATTGTGAAATGAAGTCCAATGAGGTCGGAATTGGGCTCACCAGAGACGAGGAAGAAAGCTAGAGTTCATGCTAAATTACTCTTACTCTTACGATTACTCACCTAATTGAAGAGCTAACACTATGCCTAAGGGTTAAAGGTACTTACCTGACGAAGGAGGTGAGGGATCTCACCGTTGGCAGGGTGAGAATGAGACCAAAATTAGACTTTGATGCGGAGAGCAACTTTGGCCGATCAAAGCGAGGAGGTTCATAGCTGTAAAGACCCGTTTTGTTTTTAGCCTTTTAAGATGTCTGGAGTGACAGTTAGACGTCTGTCCAGATGTCTGGACCCTTTCCCAGACGTCTGAAAGTTAAATTTTTGTACGTCTTCTGCGTTCTGCGCTCGGGCGGTGCACATAACTCGTTTCTCCCTTTCTCTTTCCTCCTCCCTCCTCCTACAGAACCCTAGCCTAGTCCTATGAAAGACCCCCCCTTCCCTCTCCTCTCCACTCCACCACTCCCCCACTCCATCACAACTTCCACTCCACTGCCGTGAGCAGAGGTGCACGAGAGAGAGAGAGAGCGAGGAGGAGCAGGCATGAGGAGGAGAGGGCCGAGGTCACAAGCTTCATGGAAGCTCGTTGGAGGCTTGCATGGCCACCGCGGTGCGTGCGGAGGAGGATGTTGGGGCGCCGTCCCTGACCTTCTGCAGTAGTTGAGGGTACAGTGAAGCAGACGGAGCCACGGCAAAGCGCGGCGAGAAGCACAGGAGCGTGGCCTGATATAGGAATTTTTCCAGTAACAGACGACCGGAGTGTCTTCCGGACGACTGGCTGGACGTCTGGCGTCGATACCAGATGTCTAAAAGCAAGTATATCGCGAAGGTACGTCTTCCTCGAGGTTACGGCAATGCAGGCCGCACCGTAGTTGACTATTTTTGTTAAAAGTGGCTGCTGCTCTGTCGTGCGCAGGAGCAACTTTGGGAAGGGGTGCGGAACGCCCTTCCATGCACTTTCAGACGCCTGGACAGCTTACCAGATGATCAAAGGACTAGTCAGACATCTGGGACTGTGTTCAGACAGTCGCAAGGAAGTCTTGGATGTCTGAGGTCGCTGCAGGAGCTTGAGGTGAGTTTCTGTGACTTTTAAGACGTCTGGACTTGTTTCCAGACGTCTTATTTGGGTTTACAGACGCGTTTTTGACCCGTTTGGGGTCCAATCGGGATCCGTTTTACGCAAACGAAGTATCTGTGGTTTCGTTGTGAATTCCTCTACATGTTAGGAACCTTTATATACTATTTTGAATGTTCCATTGTGATGTGCACCTAGGCATAGGACTTCGACATGTTGCGTGTCTGGGACTTCCAGAGGCGCGTGGGTCTGCAGTTCGAGCCTTCAGTACTCCCGGATTGTCTGGTAGAGTGGTCCACCCCTATTTCTACTTATAAAATATGAATGCATCTATGAAAATTAGATAGCTGGAAACCTATGATGTGGCATAAACCCTAGGACGAGAAATGGTTTAACTGCTTGTTTACGTGATTGAATTTGTAGTTATCAATGAATGAGCAAAATTGTTAGCAACTGCCTGTCAATGAATACGAGCTACCTGTTACAATATGAGCTGCCTGAGATAACAAACAATTACCTGTGATATCGCTTCTTGCATGTGTTTAATTGTGGAAATACGAGCTGCATGTGTATAATACGAGAACGGAATTATGAATGATGAAACCTGATTTGGAGAAATGGGGTGAATATGAGCATGAACCCTACGAGGAGTTAGGAGTAGAGCTCCTGTGAATGAATGGAAAGACCTGAAAATGTGAACGGGAAGTGTGCTGGCCTCTGAGTACGTGGTACCAAGGAGAGTGACTATCCCCTTTTAGTGTAGAGCGGAGCAAGCTGCCCTTGGGTTCAGACTCGAGGTTAGGAGTGGCCACTCTACACCGACTTCTGTTGGCCCTCGCGTGCACGGTACCGAGGCGGGCTACTAATGTAGGGAGGGAGCTAGCTGGTGGCCGACTTATGACCAACCATGGCTAGATCTTTTGTTTGTTATAGTAATGTCGTTGTGTTACAGATAAAATAGCTACCGTTTGTCATTGCCACTGTTACAATTTTACTCAGAAATGTTTTTCTTCCGAGGTCGAACTCAGGGAGCTACTAGAATTCTAGAAGTACAATGCTTTTACTACAAAAATAAGAGAGAGAGAGAGGTAGGTTTTGTTTCTTGGCTTTTTCTTCTTCTGTTCTTTCTTTCTTTTTCTCTTCTTCTATCTTCTTGATCTTCTTCAATTCCTCTTCTTCTTTCTTTATCTTCTTTTCTTCTTTTCTTTTCTTCTTCTCTTTTCTTCCTTCTTCTTTTTGCTCTCAGCTGCAGCACCGAGCTTCATCCGTCGTCTGATTTCTCAATCAGACGGCTTAAGTGGCATCTGCTACAGTGCTTCCTCTGTGCTTCTTCCTCCTTCTTCTTTCTTGCAGTCTTCTTCCTTCTTCTTGTCACAGTCCTTCTTCCTCTCTGCCCTGAGCGGCCAAGGCTTCAGCCACCTTCTTCCTTCTTCTTCTTCTCTGCCTGCACACACACACAACTAGTCAGAGCAAAACCTACCCCTACCCTTTCTCGCGTCTCTCTCTTTCTCAGATTTCTCTCATAGGATCGCTCTCCCAGAGCCAGGTATTCGGATACGGGTGTCGAGCTCGGGACCTGGCCCACAGGCGTGCGGTGGTGGGCGAGGTGTGAGCAGTGTCGGGTATCCGGATCCGGCCCAGGCCCGCAGGGAGTGAGCGCAGGAGAGGGCAAGCACGTGGGGCGCTCGTGCGTAAAGGACCTGACCCCTGTGTTCGAAGGCGAATAGCCTCGAACACTTTTTCAATTTATGCGCAGGCGCTGAGCTGCGCACTTCCGAGGTGGGACTAAAGTCCCCCCTCCCAGACTGGCGCCTGCAAGCGAGGAGCTCGCGGCTAATTGGGGTAGCCTAGAGGATTCTCGTCCCAGCTACGGACCTGGGAGTCTTCACGGAGACACTCCGTGGAACCTGGGATCAGCGCCTGGGCAAGATCGATGCTGCAGCTGCAGGTGAAGGAGCTTCACCTGCGCAGCAATGGCGACGAAGGGGGCATGACCTGAACACAGGAATACGGCCTCTCGCCTAGTCAGAAGTTGCAGGGAGCTTCGCTGGATTGCGGCGAAGCCAATGCGGGTGGTGGCGAAGCCTGAGGCGGTGTATGATGGCAGCCCTAGGTTGAACTGTGGTCGGAAAGATGGGTCTGTTCGGGGGGTCTTTAGGTGGCATGTGGCAGGGAATGAAAAGGGGGAAGCTGTGGAGTGGAGTGAGGGGAAGCTTCTGAGGTGATCGGCGAGGAGTGAGGAGGTCTGTGGAGGTGGAATGGGCTCGCTGGAGAGGGTGGTCGGGGATGGAGCAGGCGGAGGTGGAAGTTGTGTGTGGGGCGCGAAAATACAAATTGACAGAGGGGAAACTTAAAGGAGGAGGAGAGAAAGCTTTTACCTAAGTTTTGGACAAAGGGGGGAGGGCGGAGCCACCGACTCGTGCCTGCCGGAGCTAAGGAAGAAGAGGCCCTGGAAGGGGAGATCGACGACGAGGAGGCAGGTGGAGGGTGTCGGCGGGTGCAGCACAACACAGACGAAAGGGTTAGGGGAACCCTGCTGCAGGTAAGGCAGCAGAGCGACGAGGAGGCGGAAGAGTTGGTCGCCGGAAGCTGCAGGCCGTCTATCGGAGCTGGAGAGGATGAAGTGGGGGGTTATTCTCTGTCACAGACAGCTTGCCTCCTTCTGCAGGCGACGGCGGTCCTTATAAAGGCGAAGGCGGAGAGGTGGGCGCAGGGAGGCGACGTGCCTCCCTCGCCGGAGAATGGCCGGAGTAGCAACCCATACCTTTCGCACGTACACACGAAAGGTGTGGGCGATGGCAGAGGTCATGGTGCTGTCCCTGCGACAGCAGACGTCGCAGGGAACACCCGGTTCAACTGGCAGAGGGCCTCCCTCACCCTGCGCGGCGTCATGCTCCGCGCAAAGTCGCCGGAGCATGGCGCTGCTCAAAGAGTTGCAGGGAGGACCTAAGTGCAAAGAACGACGAGGAACCTAGGGGCCAAAATGCGGGGGTTTAGAAAGTTGAGGGTCAAAAAGTAATAGATGAGGACCAAAATGCAAAGTCGGTCAAGAAGGTCTCTTCTTAGGCTCAAGTTTTTATGCATGAATAAATGGGACCTAAGGATTCTAATGGTGAATTTTATTTCTAGATCAGACCTTGTTTGACTGGCCAATTTACGTAAAAACCCAAATTAAATCATTAATTTGGTATGGTTCTCAATGTAGGTCAAAATGGGTTCTCAAGGCCAAATTGAAGGTTCTAAATCCTAGAGATTATTTTTATATGAATTTTAGAGGATTTATTCGATTTTTACTTTGCCTTGAACCTCGTGAATTGGAGTGGGTTTGTTTTAGGGTTACAGAATGTCATTTAATTCCTTGGAGTTGCTGTAGCCCTTGTTGGATCAAATCATCCCACTTTCCTTCTTATTAGGTTAGTTTGACCTATGTTTGGACCCTGAGTTACCCTGTTTACTGATTGTGTTGGTGAAATTGCATTTTTACCCCTTATGACCTATTTTCTTTACAAGCTCAGAATTCTCTGAGTAAAGGCTTTCTATGAGTTATGTAGGAGCTTTTCTTGCATATCTAGGTTAGATTGTGCCAGTTAGGGTTTATGATGAGGTTCTCATCTCTAGCCACCCCATGGGGCCCGAGGTTTAGCTAGCCACCCTACACCGACTTGTTAGGCCCTCTGGGCAAACCGGGGTAGTCAGACGAAGGTGCGCGGATTGTGGAGGGGTGAGACTCCTATTTGGTTCTGAGGGGCTAGACCACTGTTTCTGAGAGGGCTAGGCCCTATAATGTTCTGTGTTGTTCTTGAGCGTACCCGCTAGTGGAAGCGATTGACCGCGTGCTAGTATGGGGTAGCTACCAGTGCCCTTATCGCGCATGTCGTAGTCACCGCTACGTCTGTCTATGACCTCGAGGTAGTTGACTAGATGTAGGACTACCATGGGAGGCTCTCTCGGCCAGGAGAGCACCACGTGTACCTTCTACTCGTCGGAAAAGACTACAATCAAGATCGTTCCCACGAGGAACATGCAAGATCAAGAAAGAAATCTGAAAGTAAACTAATGGGGTGAAAGAAAATTACCTGTAAAATAAATAACTGGAAAATGATAAATGTAACTGCTAGTTTTTACTGCTTTAGATAATTGGTTACCACTCTACTCAGCGTTCGCTGACCCCGTTTTCTCATAACACTGTTCAGGTCCAGGAGTTGAGCAGCCCGAGTTACTGGCTGCAGAGGGTGTTGGACCCAGTCGAGCCCAGCCGTAGTTTTCCATACAGTTGATGTTCCCTCCTTTCAACTACAGTGAGTTTCAAACTTTTGTTTACTGTTCCTGTTACTGTTGCTTTTGTTCTACTTTTTCTGTTGTTGTGGTGGTATGTACTGACTAGTAGCTTTTACCTTCCTTTACTGCTTGTACTATTAGTTACATTGCATAGTGAATGTGGTTTATTTTCCTGCTTTTCGGTTATTTCTTGTTGGACGACTGGGTCTTGGGATTAGTCGAGGAGAATCGGTCTCAGGTCCTGTAGGGATTCGGGAACCGAGTCGTAACAATAGCTATGGCACACTTCAACGCCATTGGCCGGGCAGAGGAGAGGAAGAGGAGGTGAGGGAGGCAACGCTCCTCAGCGGTAGCGCTGAAGAATGATGGTGAGAAGACACTGGAGCTTTAGAAGAAACCCACTGAATGACCACAATGGGGGGAAGGGGGTAGGGCGTCGCTCCCCAAGATCAGAGGTGGTCATGGGTATTTATAGGTGGTGAAGGGTGTTAGGGGGACTGTATCTAGACCGGGATAGGTCTAGGTGCATCCTAACTCATCGGCATCATCTCCGACGTCGGTGAGCTTAAATGCCTAGGTCAATTAGGATTTAAGGGACATTCAGTCCTTTGTATGAAGAGGAGGTGAGCGGAAGCTGGGCGGCAACGGTGGTGGAATACCATGGTTAAATGAGTGGTGAAACAACGGTACGGAGACTGGAGGTTCTGGACCGTGCACGATTGAAGGAGAAGAATAAGATGAAGAACATTTCTGTGCTCGTAGGGGCATATTTGTAATAAAAAGTGAATGACCTGAATGATATAAAATGACTCGATTGAAATGGAAATTAAAAATTTAAACATAACAATGAGTTTTAATGCTTTTTTTAATTTATTTCTTTTTTCAACTTTTTATATGTTATTATAAATTAAGTAAATATTATATTTATACCTTGAAATTATGTTTTTGCACATTTTAGCTATATTTATTTAAGTGATTATTAAATAGGTTAATTACATACTTAGTTCTTAATATTAAATAAGTTAGTTTAAATATTAAATATCTAGCTAAATGATTATTAATTGACACCAAATTATTAATTAAATTCTTGCTAACCTTATTTGATATATTGACACCAAATTATTAAGTAAATTATTGCTAACCTTATTTGATATTTAATTTAGCATTTTAAACTAATTTTATAGGTCCTTAGTGATTTAACCCCTATAACATAATTAATCATGTATTTAATGTATTCTTAGTTAATTAATTAGGAAAATAGTTAATTATTGATAGTTAGGAGCTATGATGAATCTCTCATCATATCCCCAAGCCAAGGTTTTGTTAGTCCTTAACAAAATTAACCAAGAAATATAATGATTTAAGCACCAGGGTGATTAAATAATTATAAATAATATATAGTAGAGGAATGCTTAGGTCAGAATTTCTGATATTCTTTTTTTTTTAATTTTGTTTTTTTAAATAAATATCCATAAACAATCAGAGCATTGGCAAAAATCCACTTACAATGGACTCAAAACCCTAAATACTTTTCATAAATACATATTTGTAAAAATAGAATCTTGACAGGAATTTCTTTCGAATCAGAACATTGAAAACCCATTTTTTCTCTGTATCCACTCTAAACTCTAAATCAAAGAAGTCAAGATGAATAAGGTAACAAGACTCAAAGACCAGAACTTAAATTCTAACTCAAAAATTCAACAGACATAGATTAATCCTTAGGCTCGTGAAATCTGATTTTTACCAACCTAGACTTTTGTAAATTAACTAGTCACCTTTTATTAACAAAATTCAGAGAAGAGAAGAATCCCTAGATCAACCAGCCCACAACATCAAGGATTGACTTCTAGACCTAAGGTTTTGTCAATCTATCTCCTTTAGGCCTCAACTGCTAGTCTCCAAAACCCAATTTCTCAACCCTCTACCCAATGCAAAAGTTCAATAGCTATGAGTTTAAAGCATCCGTGAGTAGAATTATCCTAAAGGCATCCGAAGTTGCAAAAATCCAGATCTTAAGACATCAATTCCTAATCCAGGTTATTCCAATTCAAGCCTTTGGCTTGGCCTTACTCAGATTTGGTTGCTTTCTCCTCACCAGTTTTTTATCCCGAGGTCAACTCTCTAGGTGCATATCTCCCCGGTCGGTCAGTGGGTCTCTTATTCCTATATTTAAATATTTCCATATTTTTTTCAATCCATTTTTATAGGTTAAAACACCAATATTTAGCGACGTGCTTTTATTGATGGATAAAAACTGCATAAGCATCCATTTATAGCGAGATGCTTAACTGTAGGTTGTACATAATTTGCTTTTTTTTTTCAATAATTTATTTTTCTTCTCCTTCTCATTTTTCTTACTAAATTAAATACTCCAAATACTTTTTCCATATTAATGACACACCCTTCACCCTTTCGAGAGCCACCCCGCAGAAATCCTTGGACAAAAGAGGATTTAGAATCAATCTCTCAACCTTTGTGTTTTCGCGGTTTTAGATGCCAACAGGACAATTCTAATGTATGTGAATCTTGGAAGCTTAGGTTACTTAGCTCTCAAACTAGAGCGTGGACAACAAAGCCTTTCACTCTCAGGTCCCTTAAACGATTCGTATCAACCGGCAGGATCTGTTAGGATGCAACTTGCCAAGTCTAGCCAAATGTCATCGATTGATTAAGCTAACTATAGCCCATTAGACCTATGGCTAAGAATTCTGCCAACTCCTTAGTTAACCAACTCTAAGTATCTAGTTTCTTTATTCAACTTGGTGGTGAAAACAGATGTTCAAAAATCAGAAGGATCTAGCCTGGTATTATGGACCAAAAAAGTTACAATTTAATTCCAAAATTTATGTCTCGTATAAACTTAATACATCTTAGTTACTTTGTTTCAGAATAAAGAGCAAGAAAACAAATCCTAATAGAGTTTCAGACTCTAACTCGAGAAAAATCCCATTTGAAATTTGTAAACAAATACGTGTTTTGAAAAGAAACTTAAGATAAAGTCCAAAGTAAGGATTAAATGCACTGTCTAGTTAACACTATTTACAACATATATATATATATTTATATGCTTCTTCAATTCTTCTTTTAAATGAATGTAATCCCCTTATTATTATTATTTGTTTATCATTTTATTTATTTAATTTATATATATATCATTTTTTTTATTTTATTATTTTTTATGCTTTATCAATTTTCAAATTTTTATATAAATTTTTAACCAATACACTTAGGGTGTTAAGATTTCACTTCACACACCTCAAGCCAAAATTTTACAATGTCTTCATTGTAAAAAGGGTGAAAAAGACTCTACACTTCACTTAGTGTAGGGTGACAAAAGGAGTCGTAAAGAGGAGATTAATGATCTCTGTGTGGACAATTTCAAGTCTGACCTAAGTTAGAGTGGTCAATCAAACTGAGTGAAGAGTAAGATAAAGAAGTGACAGATGTAGAACATACATAAGTGTATAGGTAGATGAAAGTGTAAAAAGCAGGAAACAAATATGTACAAGTTGTGAGTGTTGAGTTTTACGCCTTCAGCTAGGTGTAAACCCTAAAGAATTACTGAAGCGTATAACAATCTTGAACAAGACCCAAGATAGGTGTTTCAAGATAAGGTTTAAGGCGTTGACCATTGACTTTGAAGGGTTGATTCTTGTTGGGTTCGGTGATTTCAATAGCTCCATTGTTAAAGACTCTAATGACATCAAATGGACCTATCCATTTGGATCTTAGTTTACCGAGAAAGAGTTTTAACCAGGCATCAAAGAGCAATACCTTTTGACCAGGTGAGAAAGATTTGTGACAAATGTGTTTGTCATGGAAGGCTTTCAATTTTTCCTTATACAGCTTAGAACTCTCTTAGGAATTATGTCGGAGTTCCTCAAGTTCACTAAGTAGCAACCTACTGTGATCACAAGCATTCGTAAGGTCAAGATTACATGCTTTGATTGCCCAATAGGCCTTGTGCTCTATTTCTACAGGAAGATGACAGAGTTTCCTGTAAACAAGTCTGTAAGATGACATGCCTATGGGTGTTTTGTGGACAGTCCTACAAGCCCACAAAGCCTCATCTAAATGGGAAGACCAATCCTTCCTATCGGGTTGGATTGTCATATGAAGGATCTTTTTGATCTCCCGGTTAGAGACATCAGTTTGCCCATTAGTTTGGGGATGATAAGGTGTAGCAATACGATGTCTGCCCCATACTTTCTAAGTAAATTACTAAATTGGGCGTTTTTGAAATGGGATCCACCGTTAGAAATGATAGCATGTGGCACCCCAAAATGAAAGATGATATGACTCTGAACAAAAGGAATGACAACTCTATGATCATTTGTGCGTGTGGGTATGACTTCGTTCCAACGAGAAACATAATTAACAGCGAGTAAAATATACTCAAAGTTAGAAGAAGACCAAAATGGACCCATAAAATTTATTCCTCAAATATCAAAAATTTCACAGACAACAATCGGGTTAAGAGGCATCATGTCTCTGCGTGACATACTACGAAGAGTTTGGCAACAGCTACATGCCTTACAATATGTCTGTGAATCTGCAAAAAAAAGTGGGCCAATAAAACCCACACTACAAAAGCTTTGCAGCGTTCATACGACTAGAAAAATGACCACTACAAGCTCGGTCATGAAGAAAAGAAAGGACAGAGTCAATCCCAAATGATCATACACACGCCTAATGATTTGACCATTGCAAAGTCGAACAGATCTAAGCGATACCTTCTCTAAGATTGTTGAAAATAACGCATATAAGAAATAAATAAATAAAAATATATGCACTTCCAGCGTTTTCGCATAGATCAAAAATATTAAATCAAGTAAGTCAAACATATTTTGGCAAGATCCAGAATAACATGCAATAGCATAAATAAATAAAATGAGAAGGGATTAGATTTTACTCCGACCGAAGTACCCATTGAGGACTTCCCATAGAGAAAGTATCGCCCCCCACAATGCCGGTGCGTCAGGGTTTGACGAATTCCTCCCAGGATACGACGATCCACCTCCAAGATTCGATGCACTCTGATCTTAAACGTCCTCGAAAACCACTTCAGGAGAACGAAGTCGAGGCAATGTGGTTTCCAAACAAATTCTTGATTGGTCTACCAATCGAATGGTTTGATCAACCAAAAACTTCTCGTGGATCTCTCAATCTCCTTGTGCAAGATCGACAAAAGTGATTGGAGATTTTTCTACCAATTTCACGTCGAACGAACGCACCAAGAAAAAGAGACAAGAACGAGAGAGAGAGAGAGAGGGAGAGAATGGAGAGAGCTTTTCTTCTCTTGTTATGTGTCAAATGAGAGCCCCCTCATGGTCCTTATATAGAGCCCACGACCAACATTTAAGGAAATTCCCATTTTATGGAAACACGGCAATTAGTCGTTGACCAAATCAACTGATCAACCAAACTAAATTCATTGATCGACTAAAACAATTGGTTGTCCAATTTTACATTTTAATCGACCAATCCAGGTCAAAATCATGAGATTAAAAATCCGTAGCAAAAGGAGTTCAAGTTCCAAGTTTCAAATTGATTCTCACCCAAGCTGGAGTCGGAGCTGAGCCGGGGCGAGGTGCGCGCCCATGCGTACGTGGTCCCCAACCCCACCTCTCACTCTTTGCTACATAAGCCATGGGAGGCAGAAGCCTTTTACACCCACCAAGAGGTTTGTCCACTTCCAATATGGAACTAAAAATCTCTCCCAAATCTCACTGATTTCAACATGAATTCCCACGTTACCATATAACAATTGCACCCTAATTGATGCAATTAGGCTCTCAAATCCAACAATCCCCCACAAATTCATCGTTGGGATTCAACGATCAATTCCTCAGCTATCACACTCTACTTTCAGTAAAGGTACCTTCCGGTTTGAACCCTTACCTGAGTCATTCACCTTCATCACCACAGGAACAAAGAGAAACTAATCTTGAACTCTAGACCTTTGATGTGGGGAGTATAGTGGTGACAACTGAATAAAGTTCTTGGTGATAATCTTCAGGGTTTGTGCTCTAAAAGGCCATGCACCCTTTCCTGTTTCATGAGTATAATCGGGAAAGACCCTATTCCTTTACCTACGGCCCACAGTAACACTCACATAGTCGGCATTCTCCAAGGATGCACTGCTCACATCCTGCCATAAAGGCTTGAACTCATTCAAAGACTTTGCTCTTCCTAAATTTGCAGCTTAAGGCACTCAGGCTTCCAGGGATTGGACTAAAATGCAAAAGCATCTAACAATGAGTGCCAGCTAGTTCCCCATACAACTTGTTATTACCACATTAAACCTACTTTGTGGGGTCTTCACTCAGTTAGGTTGGGTTGCTACTACGGGTGAACTCCCAATGGGTCTCAGTCCCATCCCAAGCCAGGACTTAAGGACTAAAGATTTATCAAGTCTTTTAGTAAATGGATCTGTGATGTTATCCTTGGATCATATGAATTCTACAGCAATCACTCCTTGAGACACAAAATCCCTTACAGACTTTAGTTTTATTGGATATATTTCCACAACAATCCACAATAATCTTCCCAATGAATATGGTCAGGACAACTTGTATATTGACTCAACTTAGACACGGAAAAAGAAATATCCAGTCTAGTACAGTTGGACAAATACATCAAGCTTCCTATAATCTGTGAATATCTTAGTTGTGAAATAAGCATTCTACTTTTGTTCTTATAGAGAGTTTTTGATAAATCAAAAGGAGTGCGTACAACCTTGCAATCTTCATACCTAAATTTCTCAAGAATCTTCTCAACATAGTGAGATTGAGAAATAGCTATCCCCTCTGCTGACTAAATCAGTTTGAGGCCTAGGATCACATTTGCAACACCCATATCCTTCATCTCAAACTTACTATTCACAAGCAACTTAGTTTCATTCACAATTGTAATGTCTGATCCAAACAATAATATTTCATCTACATCTAGGCATAGGGTAATACACATATCACCCTTAATTATAAAATAAACACACCTATCAGATTTGCGACCTACAAAGCCAAAAGATAGTATAGTCTTATCAAACCTTTCATGCCAATGCTTGAGTGCTTGTTTCAAACCATAAAGAGGTTTAACAAACTTCCAAACCTATTTTTCATTCCCAAGAGCTACAAATCCCTCAGGATGGTTCATATAGATCTCCTCCTCAAGATCGCCAAGAAGAAAGGCGATCTTCACATCCATTTGATGAATATTGAAATTATATATAGAAGCCAATGCAATAAGCATCCAAATGTAGTTGTTCTGGTTACAAGAGAATACGTATCGAAATAATCGATTCCTTCCATTTGCTTGAACCCCTTGACAACAACTCTAGCTTTGTATTTTTAAATAGATCCATTAGGCCTGAGCTTTCTCTTAAACACCTACTTGCACCCTGGAGGTAAATCAACCAACTCCTAAGTGCCACTAGAGATGATTGAGTCCATCTCATTTTTAATGGCATCTTTCCAGTGCTTAGCATCAGAAGAAGCCATAGCATCAAGATAGGTGGGGGGATCGTCCTCGATTTGGTAAGTAATAAAATCACTTCCCAAACCTTGGCAATTCTTGGTCTTTTACTTCTCCTAGATTCAGACTCTTCTAGTGATTGGGTTCAGAATGAGAAGAGCTAGCCCCCACATTGGACATCATTTCCACTTAATCAGGAATATAACCACATGTGGTGGCTAAATAATCTGAAGTCATATTTTGAGGTAATCCAGTCTTCATAGGGAAGACATCCTCAAAAAATGTCGCATCATAAATCTCAACAATAATGTTGACATCTATGCCTGAAATATCAGGTTTTATAACCAAAAATCTATGGGCAAAGCTATTATCAACTTAACCCAGAAAGATCACGTCAACTGCCTTAGGTCCAAGGCTCTTCCTTTTGTGTTTTGGGACAACCACTTTTGCAAGGCAGCTCCATACTTTAAGGTATTTCAAACTTGGTTTCCTGTTTCTCCAAAATCTCAAATGGACTACTTTTCTTATCCTTGAAGGGAACTCTATTCAGAATATGGCATGTCATACTCAAAGCTTCCCCCCACATGTAAGTAGGTAATCATGATCTTTGCAAGAGAGCGTTGACCAAGTTAGTTAGAGTCCTATTCTTTCACTCTGCTATCCCATTAGATTGAGGGGAATATGGGGCCGTCACTTCATGAACTATATCAAAAGCTTGGCACTGTTCATCAAATAAATTGGATGTATATTCCCCTCCTCTATCTAACCTCAGTCTCTTTAGAGTTTTGTCAGTTTGTATTTCTGCTTCTTTCTTAAAGTTAAGGAATTTACTTAATGCATCATCCTTAGACTTAAGCAAATACACATAGTAATATCTGCTATTGTCATCTATAAAGATGATAAAATACCATTTATTGTCGTTAGTCAACACACCGTAAAACTCGCAGATTTCCGTGTGCACCAAATCTAAAACCCCAGTATCTCTAGTAATAGAGTGAAAAGGCTTCCTGGTTTGTTTAGCTTGCACACATATTTCGCATTTCTTAGTTTTATTTATGGTGTGTTCAGGAATCATATTTAATTTCATCATTCTTTTTAAAGAATTAAAATTTACTTAACCCAATCTACCATGTCATATTTCACAAGATTCAATATTTCTGCAAACAGATTGAATCAAATGAAAACTAACATTATTTAGAACATTTCTAGATAATACATCCACATCACATCTCACTTTAAATAATAGATCAAAATCTACCAAATATCCCTTTCCATAAAATATTCCATGTCATAACATAACAACTTTATTACATTTAAAGTTGAACTTAAAACCCTCTCTACCTAACAAGGAACCAGAAAGAACATTCCTTTTCACAGAAGGAATGTGCAACACCCTCCACAGTGTCTAGACTTGCCTCGGGGAAAAGCTCAAGTCCATGCGTCCAAATCCCAGCACCTTGGCTGCAGAATCGTTCTCCATCTTCACAGTCCCACCACTGTCGGTTTGATAGGAAGAAAATAACAATCTATCAGTACAAATATATATATTGGCTGCAATATCCATGAGCCATTCATTAGGATCATGAATAACATAGAGTTCGGATTTTATTGAAATATACCCATCGCAAGCCCTGGCCTCCTCGGTGATCACATTCACCTAAAGATTCCCATCTGTGGTCTTCTGCTCAACTTTATTAGAAGGTCAATCCTTCTTTTAATGCCCAACCTGCCCATAGTACCACCAAGGTTTGTTCTTGGATTTCTTTTGAACATTGGGTTAGACCTTCATTTTATTTTTATTGTTCTTATTTTTATTCTCTTTGCCCTTAGATGTCATGACATTCACCTTAGACTTCACAGGCATTATACGTTTCTGTTTCCTATGCTCTTCCTCAAAAGCAATAACTAGCATCAAGTCATAAAGAGAAATCTTTTCCTTCCTATGCTTGAGAGTCATCTCAAGGTCCTCCCAAGATTTAGGGAATTTCTTAATGATAGACATAACTCGAAACTTCTCAGGAAGCTTCATTTCAGCCTCTGCTCAAACATGGAGCAACAACAGAAATTCGTGTGCCTGCTTTGATATCGATTTACCTTCTTGTCCAACTCCTCCCATAGCCCCTTCGCAGTGGACGTGGATGTGCTCTACACATCAAACAGCACATCAAACAAGGCTAGTAACATGCAACAATGACAAATACGATTTCACTCATTCCACACATTCACCGCCTTTTGGCCTTCAGGAGTGGGTTTGTCCTTATCCAAAATCGGACAATAGATTTCCAACATCAAGATTAAACCTATGGTGGTCAACCAAATTCTCATGCGTTGTTGACAACACTTGAAATTTTTCCTACAAAATTTCTCGGGAAAACCCGATAAGTCTACACATGATTTAAAAGTCATTTCTGACATCTCAAATATTTTAAATCTAAGCAATACCTTCTCTAGGATTGTTGAAAATGACATATATAGGAAATAAATAAAAAAAACATATGCATTTCCAACGTTTTAGCAAACGTAAAAAATATTAAATTAAGTCAAACATGATTTGGCAAGATCCAGAATAAAATAAAGAAAAAATAACATGCAATAACACAAATAAACAAAACGAGAAGGAATTAGATTTTACACCAATCGAAGTGCCCACTAAGAACCTCCTATAGAGAAGGTATTGTCCCTCACAATACTAGTACGTCAGGTTCTAACGAACTCTTCATAAGATAAGACGATCCACTTCCAAGATTCTACGCACTTCGATCTTGGACGTCCACGAAAACCTCCTCAAGAGAACGAAGCCGAAGCAATTTGGTTTTTAACTAATTTATTGATTGATCTGCTGATGAGAACCACATCATGAACCATAACTAGCACAATTTAATCCAAATGAGTGTGAAAAAGCTTCTACAAGACCTAAAGAGAGTCTTAACTCAGAGAATTCTGAGTTAAAGAATAAGACAAATCATAAGGGATAAAACTGCAATTTCACCAATGCAGTGCGCAAACAGGGTATTAAGGATCTAAATGAAGGTCAAATGAGCTCAATAAGGAGGGAAGTGGGATGATCTAATCTGAAAAGGGTTATAGCAACTTTTAGGAATTAAATGACAATCTGTAACCCTAAAAGATATCCACTTTAATTTACGAGGTTCGAGGCAGAATAAAAATCAAATAAATCCTCTAAAATTCATGGAAAATTATTCCCTAGGGTTTAGAACCTTTAATTTGGCCTTTGCAACCTATTTTGACCTAAAATGAGGACCATGCCTAATTTATGACTTAATTTGGGTTTTTCGCGCAAATTGATCGGTCAAACATGGTCCAACCTAAAATCAAATTTCACCATTAATATCCTTAGGTTCAAATTAGGCTAGTATAAAAATTTGGGCCTAGGAAGAGACCATCTTGACCGACTTTACAAATTAGTCCTCTTAATTTACTTTTTGACCCTCATCTTTTGAAACCCTTGCAAAAGGCCCCCTAACTTTCTCATCATTCTTTGCAAAATGGTCCTCTCTGCCATTTCTGTGCAGCACCATACCTCCAGCGACCTTGCGCAGAGGATGGCGCCGCGCAGGGTAAGGCGCCCGTCCTCAGGAACGAGTAGGGGGTTCCCTGCATCGTCCTCTGTCACAGGGACCCTCCCCTGACCTCTGCAACCGACCATGCCTCTTGTGCGAATGCACGACAGGCATGGGTGTCCATTTCCGGTCATCTCCGGTGAGCACGACACATCGCCTCCTCGGTTCCCTCTCCCCGCCAGTGCCTATATAAGGAGCGGCAGGGCCTGCCGTCTCCTTCAAGCTAGTTTTTGCCTAGAGAAACCCTAGATTTCGTCTCTCCCCTCTCCGGTCAGGCAGCCCAAGCTTTCGGCGATCCGCCCTCCTCCTCCTCGTCGCTTTGCTGCCATAACTGCAGCAGAGCCCACTCTGCCTCGTCTTCCCGCGCCAGGCCGCACCAGCTGGCATCCTCAAACCTCCTCCATGTCGCCGATAACCCCATCCTGGGCATCTTCATCCCCAGCTCCGGTAGGCACGAGCGGGATGCCTTCCTCTCCCTCCTCGTCAACTAAGTAGGTAGGAATCTTCCTCTCTCTCTCTCCCTTATATTTTCCCCTTCCTAATTTACCATTTTAACTCACCGACCGCCACTTCCACCCCCATCTGCTCCATCTCCAGTCGCCATCTCCGGCGAGGTCGCTCCACCTCCACAGGCCATTTCACCCCTCGCTGACAATCCCAGAAGCTCTCCCTTACTCCACTCAAACGTTTCCCCTACTCCATTCACTACCCTTCACCGCCCGACCGCCCCCGAACGCACCCGTTTCCGCGCACACAGTCTGCCCTAGGTGCACCTCCACAGGCGCTCTCGCGCCTCGCCGACCCTCGCACTGCCTTCACCACACTCCGGCGAGGCTCCCTGCGTTGTCTGATGTGGCCGTGAGGCTGTCCTTGTAATTTCAGCTCTCCGCCTCCTCGCTGCCATTGACGAGCTACTGAAGCTCCTTCGCAAGCAACTCCAAGACGCATCCATCCCAGGTGTGAGCCCCAGGCAGAGCGGGGTGATTCCGCGAGCACGCCCAGGTTTGCGATTGGGGTCGCGAGCGCTCACTGCTGTTGGTGCTAGAGCACTACGATCATTTGTTTTGATGATAACAAAACACGTGTTATTTAACATTTGCAATTTGAGTCCTAGATTTCAGGTCAATTGCAAATGAGGACGTGTTTAGATGGAGTTCGAGCTCGCATCCAGGACGGATTGGAAGAGCTTGACGGAAAACGGAGGAGGTTCGCGTGGAGCGAAAGATTGAAGATGGAAGGAAATGAAGAATAGGATAGATTTCCTTCTTTTGTACTTGTTGTATTTTTCGTTTCTTTTGTTGCTCTTTATTTCCTTAGATATTTCATGTTAAAGAGCCTCAAAGAACCCTAACAGTAGTCCTAGGAACACCGACACAACCCTAGGATACTTAGGTTTTCTGTAGAATACTTAGAAAACCAATATAGGGTTCAAACAGCACTTCCAGACGTCTAATTCCCAAATCAGACGTCTGATAAAGAATTTTAAGACGTCTGACTGTTGTTTCAGACGTCTGATAACTGTTAGGCTGGACATAGTTAGTTCTATCTAATGAAATCAGATGTCCAGACCTTATACCAGACGTCTTAGGAGACGTCTGATGACTTTGCCAGACGTCCAATTAGTGGACCGTTGGCTGGCTTAGAAAACACTCAAGAATATGACCGTTAGAGCCTTATCAGACGTCCATAGGACTTTACAGACGTCTGATAAATGACCGTTTTTGCCTCGGCTGACCCAAAATCTCTTCTCAGAGATTTTCTAGCCGTTGCAACTGATGTAAACACATTTACACTACTTAAAATGTCTATTTATGCATGTTCTTAAGCATAGGATTGCATTTCATGATATAAATATTGCATTACATGCATCATCTTGCATTTAGAGTAGTTTGAATAAAATGGAGGTTAATTGTCTCCTTTTATGTGCTTGGACAGGTCAAATATTTTATCGGGGCCTCGGATCAAAGATCCAACCGTATGGATATGATCAGGGCGACGATTGGAGTTCAACGACTCCAAGATCGCCCTAATCAGGCATCCGTAGCATCAGATAGAGACCGGGGAACCCTAGAAGATCAAGGGCCAGGATGGTGTAAATCCGCACTTCAGATGGAAAATCCGACCACACGGATGAATTCGGATCGACGATCGCAGCCGAACGACACAAAAATCGAGTCAATCCGACATCCGTGGCACCATCTACAACTTCCAGAAGATGGACGGCCAAGATGGCGCCACATGGCGCCATCCCAGCCGCCCAATCGGCCGCAGGAGTCATGTGAAGACCGCGCACCGTCTCCTCTCCGCCGTTGGATCTCGATCCAACGGCTGCGGTCGCTCGCGCTTAAAAACGTCCGCGCGACCATTTCGCCCGCGTAGCGCAGCGGCGACGCAGCTGCGGGCAAAGCGGAGGTCGCGGGTTCGAGCCACGGTGAGGGGGTGGAAGGCGCGGGCGAGCGGGCGCGCACGAGCGTCAGATGAAGATCCAACGGCCGCGCGCGCCCGATAGCGCCAACGCGCAATTGGACGCTCTGGTGAACGCTCGATCACACGTGGGCGGTGCGCTACGCAGCGGGCGCGGACGCGTTCTAAGCCGTCCGATCTCGCGATCGGACGGCTGAAAATCAAGCGACGTGCGTATGCGTTACGCGCGCGGCCAGCCGAGCGGGCGCGCGTGGGCGCGGCGGCGACGGCGATGGCGGGGCTTTAGCGACGGTTTTATCCGTCACTAAAGACCCCTTATTTATTATTTTGAAGATGTAATGTCCATTTTGCCCCCACTCCTTGCAACTATAAAAGGAGACCCCCTCCATACGAAATTTTCATCCCTTCCTTCTCCTCTCTACCTCTCCAAAGCTCAAGAGAGGCTTGTCCCACACCCGGGATGCTTCTCGCGAGATAAAGTCCAAATTTTCGTCCCCCTTCGGAAGTGGATCCCGCGACGACGACGGCGTGCTGCTTCGTTCCCGTTCTTCTGCTTCGTCCTCCTTCGTCCCGCTTCGTTCTCCTTCGTCCAGGCGTCGTCCCGTCCGGCTCGTCCTCCAAGCGACCGTCGAGGAGGATTCTCTCTCCCTATTCTTTTTACTGCTTTCTAGTATAGATTTACTGCTTTCTAGAGTAGTCTATTCGTCCTCCGAGCGATCGTCGAGGAGGACATTTCTCCCTCCATTCTTTTAATGCTTTCTAGAGTAATTGTTTTATATTTTCTAGTTGTAACGAATGAACTCTTTTATGATAAATTCCTTGTCTATTCTACATCTCATTTTGATTTCCATGTGTAGTATTTTTTCTCTCTCTCTTACTCCCTCTCTCTCTTTTATTCGTTGTAGATACTTAGATAGTTTAAATTGAATTTCTTCGTGACAAAATAAAAATAAACGCGAAGTTTTTAAATCAAACGTTCGCCTCCCTGTGTTCGACCCGGAATTTTAATTTCGGCATAAATTTTATTTGTTGAACACGAATCCTTCGCTTTCGAACTACAACGACAGGTTTTCCAAAACCGAACACGTTAGCGTAGCTTCGTAAATTAAGTTCAACAGCAACGTTTGGAAATCAATTCCCACAGTAAAAGTAGGTTTCCAGAGGTCCAGACATAGTACCAGACGTCCTGGATGTCGTCTGATGGACTTGCACAAAAACCCTGTTTAGATCTGATTCAAGTCAGGGAGAAACCCGCATAGAATCAGACGTCTGACCTTGAAATCAGACGTCTTAAAGTGGCCTTCCAGACGTCTGATGCCAGAGTTAGACGTCTGATAACCCTGTCAAATGCAATCATTGTCCTGATTTCGGCCTGATTCTCTTGGGCTTTGCACCCAGCGGCTATGGAAGCTTTTCCAAGCCTTCCAAAACCTTCCTAAGGCCTCTATAAATAGAGGGGAGCCTTTACACACCAAAAACACAACAAGATACACTTAGAAAAACACTTGGATACACTTAGATACACAAGAAATACACCTAGAGAGACCAAGATACACTAAGATCAAGTATTTCCACTCTCTTGTGTCCAAGAAGCACTTGCTCTCTAAGCTCAAGCTCCATCATCTTGAGAGCATCATTCCCGTTGCGCACCCGCTCTCCCGGCGTTGATAACGAGAGCGACGTAGCGCCATCGCGTGGCTCACGCACCCGCGTCATCGTCGACGCACTCCTTGCAAAGGGGAGTTTCCTATTTCCTATAGAAGCTTAGGTTAATTACTTTGTTGGCTCTATAAGATTGTTGTTTTATTTTATCTTTGTATTTTGGTTGGGTATTCGCTTTGCGAATTCCCGTCTCCTTCGTGGGACAAAATCCTTCTCGTGGAGAGAAGGGGTTGAGGAACGCTACCCTCGTACTTGTAGCGTGGTTGTACTGAGGTTGAATCACCCTCGTTTAAAGTGATTCGTTTAGTGGATCTTGATCAACTAGGTTGATCGGAAAATCCTAACTCGAGAGGGTTAGGTGGCGGTTTTCACCCGGTTTGGGTTTCCACCTAAAAATACCTGTGTACTTTTTGTGATTGCTAATTTCTTGTGATATTGCTTTATATATTTATTTCCGCATATTATTACGTCACCCCTCCTAGTAGGGAACCTTCAACTGCTGCCCCAATTGGCAGCACCTTCTCGCCTGCAGGCACGCAGATTGGAGGTGGGACTTTAGTCCCACCTCGTAAGTGTGTGGCCCCGCGCCCACACTTAAATTGAAAAGGTGAATATAGCTGTTTGCCTTCGATATACAGGGGTCGGGTCCCTCACCCACACGCCGCGCACCACGCGCTTGCACCCGCCCTCGCCCGTGCTCATGCCCCGCGGGTCTGGGTCGAACCCGACTAAGCACTCCTCGCCCACCACCGCACTCCGGTGGGCCTGGTCCCGGGCGCGCAACCTGAACCCGATTACCCGGCTCCGGGAGAGCTTTCCCAAAGAGAGATTCTAAGAGAGAGAGACGCGGGGAAGGGGTAGGGGTAGGATTTGCACCGATCGTTGTGTTTGCGCGCAGGGAAGAAGGAAGAAGAAGAAGCAGGCGAAGGAAGAAGAAGAAAGGAAGGAGAGGAGCTGAAGAAAAGAAGAATAGCCGCACTGTAGCAAACGCATAGTTAAGTTGTCTGAGCACCGAGTCAGACGACGGAAGGGCAGGAGCCAAAGCAGAATAAGGCAGGCTGAAGAAGAAAGAAAGAAGACGCAAAGAAGAAGAAGAAGATAGGAAGGAGAAAGAAAGAAAGAAGAGGAACGGCCAGAGCAGAAGAAAAAGAAGAAGAAGAAGAAAAGAAGGAAGAAGAAAGGAACACTTAGCAGCTGAGAGGAAGAGAAGGCAGAAGCCTCTGCAACCGCAAGGAAACAAAGAAGAAAATCAGAAAGGAAGAAAGGAGAAAGAGAAAGGGTCACCACAGCCGCAATAGAAAAAAGAAGAGAGAAGAAGGCAGATTTAAGAAAGAGAAGAATCAGTTGCAAGAGAAGAAGAAAAGAGAAGTGGAAGAGAGAAGAAGAAGAAGCCAACAAAAAAGAGAACTTTTGCTTTCTCTCTCTCTCTATCTCTTAATTTTTATAAAACCTTATATTGTAAATTTATGTTTCTAGAATTATAGTTGCTTCCGGAATTCGACCTCGGGAAACTTGTCATTTCGAATAAAAAAATTATATTAAACTGGTAATTATTTTGTCATATACCACAACGACTATAATAACCTTAAAGACGAAACAGGCATCATCAGCATCTACCAATTGAATGGTTTGATCAACCAAAAACTTCTCGTGGTTCTCTCAATCTCTTTGTGTAAGATGGAGAAAAGTGATTTGAGATTTTTCTACAAATCTAACGTCGAATGAACGTACCACAAAAGAGAGACAAAAATGAGAAAGGGAGTGAGAGAGTGCAGAGAGTTTTTATACTCTTGTTGTGTGTCAAATGAGTGCCCTCTTTATGAGAGCCTCATCATGAGCCATAACTAGCTCATTTTGACCTAATAAAGAGAATAAAAGCTCCTACATAACTTAGAAGAGGGCTTAATTGAAGGAAAAAGTGTTCCGAGAAGAAAACATGAAATAAAGGGTAAAACTGTAATTTTACCATTGCAGTATATAAACGGGATTTCTCATAGACAAAACATAGCTCAAATGGTCTAAATAAGATAAAAAGTGAGTTGATTCAATCAAAAATGGGTTCAAATGCAATCCAGGAATTAAACATCTTGTAACCCTAAAATAGACCTGCTTAATTCAACAAGGTTCCGGTCAGCATAAAAATTAAGTAAGTCCTCCAAAATTCATGGAAAAATATCCCCTAGGATTTAGAACATTTAATTTTTCCTTTGGAACTTAGTTTGACCTAGATTAAGGTCCTAGCTCATCAATTGACCTAATTTAGGTTTTACGCAAAATGTCTAGTCAAACGTGGTCAAACCTAAAATCCAACTTCACCATTGGATTCCTTAGGTCCAAATTAGGTTTTTACCAAAATTTGAACCTAAGGGGAGGTCATCTTGACCTACTTTGCAATTTAGTACACCCAATTACATTTTGGTCCCTATCTTTTGAAAGTCATTGCATACAACCCCCTAGCTTCCTCTCTACTCTTACAAGCAGGTCCCTCCACCATTATTGGGGAGAGATCCTACTCTGGCGAGGAATAGAGAGGGAATACTCTCTGATTCCTCAGAGATCTAAATTTGGAAGGGAGATTCTCTGAGGAATTCCCTTCCATCTGAACTCAATCCTGATCCCAGAATTGCACCCAATCTCTCAGGCGAACGCACGAGAGATTTGGGTCTCTTAACTACTTTCCATCTCCGGCGAGACATCGGTGGCAGAAGGCTTGCCCTCCACGCACCAGAAGCTCGGCCAGTACCTATAAATTAACCCCCAACTCCGGCCGCAACTCCTCAGCTCGACTTGGCCGGTATTCCACCTCAATTTCCTCTTCTTCTTCTCTGGCCAAGGGGTCCATCCAGCTCCGACGAGCCCCCATACTCTTCCTCGTCTCTCTGCCACAAACCAATGGCAGAGCCGTCCTCCTCATTCTCCTCCGCGTCGCGCAACACCCGTGCGAGCTGCCCTAACTCCATCGTCTCCGTTGTCTTCCTCCACTGGACACTTTCTTCTCCGGTGACAGCAGGTACTTCCGGCCGCCTTCTCGCCCCCTTCGTCCCTTTAGTTAGGTTAGAACTGCTCTTCTCTATCCCCTCTTTCATTTCCCTCATCTTATTTCACCAAATGCCCCTCGACCGCCGCTGTCCACCACCATCTTCTTCATCTCCGGCCACCCTCCGGCGAGACTCTCCCATCACTCCACAGCCCCACACGTCTCACCAACCACCGCATAACCTCCTCCTCACCTCACTAAACATTCTCCACTCATCCACAGACCCTCTACGCCTCCACAACTACCCCCCAATCAAATCCATCTGTTCGGCCACAGGGCGACCTAGGCATGCACGCCTAGGCCGCCCCATGGCCTGCCACCTAGCCCCTCACCTTCGCCATGACATAGAAAGGTGCTCCTATGGACTGATTAAGCCGCAAGGCTCTTTTTGTGTCAAGTAGGTTTCGAGCTCCGGCCGCCATTAGTGGTGACTCGAGGAAGCTGCTTGCTTGCTCTAGGTTGCAATACTTCAGGATCCCAGGTCTAGCTAACTCGGGGAGGCCTCGCGAAGCCAGTCGTCCCAGCAAGTGTCGCCGCGAAGCCTGCAGTGCTGCAATTGGAGAACGCTCTCCTGCGGGCGCGTGCGAAAGAACAGTGGAACAATAGTCCTACCTCGGTAAGCTGTGAAGCGCTGGAGTGATTTATATTGATTTTGTGATATTAGCCGATCGCCTCCGAGAACACATGGGGTGAGGTCCCTCACCTATACTCACCGCCTCGTCCGTGAGCTCACCACACGGATCTGGCGACTCGATCCAACACCCTCCTGAGCACTCCTCGCGCACCACACCCACGCCGATGCGCCTGGACCCGGGAGCGCGATCCGACCCGTTTACCCGGCTCTGGGAGAGCGTGCTGAAGAGTGATACACAGGAGAGAGAGAGAGACGCGCGGGTGTGGGTAGAGGGGTAGGTTTTGCTCCTCTTTGGTTTGTGCAGGGAAGGCAGAAGGGAGAAACGAAGCTGACACTTAGCTGTTGCAAGCAAAGGAGAAGAAGAAGAAGGAGTCTTTGCAGAGGAAAAAGAAGGAAAGGCCAGGAAGAAGGAAGGAAGCCTTCGCAAAGGAAAAAGAGAAAGGCAAGGCAGAGGGAAGAGGCTAATGAAAAAGAGAAGAGGAACTGAAGAAGAAAGAAGAAATAAAGAATGGTAAAGGCAAGCAGAAGAAGAGAAGCTGAAGGCAAGGGAAATAGAACCAAGGAAGGAAGAAGAAGAGAAAACAGAACCAAGGAAGGAAGAAGAAGAAGAATAGAAAGCAGAGCCAAAAAGAAGAAGACCCACAGAGAAATAAAGGAGAAAGATACTGCAGGAGAAGAAAGAAGCAAGGCAACTGCAGAGAAGAAAGAAGAAGCACAGAGAAGAAAGGAAGAAAATCAGAAGAAGAAGAACAAGGGAAACATCTTTTAAGACGTTTGATCCTATGATCAGACGTCCAAATTCCTTCTTTTTGCTACAATTCACTTTTAAACTCATGCATTTATATATTTTGAATTAAGTTTTGAGTAATTAAGTGTTCAATTACATTCTTGAGATTAGTAATAAATTCCAATTGCTCCCTATGTTCGACCTCGGATACGTAGGTTTTCGAGTAATAAATTTTTATTTGTTGACAACGCTTGGTCACCTATACTACGACGTAACTAACTGTTAAAACATGATTAAGACCGCGTCAACACCTCTCATAATCCCTATATAGAGCCCACGATCAAACGTTTAAGGAAATTCCCGTTTTATGAAAACATGGCAAATGATCGACCAATTAAGCTTATCGATCGACGAAAATAATTTTGTCGATCGAACTTCACTAATTGGTTGACCAAACCAATTGATCGACCAAACTAAATTCATTGAATGACCAAAACAATTGGTCGACCAATTTTTCATTTTGATCGACCAATTCCAAGTTTCAAGTTCGAAATTGATTTACTCGAGCCTGAGTCGGGGCGGGACGCGCACACGTGTGTGCGTGGTCCCCAGTCCCTCCTCTCACTCTTTGCTACATAAACCATACGAGGCAGAAGACTTTTACACCCACCAAGAGGTTTGTTCACTTCCAATATGGGACTAAAAACCACTCCCAAATTTCACTGACTTCAAAATAAATTTCCACGTCACCATATAACAATTACATCCCAATTGATTCAATTAGACTCTTAAATCCAACAAAACCATTAATATGTGATTTTCAGTTCAAAATTAAATTACACCTATATGATTTGATTTTAAACCATGTTGTGACTCGCTCCCGATTCCCTACAGAATCCGAGAACGGCTCGCCTTGATGAACCCCAAGACCCAGTCATCTAAAAAGAAAGAATCAAATGCCATAATCATTCCACAAACATACGAGTAATGTAACCAAATAGAAAAATATATGACTGAAAATAAAGTAAGGAAAATAGCAAACCAGTAGTATCTTACAGTATACAACGGAAAGTATGAGTATAGAACATAGCCATCACAACTGCTACTGGTAGAAAATACAATTGCATACAACTATGAGCTACATGTACTCACTAGCTACAGGTACTCACTGCTAACAAAAACTCTGTAAAAAGAATGGAAGGAAACTACAGGTGGGTGCGACTAGGCCCAACGCCCTCAGAAGCCAGTGGCTCTGGTTGCTCAAATCGCTAACCTGAATAAAGTTATAAAATTCTGTAGTCAATGAATGCTGAGTAGATTGGTGGTTAAAACATATAATTTAAACAGTCATCTAACATGCATTTAACAGTTTATTTATCATCATCCGTTCCCAATTATCGTCTTTCTGATTCGAGTATTTTAATCAGGTTCCATAATATTTCTCAATCTTTTTGTTCCCCAAGGGAACGAACTTGCTTACAGTTTTCCCGTAATGAGGGATGTACACGTCGTACTCTTCTGGTCGGAAGAGTTCCTTGTCGTAGTCCTGCACTCGGTCTACTACCCCGAGGTAATGGTCGCGACATAGCGGTGACTACAGTATGTGTGATAAGCGCACGAGTAGCTACCCCGCACTGGCACACGGTCAGTCGTTTCCGCTAACGGGTACGCTCAAAAGTACAACACGAAATAGCACAGGGCCTTGCCCTCTCAGAACCGGGGTCTCGCTTCTCAGAAACAGGGGTCTCGCCCCTCACAGTCCGCGTACCCTCGTCCGACTATCCCGGTTTGCCCAACGGGCTAATAAGAGTGGACGTAGGATGGCCATACCTAACCCCAGGCCCCATGGGGCGGCTACCTCCCCCTACACTAAGTAGCTCACCTGGTGCCATGTACACGAGGACCAAATAGGAGTCGATGTAGAGTGGCCAAACTCACCCCAGGTCTCAACCCAAGGGGCTGCAACCTCCCCTCTACTCTAAAGGGATAGTTACTCTTTTCGGTACCACATACATGAGAGCTAGCTCACTTCCCTTAACCAAGTCAGAACAGCTGCCCATAGGCGACATGTCCCAAAACCTGTAGGTTTTCCGTACTACCATATTCCTGGTTTCTTTCTAACTTCCACGCAGGGTTCGTACATGGACTTTCTTATTTTCATTTTTTGTTCATTGTACATAGAACAGGTAACTCAAATTCTATCATTAATTACTTAGTACAAGTATGTATTTCCATTCATGATGTATTTCACTTCAGGCAGCTCATGATTACATCTTGGTGATCCAATCATTTAATAATTATGCATGTATTTCTTTCTGCCCTAGTGTTCATGTCATAACCTAGGGTTCAATTGACTATATTGTATGGCAGTGTGCATTTCTCTTCCTAGGGTTCATCTTACATCCTAGGTTCAAGTTAATTCTACGCATGCATTTATTAATTCTAAGATTTTTATGAGAACCACTCTACCAAGGTAACCGGGTGGAATGGGGGCTCGTACAGTAGCTCCCGACGTCTCCACAGGTCCCGTATACTCGATGGACTGGAAACCTATGACGTGGATTGACAAGTCAAATGAGCTCAAAAAGGCAAGGACAATGTATCATTACGTAGAGAAACTCAAACGAAAACCAATGATGTTTTGTTTACGGAAGATAGACACCGTTTGGGCCCTAAACGGGTCCAAAACACCAATCCTGACCAAAATCAGACGTCTGGGAAAAGTCCCAGATGTCTTAAACAAACTCGTAGGTATACCTTACTCGGGACGCCTTTCTCTGGACATCTAGAACTCCGTGCGGACATCTAGGGGCAGCTTCAAATGTCTGGAGGCACTTCCGAACGTCTGAAATTGCATCGTTCCTCACGCTATCGCGTTTCCCCACCCTCTGACACACGTACGCGCATAGTCAGAAATTGAACAGGAAAATAAACAAAATACATGCTATCAGACATCTGGGATTTACCTTGGAACGTCGGACCCGACATCTGGAGGTCACTCCGAATGTCTGATTCTACGGAAAAATGATTCCACAGAACCATTTTCGACCCTTTTTCTCTCCGCAGCTCTCCCTCTCCTCTCGCTCAGCTACAAGCTCCTGCAGCAGCTCCGCCCCTATGGATCCTCCTACTACTGCTCCCGCTCTCCTTCACCTCCCCCCCCTCGGCTGTGGTGTGGGGTGAATGGCAGAGGAGGAGGGGGTATATAAGGAGCTCGGGGCGTGGGTGTGGAATGGGGAGAGGGGTAAGGTGGAGGTGTGGAGGATGTCGTAGGTGAGGTTGTCGCAGGGGGGAGAGGTGCGGCGTGTGGGGTGAGGAGGGAGGAGATGGTGTGCATACGGCGAGGAGAGGTGGTGGGGAAATTATGGGGATGCCCTTGTAATTTCTCTCTTCCCCCTCACAAACCCCCCAAAACAAAAGATAAGGAGTTTAAAAATTACATAAAAAACCCCCACAAGTTCTGGAAACTCTAAAGGACCTCTGTAAGGGTCATTTCATACCACTTTGTATCGATGTAAAATTAAATTGTATAAATAAAAAATGATTTTACATTGGTATAATTTAATTTAAAACTATTTTATATTAGTGTAAAATGATTTAAAATTAAATTTCATGCTCATAATCAAATTATAAGGGTGTAAAATGTAAAGAGGAGAGAGGAGGAGACAAAAGGGGGGTGAATCCAAGTGTGAAGAGCACGGTTGAGCAGCAAAAAAATTTTAAAAAATTGATAATAACTATAGCACCATTATATCGAAATCAAAATTTCATTGTATAAAGAAAAAAAAAGTAACCAATACTAATACGCATAATACGATATCAATAATTATTTATTAATATAAAGGGTAATACTCCTAACCACTTGCTTACTCTCCCCGTAAGACCATGCCAAGGCTGCATCAATGTATACATGCTTAGAAACCGTCAATTGCTGTATTTTCTCCCTGCCATCGATGACCGTCACCTCAGCAATGCCTAATCCCCCAACTCTGCGCGATAGTGCCACGGTTGCACCAAGCACCAAGAATGTGTTATGTGAGGTGCCACCGACCTCAATGGCTTCGCCCACTGCAACCAATTGCTTGCGGTTTAATTCACAGCTCGCTGCAATCGACCACTACTTCGATCTTATAGTCGCTAAATCTCCCTCATCGACGGCCACCAGGCTCCATCACACAACAGCATACAAATTTGGCCATATGCTATCGCTGTGCGAGAGGATCATCGCACACTCCCCCTGAAGGCATGTTTTTACGAGCAAAACGTGAAAAACGTGCTATCATGTAAAAGTAAATCTGGACATGACCGGTATCGTATGCACTTTCTTTCGCGAGTATATGCTCTTTTTTAAGTAACTTATGAGAGGATTTTTGAAATTCAAATTTAAATATTTACGATATAGCATCGAAACTAATTTTTTATTTTCATCTCTGACACATGGCTAATCCTTTCCTTCAGATAAGATAAATTTTAAGGAATAAGTTCCGTAAGCGGTGAAATTAAGGGATAAGCTAGTTTGGATACTTATGAGAGGTATGGATAAAATCATTAGTTAAATAAAGATATTCGAAGAAAAAGTGAGATTGTTATCTCACGAGGGTGCTATAAGTTTATCTCATCCTTCTCTTTTCTTGGAAATAAATTTATGTCAGGATTTTTTTCCCACATCTTATGATAGCTTAATCTTTTCGTCAAATAAAAGACACATGATAATATCTCGTGGAGCAAATCGTGCGTTAGTGGAGAAGAAAATAGATAGACATTTTCTTTTGAAAAATTGGAGCAGGTTAGGTCAGCCTGAGACATATCATGAGCGATCGAGAAACTTATAGCGGGTATAAGCCAGCGTACGTTGTTCTTTTTGTTTCGATAAAAAGTATATTCCATTAAGAAAAAGGAAAAGTATATGACAGAAGAAAGCTCACCTAAAGAAGAAGGAAGAGGGAGAGAAATACTTAAATACCCTCAAGAAAGGGAGGCTACTTCCTTTAGAAACAGAGAAAAGTTAAAAGTTAGAGAAATTAAAGAAAGAAAATAAAACGTCACTTGTTAGGAATCGAATAACCTTCCAAGAAAAAAGAACAACACAATGTTTATAGATACAGGTAAAATATTAATAAGATAAACTTAAAAAATCACACTAAGAATAAGTTAAATACAACAACTCAATGATCGAATTCAATCACTGACACATGTCAGAAAATCTGAGATGACACGTGATTTCCTAGATAAAACATTCTAAACTAAAAAATACAAAAAAGAAGAAGAGGAAACGCCGCGGCCACACAGCAATAGGCTGCCGGCCAAGGCCAACACGATCTGTCCGCACGCAGCACACGTCCACACCACGTCAACCTCCTTACAGCCACGCGCCCATCGTCGGCTGCCTCTTCTCGCAGCAAGCTCCGACCGAAGCGCCAACGCCGCACACCGCACGGCCCTCGCCGCTCACACTCGGCCGCGCACGGCCGAACCACGCCGCGACCCCCTGGACCTCGCCGCAATCGCCGCCGCAGGAGCTCTACGAGCAACCAAAAGCCATGCATGTCAGACATGATGCCCTATCGGAGAAGAGGAGAGGACTTGGAGGTAGAAGCGGAAGATCCGGCGAGTTGGGGGGCCCGATCGGCCCCGTACGGTCGATCAAGCCCCAAGCAGGTCGAAGAAGCTTTTCTGCAGCAGAGGACGGAATGGGTGGGTGCGCTTCTACGTACGTACTTGTACCTAAGTCAGTGTACGTTGTTGGTATGTTAAAAAACAAGTAAAAGAAGAAGATATTGTATTCCTCAGATTATATCCAGTACTGGGAGCTGGAGAGCATGGAAGATGTTGTACAAGGTTGAATGCATCAATGGGTCATGGCATGTGCGGGGAGGGGAGTTGGGTGCAAGTATGAGTGCATTAATGGCCATGCCGTCAATGTGGCAGCACATCGAAATATCAACTTTACCACCCTTCCTGATCACCCTGCGAGTCGCCAGGATATAAATTAAATAAAAGGCAGAGTGTTAAATTTGCTTTTACAAGCTGCTGATCCAATATTCCAACAGGACCACTGCTCTTTTCCATTCCATAGATTCGAATGAGGTGAGTCATTGGCTTCGATTTTTAAGCACCGACCCCTTTACTTTTCCCGCCTCCCCCACATGGGAAAACGTGCGATATGGTGGGGGAGAATGGGCACCCATCTGTGCCTTTCGTGGAGACGTAATAATTTGTATGTGTTTATCATGCACATGGAGGAAAAAGAGGCAGCGAGTGAGAGGGTTGTTGATTTGATGGCGTGGGGTCTCCTTGCCACGCACATATATATATCTCTACTTATCAAGTTCTGCATCCATCTTTATGTGCCGTCGTGCATGCATGGGCCCACATCTACTGTATGATTTAATTAGGCGGTCTTGTCAGCTGGGATATATATATATATATATTAAAAGTTGATTATATATCGACTCCGCTGGATTTGGAGGCACCCGCATACCCAAACCCCTGCAAGGGGATAATAACCTATGCACTTATTAGGGTTAGTTTATTATACGGGTTAATTAATTTGGATCAGTAGAGTTATAACAGGAGATTAATTTTTTTTTTTTTGTTATAATTAGGGGTTAATTTTTGTCTGTGTTTATTGAGTTTGAGTCAGGAACGGAGGTTTTTCCGTGATATAAAAGAAAAGCATTTATTTAGGAATAAGAGATAAAGTGATAAAAGATATATTTACCCTTAAAATGATATATAAGTTAGTTAGAGTAGTTTTTCATATGACATAAAATGTAAGGTTAGAGGAAAAGGGGTTATTCTTGCTAAAAATTTCCTTCTCAATCCATCCTACAATTACCATTAATTACACCTAAAACATCACATTCGAACATGACATCTATAAGATGAATTTTGTTGGAGAGATCAAATAATCGGCTACAATAAAAGACTTCCAAAGGTTGGTAGGGTCATTAGTGGGGAATATCTTAATCCATAACAGGAGAACGACTTACTCCACAAAGGACACAGAGAAAGAGCCAAAGATCCAACCAAATCAACAAGTAAAAAGGAAAACAAAACGATGTATACCACAAAGCCCATGAAAAAATTCAGATGGCAATTAAAGAAGAAAAACCCTCCAAACCCAAGAAAAATTTTTTCATCACACAACGAAAAAAAATCATACATAAGTGATAAATATATTCATATATAAGCAAGTTAAAATCAAAATGAAATGAAAACTTCAAAATAAATATGGCATTAATGCATTGCAGTCAAATAATCACAAATGATCATCTTGAAAATAATCTACAAACATAATACTTGCTCTACAGATAGGCAATAAAATAAGCTATCGCAAGGGCGAAGAAGGTAGAAAAGGGCAACTTGAAAAATTACCCTCGAGGGAGGCAATGCTTCAAGGATAGAGAGAACGAGGGTTGAAACAAGGTTTAAGCCAACCCTTATTTGAATCTGGATTAGGATAACCCATGTTAAAAGCTCAAACAGAGATTTGATTATTTCCCTTGGTAAATATATGTTAACATCTAAAAAGAGGGGTTAACCCCCACTGTAAACCAATTGACCCTTGCACATGTGCGTGTGTGTTTATGTGTGTTTATGGTGTTGAATTTAAGAATCTAATTGCATCAATCGGGATGGAATTATTATATGGTGACGTGAGAATTCATGTTGAAATTAGTAAGATTTGGAAGAAGTTTTTAGTCCCATACTGAAAATAGACAAACCTTTTGGTAAGTGTAAAAGGCTTCTGTCTCCCATGGCTTACGTAACATATAGTAAGAGGTGGGGTTGGAGACCATGCACATACGCGCACCCCGCCCTGCCTTGGCCTAGCTCAGGCTCGGGCTTGTGCTTGGGTGAGAACCAATTTAGAACTTAGAACTTTGACTCTTTTGTTCTGAACTTTTAATTTCACGTTTTTACCTAAATTGGTCAAAAATTAAGATTGGTCGACCAAAAAATCAAGTTTTACCGATTAATTTATTTCGGTGGATCAATGAGACTTAATTAGTCGATTAATTGTCGTATTTCTGTAAGACATGTGTTACGACCCGTTTCCCGGATCCTTACAGGATCCGAGACCGGCTCGTCTCGACTAATCCCAAAACCTAATCGTCAAACAAAAAATAACCAAAAGCAGAAAAATAAACCACATTCACACATACAATATAACTAAGTAGAAGAAACATACAAAGCAATAAAGAAAATAGAGCAGCTATCTCAGTACATACCACCACAACAACAACAATGACAACAACGGAAAGGAAACAGAAGTAGCAGAACAGTAACTAAGTGTCCATTACTTACTACAACAATAGAGAAAAAGAAAGTGCTGAAGAGAGACAACGGCTGAACTCGACTAGGCTCAGCCCCCTCTGCAGGAGGAAACTCGTGCTGCTCAACTCCTGGACTTGAACAGTGTGATGAAAAGACAGAGTCAGCGAACGCTGAGTAGAGTGGTGTTTATATTATATAAGTACAAAATAGTAAAAACAAAGGTTTAATTCTCATTTCTATTTATATGTTTTATATGTTCCCGTTTCACCCATTTCACAAAGTATCCAGATATTTCTTAATCGTGTATGATCCTCGTGGGAACGATCTTGATTGTAGTCTTTTATGTAGAGTAAAAGGTACACGTGGTGCTCTCCTAACCAAGAGAGTCCCCCGTAGTGGTCTTACACCCAGTCAACCACCCCGAGGTCACTGTCTCACCCCTCAAAACCAAACAAGGGTCTCGCCCCTCCACAATCCGCACACCCTCGTCTGACTACCCCGATTTTCCCAGAGGGCCTAACAAGTCGGTGTAGGGTGGCTAGCTGAACCCCAGGTCTCGTGGGGTGGCTAGCTCCTTTCCTACACTAATAGCTCGCCTCGGTATCACGTACGCGAGGGCTAACAGGAGTCGATGTAGAGTGGTCATTCCTAACCCGGGTCTCAACCTAAGAGACGCTAGCTCCGCTCTACACAAAAAGGGGACAGTTGCTTTCCTTGATACCATGTACTCAAGGACCAGCACACTTCCCGTTTACATTCCAGATTCTGTTTATCCATAGGAGTTCTACTCCTAATTCCCCGTAGAGTTCATGCTTATGTTCACCTCATCTATCCAGATCCGGGTCTCATGTTTCATAATTCATTTCTCATTCATATACAAGCAGCTCGTCTTTTTATAATTCAATTATCAATAACATACAACTGATGGTTTCACATGCAATTATTCATTAAATACAGGCAACTCATATTCTAACAGTCAACTTGTAATTATAATACAGGCATTTGTAAGCAATTTATCTCAACAACGAATGCAAGTAAACAGTACCATACAAACAGGCTCATTCATTTCTCTACCCTAGGGTTCATCCCACATCCTAGAGTTCCATTTGGCTATTTCAACAAAGCACATTCTTATTTAAATATTAATAGCTAAATTAAACCACTCTACTGGGTATCACGGGAGGAATGAGGGCCTGTGCTGCAAATATTGTCGTCTCCGCGGGCCCCGAACATGCCATCGGCTGGTAACTTGTACCAGTGACCAATGTACATTAGACAGGCTCAAAACAGTAAGTACTCAACACAAATACGTAGAGGAACTCGAGTAGAAAATAATGGTGCTTCATTTGCAGAAATCCGATCCCATTTGGGCCACAAACAGGCCAAAAATGCAATTTCTGATCAAAATCAGACGTCTGGGACTAATCCCAGACGTCTTCAAAGATGTCAAAACTCACCTTGTGTCTCATGCGGCTGATCAGACGTCCAAACCTCCTCTGCGATAATCTGAAGACACTTCCAAATGTTGGACAATGTCTCCGGTCGTCTGAAAGCACCTCCGGACATTTGGTGATGTGATCAGACGTCCAAAAGCGCGTGGAAAAGCATCCCGCGCGCCTTCCCAAAGCTGCACCTGCGCACACAAATGCAAGCGCGGTCAGCCGACAATGCCTCCTGCGCTGAGATCTTCTGCATTGGAGAAATCAGCGTAGGAACGTACGTACCTCGTTCGATATGTGCTCTCAGACGTCCGGCCTTAGCTCCGAAAGTCCAGGTCCCTCGCCAGTCGTCTGCATGTCACGCCAAACATCTAATAGTGGAAAACTTTCAGAATCAGAACCTGCTCGCAACTCACTCTGCCTGCACCTTCGCCCGCGACGGTAGCTTCAGCTGCTGCAGGAGCTTGGACGGCTCCTGGCCGACGTCCTCCACGCGCGTACACACCCACCACTGGCCGTGTGAGCTCCGCCGAGCTCCCGAAGGTCCTCCGACCTTCCACGCTCTCCTCCTTCCTCCCTCTTGCTCTCCCACGCTCGCCCCCCTCTTGCGCCTCTCTCTCAACCCTCACCGCTACTGCACAGGAGCGGTGGAGGTGGTGGTGGCTGGTGGTGTGAGGAGAGTAGAAGGGGAAAGAGGGGTATAAATAGGAGGGTGTAGGGTTTAGGGTTCTAGGGGAAAATGAGGGAGAGAAAGGAGAGCAGCCTCTGCACACCGCCCGCGCGTAGAGCGCAAAACTTAGTACGAAATAATCCACTTGCAGACGTTCGGGAACAGGTCCAAACGTCTGGACAAACGTCTGACTGAAATTCCAGATGTCTTAAATGGCTAAAATGTAGCGAGTCATTACAACAGGAATTTCCAAAAAAGTCTGGTTGTGAGCACTATATAAGGGGCCACGAGGGGCTCTCATTTAACGTATAACAAGAGCAGAAAAGCTGCCCCCACTCTCTCCCCCTCTCTCTCGTTCTTGTTTCTCTTTCTTAGTGCGTTCGTTCGACATGAGATTGGTAAAAAAATCTCCAATTACTTTTGTCAATCTTGCAAAAGGAGATTGAGAGATCCACAATAAATTTTCTGTTAATAAAACCGTTAAATTGATAGCTCAATCGAAAATTTCTTTGGAAACCAAATTTCCTTGGTTTCATTCTCCTAAGGTAGTTTTCAAGGACGTTCAAGATCGGAGTGTATTAAATCTTAGAGGTGGATCGTTGTATCTTAGGATGAATTCGTCAGATCTCGATACATCGATTTTGTAAGGATCGATACCTTCTTTAAGGAAAGCTCTTAATAGATGTTTCGTTCCGAGTAAAATCTAACTCCTTCTTATTTTATTTATTTTAATTATTGTTTGTTATTTATTCTTTATTTTATTTTAAAATCTTGTCAAATTATATTTAATTTAATTTTATATTTTTAATTTATATAAAAATATTAAAAATACATATATTTATTTATTTATTTTTACGTGTCGTTGATCACGGATGTTTAATGAAGTTGGGAGTTTTGTCTTGGGAGGTAATTCCATTTAAGAATTGGATATTACATCGTAAAAACTGACCATTGAGGATAAGATTTTTATTCAGTGGGAGGGAGTTGTTAGGTACACATTATGTGCCATTAGTTAGTTAATTAAATTAGTAGTTGGGTTATTGTTTGGATTTGTTGATGATTGGTTGGTGATCAAGTGTATTAAGTGGGGATTGTGCAATATATGAGTTGATTTTCTCTATCTCTGTAATTAATATTTAAACTGCTATGTTGTCCTCTTCCCTCAGTTCTATTCTTTCTTCTTTCCTTTTTCCTGTTGCTCCTTTGTGGTTCCATTTTCGGAATCTTAATGCTAAAAAGGCCTCTTTTTTTTCCTTTATAAGAACCCCTAATATATCACCAAATTAACTAGTTAAGCTAACCACGTTAACTACTTAATGAAGCAAATACTGGTCGGGGCCATTGAAAGCGACTTTGGTCGCTAAGTTCTGTGCTCATGTGATGTTCGTCTGAACCCTTTAATGCGTCGTCCTCGTTTGTCAGATCGAGTATGCCCAGCAGCCATAAGGGATGAAGAGCAGAGGGGAAAGGCGTCTACGTGCGTTTATTAATCTACATATTTAAAATAGAGATCAAATAACTTGGGTCAGAAGTAAATTTACCTGATTTAGTTACGTATAATTTGTATCCTCCCTACCATACCATACAGAACGACAGAACTTCATTCAATTTACTTTAAAGATGGAGAGAAGAGTTTGGTCGTATATATTACGAAACTTATGGATTGATCACTCGGTCCAAATGTAGGGAGTGGCCCATGCACGTGTCCGTTTTAAATTGCTTCACGAGGTAAGAATGGCCTCTAACTGGCACCTTAAATTCATTCAAATTAATGGATGGGTTCGGGATAATGATATATATGCATAACTCCGTTGTCAAAATCTTCGATTACATTGTTTCGTATATCTACCGCAAAGGCGGGGTCAATGTACGAAAGATCTGAAGGAGATTGGAGACAAGCAAACCATCCAGATTTTAGTGCCCCACCCCCCCAACGTACAAACATACATTTAAGTTCACTCTCCAAATTGGGAGTAACATTATCCGATTTTGGATATAGGATTTGACACTCACTTATAATAAAATATGGCATATCATGAGTCACATGACCTCCCTTTAGAGGAGGAGTGTCATGTTTGGTTATTTTCGTGTGCAAGTTAATGTACACAAAATATTTCTTCAAAAAATATATCATGAGATATATTTTACAACACATTGACTTCACACACTAGTGTAAAGTAATTTTGTATTAATAAAAAATAATTTTAGATAATTTTACATCAGTGTAAAATGATAATTAAATAATTTTATATCGATACAAAGTGATTTTAGATAATTTTATACTGATTTAAAATAATTCTTGATAATTTTATATTGATACATCACATCAGCACATTACAAAACACATCAACTTTTACGTTTTTACACTCACATCTTTTTTCTCCTTTACCTTACTTTTGAGTCGCATCCTGTTGTAATAATTCTTCCCATTAATGGTGTCACATAATTTTTCCCTTCCTAAACCCCCACCCCCACGCAATAAAACCTTGCTCTTTAATTTCTTCCTCCCCACCCAAAGGTGCTTATTCAAGGAAAGGAAAATGGCAAAAAACATGTTTGTCCTTATATGGTAGGCAAGTTAGTTGAGGTAGTTTATTTGTTTAAATAATTTAAATAAGTATGCATAATAGTAGGAAAATGGTTGATTAAATTATGAGTTAGCTATATTAAAAAATTGGTCAATGTCCATAAATCAAGTAAAGAAAGGAAAGGAAAAAAATCTAAGTAGTTAATTGTATTGAGTAATTATATGAACATATCAATTTTACCATATAAGTCATATTTGTTCATACAACTCGGTAGCTATGAATGTAGGATTAAACTTTATCTTTACATACAGGAGAATCACTACACAAGTCCTTTGTAGTTGCTTCCTAGTGATGAATTTAAATACACTTCCATTTCTATAATTTTGGATTTATGATACAATGAAATAAAGGTTCTTATAATTTATCGAAAATCTCTTCGATATAAAATTTCTTCATCTAATTTAGATTTTCTTATGGTCATTAAATCTTTCAAAGAATGTAGGCAACTTTTTTTTATAGGAAAAGAATGCAATTTGAAAAACTCACGAACTTGAATTAAAAAAAAATGTGTTGTAGGTAGTGCTGGTCATGTAGTGGTTTTCACAAAACTGATCAAAGCTCTTCTACATGAACTTTCATGGTAGAAACCTTATGGTTGAATTACAAAATAAAGGGCTTGTTTAATGTAGGATACCTCTAGCTTGTTTTGAAGCAAAACATACCACAAATGCAGAAATGGCAAATAAAGTGCATATAATTAATAAAGGGTTGAAGGGAAGCTCCCTCACCTTCACTGTCTTCTTCAAATCCAACTAAAGTATATGCTAGAGGTAAATTGTTGCCTTTCTTGAGTTTTTCTTCTTTACTGGTTTCGACTTTGTAACCTTCTTTTTCCTTCTAGAACTGAAACAACAAAAGCACCATCTTGCCCAGCAATTGCATGTTCTACTTGGCGATTTTTTGATTTTTGGTGCATCGTAACCATAAAGTGCTTGCCTTATGAAAACACATCCAATTCCAACATTGATGGGTCCTTGAATCCCATCAAGACCTTTCATATTAATCTATGCACAAAATTAAGTATCAAGAGTCAAAATAAATGCGATACGCATTGATGTCGATTATTACCAATTTAACTTTATTTATTACTTGAAATTTTAAAATATTCTGAGGTCGAACTCAGGAAGCAAATTCAGTTTTAGAAGCAGAAAAATCACAATTCACAATACTGTAATGTTTTACAAAAAATGTAGAGACTAAAAGTAAAATTTTTCTTCTTTTCTCTCCTTCTTCTTTGCTCTCTCTCTTTTCTTTTCTGTCTTCAGACGTTTGATTCTAGGAATCAGACGCCTTAAGTGGCGTTTGCTACAGTGCATGTCTTCTTCTTCTTCCTTTCCTCTCTTTGGCTACTGCTGCTGCTGCTTCTTCTCCTTGGCTTATTCTTCTCTTCTTTTCCTTCTTTTGCCTTCTTTTTCTTCCTTTCCAACTGCACTATGCTTCTTCCTCTACCTTCTTCTTCTTCAACTCCTGCTCCTTCTTCCTTGGCACGGCTAAGTCCTCAGCCTCCTCTTTTTCAATTGGACTCTTCTTCTCCTCTTCTTCTGCTTCCTCTTCCTCCTTCTTCTTCTTTCTTGCACAGGTGCACGGTTAAGCAAAACCTACCCCTACCCTCCCCGCATCTCTCTCTCTCTCTATATTTATCTCTCAGGTCATAGCTCTCCCAGAGCCAGCCAAGTTATCGGGTCGGGTATACGCTCCTGGGACCAGGCCCACCGGCGTGCGATGGTGGGCGAGGAGTGCAAGGTCGGGTAAACGAGTCACGCCAGATCCGTGGAGGTCGGGTCATGGACTAGGCAGGAGAAGGTAAGTGGGACCTCACCCCATGGTTTTGAGGCGATAAGCCCTATACAGTTTTTCCTTTTATGTAGGTGTGGGCGATCAAGAGTTTCCGAGGTGGGACTATCTTCCCACCTCCCTTCGCATGCATCCGCAGCAGGGAACTTCGCTTGATTGCAGCTGATGCTTCGGCCTTCAATGCCAATTAGCTGCCTGGAGCTGTACGCGGAAGTATTCCGTGCCACCTGGGACTGCTGGCCTGGAGCGGGGGAACCTGAAGTGAGCTCACAAGCAAGCTTCTTACTGTCGTCAATGGCGGCGACTCTCCGAACCTGTAATTACGCAAACGGCCTCGTGGCCATGTTAGAATGCTCAGGAGGCTTCGCCGAGGCACGACGAGTGTACTGCGAGGGTCGGCGTGGCGTGGGGCTGCCAGAGTGTGCGTGAGTAGGGCAAACTGTGTGCGTGAAGGTGGGTGTGATCGGGGAAAGGTTCCAGTGGATGGTGCGGTGAATGGAAGGGCGAAAGGTGATCAGTGGGAGATGGTGAAGCTTAGGGACCGGTCGGCAAGGGGTAGAACAGCCTGTGGAGGTGGAGCGACCTCGCCAGAGTTGGTGGCCGGAGGTGGAGAGGGTGATGGTGGACTGCGGTGTCGAGGGGTCGAAGGCACAAATTATCAGAGGGGAAATAAAGAGGGGAGTGAGGGAAACTTATCTAACGGGTCCAGAGCGAAGGGGGAAGGCAAATGGCGAGCGGCTGGTGCCTGCCGTCGCCAGAGACGAAGACGCCCAGGGGAAGAAGACGACGACGAGGAAGGGGGTCGGAGAGCGCCTGCTGGTACAGAGCGGCACGGTGGAGGATGGCGGAGCTGGCTCTTCCACTGGTACGGTGGTAGAGCAACGAGAAAGGGGAGGAGTCGCCAGAAGCTCTGGGCAGTCGGCCGGAGTTGGGAGGTGTAATGACCCGATTCCAGAATCCCTAAGAGACACGAGAAGCGGACCGACTCGACTGATCCCAAGACCCAGTCGTCCAACGAGAAAGTAACCAAAAGAGCAGTAAAATAAACCACATTCAATATGTATATAACTAGCAGTAACAAAAAACAGCAGTAAAGAAAAGAAATACTACAGTATACACCACCACAACAGTAGAGAAATAAACAAGTACATAAACATGCAGCTTACAATAAAAAGTGTACAGGGGTAATAGAAACTACCCACTACAATGGAAAGAAAGTACAGTGGGTACTACACAAGTAACACTACTAGGCTCTACTAGGCCCAGCGCCCTCTGCAGCTGCCGACTCTGGCTGCTCAACACCTGGTCCTGAAAAGGTAACAGAGGTGACACGTCAGCGAAACACTGAGTAGAGTGGCAACTAAAAGCTAAAAGAAATGGTAAGGTGGACAGTAGCTGTTATATTTATAATTTCTTGCTTTAATTTTTTTCATTTATTCACTATTCAATTATTTCTCAGATCTTTCTCTTTATCTCAAACGTTCCTCGTGGGAACGATCTTGATTGCGGTCTTTTCCGAAAAGTAGAAGTAACACGTGGTGCTCTCCTGGCTGGGAGAGTCCCCCGTGGTGGTCCTGCCCTCAGTCAACTACCCCAAGGTCGTAGACAGACGTAACGGTGACTATAGCACGCGCGATAAACGTACGGGTAGCTACCCTACACTGGCACGCGGTCAGTCGTTTCCGTTAACGGGTGCGCCCAAAGCACAGCACGTAACCAGTATAGGGCAGAGCCCTCTCAGTAACAGGGGTCCAGCCCCTCCACAGTAACCAAACAGGGGCCTTGCCCCTCCACAGTCCGCGCACCCTCGCCTGACTACCCTGGTTTGCCCAGTGGGCCTAACAAGTCAGTGCAGGAGGGCTAGCAGAACCCCAGGGCCCGTGGGGTAGCTAGTGCTCTCCCTACACTAGTATCTCTCCTCGGTACTATGTACACGAGGGCCAAAATTCGGTACAAAGTGGCCAGACCTAATCCCGGGTCCCTGGGGCGGCAAGCTCCTCTCTGCACTAAACAGGGGGATAGTTGCTCTCCTTGGTACTCCGTACTAAAGGGCCAGCTCACTTCCCCAATTCT
This sequence comes from Thalassia testudinum, assembly GCA_037157565.1. Classification (NCBI taxonomy): domain Eukaryota; kingdom Viridiplantae; phylum Streptophyta; class Magnoliopsida; order Alismatales; family Hydrocharitaceae; genus Thalassia; species Thalassia testudinum. The sequence goes on from JAZHRO010000012.1 coordinate 90,974,568, forward strand.
ATTCCATTCACTTTCCAGGAGTTCTACTCCTAATTCCCTGTGGAGTTCATGCTCTTTTAACTCAGCCAATTTAGGTTTCACCGTTCCAGCTTTATATCCATATAACCCATGTTCTCAACAGTAATTATTCATTCATAAACAGACAGCTGTTAACCAATTTACAGGCAGTTATCGTTTCCTTTCTACTTTTCGAAGACTGCAATGTATATATATATTCAACTAGTTTTCCAGTCCTAGGATTCATGCCATACCCTAGGATCTATCATTCAATCTAGTTTTCCAGTCCTAGGATTCATGCAAAACCCTATGATCTATCATTCAATCTAATTTTTCAGCCCTATGGTTCATGCAATGCTCTATACTCTATTAATTATTTCACAATTGCATAATTTTTGATAAATAATTGAAAGGGCCACTCTACCCGCAAAATCGGGAGTACTGGGGGCGTGGTCGGCAATCTCGCGTGCCTCAGCAACCCCCAAAGCCGCAACGGAACGGGGTCTTAACACAAGGAGTTACTCAGAGCAGTATACAATTACTGCAAACAGGTAGAGGAACTAAATCTGGGAAGAACGAAACTTGAAACGCGAAAAACGGACTCCGAACGGACCCTAAACGGGTCAAAAACAACCAGTCTGTCCAAAATCAGACGTCTGGAACTTCTTCTAGACGTCTTAAAAGATAGCTCAGGTCATACCTTGGTCTGCGCAGTCCTTCATATGTCCAGAAGCCCGCTGGACTATCTGAACTTAGTTTCCAGACGTCCGATCGTCACCCCGGACGTCTGGAGGCCCTCTCAGTCGTCTGGTGCTGTACCCAAACGTTTGGACAGTGTGGGATGGCGTGCCCTTGCACCTTCCCGAACAAGTCCTGCACACACACACGCCTGCTCTCATCACGAAAGGGTGCAGAAGACCTTGGCGGAACCGCTGCATGGCCATACACGCGAAAGAAGGAGAAGATAAAAAATAACGTACCTATCAGACATCTGGACCTTCCTCCAGACGTCTCCTTCGTCGTCTGGACGTAAGTCCAGACGTCTGATTCTGGGAAATTTTCCCAGAATCAGAACCTTCTCGCTCTCCACCTGCAACACACGGCCGTGCCGCGCCGTGTCCGCCTACTGCCTGAGTTGCAGCAGCTCTTCCGCGGCACCGCACACTCGCTGCTCTCCCGGTGGTTGGCTCTAGCTGCCCTGGCAAGCTCACACCCTCTCGCAACAGCCCCTCCCCCCCACACACTCGCAGCAGCCACTGCTGCCGCTCTCACCTGCTCGCGCTCTCTCGCTGATAGGGAGAAGAAGAAGAAGGCAGTCGAGTGAGGGTGAGGGAGAGGGGGAAGCGTATTTGAAGGCAGCCGCAAGGAGAGAGAAAGAGAAAAGCTGCATCTGCAGGGTGGGAGGATAGAGAAGGAGGAGGGCGGCGGGTTCAGTCTTCACGTGCATGCACGCAAATGCGAACCCGTATGTCGAAAAAATTTAATCCCAGACATCTGGGAAGGCTTCCAGACGTCTGGGCAACTTCCCAAACGTCTTAAGCAACGCTTGTTGCCCTGGTCGTAACAGGAGGAGACGAATTGGAGGGGGATCTCAGGCCAAATCGAGCTTGAAGGATGCGGCATGGTCTGTCGTTCTTTAAATAGGCAAAGGCCGGTCGGGAAGCACGCGAGAGTGGCGGGAAAGTCACGTCGGAGGAATGGCCGGTCGGATACCCATACCTCTCACGCGTTCGCACGAGAGGTATGGTGGGTTTCAGGGCATGGGGATTTGCCCATGCGGAAGGGGGCTCTGCAGGGAGCTCCCCTTTCAAGTCTGGGGGTAGCTCCCCATGTAGGTGAGGCGCAAACCTCCGCGCAAAGTTGCCAGAGGTATGGCCTCTACTGCGGATGGCAGAGGGACCAGAGTGAAGAAGAAGATGAGAAAGCTGAGGGGGTAATCATAAGGGTTTCAAAAAGTTAAGGGTCAGAAAGTAATTTTTGAGGACCAAATTGTTAAGTAGGTAAAGACGACCTTCCCTTAGGTCCAAATTTTGGTAAAAACCTAATTTGGACATAAGGAATCCAATGGTGAAGTTGGATTTTAGGTTTGACCTCGATTGACGGGATATTTTGCAGAAAAATCCAAATTAGGTCAAAAATTGGGTATGAACCCCAATTTAGGTCAAAACAGGTTCCTAAGGCCAAATTGAAGGTGCTAAACGCTAGGGGACATTTTTTCATGAATTTTAGAGGGTTTAGTTGATTTTTATCTTGCCTAAAACTTTGTGAATTAAAGTAGGTTTGTTTCTGGGTTATGGAATGTTATTTAATTCCTAGATTTCGCCATAACCCTTTTCTGACCAAACCATCCCACTTTTTCTCTTATTAAGTTCACTTGACCAATGTGTAGACCCTTAGAAATACCGTTGATGAACTGTAATGGTAAAATTACAGTTTTACCCCTCGTTTAATGTTTTCTTCTCAGATTAGTAATTCCCTAAATTAGGCCTTCCTTTAGGTTATGTAAGAGCTTTTGTTCATTTTATTAGGAGAAAGTAAGCTATTTAGGATTCATGATGAGGTTCTCATCACTCATTTTTGGAAAACAAACAAAGGGCGGAGGAGATTTCTTCACCAAATATGTTTCTTATATTAAAGAATACCACACTATGGAAAGGGGCAAATTGGGGAAACAAACATCGTGAGGGGTAGCGCGGAGGAAAGAAAGATCAGGAGTTAAGTAGGGGGTTGGGGAACCCCTTCTTCAAACCAATGTTAGGATAACACGGCTTAGCAACCTAAAGGGGAGTTGAATTATCCCCCAAGGTAAACGGGGGTTAACCCTCTTTCCGAGGGGTTAGCCCTTGTTTACTTGAAGCGTTAACCCCTTTTCTACTAACACGGGTTAAGAGCTCTCAACACGTGTTTGTCTAACACGAGTTGTTACTGGTGTTAGGAAAACCTGTGTTTAAGTCATATGATTTTGTTGTGCTCTCGTGGTTTCTGATTCAAATTTTTAACACTACTAGCAAGTAAACACCACAAAGGTTAACACTCCAACTTAACACCAATTCAAATAAACACAAATTTGTGTTAACACCACTCTTCAAGTAAACACAACTGAGGGTTAACACTAGTTTCACATTGCTTAACACCATTTCCTTAACCCTCCAAGTAAACTAGCCTTAAACTTTTCATTAAAGGAAAGAATCCGATACAAGAGACACGCTCTAAAGGGGAAGGGAGAGATAGAGAAACCTCAACCACCGAGGGGGAAATACGCCCCCATAAAATAGGGGAACTCAAAAATAAAATGCGAGATAAGAAACAAAGGAGAAAGAAAAAGAAAGTATCCCAAGATCGGAAACCGAACAACCTCCTGAAGGAGGGTGACACCATGCTCACAGGAACAGCAAGACAACAACGAGATGAATCTCAAAGAATCATACCAACAAGATCAAATAATTCAACCAAAATGTCGAAATCAAACTTGACCGAAATAACCCGAAGCGACACGTGATCCCCACAAAATATAGACTACACTAAAAAAGACAAGAGGAATGGATCAATCCATCCAACAAATAAGCAACAAAAACAACCACTGCTACACACGACCTGCAAGCAAACCAAGGTAAATAAGACCACGCAATGACTCCCAACCAATGCAATGACCATGCCAACACTGATCGACCCTCTACCACCGCACATCGTCGCGCTTGTCGATGTGCACCCTCTGCCACCACCGTTGCTGCCACACGCATAGACCACCACGAGGCTCCTCCACACAGTGCATCACACTCGCCATTGCATGGACTAACCGCCACGACACACTCACTGCCTCCAAACAAACCACCACGAAACACCACGTGTTACGAACATGGGCATCAGACATAGTTTAAGACGTCTAGGAAGTGGCCCAGACGTCTAGCCAGATGTCTGGAACCCTTCCCAGACGTCTGGTATTAAATTTTTTCAGCGTACGGGTTCGCGTCTGCACGCGTGCGCGCGTAGACTGAACCCGCCACCTTCGCTCTTCTCCTTTCTCTCCCTCCCTGCAGACGACGCCACTTCATTTCTCTCTCTCCCCGTGCTGCTTTCAAATAGCGCTCCCCTCTCCCTCACCGTCACTCCACAGCCTTCATCTTCTCCTTCTCCCTGCGAGCGAGCGAGCAAGCGAGTGCGGCAGAAGCAGGTGCAGCGAGCGTGCGGGAAGGAGTTGTTGCGAAAGGAAGAAGAAAGCTCGACCGCGAAGGTGCGAGCTTGCCGAGGCAGCTAGAGCCGGCCGGCGGGAGAGTAGCGAACGTGGGGTGTCACAGAGGAGCTGCTGCAGCTCGGGTAGCAGGCGGACGCGGCGCGGCCGTGCGTCGCGTGCGGAATCTGACGTCTGGACTTACGACCAGACGACGCAGAAGACATCTGGAGGAAGGTCCAAACGCCTGACAAGTACAATATTTTCCTATCTTCTCCTTTTTACGTGTGTACGGCCATGCAGCCATCCGCCGCGTTCTTCTACGTCTCTTCATGATGAGAGTGGGTGTGTGTGTGTGCAGGTTCTGTTCGGGAGGGCGCGAGGGCTCACCATCCCACACGGATCAGACGTCTGGCCACAGTACCAGACGATGGAGAGGACCTCCAGACGTCCGGGGTGACAATCGGACATCTGGAAACTAAGACCAGACGATCCAGCAGGCATTTGGACATCTGAAGGACTGTGCAAACCGAGGTATGACATGATCGACATTTTAAGACGTCTGGAAGAAGTTCCAGACATCTGATTTTGGGCAGATTCATCGTTTTTGACCCGTTTAGGGTCCGTTCGAAGTCCATTTTCCTCTACCTGTTTACAGTAATTGTATACTATTCTGAGAAACTCCTTGTGTTGATCCTTGCGTTAGGACCCCATTCCGTTGCGGCTCTGGGGTTGCAGAGGCGCGCGGGATTGCCGACCACGCCCCAGTACTCCCGATTCCACTGGTAGAGTGGCCTTTCCAATTATTTATCGAAAATTATGAAATTGTGAAATAGTTAATAGAGTCTAGAGCATTGCATGAACCCTAGGACTGAGAAATTAGATTGAATGATAGATCCTAGGGTATTGCATGAATCCTAAGACTGGAAAACTATATGGCATGAATCCTAGGACTGGAAAACTAGTTGAATATACAAACATTGCAGTCTTGGAAAAGTAGAAATGAAATGATAACTGCCTGTAAATTGGTTAACAGCTGCCTATTATGAATGAATTAATACGGTTGAGAACATGGGTTATATGAATATAAAGCTAGAACGGTGAAACCTAAATTGGCTGAGTTAAAAGAGCATGAACCCAATGGGGAATTAGTAGAACTCTTGGGAAGAGAAAGGAATAGAATTGGGGAAGTGAGCTGGCCCTTGAGCACGGAGTACCAAGGAGAGCGACTGTCCCCTGTTTAGTGCAGAGAGCAGCTAGCCACCCCAGGGACCCAGGGTTAGGTCTGGCCACTTTGTACCGACTTTTAGCCCTCGTGTACATAGTACCGAGGAGAGCTACTAGTGTAGGGAGAGCACTAGCTACCCCACGGGCCCCGGGGTTCTGCTAGCTCTCCTACACCGACTTGTTAGGCCCACTAGGCAAACCAGGGTAGTCAGGCGAGGGTGCGCGGACTGTGGAGGGGCAAGACCCCTGTTTGGTTACTGTGGAGGGGCTCGACCCCTGCTACTGAGAGGGCTCTGCCCTATACTGGTTCTGTGCTGTGCTTTGGGCACACCCGTTAACGAAAACGACTGACCGCGTGCCAGTGCGGGGTAACTACCCGTGCGTTTATCGCGCGTGCCGTATTCACCGTTACGTCAGTCAGCGACCTTGGGGTGGTTGACTGAGGGTAGGACCACCACGAGGGACTCTCCCGGCCAGTAGAGCACCATGTGTTACTTCTACCTTTCGGGAAAGACTGTAATCAAGATCGTTCCTACGAGGAACATTCAAGATCAAGAGAAGGATCTGAGAAATAATCAACAGTGAATAAATGGAAAAATATAAGGAAAGAAAGTAAAAAAAAAAATTTGTAACTGCTACTGTACACTCTACTGCTTCTTTTAGCTTTTAGTTGCCACTCTACTCAGTGTTTCGCTGACGTGTCACCTTTGTTACCTTTTCAGGACCAGGTGTTGAGCAGCTAGAGTCAATGGCTGCAGAGGGCATTGGGCCTAGCGGAGCCCAGTAGTGTTACTTGTAGTACCTACTATACTTTTCTTTCCACTGTAGTGAGTAGTTTCTGTTACCTCTGTACTCTTTTTGTTGTAAGCTTCTTGTTTATGTATCTGTTAAATTCTCTACTATTGTGGTGGTGTATACTGTAGTATTTCTTTCCTTTACTGCTATATTTTGTTACTGCTGGTTATATACATGATGAATGTGGTTTATTTTACTACTCTTTTGGTTACTTTCTCGTTGGACGACTGGGTCTTGGGATCAGTCGAGTCGGTCCGATTCTCGTGTCTCGTAGGGATTCGGGAATCGGGTCGTTACAAGATGGTATCAGAGCAAGGTCATCCCAAGAAGTGAACCAACTGACTGAAAAATAATCAATTCACGTGTCTGTAACTAGAGTAGCCACCACAACGATTCTTTTGACATGAACTTTTAGAATTCTTCGTTAGATATCGTTCCATATTGACGTGTTTCCATTCTATTTTCGCGTCTCCTTATAGGAGATGCCTCGTCGTGGGACTAGCGAGGTGGACCGCGGGCGCGGCCAAGGACGAGGTCGGCGAGGTGGGCGTGTTGCGGTCGACGTCTCAGTGGACCAGCCACTGCTCCCAGCCATTCAGGCCAAGGACCTCGCCCAGCTGATACGGGACATAGTGCGAGAGGAGCTCCACCCACCGTCCCGAGCGCCTCTCCTTGGGGATGCGGAGGGGGAGTCCTCTGTGGGACCACGCGACGGACGTAGCGCCGAACGTAGGGGAGGGGATGGGCCGCCACCGCCCCCACCTTCCTCCGACACTTTAGTGCACGAGGCTTCCTTACCTGGAGGTGCACCAGCATCTCCACTGTAGCGCCACTTCGAGCTTTTCAGGCAGTTCCGGAAGCTGAAGCCCCCATCCTTCAAGGGGGATGAGGACCCGACCGAGGCGGAGGACTAGCTCGAGCAGATAGAGAAGGTTTTCGACACCCTTCGCCCCCCGGTGGAGTGTCGCGTGGCCTTTGCCACGTACCAGTTGGAGAGTGCGGCACACAGGTGGTGGAGGGCGGTCAGGGGACAGGAGAGGGACGAGCCGACCTGGGACCGGTTCGTCACCCTCTTATGCGAGCAGTACTTTCCCTCGACATGGCAGGACAAGAGGAGGTGGGAGTTCCACACTCTCCTCCAGGGGACGATGGCCGTGAGCGCGTACTGCACACGTTTTCTAGAGCTGTCCCACTTCGCAGTAACGACAGTAGCCACTGAGGAGGAGCACCTTTGGAGGTTCACCGAGGGGCTCCGGCCTGCGATTCGGGGGTATGTCTGATGAGAACCTCATCATGAGCCATAACTAGCTCATTTTGACCTAATACAAAGGATAAAAGCTCCTACATATCTCAAGGAAAGGCTTAACTCAGAGAATTCTGAGTTTGAGAAGAAAACAAGTCATAAGGGGTAAAAGTGCAATTTTACCAGTATAATCTGCATACAGGGTAATTCAGGGCCCAAACATAGGTCAAAGCAGCTTAATAAGAATAAAAGTGGGATGAGATGATCTAGCAAGGGCTACAGCACTTCCAAGAAACCAAATGATAATCTGTAACCCTAAAACAACCCACTTCAATTCACAAGGTTCGAGGCAAAGTAAAAATAGAATAAACCCTCTAAAATTCATATAAAAATAATCTCTAGGGTTTAGAACCTTCAATTTGGCCTTTAGAACCCATTTTGACCTACATTGAGAACCATGCCCAATTAATAACTTAATTTGGGTTTTTGCGCAAATTGACCGGTCAAACAAGGTTTAATATGAAAATGAAATTCACCATCAGATTCCTTAGGTCCTAATTAGTCATATATAAAAACTTGAGCCTAAGAAGAAACCTCCTTGACCGACTTTACACTTTGGACCTCATATATTTACTCTTTGGCCCTCAACTTTTGAACCCTCGCATTTTGGCCCCTAACTCTCCTTCGTTCTTTGCAATCAGGTCCCTCCTGCAAAACCTGCCAGCACCATGCTCCGGCGACCTTGCGCGGAGCATGGCGCCGCGCAGGGTGAGGTGGGGGACCTGGCAAGTAAACCGGGGGTGCCCTGCGTCGTCAGCCGTCGCAGGGACACCCCCCTGGTCGTTATAACCCACCATACCGGCCGTGCGAACGCACGGACGGTATGGGTTCTTGCTTCCGGCCATCCTCCGGCGAGGGAGACACGTCATCTCCCTCCGCCTTCCTCCCTGTTTGATCCCTATAAATACCCCCCGTCGCTCCACCGTTCTTCCCAGCCTGGATCTGACGGAGAAAACCCCCAGCTTTCTTCTCTTCTTCCTCCGGCAGACGCTCACCAGCTCCGGCGGCTTCCTCCCCCTCCACCTCTTCGCTCTGCCGCAATACCAGCAGCAGAGACTTCCTCCCCTGTTCTTCCCGCGCCACGCCGCACCCAGCTGGCGCCTCTCCAGCCCTCTGCTCGCCGCCGCCCCTCTCCCTGAGCATCGTCTTCTCCGGCGACAGTCGATACGACTGTCGCCCTATTCCTCCCCCTTCGTCCCTGCAAGTAAGCTAGAGTTACTCCCCTTCTCCTCCTCTGTCTTTCCCCGCTTTCAATTTAGTCAATTAAGCCCTCTACCGACCCTGTTCACCCTCACCCTCTTCGCCTCCGACCACCCTCCGGCGAGCCGCTCCCATCACCTCAGCGACCCACACGGCTCGCCGACCACCGCAGAACCTCCGCCTCCTCACCCTGATCCTCTTCCGCCCCTCCACTTCCCACCAAACACCCTCTGCAGATCCACCGAACACACCCACTTCTTCGCTCACAGTTTGACCTAGGACGACCTGTTGGCTCCATCACGCCCCCTGCAGCCCCCCTGACCACCTTCGCCGTGCCACGGCGAAGGTCCCCCGCCTGTCTGATTTGGCCGAGAGGCCGTCCTTCTGTGACCAGGTGACTCGCCCGCCGTCGCCATTACTGCGCAGGCAGAGCTGCTTCACCTGCAGGTGCAGGCACGCCTTCGCCCAGGTTTGACTCCCAGGTTGCGCAGGGACTCTCCGCGAAACGTCCCAGGTTCACAGATGGGGCGAAGGCCGCGCGGAAAGCCACGATCGCCCACTGCTCCATCCGCGACGCGCGCTCAATTGGGGTGGGACATTTAGTCCCACCTCGGAACCTCTCGGAGGCGCGCGGACGCATAAAGGCAAAAAGTGCCTTATGCTGTCTGCCTCCTGACCACGGGGTGAGGTCCCTCTCACCTGACCCGACCCGGCCTCGTCCGTGACCACGCTCCGCGGACCTGGCCCGACCCGATTAGACTGACCTGCACTCCTCGCCCACCACGCACGCCGGTGGGCCTGGACCCGGGCCTGACCCGAACCCGATTACCCGGTAGCGCTCTGGGAGAGCTTCCGAAGAGTGATTTCAGAGAGAAAGAGAAACGCGGGGGAGGGGGGTAGAGTAGGTTTTTGCCCTCTGATGCTGAACTCTTGAGCGTGCAGGCACAGGTGAAGGACTGCGGAAGAAGAACTGAAGCTGCACTGTACGTCCTGAAGACAGGTGAAGACAAAGAAGAAGAAGAAATGAAGAGAAGCAAGAAGCAAGAAAAGAAGAAGAAGATCTGAAGAAAAAGAAAGAAAGAAAGCAAGGAAGAACAGAAGACAGAAGAAGAAGAGCACGAGGGGAAGATCTGAACAAAGCAGAAGAAGAAGGAAGGAAGACTTAGTAGCTGAAGGCAGAAGCTCTGCAGCCATAAAAAAAAGAGAGGTCACCACGATTGCAGAAGAAGAAGAAGAGAGGTCAAGACAGAAAACCAAAAAAGAAGAAGAAGGAGGAGATCTGAAGAAAGAGAAAAAAAAAAAGAACATCACAATAAATTCTTTCCCTCTCTCTTTATTTTGTAAAAGAAACATGTCTATCTCTAGAATACGACTTGCTCCCTGAGTTCGACCTCGGGAACTCTTTCATTTTTCCGAGTAAAAAATTTTATATGAAACGTTGGTAACAACCGGCTTTACTACAATGTTATAACAAATACAAAACCGACGTCTTCAATGTCAAATCCCTGAAGCTGCCTATGTTCTCGAGGGTGGTGGAGGCAGCTATGACCTACGAGGAGACCAACCCATCCGCGCGAGATACTGACAGCGCTTGGAAGAGGCCCTACCAGCCAGACTTTTCACAGGGACCCCGAGAGAGGAGACACGTGGAGTCCGCAGGAGAGCCGTCACATTTCGCAGGGCTATCAATGGCCTTTGGGGGCCCTCGACAAGGACCATTTGCCAGCACCGGACCCCTGCCCAGTCGACAGCAGGGACCCACTGAGGGCGGGAGTCGGATTCCCCTCTGCTACCAGTGTGGCCAGCCGGGCCACATCAGGAGGGACTGCCCATCTAGGGTAGGAGGTCAGCAGATACTTCCCACGCCGAGCACTGGAGGGAGAGCAGGAGGCTGCGGTTCCTAGGCGCGAGGAGGAGGACAGCAGTCACGAGGAGGGTACCGGCTAGCAGCTACCTGTCCGACCCAAAGTGTGGCTGCTTCGTCCGCACCTAGGGCTGAGGGGCGTATCAACGCCCTGACACACAGGGATGACAAAGCTTCGGGATCAGTGGTGGCAGGTATGGTTTTAGTTTCCGGCAGACTCGTTTACACGCTTTTCGATTCCAGTTTCGCAGTTAGTTTGGGCTAGGATTATATGCTGTTAGAGGATCCGTTCGTGATCAGAGGTCCGAGTGGTCAGCTGTTTGTAGCTGAGGTGGTGTACATGGGTTGCGAGGTCAGTATTGGGGGACATAGTCTTCCCGCTAACCTGATTATGATATAGATGGAGGACTTTGGCGTAATTCTGGGGATGGACTGGCTGTCCGCTTACCACGCTTTGGTGGACTATTTTGAGAGGAAGATTAGTGAAGGGCTTTCTCCCAACCGCAGATAGTCTTTGTTCGTTTTAGTGCTTATTACAGTAATGTCGTTGTGGTATAAGATGAGACAGCTACTGTTGTCGTTACTATCAAAATTTACTTGGAAATAGTTTCCCGAGGTCGAACTAAGGGAGCTACTGGAATTCTAGAAGTACAAAGTTTCTTTATTACAAAAATAAGAGAGATATTTTGTCTTGGCTTCTACTTCTTCTCTTCTTTCTCTTTGTGCTTTCCCTCTTCTTTCTTCTGCTGCTCTTCCTGTCTTCTTCTTCTCTTCTTCAGCTGCAGTATCTCTCTCTACGAGTCTTCTTCTTCCTTGGCTCTGTTTGCCTTCAAATCCTCTTCTTCTTCTTCTTGTCTTCTATTTCTTTTCTTCTTCAGTTCTTCTTCTTTTCTTGTCTTTATCTTCTGCAAAGTCTTCTTTTTCTTCCTTCTCTTCTCTTTCTTTTCTGCTGCGGAGCCTTCTCTTTTCTTCTTCTTCTTCCTTGGTCTTCTGCTTTACCTCCTCTGAAGGTTTATCCGTCATCTGATATCGCAGTCAGACGACTTAAATGGCGGTCTGCTACAGTGCTTCCCCTCTTTTTCTTACTTCGCTACTTCTTCTTCTTCTCTTCTTTGGCAAGCCTTCTTCTTCCTCTGCTTCTTCTTCCCTGGTCTTCTGCCTTGCTCAGCTGCAAGACTTCTTCAGAGTTTCTTCTTCTTCTGCTCCTCTTCTTCTTGCGGCTAAGTGTTGAGCCTTCCTCCTTCGCGTCCTGTTCCTGCACAAGGCACAGCAAAACCTATCCCTTCCCTCTACCCGCACGTCTCTCTCTCTCTGCAAATCGCTCATAGGAAGCTCTCCCAGAGCCGGGTTATCGGGTCGGGTAGCGTACCCGTGACCAGGCGCACCGGCGTCGGTGGTGCGCGAGGAGTGCAGGGTAAACGGGTCGGCCAGGTCCCCGCTCGCGGACGAGGTGGGTGAGTGGGAGAGGGGGACCTCACCCCATGTTCTGAGGTGTTAAGGTAAAAACACAAAATCAATTTAAATGGGTGCGGCGCTTCGAAATCTTACGATGTGGGACTAAACTTTGTTCCTTCTCTCACGCGCCCGAAGGAAGAACGTGACCTCTCCTCAGCAGTTGCGTCCTCGTTTCCCCTCGCGTGCCAGTTGCCTGCCTTCACCCGATTCTCCCCAATTCGCATCAGCTGGAGATCTGACGCTCTGAGGCCTGGAGCTCGCTTGGAAGCTCCTTGCGTCGTCGCCAATGGCGGCTGGGGCAGCAGGTCTGTCTAACACAAATAGGGCCTCTCAACCTAATCAGACCACAGGGGAACCTTCGCCGTGGCACGGCAAAGGTGGTGCGAGGTGCAGCAGGCCGCAGGACGGCCTAGGCATGCGTGCCTAGGTCGTTCTATGGCCGGAAAAATGGGTTTGATCGGGGGAGTGTTGTGGAGGTGTGGAGTGGCAGTGGAGGGGCGGAGGTTGTTTGGTGAGGTGAGGTGGAGCTTTTGGTGCAGTTGGCGAGTCGTATGGGGTTGTGGGATGACGGGAACGACTCGCCGGAGAGTGGTCAGAGGTGGGGAAGATGAGGGTGGTCAGGCGTGGTCGTAGGGCGATCAAGCAAAACAAGTTGGGGAAAAGAAAAAGGGGAGGAAGGCAAATAACAGTTACTTACCTACAGGGACGAAGGGGGGCCGTAGCGGCGGGCAGCCGTACCTACTGTCGCCGGAAAAGAAACACCCAGAGGGAGAGAGCGGCGGCGAGGAAGAGGGTAGGGAGGCGCGTGCTTGGTGCAGCGCGACGCGTGGAGATCAGGTGAAGGTGGCTCTGCTGCTGGTATTGCAGTAGAGCGACGAGAAGGAGGAGGAGGAGCCGCCGGAGCTAGTGGGTTCCCGTCGGAGTGGGGAGAGAGGAAGGGATGAGGGATTCTCCGTCAAAACCAAGCTGGGAGAACCGGCTGGCGATGCTGGTCTTTATAAAGGCGGTGGCGGAGGGTCTGACGCAGGGAGGCGACGTGCGTCCCTCGCCGGAGTATGGTCGGAGACGAGACACATACCTTCCGTGCGTTCGCATGGAAGGTGTGGGCATCGTCAGGTGTCATGGCCGAGTCCCTGCGACAGCAGACGTCGTAGGGAACTTCGCGTTTACTTTGCAGGACGCCTCCCTCACCCTGCGCGTCACCATGCTCTGCGCAAAGTCGCCGGAGCATGGTGCTGCACAGAGACTTGCAGGAGGGACCAAAATGCAAAGACCGATGAGGAAATTAGGGGCCAAAATGCAAGGGTTTCGAAAGTTGAGGGTCAAAACGTAAATGATGAGGACCAAACTGCAATGTCGGTCAAGGAGGTCACTTCTTAGGCTCAAGTTCTTATGCATGACTAAATTGGACCTAAGGATTTTAATGGTGATTTTTTTTCTAGGTCAGACCATATTTGACCGGCCAATTTACGTAAAAATCCAAATTAAATCATTAATTGGGCATGGTTCTCAATGTAGGTCAAAATAGGTTTCTAAGGCCAAATTGAAGGTTCTAAACCCTACAGATTATTTTTCTATGGATTTTAGAGGGTTTAGTTGATTTTTTCCCTACCTCAAATCACGTGAATTGAAGTGAATTTGTTTTAGGGTTACAGAATGTCATTCAATTCCTTAGAGTTGCTGTAGCCCTTGTTGGATCAGATCATCCCACTTTCCTTCTTATTTGATTTGTTTGACCAGTGTTTGGACCCTGAGTTACCCTGTTTGCAGATTGTGTTGGTGAAATTACATTTTTAACCCTTATGACTTGTTTTCTTCTTAAACTCGTAATTCTCTGAGTTAAGCCTTTCTTTGAGTTATGTAGGAGCTTTTTCTTGCATATCTAGGTTAGATTGTGCTAGTTAGGGTTCATGATGAGGTTCTCATCATACCCCCATGCCTAGCTTTTGCTAGTCCCTTAGCAAAAACTTAAGGTTTCAACCTTTGTTCTAGACCATGAAGTTCTTAATGGTTTCAGATAAGTGCTTTTTTCATTTGAACCTAGATTAGGTTGGAATGCTAACCATAGGCCTAAAAGGTACTCTAGTACCAACCAAGATCCAGATATGTCTAGCCTCTGCCTCAGTCCTTAGCAAAGGTTTTTAAGGCCCACAAAAACTAACCTAAGGTCTATTGGACTTTGTGGTTAAAGCACCCGTGCTTGAAATAATTTTAGCTCTGGCTCAGTTCGCAGTGCATTTTGTGAGAGAGAGAGATAGAAGATTTTTCTGTTTAGAGAGTTTACTCTCTCTTTTTCTTTTTAATTATAGCTTAGGATTGGCTTTTCAACACGGTCTGCATCAGATTCCTTGTTCCCATCATCAATCCTCAAGGGTTCCTGGCAATCGATGCTTCGAAATAGCACCGCCCATGGCAACCCCCGGAACCCTGGCTATTGAGATTTCGAGATAATCCCATCCATGGTGTTCCGTGGCCAAATCCGGACCTTGGCAATTGACACTTCGTGATAATGCCATCCATGGAATCTGAACCAGTAGAGTGCTTACATGCCCCAGTAGGATATGTAAATATCCTAAGAGACAAGCACCGAGGAGATGATATTTTGTTACGCATCTTCGAGGGGGATTTCCCATCTCTCCGCGCTGGGAACTCGTCCAAATCAACTCGTGTTGATCGGCCGCTCCTACCTAGGTGTTTTTTTCAAAATTTTTCGACGCTTCCGTGTGATTTTGATTTTTACGCTTACTGAACCAGGCTGTGTGTGGGGTTAGGGTGCTTAGGCTACTGAGTCCCGTAAATCAAAAGTTAGTTAATGAGGCCAAATACTCCCTAAGCCTTGGGCCTAATACTTAAGCTTTTCATTTTCCTCAACCTCTTGAGGAGTGTCCAGATCTTAATGGGTACTAGGAGTCTATCCAAGAATGCCTAAGGTTTGCGTTCTTACTAATCTCACCATGCACTTTTCATTTCTTTTCTTGAATGAGGTCTAGAACTTAGGTCAATTCCGAAGTTTCTTACTAATGACTATTACTCTTTTCTCATATTTTTGTGCACCTTTTTCATTTTGTTTCTTTTCCTTCTCTCGCAAAATTTCCTTTCTCCTCTTATTCTCTTATTCTTTTTCAAATTTTTTTTTTAAAATTTTTATGGTGTTTTTGGCATATGTGAATTTTTTTTGTTTAAAACCTTTTCTTACAAGTTTTGCCCTTTCATACCCCCCATGCCTAAGGTTTGCAATGTCCTCATTGTGACTTAGGGGATTTTTATTCAGCGTAGTTCATCCTTAGGACAGGTATTTTGGTGAGTGAATGGGTCGGGGTGAATGTTGCGAACGATTTCTAATCCCAGATGCAAGCATCTGAGGTGGAGTCGGCTGTCTTAAAGGGTGAACCTTAAGTGCACAAAGGTGTCAGAAAGGTTTTAGGTTTTCAAGGAAAATGACGGGCTGCCTCCCATTAAGCGCTGAGGTTTACGCCATCGGCTAGGAGCAATAAGCTCAAGGGGAATGGAGGATATAAGATGATTCAGCCAAATCAGTAAAAGTTATATCAATGAACGGCTTGAGTCTCTGAACGTTCACAATAAAAGGTTCAGAATTGTGGCTGAGCGGACTGATTTCGATGGCTCCATTTCCAAAAACCTGTCGGACCAAGTATGGTCCAACCCACTTGGATCGCAACTTTCCAGGGAAAAGTTTGAGTCGGGCATCAAAGAATAGGACCTTCTGACCAAGATGAAAGATCTTTCTCAAGATATGCCTGTCATGGAAGGCTTTAACCCGCTCATTGTAGATTCGCGAGTTCTCATACGCATCCAAGCGTAATTCATCGATCTCGCTAATTTGAAGCTTTCTGTGGGTTCCAGCCTTCGAAAAATCTAGATTACAGTTCCGTACTGCCCAATAGGTTTTATGCTCTAGTTCGACGGGAAGGTGACACGCCTTCCCATACACCAGTCTAAAGGGAGACATGCCTAATTGGGTTTTGTGGGCTGTCCTATAGGCCCACAAGGCTTCCGGAAGTCGGGACGACCAGTCCTGCTGATGAGAACCTCATCATGAGCCATAACTAGCTCATTTTGACCTAATACAAAGGATAAAAGCTCCTATATAACTCAAGGAAAGGCTTAACTCAGAGAATTCTGAGTTTAAGGAGAAAACAAGTCATAAGGGGTAAAAATGCAATTTTACCAGTATAATCTGCATACAGGATAATTCAGGGTCCAAACATAGGTCAAAGCAACCTAATAAGAATAAAAGTGGGATGAGATGATCTGGCAAGGGCTACAGCAATTCAAAGGAAATAAATGATAATCTGTAACCCTAAAACAAACCCACTTCAATTCACGAGGTTCAAGGTAAAGCAAAAATGGAATAAACCCTCTAAAATTCATAGAAAAATACTCTCTAGGGTTTAGAACCTTCAATTTGACCTTAGGAACCCATCTTGACCTACATTGAGAACCATACCCAATTAACAACTTAATTTAGGTTTTTGAGTAAATTGACCAGTCAAACAAGGTTTAATCTAGAAATAAAATTCACCATCAGATTCCTTAGGTCCTAATTAGTCATGTATAAAAACTTGAGCCTAAGAAGAAACCTTCTTGACCAACCTTACACTTTGGTCCTCATATATTTACTTTTTGGCCCTCAACTTTTGAACCCTCGCATTTTGGCCCCTAACTCTCCTTCGTTCTTTACGTTCAGGTCCTCCCTGCAAAACCTGCCAGCACCATGCTCCGGCGACCTTGCGCGGAGCATGGCACCGCGTAGGGTGAGGGGGAGGGTCTGGCAAGTAAACCGGGGGTGCCCTGCGTCGTCAGCCGTCGCAGGGACACCCCCTGGTTGCTGTAACCCACCATACCGGCCGTGCGAACGCACGGACGGTATGGGTTTCCATCTCCGGCGTCCTCCGGCGAGGGAGACACGTCGTCTCCCTCCGCCTTCCTCTCTGATTCGGTCCCTATAAATACCCCCGTCGCTCCACCGTTCTTCCGAGCTCGGTCCTGACAGAGAAAGACCCCCACTTCCTCTCTTCCCACTCCGACAGGAAGCCCTCCAGCTCCGGCGGCCTCCCCTCTTCCTCCTCGTCGCTCTGCCGCACTACCAGCTGTAGGGTTGCTCTCCCTCGCTCTTCCCGCGCCACGCCGCACCCAGCTGGCGCCTCTCCGGCCCTCTGCTCGCCGCCGCCCCTTCCCCCGGGCAACTTCTTCTCCGGCGACAGTCGATACGACTGTCGCCCACTCCGGCCCCTCCTCGTCCTTCTAAGTAGGTAGAACTCCTCCTCTTCCTCCCCTCTTCCTTTTCCTCACTTTAAACATCTACTGTCGCCCTCGATTCCGACCAATCACCCCTCACCTTCTCCGCCTCCGGCCATCCTCCGGCGAGCCGCTCCCATCACTCCAGCATTCCACACGGCTCGCCGACCTGCACATAATCTCCGCCTCCTCACCCTGATCCATTTCCGCCCCTCCACTTCCCCCAAATCACCCTCTGCAACTCCACCGAACAAACCCATCTCCCGACCCACAGTCTGACCTAGGGCAGCCCTTAGGCTCCGCCCCACTGCCTGCACACCCCCCGACCACCTTCGCCGTGCCACGGCGAAGGTCCTCCGCGTTTCTGATTAAGCCGAGAGGCCGTTTTTCTGTGGGCAGGTACCTGCGCTCGTCGCCGCCATTGTTAAAGCGAAGCAGCTTCTTCACCTGCTGCCCCAGGTGCGCCACGCCCAGGTTACGCTCCTAGACAGTGCGAGGCACCTTCGCGAAGTACCAGGCTGCAATCGAGTCGAAGCTTTCGCGCGAAGCCCCCGCGCTTCGCCTCGACGGCCGCTGCTTCCTCCGCGCAGGCACCGAAATTGGGGTGGGACATTTAGTCCCACCTCGTAACCTTTCAATGGAGAGCGCCCGCATAAAGGCAAAAAGTGCCTTATGCTCGTTGCCTCCTGAGCACGGGGTGAGGTCCCTCTCACTCACTCGCTCTCTCGACCCGGTCTCGTCCGCAACCACGCCCCGCGGACCTGGCCCGACCCGACTTAGACTGACCTGCACTCCTCGCCCGCCACGCACGCCGGTGGGCCTGGACCCGGGCGCGACCCGTACCCGGCTACCCGGCAGCTCTGGGAGAGCTATCCTATGAGCGGATTCTGTGAGAGAGAGACGCGGGGGAGGGTAGAGATAGGTTTTGCCCTCTGATCAAGCTGTGTAAGTGTGCAGGCACAGGTGAAGAAGAACCGTGGAAGAAGACGAAGGCTGAAGGAAGGAGGATCACCGAGCGGCACTGTAGGAGCGGCGGTTTAAGTCGTCTGATTGGAAAATCAGACGACGTCCTGAAGGCAAAGAAGGAGAAGGAAGGCGAGGCAGAGGAGAACACAGAGAGGCCAAGACAAGAACTGAAAGAAGAGGAAGAGCACGAGAAGAAGAAGGTCTGAAGAAAGGAAAAGAAGAAAGAAAGAAGAAGAAGAAGAACAGGACCGCAAGGGAGAAGAAAAAGAAAGAAACGAGCAGAAACAAGAACTGAAAGAAGAAGAAAAGCATCACTACTGCTGCAGATAAAGCAGAAGAGCCAAAGAGAAAAGAAGAGAAGAAGAAAGAAGCCAACAAATTCTCTCTCTCTCTTTATTTTTTTTGTACAAGAAACTTGTATCTCTAGAATACAACTTGCTCCCTGAGTTCGACCTCGGGAACTCTTTTATTTCCGAGTAACAAATTGTATTAAACTGGTAATCACCTCTCTATACTATACTACGACGAAATAATAAAACTATAGAGGAAGGTAGCACCACCACCTGCCTGTCAGGTCGAACAGTGACCTGCAGGATTTTCTTGATCTCCCAATTTGATAGCTCAGCTAGACCATTAGTCTGGGGGTGATAAGGAGTAGAGATTCGGTAAGACGCCCCATACTTGGTAATCAGTGACCTGAACTGAGCATTTGTGAAATGGGTCCCCCCATCTGAGATTATAGCACGAGGAATCCTGAACCTTGAGAAAATGTTTTGATGAATGAATTTGAGAACGATTTTGTGATCACAGGTTCGGGTCGGTATGGCTTTGATCGTTTTGGACACGTAGTCCACAACTAGCAGAATGTATTCGAAACCATCTGAAACAGGAAAGGGGCCCATAAAATCAATCCCCCAAACATCAAAAATTTCGCATACGAGAATCGGCTGTAAAGGCATCATGTCACGATGGCTCATGTTGCCCAAAGTTTGGCAACGACTGCATGCCTTGCAGTGATTGTATGCGTCTTTGAACAGTGTGGGCCAGTAAAAGCTGCACTGGAAGACTTTTGATGCGGTTTTATGCCCAGAGAAATGGCCACCGCATGCCTGGTCATGGCAGAAAAAGAGAATATTATTGACTTCCTCCTCTGGAACACATCTCCGGATGATTTGATCAGCACCTATGCGGAAGAGGTACAGGTTTTCCCAAATGTAATACTTGGCATCAGTGAGCAATTTGTCTTTCTTGGCCTTCGGCCAATCAGACGGGATCTAATGAGATGCCAAGTAGTTTACTATATCAGCAAACCATGGAAGGCTAGTACCAATAGTCAGCAGGTGCTCATCAGGAAAATGTTCCGTGATGGGTCCGGAAGGGTTGATAATCTCAGAAGGAAGGAGGGACAAATGGTCGGCTACCACATTCTGCCTTCCCACCTTGTCGCGAATCTCTAGATCGAATTCTTGTAACAGCAAGATCCATCGAATTAGTCGAGGCTTCGCGTCCTTCTTGGCAAGGAGACGCCTTACAGCCGTGTGATCCAAGTAGATAATGACGTGGGAACCCAGGAGATACGATCGGAATTTTTCAAAGGCAAATACTACGGCTATCAGCTCTTTCTCCATAACCGTGTAGTTACGCTAAGCCTTGTCAAGTATCTTGTTAGCGTAGTAAATAACCACGGGTTTCCCGTCAGTTTTCTGCCCCAGGACCGCTCCTATTGCGAAATCAGACGCATCGCACATGATCTCAAAGGGTTGAGACCAGTCACGGGATTGTAGGATAGGTGCCTGGGTGACTCGGTCACGAAGGTTTTCAAAGGCTAGTGTGCATTCCTTGGAGATTTCAAAGGGTACATCCTTAGAGAGAAGAGTAGTCAAGGGCACGCGATTTTCGAGAAATCAGGAATGAAACGACGGTAAAAATAGACGTGCCCCAGAAAAGAACGGATGTCCCTGATCGAGCTAGGCATAGGAAGGCGAGAGATTAGATCAACCTTAGCTCGATCCACTTGGATGCCTTTCTCGAAGATTTAATGTCCCAGGACAATTCCCTCAGGCACCATGAAATGGCTCTTTTCCCAGGAAAGAACCAAATTCACATCGATGCACCGCCTGAGTATTTGGACCAAGTGTTGGAGGCAATCGTCAAATGATGCTCCAAAAACTGAAAAGTCATCCATGAAGACTTTCAGATAGTCACCTACCATATCTGAGAATATGGCAAGCATGCATCGCTGAAAAGTCGCAGCTGCATTGCAAAGAACGAAAGGCATCCTTCGGAATGCGTACGTTCCGAAGGGGCAGGTGAACATGGTCTTTTCTTGGTCCTCTGGATGGATTGCCACCTAGTTGTAACCGGAGTACCTGTCAAGAAAGTAGAAAAACCTATTTTCCGCTAGTTTCTCGAGAATCTGATAAATGAAAGGTAGTGGGAAATGATCATTCTTCGTGGAGGAATTGAGTCGGCGGTAATCTATACAGACTCTCCACGAGTTGGCTAATCGGGTAGGAATGATTTCTCTGGTTTCAGTCGTTATAGTGGTGAGTCCTGCCCTTTTAGGCACGACCTGAATTGGGCTCACCCAACGACTATCGGAGATCGGGTAGATGATCCCGGCATCTAACCACTTGATGAACTCCTTTTTCACGACCTCCTGCAGATTGGGGTTCAAGCGTCTCTGCATTTCACGAGAAGGTTGTGCGCCCTCTTCTGAATAGATATGATGAGTACAATAAGAGGGACTTATTCCAGTCAGATCATCGAGAGTCCATCCGATGGCTCTGCGATGTTGCTGGAGGACAGCAATCAGACGGGATTCCTTTTCGGGATTGAGCTTGGAATTAATGATCACAGGAAGGGTCTGATTAGAACCCAGAAAGATGTATTTCAAGTGATCAGGAAGGGGCTTTAGTTCAAGGATGGGGTTATCAGCAGCAGCGGGTGGTTCAGAATAGATGTGAGGTTCAAGGGTAGGAGTTATTGGTTTGTCTAAATCTGGATTCGACTCCTCTGTTTGCAGGTGAAGATCTTTCTGCGGTTATGAGGTATAATCAGGTCATTTTCAAAGTGTGTTTCATCAACCAAAGCCCTAATGTTACAAATTTGTTCGATGACACCGCAATTGATTTCTTGTTGGGCCTTAAATGTATCAATTTTCAGGGTTTGATTTCGAAATTTGAGCTCTATTTGGCCCTCCTCACAGCTGATGTTGGCTCTAGCAGTAGCCAAGAAAGGTCTCCCTAGAATGATCGGTGTATCCCTAGGGTTTTCAGGTACGTCCATGTCTAAGACTATAAAGTCTACAGGAAAGTAGAAATCCCGCACTCTTACAATAACATCCTCGAGAATCCCTTTTGGTGACTTTATAGATCGATCTGCTAATTGTAATGTCACCTCGGTTGGTTTTAGCTCAGATCCTTCTAGATGGCTAAGTAAGGATGTGGGTATCAGATTTATGGAAGCACCCAAGTCTAGCAATGCTCTATCAAATTGGGTATCACCTATCTTGCAGGAAATCAGGGGAGTACCAGGATCTTTAGCCTTGGGTGGGAGTCTGCTTAGGATTACAGAGCCGGCTTACTCTGACAGTACAATTGGACTCCCACTCTTGGTTCGCGGCTTACGCTGGGGTGTACACACATTCTTTAAGAATCGTGCGTAAGCCGGTACGTGGCGGATTGCATCCATCAAGGGGATGTTTATGTGGACCTGCTCAAATAGCTTGACCAGGTCCTCCTCAGGTGCCACGGGCTTGGTAGTCTTCTTTCCCTTGGTCAAGGCCTCGGGAAACGGAACCTTGGTTGGTTCTTCTAGGATAGGTCCAGGTCTTTGATCTGGGACAGGGATAGGAATGTCCTGGATTACTGTCCTAGGCTCGGGATCACTACCAGGCTTGGAGTGATTTGGATAAGGTGGATCTTGGGTTTCCTTACCACTACGGGTTGTCACGGAATTAAGTCCTTCCTAGTTTTGGTTGGGATTGGGTAAGATGGGTTGCTGCTGATAGCCCGCAAAAGAAGTGGAAGCCTCCATCCCGTCGGGTGAAGGAACAGAGGGGGCCTGATAAATCATGTGGGCTTGGCTTGGGTTTGGGTTCATAACGCGCCGCTGTGTTGGCACGTTATTCGGGTTAGGAAGAGGCTGGGAAGGAAGTGTGCCTAGCTGGCGAGAATTTGCCAACTGGGCCAGTTGATTTCGGACCTCTGTAAGTTTGTCCTTGTGTTGTTTTTGGATAGAAGCATTCGTTCTTTGAATGTCAGCCAGAGTCTGAAGGATATGGGACATTTGATCCTGATTTGGCCCTGTTGAATAAGTAGGGTTGGGCCGAGGCTGAGGCGGCTGGTAAGGACGAGGGGGTTGTGGGCGGGGTTGAAAGGGCGGTCTTTGGGTTTGGGCATTTCCCGCCCACTAAAAGTTGGGATGGTTTCGCCATCCAGGGTTGTAGGTGTTGGAGAATGGGTCGTTCTGGATGGCATTGAGGTCCTCGCAGGTCTGAGGAACCTCCAAAGAATCAGAGAGAGGGGGAATGGAATTCCCCGGGCTGGTATAGGAAGGATCAGATGACCCTCCGATCCGAGAATTATATGGGGATGGATATGGATCCATCCCAGGAGAAGATCGGTGGAGAATGTTTTGCACAGTCTCCTGTGTGGAAAGAGGTTGTGCAAAAGAGTTACGCGCAGAGGTGGCTCACTGCAAGTGCTGAGTCAGCTCATCCACCTTCTTTTCAATGATTGAGACCTTGTCCAATCGACTGGCCATAAATTCCAGGTTGACTGATGCGGATAGGCCCCGTGTCTCATGTGCTCCCCTAGGGTTCGTCGATGCGCGGGTATTTATCCTGTCGAATAATCTCATGGAGTCATTGTTGATGGAGTTGTCGCACATGTTTTCGAGAATCTCCCACACGGTGTCCTCATGTTGACCCATGATATTTCCTCCGTAGGTTGCATTGACGAAAAGGCGGATGTCTTCACGGAGTCCCTGGTAAAAAGACTGGACTTGTTCCCATTTAGGAACTCCGTGATGGGGGCACTTTCTCATGAGATCCTAAAAGCGATCCCATGCCTCATGGAGAGGTTCCCCTGTTTGCTGAGTGAAGTGAGTAATCTGATGGCGCAAGGCATTGGTCCAACCAACGGGAAAAAACTTCTTCAAAAATTCGGACTGAAGTTCCTCCCAAGTGTTGATCGGCCGGGTCTGAGTTTGATACCAATGAGCGGCCTTGTCCATAAGAGAGAAGCAGAACATCTTCATGAGGAGAATGTCCCGATTTTGTGCATCTGACCCAAAAGTTTGGACCAAATGCTTCAACTATTTGATGTGCTAGAAGGGATCTTCGGAATTAAGCCCATGGAATTTAGGTATAGCATGAATCATATTGGGCTTTAATTCGGAATCAGGTCCTCCAGCCGGGATTCTGACTCGAGGCTCAATGGCCACCGCAACCGGATTATAATGGTCCCGCATCATAGGACGCTGCGGTGGGTGCACAAAGTTTTGGAAGAGGTCATTGAGTCGCTGGAGCTGGTGCTCCAAATTGTTTTCTTCCTCAACTGGCTAAGCCATGATGGGGGAAGAAGAAGAGCTTGGTTCTGAATCAGATGAGAGAATAATGTGGTGGGGTTGCTGCACAAACACGGGCGTCGAGGTTTGGCCTTGTCGAGAGTGAATTTCTAAAGGAGGTCTTAAGGGTGGTCTTAAGGACCTCCTACCGTACATGCACTGTTGGAATAGATGAGTTTAGAAGGTGCTGGACCCAAACGAGGCACCCAAAAATTGTTGGGTGACTATAGAGGTACGGGGCAGATGGACCCCTTGATCAAAAAGATCGTCCACCTGAGAATTACCTGGGCAGCCAGAGAGGGTGAGTCCCGCGAAGACCCCTACACGGTAGAGCGTCCCCACGGGTTACAGGGTTTCCCCCACCCGACCTCTCTTGTCACTGCGGTTCCAGGTAGACCAGAATGGGGACCTTGACCTCTTAAGTCTACCTCTTTTACATTAAGATCAAGGTGCTTAAGGTTCCACTTGAACTTTTAAGTATTTTGAGTGAAAAAGTGACCTAATTTTATGGTTGGTTGACCCAAGGGGTCAACTTCACCTCTTGTTCCTTTTGAGAGCTTTTGGGTCCTTTCTTTTAAAGTTCAAATGGATTTAAGAGCCAGATTTGCTTAGGGTTCCTCTTGTATAGATCTTTTCAAACAAGGTTTAGGCACACCTCTTTTTGAGAAGATCTTTTCTTTGTTAATAGAAGGTGTGTCTCTAAAAACCCTAGCTTTTCAATCCTTGAGTTGCCTCTAGTTGGTCCATTTTAGTTGCCTCGAAATTTAGTAACTAGGGCTCAATCAAGAAGGTTTTAGCCCTACTTACCTTAATTGGATGGACAGTTAAAATGTGTTGAAATGAAAAATTAGGCAACTTTGATGAATTACTAAGTATAACACAGGTAGCCCTAAGTTGATTCTTCTTTTCGTTTCTTTTCAGATTTCAAGGGAGTTTAAGAGAGGGCTGATGAAGATTACCTGCTTGTTGGAGTGTTTGTTGTGCGGCTGCTCTTCCAATTCTTTTCCTTTACCTGCACACAAGAGAGAAAAAGATTAGCAATTTTTAAATAAAGAGTTCAAAACTTCTAAAATAGCCGTTGCTCCCCGGCAACGACGCCAAGAATAGTGAAGGGTTTTCTCCCAACCGCAGCTAGTCTTTGTTCGTTTTAGTGCTTATTACAGTAATGTCGTTGTGGTATAAGATGAGACAGCTACGGTTGTCGTTACTATCAAAATTTACTTGGAAATAGTTTCCCGAGGTCGAAATCAGGGAGCTACTAGAATTCTAGAAGTATAAAGTTTCTTTATTACAAAAATAAGAGAGAGAGAGAGAGATATTTTGTCTTAGCTTCTTCTTCTCTTCTTTCTCTTTGTGCTTTCCCTCTTCGTTCTTCTGCTGCTCTTCCTGTCTTCTTCTTCTCTTCTTCAGCTGCAGTATCTCTCTCTACGAGTCTTCTTCTTCCTTGGCTCTGTTTGCCTTCAAATCCTCTTCTTCTTCTTGTCTTCTATTTCTTTTCTTCTTCAGTTCTTCTACTTTTTCTTGTCTTTATCTTCTGCAAAGTCTTCTTTTTCTTCCTTCTCTTCTCTTTCTTTTCTGCTGCGGAGCCTTCTCTTTTCTTCTTCTTCTTCCTTGGTCTTCTGCTTTACCTCCTCTGAAGGTTTATCCGTCGTCTGATATCGCAGTCAGACGACTTAAATGGCGGTCTGCTACAGTGCTTCCCCTCTCTTTCTTACTTCGCTGCTTCTTCTTCTCTTCTTTGGCAAGCCTTCTTCTTCCTCTGCTTCTTCTTCCCTGGTCTTCTGCCTTGCTCAGCTGCAAGACTTCTTCAGAGTTTCTTCTTCTTTTGCTCCTCTTCTTCTTGCAGCTAAGTGTTGAGCCTTCCTCCTTCGCGTCCTGTTCCTGCATAAGGCACAGCAAAACCTATCCCTTCCCTCTACCCGCACGTCTCTCTCTCTCTCTGCGAACTGCTCATAGGAAGCTCTCCCAGAGCCGGGTTATCGGGTCGGGTAGCGTACCCGTGACCAGGCGCACCAGCGTCTGTGGTGCGCGAGGAGTGCAGGGTAAACGGGTCGGCCAGGTCCGCGTGGCGTGGCTCGCGGACGAGGCGGGCGAGTGGGCGAGGGGGACCTCACCCCATGTTCTGAGGCGTTAAGGTAAAAACACAAAATCAATTTAAATGGGTGCGGCGCTTCGAAATCTTACGATGTGGGACTAAACTTTGTTCCTTCTCACACGCGCCCGGAGGAAGAACGTGACCTCGCCTCAGCAGCTGCGTCCTCGTTTCCCCTCGCGTGCCAGCTGCCTGCCTTCACCCGATTCTCCCCAATTCGCATCAGCTGGAGATCTGACGCTCTGAGGCCTGGAGCTCGCTTGGAAGCTCCTTGTGTCGTCGCCAATGGCGGCTGGGGCAGCAGGTCTGTCTAACACAAATAGGGCCTCTCCGCCTAATCAGACCAAAGGGGAACCTTCGCCGTGGCACGGCGAAGGTGGTGCTAGGTGCAGCAGGCCGCAGGACGGCCTAGGCGTGCGTGCCTAGGTTGTTCTGTGGTCGGAAAAATGGGAGGAAGGGAAATAACTATTACTTACCTACAGGGACGAAGGGGGGCCGGAGCGGCGGGAAGCCGTACCGACTGTCGCCGGAGAAGAAACACCCAGAGGGAGAGAGCGGCGGCGAGGAAGAGGGCAGGGAGGTGCACGCTTGGTGCGGCGTGACGCGTGGAGATCAGGTTAAGGTGGCTCTGCTGCTGGTATTACAGCAAAGCGACGAGAAGGAGGAGGAGGAGCCGTTGGAGCTGGTGGGTTCCTGTCGGAGTGGGGAGAGAGGAAGGGATGAGGGATTCTCCGTCAAAACCAAGCTGTGAGAACCGGCTGGCGATGCTGGTCTTTATAAAGGCGGTGGCGGAGGGTCTGACGCAGGGAGGCGACGTGCGTCCCTCACCAGAGTATGGTCGGAGACGAGACCCAAACCTTCCGCGAGTTCGCACGGAAGGTGTGGGCGTCGTCAGGTGTCATGGTCGAGTCCCTGCGACAGCAGACATCGCAGGGAACTTTGCATTTACTTTGCAGGACGCCTCCCTCACCCTGCGCGGCACCATGCTCCGCGCAAAGTCGTCGGAGCATGGTGCTGCGCAGAGACTTGCAGGAGGGACCAAAATGTAAAGAACGACGATGAAATTAGGGGTCAAAATGCAAGGGTTTCGAAAGTTGAGGGTCAAAAAGTAAATGATGAGGACCAAATTGCAAAGTCGGTAAAGGAGGTCTCTTTTTAGGCTCAAATTTTTATGCTTGACTAAATTGGACCTAAGGATTTTAATGGTGAATTTTTTTTCTAGGTCAGACCATGTTTGACTGGCCAATTTACGTAAAAACCTAAATTAAATCATTAATTGGGCATGGTTCTCAATGTAGGTCAAAATGGGTTTCTAAGGCCAAATTGAAGGTCCTAAACCCTAGAGATTATTTTTATATGAATTTGAGAGGGTTTAGTTGATTTTTTTCCTGCCTCAAACCATGTGAATTGAAGTGGATTTATTTTAGGGTTACAGAATGTCACTTAATTCTTTGGAGTTGTTATAGCCCTTGTTGGATCAGATCACCCCACTTTCCTTCTTATTTGGTTTGTCTAACCTGTGTTTGGACCCTGAGTTACCCTGTTTGCAGATTGTGTTGGTGAAATTGCATTTTTAACCCTTATGACTTGTTTTCTCCTTAAACTAAGAATTATCTGAGTTAAGCCTTTCTTTGAGTTATGTAGGAGCTTTTTCTTGCATATCTAGGTGAGATTGTGCTAGTTAGGACTCATGATGAGGTTCTCATCAAAGATCATCTTCTCCATACCGAAGTTGCCTTCTTTCGAGTTCCACGGTCAGCCAGTGGACGGAGGCTTCATGTGCATTTCTGCACTTCGGGCTGCGAGACTTTTGAGCTAGGGGTGTGAGGGTTTCCTAACCTGTGTGGTGGCAGGGCCTAGCCCAGTGGCAGAATTCCAGAGTATCCCGGTGGTCAGAGAGTACCCCGACGTGTTTCCAGACGAGTTGCCAGGACTACCGCCCGAGCGTGAGATCGAGTCTGAGATCTCACTAGTACCAGGGACCAGCCCCATCTCCACCGCACCATACAGGATGGCACCACTTAAGCTGCGAGAGCTCAAGTCTCAGTTGCAGGATCTTTTGGAGATGGGCTTTGTGAGGCCTAGTGCGTCTCACTGGGGAGCCTCGGTACTATTTGTAAAGAGGAAGGATGGTACCTGATGAGTGGCTACTTATCATGGCTAAAAAGCTGAAGTTAAGCTAGACACTAAGTAAAATAATATCAAATTAACAGATAAAAGAGTTAAGTGTGGGAATTAAAGAAAAAGACCTAAAACCTTTACTCCGTGTTAAAATTTCATAATTAGGTCACAAAATGAGATATTCTGAAAGCAAAGTACAAATGATGATCCATGCGTCAATTGAACACATAAATAAGTTTGAAAGGCCAAATCATAAGTATAATCAATGTCTTAAATGTTCAATTAAGCACATATAAAAATTGGAAGACAATTGGACATCATTTAGGTTATGAAATAGGTAGTTTACACTTAAGTCCTTCATGCATTACACTCCTACCCTTAAAAACTCCTCTTTGGACCTACTTGTAAGCCGCAGGGACCCTTTTGAAAGGCTGCAGGGCGCTTCCGGGTGTAGTTCTTTTCACTTATGGGCCTGAACGTAATTCCTCTACCCCTTCGTTCAAGGGTCTATCTGCAATTCTCCCTCATTTCAAAGAGAGGCCTGCTGCTCTTCGCACGCACTGTAGCGTGCGAAGAACACAGCCAATCTCAGTCGTCCGTCGCTCTTCATGATCTTGATCTGCGGTTGGATTCAAATGGAAGTTTCGCGCGATTCGGCACGTGCGATCACCCCTCTCCCCAGATCTCATCTAACGGTCAGATTTTATGCTTAGCTCACCGCGCGCTCCGCCCCTCTCATCCTCGCCGTCGGTTGCTTCTTGATTATCCTCACCTGCGCGGTGATCTCAGCCACTGAGCATGCTACTTAAGCACCTCAGTGGTGTCACGCGCAAGGGATCACTCCCTCCTACACCTCTTAGCAATCATTGATCCACTCCAGTCCCTCCTCCCCATCAAGCCTCTGATTTCACAGCCACCCGCTGTGAAATCATCACCTTCTCTCGGCCACCTCGTCTCTAAGGACTTCGTAGCACCTGAGGACGACCCTGGAGCCTCACTAGCAGACTCTTCCCTCCGCTGGAGTCATCTTCCTCCTTTCTTCCTCCTTAGCCACCGGCTAAGGACCCATAGGTCCCATTCTTCCTATTAGATTAGGTTTATAATTCTGCATATTAGTTTTAGCTGTAGTTAAGTAGTTTAGAGTAGAATTAGTATAATTGTTAATGTTTAATTTCTCCGTAGGATAAAGTAGCTGCAGTAGTAGAATTAGGCTTAAATTCCCCCCCCTCACCTCCTCTGATCATTCCAGATCAGAGGGGAAGACTTCATACGACCATGTTTTCAAATTGTCTCCCTCTCCATATTTTCATGTCCAGTTCTTATTTTCCACGATATGTTTTCCCATCTTCCACCCATACACTCTGACCCAATTTCAGATCTGATTGGTTTTCAACCTCAGATCTGAAATTGGCGTCAACAAGCACTTAAGGGGCTTCCCACTCACCTCACTCTTGGTCACAAAAGCCCCTATTTTTTGGGTCGAAAATGTTAGTTTGTCAGATTTTTCCTCAGTTTGGATTTTAAGGATTTTTCTTTTTGGTTTTACTGCCTGATCTGACGAATTGAATGAAGTTGATTTGAATTCCTTGTTGGTAAGGAATCTGAGAGGATTTCTGGAGACAGAAATCATCTCAAAAGAGCCATACATAATTCTGGTTTGATAATGTCTTGAATGCATTGAATGCAAGTCAGATCTAAGGATAATTACTGTGGTAATTTGAAGTCTGATCTCGCATTCATAAGTTTTGTTGATGGCTGTTTGGGTAATTTCCTAACCTAAGGAGTTCTCAATACTCCTTAAGGTTTCATGAAACTGGGATCTGATCTCATGGCTTTAACTGATTGAATTGATTCTTCCTTCATGCTGTCTATAGCATTAGGAAGAGTTAATTTAGTGATATTCGTGGATTTCATCTGAAATGAAGTTTTTGATGAGGGTTTTTGGCATTTGAATTGAGGTATTTAGTGATTTAGTGAGAAATTAAACCCTTGTCAGATTTGGGATTGACTGATTTTCTTTTCAGTTTGGATTTGTTTGACTCTGATCCCAGTAAACAAAGCAAAGTGCTGCATCTTGCAGCTACATGTTTTTTTTCTCCAAACTCACATTTCTTCTCAAATGGACTAACTACAGCAGCAGTTAGCCCATTTGGATAGTGACTGAAGCTGCTGCCGAGTCTGGAAGGTCTTGTGCTGTTACTATCTAGTTATTATAGGTTGTAACAGCTAGGTTCTAGTGTTAAACCTTGTAGACTCTAATTTGATCATAGCTGACAGTATATTGTGTTTCATCTTATATGTAAACAAACTTTCTTGTTTCAATACTTGAAATCTAACTTCTGTGCATGCTTGTCTTCTCTTTCTCAATTCTGTCAGCTAGTCTAGTAAAGAAATCCCATCCTACACAAGTTTTAAAAGAGAAAACTGAACTGAGGACTCTCTCCTTAGTTAAATCTTCCCTTCTTCTCTCCTACTTCTGCTAAACCTATAACAACAGTAAACTAATTAGAATGAAACACCCAAAAGAGAAATAAAAATAGTTATATATCTATATATGTACATCTATATATATTACTTTGTATATTAAGTATACTTATATAGACTTAAGCTATATATTAGGCTACACATGTAAATAGATAGTGTAAAGATATATATATACTGTATACTTAACTATGTAAATATGATACTGTAATCTAGGTTTTAGATCTAGTTTAGACAATAAATATAAGAATTATATAACTATATATAAATTGAACTAAGTTATATGTAGTATTAAATTGAATAGATCAGTAAGTAGTTTAAACTATAAAATTGTATATATATCTATGTATATGTAGATTATAAGTAAATAAAATCTTTTATCTTAATTTAATCCTTTATAAATAATAAATAATGAATTTATTAAGTTTTTAGCTAAGTTGTTAAATTAAATTAGTTAAATTAGTAGTTTAGAATTATAATTAAGTTAAATTGAATCTGTATATTAAGACTAAAATACTTTAAGTAATTTAAGCTAATTTAAGTATATTTATACCTGATTATATTAAGTTTAACTTAATTTATAAACAAAACAACTGAAACTACTATTTAAATGTAAATAACACATATATTAATTCGAAAAAATATAATAAAAATGTCTATAAAATACTTATATATGTATTATAACTCTGTATGAGGTCAATTAGACCATCTAGTAACTAATCTATAAGTAATTAACCAAGAAAACACCAAAATCAATGTGTAAAAATAGTCCACTTTAGTGAATTTATCTATATAGTAAATCTAATTAAAATTTCAAATTAATTGAACAATTATATAGTATTATGTAAACACTTTATTTTCCATAATTTATTTTTTATTTTTAAATAAATTATGGCCCTCGAATTGAGGGCCAAAATCGCTTCCAGCCCACAGCTGTATGCGGTTTCCAGCGCAGATGTGGCGCTCGAATAGCGCCACATCGTGCGCTGCAAACCGCACGCAGCGGTATATTTTGAATTTGTGCATATGCTCTTCAGTCGTCACGGGCGCCGGGCGCCCGTGACGACCATTACCTTCAATACATACCGAGCATACTTCTGAGTATATTCTGAACATGATGTGTGGAGCCGAGGGCCCGGAGAGAGGCGTGTGCGTGGGGCTGTGTAGGCCCTATGCTGAGTTAAGAAACGTAATTAAGCATCCTAATGAGAATTAGGGCGCGCTTAGTAGAGGTTTGGTCCCACCCTCTGGGTGCTGTGTATCCCTCGAAAAGCGCACCCGCAAATTAAACACATTTTTAACTAATTAAAGAAAGTTAATGACGACTGTTAAAAGCCTCTCCGCCGTAGCGTGTAAAAGTCATTAAGGCAAAGTGTAAACACAGAAGAAGAAGAACATCTATTGAAGATCTGTGTGAAGGAAAAAGAGAGAGAGATGTTGTACATATGTAAGTAAATACTCATACAATAAAAATATAAATAAATATATATATGTATACGTAGTATAGCCAATTATTTTTATAAATAAACCCATATATTTACTAACAGGATAAAATGTCACCATAAGTGTCGCTACAAACCTCAGTTTTCCTCCTTAGGTTTGTATATAGTGTTTTCTGGGATCTAGCAACGCTTACGTCTGTCACTAAAACTGTTGTATGTGTTACTGTAGATAACAGACTAGTAAGTTAAGTTAATATACTATGTCAGTTTAGTCTATTGTGTACTCTCATGTAAGTATTAATACTATAACTTATAAAGACATAATTTAAAGTATAGTGATAAATTATTTGGTGCTTGTTTATAGTTAGTTAGTTTTTGCAAGCATTACAATTAATTCTTAGCAAGTAGGCAAACAATGTCCACATTCATTCATTCTTTAATAAGATGTAAAGCTTCTTTTTGGAATTAGAGGATAATTTTGAGATCAAAGAGCGATGTAGTTCAATAAATTGCCTCACAGTGAATGATCTGGAATAAAACCAGTAAAAATTAGATAAGTAAATAATAATAATGGTTGTAATGACTGGTATCCCATACAACTCACCACAATGACACTCATGGTGTTTCAAACTACAACACATCATTATAACAATCACCAAACCATTTCAATCATTCGTATTAGTACCCTACGCCTTTGTGTGGACTACCGACAGCTGAATAGGGTCACCATCAAGAACAGACATCCGCTGCCGAGGATCGATGACTTGTTTGACCAGCTGCGAGGTGCCACGGTATTCTCCAAGATCGACTTGAGGTCTGGATACCACCAGTTGAGGATCAAGGAGGCAGACATCTCCAAGACAGCTTTTCGCACCGGTATGGACACTACGAGTTTTTAGTCATGCCGTTTGGGCTGACCAATGCCCCCCTGCCTTCCTAGACCTGATGAACCGGGTGTTTAGACCATACTTGGACCAATTCATGGTGGTATTCATTGATGATGTGCTCATCTATTCTCGAGATCAGACGCCGCACGGACAGTACTTGCGGATGGTTCTGGACACACTGAGACGACGTAGGCTGTACGCCAAATACAACAAGTGCGAGTTCTGGTTGAAGGAGGTGACCTTCTTAGGTCATGTGATCTCTGGAGATGGCTTGGCGGTGGACCTAGCCAAGGTCGAGGCAGTGCTCAGGTGGGAGAGACCGCGTACGGTTACTGAGATTCGCAGTTTCCTAGAACTGGCGGGCTACTACAGACGGTTCATCAGGGGGTTTTTCATAGATTGCAGGTCCTATGACACAGTTGACCCGGAAGGACGTGCCCTTCACTTGGACAGACGCCTGTGAGGCATGTTTTCAGGAGCTGAAGGAGAAGCTGACCTCGACTCCCGTGCTCACCATTCCTGACAGTAGTGGCGGGTTCGTTGTGTACACGGACGCCTCCTTGCAAGGGTTAGGGGGTGTGCTCTTGCAGAGGGGTCACGTTGTCGCTTACGCTTCGCGGCAACTGAAGCCCCATGAGCATAGCTACCCTACCCACGACCTGGAGCTGGCAGCTGTTGTCTTCGCACTGAAAACCTGGAGGCACTACTTGTACGGGGAGACCTTCGAGATTTTCACAGATCACAAAAGCCTCAGATACCTATTTGATCAAAAGGAGCTCAACATGAGACAGAGACGTTGGTTGGAGCTCTTGAAAGACTATGACTGCAGCATTTCCTACCACTCGGGAAAGGCCAATGTGGTGGCTGACGCCTTGAGCCGGAAGGCGCCCGCACACTTGGCCAGTTTACAGGTGTAGAGTTGGAGCCTTTTGGAGGAGATGGGCAGTTGGCGAGCCCTAGAGTTACGGGGGCACTGTGTGGCAGTGACTGCAACATGACAAACGAGGCCAGAGCTGATAGACCGCATCATCACAGGACAGATGGTTGACCCGTAGTTGCAGTTGTTGCACGACAGAGTACTGTCAGGAGACCCAGGGGATTTCTCTTTCACATACCAGGTGCTATGCCTGAGGGGACATTTGTGTGTTCCCAGAGACGTGGAGCTGTTGAGAGACCTCCTGACTGAGGCACACGGTTCCAGATTCACCATACATCCCGGAAACAAGAAGATGTATCATGACTTGAGACGCGAGTTTTGGTGGAGGGGGATGAAGCGGGATGTAGGTGAATTCGTGCAGCAGTGTTTAGTGTGCCAGCAGGTGAAAGCCGAGCATCAGAGGTTTGCAGGGCCACTACAGCCACTTCCAGTGCCAGAGTGGAAGTGAGAGAGCATCACCATGGACTTGGTGGTGGGCTTACCTGTTACCCAGCGAGGACATGACGTAGTTTGGGTAATCGTTGATAGATTGACGAAGACGGCGCGATTCTGGCCAATCCGAGTCACTTTGGGACCAGCACAGTTGGTAGAGAGGTATATCCGCACGATACAGACACTTGAGGACCTTTTGCGTGCCTGTGTACTGGACTGGAGGGGCCCTTGGGAGGAGCACTTGCCCCTGGCGGAGTTTACATACAATAACAGTTATCACTCAAGCATCGGCATGGCACCCTACGAGGCTCTGTACGGACGGAGGTGTACGGCACCCTTGAGTTGGGTCAAGGTAGGGACCAAGTGGGAGGTTGGCCCCAGGCTGATCCAGCAGAGTCAAGAGGTAGTCGAGAAGATCCACAGGCGACTCCGCACTGTAAGGAGCAGGCAGAAGAGCTACGCAGATCAGAGACGCAGAGAAGTGCAGTTTGAGGTTGGGGACCACGTCTTCCTTCGTGTTTCGCCCATGAAGGGCCTGCAGCGGTTTGGGGTGAGAGGGAAGCTCGCGCCGAGATTTGTGGGGCCCTTTGAGGTCCTAGAGCGGGTTGGACCCGTTGTTTACAGACTTGCCCTCCCTCCCCAGCTTTCAGGTGTGCACGACGTGTTCCACGTGTCCAACCTCAGGAAGTATGTCACCGATCCCAGTCACGTCCTGAGCCACGAGAGCGTCGAGGTGGGCGACGACCTGACCTACCCCGAGCGACCAGTGCAGATTCTTGACAGAGCCGTCCGCAGTCTGAGACGAAAGCAAGTACCCCTGGGGAAGGTTTTGTGGAGAAGCCAGCGGTACGAGGAGGCTACCTGGGAGCCTGAGGCGGCGATACGAGAGCGGTACCCGGAGCTTTTCGCGGGTACGTCTTTTCGGATCGGCTTCGGTCCTCTTTGAGTTTGTTATGTGTATATATTGTTCTTTCCCACACCCTAGTTAGCGCAAGTTTCAAGGACGAAACTTCCTTTGAGTTTGTTATATTGTTATGAACATGGGCATCAGACGTAGTTTAAGACATCTAGGAAGTGGCCCAGACGTCTGGCCAAACGTCTGGAACCCTTCCCAAACTCTGGTATTAAATTTTTTCGACATACGTCTTCGCGTCTGCGCGCGTGCGCGCGCAGACTGAACCCGCCACCTTCCCTCTTCTCCTTTCTCTCCCTCCCTGCAGACGACGCCGCTTCTTTTCTCTCTCTCCCCGCGCTGCCTTCAAACAACGCTCCCCTCTCCCTCACCCTCACTCCACCACCTTCATCTTCTTCTCCCTGCGAGCGAGCGAGCGAGTGAGTGCGGCAGCAGCGGCTGCAGCAAGCGTGCGGGAAGGAGTTGTTGCGAGAGGAAGAAGAAAGCTCGACTGCGAAGGTGCGAGCTTGCCGAGGCAGCTAGAGCCGACCGGTGGGAGAGCAGCGAACGTGGGGTGTCGCGGAAGAGCTGCTGCAGCTCGGGCAGCGGCCGGACGCGGCGCAGCGCGGCCGTGCGTCGTGGGCGAAGAGCAAAAAGGGTCCTAATTCTGGGAAAATTTCCTAGAATATGACGTCTGGACTTACGACCAGACGACGCAGAAGACATCCAGAGGAAGGTCCAGACGTCTGACAAGTACAATATTTTCTTATCTTCTCCTTTTTACGCGTGTACAGCATGCAGCCGTCCGCCGCATTCTTCTGCGCCTCTTCGTGATGAGAGCGGGTGTGTGTGTGCGCAGGTTCTATTCGGGAGGGCGTGAGGGCTCGCCATCCCACACGAATCAGACGTCTGGCCACAGTACCAGATGACGAAGAGGACCTCCAGGCGTCCGGGGTGACAATCGGACGTCTGGAAACTAAGACCAGACGATCCAGGAGGCTTTTGGACGTCTGAAGGACTGCATAGATCGAGGTATGACATGATCGACCTTTTAAGACGTCTGGAAGAGGTTCCAGATGTCTGATTTTGGGCAGATTCATCGTTTTTGACCCGTTTAGGGTCCGTTCGGAGTCTGTTTTCCGCGTTTCAAGTTGAGTTCGTTCCAGATTTATTTCCTCTACCTGTTTACAGTAATTGTATACTGTTCTTAGAAACTCCTTGTGTTGATCCTTGTGTTAGGACCCCGTTCCGTTGCGACTCTGGGGGTTGCAGAGGCGCGCGGGATTGCCAACCACGCCCTTAGTACTCCCGATTCCGCGGGTAGAGTGGCCTTTCCAATTATTTATCGAAAATTATGAAATTGTGAAATAGTTAATTGAGTCTAGGGCATTGCATGAACCCTAGTACTGAGAAATTAGATTGAATGATAGATCCTAGGGTATTGCATGAATCCTAAGACTGGAAAACTAGATTGAATGATAGATCCTAGGGTACGGCATGAATCCTAGGACTGGAAAACTAGTTAAATATACAAACATTGCAGTCTTGGAAAAGTAGAAAGGAAATGATAACTACCTGTAAATTGGTTAACAGCTGCCTATTATGAATAAATAAATACGGTTGAGAACATGGGTTATATGAATATAAAGCTAGAACGGTGAAACCTAAATTGGCTGAGTTAAAAGAGCATGAACCCTATGGGGAATTAGGAGTAGAACTCCTGGAAAGGGAATGGAATATAATTGGGGAAGTGAGCTGGCCCTTAAGTACGGAGTACCAAGGAGAGCGACTGTCCCCCTGTTTAGTGCAGAGCGGAGCTAGCCGCCCCAGGGACCCAGGGTTAAGTCTGGTCACTTTATATCGACTTTTGGCCCTCGTGTACAGAGTACCGAGGAGAGCTACTAGTGTAGGGAGAGCACTAGCTACCCCACGGGCTCCGGGGTTCTGCTAGCTCTCCTACACCGACTTGTTAGGCCCACTGGGTAAACCAGGGTAGTCAGCGAGGGTGCGCGGACTGTGGAGGGGCAAGACCCCTGTTTGGTTATTGTGGAGGGGCTAGACCCCTGCTACTGAGAAGGGCTCTGCCCTATACTGGTTCTGTGCTGTGCTTTGGGCGCACCCGTTAACGGAAACGACTGACCGCGTGCCAGTGCGGGGTAACTACCCGTGCGTTTATCACGCGTGCCGTAGTCACCATTACGTCTGTCAGCAACCTTGGGGTGGTTGACTGAGGGTAGGACCACTACGGGGGACTCTCCCGACCAGGAGAGTACCACGTGTTACTTCTACCTTTCGGAAAAGACTGCAATCAAGATCGTTCCTACGATCAACATTCAAGATCAAGAGAAGGATCTAAGAAATAATCAACAGTGAATAAATGGAAAAATATAAGGAAAGAAAGTAAAAAAAAAAATTGTAATAGCTACTGTACACTCTACTGCTTCTTTTAGCTTTTAGTTGCCACTCCACTCAGCATTTTGCTGACGTGTCACCCTTGTTACCTTTTGAGGACCAGGTGTTGAGCAGCCAGAGTCAACGGCTGCAGAGGGCGCTGGGCCTAGCGGAGCCCAGTAGTGTTACTTGTAGTACCTACTGTACTTTTCTTTCCGTTATAGTGAGTAGTTTCTGTTACCTCTGTATTCTTTTTGTTGTAAACTTCATGTTTATGTACCTGTTAAATTCTCTACTGTTGTGGTGGTGTATACTGTAGTATTTCTTTCCTTTACTGCTGTATTTTGTTACTGCTAGTTATATATATATAGAATGTGGTTTATTTTACTGCTCTTTTGGTTACTTTCTCGTTGGACGACTGGGTCTTGGGATCAATCGAGTCGGTCCGATTCTCGTGTCTCGTAGGGATTCGAGAATCGGATCGTTACACCACGACTCTGACCAATGACATAGAGAAAACCCTATCCATAAATCGATCCCCCAAAAACTTACTTCATTTTCCACAGAAGCCCCTCTCTTATTCTGAGCACGGGGATTAACAAAAACATCAATTATGATCCCTTTAAATGGCATATT
Source organism: Thalassia testudinum (assembly GCA_037157565.1). Classification (NCBI taxonomy): domain Eukaryota; kingdom Viridiplantae; phylum Streptophyta; class Magnoliopsida; order Alismatales; family Hydrocharitaceae; genus Thalassia; species Thalassia testudinum. The sequence goes on from JAZHRO010000012.1 coordinate 91,012,684, forward strand.
TCTAATTAATCTAGAGAAAAGAAGAAAAAAAAACAAAGAAATTTCCCAATCTGGGCCACTTGCCTATCACCGCCTTTCCCGAACATCGATCTCATCACCTTTCTCTGGAACTCATCACCATAAATTGATGACATGGCAATATTCCACGAAGTGTTGCAAGGTGAAGATGAAGTTGACGAAGTCTCATGTGAAGGTGAGGGTGGAGTTATTTGAACCCCATGCAAGGAGTCCTGTGGCATGAGGGCTAGAGGTCAGCAACACGAAGGATAGTGGCCATAAAGTTGCTATGCTAGAGATGGTCACTCCAAAATGTCCCTACTTCTTAGTAGCCATGTGGGGGTAAGACGAGTCTCGACATAAGGATGGGGAGAAGAAGGTGGTAGGGGTAGGTGTTATGTGGGTTAACTCAAACAATCTCATTTAAATCATTCGAAGCAGGTCATTTGATTTGGGTTACATGTTAACATCAAGACCTAAATCGTAAGATCAATATAGGTATTGGATCAATTCATGAATCCAATACTTCCAACTTAACCTACCCAAATAATATGAAATTTCGAAACAAGTGATCTACGAGTCAACGAATCCGATCAACCCAACCGCCCAATATTTCAAGATATATAAGTTCTTACAAAACCCTAGAAACCTCGCCTCATGGATCATCCATCTCCCCTCAATCGCTGAAAACTCACCGCCATCCCACTCTCTTGGTTTAAAGTAATGAGCACCTACCTATAGTAGAATTCTATGGATAGCATTACAAGAAGAGAAGAAATTCAAGGAGAGGTAATTTCACATATTCTTATGACCATATTTACAATCGTAAATCTACAAAATTTTGAGAAGCTTATATTTTTTAAATGGTTTGCGAATGTGAGTTGATTTGTTGTAATGTTTTAATACTTGTTGTAAAAACGATTTTACATTAATAGGTTGTGTTATTAATTTGCACGCTTAAATTTTCTATTTATTTCTAATTAATTAATTTAAAAAGTTGTAAAGAATACAGTACGTTAATCTTGCTAGTAAACATATGTGAAAATTTTAAATTTCACCAAATCCAAACGACCCAAATTGATGATCCAAATAGCGTCACCTGAAGTAAATTGGTTAGATCATGGGTAGGTGTAAGGGTCTGGAAATTTCTATGATTATTTTGAGAATCAAGTATCCATAAATAAAGAACGAAATTCCTTTCCCCGTCGACGACCACCTCGCACGTTGTAGCTGCTGTCATGTGGGGTGGGTAACCCACGATCCCTGCTGTTGCTATTGGAGAGCAGCCGCTGCTGTTGGTGTCACGAAGATAGAGGTCGTCAGGGAAGTGTAGACCCTGCCTACGCTCGTGCGTATAGGTGTGTTCCCTCCCTTTCCTTTGTCTAAATCCCTAGCTTAGGTGCTTCTAATTTAGGGATTTGGAGTGGGATTCAGGGGAAATAAAAATCTGATGTGATATGTGTTATTTTTCTAATTGCGAGGGACCCGTAGGAGCAACCATCTCATGGGAAAGAGCGGGATACTCGAGCTGAGGTAGGGACAACTCCTAAGCCTCCCTTTTGGTGTTTTCTTGAATTCCAAGCATGAGGAGTTATGCTTGTATGTGTAGGAGAGAGAACTGATGTAGAAAAGAATGTCCTGTGATTGCAAGTTGGGGCTTAAGCTGGAATGGAATTCCCTACGTTTATGGTAGCTCAGAGTTATAACTTGGGAATTGTCTGTGATGGGTCAGAAATAAACAAAACCAAAGGTGGTCTTGTGACTATGAAATATCCGTTGTGTGGGTAATATCCAATCATGAAGGTTAGTGAAGATTAGGAATGGATGCTTGTAATATGCCAAGAGTAGTGTTGTGCTCATTTTGTATTGGGACTTTAACGCGCGAGAATGTCGTTCTATACTCAGTAACATATGAAAGATAAAAATCCAAATCCTTCAAGGCATGGGAAAGGCCATTCCAATGCGAAACATCCTGCAAATTGGTATCTGGGGGTGACTAGTATCAGTACTAAATATTAGCACCGGTGCTAGCCATCAACCCAGGTTGAACTATTGGGTGTGTGAACTGGGATTTGGCGATGTCCAGTATCGGTACTAAGTGTTAGTACCAGTACTAGCCATCAACCCAGATTAGGATGGTAAATAGGCTGGAGACTGGAGGTGTCCAATATCGATACTGAGACTCAGTATCAGTACTATGCCCTTTTGGTGGCCAGTGGGTTGTGACACTTAGCACTGGTACCAATACTGGTGCCTTGAAAATTATGACGAGAAAATTGAAGCTTGCCCTAGTCAACAAAGATAAATGTGAAAAATAAGAGGAAAACATAGGTCTAACTTATTAAAAGAACTAAGAGCATGAAAATGTAAATGCCTAGCTAATGATGGATGGCCAAGTATACTATGCATATAGTAATCCCTAAAGAAATAGGTTGAAAGCCAAAAAATACTTGGCTACACCCAAAGTGAAATCTGGAATATTGAATCTTGGCGACTCTATCACAAGTCTAAAAGTGGAATCTTGGATCCTAAGATCATTTGATAAGAGCCCAGGTGATCCACTAGGTCTTTAGGGCTTCGTTCCGAACATGGAACCCAATGAAATTAAATGATAATAGGTCGACTAAGTGAATCATAAGGCTAGATCCTTAGACTTCATGAACCATGAGTTCACTGCTCGGGTAGAGAATTGGTATGGTTCAACAGTTCTGGCCAATCCTGCAATGATAATCTGGTTTTATCTATGATCGATCCTTGTTGGACAACAACCAAGCTTGCACTTCGTAGTCACAAGGTATAGGCTTGGGTAGCTTCTAAGAGGCCCGACTCTTCTGACTGAAGTCAGCAACGTACTCGATACATCAAGAATGAGCACACCTTTCTCGAGGATCAACAAACTTACTAGCCTCTCCCCTGGCCGGGGCAAGACTATCAAGATAGAATCTAAAGGAAATGATGCATCTCAATCTCCTCTAGTAGAGAGGGATGATTTCTAGAATAAAGATATTCGAAAAGACTTCTGGTGAAAAGGCATGAAGCGTGACATAGCAAGGTATGTCAATAGGTGTCTAACATGGTAGCAAGTTAAGGCTAAACACAGGAGCCCTGCTGGTTTGCTGCAGCCACTCCCAATTCTAGAGTGGAAATGGGAGAATATATCAATGGATTTTGTCTAGGGATTACCCAAGACCTCTCGAGGGCATGACACTGTCTGAGTCATTATGGAACAGTTAAGCAAATCAACTCACTTTTCGGCTATCAAGAGCACCCATAAGCCAAGCCAGCTTGCTGAGATATACGTCTGGGAGATTGTTAGACTTCACGGAGTTTCCAAAGATATTGTTTCTGGGTCAGCTTGCAGGAAGCCTTAGGTACCAAGCTAAAGTTCAGCTCAAGGTACCATCCCCAAAACGATGGACAGTATGAATGGACCATTCATACAGTAGAAGATTTGTTGCGGTCTTGCGCACTCGAATGGCAAGGTACTTAGGAAGATCATCTCCCATTGGCGGAATTTGCCTATAACAATAGTTACCATCCTAGCATAGGCATGGCGCCTTTTGAGGCTTTGTATGGGTAAATGTGTCCTTCGCCAATCAGTTGGGCAGAAGCAGGAGAGAAATTCATGCAAGGCACGGGATTAGTCTAGCAGATGTCAGAAAAGGTAGCTTCCATCAGGAGGAAGCTGTTGGCTTCTAGGTCCCGACAAAAGAGCTACAACGATTGTTGACGGCGAGATCTGCAATTCTTGGTTGGAGACAAGGTGTTTATTCGTGTATCGCTGATGAAGGGTGTTCACCGCTTTGGAATTAAGGGGAAGCTGAGACCTTAATATGTTGAGCCTTTCGAGATCATAGAGTGAGTCGGCCCTGTGGCGTACTGTCACGCCTTGCCACCACATTTGTCGGCGGTGCATAATGTGTTTCATGTGTCTATGCTGAGGAAGTATGTCGCCAATAAAAGCCATGTGGTGTGCCATAATGATTTGCAAATCAAGCATGATCTTAGCTACGAGGAGCAGTCAGTACAGATCCTAGATCGTGCAGTAAAGGAGCTATGCATCAAAGAGGTACCCTTAGTGAAAGTGTTGTGGCATAGCTAGAAGTTTGAAGAGGCTACTTGGGATCCTGAAGCTAAGATGAGCATCAAACATCCCCACCTCTTTCAGGTTTGAAGTATGCTCGATTTCGTGGATGAAATCCTTTTAAGGGGGTTAGGGTGTCAGGGCCTGGAAATTTCTATGATTATTTTGAGAATCAAGTGCCCATTTGATTTCCATGAATATAGAGGGAAATTCCTTCATTTTCTTTTTTTCAGTCTTCCTTCCATTGGCTTTAGAAATTTTTGTAAGGGGCTCCATGTAAAGAAAGCTTTGAGAAGGGACTTTGCTTGGATCACAACTTGAAAGTGGAGGGGCCACTTGTAAAAGTTTCCCATCCAATAAATGGGATAATGGCTTGTTGAGGAAGCCATCCATTTTTTCTTCCATTTTTGGTGTCCATCGTGAGTGAGATTATGGAAGAGCACCCCCAGCGACCCCCATCACCGATTCCTCCTCCTCAGCGGTTGCTGCTGCTGCCACTACAGCTGCCCTTGCTGCTGCTGGTCTTTGCCGTGAAGGAAAAGTGGAGGTGAAGGGGGGAAAGATCACCGACTCCTCCTCCTTAGGCTTCCCCACGAGGGCTGCAGCCGCTACTGTTGCTGCTCTGCCATCGCGGTTGCAGCCACCGCTGCTGCTACTGCGGCGCTGCTGTTGCTGTGCCACTATTGCTGTTACCGCCGTCACGCTTGCGGCTGTAGCTGCTGCTACCGTGTGTGCTGGAGGTGAACGGTCGGGTGGAAGGGGCCCCCGTAGCTGCAGTGCGAAGCTCCGCGGTTGTAACTTCGACGGAGGAGAGGAGACGAGGGTGGAGGAGGGTATGAGACTGCTTGTGGTTCAAGGAATTTGGTAGGGTCCTTTTGCCCTTTCTTTTCTCCATTCTCCTCACTTTCTCTTTACCAAGGGGTTTGAACCTGTGACCTCTTTATCAAGGAATTGTGTGATGATTGACAACCATCTAGGCAACGGAAGCATGGTAGATTGGAATGCCATCAGATATAGCCACGTTATTAGTATTTTCTTTTATGCAAGTAACCACGTTGAGATAGGTGAAATATGTGCATGGGAGATTTTTGTTTTAGTCGAGGCGTACTTTGGTTTTGATGAGGGATTTTGTTTGCCTAATTTACTCCCCTACAAGTTAACTTAGCTTGTGATTGAAACTCCATAGTAATAAGGGGGTGATGAGTGGAGTTTTGAGGCCAATAAGCTCATGTAGGTGAAATCTTGAATTGTTAGCGCTATAAATCCTATGAAGTGATCTAAATTAAGCCTAAATCAAATTAAAGATATAATGGACATTCTAATGGAGGATGAGAGGGATAATTCGCATTACCCTAAAGGAATGCAAAGTGTCCTATCCAGGCTTAAAGTTTTCATTTAGTAAGCTAAAACTGATATAAAATGTCTAAGAAGAAGGTTAAACCTTTCATATTAAATTTTGGCAACTCCCCTATGAGTCTAAAAGAGAAAAACTTGGATCCTAAGGTCTAAGAGGAGACCTTAGGTCAACCAGTAGGTCCTTAGGGCTCCTTTCACGACATAGGGAAAGGAGGATAAAGGAGAGAAATAGGTCAGATAGGAGAGCTCGTAAGGTTAAGCACTTGGACTCGGTGAACCTTGGGTTCACTAATCGAGACGAAGACCTAAGTTAATGTGGTAGCCAATGGCTACCAAAGATCTAACTTAGGACTTAGAGAGTTCCTAGGCATGGTGATGGGCATCAGCCGTCATCAGATGAAGGTACTTGAACATACCTGAATCCGACTCAATGCGAGGGTACTCGAGCAAGAGGCTCATTGGGCACCTACATGTGCAAAGGTAGTCGAGGTACCGTGATGGGTTTAGCTGAGATCTCGTTTGATAACAGACTGAGACACTCGAAGGCTACATTCCTAGCGGGAGCGATGGTGTGACCCGACAATTCTGACTGACCATGTAATGCGATATGAAATGATTATGACTAGGCCTTGCTGGAAGCGCATGAAGCTTGCTCTTTATTGATGCAAGACACTGGCCTGGATAGCTCTCAAGAGGCCCGACTCTTCTAACTGAGGTCAGCAACGTTCTTGATACATCAAGAATGGGTATGTCTTTCGCGAGAATCACTCAACCTGTTAGCCTCTTCCCTGATCAAGAAGAGACTATCAGGCAAGGATCTAAGGGAAGGATCATCTGGATCTCCTCTAATAGAGAGGGATGATTTACCAAATCTGACCTATGTGGTGAGTGAGAGAATGAATTTCATAATAACAAATCATGAGACGGGTACAGCTAAAATGAGAACTTAGATTAGAAATTGGCTAGAAACATAGGAACCCTTATAGTGCCTCTTTTTACTGGGCTTTACACGTAGTTTGGTCTCTAATGAGCTGCATAGCTCATCCTTATATTGTGACCCATTTCAGGCCCTACTGCCGTGGAGAGCCACCCTACTAACGAGCAAAGCAGAGCAAGCATTTTTGGAGGTGGCGAGGCACCTTTTCTACACGGCCTTATGAGGCGTGAGGGCCAAGATGGGGGAACATCAGGCCCTGGTCCAGCCTCAGGATCTCACCACTAAGGAGTGGTGGGGAGCCCTACAAGAAGTTATGACCATGGCATGTCTTCTACACTAGGTGATATGCAAGGCGGGTTATGCATATGGCTAGTGAACACCTGCAACTCTCTGGTTTTTATTCTTCTTTTGGGTTTTGTTGGGAAAGTTATAAATATACCCTTTTTTGTCAAAATTTGCATGATGGTTTTGATGTAAAGAGGACTTTTACATGTATGTGTATAAATGAATTGTGACATTGGTATATATTTTTTGTGGTGGTGAATGGTGTACCATATATAGCATGGCTTTTGGCATGACATTAGACTCTTAAAAATATATTGTTGCAGGTTCTTTTGTGGCAATGCTTATGTGTTGTGAATGCTTTAGTTTTTGTTTTCCGTTGGTTTTCGTGTTTTTTTTCCCATTAGCCAAGGCAGGGTGTACTTGCTCGTTTTTTTGTTTCTGGTTTCACCTGTTGGGTGGGGTGTGTCCACTGTATATTTTTTTTCTGGTATGCATGCATAAATTTTCATTATAGGTATAATAATTTGAAAAATGTCGCATAAAGGGGGGAAACTCTACCGAATTTTTTATAGAATTGAACCCTTTGACTCAACAGAATTTGTCGCTCCAGATTATACCTCCTTGAATGAGCTACGTGTTTAACCCTAATCGCTTTGCTTCTAGGCCAATTTTCACCTGTACCCTTGATAATCCATTCCCGACTTGACGAGAAGGATTATTGGGACGTGTTAGTAGCTTTTTTTTTTTTTTTGGAAAAAGAAGAGGGGTTGACTATCGGATGGTGGTAGTCAACCTCAAATATAATTAGCAACTAAGGAGTACATCATGTTGCACTATATAGACTCCCAATATTTATACTCATTACATATATTCTCTCTTTTAATGCTCTCGACTCTGAAAATGGACCAATTACGTTAGTTTCAAATTGCCCACCATAGAGCTATGATACGTCTTCCATCCTCTATGTTTGCAGTACCAAGCCTATTTCATTATTATCCTCCTTTGAATTAGAGAGTGGACCATCATTGCTACATCTTTGGTAATTTGACATGGAGTGAAAAGACTCGTTTCCATCTCACAGTTGCAAAGCCTGCTTATGTCATCAAACTGTTGGTCCCATCGTCACCTCAACTCCCTGTAATCAAGTTATTTCTTCATATGAGTCATAAGAAAATTTTCATCTTATGAGATATAGGTAGGCGCCAGATTGAAGTACAATCTTATTGTATCCCATTTAATCAGCCATTGAGGGTGATAGGTAGGGTGTCTGCAGCCATTTTGTCAACCTAAATCTTACATGACCTAAATTGAGTAATCTAAACCTAGCCAAAGCGATGAAACGTGAATTGAGGAAAGAAATAGAGGGAAAAGAATTACCTTTTATTGTTCTCCGTGAAGAATTTACTTTTCGTTGTTTTTCGTCAGCTTCAATGATTTTATGGGGATGGATCTTAATAGAGGATATATGTGTAAACGTGAAAAAAAACAGAGGTATTTATGTAATTACAAACATTTGCAAGGACCTTTCGATGCTGCCTCAGATATTCTTACCCCCAGAGTATTTTTTACCCCCTCTTCTCTCAACAGTATTTCATCTATACCATTCCATTGGAAAAATATTTGGCATTTTACTCGAAGTAAAATATTGGAGAGGAAATTATGGATAATTGCCAAGCTCATCTCAATGGAGTTTGCGATTGCTAAATTTTTTAATTAGCCTTTCACGTGACCCTATGAAATTATTTTTTCCCAAGAAGAAGCTAAGCCAAGATGAACCTCTTTCGAGGCCGTGGAAGTGAATGAGGGTGTGTAAACGTGAAAGAATCAACCATCCTACGTAGTTAGGCGCGTCGGCTTGAAAAGTACAATTAAGGATCGAATCTCTATCTCAATGATAGAGTTCAACTCAATTTGCTCTTTAGGGCTCTTGTTGGTCTCGTGTCAGTCAAGGACCCCTCCTTGTCGCGTGCCCCTCAACCTCTCATCGCCATCTTTTTGTCAAAATCTAAAGCTTATTTGCATCTCCATGCTACGGTGTTCTCCATTGTCTCCACCTAACCTCCCCCCTCCCCTTGAGTAAATGTCACTCTCTGTTGTGTAGTGCTTCTCCGTTGCTGAACATGATCGAAATCTATCCTTAACATGATCCACGTTGGCGATTGGTGTGTAACCCTATTGTGGTCTACCATGTTAGAGGACCCTCCGACGGGTATCGTTTGTTGTGGTGGTAGGGGGAGTAGGAGCTTAAAGTCTCAACATTCTGTTCGGTGTTCAACTTCCACCCCTGCAATTCTTTTGAGATCATGTTAAAGTTCTTCATCATCATCATCGTCGATATTTCATCCATACATTTAGACTTTTATGATCTCATGTCCATGGATCTAATTGATCATCGTTGCCTTACCTTTAGTGATACAACAATCATCTTCCAACGTGGAGCTTCAATGTTACGAGAAAATTTTCTTAAAAGCATTTCTTTAATTCTTGTATTTTTCTTTTTACCTTTCAATTTTGTTTTCTCCATTTCGAAGCACCCCACGAGGTGCATTGCCGCTTTCTCCTTACTCACCTTCGGATTGAAAGTTTAGGATTTTTCTCCTCCTTCCCTCCAAGAGATTACTTATTCATGTATCATTCCCATTTTCATCGAGGAAGTACTCCTTTGTAAAAGTAAATACTAGAGTTGGTCTCCTTTAATGACTTCTTACCGGTTACGCCCCAATAAAATTTTTGTAAAGTTCGACTTGAGGTCCGCTGACACTGATTTCTTGATTTGGACTTGCTGTCTTGAACGACGGTTTCAGTGCTTAATATTCATCCTTGAGAAAGGGGTTGATTCCTGTTTTTTCTTTTTTCTTTTTTTAATGTTCTTGTTGAATGGTACCTGTGTATATTAAAGACCTACTGTACACGATAACATAAATATAATTTTTATGTTAACGCATGAGACTGCATTTAGGTGTGAGATAGGTTGATGCTTCGCATAAGTTGCAGGTACCACAGATAGAGATGGTTTTTTTAATTGTATTGTTAGATAAGACATAGATTGAACATGTTGGTTATAGGAGCGGAAGATGTTATAATTTCTTTCATGAGATTCGGGAGCTTCCATGTAATTTTAGTGAAAGTACTATACATTGACTATTATTTCTCCCTCCAAAGTTTATAGGATGCAAGTATTAACTAATAATAATATGTATCTCAAATTTCATCTGAATTAAACACTCACAGACAAAGGTCAGAGGTGTCCCATTAACTTAAAATTTAATATATGACATGCGTATTTAAGGAGATTTAAATTTCTAATGTTTCTTTTCAAAATATTATTTGTGGATGTGGATATAAAAGTAAATGTAAAAAAAAAATTCCTACACTCAATTATAAACTTCCTTCTTTTTTCTTTTTTTTTTTCTTTTTTGTGTTGAAACTTGAAGAAGCTTACATCGGAAAGTCTTACATTTCCATGTAATATATGGGATAAGCCCTCCGATGAGATGCGCCATTGGATTATGTTGCAACCAACCGCTATCAAATGATCCTGAACATGTATTCATCTTTTAGCAAATATTTTTCTTTTCTTTAGATAAAAAGGAATATCAAAGAGGTGTTCTTTAAAAACTAAATCTTAACCTCGTGATCTCAGAATCAACAAAACAAAGATTTTCAGGATGTGCAAGGTAGATTTTCAGATGCTCCGGCAGCGATGTTGGTTGTTCGTGGTCGGAGCTACGGTTGGCTTGGTGGGCTTGGAATTGGAGTATGCGACGATCGCGACTTGTTGCAATCATGCGACGATACTCTGATGTCAAGATGCAAGTGATGATGATTGTGGATGGTGTTGCATGTGGTAACGAATTTTTGGTTGTTAAGGTCGTAATTCTTTTTTTTTTATTTTTTAAGTGTAATTTTGTTTCATTAGAAGTTCATGTGTGACCTTGTCATTTTTTCAAAAAAATTCTCTAACGTAGTTTTCAAATGTTGATTCTACGGATGTGACGTCAACCACACACGATCTCGATTTTTTTTTTATTATTTCTTTTCTTATTATTTTATATTTTAACATTTCTCATTCTATGGGAGATATTTTCTTCTCCTTCGACAATCAGATATTTCTTTCATTCTCTTTTGTATCGAATTCTGACGGTTAATATTTGTAAAGGGCAAAAAAGCAAACAAAGATCTTCGGGAAAATCAAATTAAGGCTCTTTCGTCGTCAGATTTTTAGCAAACGGTACGGTACGGCTGTGGCAAAGCCCTGAAATGTTCCAGAAAAGTGATGGGAATCCAACGGACGATCGATCGATCATGCCGCAATCTCCGGCTCTTATTCGGATATGATTTAACGTTTTAAGTAATTCGATACCTTTCGATGGACGGTTGCCATTTTGAGATCACGCCGAGACGTTTCCGATCGGACGGCTTGCGATTCCCCTCTTGGGAGGAATCGGGGTCCCACCACATCCCCAGTGCGGACTCGCATCGACCGGATGGAACTGACCGCCCTCAGACACCTCACCAGCCAACGACCTGATTTTTTCACATTTATTCCTAATTTAAATCCTCTGATTCTAAACCGCTGCGCATATTCAGGAGAAATAAAGTGATGTGAGTGGTGGGTCTGCTGTGCTGCGGTTCGCAATGTTTCATCAACAGTTTATTTGGGAATCACGCGAGATCTCGTACCTCACGCGATTGAGAAGGTGTTTGGCTTATTTTGATGTTTAACTCGTTGTTGACCTTTTGTTAGTGTTGATCGTTAGGATTTATTGTTGGCAATGTTGTTGTATCTTGGAGTATGGCATCTAATTGCTACGTGATCTTGTGTTTTATAATATTTTCTTTTTCTCTTTTTCCGAGTCTTGAATTATTATTTTGTATTGATTTTGTTTTCTCTTATCAGAGCAGTATTAGTTCCCCTCACTTAGAGGTGTTGAATTTTTTCTTACTTCTCGGTTAGGTGTGGGTTACATCACTTTGCATGAATTCCACCTCCTTTAATGAAACTCCAGCTTTGCAAAAGCAAAAACAACTAATTTTCGAGGAAAATATAAAAGTTACGTCAGGTATGGCTATTTGGTAATCTAATATTTGTTGGCCTATTTTAGACGTGCAGTTGAACCCCGGCAACTAGGAAATTGATTGGGTCGAGCACTAAGCGAGGCCAAATCCAAATGCACCAATGTCATGCAAACTTGGCAAGCTCTAGGAAGGCCTAAGCCCAAATTTTACATGAACAAACACATGTGCCTCAACCAATAACAACGTTTATGAGCCTTGAGTTGGGCAAGGTCAAGTCTTGATCAAGACTCTACCGAATAAGAATTTCGACTAAAATGCAATCACAACAAGATAACTTAAGACGTTGGTGATCAAGTTTCATCTGAAAAGGTATATGTCTATGGGGAGATTGATACTCTCGAATTTCATTAGTTCTTGATAAATAATAGAAGCAAAACTTTCACTCATTATCTCCTTGATTGCGTATAAAAAAACAATTAGCGCTACTTAGGTATTTACAAAGTGCTCCCCCTTTTGATCGTGGATCTCATGGGATTTCCTACAATCTCACGATCTAGCTATTAATAAAATTAAATATGGTAATCGTCTAATGACTCCTATCATTAACATCAATGTAACAGTTGTGCGTTTCAGCTTCAATCAACAAGACCCATTGACGGGTTGTCTGACGGATCCTTCAGTGCACCAAGTTGTCGAATCAAGCTGAATCTGGTAGGATGCCAAGCAGTTGGACTCATCAATATACTGGGCGACCAAATCCGCCAAGATGCTGAACTGAGGTGTGAAGTTTATGAAGATTTTTCTTCCATCGTCAAGCCTACTTTTGAATTTTGGGCTTTGCTACTGGTTGGGCCTGTTGAAGCCCATTTACGCCAACTTTTGGGGTTTAAGATTTGCATTTTTAGATCAAGGTTGTTAAAGCTCGAATTTAAGGTAGAATTAGGAGTGTAACTTTAAATTAGGGACTAACAACGAGCACACTAGTTGCAATTTATTTTTTAAATTTAATTCACATAAAATATAATATGGTAATATTTCTAATTAACCATAATGGCTGATGGCCCTATTTGATAAAGGATTGAAGTTTAAAATTATATGTTTAGGAAGTCGTAAGATTTAAGAGTGGTAGAATAAGTGATAGACTAGTGAGGTGTAGATGTCATAGTTGAATTGATATGTTGTTATTAATTTTTATTTTTATTTATATTAAAAGTGAGTTAATAGGGATAAATATAATAAGAGTAGGTTTAGATGTGATTAGTGGGGTAGATATGATAAGTGCGAGAAGTCTTCTTTACTGTTCATGTATTGTGGAAGCTAACACCTCCATGAAGGATAACCCACATGACTTTAATCTCCTACCAAATTGGACTTATAAATTTAGAGGCATTGTGGAAACTAACACCTCCATGAAGGATAATCCATGACTTTAATCTCCTACCACATTGGACCTATAAATTTAAAGGCACATTTTTTACCAATAAAATTTTCAAAGAATTTAAAATTTGCCCAATTGGAAATAACATCGTCCTTATAGGAAAAAGTAAAGCATAATAGTAAACCCTTGAACAAATCATACAAGTACAAAGGAAAAAAAAAAAGCATAATTAACTATGTCTGTGAAGGGGGTAAAGTAGGTAGTGATGATTATGATCATAGGTGACGGCAATGCTGGTAGTGATGATCAACTTAGAGAAGGTGAAGCCGATCATGGTGGTAAAGACAATTGTAGGGAACAGTGGTCTTAGTCTTGAGGTTGGCAAAGAATAAGAAGTCAAGAGGTTGGAGAATGAGTTAGGATTAGTAAAGGAGGTGGTTGTGATCATCGAGTTAGCTGTGATGACTTGGACTTTGAAATTTCAGCCCATTTCAGGATTAAGCGTGAGAGTTGTCAGGTGTGAATTGGGTTAGCTTAACTTCAAAATGAGAAAACACATGTTGTATGCAAACTTGGTCAACCCTTAAGTAAAACTTGCTCAAAATATGTCATATATGGTATCTCTAGATTCATCTTGTTGTAAGCTTTCCAACGGTCCTATTTTGCAAAAAATCGAAGTTGCAAAACTTAAGTTACAAACGAAACACGTTAAACGAGGTCATAGGCACACTTGAATCGAGACTAGGGGTATTTTGGTCTGAAATTAGGTATTCTTAACCTTAACCCAACCCCAAATGCCTATGAAAAATGCGCTTAGGTCCATGTTGTCACACCTCAAAATCCCATTCCCAAACGAAGGCCAGATTACTAAGGGTGACAATAATAGAGGTGCTAGTTTATTTAATTTATGTTGCATAAAAACCATAGTCGACCTACCATAAGGTTCCATTGATCATCAGAATGGATGGAAAGCGTTAAAAAAATGACACATAAATGATAATTCTCAATACAATTTAAACATTCATCAAGTTAGCATATAAATTTAAAAATCTCCTAGTACAACCAAAGTACGATGGTTATTTGTTACACGTCACTCAGAACTTTCCTACACTGACGGTAATCTTAGGAGTCATTGAAGCACTGCTTGACAATTCCTTAAATTTGTCACAAAACAGGGATAAGCTAAACAACCCAATAGGGACAAACAATTACTATTTTTAATAAAATAGGGTAGTGCATAGCTTCATTAGTAGGGTAGATCCCCTAGCCCAACCCAAACCTCAGTTTCAACTCCCAAACCCAGTTTAGCTCTACCAACTCCAATGGTTTATTACCATTAATCATTTCCATTGATTTACGTTAACTATTTTTAGCCTAACTACTATAATAAATCAACATTCCTGTTATTTGCCACTTAAATCTCAAAAGTGGTAAATTAACCCTTCCTACTAAAGGAGATCGTGATGTACCCTCTCTGTTGGTATACTTGCCTACTAACTACTACTAACCCCTCCTTGGCCTTCGCAAAGATTGGAGTACTCATGCCCATCAGACAAGGATACCCGCTCCCGACTCTGGAACATTGACTACACTCAACGTCCCTAAAATCTATTCCACATAAGACCCCTAGAGTATTTGTCCAATTGATTACGAGGGAGCAACTCCCTGCATTACCCTCATGATTCCTAGAAAACTATTCCACACATGATCCATCACATGTTCCAACATCTGAGATCCCTAGAAGGTTATTCCAAATAGGATCCTCCACGCACTTTATCTGTTGAAATCCTTGGAAAGCTATTCCAAATAGAATCCTTACGATTCCCACCACTCGAGATCCATGGAAGACTATTCCAAATAAGATCCTCTCAAGTACCTCATGTTGAGTAGATTTTAAGTCATTACAAGTGCCACATTTTGATAACGACACGTGGCTCGTCACCACAACCAAGAACTATTCAAGTTCCAAGGTTGATTCTTGGTAGCCTTGGGCTACCCAGATTCCTGAGTCTCTAACCCGCAACAATGAACCCATGATTCACAAGGTCAAGGTCTCTAGCTTTACATACTCACCTATCAAGACCTAGCCATTGTTTAGTCCATTCTCTTCGATCTGTACTAGGATCAACCTACCTTAATGATTTACCAGATCACTTGGGGTCTTACTTGAGACCTTAGGTGACGTGCGGAAGACATGTATGTTTAAAAGGGTCGTTATAGCTTGTGCTCGCAACATCGGTTTTAAATGAAGAAATGGACGTGAGTCTAAGTGTCGATCTCAGGGAGGCGTGAAAACCAGATATTTCTTGTCACTTAATGTCACGGAATAATGGATTTTTGCTTGCGAGAAGACGTGGGTGAAAAGCGAGTGAGAGAGAGAGAGAATAGGGTTAGAATTTTTCATTCACAACATGCATCTTAACATAAAAGATGGCAAGTAACTAAATATGAAACAACTTCATTTGACATGCAACTTTAGTTTTATAATTAGAACACTAGATAAATGCTTAAACACAAGTAAAGTAAAAGTTAAGATAAAGAGAAAAAGAGAGAGAGAAGACGGCGAGGCAGCCACGGTGGTGGAGAGGGGCTCCATCGGGGCTCATCGGCTCCGACGATTACAAAGAGAGCTAATGGTGGCTAGGAGTAGGGTGGAGCACTTGCAAGTGAATTCAATGCCCTTCCATGGGTGGTTGGATGGAGTTTATATAGGCAAAAGGGTTTTCTAATTTAAGTATGGGCTTTAGCAACGTTCGGGACGTCGCTAAACCCATACCAAATCCGTCGGTGTAGCCCCCTTCGCCCGCCGATCACCAGCGCGCCCTGTGCTTCTTCTGTAGCGATCCTCGCGTGCGCGATGTGAGCCGTCCGATCAAAGATTGGACTGCTGAGACCTCGCGAAGGGTGCGCTCGCGGATTGCTGCTGAGACGCGCGCGTCTGCCGCATCATCGCGTGCGTGAGCTTCCGCACGCATCCGTTGCGCCGCGCGGTTCGATCGTCGCCATTCGTTGCTGATTGGGCGGCTCAATTTCCCGAAGCACGCCTTTGCCTTCCAATTTATGCGCAACGCGGTTCGATCCCACGCCAGATGCGCGGGCAGAGAGCAGTCGACCGCTGCGTTGTCGCAACGGATTGTCGCGAAGAGTGTGGGTGCGTGGGCAGCTCTCAGCCGTTCAATCGAAGATCGACGGCTGAAAATCATCCTCCGGGTGAAGGCAAAAGCGATCGGTGGAGAGGATGCGACCAGTGGACGCCACGTGGCGCGTTGTGGGCTGTTGATCATCAGATCAACGGTCAAAACTTCTTGGACTCATTGCAGGAGCTTCAGATGTCGGATTTGGCCGATTTCGAGTCCGTTGGACTTCGTTCGTCGCTCTGAATCCATCCATGCGGTCCGATTGCTCATCTGAGGCCTGTTTTGACATATTCTTGTACACATGGCTGTTAATAATGCATTATAAGCAATCTTGATGTGCAATGCATGCGATGCTCCTATTCCTATTTATGATATGGTATCTGTGCATTTGCTCTTAAGATGAACCCCAATTAACAGAATTATCACCCTAAGATGCAGTGTTATCATTAGAATCCGAGAATCTTTCTTAGACCAGTAATAGAGTCATTATCATGAGAGATTTGGTCCATCACTTAGCCAATTCTGGTAGCTTTTAGTTCATTTAGGGAGCTTCAAGCTCATTTAAGGACACTTTGTAACCATCTAGGATTTTTTTGCAATTTGGCCATCCAACATCGGTTGGGCGATCCACTAAATTCCCATTTAAGTTAGCTTCGGTCATCCCTTTGTGTTTATAGGGTCAAAAATCCAAAGTTCCAATTGAAATATGGCCCAAACCAGTCACTTAACGTTAAGCATTTGTTACCAAATGTTATGTGGCCTGCCAGCAACCATTTAACATTAGGTAACAAGTACCTAACATTCGTTAAACCTACAAAAGTGCAAGTTGGCCGCAAATTAATGTTTTATTGACTTAAATCCCATGCTCAACACCCAATCTTTACAAAACTTTGGTTACATGTTCTTAGGAATATGATGGACACCAAGAGCATGAAGAATCCCATGCAAAATATTAGGGCATCAACATACTAAAAAAAATACGAACCCTTACACATGTGCTCATATCGATTTCGCTGCTTAGGAGATCGCAGTGATATCTTCTCATGCCTTTGGAGAAAATGATTGTGGGTTATTAATAATAGTGAAATGAAAAGGTTAAGAGAATTGGAAAATTAAATAATAATTGAATAACTAAGAAACTAATATAAATAAGTTCCAATTTTGTTCTTGTAAATTCTTAGTTATCATTGCTATTTCACCTTTGTTTGCTACTTTACTTAGATTTTGTTGATTTTCCTATTCAAACTCCATACTCAGGTTTTAGTGAGTAGTGGTTAGGTCCCACAACTGCGAGAAGAGATGGTGTTGGTTCAAGTTTTGCACTGTAGCTGATATGTAAGACCTTCATAGTTAATTGCAGTTAGTTTTCCCCTTCCATTTTTTTTCTAGTATTATTTTCTTTAGACTTGTACTCCTTACTTTTCGTTGATGGTTATGGATGATTATTTGAATCTTTAGATGTTTTATTTAGTTCTAAAACTTGTTGTGCGATGTTTATCCTTGATGCTTATATATTAAATGTAAAGACCCGTCCCACTTTTAGCCTTTTAAAACGTCTGAAGTCTCAGTCAGACATCTGTCCAAACATTTGAACCCTTTCCCGGACATCTGAAAATGAAATTTCTGTATGCGTACTGCTCCCTACACGCGCGCGGCACGGAGGACCTTCTCTCTCTCCTTTTTCCTCCTTTCCTACCCGAACCCTAAACCCCAACCATCTATGAAAACTCCCCTCCCCTCCACTCCTCTCCACTCCACACACCACCACCTCCACCTTAAGAGCTGCGGGAGTGGCGAGAGGAGGCGAGTGAGGGAGAGCGAGAGGGCGAGAAGGAGGAGAGTGCGGGAGGAGGAGGAGGCCGAGGTCGGAGAGCTTCGGTGGAAGCTCGATGGAGCTCGCACTGCCATCGCGGGCGCATGTGGGAGGAGGAGAGATCCTGGGGAAGCAGCCTCAACCATCTGCAGCAGCTGGAGCTGCGGCGGAGTGAGGAGAAGCACAGCGGAGAGTGCTGAGAGCAGGTTCTGGTACTGGAAATTTTTCAGTATCAGACATCTAGAGCGGAGTCCAGACGGCTGATGGAGCATCTGGACGTCTGGAGTTAAGACCTGACGACTAAAAGCTCATTTATCGCGAAGGTACGTTCTTTTCGCGGTTACGGCCATGTAGGTCTCACCGCAGAAGTATTTGTTGGCCCTAATTTGGTGGCTGCGACTGTCGTACACAGGAGCAGCCTTGGGAAGGAGCGCGGAACGCCCTTCCACTCACTTTCAGACGTCTGATTAGATTACCAAATGTCTGGAGGTGTTTCTAGACGACCGGAGGCGTGGTCCGATGTCTGGAACTGCCTTCAGACGATCGCAGAGGAGGCCTGGATGTCTGAGGACACTGCAGGGACTAAAGGTAAGGTTCTTGTACCTTTTAAGACGTCTGGACTTATTCCTAGACGTCTGGACTTATTCCTAGATGTCTGATTTTGGTCAGTTGACACGTTTTTGACCTGTTTGGGATCCGATCGGGGTTCGTTTTACGCAAACGAAGTATCTGTAATTTCCTTGCAAGTTTCTCTACATACTAGAGTCCTTTATACACTGTTCTGAGCCCTCCTTTTTTGATGTATTCCCTGATATATTGTTTCATCCTATTGCATGTTTAGGGCTCGCAGAGACGCTTGGGTCTGCGGTTCGAGCCCCCATTACTCCCGAATTGTCTGGTAGAGTGGTTTAAATTCTGTTAATAATATTTGATAAGAATGTGCTTGTGGAAATAGTCGAATGGAATCCTAGGATGTGGCATAAACCTTAGGATAGAGGAATGAATGAATCGTTTGGGTTGTAGGATGTAGTTGCATGCATGTTTTAGCTAAACTATTAGCAATATAATTATGAGCTGCCAGTAATTTCTGAACAATTACCTGTGAAATCACCACTTGCCTGAATTGTGAATGATGGAATCTGGATCAGAATAAATGGGATAAACATGAGCATGAATCCTACGGGGGATTAGGATTAGAGCTCCTGTGGTTGGTTGGAATATGGAATGGTAGACGGGAAGTGTGTTGGTCCTTGTGTACGTGGTACCAAAGAGAGCAACTGTCCCCTTTTAGTGTAGAGTGAAGCTAGCCTCCCTTGAGTTGTGAGCCGAGGCTAGGATTGGCCACTCTACACCGACTCCTGTTGGCCCTCGCGTACGCAGTACCAAGGTGAGCTACTAGTGTAGGTAGGGAGCTAGCCACCCCACGGGGCCTGGAGTTAAGCTAGCCAACCTATACCGACTTTTTTTGGCCCTTTGGGCAAACCGGGGTAGTCAGACGAGGGTGCGCGGACTGTGGAGGGGAGAGACCCCTATTCTGAGAGAGCAAGGCCTTATACTGTACCGTGCTGTACTTTTGGTGTACCCGTTAGCAGAAATGATTGACTGCGTGTCAGTGCGGGGTAGCTACCCGTGCGCTTATCACGCGTGCCGTGATCACTGCTACGTCTTGACAGTGACCTCGAGGTGGTTGACTGGGTCTAGGACTACCACGAGGGACTCTCTCGGCCAGGAGAGCACCACGTGTACCTTCTACTCTTCGGAAGAAACTGCAATTAAGATCGTTCCCACGAGGAACATGCTAGATCAAGAATATCTGGATGGTTTGAGAAAAATGGGTGAAAAGAAAATACACACAAAACAAATAAATAGAAAAGAGAATTAAACATGTTGCTTTTATTGTTTTAGATAGTATAGATACCACTCTACTCATCGTTCGCTGACTCTGTCTTTTCATAACACTATTCAGGATCAGGAGTTGAGCAGCCCGAGCTTCCGGCTGCGGAGGGTGCTGGGCCCAGTCGAGCCCAGCTGTAGTTTCAGCACTTTCTTGTTGTTTCCCTTACTGTTGTAGTAAGTATCAGACTTTTAGCTACTATTGTCTCTACTGTTTACTTTCGTTTCTGTTGTTCTGTTGTTGTGGTGGTATGTAATGGAACTGCAGTTTTACTTTCCTTTACTCCTTTGTACGTTTTTACTGCTTAGTTATATTGCATATGTGAATGTAGTTTACTTTCCTACTTTTTGATTATTTCTTGTTGGACGACTGAGTCTTAGAATTAATCGAGGCAAGCCGATCTCAGGTCCTATAAGGATCCAGGAACCGGGTTATAACATTAAACGACCAAGATCTTGGGTGAAATTTGGAAGTCAATTCAAGATCCTATAAGGGTGGGGGTCCAAGTCGAAATGTTAGTAGAGGAGTTAAGGCTAGTGAAATGGGGTCGTGGGGTTGGACATGGTGGAGGAGTTGAGGAGGGGGTGTTTAAAGTGGAAAGTAGAGAGGAGCGAAGAGAAGATTTGTTCAAAGAGGATGATGTCGTGGGAATGGACATTGGAGGTAGAAGAGAAGTTCAGGATGATTAAGGTGGGAAGTGGGTGCCACCAAGCAAACAAGGGAAGGAATGGGGTGTGAAGCCACAAAAGTGAACAAATAATACAAATGAAACCCTAAAAGGTAAAGGTAGTGGGTCATATATACACACAAACACACACACACATGCGCAAGGGTCAATTGGGCCTATTCAAGTTATTTTGGGTCAAGGTTCAGCTAGCCTAAATAAAATATGCCTTAATCTCTGGGCTCAAGTCTTACATGTAGTCAAGCTTTTTTGGGCCAAAACTTAACTAACCTAGCCGATGATCTACCCCACCTATTGATTATCCATTAGGTACCCAATTACTTGCTACGAGTTATCATTAGAAATGTCGTTAGGCATGTTTGAGTGTATCCATAACTATACCCATTTCTTGTGCAACCCTCTTTTAGTTTTAAGAGATGGCATCTCAACCTATTACTATCATATGAGATTTAGTAAAGTGCTACCCGCATGGAGTGTCCTCTTAGAGACTTCAAAATAAGTAGCCATGATGAGATTTGCACCCCAAACAAAGAACTTGCAAAATCTGCTATATATTAATCACTTATGTTGGTTGTCTCCTAATTCACCAAACTAAGCTATGGTATAGACAAGCTTGGTTCCAATGTTAGACCGAAGGAACCAATTGTTTGTATGGTATTGATGCACAAAAAATGCCTAGATTTCTATAGTGGGAACCATGTGAACTTTTTACTACCCTTAGCTTAATAGCTAACCCTCGATCAGAGGGTTAGCCGAGTTATAAACATTGAGCAAAAAGTCAAATGTTAAAAATAAAGTAAATTTAAGATAATATGGATCTGGATATGATAATGTGCTCCTAATATGTAATAGTTTAAGTCACTTTATAATGTAAAGTCTTTTAAGAATGACATAGGTGATGATATGGTGTCAGCCAAAAGAAATATGTGAATGCATGTTCATGTCTCATATCATTCACCAGGTCCACATTCATAAGCATTGCACTCCTATATCCATTCATGTCTCATGGCATCTACTTTACAATAACAAAACTCATTTTAACAATAATTTCTACTTGAATGATCAAATTTGACCACATACATGATAAAAAAGATAGCAGACATCACAAATGACAACGAGCATTATTCAAGCACATGAACATTCGAGGGAGTGGTAGCAAATGACAAACATGGGGGTAGCAAAGGAAAGCTATTGTGAGGGGGCAAAGAAGGAAGGCTAAGGCAAAGAAAGAGGGCATAAAGGAAGAAGGATGTCTAAAGAGGCAATGAGAAGGGCCCAAAGGGACTAAAAAGTAGAGCGAGAAAGGAAGGTGTTAAGGCCGAAGAAGGGTATGTATAAGGGGTAGAGAACTAGAGGTGAGGGGCACCTAAGGAGGGCATAGGTGGATGAAGATAGGGAGCTATGCTAGAGAGGGGCATTTAGGATGGGATAAAGGGTGAAGGAAACAAGTTTTGCAAGAGGAGAGGGGCTCTTGAGGAGGGGTAAGTGAGGATGTGGCAGGGAAGGAGTGAAAGGCCAAGAAAGAGAAGGGATGGAAGAAGGCTAGAGGAGGGGGCAACGGATGAGGGCCCCTCATTGCCATGTGAGGTTAAGTGGGCAGATGTAGTTTGGCGAGGTGGGGCGGGGGGGGGGGGGGGGAGAAAGAAGAAAAAGGAAGAGGACTTGAAATTATATCCAGATCCAAAAGGCACATCTCACACTTTGGGAGTGCTTTTAAACCCCATAGATAACTTAATGGTAATTTCCCCTTTGGTTTTAGGTACAAAGAAAGAAGGAGAGAATCGTAAGCTAATTCACCGCATTTTGCCATATGGTCTTTTCTTCGCATTGGAAAAGATCGGAAAGAAAGATAATATATAAAAAAAGATTTCTGTCGAT
Source organism: Thalassia testudinum (assembly GCA_037157565.1). Lineage (NCBI taxonomy): Eukaryota > Viridiplantae > Streptophyta > Magnoliopsida > Alismatales > Hydrocharitaceae > Thalassia > Thalassia testudinum. The sequence continues at coordinate 91,035,147 of JAZHRO010000012.1, forward strand.
TCTTATTTTCTCTGCCTTTTCAATGAGAACTTTTTTATAAATTATACTAATTATTTTTAAGAAAATATTTCATAGATATAATTTTGTACGTCATTTTATATATAATTTATATGTCATGCTACATTCACATGATATAATAAATTATATATCACATCCTCCTTCGTATAAAAATAATATACATCAATCACAGAAAAATAACATGTCAACATGACATAATGTGTTCCATTCTATGTTATATTTCACATTAAAAATTATGTCCAAAATTATATACAAAGCCACGACTACGTGTGATTATCCTTATTTTAGCTCAAAACATGAAGTAATAGCGATATTGCTTAAAGACTCGAATAATCGGACATTAGACTAGTCTTGCCACACTACGAAAAATTCCCCCACAACCCCAAGAACCCAAACCTGCAACCAGATGGAAACTTTTGTCCCCTTGCGAGTATCGAGTGGAGAAGATGTATCCTATAGGATATTGTGTGAGAGATTTTATAGGACTAATAGCGCAACCCCACAATTGACCCCTCCTCAACTCCCGGCGGTTGAGGACATTAGACTCTTGCCACGTTAGCTCCTTACGACGTATCGTGCAGGAAGAAATGCAAGATGGAAAGGTGGTGCAAAAGTGCAAATGTCCTGTGAGGCCCAATTGGCAAGCGACCATTCTATATACATAGACAAGGAAAGGTTTGAGCTTTTGATGGTCATCATCTGCAGTCTCAGCCTAGAGATTTATTTATCTAATGGATAGCAAAGTAACTCTACCTAATTAGCTATCTCATGCCCGACCTACCATTAAAAGTAAATAAGTTAAAATGTAAAAAATAAATGCATCCTGTGGTGTATTATACAACACTTTTGACATGGCACGTCGATTTACACTAATATGAACCGATTCTAGATGATTTTACATCGATATAAAATGATTATGGAGTAATTTTATATTGATGTAAAGTAATTCATAATTATTTTACGTCAATGTAGAGTAATTAATGATAATTTTATATTAATATAAAATAATTAATGATAATTTCATACCGACGCATTAGGTAAAACTCGTTGCATTTTGATATATACATCCAAATAAATAAATCCCCTCATCAAATAGATAGAAACGTTGGCGAAAAAAAAAAAGAAAACGGTGGGTCAGGCCATCCAACTAACAAATTATGTGGATGTGAATTAGGATCAAGATTCAGGAGGGTGGGTTGTGTGTGGATGGGTGGGGGGCGTTGTTGGGGTTTGCAGACAGATAGACACGAGACAGGGATGGGTGGTGCATCTGCTTCTGTCGTGCAAGCCAAAGGCATCCATCTATGATCCATCTTCTGCCGTATCCAGTGGGCAATGGGCTATAGGTTGCCGGCTATATTACGGCGGCCTGCTCAGCTCCCCCTCATCTCTTAACCCCGAACATCCAACTTGCCATTTGCACCAATGATACTAGACCAGGTCATTATCACGTGAAGCTGTCCTGTAGCTGCCATTGGGAGGTAAGGCTAACCACTATCGACACCCGCGCCGATACGGGGGGCCTCCTATGGGTGCGTATGTATCTGTACGTATGTATATATACAATGACGGTTGAAAAATATAAAAGTTAACGTAAGAATATATATATATATATATATATATATATATATATATATATATATTAATATAAATGTAACTCTCATATTATATATATATATATATATATTTTACGTAAACAAAATATTTATATGTAGTGAAGTTTATTATTGTTGAAATTAATAATAAATTATTTTTATATGTATGTAAATCACTTAAATCACCCTTGAAATCATGTACTTTGCATCAATGAAAAATTACTTTACATCGGTGTAATCTTACTTTGCACATGTGTAAAATCATTTTTCACCTTGAAAATAATTTTGCACTTATGCAAAGTAAGATTGTACCAGTACAACCTTACTTTGAACTAATTTGCACCGATGATTCTTACTTTGAACCACTTTACACAGATGCAAAATGAGATTTCATTGGTACAAAGACAACTTAAGATAATTTATCACCGATGTAAAATAACCCATAATAATTTATCACCGGTGCAAAGTTGTTTATCACTTATGCGTTTTAGGTTAAAGTGATGTAGTGGATTTTTTGAATGAGTGGGGCCCACAACGTAACAAACCTTACGTTTTATCATTTCTTTACATTAAATATCAGTTATCAAGTACGTCCACGTTCACAACACTGTGTGAAGCACGAAAACAATACTCACAAATTCCCAAACATCACTTTTTGCATCACTATCTGCATTTTCCTACTTTTTTGCATATATATATATAGGAGTCCTATCTTTTAAGTATAATGTTTAAAAATTACTAAATAAGAACTACATGAAAATCAATAGATGAAAATTGTACGATCAAAACTAATGCCACCTAAAATAGCGAAGGTAGTTTTGTAACGAACAATCTACACAGATCATTTATATAATAAAATATTCTTAAAAAATATGGTGTGATTACAGTTAATCCAAACATACATTCTAAAAATAGATAGTAAATTAATTAGTAATATAATGATACTCTTGGTAATATAAAAATAATACATGAAAATTATTAATCACCACACTTAAATACTATATATTCCAAAAATACTAAAAATAGCTAAAAAAATTATTACATTCAAATGTCCAAAATAAAGAAAGAATATATCTTAAATTAATAAAAAAATTTAATAACAAAGAACAACCATTTAAACATGACATAAATATGTTTATAATATATAATCATGTAGATTATAATAAATGTTAGGTGTTTTATAATAAAATATTAAATATGTTGTAAAAGTAAGGATTAAATTTACGCAACACATGATATCACAATGAAAATAAAAAGTGTGATTAAATTTCCAATACAAATGTATTATACTTGTATTACGAATAATTAGTATTTAAAGTAGTTGCCTTTAATATAAATTGCATTACAACTAGATCTCAAATTATAAATATTTAACATAAAAAATGTATAAAAAATTATATTACAAGTGAAAATAAAAATGTCTATATATGATAAACTTGTATTATAAATATTTATTTTAATAAAAATTTAAGAATTTATATTACAAATGAAAAATTAAATTGTATAAAAATTGTTGTAATACAAATTTATTTTGATTAAAAAAAATTATAATATAATTAAATATTAAGGTGATAGGATTACTTTTCAATAATAATATAATATTTAATTAATTATATTCTAAATAATATTTATAAATAAAGCCGTAACATAACTCAATATTAATATATAAAGATATTTTTAAAAATAACATAATGATTAATTGAGTCAATTTCATATATAAAAGGTATTTTTTTAAATCACTTTTGACATATGTAATAATTTTTATCAATAAAAAATATCATCCAACGATTATAACGAAAGATGTTTTTTTTTGAGGACTTATAAGTGTATATATATATATATATATATATATATATATATATATATAAAATAATCTTACATTGTTTCCTTCGTACCATTCGCAGGCTATAGCACAATTATGTTATTTTCCTTTCCAGATAAGTGTATATATATACATAGACGCAGATACGTGAAGCGAAACACAAGAGCACAGATAAATGGTTAAAAATAATTTCTTTTCTTTCACGGAAATGAACATTTCATTAGGAAAGAAAGACTCAGACACATGAGGAAAGGAAGAAAAAGAAAAATCTAACACTCTCGAGAAAAAAAATTAAGTTTCATAAAAATAGGGAAACATCAGTTAAAAGTAAAATTTATAATCTAGGTGGGAGAGGAGTATTCACTTATGATTATTAAAGAATGAATTTAGTGGAAATAGGATTTTTGAGTAATGATTTTTGAGCGCTTAATTGATCTCATGTCAAATTCGACCCAACTAACCAAAGTCATTCATTTGTGGCAAGGAGATAAAATGGGCTGCAGCCCCAGTACGGCAGCTGATTTTCCAATCTCTCTAAGGCGGGTGCATCAAATTTAGCCTAAAATGTTGGGTTTTATATTTTTCTTCTTTGTAACTTCATTTGAATTTAATATATATGTTAATGATCAGTTTGTGGGATATGTTTTGAAAAGGTTGCTCTCTCCCATTCTGTTGGAAGAATCATTCATCCAATCGTGATATTGATCATGGTAAAAAAATTTTCAACTAATTCTGATAAGTCTATCAGGTTGAAATAACAAAGGCATCGTAAATAGATCCACCAAACATCCCATAAAGGCCTCCAATTGGGCGTGTGAAGAACAGGGCCACTAGCAGTACCACATGGCAATTGGTCTTGACACCAAAGAGGTGTCGATTTTGGAATATGTTTTGGGGTTTACTTTGGAGACAAGTTCCCTATTTTTAATAAATCTTAGTTGTCAAATCAGTTGGGATAAATTATGGTTTATTTCAATTGATTTTGTTAGATTAGGATTTACTTTATTTCTAATTTAACATGATTTGGATATGGTCTCCTTATAACAAGAGAATCAATGTAACCTTTCAAGTTGAGTTGAATGCATTAACTTTTTTCAATATCTCTCTAACTCCTCTCCTCTCTACCGCCAACTCTCTCTCTCTCTCTCTCTCTCTCTCTCTCTCTCTCTCTCTCTCTCACTATTTTATGTGGAAACAGTCCCATCATGGATTGTCTCAAGCACGCCAAGGCCTCCACACTTCACTAAATTTCACATGGTATTAAAAACTAAAGTTTAAGCTCTTCCTGAAGGTTTTCTAAAAGAGAAGAAAAGCCATGATGTATGTGACTTTTCCCTGGAAGATAGCAACCACATACATGGCCCTTTCTTCTTATTAGATCACGCACAAGAAAGCCTATCCTTTGTGTGATTCCCAGGAGTATTGAGGCCTCGTGTGTCAAAGCATCTTCGTCGACTTTGGAGTTCTCTCATAGAACTCTTTGAAGGTCCTTGGTGCCTTACACAAGGCCCAAGGAGTCAAGTAGGGGGCTCTAGCGAGTGGCTTCTCTCACGTATCCAACGCCTTACGCGCAATGTACAAGAAGGAGAAGGCTTGCTTCTTGAGGATGGAAATGGTCGAGAGAGAGAATCAGATTAACACCAGGGAAGGAAAGGTTATAGTACAAACCACCATGATTAAACTTCAGAGTGTATCGAACTATATTCTATGGGCTTGAGCATTCAAGATCTTCGTAAGAGGACAAGACAAGTTGTATGTTCTTCTTGAAGAGGAGTTCGAGTCCAAGAATCATAATAAAACGCTGTTGACGGGCTTTCGTCCCCGGTAACGACGATAAAAATATGGTCGTTGACGACTGGTTCGCACTAAAAGGGGGTTTTAAATGTCGTTATAGTATATGTTATAAATACAAACCGATGTCACATAAATTTTATTTATATATTTAATTTTTACTGGTTTATTCCAGGTCATTCACTAGAAGACAGTTATTGATATACATCACTCTCTAAGTCCAACAATATTCTTTAATTCCAAAAATGTTGATTTTATTTACAAAAATGAATAAAAGAATCAAATAATTGCATAAATTGGTTAATTATGTACAAAAGAATGAATTAAAACACATTATAATGCCTGAAAACAAATGTATACAAACAAGTATAAAAAATTATGTATAACTACTCTATGTTAATTATTTACAACTAATATAGACAATACCTAAGTATAGGTACAAAAATAGTTAATAATATCTATTATACTAAATCATTATAACATACTAATATCTATAGTAACATACATAATATATACAGTAACATATATAAGTGTCGCTAAAACCTTAGTAAAATTATATACATAACATATAGTAAAATAACTATCTATACTAACATATATAGATATCTACAGTGACAGATGAATCTGTCACTAAAGCTTTGGTTATATATATTTACATAAGAGCTCAAACAACACTACTACTTATACTTATACATACATACATATATATATATATATACTATACATATGTATACTTATTTATTTACATTTAATTACATTATTTATACACATATACATTATATACTATATACTTATATATATATATATATATAGACACACACATATACACACAATACACACATATACACAACGCACACAAAGGCACAGGGTGATTCAACACTTCGCTGTTGCGGCTACTCAACACTTAGGCAAATTTTCTTCTTCCTCTTCTTGTCTTCTCTTCACAACAGTTGGTTCACTCTCTCAAATCGGTTCAGTTCAACTTTAAAAAATGGGTTTAATGCGTGGGCGGTCTTTTCGAGGGATACACAGCACTCATTTATGGGAGGGATCAGACCTCTACTAAGGCCACCCTAGTTCATAATTAGGCCCATTATATCCAATTTAAGCTCGTTAATGGGCTCAATCAGGCCCACGCATAATGCATGGCCCCCGACCCATGCATCGCACACATATGGTCATGTTAGTGCCATATTCATATCAGAGAGGAGAGAGGTACGTATGAGGGTGCCCGACACCTGACAAGTGATGGGGCCATGTGATAAAAACAATAAATACCATGTTGCCAGCTCCAAAAGCCACAATGTGGCACTAACTTTGTGCCCTTCAAGCGGTGCAGTTGCGTGGAGGTGCTGTTATGATATGTTGATTTTGGCCCTCGATTTGAAGGTCATAATTTATTTTAAACTAAAAATAAATTATAAGGTTACAAAACCCTTAGATAGGGCTACATAATTATGTAATTACTTTACAAAAATAAGTTAATTTATTATATAATTAAATTAGTTAAAGTTGACTGTTTATATAAATTAAATTAGAGTTTAATTCATTAATTAAATTATAAATTAGTTAATTAATTATACAATTGACTTAATACAGTAATAGTATACATGATGAATAATTTATTACATATTTTTATTATATTTTATAAGCTTTATTTTAACTTATTTACATTTAAATACATATTTAAGTTATTTTAACAAATAAGTAAACTATAAATACTATAATACAGTATAAACACAGTTTAAATTAGTTGAAAATACTTAATATTATATAATACAAATATACAATATAATTTATCTAAGTATTAACTTAAATTACTCATTTATTTTATTTTAAGCTAATAAATTACCTAATTAACTAATAATTTAATTATCTACTGTTGATATATAATTAAATTAAATTATAGGTATAATATTATTCATAATACATATATAAATACGTATGCACAGTATTAGGTGTAGATATGTACATTTAAGTAGGTTTGTATAATTACTTAGTTATTATACATTTAAGTTAAATAAATTAATATAAAATAATACAATAAGATTATATATACATTAAATTACTCTAAATACCTAATTTAATACATAGAATACATATATAAGTTATTTATATACATTATATATATATTATAGAATATCTACATATAGCTTAGATTAAATATATATATACAAGTATATACATAACATACAAGGTATTTATGGGTATTTTGGGTGTTTTTCTTATTTTTATGGATTATATATATATAGGAGAGGTAGGGGATGAGAGAGAAAGAGTGAGATGAGAGAGAAGAGCTATTTATTGTGTTTTTTATGTTAAGTTCTTTTATTAAATTCCAAGGTATACTGAACCGTCGGTTAATATGTTCTACCAAGCTAGGGGTTTAGAATGCCTTAAGACTTGGCCTACACTTAAAAATATACCTAATCTTAACCAAGACACATTTATTTATTTTTTTTTAATTTTTATATAGTTTTTATTTATATACAAAGTTGACACAAGTTAAGCCTTGAATGGTGTTGGAAGAGAAAACCTAAGGCCTTGAAGTGAGGTCTAGTGGTTAGAAATAAGATATAGACATTCAAAATCATCCAAAACAACACAAGAAAGATGTATAGGCAATTAAGCATTATTTTTGCTTTGATTTCATTAAATTTCAATGGAATTTAAGAAACAATAGCTGACAATGGAATTCAAAACTAAATGACAAGCAATTCTAATTAATTTCAGTCAATTAAAAACACATGAATGCTTGTTCTCAAAAGTTCAACCAATGCATACAAACTCAGCTCAAAAGAATCTCAAAATCCAGCTCAATTCCCAGCTAAACATCCCAGTTCAGACCAGCCAACTCAGCCCATCCAGTGGCTAATTTGTTGCCTATGACAGCAGCTACAATTCAGTAGCAATAACTGCTGCTGTTACTACCAAATCCAGCAGCTATTAGATTAGGTACTGAATTTTCAATGCAACTTCAATAGTAGCTCTTGCTGCTCAATCATCAACAACAGTAGCTGCTGTTGCTTGATGCAAGTATTTTAATTGATAAGATCTGCGATTTCCAAATCTCATTCCATTATAAAAATAACTCAGATTTAAATGTCAGGAATCTCATAAACAGTCTCAGATCACAAAATCATTTGTAATCAAGATGTAAAACTCATTTAAAGCTCTTAAATTCCAGATCTGATATCAAATCCCAATAGGAACCTAATTGAGTCTTTTATCAAACCATAGACAGCTTAATAAGAAGAAATCAATAGGCCATTGAAAATTCACATAAAATGAGTTCCCAACCTTCATTAAAATCAATTCACGCCCATCACTTAGCAATTAAAACTCAATTATGCTCAAAGAGCAATGTCAACTTGTTAGGCTTTTGATCTTGAATCACTAAGGTGATATGATCACCTATACCTCCTACATACCATTAATTGGTGTTCAGGAAGGTTTAATGATCCTTAAGAGCAATGGAATCATTGCTAGAGCCGCCAGTCAGTGGAACTGATTTTCCTTGGCTCTAACTATCATTACAGAGCAAAACTAAGATATAAACTGATCATGAACACTGTCGTCAGTAGAAAATCCCATAAAAACAGTCCATGCTCATTGCCATTAATCCAATTAAGTAAATACAAACTTGACAAAATCGATTAGATCCGATAGAATTCAAAACACTCAATAAATTCACAAATCAGCCCATGAGATTAAATCAGATTCAAGCAATCAAACTGAGTTCAATTCAGCTTAAAGGAGGCTAATTGTGATCCAATGTAGTGAATGGAATCACCCTCAAGTGATATTTGGCACACCAACAGATCAGTAAGACCTTAAGCTCAAGATCTGTTGGTTGCCTGATGAGTGGGTGACTGGTGGATTTAATTGCAAGGGAAAAACCAGTGAATGTGGATTATGAGATGGAGAGGGAGATTAATGTGTCGAAATGGAGGTAGAAAAACACCTCTCTGATCTGAATTGATCAGAGAGGGCGAAGTGGATCTAAGCTAATCTACTCCTACCCCACACTAAACCATCAAACCAGTGAATTCTAACATCTAATCAACTCTAAATTACTCTAGCGAATACTATAATGAATTTAGAAAGTAGGAAATCCTAATCTGACAAGAGGAATGGGGTTTCCTGGATCCAAAGCCAATGGCTAAGGAGGAAGAATGGGGGGAGATCTCCAGCGAGTGAAGAGCCCACAAGAGGAGCTCCAAGGCCGTCCTCAGGTGTACGTCATCCCTAGCGGCAAGGAAGAATTGGAGGTGAAAAACCACCCCTTTGTCACAGATGTGGCAAGTGAAGAGGTTAGGAGAGCTGGAGAGGATGAATGGATCGCCTTAAGAAAGTAGGAGGGGAGGTCGATTCAATGTGCGCGCGAGCTCAGCATGTGCTTAAGTAGCTGATACAATGATTCCAATCACCACGAAGGTGAGATCAAATGATTAGGGCTTGGGGCAATTGTGATGAAGGGAGAGAGCGCGCGGAAGTATCAATCCAAATCACGGCCATTGGATGAGATTTAGAGGAGAAGGTGAACACATGCACTGAAGCGCACAAAGCTTCGATTGAAGCTGGGCCTTACGATCAAGAGAGCAAAGGCTGAACAGCCCAGATTGGCCAAGTTCTTGAGGCTACAGTGCTCCCACCCATAGTAGGTCTATTGGTGGATTTACACGAAGTCCCTTAATGTCAAAGGGGTAGGCCATTTGCGTCAAGGCCCATAAGTAGTGAAGAAGGATAACAGGGCGGTCCCTAAGTGTTACAAAATAACCCCTGGCAGCTTACAAATGAGTCCCTGGAGGTTTTAAACGTAAAGAGAATGTTATGACCCGAGGACCTATATGTAAAACTTTAAATGCAACGTCTTAATGATGTCCAAATGCCACCAAGTTCCTATTAAAGCATAATTGAACATTTAGGAAGTTGATTTCACTTTTGATTTGAAGTTTTGAATTCAATTATGTGTTCAATTTGCAATTGGATCATCATTTTACATTAATGAATAGAATATCTTATTTAATGACCTAATTTCATGTTTTTAACTCAAAATTGGTGTTTTAGATCTTTTTCACTATTTCCCACACTTAACCCATTTCATGTGTTAATTCTATAGTGTTTAACCTAGTTTCTAGCTTAACTTAGGCATTTTAGCTGTGATGAGCCACACCTCATCAATGTGACAAAAAAGTGGGAGAAGGAAAAGTACTTAGTGATGAATTAGTTGGTTAACTCAGTTGATTCATCCATCACCTACAACATGTTCTACAAGAGTTTGACCCATGAGGTGTGGGATTCCTTGGAGAAGAGATACTCTAAGAAGTCCAGCAACACCCACATTGCCAACATCTATACTCAGATTTGGACGACTAGTTAGGGGGATCTTCCCCTTAATAAATACTTATTCAAAGATGGAGGTGCCCTTTGAAGAATTGGAGATCCTTGAGCCTGTTTGTTGTGACAAGCAGACAATTGCACGAGAAAGGTGGCAAGCCGCAAGATTCCTATCAGGATTGAATCCTCAATATCAATTGAAGTGATCAAATCTTTGCACCGGACAAGGAGTTAGATTTTGAGATGATTTATGGTCGTCTCGAGAAGCTTGGTGAACTAGATGCAAGTTGCAGTGCAATAGTAGTGACTGAAAATTCTGCCATAGCTACTTTCGATGGGGGCACTGGACGCGGAAGAGGACGTGGTAGAGGCTCATGTCAAGTTTATCGACCATGTCAACATGGTGGACATACTAATCATTCACAAGATCATTGTTGGGACAAGTTCGAATAACACACACATGGGGCTTCTAGGACCACATGTGTAGACTCTCTCACCACAACGGATCTTGAGAAGATTAAGGCCATGCTTCAAGATGAGAAAAAGAAGAAGACAATGACTGTTGTGGTGACTATTGAGGATGCTACAGAAGCAACATCTCTGAAGGTTGCGAAAGGCTACATTGTCACATCTACCAAAGAGAAGGTTGAAGATGAAAATCTTGAAGAAGAAGAAGAGTGGTGGGGCCTCTAGCCTCACCACAAAGATTAGCAAGTCATCGTCATCCTGGCCTCGACTTGAGGAGTGTGAAGTATAAAAGTGTCACATGGCAGGTGTTGGTGCAAGTGCATCACGATCGTTGATTTTGATGATAGTAAAACACTTGTATTTTAACATTTGCATTAAATTTATTGTTTAAAATTAAATGCAAATGGAAGCAAGTATAGGGAGCTCAAGCTCAAGTCCATCAAGGAGCATGGAAGTGCCTGATGAGGGAACAAAAGCATCATGGAGTGTTAGAGTGAAAGCTTGGAGAAGAATATGACTTAGAAGATTCTATTTCAATGTTCTTGTATTTCTCTTTCTTTTTGCTCTTTATTTCCTTAGAAATATGTTAAAGAGCCTAAAGTATAACACCCTTAGTCCCAGGAATACTTACATATCCCTAGAACACTTAGGCAAATCCTAGAATAGACTTCGAAAACCTAAATCATAATCAGACAGACAGATCAGATGTCTAACATAATTACCAGACGTCTGATAGGTCATCTTAAGTCGTTTGATGTTTAGATCAGACGCCTAATAATAAGACTATTACTCTTGTCAGACCATTATCCTCGAGAACAAAATTAGGATTATTGATGAGAGCCTCATCATGAACCCTAACTGGCACAATTTGATCTAAATAAATATGAAAAAGCTCCTACAAAATCTAAAGAAAAGCCTAACTCAGAGAATTCTAAATTGAAGAATAAAACAAGTCATAAGGGGTAAAACTGTAATTTTACCAATGCAGTGCACAATCAGGGTGTCTAAAAGTCTGAATACAGGTCAAATGAGCTTAATAAGAAAGAAAGTGGGTTAGCCTGAACCGAAAAGAGTTATAGCCACTTCTAGGAATTAAGTAACATTCTGTAACCTTAAAAATAAATCCACTTTAATTCATGAGGTTCTAGGCAGGATAAAAATCAACTAAACCCTCTAAAATTCATGGAAAAATATTCCATAGGGTTTAGGACCTTCAATTTTTCCTTTGCAACCTATCTTGACCTAAATTGAGAACCATGCCCAAATTTTGACCTAATTTGAGTTTTTGCGCAAATTGACTGGTCAAACATGGTTAAACCTAAAATCAAATTACACCATTGAATTCCTTAGGTTCAAATTTGGTTGGTACAAAAATTTGGGCCTAAGAGAAGACTATTTTGACCGACTTTACAAATTGGTCTTCTTGAATTACTTTTTGACCCTTATCTTTTTAAACTCTTGCATTTAGCCCCCTATCTTCTCTTTCGTTCTTTGCAGAACGGTCCTTCCTGTCACCCCACACAGGTGCCATACCTCTGGAGACCTTACGCGGAGGATGTCGTCGCGTAGGATATGGGGGCCGCTCTCAGGAAAGAACGGGAAGAAAGATCGCCAGAAGCTTGGGCTATCTGACCAGAGTGAGAGGAGACGAAGTTTAGGGTGTTCTTCGACCAAAATGAGCTTGCCAGAAACGGCTGCCTTTGCTGCTTCTTATAGAGGTGCTGGAGAGGAGAGGATCTCGAGGGGGCGACGTGGGGAGCTCGCCGGAGAATGGCCGGAGATGGAGACCCATGCCTTTCATGCATTCACACAAGAGGCATGGGCAGCCGCAGGTCAAAGGAGAGGGTCCCTGCATCTGTTCTTCCCGCATCCCTCCATTTCTTCCAAACCATGGATTTCAATGCCTATCCATCTTACCCAAACTACCCCCAACAGGATTTGTATGCTAACCCAAGTAGACCATACCCACAGCCTACTTGGGCTAACTAACCACCAAGTTGGAAATACAACCTTGAATATCCCTCTTGGCCCAACTATGACCAAACCACACCAACCTCTTATTGGAATACACCCAACATAGCCAACCAAGGGTATGATTCAAATCATGGGGCTCCATATCTCGATTCTCCTCACAATGCCTCCTCCTTTAGGTCCTACCCGCTCTACTGTGATCGGACCTACACTTTAGGAGAACACCAAGAACCCTACCCTTCTCAGGATAATAACCAAGAAAGGTCTTCTGAATTCAACAACCTTTCCTACTTGACCTTTGGATTGGAAGGAGTTCTAGACAAATGGAAATCAGAAAATGATCAGAAATCTAGGCAAGCCCAGGATCATCAACCTTTGATTTGGTCCCCTGATGAAGAATCTAACTGGGAGGAGAACTTAGAACCTCAACTATTCTGGGGTAGGATCAAACAGAGAATGGTTCCTCTTGAAGAACTGGACCCTGAACATGATAGAATAGAGGACCCACCCAAGAACCTAAACACTAGTGTGGGTTCTGATCCACAACCTCAACCATACTCTCTTAACCTGGATTTCAAGGAGGAAATCCAAAGGACACCAAATGACACCATGTCAATTCCTGATAACCTACAGTTAGAACTACACAGACAGAATCAAGAATTGGTTAAAGGGCAACAGGCCATGATGGATTTGTTCTAGCAATTGGGGGAAGAAGGCAAGAGAAAGCTGTTGCACACAACGCCATTCATGGAATTCATAAAGCAAGGACCTACCATGATCAATTGGACTACACCCAGTCATCCTAATTTGGTTCAGTCCACCATTGATACCCCTCAGGAGTTGGACAGCTCAGTGGATAAGGACAGTAAGGATTCCTCGGAACACAATTTGGGGAGCATTGAGAACAAACATCAAGAGAAAACTGAGAATGTGAGGGGAGAGGCCTTGGAATCCGAATCTAATCGGCCCAAGAGAAGCAATCCGGTGGGAGCAGCAGCCAACATCAGAGATGGAGAATGGAGTTACAATTTCAAAGAAATTGATTATGAATCGGTTGGAATCCATATCACAAATTTGGAGGAGGGCTGAGAGAAAGAATATGATCTAGAGGATGAAATTGACCCTACCTCTAATAACACCCCAAACAGTGATACAAAGGAGGTTGAAGAAAATATTCTTGAAATCAAGGGCTTGGAGGGAATGAGCAATGAAACCATAGTTGCGGAAGAGATGGATTCGTCTTTGGAGAGAGGCCTCATGCTTGATTGTAGGGCTCATTATGAAACTCTAGACTTTGTTACCTACCCTACCAGAATAAAGATCCCACAATCCAAATGCACTGAAATTGATACACTTTCTATGGATTACAATTTTATGGGGACACGAGTTGAATATAAAATCTACATCTTTAGTGTCTGGCATGTCATATTTGGGGTGCGTTCATCCACAACAACTTGGTTGCATGCCCACAGACTAAGAGAGGATCTGGCACTGGCATGCATGATACATCCGTTGCAGAATCCCTGCCCCTTAGGAACGGGACTCCACCACAACCTTATTCGCATATGTGGACTTCTGATTTTGGGTCTAGTTAATTTTGAACATACCTCCTTGACCCAAACCATTCATGTTTGTGCATCGCCCAGCTGGAGGCGTTAAACTCAGCACTTCCTGGGAGGCAACTCAGAGGATTTAGACTGATCTGGTAGTTTACGTCACTCAGGTACTATCTTTTTGAACCCTTTTGCATCCATGTACTTGCCAATGAGGACATTGTCCAACTTAAGCATGGGGGGGTGGTAAATTGCATAATCCTGAGCTCAATTAATCAGTCTAAACGAATAAATAAATTTTAAAAAAAAATAAATTTAGGAAAAAAACTTAGGCATTAGAAACTTGTCAATAGTGGGAAATAATACAAAAAGAACTTAAACACTTAGACTTTTCAGGCCTACAGGCTTAATCAGCCCTGGTGTCCGTTAAAATATGGATTTAGCCACGAATTCTTGCAACCTTAAGCTATTCTAATCCACCTATTAAATAAGGTGATAAGTATACGACTTATCAACTCACCCTCTAACTCAGAAAAACCTTGAGTCTAAGCATTTGCACACATTTTCACACAGACTCACTTCTCGGAGATTTTGACAGAAATTGGGTAGCTAATGAACTCTCTAGGGTGGTATGGCTAGTAAGTTGTCGTGGGTAACAACCCATTGGCAGGTTGTCCGGAACCCAGCCACAGGTCATTTCTTCTTCATTGCCTCTAGGTACATTTGAGATCAGGGAAGCCACCTACGAGAAAAAAAAGAAAATAAACCACACTTCACCGCACAAGTATGGCTGGCAAGTGATCGTGGGTAACAGCCCATTGGTCGTGTAACGACCCGATTCCCGAGTCCCTACGAGACACGAGAACCGGACCGACTCGACTAATCCCAAGACCTAGTCGTCCAACGAAGAAGTAACCAAAAGAGCAGTAAAATAAACCACATTCAGCATGAATATAACTAACAGTAAGAAAGTACAGCAGTAAGGAAAGAAACTACTACAGTAGATACCACCACAACAGTAGAACAACATTTATCATATAACACGAACAGCAGGTAAAGAAAGTACAGCGGAAACAAGAACTACTCACTATAACAGAAACAAAATAGGTACAAAAGACTGTGGTAAACTCTACTGGACCCTACTCGGCCCAGCGTCCTCTGCAGCCGCTGACCCTGGCTGCTCAACACCTGGTCCTGAAAAAGGTAACGAGAGTAACACGTCAGCAAAATGCTGAGTAGAGTGGCAACTAAAACTAAGACAACAGTAGAGCGTACAGTAGCTGTTATGTTCTATTACTTCCTTTATTTACATTTTTCAATTGTCTCACTATTTCATTTACTCCTCAGATCTTTTACTTGATCTCGAATGTTCCTCGTGGGAACGATCTTGATTACAGTCTTTTCCAAAAAGTAGAAGTAGCACGTGGTGCTCTCCTGGCCGGGAGAGCCCCCCGTGGTGATCCTACCCTCAGTCAACCACCCCAAGGTCTCTGACAGGCGTAACGGTGACTACAGCACGCGCGATAAACGCACAGGTAGCTAACCCGTACTGGCACGCGGTCAGTCGTTTCCGTTAACGGGTGCGCCCAAAGCACAGCACGGAACCAGTACAGGGCAGAGCCCTCTCAGTAACACGGGGTCCAACCCCTCCACAGTAACCAAACCGGGGCCTTGCCCCTCCACAGTCCGCGCACCCTCGCCTGACTACCCTGGTTTGCCCCAGTGGGCCTAACAAGTCAGTGAAGGAGGCTAGCAGAACCTCGGGGCCCGTGGGGTAGCTAGTACTCTCCTAACACTAGTAGCTCTCCTCGGTACTACGTAAACGAGGGCCAGCAAGTCGGTACAGAGCGGCCAATCCTAACCCCGGGTCCCTGGGGTGGCTGGCCCCACTCTGCACTAAACAGGTACAGGTACTTCCCTTGGTACTGCGTACCCAAGAGACAGTACGAACAACATCACAGTTCCATTCCTTTCTCTTTCCAGGAGTTCCACTCCTAATTCCCCGTAGGGTTCCATCCTTTTAACTCAAACATCTAGGTTTCACTTTCCAGTTTCACATTCTTACAAATCCATGTTCTCACCCACGTTTCTTTATTCATAACAGGCAGCTGTTAATTCAATTCACAGGCAACTTTATATTCCTTTTCATTTTTCCAAGACTGCAGTATTATACATTCCGCTAGTTTTCCATCCTAGGATTCATGCCATATCCTAGGATCTATCATACAATCTAATTTTCCATCCCTAGGATTCATGCAACACCTAGGAGCTATCATTCCATACATTTCTCATTCCTAGGATTCATGCAATGTCCTAGTTTCTAGTTAAGGTTCCATACTTTAACAGATTTTAATAACTTAAGCCACTCTATCAGGTACAACGGGAGTAATGGGGGCGTGATCGGGAATCCCGCGTGCCTCCGCGACTCCCAAGACTGCAACGAAACGAGGTCCTATCACAAGGATCAAACACAAGGAGTGTCTCAAAACAGTGTATAGCTACTATAGACGGGTAGAGGAATTAATTCTGAAAAGAGTGCAACTCGAATCACGGAAAACGGAGCCCGAACGGGCCCTAAACGGGTCGAAAAAGACGATACTGTGCAAAATCAGACGTCTGGAACTTCTTCCAGACGTCTTAAACAGTGGATCAGAGAATTACCTATCCAGCGTGGTTTCCCAGACGTCCAGAAGTCTGTGGGGACGTCTGGCCTAGCTCCTAGACGTCCGATGGTCACCCCGGACGTCTGGAGGTCACTCCCTGTAACGACCCGGTTCCCGAGTCCCTACGAGACACGAGAACCGGACCGACTCGACTAATCCCAAGACCCAGTCGTCCAACGAGGAAGTAACCAAAAGACAGTAAAATAAACCACATTCAGCATGAATATAACTAACAGTAAGAAAGTACAGCAGTAAGGAAAGAAACTACTACAGTAGGCACCACCACAACAGTAAAACAACATTTATCATATAACAAAAACTGCAGGTAAAGAAGGTACAGTGGAAACAAAACTACTCACTAGAACAGAAACAAAAAGAAGGTACAAAGCTGTGGTAACTCTACTGGACCCTACTCGGCCCAGCGTCCTCTGCAGCCGCCGACCCTGGCTGCTCAACACCTGGTCCTGAAAAAGGTAACGAGTGTAACACGTCAGCAAAACGCTGAGTAGAGTGGCAAACTAACTAAAGGCAACAGTAGAGTGTACAGTAGCTATTATGTTCTATTACTTCCTTTATTTACATCTTTCAATTTTTCTCACTATTTCATTTATTTCTCAGATCCTTTACTTGATCTCGAATGTCCTCGTGGGACGATCTTGATTGCAGTCTTTTCCAAAAGTAGAAGTAGCACGTGGTGCTCTCCTGACCGGGAGAGTCCCCCGTGGTGATCCTACCCTCAGTCAACCACCCCAAGGTCACTGACAGACGTAACGGTGACTACGGCACGCGCGATAAACGCACAGGTAGCTAGCCCGCACTGGCACGCGGTCAGTCGTTTCCGTTAACGGGTGCGCCCAAAGCACAGCACGGAACCAGGGCAGAGCCCTCTCAGTAACAGGGGTCCAACCCCTCCACAGTAACCAAACCGGGGCCTTGCCCCTCCACAGTCCGCGCACCCTCGCCTGACTACCCTGGTTTGCCCTAGCGGGCCTAACAAGTCGGTGAAGGAGGCTAGCAGAACCCCGGGGCCCGTGGGGTAGCTAGTACTCTCCTAACACTACTAGCTCTCCTCGGTACTACGTACACGAGGGCCAGCAAGTCGGTACAGAGCGGCCAATCCTAACCCCGGGTCCCTGGGGCGGCTGGCCCCACTCTGCACTAAACAGGTACAGGTACTTCCCTTGGTACTGCGTACCCAAGAGACAGTACAACTACATCTCAGTTCCATTCCTTTTTCTTTCCAGGAGTTCCACTCCTAACTCCCCGTAGGGTTCCAGTTCTTTATTTCAGAACATCATATGTTTCACTTTCCAGATTCACGTTCTCAAATTCCATGATCTCAAACATGTTTCTTTATTCATAACAGGCAGCTGTTAATTAAATTTACAGGCAGCTTTATATATTCCTTTCCATTTTTCCAAGACTGCAGTAATATACATTCCACTAGTTTTTCCATCCTAGGATTCATGCCATATCCTAGGATCTATCATACAATCTAGTTTTCCGGCCCTAGGATTCATGCAACACCTAGGAGCTATCATTCCATATATTTCTCATTCCTAGGATTCATGCAAGCCCTAGGTTCTAGTTATGGTTCCATACTTTAACAGATTTTATTAATACTTAAAACCACTCTACCAGGTACAACGGGAGTAATGGGGGCGTGATCGGGAATCCCGCGCGCCTCCGCGACTCTCAAGACTGCAACCGAACGAGGTCCTATCACAAGGATCAACACAAGGAGTGTCTCAAAACAGTGTATAGCTAATGTAGGCGGGTAGAGGAATTAATTCTGAAACGAACGCAACTCGAATCACGGAAAACGGAGCCCAAACGGGCCCTAAACGGGTCGAGAAAGACGATACTGTGCAAAATCAGACGTCTGGAACTCCCTCCAGACGTCTTAAACGGTGGATCAGAGAATTACCTGCTCAGCGTGGTTTCCCAGACGTCCAGAAGTCTGCAGGGACGTCTTTCCTAGATCCCAGACGTCCGATGGTCACTTTGGACGTCTGGAGGTCACTCCCGCCGTCTGGTACAACTTCCAGATGTCTGATTCGCAAAGGATGACGAATCAGAACACCTGCGCACAGCCAAGCCCCCTCCCTCAGTACGGTCAGTCGACAAAAAGGGAGAAGAAAGCGGAAACTCACCTTTCAGACGTCTGTATGATCTCACAGACGTCGACCTTGCCGTCTGGATATCACTCCAGACGTCTGATTCTGGAAATTTTTCCAGAATCAGAGCCCTGCTCGGCCTCCGCTCGCGACGCCGCCCGCGTCGCACCTCGCGCGTACGCTGCTCCGCCCGCAGCAGGTCCCTCTCCGCGACGCTCTGCGCCCCCTACGCCCTCCACCGGCCGGCCAAGCCGCTCCTGGCGAGCTCGCCCTCACGGCAGAGCCCCGCCCTCGCACGCCGCAGCTCCTCCGCGCTCACTGCGGCTGCCGCTGCCGCTGCGCCCTCGCGTCCGCTCGCTCTCGCGCACAGGCAGGAGAAGAAGGAGGAAGATGGTGGAGACGGGAGGGGAGGCGCCCCCCCCCCCCCTTTTAACGCCACGCGGGGAGGAGAGAGAAGGCGGTCGCAGCCGCCTGCAGCCGCAGAGAAAGAGGGTAGAACGCAGGTCTGCGCGCACAGGCCCGCAGACGAATATCCCGTGCGAGCATAACTGTTCGCCAGACGTCTGTAAACTATCCCGGACGTCTGGTCAGACGTCTGGATGTGATCCCAGACGTCTGGGCCACCTCCCAGACGTCTTAAAAGACGTCTGGGGCACGCGCTCGTTACAATATAACAACTCAAAGGAAGTTTCGTCCCCGAAACTTGCGCCAACTAGGGTGCGGGAAGAAGGTGTCCAAATAACCATAACAAACTCAAAGAGGACCGAAGCCGGTCCGAAAAGACGTACCCGCGAAAAGCTCCGGGTACCGCTCCCGCATTGCCGCCTCAGGCTCCCAGGTAGCCTCCTCGTACCGCTGGCTCCTCCACAAAACCTTTACCAGGGGTACTTGCTTTCGTCTCAACCTGCGGACGGCTCGATCTAGGATCTGCACTGGCCGCTCGGGGTAGGTCAGGTCGTCGCTCACCTCGACGCTCTCGTGACTCAGTACGTGGCTGGGATCGGCTACGTACTTCCTGAGGTTGGACACGTGGAACACGTCGTGCACACCAGAAAGCTGCGGGGGAAGGGCAAGTCTGTAAGCAACGGGTCCAACCCGCTCCAGGACCTCGAAGGGCCCCACGAACCTCGGCGCGAGCTTCCCTCTCACCCCAAACCGCTGTAAGCCCTTCATGAGCGAAACACGAAGAAAGACGTGGTCCCCGACTTCGAACTGCACCTCTCTGCGTCTGCGATCTGCGTAGCTCTTCTGTCTGCTCCTGACAGTGCGGAGTCGTCTGTGGATCTGCTCAACTACCTCCTGACTCTGCCGGATCAACCTGGGGCCAACCTCCCACTTGGTCCCCACCTCAACCCAACTCAAGGGTGCCGTGCATTTCCGTCCGTACAGAGCCTCGTAGGGAGCCATGTCGATGCTCGAGTGATAACTGTTGTTGTATGCAAACTCTGCCAGGGGCAGGTGCTCCTCCCAAGAGCCCCTCCAGTCTAGTACACAGGCACGTAAAAGATCCTCAAGTGTCTGTATCGTGCGTTCCGACTGTCCGTCCGTCTGGGGGTGGTAAGCCGTGCTAAACCTCAACCTCGTCCCCAAAGCCTGCTGAAACTCAGCCCAAAACTGGGACGTAAAGCGGGTATCCCGGTCGGATACGATCTCCCGCGGAACTCCGTGTAGTCGCACCACATCACGGATATACCTCTCTGCCAACTGTGCTGGTCCCAAAGTGACTCGGATCGGCAAGAATCGTGCCGTCTTCGTCAATCTATCCACTATTACCCAGACTGCGTCGTGTCCTCGCTGGGTAACAGGTAAGCCCACCACCAAGTCCATGGTGATTCTCTCCCACTTCCACTCTGGCACTGGAAGCGGCTGAAGCGGCCCTGCAGGCCTCTGATGCTCGGCTTTCACCTGCTGGCACACTAAGCACTGCTGCACGAACTCACCCACATCCCGCTTCATCCCTCTCCACCAGAACTCGCGTCTCAAGTCATGGTACATTTTCGTGTTTCCGGGATGTATGGTGAATCTGGAACCGTGTGCCTCAGTCAGGAGCTCTCTCAACAGCTCCTCGTCTCTGGGGACGCACAGCCGTCCCCTCAAGCGTAACACCTGGTCTGTGAAAGAGAAGTCCCCTGGGTCCCCTGACAGTACTCTGTCACGCAAAGACTGCAAGTACGGATCGGCCATCTGTCCCGTGATGATGCGGTCTATCAACTCTGGTCTGGTCTGCCGTGTCACCGTCACTGCCCCACAGTACCCTCGTAACTCTAGAGGTCGCCAACTGCCCACCTCCTCCAAAAGGCTCCAACTCTGTAACTGTAGACTGGCCAAGCGTGCGGGCGCCTTACGGCTCAAGGCGTCAGCCACCACATTGGCCTTTCCCGGGTGGTAGGAGATGCTGCAGTCGTAGTCCTTCAGGAGCTCCAACCAACGTCTCTGTCTCATGTTGAGCTCCTTCTGGTCAAAAAGATATCTGAGGCTCTTGTGATCTGTAAAAATCTCGAAGGTCTCACCGTACAAGTAGTGCCTCCATGTCTTCAGCGCGAAGACAACAGCTGCCAACTCTAGATCGTAGGTAGGGTAGGTATGCTCATGGGGCTTCAGTTGCCGCGAAGCGTAAGCGACCACGTGACCCCTCTGCATGAGCACACCTCCTAACCCCTGCAAGGAAGCGTCCGTGTACACAACGAACCCGCCACTACTGTCAGGGATGGTGAGCACGGGAGCCAAGGTCAACCTCTCCTTCAGCTCCAGAAAACACGCCTCACAGGCGTCTGTCCAAGCGAAAGGCACATCCTTCCGAGTCAACTGTGTCATAGGACGTGCAATCTGCGAAAACCCTCTGATGAACCGTCTGTAGTAACCTGCCAGTCCCAGGAAACTGCGAATCTCAGTGACTGAACGCGGTCTCTCCCACCTGAGCACTGCCTCGACCTTGGCGGGATCCACCGCCAGGCCGTCTCTAGAGATCACATGACCCAAAAAGGTCACCTCCCTCAACCAGAACTCGCACTTGTTGTATTTGGCGTACAGCCTGCGTCGTCTCAGAGTGTCCAGAACCATCCGCAAGTGATATCCGTGTTGCGTCCGATCTCTAGAATAGATGAGTACATCATCTATGAAAACCACCACAAACTGGTCCAAGTACGGTCTGAACACCCGGTTCATCAGGTCCATGAAAGCAGCGGGGGCATTGGTCAGCCCAAACGGCATGACCAAAAACTCGTAGTGTCCGTAGCGGGTGCGGAAAGCTGTCTTGGAGACGTTGGTCTCCCTGATCCTCAACTGGTGGTATCCAGACCTCAAGTCGATCTTGGAAAACACCGTGGCACCCCGCAACTGGTCAAACAAATCGTCAATCCTCGGCAGCGGATATCTGTTCTTGATGGTGACCCTATTCAGCTGTCGGTAGTCCACACAAAGGCGTAGGGTCCCATCCTTCTTCTTCACAAACAGTACCGGGGCTCCCCAGGGAGACGCACTGGGCCTCACGAAACCTTTCTCCAAAAGGTCCTGCAACTGAGACTTGAGCTCTCGCAGCTCAAGCGGTGCCATCCTGTATGGCGCGGTGGAGATGGGGCTGGTCCCTGGTACTAGTGAGATCTCAAACTCGATCTCACGCTCGGGCGGTAGTCCTGGTAACTCGTCTGGAAACACGTCGGGGTACTCTCTGACCACCGGGATGCTCTGGAAGTCTGCCACGGGGCTGTGCTCTGCCACCACACAAGCTAAGAAGCCCTCACACCCCTGGCTCAAAAGTCTCGCCGCCCGAAGTGCCGAAATGCACCTGAAGCCTCCGTCCACTGGCTGCCCGTGAAACTCGAAGGAAGGCAACTCTGGAATGGAGAAGACAATCTTCCTCTCGAAGCAGTCTACCAAGGCGTGGTAAGCGGACAGCCAATCCATCCCCAGGATCACCCCAAAGTCCTCTATCTGTATCATAATCAGGTCAGTTGGCAGGCTGTGTCCCCCGATGCTGACCCCGCAACCCGTGTACACCTCCTCAGCTACAAACAGCTGACCACTCGGACCTCTGATTACGAACGGGTTCTCTAACAATGTATAATCCTGGTCCAAACTAACTGCGAAACTGTCTGCGACAAACGAGTGCGTAGCGCCGGAATCGAAAAGCGTGTAAACGAGTCTGCCAGAAACTGAAACCATACCTGCTACCACGGATCTCGAAGCTCTGGCGTCCCTGTGTGTTAGGGCGTTGATACGCCCCTCAGCTCTAGGTGCGGACGAAGCAGCCACACTCTGCGTCGGACGGGTAGGTGCTGGCCGGTACCCTCCTCGCGACTGCGGTCCTCCTCCTCGCGCCTGGAAACCGCGGCCTCCTGCGCGCCCTCCAGTGCTCTACGCGGGAAGTATCTGCTGACCTCCTGCCCTAGATGGGCAGTCCCTCCTGACGTGGCCCGGCTGGCCACACTGGTAGCAGAGGGGAACCCGACTCCCGCCCTCAGTGAGTCCCTGCTGTCGGCTCGGCGGGGGTCCGGTGCTGGCGACTGGCCCCTGTCGAGGGCCCCCAAAGGCCACTGATGGCCCTGCACAACGTGACGGCTCTCCTGCGG
Organism: Thalassia testudinum; assembly: GCA_037157565.1. NCBI lineage: Eukaryota > Viridiplantae > Streptophyta > Magnoliopsida > Alismatales > Hydrocharitaceae > Thalassia > Thalassia testudinum. Next base: position 91,059,053 of record JAZHRO010000012.1, read on the forward strand.
AGGCCACGTGTCTCCGTTCTCGCCGGCCCTGTGAGAAGTCTGGCTGAAAGGGCCTCTTCTGCCCGCCGTCGGTCTCTCGCGCGGACGGGTTGGTCTCCTCGTAAGTCATGGCTGCCTCTACCACCCTCGAAAACGTCGGCAGCTTCAGGGGTTTGACATACCCCCGGATCGCAGGCCGGAGCCCCTCGGTGAACCTCCAAAGGCGCTCCTCCTCAGTGGCTACCGCTGTCGCTGCAAAGCGGGACAGCTCCAAGAAACGCGTGCGGTACGCGCTCACGGTCATCGTCCCTTGGCGGAGAGTGTGGAACTCCCGCCTCCTCTGGTCCTGCCACGTCTGGGGAAAGTACTGCTCGCAGAAGAGGGTGACGAACTGGTCCCACGTCGGCTCGTCCCTCTCCTGTCCCCGGACCGCCCTCCACCACCGGTGTGCCGCACTCTCCAGCTGGTACGTGGCAAAGGCCACGCGGCACTCCACCGGGGGGCGAAGGGTGTCGAAGATCTTCTCCAGCTGCTCAAGCCAGTCCTCTGCCTCGGTCGGGTCCTCATCCCCCTTGAAGGAGGGGGGCTTCAGCTTCCGGAACTGTCCGAAAAGCTCGAAGTGGTGCTGTAGGGGAGGTGCTGGTGCACCTCCAGGCGAAGGTGCCTCGTGTACAGAAGTGTCGGAGGAAGGTGGGGGCGGCAGGGGCCCATCCCCTCCCTCGTGTCCAGCGCCGCGTCCGTCGCGTGGCCCCACAGAGGACTCCCCCTCTGCAACCCCAGGAGGAGGTGCTCGGGGCGGTGGGTGGAGCTCCTCTCGTACAATATCCCGTATCAGTCTGGCGAGGTCCTGGGCCAGGATGCCAGGGAGTGGTGGCTGATCCACCGAGACGTCAACGACAGCACGTCCACCTCGCCGACCTCGCCCTCGGCCGCGCCCGCGGCCAGTCTCGCCAGTCCCACGACGAGGCATCTCCTGCAAGGAGACACGAAACAAAACGGAAACGTCAAAACAGACGGTACCTAACAACACTTCTAAGAGCTCATATCAAGAGATATGTTGTGGTGGTTACTCTAGCTATAAACATGTGAATTGGTTATTTTCCAGTCAGTTGATTCACTTCTCGGGACGACCTTGCTCTGATACCATCTTGTAACGACCCGGTTCCCGAGTCCCTACGAGACACGAGAACCGGACCGACTCGACTAATCCCAAGACCCAGTCGTCCAACGAGGAAGTAACCAAAAGACAGTAAAATAAACCACATTCAGCATGAATATAACTAACAGTAAGAAAGTACAGCAGTAAGGAAAGAAACTACTACATTAGGCACTACCACAACAGTAAAACAACATTTATCATATAACAAAAACTGCAGGAAAAGAAGGTACAGTGGAAACAAAACTACTCACTAGAACAGAAACAAAAAGAAGGTACAAAGCTGTGGTAACTCTACTGGACCCTACTCGGCCCAGCGTCCTCTGCAGCCGCCGACCCTGGCTGCTCAACACCTGGTCCTGAAAAAGGTAACGAGTGTAACACGTCAGCAAAACGCTGAGTAGAGTGGCAAACTAACTATAGGCAACAGTAGAGTGTACAGTAGCTATTATGTTCTATTACTTCCTTTATTTACATCTTTCAATTTTTCTCACTATTTCATTTATTTCTCAGATCCTTTACTTGATCTCGAATGTCCTCGTGGGACGATCTTGATTGCAGTCTTTTCCAAAAGTAGAAGTAGCACGTGGTGCTCTCCTGACCGGGAGAGTCCCCCGTGGTGATCCTACCCTCAGTCAACCACCCCAAGGTCACTGACAGACGTAACGGTGACTACGGCACGCGCGATAAACGCACAGGTAGCTAGCCCGCACTGGCACGCGGTCAGTCGTTTCCGTTAACGGGTGTGCCCAAAGCACAGCACGGAACCAGGGCAGAGCCCTCTCAGTAACAGGGGTCCAACCCCTCCACAGTAACCAAACCGGGGCCTTGCCCCTCCACAGTCCGCGCACCCTCGCCTGACTACCCTGGTTTGCCCTAGCGGGCCTAACAAGTCGGTGAAGGAGGCTAGCAGAACCCCGGGGCCCGTGGGGTAGCTAGTACTCTCCTAACACTACTAGCTCTCCTCGGTACTACGTACACGAGGGCCAGCAAGTCGGTACAGAGCGGCCAATCCTAACCCCGGGTCCCTGGGGCGGCTGGCCCCACTCTGCACTAAACAGGTACAGGTACTTCCCTTGGTACTGCGTACCCAAGAGACAGTACAACTACATCTCAGTTCCATTCCTTTTTCTTTCCAGGAGTTCCACTCCTAACTCCCCGTAGGGTTCCAGTTCTTTATTTCAGAACATCATATGTTTCACTTTCCAGATTCACGTTCTCAAATTCCATGATCTCAAACATGTTTCTTTATTCATAACAGGCAGCTGTTAATTAAATTTACAGGCAGCTTTATATATTCCTTTCCATTTTTCCAAGACTGCAGTAATATACATTCCACTAGTTTTTCCATCCTAGGATTCATGCCATATCCTAGGATCTATCATACAATCTAGTTTTCCGGCCCTAGGATTCATGCAACACCTAGGAGCTATCATTCCATATATTTCTCATTCCTAGGATTCATGCAAGCCCTAGGTTCTAGTTATGGTTCCATACTTTAACAGATTTTATTAATACTTAAAACCACTCTACCAGGTACAACGGGAGTAATGGGGGCGTGATCGGGAATCCCGCGCGCCTCCGCGACTCTCAAGACTGCAACCGAACGAGGTCCTATCACAAGGATCAACACAAGGAGTGTCTCAAAACAGTGTATAGCTAATGTAGGCGGGTAGAGGAATTAATTCTGAAACGAACGCAACTCGAATCACGGAAAACGGAGCCCAAACGGGCCCTAAACGGGTCGAGAAAGACGATACTGTGCAAAATCAGACGTCTGGAACTCCCTCCAGACGTCTTAAACGGTGGATCAGAGAATTACCTGCTCAGCGTGGTTTCCCAGACGTCCAGAAGTCTGCAGGTGATAACACCACGCAAGGGGGTAGTAATTAGGTTGAATATGGCCCATCTTTAGAATAAAAGGCACAACATAAAGTAGAATAGGAGCATTGCATGCATCAAGTACCAAGATTGCTTATAAACTGTATTAATGGCCATTTGTGTAAAGCATTTGTCAAAGCAGGCCTCAGATGAGCAATCGGACCGCACGGATGGATTCAGGACGACGAACGGAGTCTAACGGACTCAAAATCGGCCAAATCCGACATCCGGAGCTCCCACAATGGGCCCAAGAAATCCTGACCGTTGATCTGGAGATCAACGGCCTAGAATGCGCCACGTCGCCCCGCCCCTGCTGCCCGCACGCCCCCAAGCCAGCCAAGGACGCATCTCGGCCGTTGATCTTCGATCGAACGGCCGAGATCCGCGCTCTCGCCCGCGGTCCCCGCGACAAAGCGCGGGCGTGGCGCAACGGTTAGCGCGCACGCCCGCGTTGCGGCGACGCGCGTTCGATTCGCGCGGAGCAAAAATCGTCTGCGGGCGAAGGGCGCGGCAAAATTGAGCCGCGCGATCAGAAGCGAGCGGCTAGGATCGCGCCACGCGGCGCGACGACAGCGCCCCACCTCCCACGCGCGCGCGCACGCCGGGCGGTTTCAAGGCATCCTCTCCCACTTGCAACTACTCCACTCCTCTCCTAGCTAGTCTTAGGCACTCTTGTAATCGCCGGAGACGACGAGCCGCCGACGGAGCCTCCTCCACCGCCGTGGCTGCCTCGTCGCTCTCCACTCTCTCTCTACCTCTCTCTCTCTCTTTTAAGCTTTCATTTACTTTTGTTGAAGCATGTATTTAATATTGTAAACCATGAACTATGAATGCATGTTTAATGAAATTGTTTTTCATTTAGTTGCCTTTTTAATTTCTGTTTAAAGTGCATGATCAAAACCAAGAGCTTTCTAACCCTAAACTCTCTCTATCTCTCGCTTTTCAAAACCGTTTCTTTTGCAAGCAAAACTCCGCCTTTTTCGTGACAACAAGTGGTAAACAAAATCCGATTTCCGTGCCTCCCTGAGATCGACACTCGGACTCACCTCCGTTTACTTCTTTTAAAACCGACGTATCAAGTGCAACTATAACGACACCTCTTAACACACACGCACGAAGGCACGTCAGTTTTTGGCGCCGTTGCCGGGGAGGCAACGGATTTGTTTTATCACCTCCATTCCACCTTCATTCTCATATCGTCTAATGCCCTATTTTCCTTTTTACTTGACGGTTGCAGGAATTCGGCGCATGGACGGCGAAGCGACGCATTCCACTATGGTAGCAAGGAAGTAGGCGCCTCGAGGACCGATAGTGAGTACTCTCTCTCTCTCATTGTTTGCTTGCGTGAAAAATCTAAAAAAATCATAAAAACTGAAAAAATTGGCGTGGTGAATGATTGCTTGACCCACATTCTTAACACATCACCCTACAAAAAAATGTACACTCTAATATGCTGGATAAATTCTTGGAGTGCTCTTTTCTCTTTCTCTTGAGTGGTGTTTGCAAAGCCACCGTGAGTTGACCTGGGCCGCACCACTCAACCCTAAAACTGACTCATCTAATAGAAGCTGCATGATTATCAGGATGAGTACACTAGGGTTTTAGAGCCTCTACAAAATAAAAGGAAATCTATTTTCACTAAGTTGTGTGCAGAACTTGACGTGCCCACTGAAACTTGTTTGAAAAAATTAAGACACGTCAACCCTAAAAAGTACTTAAGTAAGGATGAACACTAAAAAGACACTATATCTTAACAAATCCTTGCTTGAAAATCATGTTTTGCTAGAAGCACACACTTTGAAAGTAAAACATTAAGAGGCACCACCCCAATCAACGCCTCATCACATCACCCTAAGCACAAGCACTATCCTAGCCCTTTAAAACTGAGTAGATGTGCCCTAGGCAGGACTGAGTTAAGTCTCAAAAGGAGAGGTTTTGTCGGCTAGGCACTTGGCTTTCATTCCCTTGGTAGAATCTGGTGGCTAGGCTGCGGGGCAGTGTCAAACGACCGCGGTTGTGGGGTCTATGGAACCGGAGGCGTAAGCCAAAGGAAGAACCTTCCCTGCAATCCCCTCGTAATCAACCTGGCCAGATTAGCCTTGAGAAGGGAAGTCCAGTGCTTACGGACTTAATCACCCTTTGTGAGATTTCTAGGTCTCCTAAGGAATACACCATAAGGATTAGGCTTGCGTGCTTGATTGAAACACATTTCTCGCATCTGTCGCCCTCCGCATCCCCTCCAGTTCTTCTCTAGTGTATGCACGGGAGGCGCTCACTGCATCCCGAATTGTGTGTTTTGGGGCAGGAATCTAGGCGACGTAACTCTGTTGAAAACATGGCTGAACCTAGGGTAGATGAGGCTGAAGATCAACCCCCACCAGATGCTATGGCTGTCGTCCAGGCTCAAATCAATGCTAACCATCGGCTTCAGCAACGACAAATCCACACCATCATGCAAGCCATACAACGGTTACAAAACCCGCAAGAACAACCACCACCTTTCAATGACATACCAGGACAACCACCACTTGATTTACCACCGTTTCAGAACCAGCCAAGACCCCTCCGTGATTTCTATAACCCTTCTGCCATTAGAGTCGAGCCACACCTTAGGATCCCCGAAGGGGGAGACGATTTTGAGCTAAAACCTAATGTATTAAGTCTAATCCAGAGCCACTTTCATGGAAGCTCAAATGAAGACCCCTTTCAGCACCTAGAAGATCTCGACCGCATAGCAAGAACAGTAAAACCTAGGAACATTAGCCTTGATATTGTTCTAATCAAGATGTTCCCTTTCTCATTAAGAGACAAGGCTTCTCATTGGCTTAGAACCCTAGGTAGACCCATCACCACCTGGGAGGAACTGAGGCATGCATTTTTAAAGAAATTCTTCCCCATAGGAAAGACCAATGCCCTCAGAAGAGCTATCACTACCTTCACACTCCAGGGTGGGGAACAATTTCATGAGGCGTGGGAAAGATTCAATGAACTTTTGAGGAAATGCCCACACCACGAAGTTCCAAGGTGGCAATTAGCCCAGATCTTCTACCACGGTCTGGATAGCAACCTACGGAACTTCGTCGATGCCTCATGCGGGGGAAACTTCCTAAACAAAGACGAGGAGAGCGCGTTTGAGCTCTTTGAGTCTATGAGCGAGAATTCGCTCAACAATGCCTCCATGAACCAGTTTAACAGATCCAGTCAACCCCGTGGTGGGATTTATGAGGTGCAAGCAAATTCTGGAATGGTTGACATGGACATTATTGCCAAAAAGTTGGATCGAGTGGAATTGGTGGACAAGAAGATTGATGAGCTTCTAAACCAGACCAGGAACCCCTTGCAGACTTTCACCCTAGCAAAAGGAGCACATAATGTTGACCTGGTCCAACCCTTCACCCAACTAAACCTGGAACAACCCCCAACCATGTTCCAAGGAGGGACCTTTGCTCCCTCGACCCTTGATTACTCCCTTCCTTCTTCATCAACATCGGCTATTCTAGAAGATGTGCAAGCCGTCCAAGGATATGCAAAACCTGACCCTTTCTCCAACACTTACAACACCGGCTGGCGTAATCACCCCAACTTTGGTTGGACAAACCAGAAACTACCGCAATTCCAAAACCAGCCCAGGCCAAACCAACAGCCACACTTGCCCCCCTATCAGCAAGGACCACCAGTTAGACCCCAATATAACCAAAATAGGGCGGCCCCTCCCCCACAAAACCAAATGGACACCCTAATAAAGATGATGGCTGACATGAACCAAAAACATCTGGAGGAAATGGCCTTGGTAAAGGGACAGTTAAGCCAACTCTTGGACTGTAAACAGCAAGGATCTCTACCTTCCCAACCACAACCAAACCCGCGAAACATAATTAACAGAGGCCCCAATTCGCAAGGGTTCCAAGGCAACCCCGGGCAGGCTCATATGGTCCAACCGGCTCCACAAACACCTCCTGGGTTTGGCGCCTCTTCATCCTCATCTTCTCAAGGATCACCCCATGGCCCCAATGCCTCTGCGAATGCGGTGACCTTGAGAAGCGGCACCAAAACCCAGGATCCCAAATGGCCGACTCTCCCCGAGACTTTACCCGACTTAGAAGAAGCACCAACCAAGGACCCAAACATGGAACCAATCCAGACACCCTATCCTGAGGCCTTGGAAACAATCAAGAGAAAAAAGAATACTGTGGAAACTGAGGAGCTGATGGAAATTTTTAAACAAGTACAGATTAATATTCCGCTTCTAGAAGCTGTCAAACACATCCCCGCTTACGCCAAGTTCTTAAAGGATGCCTGTACACCCAAGCGTAAGACGAGACCTCAAGCACCTAGGAAGGTTGTACTCTCTGAGCAAGCCAGTTCCGTGATATCAAGCAACCTTCCACTCAAACGAACTGACCCAGGAGCACCCCTGATTTCCTGCAACATCGGGGACATGACATTTGATAGAGCGCTCCTGGACCTAGGTGCTTCTATCAACCTAATTCCCACAACCTTGTACCACCAATTTGGTTTTGGGGAGCTGGCACCAACCCCTGTCACCATCCAGCTGGCGGATAGATCAGTGAAAACCCCGAAGGGGGTTGTCGAGGACGTGATTGTACGGGTCAAGGACTTCTATTTCCCAGTCGACTTTTTGGTGCTCGACATGGAAGTCCCTGAAAAATTACAGAACGCACCCATAATCTTAGGCAGACCTTTCTTAGCCACGGCTAAAGCAAACATCGATTGCGACACGGGATGTATGGAAATCGCCTTCGGAGACAGGAAAATGCAATTAGATATCTTCCGGGCAACAAAGTCTTTTGATTGTGATTACATTGAGGAACATGATCCCGTGGAAACTTTAATCGAGGAATGCCTTACCCTCAATTCTGTCTCAGACCACCAAACCCGTAGTTCTGACTCGCCACCATCATTACCTGTGGACCTCTGTAAGGCTGAGTATCATCACATGACACCATTTGAAGAAATCAATGTTGATCAACTACCGCCCTTTCCATTCCCATCGACTGTGGTCCCACCCGCACCTGAACTTAAACCATTGCCCGAGAATCTCAAGTACGTCTTCTTGGGACCTGGCCAGACCTTCCCAGTGATTATTAATTCCCATCTAACCAAGGATCAGGAACTAAGGTTGACTGCAACTCTTTCAGAACATCGGGCCGCCATTGGTTGGACCATCTCAGATCTAAGAGGAATTAGCCCCACCTATTGCACCCACAAGATTTACCTGGAAGACGGGGCCCGACCTTCCCGCCAGATGCAGAGACGGTTAAACCCTAACATGCGGGAGGTCGTTAAAAAAGAAATTATCAAGTGGCTCGACGCCGACATCATCTACCCTATCTCTGATAGCCCCTGGGTGAGCCCCACTCAAGTGGTTCCAAAGAAGGCTGGGCTCACCGTTGTCACTAATGATCATGGCGAATCCATTCCCACCCGCACCACCACCGCATGGCGGGTGTGTATTGATTATAGGAAGCTTAACGAAGCCACTAAGAAGGACCACTTCCCCTTGCCATTCATTGACCAAATCCTTGAAAGATTGGCAGGGCAGAAGTATTTTTGCTTCCTGGATGGATATTCAGGATATAACCAAGTCGCAATTGCTCCGGAAGATCAGGAAAAGACCACATTCACTTGCCCGTATGGCACATTTGCATTCCGTCGAATGCCGTTCGGGTTATGCAACGCACCCGCAACCTTCCAGCGTTGCATGCTAGCCATTTTTTCAGAAATGGTGGGTGAATACTTGGAGGTCTTTATGGATGATTTCTCTGTATTCGGGAATTCATTCGACCATTGTTTGAGCAACTTGGAGAAAATCCTGAAACGATGTATCGAGGTTAACTTGGTGTTAAGTTGGGAAAAGAGCCATTTTATGGTTCAAGAAGGAATTGTCCTCGGACACATCGTTTCGCATAAGGGCATCGAGGTAGATCGAGCTAAGGTTGATTTAATTTCCAAACTTCCTCCACCTAGTTCAGTCCGACAGATTCGCTCTTTTCTAGGACATGTTGGCTTCTACCGAAGGTTCATCAAAGACTTTTCCAAACTTTCCAAACCCTTGACCGACCTTCTAGCCAACGACGCAACTTTCCACATGTCTCCTGATTGCACCCAGGCTTATCATACCCTCCGGGACTTAGTCTCCACCGCACCGGTACTTCAACCCCCAGACTGGTCCCAGGGTTTTGAGATTATGTGTGACGCATCAGATTTTGCCATAGGCGCTGTCCTGGGACAAAGGCAAGACAAGAAGCCCGTGGTGATCTACTACGTGAGCAAAACGTTGGACGAGGCCCAGCGTAATTATACGGTCACAGAAAAAGAGTTGCTTGCTGTAGTCTTTGGACTGGAAAAATTCCGATCATACTTGCTGGGATCCCACGTGACTATCTACACCGACCATTCAGCCATCCGGCACCTGTTGGCCAAAAAGGATGCAAAACCCAGGCTCATCAGATGGATCCTGCTTTTGCAGGAATTTGACCTGGAAATCCAAGACAAGGCCGGATCGAAAAATGTGGTGGCTGACCACCTGTCAAAACTTCATCCAGACCACATTGGACCCTCCCTACCTCTATCTGATACCTTCCCTGATGAACACATCCTAGCCGTGCAAGACAAGAAAATGCCATGGTATGCTGACTATGTCAACTACCTGGTTATAGGACAAACCCCGCACAGCTGGTCCAAACAGCAACGGGACAGGTTCTTGGCTGAGGCCAAGCACTATTTCTGGGATGATCCCATGCTGTTTCGCCTCTGTGCTGATCAGATCATCAGGAGGTGCCTCCCCGAAGACGAGGTTCAGAGTGTGCTTTCCTTTTGTCATGACCAAGCATGTGGCGGCCATTTCTCTGGCAAGAAAACAGCTGCAAAAGTTTTGCAGTCTGGATTTTATTGGCCGTCCCTATTCAAGGATGCACACATCTTTGCCAAGACTTGCTCACGATGCCAAACACTAGGGACAATGACCAAAAAAGATATGATGCCCCTTCAGCCCATTTTGATTGTCGAAATTTTCGACGTTTGGGGTATCGATTTTATGGGCCCCTTTCCACCATCCAACGGCTTCGAGTATATCTTGGTCTCGGTAGACTATGTTTCCAAATGGATTGAAGCCGTCGCCACCCGACGATGCGATCACAAGACGGCCATGGACTTTGTAAAGAAGAACATCTTTTCCCATTTTGGAATACCCAAGGCCATGATCAGTGATGGTGGAAGCCATTTTATCCATTCCCAGTTCCGTGCCCTACTTAGAAAATACGGGGTAAACCACCGCATTGCCACCCCGTATCATCCACAAACAAATGGGCAGACTGAGGTCTCAAACAGACAAATCAAGAACATTTTACAGAAGACTGTGAGACCTGACAGGAAAGACTGGTCCACACGACTTGATGATGCCCTGTGGGCATACAGGACCGCTTTTAAGACCCCGATAGGCATGTCACCTTACCGCTTGGTCTTTGGCAAAGCTTGCCATCTCCCTGTCGAATTGGAACACCGGGCTTACTGGGCTGTTAAGCAATGTAACATGGATCCCCAGTTAGCTGGTGCGCAAAGGACTCTTCAAGTATCTGAGCTTGAAGAAATTCGTCGGGACGCCTTTGACAATAGTCGGCTATATAAGGAGAAAATGAAAGCCGTCCACGACCGACTCATTCATAGGAAAACCTTTGAGCCAAACCAACAAGTCTGGCTATTTGATGCACGCCTGAAACTCTTTCCAGGGAAACTTAGGTCCAAATGGACAGGACCATTTCGGGTGGTCAAGCCCTATTCCAATGGGGCAGTCGAAATCGCCGATCTTAATACCGGGCACACCTTTACAGTCAATGGTCAAAGATTGAAGCATTTCCTGGCCCAGGTACCCCCCAAGGAGAGTGTCACCCTTGTTGAGGGCTGACACCAGGCACCGCCCAGCTGGAGGCGTTAAACTCAGCGCTTCCTGGGAGGCAACCCAGCGGATTCAGACTGATCTGGTAGTTTACGTCACTCAGGTACTATCTTTTTGAACCCTTTTGCATCCATGCATCTGCCAATGAGGACATTGTCCAACTTAAGCATGGGGGGATGGTAAACTGCATAATCCTGAGCTTAATTAATCAGTCTGAATGAATAAATTAATTGATTAAAAAAAAAAAAAAAAGAATTTAGGAAGAAAAAAAACTTAGGCATTAGAAACTTGTCAATAGTGGGAAATAATACAAAAAGAACTTAAACACTTAGACTTTTCAGGCCTTCAAGCTTAATTAGCCCTGGTGTCCATTAAAATATGGATTTAGCGGCGAACCCTTGCAACTTTAAGCTATTCTAATCCACCTAATAAATAAGGTAATAAGTATACGACTTATCAACTCACCCTCTAACTCAGGAAAACTTTGAGTCTAAGCATCTACACACATTTTTGCACAGACTCACTTCTCGGAGATTTTGACAGAAATGGGGTAGCTAATGAACTCTCTAGGGTGGTATGGCTGGCAAGTTGTCGCGGGTAACAGCCCATTGGCAGGTTGTCCAGAACCCAGTCACAGGCCATTTCTTTTTCACTGCCTCTAGGTACATTTGAGATTAGGGAAGCCACCTACGTAAAAAAAAAAAAAAAAAAAAAAAAACCACACTTCACCGCACAAGTATGGCTAGCAAGTGATCGTGGGTAACAGCCCATTGGTCGGTTGTCCAGAACCCAGCTCAATAATTGCACAAAAAAAAGAAGACCAAAAACACCTAAGGAAGAAGCGGGGAAGTAGCACAAGCCGGGGAGATATACACTGGAAAATCCTTGTGTTGACCCCAAGTAAAATGAACGCAGGGAGAAAGCTACCAATCGAACAAATACACCTTCAGGCAAAAATTTATTTTCTTTTCCGGTCACCTAGAGGCGTAGAAACTCGAAGTCTGTCTCAATTACCGTTAAGTGAGTCTATCACAACATTCACACCAAGATGCTTAGCACTTAGGGTTTTGACCGAGTTTTGGGTGGGTTGGGTAGCCGTAAAAAGTTACCAACCCACACTGAATTCTAAAAATTCTAAAAAGACATATATAGATATATACGTATACATAAGTATAGTTATATATACAAAGCAAGGATTCGGGCAATTCGTATTTTGGCAGACACCCGGGCGCTGCTTAGTCTTTGTAGATTAAGATCTTCGTATAGTTCCTCTTATTAACAAGTAACGAAGTGCCTAAGCAATTACTTCTTGAATTCGCCAAAGAAATAAAGGCTAGAATAAACCTTGCTAGGGACTAGCAAGGAGTAAGCATGGGGGTATGATAACACCACGCAAGGGGGTAGTAATTAGGTTGAATATGGCCCATCTTTAGAATAAAAGGCACAACATAAAGTAGAATAGGAGCATTGCATGCATCAAGTACCAAGATTGCTTATAAACTGTATTAATGGCCATTTGTGTAAAGCATTTGTCAAAGCAGGCCTCAGATGAGCAATCGGACCGCACGGATGGATTCAGGACGACGAACGGAGTCTAACGGACTCAAAATCGGCCAAATCCGACATCCGGAGCTCCCACAATGGGCCCAAGAAATCCTGACCGTTGATCTGGAGATCAACGGCCTAGAACGCGCCACGTCGCCCCGCCCCCGCCGCCCGCACGCCCCCAAGCCAGCCAAGGACGCATCTCGGCCGTTGATCTTCGATCGAACGGCCGAGATCCGCGCGCTCGCCCGCGGTCCCCGCGACAAAGCGCGGGCGTGGCGCAACGGTTAGCGCGCACGCCCGCGTTGCGGCGACGCGCGTTCGATTCGCGCGGAGCAAAAATCGTCTGCGGGCGAAGGGCGCGGCAAAATTGAGCCGCGCGATCAGAAGCGAGCGGCTAGGATCGCGCCACGCGGCGCGACGACAGCGCCCCACCTCCCACGCGCGCGCGCACGTCGGGCGGAAACGCGCGCGCGCACGCCCGCCCGAAGCGCGATCCTAGCGCAGGCGCGGGAGGATCTCAGCCGTCCGATCATCAATCGGACGGCTCTCGTTCGACGTCCACGGATCGCGCCTGAAGAGAGAAAGGGGCGGGCGGCTGACCGGCGGCAGCAGACCTTCACCGACGTATATGGAAGCGGTTTTAGCGACGTTCTGGATGTCGCTAAAGCACATTCTTCTTTTAGGAAGCCCTTAACTCTATTTAAACCCCCTTCTACCACCATTCAAGGCATCCTCTCCCACTTGCAACTACTCCACTCCTCTCCTAGCTAGTCTTAGGCACTCTTGTAATCGCCGGAGACGACGAGCCGCCGACGGAGCCTCCTCCACCGCTGTGGCTGCCTCGTCGCTCTCCACTCTCTCTCTACCTCTCTCTCTCTCTTTTAAGCTTTCATTTACTTTTGTTGAAGCATGTATTTAATATTGTAAACCATGAACTATGAATGCATGTTTAATGAAATTGTTTTTCATTTAGTTGCCTTTTTAATTTCTGTTTAAAGTGCATGATCAAAACCAAGAGCTTTCTAACCCTAAACTCTCTCTATCTCTCGCTTTTCAAAACCGTTTCTTTTGCAAGCAAAACTCCGCCTTTTTCGTGACAACAAGTGGTAAACAAAATCCGATTTCCGCGCCTCCCTGAGATCGACACTCGGACTCACCTCCGTTTACTTCTTTTAAAACCGACGTATCAAGTGCAACTATAACGACACCTCTTAACACACACGCACGAAGGCACGTCAGCAGGGACGTCTTTCCTAGATCCCAGACGTCCGATGGTCACTTTGGACGTCTGGAGGTCACTCCCGCCGTCTGGTACAACTTCCAGACGTCTGATTCGCAAAGGATGACGAATCAGAACACCTGCGCACAGCCAACCCCCCTCCCTCAGTACGGTCAGTCGACAAAAAGGGAGAAGAAAGCGGAAACTCACCTTTCATACGTCTGTATGATCTCACAGACGTCGACCTTGCCGTCTGGATATCACTCCAGACGTCTGATTCTGGAAATTTTTCCAGAATCAGAGCCCTGCTCGGCCTCCGCTCGCGACGCCGCCCGCGTCGCACCTCGCGCGTACGCTGCTCCGCCCACAGCAGGTCCCTCTCCGCGATGCTCTGCGCCCCCTGCGCCCTCCGCCGGCCGGGTAAGCCGCTCCTGGAGAGCTCGCCCTCACGGCAGAGCCCCGCCCTCGCACGCCGCAGCTCCTCCGCGCTCACTGCGGCTGCCGCTGCCGCTGCGCCCTCGCGTCCGCTCGCTCTCGCGCACAGGCAGGAGAAGAAGGAGGAAGATGGTGGAGACGGGAGGGGAGGCGCGCCCCCCCCCCCCTTTTAACGCCGCGCGGGGAGGAGAGAGAAGGCGGTCGCAGCCGCCTGCAGCCGCAGAGAAAGAGGGCAGAACGCAGGTCTGCGCGCACAGGCGCGCAGACGAATATCCCGTGCGAGCATAATTGTTCGCCAGACGTCTGTAAACTATCCCGGACGTCTGGTCAGACGTCTGGATGTGATCCCAGACGTCTTTACAGACGTCTGGGCCACCTCCCAGACGTCTTAAAAGACATCTGGGGCACGCGCTCGTTACACTCCCGCCGTCTGGTACAACTTCTAGATGTCTGATTTGCAAAGGATGGCGAATCAGCGAACCTGCGCACAGCCAATTGCCTCCCTCAGTACAGTCAGTCGACAGGAAGGAAGAAGAAGGCGGAATACTCACCTTTCAGACGTCTGTATGAGCTTCCAGACGTCTCCCTCGCCGTCTGACTATCAACCCAGACGTCTGATTCTGGAAATTTTTCCAGAATCAGGGCGCTACTCGGCCTCCTCTCGCGACGCCGCCCGCGTCGTACCTCGCGCGTCTGCTGCTCAGACCACAGCAGGTCCCTCTCCGCGTCGCTCCGCGCCCCCTGCGCCCTCCGCCGGCCGGCCAAGCCGCTCCGGCGAGCTCGCCCTCACGGCAGAGCTCCGCTCTCGCTCGCCGCACCTCCTCCGCGCTCACTGCGGCCGCCGCTGCCGCCCTCGCGCTCGCGCTCACGCTCAATGGTTGAAGGAGAAGAAGGAGGAGACGGTGGAGACGGGAGGGGAGGCGTGGCCTTTTAAGGCCGCGTGAGGAGGGAGAGAGAGCGCGGCAGGTCTGCAGGCGCAGAGAGAGAGGGAAAAAGAGAGAGAGAGGGGAATCGCGGATCTGCGCGCACAGGCGTGCAGACGAAACTTTCGTGCGAAAAGAAACTATTTTCCAGACGTCTGGAAACAATCCCAGACGTCTGGTCAAACGTCTGGATTTGATCCCAGACGTCTGGTCCGACGTCTGGGTCACCTCCCAGACGTCTTAAAAGACGTCTGGGGCACGCGTTCGTAACAATATAACAAACTCAAAGGAAATTTCGTCCCCGAAACTTGCGCCAACTAGGGTGCGGGAAAAAGATGTCGAAATAACCATAACAAACTCAAAGAGGACCGAAGCCGGTCCGAAAAGACGTACCCGCGAAAAGCTCCGGGTACCGCTCCCGCATTGCCGCCTCCGGCTCCCAGGTAGCCTCCTCGTACCGCTGGCTCCTCCACAAAACCTTTACCAGGGGTACTTGCTTTCGTCTCAACCTGCGGACGGCTCGGACTAGGATCTGCACTGGCCGCTCGGGGTAGGTCAGGTCGTCTCTCACCTCGACGCTCTCGTGGCTCAGTACGTGACTAGAAATCGGGTCATTATGGAGGAGCCAGCGGTACGAGGAGGCTACCTGGGAGCCTGAGGCGGCAATGCGGGAGCGGTACCCGGAGCTTTTCGCGGGTACGTCTTTTCGGACCGGCTTCGGTCCTCTTTGAGTTTGTTATGGTTATTTCGACATCTTTTTCCCGCACCCTAGTTGGCGCAACTTTCGGGGACGAAACTTCCTTTGAGCTTGTTATATTGTTACGAACGTGTGCCCTAGACGTCTTTTAAGACGTCTGGGAGGTGACCCAGACGTCGGACCAGACGTCTGGGATCAAATCCAGACGTCTGGGATCGTTTCCAGACGTCTGGAAAACAGTTTTTTTTCGCACGAAAGTTTCGTCTGCGCGCCTGTGCGCGCAGACCCGCGATTCCCCTCTTTCTCTCTTTTCCCTCTCTCTCTGCGGCTGCAGACCTGCCGCGCTCTCTCTCCCTCCTCCTCGCGCGGCCTTAAAAGGCCACGCCTCCCCTCCCGTCTCCACCGTCTCCTCCTTCTTCTCCTTCAGCCAATGAGCGTGAGCGTGAGCGCGAGCGCGAGGGCTGCAGCGGCGGCCGCAGTGAGCGCGGAGGAGGTGCGGCGTGCGAGAGCGGAGCTTTGCCGTGAGGGCGAGCTCGCCGGAGCGGCTTGGCCGGCCAGCGGAGGGCGCAGGGGGCGCGGAGCGACGCGGAGAGGGACCTACTGCGGTCTGAGCAGCAGACGCGCGAGGTACGACGCGGGCGGCGTCGCGAGCGGAGGCCGAGTAGCGCCCTAATTCTGGAAAAATTTTCAGAATCAGACGTCTGGGTTGATAGTCAGACGGCGAGGGCGACGTCTGGAAGCTCATACAGACGTCTGAAAGGTGAGTATTCCGCCTTCTTCTTCCTTCCTGTCGACTGACCGTACTGAGGGAGGCAGTTGGCTGTGCGCAGGTTCGCTGATTCGCCATCCTTTGCAAATCAGACGTTTGGAAGTTGTACCAGACGGCGGGAGTGACCTCCAGACGTCCGGGGTGACCATCGGACGTCTAGGAGCTAGGCCAGACGTCCCCGCAATCTTCTGGACGTCTGGGAAACCACGCTGGACAGGTAATTCTCTGATCCACTGTTTAAGACGTCTGGAAGAAGTTCCAGACGTCTGATTTTGCACAGTATCGTCTTTTTCGACCCGTTTAGGGCCCGTTCGGGCTCCGTTTTCCGCGATTCGAGTTGCGCTCTTTTCAGAATTAATTCCTCTACCCGTCTACAGTAGCTATACACTGTTTTGAGACACTCCTTGTGTTTGATCCTTGTGATAGGACCTCGTTCCGTTGCAGTCTTGGGAGTCGCGGAGGCACGCGGGATTCCCGATCACGCCCCCATTACTCCCGTTGTACCTGGTAGAGTGGCTTAAGTTATTAAAATCTGTTAAAGTATGGAACCTTAACTAGAAACTAGGACATTGCATGAATCCTAGGAATGAGAAATGTATGGAATGATAGCTCCTAGGTGTTGCATGAATCCTAGGGATGGAAAATTAGATTGTATGATAGATCCTAGGATATGGCATGAATCCTAGGATGGAAAACTAGCGGAATGTATAATACTGCAGTCTTGGAAAAATGAAAAGGAATATAAAGTTGCCTGTGAATTGAATTAACAGCTGCCTGTTATGAATAAAGAAACGTGGGTGAGAACATGGATTTGTAAGAATGTGAAACTGGAAAGTGAAACCTAGATGTTTGAGTTAAAAGGATGGAACCCTACGGGGAATTAGGAGTGGAACTCCTGGAAAGAGAAAGGAATGGAACTGAGATGTTGTTCGTACTGTCTCTTGGGTACGCAGTACCAAGGGAAGTACCTGTACCTGTTTAGTGCAGAGTGGGGCCAGCCACCCCAGGGACCCGGGGTTAGGATTGGCCGCTCTGTACCGACTTGCTGGCCCTCGTGTACGCAGTACCGAGGAGTGCTACTAGTGTTAGGAGAGTACTAGCTACCCCACGGGCCCCGGGGTTCTGCTAGCCTCCTTCATCGACTTGTTAGGCCCACTGGGGCAAACCAGGGTAGTCAGGCGAGGGTGCGCGAACTGTGGAGGGGCAAGGCCCCGGTTTTGTTACTGTGGTGGGGTTAGACCCCGTGTTACTGAGAGGGCTCTGCCCTGTACTGGTTCCGTGCTGTGCTTTGGGCGCACCCGTTAATGGAAACGACTGACCACGTGCCAGTACAGGTTAGCTACCTGTGCGTTTATCGCGCGTGCCGTAGTCACCGTTACACCTGTCAGAGACCTTGGGGTGGTTGACTGAGGGTAGGATCACCACGGGGGACTCTCCCGGCCAGGAAAGCACCACGTGCTACTTCTACTTTTTGGAAAAGACTGCAATCAAGATCGTTCCCACGAGGAACATTCGAGATCAAGTAAAAGATCTGAGGAATAAATGAAATAGTGAGACAATTGAAAAATGTAAATAAAGGAAGTAATAGAACATAACAGCTACTGTACGCTCTACTGTTGTCTTAGTTTTAGTTGCCACTCTACTCAGCATTTTGCTAATGTGTTACTCTCGTTACCTTTTTTAGGACCAGGTGTTGAGCAGCCAGGGTCAGCGGCTGCAGAGGACGCTGGGCCGAGTAGGGTCCAGTAGAGTTTACCACAGTCTTTTGTACCTCTTTTGTTTCTGTTATAGTGAGTAGTTCTTGTTTCCGCTGTACTTTCTTTACCTGCAGTTCGTGTTATATGATAAATGTTGTTCTACTGTTGTGGTGGTATCTACTGTAGTGGTTTCTTTCCTTACTGCTGTACTTTCTTACTGTTAGTTATATTCATGCTGAATGTGGTTTATTTTACTGCTCTTTTGGTTACTTCTTCGTTGGACGACTAGGTCTTGGGATTAGTCGAGTCGGTCCGGTTCTCGTGTCTCGTAGGGACTCGGGAATCGGGTCGTTACAGGTCGGTTGTCCAGAACCCAGCTCAATAATTACACAAAAAAAGACCAAAACACTTAAGAAAGAAGTGGGGAAGTAGTACAAGCCAGGGAGATATATACTGGAAAAATCCTTGTTTTGACCCCAATTAAAACAAACGTAGGGAGAAAACTATTAATCGAACAAATACACATTCAGGAAAATTTATTTCCTTTTCCGGTCACCTAGAGGCGTAGAAACTTGAAGTTTGTCTCAATTACCATTAAGTGAGTCTATCACAACATTCACACCAAGATGCTTATCACTTAGGATTTTGATGGAGTTTTGGGTAGGTTGGGTAGCCGTAAAAGGTTACCAACTCACACTGAATTCCAAAAAAAATCTAAAAAATATATATATACATATACATATGTATAGTTATATACATTAAAGCAAGGATTTGGGCGATTCGTATTTTGGCAGACACCCAGACGTTGCTTAGTCTGTCTAGATTGAGATCTTCGTATATTTCTTCTTATTGACAAGTAACGAAGTGTCTAAGCAATTCTTCTTAAATTCTGAAAGGAAATAAAGGCTAGAATAAACCTTGCTAGGGACTAGCAAGGAGTAAGCATGGAAGTATGATAACACTGCACAAGGGGGTGATAATTATGTTGAATATGGCCCATCTTAAGAATAAAAGGCATAACATAAGTAGAATGGGAGCATTGCATGCATCATGTACCAAGATTGCTTATAAAACTGTATTAATGGCCATTTGTGTAAGGATTTGTCAAAGCAGGCCTCAGATGAGCAATCAGACAGCACAGATGGATTCAGAACGACGAACGGAGTCCAACGGACTCAAGATCGGCCAAATCCAACATCCGGAGCTCCTACAATGAGCCCAAGAAATTATGACGGTTGATTTGGAGATCAACGGCCCATATTGCACGTCAGCCCTGCTCCACCACACACCGCACCTTCATCCAGCCAAGATCAGATCTCGGCCGTCGATCTTCGATCTCGGTCGCAGCGACAAAGCGCGGGCGTGCGTGCTATGCGCAACGGTTAGCGTGCACGCCCACACGCACGTGACGCGAGTTCGAGCCGCGTGGAGTCGAAATTGAAGAAGGGGGACGCGCGAGGTGAAATTGGACCGCCCGATCAGCAGCAGGCGGCCGATATCTTGCCACGCGGCGCAACCGCAGTTCACGAGCGTCCACGCGTGCGCGCACGCCGTGCGATGACGCCCGCGCACACGTGCACCCGAGGCGCAATCCCTGCGCAGCCAAGGAGGATTCGAAGATAGGACGGCTCTCGTTCAATAGCTGTGAATCGCACGGGGAGAAGAAACGAGGCGGGCAGCTGACCAGTGGCTGGAGGGCTTCACCGACGCTTTTGGGAGTGGTTTTAGCAATGCTCTAGACGTCACTAACGCCCCTTCTTTTTTTAGGAAGCCCTTAACCCTATTTAAAACCCCTCCAACCACTCATTCAAGGCATTCACTCTCCTTGCAACTACTCCACCCCTCTCTTAGCTAGCTTTAGGCCCTCTTGTAATCGCCGGAGACAACGAGCTGCCGACAGAGCCTCTTCCACCACCGTGGCTGCCTCGTCTCTCTCCACACACACTCTCTCTCTCTCCCTCTCCCTTTCTATTTTTCTAAGCTTTCCATTACTTTTGTTTGAAGCATGTATTTAATGTTGTAAGCTATGAACTACAAGTGCATGATTAATGAGGTTATTTTCCGTTCAATTGTCATTTTAATTTCTGTTCAAGTTGCATGATCAAACAAAGAGCTTTCTAACCCTAAACCCTCTCTCTCTACCTTTCTATCGCTTTTCAGAATCGCATCTTTCGCAAGCAAAACTCCGCACTTTCCATGACAAGTGATAAGCAAAAATCTGACTTCCACACCTCCCTGAGACCGACACTCGAACTCACCTCTGTTTACTTATTTTAAAATCGACGTTGCAAGTGCGACTATAGCGACACTTCTTAACACACACGCACAACGACACGTCAGCATGCGTTAAGCTGTCTGATCTTTCAGGCGGGATTAAGGCTTGAGCGGTGAGGAGGAAAAGATGAAGGCGCAGGCAAGGGGGATCTAGAGATGTGTGATATCATCCGATGATGCACGGAGTGCCCTGTGTCGCCACCAGAACGAATCCGAGCATAGAAGGCCTTTTGAAGGCTACTTTTAGGCCAATTAGAGCCGTTGATCTGCCGATCAACGGATTTGATTATCCAAGGGGTGTTGCATAGGCGCGATCAGAGCGTGCTACGGTCGAACGTGCGCATAACATGCGATCCCACGCATTTTTCAAACAAATGCAGCGAGACGCATGTGTTAAGTTATCTGATGTTTGAGGCGGGATTAAGGCTTGAGCAGTGAGAAGGAAAAGATGAAGGCGCAGACAAGAGGGATCTAGAGACGTGCAATCATGATCCAACGACGCATGACGTGCCACGTGTCGCCACCAGAACGAATCCAAGCATAGAAGGCCTTTTGAAGGTTATTTTTAGGCCAAATTAGAGCCGTTGATCTCCCAATCAACGGATTTAATTATCCAAGGGGTTGTTGTATAAGATTAAGGGCTGAAATATCCTTTTTACCCTCCACAAAAGCTATAAAAGAAGGCCCAGGGCCCCCCAGTTGAAGGCATCCACATAGAACCTCTCTCTTCCATCAACTCCAGACATATTTCGTCTTCTCTGCAACTCTTCGTCCCTCTGCAACTCCTCTCCAACTTCGTCCCAACGCTCTGGATCTATGATACTACTACATCTCGCACAAGCATTCCGTAAGCGGCGTCGTTTCTCTACCACTTTCTTCTATCTCTCCCTTTCCCTCTCTCTCTCTTTCTTCCTATCTATCTTTACTTTTTGCATAGCAAATTCTATTATGAAAAACTCTTTATCAATGCAATGAAATCTGATCTTATGAATATTTGATGCGTTTCTATACATATATACATATATAAATATCTTATTAGAACTAGTTTCATTGAAAAGCTTCCGTTAAAAATTGAGATTGCCTCCCTGCAAACGACCCGGTACTCATCGGTTTTATAAATATTATTTGTCATCGTATTTTCGCGTTATACTACAACTAAACAACTTTTAATCGCGATCACGCGTCGAACGTGTTCCAAAGGGTGGAAGCTAGATCCTTTTATACAAAAGTAAGTGGATTCCTATTGGTTGATCTAGAGTGCCTAGGATCATTGATTTGTATGGTTTAGATTTAATCAAAAGTGATGCCTAGGATTGGTTGAATAGGGACCTTAGGATCTAAGTTGTAGGGCTAGGATAGGATGAGAGTTTTCTAAAAATAGGCAACCTAGGTGGGTGGCTACCAAGGGATAAAATCTTGCCAAGAGATAAGATCTTATCTCTTGTCCAACCACTAAAGGATAAAATCTTTTTAAGTTGGCACCAACTTAAGAGGATTAGTCTAGGGTTTTCGTTGGTCTTATGTAGGTAGGGTGAGGGATAGACATAGGTTGTGAGAATAGGTTCCTAATTGGGCTAGGTTAACCCTAGGTCTAGTCGGCTGGGTCCAACTAGGTTCCATGAACCCAATTGACTTATACTAGGTCAATTACGTGAGCTTATGGACCTAAATAGGTTCTTGGGTTAAGGATTGGATGTAGGGTAGGTTGGATAGGTTCTTGGATAGTAGGACAACTCTGTTGATAAAGGGTCAAGATCATGGATAGTGTTATCCATGATCTTGACTTTTGAGCTCACTTATTCAATTTGAACTAAGCTAAGGGTAGGAGTTAGGATAAAGGTATCCTAGAGTTCTAAGGGTAGGGTTAGGTTATCGTAGTCCCCTTCTCTCTTCTTCTTTACTTGGATCTTCATTTCTTCCTTAATCAAATCTTGGTTTTCAACTAGCTCCTAGCTTTATAGCTTTATCTTCTATCCCGCTTTTATTCTGCATGTCTCTAAGTCATTCTACGTTCTTGACCTATATTATTCACAAAAGACTAGAATTAGATAATTAGGCTGAAGATAAACACAATGCATATGATATGAATGCATGGTCTAAATGCAATATTTACATTCTAAATACATGATTTTATAAAGGAGTTAACCCTAGATTAAGCCAATTAGAGTAATAAATTAAGCTATTATCATTAATACACCATTGTTTCTACAAAATCCACTTCATCAACTCCGTCTCTCTTCCTTCTTTAAGGTCGGCGGCTACACCCTGTCTCTTCTCCCTGTCGCGTGAACAGGGGCTGCCTGTAGCACCCTGTTGTTGTGTGTTTGCCTCAGGTGGAAGAGCTTTTATGCCTCTGTATTACACCAAACTCAACAAGGTGCAAATACAACTGCAGGATTAGACGACCAAATTGGTCTTAACCCATTAGACAAGGAAACCCACCAAACGGGTCTTAACCCATAAAACAAGCGAAAAAAAGGACAAGCCTCCTATAATTTCTTGCCAAGCTATAATAGACTAGATCCACTATGGACTTCAAGTCAGATTAGCTGATAAGCCTGGCAAGCATAGCTATCATACTCAAACAGCTACCACATCCAACTGAATGCAAGACTAGCTGCCTGAACAACGCACGTTACGAGTTTCAACCAACGTGTCTTACATGACATGTAACGACCAGCGACTGACAATTGGATTTCAACCCACAATGCCTATGATTTGAGAATCTTGAAGTCACTAAGCTCCCAATATGACAAGTCCACCATTTATAAAGGAGCTACAATCCTTTTCACAAGGGATCACACTCGCATGAAGAAAGAAAAATGAGTTTTCTTATACCAACTTTGTGATAGTGAAATTTTTAAAAGTAATTATACTCTCTTAGACATACATATTTTGGGTGAAACTAATTTATCAAAATTTATTGGCTTGTAATTTATCTTATACTTTGTGATCAACCTTTTTTCTTATTTTGAATTCAACCAGCCCGATCATGTATCAATCGAATAAGTCATAATTTTAGACGGAAGGAATTGTTGGGTTGACAATAGTCGGGGTGGGAAGGGTCGATATGAGTATATTAAATCAATCCTTTCTCAAATATACTATGAGATCCTTCAATTATCAACGGAGGGTTCCTAAGATCTAGATTACATCCGAATAGACTCCCATGCTTTGTTTAGACGTGGGATGGCTCCCATTGAAATGGGCTATCCTTCCCAAAATTTTTGAATGGTTGAAGTTGGGCTTGCCATTTCGGATGCAATGTTAATTTTCAATATATATTGCTCTTGCGAATCTCTAGCTACAAAAAAAAATTACGATCACATCCACTAAAATAATTGTTTTACCCAATCCATTATATATATATATATATATATATATATATATATATATATATATATATACCGTATAATCAGAAAAACGTAACCTCACTTACTCTAACAAAAATTTATCGTGATTATAACTTTAGGTTACATCAATTGAGGTTAGGAACATGTGTATATATATATATATATATATATATATATATATTTCTAATCTGTTTGTTTCCTGTTTCACAATTCAAACGGTGCGGGAACCTCTGGGTTGTATATATGTATATATCTAAATAGAAAAAAACCCCGACCTTTTCAATGTGTAGGTCAAAAAAGCGCGCCATGATCTAACCCTATGGTCCTTATCCAACATGTTCTAAAGATTACCGCGGATCATGCATGTCAATCCCCGAGTGGAGTGCACGCCATAATTTGTGGCATTGCTTAAGCATCACACAACCACATTGCTTTCGTTTCCTTCCCCTTCACACAACCACAATCAATGCTCTTTTTTAGGGGCCAAATGTGGGTCCTGTTTGTTTTTGAGATGTTGCGCTATAGGAAAAGCACCAGCAAAAATAGCGCCCCCCCCCCCCCCTCCTAAGGGAAATTGATGATGAATGTAATTCAAGGAAAATATTTTTTCTTAAAAATAAATCAGAGATGGACTTCACGCGTGCTAATTTACATCCACCTTATCGCCGACTTATTTTCACAAAAATCTATATATTTTTAGCCAAGTTACTCTTCACATGTACTTATGTTTCCAACACACCACGCCACCAAAGAAAGTGGAGGAAGAGAAGCCCTGGAGAGAGGGGAAGGAAACCAACCGTCAAAGATGGTCGCAGGAGAATGAAGAGAGTGGGGAGCTTTTTTATTAATCAACATCATTCAACAAAAAATTAAAAAAACTACAAAAACATTAGTCATCGATTGAAGAAAGGTACAAAAATTCAAAGAAAACAACAATATAGCATTCTACATCGCTGTTGGATGGATGAAATTTTATCTCTACTAACCATCGTAGAAGGAATGAAGTCAAAAAGTAAAAATGCGGATCACAAGATAAATTAACAATCAGAAAAAGTTAAAATATAAGAAAATATAGATATTAACGTAAAAAATGACATAGAAAAATATGTGAATATTATTTTCATATTTTACATAGTGTTGTAAATGTGAACCTACTTTATCATCAATTCAAGTAAATAACATAAAAGTTAACATCATAATTTAACATCCATTTAATTAAAAAGAAATTAATGTTAATATTATTTCTAAAATAAATAAAAATAATAGTTAACATTAATTTCTTAATCTACACAGTAAATTAACCCTAACAAATTCCATGGGAGTTCTTGATAGGAAAAGTATGATCACTAAGAAATAATCAATCACAACAAAAAGATAGCGATTTAGTTATCCACTATTTTTTGTTTGGATAAAAATGAAGTTTTCTCTACAGATGCATGTCCTGGAGAGACACCAACTATTTATTTGTTTACTGCCCCAAAAAAAACGTATATGTCACATCCACAAACTTATCGGTGATAATCATTATCTGTCACATAGATTTCAAGGACGTGAACTTAGTTATTTTTAATTGTCATCCTCTAAGTGATTGGATGACTTATCTATGGATTCAAGATGAAACTTCAATCCAACAATGGTATCCTTAAAATTGTATTTGGTATAATAATAAGATTTATATCAAGATAAAGTGTTATAGGATAAGTTGAGAGATATTTTATTGATGATATAAAAATAAATAATAAGATAAAATGATTGTTAGTGTGATGTGATAATTATAGATAATTTTTTAATATTATGATAGAGATATAAGTAGATTGATGTGATATAATAAATATATTTTAATATATATATTATATTAAAATAGATATATTTTATTATATATTGATATTGATATAATATAATAGGATAATTTAAAATTAATATTGATCGATAAAGTAAAATAAATTATATTATTTAACTACCAAAATAATCCTTGATCGGAAGCCAGACAAACGGAGCCTTAAGTGTGTGTAAATATAGGAGACGGAATCTACGAGGTTTACCAAGAAGACAAAGGGAGTTGTCCGCATAATCCTCCAAGCGAGTAGAGGGCTTTTCTCGCTTAATTTATTTGTCGGATGAACATTTACCGATTGACTTCTTCGTGAGCGAGCATTTAAGCATTATATGCGTTAGCCGTCTAAGGTAATGTTTGTTTCATTTACTTGTTGAATCTCTTCAAACTTATTCTTGAACTTAAAAAAAAGAAAAAAAAAAAAAAAAAAACCTTTAACAGCTGAACTTAAGTAAGAATTTTCCTTCCTTCGTCAAGACGGAATGAATCGGAGATATCAAGGATGGTCCCTCGTTGAGGCAAAACAAGAAGAGACATGTCTATTTTTAACAAAAAAAAAACGCCGGTTCTCCCCCACATTTTTAGTGGGATAAATCCCTGGACCGGATCGAGCCCAAAGTGTTTAATCCATGTCACGTGCAGCAACCCGACCCGCGGCCTACTCGCCGAGGCTACTTCGCTGCTATTGGCTACCGGTCCAGAGATGAGATCGCGGAAGATCGACGGCTGCCGATTCAAATAGCGGTAGTCACAACCTTATGCGTACGGCACCATCCAAAAGATTTCGGATCGGACGGCTCGCAATCAGATTGTCCTGCCAAACATCGCGGCTGTCCGTACACCTAACCTATCCATCGGGGTTTTGAATCAACGGCCAAGATCGGAGGAAGCGGGCGACCCTGGGATTTCCCGCCGACCGGCAAATCTCCAACTGGTGTCAAGTTGCAGGAGGAGGAGCCGGGGATCAGGGATGGTGTGCCGTGGGCCAATTTGGGAAACTGGAAGGACGCACCCACAACTTCACCTGCCTCATTTCGGGAAGCTGGAATCAATGCCCGAGTCCGGATTGCATGCCATCGCCGACCATGGAACTTGAAATAAAATTCTCAAAGTAATTGAATTAAATTAATTAATTGGCTCCTGCCAGCCACCCTGCAAGGGCTCTTGACCGGTTTTTTCATACTGGTTTGACCCTCTCACCCAGTTACCCATCACAACCTCTAATCGCATTCGAGTAGAAGAGATCCGTTGCTTTTGGTGGTGGTGGGGATATCTTCCGGGGGTTCTGCCCATGTAACGTAATCGATGAGAGGTGAGGACAGAGCTGCTTTCTTTTGATGGTTCCTTTTCTTGGCTTTACTATTCTTTTTCTTTATCTCTGATGGAAATATGAGCCCTTTGGTTTGGAAGATGGGAAAATTTGTACGGCTTTTCATGGGGATGGGGTTGCTTTAACACTTGCTACTTCTTCCTACCATTTTATTGTCCCTTTTTTTTTTCTTGTGGGGTCTTGGGAAAAGGGGCCGTAATTTTTTACGGGAAACTGAGGGTGAGCATCTCCCTTTTGCTTAAGAATGGGATTTTTACGTATATTTATCTCCTTACAAAATTTAGTATCATATGCATTCACCTATAGACTCCCTCCGTGGCTTGCTCCATTTTACAATCATGTCCCTCGACCTATAAAACTTTTAGGTTTAGGAAAATAAGTTTATGAAATAAATAAAGGAAAAAGAAGAAGTAGAATAAGTGAGTTAATATATTTGGATGTTTTATTGAATTAAAGTTATTTCGTAGAGAAATTAAAATAACTTTACCCATTATTAAATCTATTCAATCCGATACAAATCGAGGGACATGTTAAATATATAATCTTACACAAATTCATTTAATCCACCAATCAAATGCCTCTCTTACAATCTACAACCTTCCCTCTTCCTCGCCCAAAAAAAAACATGCTAACTTTTTACGCAATTCTCAAATATAATCCTCGAAAAGTCATTGCATTGACTCCAAGTAAAATCCACAGAGAGCCTGAGATTCATTTTACCAATTCCTTTGGATGTGGTAAACAATTGGTGAGTAATCCCCACATGAATATCTTTCCTTTCATATTGACACGACTCTTATCCCATGTAATAGCTAATCTTTTCATTATTTGTTTTGAATAACTCGGATTGCCCCTAACAAAATTTTGTATGTTGATTTAATTGTAAAATTCCCTTTCCTTGTGGGCTTCCATGTGAATTTATCTTCTTTATGTATATCAACCTTTATCTCTAGAATATGCTACTTAGTTCTCTCTTCCACATAGTTGTCCAAGATTTTATTTCTCTAGATCCCCTCCTCAATTAGTAGCTTTGCTACCATTGTGCATGTGTAAGCGTTGAAGGACTTTGGTAACAGAGCCTCTATTGCCTTTTCAATTCAAGAGTCTCTCCAAATATGCATCTTCCTAGCATCACCAACCAACTACAAGGAATCTTGAAAGAGCATCTCTCTTTAACTTCCAAAGTTCGACCCAAAGAATAGAAGTTGCACCCTTCAAGTATCCCCCCTAAAAATCTTCTTCATCAAAATACTTCGCTTGAATGTGTTGGTGCAAGGGCATCACGATCGTCAATTTTGATGATAACAAAACATTTGTATTTAACATTTGCATCTAAAGTCTAAGATTTCAAGTTATTTACAAATGGATTCAAGTGTGAAGGACCTCAGAGCTTGCGTCCATGGTGGATTGGAGGAGCTCGTTAGAGGAGAAGGAGCTTCGCGAGGAGTGAAAGCTTGAAGAAGGAGATGAAGAATATGATATATTTCCGTTCTTGTTCGTTGTACTTTGATTTTGTTTCTTTTGTTGCTCTTTATTTCTGTCTTAGAATATTTATTAAAGAACCTCAAAGTTACCCAACGTAGTCCTAGGAATACTTGCACAACCCTAGTATACTTAGACAATTCTTAGAGAACTTAGAAAATAAAAATAGGCTTTAAACAACATAATCAGACATCAAATCTAAAAATCAGATATCTGAATGTTGAATCAAACATCTAAACTTTTAGGACTGGTCTTAGAACCTTCTGTCTGTTGAAATCAGATGACCATCCCTTAGTCCAGACGTCTTGGAAGAGATTTGATGACTTAGCCAGACATCCAATTAGTGGAACGTTGACTTAAAATATTATTGTTGAGGTTTTGACCTTTGATCTTCTATCAGACGCCTTTAAAGGACTCTGGACGTCTGATATGTAGCCGTCTTGCCTCGACTGACCCAAAATCGCTTTCCTAGGCTAATATAGTCGTTTGGACCTTGGGAAATCTATTCCTACAGTAAAATAGGTTTTCAGACGTCCAGACCTAGTGCCAGACGTCCTGTACGTCGTGTGATTGATTTACATTAGAACCCTATTTAGGTCTGATGAAAGTCAGTAAGGGAATCCATCTAAAATTAGACATCTGATTTAGTTTCCCGACGTCTTAAGAGTGACTTTCAAACGTCTGATGACCTGTCAAAATCGTTAATGATTCTCATTGCGGCTTGATTTAAGATGGGATGATCCCCAACGGCTACCTAAGGCTTCCAAAGCCTTCCTAGGTCTTCATAAGTCATCTATAAATAGGAGAGGCCCCTTGCCTTGTAGATACACACCTAGAGAAACTACTTTCCACCATATTATCTCAATTGATCTTAAGAAGAAGCTCCAGCTCTCAAAGCATTCATTCCATACTTGAAAGCTTTGTCCAGTTGTGCACCTGCTCTCACTTTGCGATTACGAGAGCGATGTAACGCATGCACGTGGTTCACGCATCTGTGTCATCAAATCGATGCACTTCTAGCAAAGGGAGGTTTCCTTACCTATAGTAGCTAGGTTTATATTTGGGGTTCTATAGGTCTTGCTTTGTAATATTTCTTTGTTATTGTGTTGGGTATTCACTTTGCAAATTCCTGTCTCCATCGTGGGATAAAATACTCCTTGTGAAGAGGAGGGGTTTGAGAAACACTACCCTCGTACTTGTAGCGTGCTTATATTGAGGTTGAACTACTCTTGTTAAAGTAGTTCGTTAGTGGATTTTGATCGACTTGGTCGATCGAGAAATCTCAACTTGAGAGGGTTAAGTGGTGGTTTTCACCCAGTTTGGGTTTCCAACTAAAAATTCATGTGTAATTTGTGTGATCGTCTATTTGTGAGACTATTTTATTATAATTTCGGATTTTATATTATATCCTGCAAGTTTCACCCCCTCTCGTAGGAACCTTCATTTGGTATCAGAGTAGGTCTTGCAGATCGGCGTTACACACCGGCAAGAGATCAAGGGAGCATGGAGGGAAAGCCATTCGTACACACCGAAGGACATGACACCTCAAGACCACCTTATTTCGCAGGTATAGATTTCTTTTATTGGAAAACTCGTATGTCCTCAAGGTTGCAAGCCAACGACTTCCGGGTGTAGAAAAAATGTGAGTACACATTTGTCACTCCCAAGAAACCCACGCTTGGTTACTGAAATGACCCTTTGCAAGGACCATTCGGGGTTTTTCAGAAAGTTAGGGGTGTAAATGTAATTTTTGACCCCTTGAGTTTGGATGTGTGGGTCTTGTGGGAACAAGAGAGGTTAGAGGGGGAATTTTCGTAATTCCCCCCCCCCCTCTCTCTTCTCACTCATTCACTCACGCACACCTCTCCTTCACCCTCCCCTCCAAACCTTAACCCATCCTTCTATAAAACCCCACGCCACCCCTCTCCATCATTACACCCTCACCTTGCTGTCGGCGAGCGCTCTCGGTCTTCTCGTCTCCACCTGCAGTCACACGTGGAGAGGAGCTTGCGAGTAGAGGAGGGAAGGAAAGAGTGTGAGCGAGGACGAGGGAGGGCGTGGAAGAGAGAGCTCGGGGGAGCTTGAGTGTGTGGCTGGAGGAGCACGAGCGGGAGAGCTTGCACGCGTGGAGTGCCCTTGCTGTTGGTGCAGCGGCGAGTGCCTGGAGTGCGAGCGATGAACTACTATCGGAGGAGCAGTGGGAGCTCGGAGGAGCTTATGCGGGAAGAGAAGAGGATGCGCACGACAAGGAGCTCGTGGAGGAGGGCTTCTCGACCTGCAGTTGCTGAGGTCGCCGCTACAATCACTGCTGGCAGAACTCTACGAAAAGACGAGCATCGCAAGGAGTTCTACGTATTAGATTTTTCCAGTATCAGGCATCTGGAGCAGTAGCAGACTACCAGAGCTGAAGCCAGATGATGAGAACCTCATCATGAGCCATAACTAGCTCATTTTGACCTAATACAAAGGATAAAAGCTCCTACATAACTTAGCAAAGGGCTTAATTGAGGAATAAGTGTTCTGAGAAGAAAACATGAAATAAAGGTTAAAAACTGCAATTTCACCATTGCAGTACATAAACGGAATTTCTCAGAGACCGAACATAAGTCAAATGATCTAAATAAGATAAAAAGTGGGTTGAATTAATCAGAAATGGGTTCATGAGCAATTTAAGAATTAAATGACATTCTGTAACCCTAAAATAAACCCACTTCAATTCACGAGGTTCGAGGCAAAGTAAAAATGGAATAAACCCTCTAAAATTCATAGAAAAATAATCTCTAGGGTTTAGAACCTTCAATTTGGCCTTGGGAACCCATTTTGACCTACATTGAGAACAATGCCCAATTAACAACTTAATTTGGGTTTTTACGTAATT
The DNA here is from genome assembly GCA_037157565.1 of Thalassia testudinum. NCBI lineage: Eukaryota > Viridiplantae > Streptophyta > Magnoliopsida > Alismatales > Hydrocharitaceae > Thalassia > Thalassia testudinum. Next base: position 91,090,423 of record JAZHRO010000012.1, read on the forward strand.
TAACCGGTCAAACAAGGTTTAATCTAGAAATAAAATTCATCATCCGAATCCTTAGGTCCTAATTAGTCATATATAAAAAGTTGAGCCTAAGAAGAAACCTTCTTGACCAACTTTACACTTTGGTCCTCATATATTTACCTTTTGGCCCTCAACTTTTGAACCCTCACATTTTGGCCCCTAACTCTCCTTCGTTCCTTGTGTTTAGGTCCCTCCTGCAAAACCTGAGCAGCACCATGCTCCGGCGTCCTTGCGCGGAGCATGGCGCCGCGCAGGGTGAGGTGGGGGGCCTGCCAAGTCAAATGGGGGTGCCCTGCGTCGTCAGCCGTCGCAGGAGCACCCCACTGAGTGCTGCAACCACCCATACCGGCCGTACGAATGCACGGACGGTATGGGTCTCCTTCCTCCGGCGTCCTCCGGGGAGGGAGGCACGTCGCCTCCCTCCGCCCTCCTCTCCGTCTCTACCTCTATAAAAACCCCACAAGCTCTGCCGTTCTCCTCAGCTCGGATCTGACGGAGATACCCCCTCACTTCCTCTCTTCCCACTCCGACAGACGCCCCCTTGCTCCGGCGGTTTCTCCTCCTCCTCCTCGTCGCTCTGCTGCAATACCAGCAGCAGAGCCACCTCCCTGATCTTCCTCCGCGTCGCGCAATACTAGCACGCTGCCTCTGCCCCGTTGTCGCCGCCGTCCTCCCCCACTGGGCACCTTCTTCTCCGGCGACAGCAGGTACAGCCGTCCGCCTCGTCGCCCCCTTCGTCCCTTTAGTTAGGTTAGAACTACTTCCCTGCCTCCTCTCTCTCTTTTCCCCCTGCTATTTTTATCTAATCACCCTCACCTTCTCCATCTCCGGCCAAACTCCGGCGACCCACTCCCGTCACTCCAGCACCCCACACGGCTCGCCGACCCTCACAGAACCTCCACCTCCTCACCCTGATCAACCTTCGCCCTTCACTTCCCACCAATCGCCCTCTGCAGACCCACCGACCAAACCCATCTCCCAACCTGCAGTTTGACCTAGGGCGGCCCTTAGGCTCCGCCCCACCACCCGCAGACCCCCCGACCACCTTCGCCGTGCTACGGCGAAGGTCCTCCGCGTATCTGATTAGGCCGAGAGGCCGTTTCTCTATGAGCAGGTACTTCGCTCGCCGCCGCCATTGCTGAGTGAAGCAGCTTCTTCGACCTGCTCCTCCAAGCGCGCCACGCCCAGGTCAGACTCCCAGGCTGTGCGGGGCATCTCCGCAAAGAAGTCCCAGGTTGCAGTTGGGGCAAAGCCTTCGCGTGGAGCCTCGATTGTGCGCTGCCTCCTCCGTGCGGGCGTCCAATTAGGGTGGGACATTTAGTCCCACCTCGGAAACTCACTGAGGCGAGTGGGCGCTTAAAGGCAAAAGGTGCCTTAAGTTGTTCGCCTGAGATCACGGGGTGAGGTCCCCTTCACCCGCCCGATTATCCGGCCTCGTCCGCGCTCACGCCCCGCGGATTTGGCCCGACCCGATTAGCCCGACCTGAGCTCCTCGCCCACCACCGCACGCCGGTGGGCTTGGACCCGGGCGCAACCTGCGTACCCGATTAACCGGTTGCTGTGGGAGAGCTTTCCTAAGAGCGAATTCTGAGACAGAGCGACGCGGGGGGAGGGTAGAGTAGGGTTTGCCCTCTGACGAAAACCTTAAGTGTGCAGGCACAGGTGAAGAAGAAGAAGAGGAGACACTGTAGCAGCAGCAGTTTAAGTCGTCTGATTGGAAAATCAGACGACGTCCTGAAGGCAAAGAAGAAGAAGAAGAAATAGGACCGCAAGGAAGAAGAAAAAGAAAGAGACGGACAGAAAGAAGAAGAACAGAAGGAAGAAGACAAAGAAAGAGAAGCAAGAAAAGAAGAAGAAGAACACAGGAAGAACAAAAGAAAGAAGATTCAAGAGCTAAAGAGAAGAGAAGACAAAGAGGAAGAAAGAAGAGAAGAAGAAGAAGCCAAATTTCCATATCTCTCTCTCTCTCTTTATTTTTGTAATAAGAAATACTGTACTTCTAGAATACAACTTGCTCCCTAAGTTCGACCTCGGGAGAACTTTATTTTCCCAGTAAAAAATATCTGTAATGATGGCAATAACTAGCTGTACTACAACGTAACTCATCACTTGGCGCCGTTGCCGGGGAGCAACGGCTATTCTAGAAGCTTTCAATTTCTTTCAAGAGATTGCTAATATTTTTATCTCTCTTATGTGCAAGTAAAAATTGGAAGAGCAACCGCACAACAAACACTCCAACAAAACAGGTAATCTTCATCAGCCCTTTCTTAACTCCCTTAAAATCTAAAAAGAACAAAAAGAAAAATCAACTTAGGGCTACCTGCATCATACATAGTAATTCCTCAAAGTTGCCTAAATTTTTCATTTCAACACATTGTAACTGTTCATCCAACTAAGGTAACTAGGGCTAAAACCTTCTTAATTGAGCCCTGGATACTACATTTTTTTGAGGCAGCTAAAATGAACCAATTAGAGCCAACTCAAGGATTGAAAAGCTAGGGTTTTTAGAGACACACCTTCTATTAACAAAGAAAAGATCTTCCCAAAAAGAGGTGTATTTAAACCTTGTTTGAAAGGATCTATACAAGAGAAACCCTAAACAATTGGCTCTCTAAACACTTGAACCCTAAAAGAATGGACCCAAAAGCTCTCAAAAGAACAAGAGGTGAAGTTGACCCCTTGGGTCAACCAACCTTAAAATTAGGTCACTTCTTCACTCAAAAATACCTAAAAGTTCAAGTGAAACCTTAAGCACCCCGATCTTAAACTAAAATTGGTAGACTTAAGAGGTCAAGATCCCCATTCTGGTCTACCTGGAACCGCAGTGACAAGAGAGGTCGGGTGGGGGAAACCCTGTAACCCGTGGGGACGCTCTACCGTGTAGGGGTCTTCGCGGGACTCTCCCTCTCTGGCTGCCCAGGTAATTCTCAGGTGGACGATCTTTTTGATCAAGGGGTCCATCTGCCCCGCACCTCTATAGTCACCCAATAATTTTTGGGTGTCTTGATTGGGTCCAGCACCTGCTTATCTCATCCAGTCCTTCAGTGTTTGGTAGGAGGTCCTTGAAACCTCCTTTAGAAATTCCCCCCCCCCCCCGAGGCCGAGCCTCGCTGCCCTTGCTTGTGCAACCAACACTCCACATACCCCTCTTCTTTGATTCTGAAACAAAGTCCCCTTCTTCCATCTTGATTCAAACTTCGATTCTATATCTTGATTCCACCACCTGATTCAAAGATGAAGCCTAATTACCTAGCAAGACTACCATTCAAAAAACTTGAATATCTGAGATCCATGAAAGATAAGATGATTGAGGATGCCCTTGAATTCTATGAAATCAAATGTAAACCCTCAACACCAATAGAAAACATTCAGGTTGATGTCCCAACAACCACAACTTTTATCATAAACTGTGCTCAAATTCTATTGACTGAAATTTCAAAAGGATCAACTCGAGATATGCTCATGACAGGATACATTGAGATAGAAAAATTACACCAATCTGAATACCTTCAATGCTTGACAAATCCTGTACTTTGGGAACAACATCAAGATGCCCTGATAAAACGGGTAGAAATGATGAAATCAGTAGAACAAATTATCAACCAAAAATACCCGTATATACCAGAAATAGAGGATGAACCATCTTGAAACAGTATTAAGGAACAATCCAATTTCCCAGATCTCGGGACTGAGGCACAAAGTGGTTGTGGAACCCCAACCCAGATAGAAGACAACATTGAATTAGGTTGGGATATTGCAGGAGAACACAATGATGAGATGAACTTAGAACATGAATTGCCAAGCTTAGAGTTCTAAAACTCCTGCAACAATGAGATCAGAACTGAACCTTTTGAGGGTATAAATTCCGCCCCTTATTCTGATAAGGTGGCCCTCGAAGGTTATTCAAACTTAGGTTCTAGTAACTCTACCCACATCTTAAGCCTAGAACCTAGATCTGAAACTTATTGGGAAGATTATGAGGCCCCTTATGAGAAAGATCAAATTTTTGCAGAATATGATTCCGGGCCTCAATTTGATGAATGTCCCTCTCCAACATCCTCAGGAAATCTGATCGATTTTTCAGAAAACATGCCAATTTATGATACAGAAACTGAGTTGGATGAGCAGGTGATGAGAACCTCATCATGAGCCATAACTAGCTCATTTTGACCCAATACAAAGGATAAAAGCTCCTACATATCTCAAGGAAAGGCGTAACTCAGAGAATTCTGAGTTTGAGAAGAAAGCAAGTTATAAGGGGTAAAAGTGCAATTTTACCAGTATAATCTGCATACAGGGTAATTCAGGGCCCAAACATAGGTCAAAACAGCTTAATAAGAATAAAAGTGGGATGAAATGATCTAGCAAGGGCTACAGCAATTCCAAGAAACTAAATCTGTAACCCTAAAACAACCCACTTCAACTCACAAGGTTCGAGGCAAAGTAAAAATAGAATAAACCCTCTAAAATTCATAGAAAAATAATCTCTAGGGTTTAGAACCTTCAATTTGGCCTTTAGAACCCATTTTGACCTACATTGAGAACCATGCCCAATTAATAACTTAATTTGGGTTTTTGCGCAAATTGACCGGTCGAACAAGGTTTAAGATGAAAATGAAATTCACCATCAGATTCCTTAGGTCCTAATTAGTCATGAATAAAAACTTGAGCCTAAGAAGAAACCTCCTTGACCGACTTTACACTTTGGTCCTCATATATTTACTCTTTGGCCCTCAACTTTTGAACCCTCGCATTTTGGCCCCTAACTCTCCTTCATTCTTTGCAATCAGGTCCCTCCTGCAAAACCCTGCCAGCACCATGCTCCGGCGACCTTGCGCGGAGCATGGCGCCGCGCAGGGTGAGGTGGGGGACCTGGCAAGTAAACCGGGGGTGCCCTGCGTCGTCAGCCGTCGCAGGGGCACCCCCCTGGTCATTGTAGGCCACCATACCGGCCGTGCGAACGCACGGACGGTATGGGTCCATGTTCCGACCATTCTTCGGCGAGGGAGACACGTCGTCTCCCTCCGCCTTCCTCCCTGCTTCATCCCTATAAATACCCCCCGCCGCTCCACCGACGAGGGCAGCTTGGATCTGACGGAGAAAACCCCCAGCTTTCTTCTCTTCTTTCTCCGGCAGACGCTCACCAGCTCCGGCGGCTTCCTCCCCCTCCACCTCTTCGCTCTGCCGCACTACCAGCAGCAGAGACTTCCTCCCCTGCTCTTCCCGCGCCACGCCGCACCCAGCTGGCGCCTCTCCAGCCCTCTGCTCGCCGCCGCCCCTCTCCCTGAGCATCGTCTTCTCCGGCGACAGTCGATACGACTGTCGCCCTGTTCCTCCCCCTTCGTCCCTGCAAGTAAGTTAGACCTACTCCCCTTCTTCTCCTCTTTCTTTCCCCGCTTTCAATTTAGTCAATTAAACCCTCGACCGCTCCTGTTCACCCTCATCCTCTCCGCCTCCGACCACCCTCCGGCGAGCCGCTCCCATCACCTCAGCGACCCACACGGCTCGCCGACCACCGCAGAACCTCCGCCTCCTCACCCTGATCCTCTTCCGCCCCTCCACTTCCCACCAAACACCCTCTGCAGATCCACCGAACACACCCACTTCCTCACTCACAGTTTGACCTAGGACGACCTGTTAGCTCCATCTCGCCCCCTGCAGACCCCCTGACCACCTTCGCCGTGCCACGGCGAAGGTCTCCCGCCTGTCTGATTTGGCCGAGAGGCTGTTCTTCTGTGACCAGGTGACTCGCCCGCCGTCGCCATCACTGCGCAGGCAGAGCTGCTTCACCTGCAGGTGCAGGCACGCCTTCGCCCAGGGTTGACTCCCAGGTTGCGCAGGGACTCTCCGCGAAACGTCCCTGGTTCACAGACGGGGCGAAGGCCGCGCGGGAAGCCACGATCGCCCACTGCTCCATCCGCGACGCGCGCTCAATTGGGGTGGGACATTTAGTCCCACCTCGGAACCTCTCAGAGGCGCGCGGACGCATAAAGGCAAAAAGTGCCTTATGCTGTCTGCCTCCTGACCACGGGGTGAGGTCCCTCTCACCCGACCCGACCCGGCCTCGTCCGTGACCACGCTCCGCGGACCTGGCCCGACCCGATTAGACTGACCTGCACTCCTCGCCCACCACGCACGCCGGTGGGCCTGGACCCGGGCCTGACCCGAACCCGATTACCCGGTAGCGCTCTGGGAGAGCTTCCGAAGAGTGATTTCAGAGAGAGAGAGATACGCGGGGGAGGGGGGTAGAGTAGGTTTTTGCCCTCTGATGCTGAACTCTTGAGTGTGCAGGCACAGGTGAAGGACTGCGGAAGAAGAAGAACCGAAGCGGCACTGTAGCATCCGCGGGTTAAGTCGTCTGATTGGAAAATCAGACGACATCCTGAAGACAGGTGAAGACAAAGAAGAAGAAGAAATGAAGAGAAGCAAGAAGCAAGAAAAGAAGAAGAAGATCTGAAGAAAAAGAAAGAAAGAAAACAAGGAAGAACAGAAGACAGAAGAAGAAGAGCACGAGGGGAAGATCTGAAGAAAGCAGAAGAAGAAGAAGAAGAACAGGAAGAACAAAAGCCAAAGAGGAGATAAGACAAAGAGGAAGAAAGAAGAGAAGAAGAAGAAGCCAAATTTTCATCTCTCTCTCTCTCTCTCTTTATTTTTTGTAATAGAACTTGTATATCTCTAGAATACAACTTGCTCCCTGAGTTCGACCTCGGGAACTCTTTCATTTTTCCGAGTAAAAAAATTTTTATATGAAACGTTGGTAACAACCGGCTTTACTACAACGTTATAACAAACCCGATTGTAGCCACGCTTTCAGCAGGGTTTTAATTAGGTCTATCCTACCAGCTTAAAGCTTGAGCCTAGACAGAATACCATTTCGAGCCCAGAATTAACATATAGGCTAGACCCCAGTCAGGCTACTGATTCCACATCTGATGATTTTTGCTGTGGTGGAATTCATGATTATGAATCTCATTTTCGGCAACTCTTCGACAATTTCAGATCTGACTATAATTGCGGAGAGACTCTCCTTCCTGAACACACCAAGCCTATTTACGACCTCAGTCCATATGACTCATTCTCTGACTCCAACTCTGAGGTCCTGGTTCCCGAGATCACTGATAACACAGAATCATTCCTGTTCGATCCTCAGGAACCAAAAATAGAAAATGCCAAGAGTGCTTGCAACCCAGAATCCAAATTTTTTCTCGAATCAGATTTCTTTCATCCTACAGACACTCTTCCGGCATTTGATAGTTACCCAGAGGACTCTCTACAGGAAATCACCTATCATCCGTTTCTAGAAGAGCCCTCATACACAATGGCCACCACGTCCGCACACACAGAACGGATCAAAACCTCTTCCCAACCCCGACCCGCAATCGGACTCAATTTCTATTCAGATTCACCTCTCGCCGAGACGATTACATTTCCACATCAGGTTTGGAACACTGATCAGACTACATACCATGCTCCATCATTCTCTGATCACCTCCATAGGGTTCCCGCGTCACTCATTGATTATTCTACAGGTCCCTATTCTGACCAGGCTGATTCGACTCAGCCAAACCCTGTATTCACACTTCCATATCCATCTGAGTCACATTGCATATGGTGGGTTCCACACCTTTTGATCTTCATCTATCAACCCACCAGATTGATTGGATTTGGGCTGCATCATCAGTCTGCTGATCTCAACAAGCACCTGGTTGGACCAGCCAGGCTCTTAATCAAGGTGCTTGTTATATTAAACTCTGCTGATTTGACCATCCCCTCTCTACTCCATTTTCCCGCTTAGCTGAAGGCATCAAATTTAGCGCTTAAGGGGAGGCAGTCCGTCATTCTCTTTGAAAACCTGAAACCTTTTTTAACACTTTTGTGCACTTAACGTTCACCCTTGTAGACAGCCAACCCCACCTCAGATGCTTGCATCTGGGATTAGAAATCGTCCGCAAATTCATCCCGACCCATTCACTCATCCAAACATCTGTCATAAGGAATGAACTAAGTAAATAAAAACCCCCTAGGTCACAATGAGGACATTGCGAATCTTAGGCATGGGGGGTATGAAAGTGCAAAACTTGTAAGAAAAGGTTTTAAACAAAAATTTCACATATGCCAAAAATACCATAAAAATTAAAATTTTTTTTGAAAAAGATAATAAAATGAGAGGAGGAATTTTGGGATGTGGGAGGAGAAAAAGAAACAAAATGAAAAAAGGAGCACAAATATGAAAGAAAAAAGTGATAGTCATTAGTAAGGAACTAAGGAATTGACCTAAGTTCTAGACCTCATTCAAGAAAAGAACTGAAAAGTGCACAAAGGGATTAGTAAGAACGCAAACCTTAGGCATTCTTGGATAGACTCTTAGTACCAATTAAGATCTGGACACTCCTCAAGAGGTTGAGGAAAATGAAAAGCTGAAGTATTAGGTCTAAGGCTTAGGGAGTATTTGACCTCATTAACTAACTTTTGGTCTACGGGACTCAGTAACATAAGCACCCTAACCTCACACACAGCCTGGTTCAGTAAGCGTAAAAATCAAAATCACACAGAAGCGTCGAAAAATTCTGAAAAGTACACCTAGAGTAGGAGCGGCCGATCAACACAAGTTAATTTAGACGAGTTCCCAGCGCGGAGAGGCGGGAAATCCCCTCGAAGATGCGTAACAAAATATCATCTCCTCGGTGCTTGTCTCTTAGGATATTTACATATCCTACTGGGGGCATGTAAGTACTCTGCTGGTTCAGATTCCATGGATGGCATTATCACGAAGTGTCAATTGCCAGGGTCTGGACTCGGCCACGGAACACCATGGATGGGATTATCTCGAAATCTCAATAGCCAGGGTTTCGAGGGTTGCCATGGGCGGTGCTATCTCGAAGCATCGATTGCCAGGAACCCTTGAGGATTGATGATGGGGGCAAGGAATCTGATACAGACCGTGTTGAAAAGCCAATCCTAAGCTAAAATTAAAAAGAAAAAGAGAGAGAAAACTCTCCAAACAGAAAAATCTTCTATCTCTCTCTTACAAAACGCACTGCGAACTGAGCCAGGGCTAAAATCATCTCAAGCATGGGTGCTTTAACCACAAAGTCCAATAGACCTTAGGTTAGTTCTTGTAGGCCTTAAAAACCTTTGCCAAAGACTGAGGCTGAGGCTCGACAGATCTGGATCTTGATTGGTACTAGAGTACCTTTTAGGCCTATGATCAGCATTCTAACCTAATCTAAGTTCAAATGAAAAAGCACTTATCTGAAGCTATTAAGAACTTCATGGTCTAGAACAAGGGTTGAAACCTTAAGTTTTTGCTAAGGGACTAGCAAAATCTAGTCATGGGGGTATGATGATAACCTCATCATGAGCCATAACTAACTCATTTTGACCTAATACAAAGGATAAAAGCTCCTACATAACTTAGCAAAGAGCTTAATTGAGGAATAAGTGTTCTGAGAAGAAAACATGAAATAAAGGTTAAAAACTGCAATTTCACCATTGCAGTACATAAACAGAATTTCTCAGAGACCGAACATAGGTCAAATGATCTAAATAAGATAGAAAGTGGGTTGAATTAATCAGAAATGGGTTCATGAGCAATTTAAGAATTAAATGACATTCTATAACCCTAAAACAAATCCACTTCAATTTACGAGGTTAGAGGCAAAGTAAAAATGGAATAAACCCTCTAAAATTCATAGAAAAATAATCTCTAGGGTTTAGAACCTTCAATTTGGCCTTGGGAACCCATTTTGACCTACATTGAGAACCATGCCCAATTAACAACTTAATTCAGGTTTTTACGTAATTTGACCGATCAAACAAGATTTAATCTAGAAATAAAATTCACCATCCGAATCCTTAGGTCCTAATTAGTCATGTATAAAAATTTGAGCCTAAGAAGAAACCTTCTTGACCAACTTTACATTTTGGTCCTCATATATTTACTTTTTTGCCCTCAACTTTTGAACCCTCACATTTTGGCCCCTAACTCTCCTTTGTTCCTTGTGTTTAGGTCCCTCCTGCAAAACCTGAGCAGCACCATGCTCTGGCGTCCTTGCGCGCAGCATGGCGCTGCGCAGGGTGAGGTGGGGGGCCTGCCAAGTCAAACGGGGGTGCCCTGCGTCGTCAGCCGTCGCAGGAGCACCCCCCTGAGTGCTGCAACCACCCATACCGGCCGTACGAACGCACGGACGGTATGGGTCTCCTTCCTCCGACGTCCTCCGGGGAGGGAGGCACGTCACCTCCCTCCGCCCTCCTCTCCGTCTCTACCTCTATAAAAACCCCACAAGCTCTGCCGTTCTCCTCAGCTCGGATCTGACGGAGATACCCCCTCACTTCCTCTCTTCCCACTCCGACAGACGCCCCCTTGCTCCGGCGGTTTCTCCTCCTCCTCCTCCTCGTCGCTCTGCTGCAATACCAGCAGCAGAGCCACCTCCCTGATCTTCCTCCGCGTCGCGCAATACCAGCGCGCGCTGCCTCTGCCCCGTCGTCGCTGCCGTCCTCCCCCACTAGGCACCTTCTTCTCCGGCGACAGCAGGTACAACCGTCCGCCTCCTCGCCCCCTTCGTCCCTTTAGTTAGGTTAGAACTACTTCCCTGCCTCCTCTCTCTTTTTTCCCCCTGCTATTTTTATCTAATTACCCCTCGACCGCACTTAATCACCCTCACCTTCTCCATCTCCGGCCAAACTCCGGTGACCCGCTCCCGTCACTCCAGCACCCCACACGGCTCGCCGACCCTCACAGAACCTCCACCTCCTCACCCTGATCAACCTCCGCCCTTCCACTTCCCACCAATCGCCCTCTGCAGACCCACCGACCAAACCCATCTCCCAACCTGCAGTTTGACCTAGGGCGGCCCTTAGGCTCCGCCCCGCCACCCGCAGACCCCCCGACCGCCTTCGCCGTGCTACGGCGAAGGTCCTCCGCGTATCTGATTAGGCCGAGAGGCCGTTTCTCTGTAAGCAGGTACTTCGCTCGCCGCCGCCAATGCTGAGTGAAGCAGCTTCTTCGACCTGCTCCTCCAGGCGCACCACGCCCAGATCAGACTCCCAGGCTGCGCGGGGCATCTCCGCAAAGAAGTCCCAGGCTGCAGTTGGGGCAAAGCCTTCGCGTGGAGCCTCGATTGTGCGCTGCCTCCTCCGCGCGGGCGTCCAATTGGGGTGGGACATTTAGTCCCACCTCGGAAACTCACTGAGGAGAGCGGGCGCTTAAAGGCAAAAGGTGCCTTAAGCTGTTCGCCTCAGATCACGGGGTGAGGTCCCCTTCACCCGCCCGATTATCCGGCCTCGTCCGCGCTCACTCCCCGCGGACCTGGCCCGACCCGATTGGCCCGACCTGCACTCCTCGCCCACCACCGCACCTCGGTGGGCCTGGACCCGGGCGCGACCCGCGTACCCGATTAACCGGTTGTTGTGGGAGAGCTTTCCTAAGAGCGAATTCTGAGAGAGAGCGACGCGGGGGGAGGGTAGAGTAGGTTTTGCTCTCTGACGAAAACCTTAAGTGTGCAGGCACAGGTGAAGAAGAAGAAGAGGAGACACTGTAGCAGCAGTAGTTTAAGTCGTCTGATTGGAAAATCAGACGACGTCCTGAAGGCAAAGAAGAAGAAGAAGAAACAGGACCGCAAGGAAGAAGAAAAAGAAAGAGACGGACAGAAAGAAGAAGAACAGAAGGAAGAAGACAAAGAAAGAGAAGCAAGAAAAGAAGAAGAAGAACACAGGAAGAACAAAAGAAAGAAGATTCAAGAGCCAAAGAGAAGAGAAGACAAAGAGGAAGAAAGAAGAGAAGAAGAAGCCAAATTTCCATATCTCTCTCTCTCTCTTTATTTTTGTAATAAGAAATACTGTACTTCTAGAATACAACTTGCTCCCTGAGTTCGACCTCGGGAGAACTTTATTTTCCGAGTAAAAAATACCTGTAATGATGGCAATAACTAGCTGTACTACAACGTAATTTCTACAAAAAAAGCTAGTCTCAACGTCGTTATCACCAGACGTCTAAAAACTCGCAGAGTGCCGAGGTAAGCGTCTTGAACACTCATGCATGCACATACGTTACGTACATAACGTTGCGCTGTCATGGTTTTAAAGTTGTGCACATATGCACAGGTAAACGTCTTGGAAAGGCGTGCAAGTACGCTCTTGAAGGTGCTTCAGAATGTCTGGACGTCTCCAAAGACGTCTGATAGACCTATCGGACGTCCGAGCACATCAACAGATGTCTTGAAGGACCCAGGACGACTGTAAAAGGGTTCCAAACATCCGCCAGCAACACAGGAAAGCAAGGTGAGGTTCTGAGATCATTGAAGATGTCTACGTCTAATCCTAGATGTCTGATTTTAGACAGTATTCACGCTTTTCGCCCGTTTAGGGCCCAAATGAAGTCGGATTTCTGCAAACGAGGTACCGTTGTTTTTCACTCAAATTTCTCTATGTGTTGGTGTAAATTATATATTGTTTTGAGCTCATCTGATGTGACTTAGTCACTGGTATAGGTTTCTAACCTTTAGCATGTTCGAGGCCCGCGGAGACGATAGGACCTACGGTTCTAGCCCCCATTCCTCTCGTGAATCCCGGTAGAGTGGTTTACTTTAAAATTAAGATTTAAATAAATAAAATGCATGTTTAGAATAACTTGATTGAACCCTATGATGTGAAATGAACCCTATGGAAGAAGCAAATGAATATTTCTTGAGCTACACAGTTTACTTTGAGATGTCTGTTAAACCATAATTGCTACCAAGTGTATTAATTACTTGATGTAATGCTTTTTCAATCATTAAAACACGAGCTGCTTGTTATAAAAATGAAATCTGGGATGTGAGCAGTGAGATCTAAATGTTGAGAAATGGAATGAAAGAAATAAAAGCATGAACCTTACGGGGAATTAAGAGAAGAACTCCTGTATACGGAAGGAACCTTGTAAGTAGACGGGAAGTGAGCTGGCCCTTATGTACAAAGTACCAAGGAGAGTAACTGTCCCATTAGAGTAGAAGGGAGCTTGTCGCCCTTTGGGTTGAGATCAGGGGTGGGTTTGGCCACTCTACGTCGACTCCTGCCTGGCCTCACGTACGTGGTACCGAGGTGAGCTAGTTAGTATAGGGAGGGAGCTAGTCGCCCCACCGGGTCCAGGATTAGGATTAGCCACCCTACACCGGCTCTTGTTAGGCCCACTAGGCAAACCGGAATAGTTGGACGAGGGTATGCCGATTGTGGAGGGGCGAGACCCTTATTTTATTCTGAGAGGGTAAGGCATTGTATTGTTCCGTGCTGTACTTTTAGGCATACCCGCTAGCAGAAATAACTGATCGCGTGCCGGTGCAGGGTAGTTAGCCGTGCGCTTATCGCGCGTGCTGTAGTCATCGCTACGTCGCGACCGTGACCTCGGGGTGGTTGACTAGGTGTAGGATTACCACAGGGGACTCTCCCTACCAAGAGAGCTCCATGTGTACATCTTACATCACAAGAAAGGCTGCAATCAAGATCGTCTCCTTGAAAAACAGTCAAGATCAAGAAATGACCAGATTCTTAAGAGAATAAATAAATCAGAACTACTAAGTTGAGGTTAATATTAATTAATAATCAAGTAGTTGCTTGCCTTATGTTAATTGCATGTAAATGGCTTAACCACCACTCTACTCAGTGTTAGTTGACTGTGGATTTTATAACCTTACTTAGGTTAGGGAGTTGAGCAGCAAGCACCACTGGCTATAGAGGGAGTTGGGTCTAGTCGAGCCCAACCTGAGCTGTTGTTCCCTTTTTGTTTACAAGCTTCTGTTGTTGTAGTGGGTATTTGATATCTGTAATACTGTCTCAGTTATATTTCCGCTTTACTTTCTACTAATTTAGTTATGATGTCATGTAATATTGTGAGACATTTTGTTCTGTTTCTTTTACTGTCTACTTATTTATTTTCTAATTAGTTACATTGCATGTGTGGTTGTGGAATCTTTTCTGCTTTTGGTTATTTCTCCTTAGACGACTGGGTCCTGAGATTAGTCGAGGCGAGCCGATCTCGGATCCTATAGGGATCTGGGATCGGGTCGTAATAGTTACTCGGAAGACTAGATTCAAGATCTCAACCTCAACGCTAAGGTTATGAATGCCTTATATTGCGCGTTGAGTCCGAAGGAATTCGAGCGAATCCAAGAGTGCACCACCGCCCACTAGATATGGAGGATATTAGAAGGCACTCATGAATAATCTACCTCGGAAGAAGAGGAGGAGAAGGACGAAGTCGCTTGCATGGGCTCTATGGCCATGGCAAGTGATAGCGACTCCGACAATGATGAGGTAAATTCTGAACTTCAAGATGCATTTGATGAGTTATTTGTAATTAGTAAATCACTTAAAGTAAAAAATAAAGACATTAAATAGAATCTTAATTTTCTTAAATTAGAAAATGAAAGATTAGAAAAATAACTTAAGAATCTAGAAATTAGTTCTAATCCTAAAGATCATAACTTCTTGTTAGAAAACATAGACCTAACAAATGAAAATAGTTAGTTGATTAAAAAGAATACAAGTTTAAAATTAGAAATTTCTAGTTTAAAAATAAAAATGCATGTTATAGAAGATGAACTTGCATGTCTTAGGGAGAAATCTAATAAATTGATCAATAGGGTAAGAAATTTTACTGACCTTAAGGTTGAGAAAGGATCTCCCTCAAGGAGACCAACTAAAATATACTGATTCAAATTGACTTGGATAACGAAGAAATATTTGGAATCTTGTTTTGTAGGTTTCAAGAAAGATATAAATGTGAAGGATTGGACCTACAAGTGAAAGAACGGTCAACTCAAATTGAGAGGATTAAGGAATAGACCGAGGAAGGAGAAGAGAAGATCGATGAGACGACGAACAAATGTTCGAGCCGTCTCGCAGCAATCGCTCAATTAGAGACCGACGCTGATGCCGAGACCTTCAAGCTACGGATGGGAACCCCATCCGATTTGGCATCCACCTTCATTTGAGTCATTCTATTGGACATGATAGGTGAGGTAAATTCCTTACCCTATCATTTTATTTATAGCATCTAGATAGGGGGAGTCAAAAATTTATGAAGCTATTTGTCCATCTAGATAGGGGGAGGTTTTAAAAATAGCATAACTATATTGCCTTTAAAAAGGAAGAGATAATAACATAGCTATCTTATTTTTGTGAAAAGATAAAATTATAAGAGTATATTTTAAGGGAAAGTTTAGGATAATTAAAAATTGTGATACTTTTTTGATAATGTCAAAATCGGGGAGGTTTTTATGGATTATTATTTATAGTTTTATCAACATCAAAAAGTGGGAGATTGTTGGTGTAAGAAAACCACGATTGTTAATTTTGATGATAACAAAACATTTGTATTTAACATTTGCATTTGAAGTCTAAGATTTCAGGTTATTTGCAAATGGATTCAAGTGTGAAGGACCTCAGAGCTCGTGTCCATGATGGATTGGAGGAGCTCCTTGGAGAAGAAAGAGCTTTGCGAGGAGTGAAAGCCTAAAGAAGGAAGGAGATGAAGAATAGGATAGATTTCCGTTCTTGTTCGTTCTGCTTTGATTTTGTTTCTTTTGTCGCTCTTTATTTCTGTCTTAGAATATTTGTTAAAGAGCCTCAAAGTTACTCAACTATAGTCGTAGAAACACTTACACAATCGTAGAACACTTAGACAATTCTTAGATAACTTAAAAATTCAATGTAGGCTTAGATAGCCTGACTAGACATCCAATCTAAAAATCAGACGTCTGATCTTGGACTTTAAGACGTCTGAATGTTGAATCAGACGTCTAAACTTTTAGGGTTAGTTTTAAAACCTTCTGTCTGTTGAAATCATACGACAGCCCCTTAGTCCAAACGTCTTAAAAGACATCTGATGACTTGGCCAGATGTCCAATTAGTGGAACGGTGGCTTAGAATATTATCATTGAGGTTTTGACCTTTGATCTTCTATCAGACGTCCTTAGAAGACTCTAGACGTCTGATATCTAGTTGTTTTGCCATGACTGACCCAAAATCTCTTTCCTACTCTAATATAGCGGTTTGGATCTTGGGAAATGCATTCCCACAGTAAAATAGGTTTCCCAACGTCCAGACCTAGTGCTAAACGTCTTGTACGTCGTCTGATTGATTTACACTAAAACCCTGTTTAGATCTAATGAAAGTCAGTAAGGGAACCCGTCTAGAATTAGACGTCTTATTTAGTTTCCAAACGTCATAAGAGTAACTTCTAGACGTCTGATATTTTTCCCAGACGTCTAATGACCCTGTCAAAATCATTAATGATTCTCATTGCGGCTTGATTTACCTTGGAATGATCCCAACGGCTACCTGAGGCTTTCAAAGCCTTCCTAAGACATCTATAAATAGGAGAGGGCCCTTGCCTTGTAAATACACACATAGAGAAACTACTTTCCACCATATTGTGTCAATTGATATTGAGAAGAAGCTCTAGCTCTCCAAGTATTGGTTCCACTCCTGAGAGCTTTGTCCAGCTGTGCACTCGCTCTCACTCCGCGATTACAAGAGCGACGCAGTGCCTATGAGTGGTTCACGCATCCACATTATCAAATCAATGCACTTCCAGCAAAGGGAAGTTTCCTTACCTATAGTAGTTAGGTTTATATTTGGGGCTCTATAGGTCTTGCTTTGTAATATTTCTTTGTTATTGTGTTGGATATTCGCCTTGTGAATTTCCGTCTTCATCGTGGGACAAAATGCTCTTCGTGAAGAGGAGGGGTTTGGGGAACGTTACCCTCGTACTTGTAGCGTGGTTGTATTAAGGTTAAACTACCCTCATTAAAGTAGTTCGTTAATGGATTTTGATCGACTTGGTCTATCAGGAAATCCTAACTCGAGAGGGTTAGGTGGTGATTTTCACCTGGTTTGGGTTTCCACCTAAAAATTCATATGCAATTTGTGTGATTGTCTATTTGTAAGATTGTTTTATTCTAATTCCTCATTTTACATTATATCTCGCAAATCTCACCCCCTCCGATAGGAACCTTTAGAATGATCTCAGCAATTAATGCACCCTTCCTCTTAACAATTCTCCATAGCCAGTTCAATGAAAGTGCTTGGTTAAATATTTTTTTATCTCTTAAACTAAGCCCCCCTCTCTCCTTAGAAGGTGTACCATCCTTCCACTTCCTTAGATAGCGATGTTTCTTATCGTCATCAAAATCATTTGTCTATCCAAAATCTTGCATGCTTTGGATGGTAAGCTACTACAAACATCAAATAAATTGGAAGAGATGCAAGTGATGATTGGATCCAAAACTATCGTCTTGAGTTGTGAGAGGACCTACCCTTCCATCCATTTAGTTTAGTCTTTAATTTAGATAAAATGAGCTGATGAAGACTCTTTTGAGATCTTCCATCATTCAATGCGAAGCCCAACTACAGCTCATCCTTAAGTTCTTTATGGATGTCTAAGACATCCATAATCAATTTTTTTCTCTTCCATCCCAATCCCTTTACAAAAGAAGACTTTGGACTTCAAATAAGTAACTTGCTATCCTAATAATTGCCATAATAATTCAGCAACACAATAAGCTTGAGTTGAGAGCCTCCATGGGGCTTGCTTTCCCAAATAAAATTGTCATTTGTAAACATGAGGTGTGTGATCAATGGTGCATGCCTCGAGACTTTGTAGCTACCAATGCAACCTAAAATATGTGATTTAACAGGAAAATGTGATAAAATTTTAGTACAAATAATGAAGAGAAAGGGAGAGAGTAGGCAACCTTGTCTTATGCCTCTTTTTAGAGTGATTGTAGAAGTGGGAGAATCATTAACAAGTACAAAAAAATTGAAAGTGCTAATGGAAAAACGAATAAGATTTATATAAGCTTGGAGGAAAGATCAAGGATGAACCTTCATTCAATTTGGTGAAATACTTTTTGTATATCTAACTTAATAGCCATGCATTCCCTCTCATACTATCAAGTGTTCATGGAATGCAAGATCTCCTTGATTGCAATGATGTTATCAGAAATGTCTCCAAGTTTTCCCATAAACGAAAAGAAGAGCACTACCCAAAAATGGTACTTATCCAACTCGTTCATAAAATAGATTTAAGATCGTGAAACAAGTAAGAATTGCCCTCCCAACCTTGTCTGAGTCACACTATGTGCAAAAATATTAGCTTCTGATACAAATAAAAGGAAAAATATTTTTTTATCCGTATGAATTGGTCGACGTGCTGTCATGTATTGCTTGCAAAGTCTATTATTCAACCATTTAACTTGTAAAGCAACCAATGATTGCGAGCTGACAAATTCATTGTTATTACTTTTTTGTTAATTTACATTCATTGAAGGGAGTTTCATAATAATTGTAATCAATTCTATTTAGAATTTAAGTGAGGATTTACTATCATATGATAGCTACTTTAGATATTAAATGAAATTGCTAAAAGGACGACGTAAAAGAAGTAACGCAGCTTCATTGGCAAGCACTAGAAAACTCTAAAATAATGCTTCATTTTCCTTGATTACCAAGGGATGCTGTTGTATGAATATTATCAAAATTATATAGGTTCGCTGCCCACTAGGAAGCGATCAAATGATGGGAAACAAGAGTTATAGAAATTTAAGTTTTCACCCTTATATTACTCAGGAGATTGATGAGTGAAGGACAACTAATTTGCCTTAAGCTTACCCATATCAATTTGGGTCAAAAATAGGAAAAAGGAATAATCAGTTTTTTCATAGAAAACAAAATTAAGACAAGGTGACAACTTAAGGATGGGAATTATCATCTGTCTTTAGAGCTGGCAAAAGGGCCAGGATTCTATCAACCATCTTTGTCCATGGGCTAGGTTTGAACATAACGAAGGAAGTCATGGGGTTGCTCCTACTTTTGTTTAAGTCATGGGTCAAGCTTGGTTTCATCTTTTTGATCGTGCCCTTCGTGGCATGGTTTAGGGAAAATTAACCGTTAAAACAACTTCAATTCCATTCCCCAATCATACTTATATATGGATGTAGCTTGAGTTTGTTCCAATTTGACTTGCAAAAAAGGACCATAGATTATACTTAGAGATTTGTAAATGGGTGCCCTTGTAAGCTTTTCCAAATACTTGCACACCCCTTTATAATTAATATTTACATGTATAGCCCAAAGTTCTTAACCAAACATGGTCATATCTCCATGTTAATTTCTTGTTAAATTTAATGGAGTATTCATCTAATAATTGTTAACTTTAACGATGAAAATTTTGAAAATTACAACCATAGCTTTATTCCCTTCACTTAACCCTATTATCGTTGGTGTTGGCTCCCTCCCCTTGGAGGTCCTTGACCTCTCATGCAATAAAATCTTTTTTAGGTTCCACTCTCTTGTGGCTCCACTTAGCTGTTGATGTCCTCTACCATGACCTCTTCAGTATCTAGCTCGTTGGTGACATGCCCCTAGTCATCAATTGCTCCATCCTTCAACATCTCGACCTCTCCTTCAATGGCTCACCTTCCTCAACGTAAGGGGAGTGCTCTCTACCTGTGAGAACCTCTACCTCATCAACACCTTAGTGGTTACTGTCTCTGATCTCTCCCTAATGACCTGCTCAGATCCTTCTACAACCTCCTACAACTCGACGTCTCCTTCAACAACCTCTCAAGTTCTCTTTATAAGCTTCATGTTGTGCTCTTCCATTGAAACCATCGACCTCTCCAACAACAATCTCTCCAACGATCTCCCAGTTGACATGCTCACCTCCATGAGCGGCCTCAAGAAGCTAGAGATAGGGTTCAATTACTTCTTTGGGATGAACCTTAATTCACTATTGAAACTCCATGCTTGACTTCAAGTTGTCAATTGGTGGACAACCGCTCAACTTTAAGCTATTGAAGCTATCCTGAACTCTTTGTCAAGGAAGGGAACAATCCTTGCGAAGTTGGTTAAGGGAGTAGTGGCTAGAGCAGGTGACAATAAGAACATTAAGGTTGGTGATGAGATAGAGAGGGAGTTGCGAGAGTGGTTGAGCAAGGAATGGGGAGCAACTAATGGTGGCAATTGTGGAGGAAGGATGTAAGGCTATGAAAATGGCAAAGAGGTTGAGGCAAGAGGTGGTGGTGCTGGGAGGATAAGATCATGTGTAACGATTCGATTCCCGAATCCCAACGAGACACGAGAATCAGACCGACTCAATTGATCCCAAGACCCAGTCGTCCAACGAGAAAGTAACCAAAAGAGCAGTAAGATAAACAACATTCACCATGTATATAACTAGCAGTAATAAAATACGGTAGTAAAGAAAAGAAATACTATAGTATACACCACCACAACAGTAGAGAATTAAACATGTATATAAACATGAAGCTTACAACGAAAAGAGTACAGGGGTAACAGAAACTACTAACGGAAAGGAAAGTACAGTGGGTACTACAAGTAACACTACTGGACTCTACTCGGCCCAGCGTCCTTTGCAGCCACCGACTCTGGCTGCTCAACACCTGGTTCTGAAAAAGTAACAAGGGTGACACGTCAGCGAAACGTTGAGTAGAGTGGACACTAAAAGCTAAAAGAAGCAGTAGAGTGGACAGTAGCTGTTATATTTTTACTTTCTTGCTTTATATTTTTCCATTTATTCACTATTGATTTATTTCTCAGATCATTCTCTTGATCTTGAATGTTCCTCGTGGGAACGATCTTGATTGCAGTATTTTCCGAAAAGTAGAAGTAACACATGGTGCTCTCCTGGCTGGGAGAGTCTCTCGTGGTGGTCCTACCCACAGTCAACCACCCCAAGGTCGCTGACAGACGTAACGGTGATAATGGTACGTGCGATAAACACACGGGTAGCTACCCCGCACTGGCACGCGGTCAGTCGTTTCCGTTAACGGGTGCCCCCAAAGCACAGCACGGAACCAGTATAGGGCAGAGCCCTCTTAGTAACAGGGGTCCAGCCCCTCTACAGTAACCAAACAGAGGCCTTGCCCCTCCACAGTCCGCGCACCCTCGCCTGACTACCCTAGTTTGCCCAGTGGGCCTAGTAAGTCGGTGTAGAAGGGCTAACAGAACCCCGGGGCCCGTGTGATAGCTAGTGCTCTCCCTACACTAGTAGCTCTCCTTAGTACTGTATACACGAGGGCCAAAAGTCGGTACAAAGTGACCAGACCTAACCCCGAGTCCCTAGGGCAGCTAGCTCCACTCTGCACTAAATAGGGGGACAATTGCTCTCCTTGGTACTTCGTACTCAAGGGCCTGCTCACTTCCCCAATTCTATTCCATTCACTTTCCAGGAGTTCTACTCCTAATTCTCCGTAGGGTTCATGCTCTTTTAACTCAGCCAATTTAGGTTTCACCGTTCCAACCTTACATCCATATAATCCATGTTCTCAACAGTAATTATTCATTCCTAAACAAGTAGCTGCTAACCAATTTACAGGCAGTTATCGCTTCCTTTCTACATTTCTAAGATTGCAATATATATATTCAACTAATTTTCCAGTCCTAGGATTTATGCCATACCCTAGGATCTATCATTAAATCTAGTTTTCCAGTCCTATGATTCATGCAATACCCCAGGATCTATCATTCAATCTAATTTTTTTGCCGTAGGGTTCATACAATGCTCTAGACTTTATTAATTATTTCACAATTACATAATTTTTGATAAATAAATTGAAAGGGCCACTCTACCCGCAAGATCGGGAGTATTGAGGGCGTGATTGGCAATCCTACGCGCCTCCTCAACCCCTAGAGCCACAACGGAACGGGGTCCTAATACAAGGATTAAAGGCAAGGAGTTACTCAGAATAGTATACAATTACTGTAAATAGGTAGAGGAATTAAATTTGGGAAGAACGAAACTTGAAATGCGGAAAACGGACTCTGAACAGACCCTAAACGGGTCAAAAACAACCAGTCTGTCCAAAATCAGATGTCTGGAACTTCTTCCAGACATCTTAAAAGGTAGCTCAGGTCATACCTTGGTCTGCGCAGTCCTTCAGATGTCCAGAAGCTCGCTGGACCGTCTGGACTTAGTTTCTAGACGTCCAATTGTCACCCCGGACATCTGGAGGCTCTCTCTGTCGTCTGGTGCCGTGCCCAGACGTCTGATATGTGTGGGATGGCGAGCTCTGGCGCCTTCCCGAACAAATCCTGCACACACACGTCCGCTCTCATCACGAAAGGGTGCAGAAGAACGCGGCGGACGACTGCATGGCCGTACATGCGAAAGAAGGAGAAGATAACAAATATAGTACCTGTCAGACGTCTAGACCTTTCTCCAGACGTCTTCTGCGTCGTCTGGACGTAAGTCCAGATGTCTGATTCTGGGAAATTTTTCCAGAATCAGGACCCTTTTCGCTCTCCGCCCACAACGTGCGGCCGTGTTGCGCTGCGCCCGCCTGCTGCCTGAGCTGCAGCAGCTCCTCCGCGGCACCCCACGCTCGCTGCCCTTCTGTCGGTCGGCTCTAGCGGCCGCGGCAAGCTTGTACCCCCGCGGTCGAGCTTCTTCTTCCTCTTGCAACAACCCCTCCTTCCTGCATGCTCACAGCAGCCGTTGCTGTCGCTCTCGCTGGCAGGGAGAAGGAGAAGAAGAAGGCGGTGGAGTGAGGGTGAGGGAGAGGGAGGCGCTATTTGAAGGCAGCGCGGGGAGAGAGAAAAAGAGGACGGCTGCGTTTGCAGGGAGGGAGAGGAAAGAGAAGAAGGAGGGCGGCAGGTTCAGTCTGTGCACATAGACGCGAACCCGTACGCCGAAAAAATTTAATACCAGACATCTGGGAAGGCTTCCAGATGTCTGGTCAGACGTCTGGGCCACTTCCCAGACGTCTTAACGACGCCTGATGCCCTGTTCGTAACATCATGGCAAGGTGATAGAGGGGTTAAGGGTTGGGGTGGTGGTCTCGGAGTAGTGTTGGGATGAAGTAAGGTCATGGGAAGATGGCAACGGGATCAAGGTAGGAGGTGATGGTGTTAAGAGGAGGGCAGTGAGGTTATGGTGAAAGTAGCATAAGGTTAGTGGAAGGAGGTGGTGGTGTGAGGAGGATGATTGTAGTAAGGTCATGATAAAGGTAGTGGAGGGGTCAATGAAGGAGGTGGGCATGTTGCCAGGAGGAAGGTGGTAAAGTTGTGGTGAATATAGTGTAGGGGTCAAAGAAAGAAGTGGTGCTGCCGAAGTGGTGGTGTGGGATGCTAGAATCATTAGTGGACATATATATATTATTATAAGGAGACTTACATTAATATATATCATATACGTATATATTGGTAAATATGCCCATTATGTGATATAATAAAAATTGAGTAAATTGCATTTCCAAGGATATCGGGTTAATTACATAGAAACCCTCTTGGGAATTACGATTTGTTGATGGGTAAAATCATTTATTCCAAAATTTAGTGGTTATGGTTCCCGTGGATATGCGAGTAATGAGTGGTTTTGTTTTCCCGAATCTCATCGTGGGCAATATAAGGACACTAGGTGGAAACCGAAGGAGCACGGGAACATAACGTCTCCCTCTCTCTTCTGTGCTCATTCTCTTTGGATCCTTGGAAGCATCATCGCCAAATCCCATCTGAACTCTACAGGAAACAGAAGGATTGTTGCATGCATCCTTCATTGAAAAGATCAAGCAACGGGCAAAGGTATCCATTCACACTCTCTTTGATTTTAGGATTATCAATGCATATGGGAATCAAAGATTCTGGAATTTGTGAAATCTTTTCAATGATTTATTTATAAGAGGATTTGGTTTTCATTTGATCCAAAATCCATCATGGGAGACATAGTAGATGATAGAGGTAGCATTCTAGGAGGAAGGTTTCAATGTCATTAGCGATGAAAGTCTTGAGAACAACGAGGTTGACAAGGTCACTTGTGATGATGGTTGTGCAGAGGCTATGGAGAATGGGTTGATTTTTTAGGAGATGGGGGTAGGAGTTGGGTGAGCCATCCATTCTCTCTTTATTTGTTAGGCATGAGGAAGAAGATGTTTGAATTATTTTCGTTAGCTATAGTGATTGCTTACATGTTGGTTACAAATATTCTCACCTTTTGTTTACACTTAATGGAATGGAATTTATGAATAATGATATTACCTTCTAGGATTATGGATGTTCATATCAACTATACAGGATTTGGAATATCTACGAATACTTATAAGGGTACCCTTGTAAGAATCATTTATATTTATATAATATCAATGCTGCTCTAATGTAGAGAACATTAGTTAAATTAATACATAGATGCAATAGAGAGAAGCTATACTTTTTATCATGGTCTATTTTAAGGTTGGGCCATGAGCCCAACCATGGCCTAGTCTCTCTTCGATGTTTCTTGTGCTTCCAAGAACTTAAATGGCTAAGTGAGAGATGCAGCATTAAGGAGAACATGAGAAAAATAAAAAAATGACCACAGAGATAAGTGTTTCTCGTCATGTTTGGACTCTAGAAATTGAATGCTACTTATTTGAAACAAATAGCTTGAACCTAAATTCTTGATAAATAACAATAAGAGAATCAAAGGGACCCTACATATTAAACTTATTTTTGATGATGCTTAAAAGATGTGGGTTGTGATTGTGAAGGTCGTTGTGGTGATTGATGAGGGAAATATCTTCGCAGTATCGTATGATTGCTAAGTATACTCGTGACCCATTAATGGAAAGACAAAGGTGGGCCTCATCTCAACGAGATTGAGCTCTAGGTCACCTATTAGTGAAGACAAGATTGGCAAGAGAACCCTAGTCACATCATATGATTCGATCAAGCTAGATCCTTAACTGGAGCTTATATTGTTGGCTTGTAAGGAAGACTACTTGCAAGCTCTTTAAGGGTGAGGGCCTTATTTTCAAAGGATTTTTAAGAGCTTCAGTAATAATGACCGGTTAATGAAAATGAATTTATGAAATAAATTGAAAGAGTAAAATAAATAGTAGAATAAGTCAGTTAATCTACTTTAATGTTTTGACGGAGTAAAATTATTCCACAGAGAAGTTAAAATAATTTTATTCTAAATTAAATTTACTTAACTCAACATAAGTAAAAGATAAATTAAATAACAAATTAAATACTTAACCAACAAACAAAATACAACCTTTAAGGACCGTATTCTCCAACCATGCATGCAGTGATTTTGATCTCACCGTTCATTTTACTGTACAAAGAGCTCATGTGGCGTCAATCACTCGAAGGGGAGCGTACTCTCCGACTGCCCATTTGGTTTCAAATCAAATAAATAATGGTGGTCCAAGTATTTTTTTTTTTTTTGTCATTCAAAATTTTCCGGAATACATTTTCGAGTAGGAAGGAGAATCGGAGCCACGCTGAATTCAAAAATATAAGGGGTGAAGCACTGTAGGGGGGGGGGGAGAGGAGGGGGGGGACAGGGCAAGGACCGTCAGGTACCAAAGGCCTTAGGAAAAGGCAGGGCAAAACGGATAAGGAGGGGAGCAGTGCCGAGGGAGGAGCCAACTGCACAAAATAAAATAGAATAAAATAAAAAGGAAAAGGGCGGGAATTAGGGTTAGGGTTTTCCGCCTCCATGTCTCGGCCCCACCGCCCCGCTTTCTTTTTCTTCTTTTTGTTTTCGCTCTCTCCGCTCCCTCCTCCTCCCATCACATATTTAAAAATTTAACCCGAAAACCCAGAGAGTGAGAGAGAGGGAGAGAGGGAGAGAGAGAGAGGAGTGGAGGCAAAGGGATGGCATGAGGAATTCCGCCCACACCACACCACAACACCCCACGCCCTCCACCCCTCCTTCCAATTAGTAAATCCACCACTCCCATAAAGCCCACTACCTCCCTCCCCACAACCTCTCTTCCTGGACTCGACATTCCCTCTTCCACACACCCACCACCCCCACCGCTCTGCTCCTTTCCCCTTCCCCTTCCCCTTCCCCTTCCCCCCCACCCTCTTAATCCCCTCTTCGTCATTCATCAGGCGGTGTGAGAAGGGCGCGACCCCTCAGCACTCTCCTCTCCTCTCCTCCTATCTACTACTTGACTCCACCACCACTCTCTTCTTCTCCGAACGGTGCCATTGGAATGGCGGCAGCTGCGCCGGAGGTGCTGAGCAACGTGGAGATGTGGCTCCCCTCGGAGTTCTTGGGAGACGACTTCTTCATGGAGGAGAAGAGGTACAGGTCCATGGAGGAGGGTGGTGGTACCCTCTTCCGCTGCTTCCCCTACGACTGCGACTCCAACCTCAGTAGCTCCCCACTCGAGTCCGAGGACAGCGACGCCGAGGAGAGCCATGTGGAGCCGCACCACAACAACTACAACCCCCTCCACACCCGCGAGCTTCTTTCCCCTCTCCTCACCGGCACACACAACACCACCACCGCTACCAACAGCACCAAGGTAAGGCACCCATTTGGGTCTGTTTGTTCTCTTACTTTCTTCATGTTGGAATGTTACCCTTGTGGGTAACAGCTTCTGTTGTTGTTGCTGTTGCAGGGTGGTGTCTCCTCCTCCCTCGCTTGTTCCCCGCAGTCGACGCTCGTGACCTGGTCGGACCACCACCCCAAGGGGCCTACCTTGGCGTCCTCCCCTCCGGACAACGCCGCCGCCTGGGATCGCCTCTGCGCCGCCGCCGGTCGCATGAGCCTCGCGGACGAGTTGGTGGTCGAGCAGCAGCAGAAGCTGGGCGGCGGCTGTGGCCTCCTCGGCCCTCCGAGGAAGCTCTCCTCGGCTCCCTGCCCCGTGCCCCAGAAGAACCCAACTTCAGTTGGGTACTACTACTTCGATGGCGCCGTACACCACCGCCCCCACCCTAACGGATTCCAGATGAACCAAGCGAGGACACCGGTGTGTACCCATTACAGACCCCGCTTTACATTTCCCCACCAGAACCCACTTGGGCACTCATGTTGTTGTTGTTGGGTTCGTGCAGTTGCAGCAGCAGCTGAAGCAGAAACAGCTGTTAAAGCAGCAGCTCTCCGCTGCGTGGAGTAGGCAGAATCCCCGCGGTGGCATAAGGGGGGTCGTGGGTTTGAACGGTAACAGCAACAGCAACGCCAACAACCCAAGAGGTGGGTGCCATCCTTTGGGTCTCTCTCGATCCACGTGGCCTCCCGTCCAGGCGCAGCCGCATCCCCCGCCGGGTTCAGGGATGCGAGCCGTCTTCCTCGGTGGTGGCGCTGGCGCCGGTGCGAGGAAGCAGTCCTCCGGCACCGGAGTCTTCCTCCCCAGAAGGGTCGGCAGCCCCACCGAGCCTCGCAAGAAACCAGGTAATGCATACACAAGCTTGATTTCTTTACAACTTTACCTCTCTGGTTAGTGGGTTCCATAAATTCGTGCTTTTTTGACGGTTGGGTACTCTGGTTCCTCAGAGCTGTATTTTTTTATATTTTGCGGAGAGATTATAGGTGTAATTTATTATTATTATTTTTGTAAAGTACTCTGTGTGTTTGGTGAACAGCGTGCTCTACAGTTCTGGTGCCAGCGAAGGTGGTGCAGGCTTTGAATCTGAACCTGGAGGAGATGGGCGGTGTGGTGGTGGGTTCTGGTGGGCATCCCAACCCGCGCTTACCTTCTGGGTTCTTCCTCGACCATGGTGATAATAATTAGCACACCCCTTTCTTTATACATGGTTTAAAGTGGGGTTATTATCGGTATGTTGGTTCTAAGTTGGCAATGTGTTTTGTCTCGTTGTTCAGAGGTCATCATGAACGGTCGGAGTGGTGCGACCCTTCCGCTGAAAAGGGTTGGGCCGGTGAGGCCGACGCCTCAGCTGCCGACTCTTGTGACGAGTCACCGCCCCCACCAGGAGATCCACCTCCCTCCAGAGTGGACTTATTAACCCACTTAACTCTAATAAAGTTTTAGTGCCTAATTCGTCTCAGTTTACATATGTAGGCAGGCGATATGTTTTGTCATCAAAAGGAGAAAGGGAAAAGAAAAAAAAAAAAAAAAGAGGAGCCGATAGGATAAGCAGAAGACTGAAGGAAGGTGAAGATGACAGCAAGATTAGTTGGTATTAGTAGGTTGGTTTTGTGGTTTTTGTTTGGTTAGTGTAGGGATTTATTTTGGGTCTGGGAAGGAAATGGTGGTGGACAAGAAAGAAGCAAAAGCCGATGTGGAAGAAGAGGGGCTCTCTCTCCTCTTGCTCAAATATGTATCTTTGTGATGCTTAGTTCTCTCTTCTCTGGGATCAATGTGGGCTGTGCAATGGAGGAAATGCAATAATGTTGCTTTGTTTTTTTTTGTTTTTGGCTGTTCTTTTGTTTTTGGGTTTTGTTGGGAAATATATGTGGGGCTCTGTTTTGGGAATAAGCCTCTTTTGAATCTTAAGTTGGAGTCCATGGTGTTCTGTATCTGTTCTTTTTCTTTTTTTTCTTTTACGCCAAATTTTCTTATTGTAGTATTTTCAGTCCAAACTAAGGACCGCTTTGCCAAGAAGACAAAATAAAGAAGAGGTTAAAAGCATAAAGCTTCATCGTGTTTTTAATAATCTTTCATTTAAACGGGAGAGAGAGGGCATGCATGTAAGTACGAATATACTGATTTGAAAGATGATGTACGTGTGTATGTGTGTGTGAGCCTTCTTCTCTCCTCCATGTGATGGGGACAGGTTAGTTTTCTTCTCGCGGAAGAGGACCCCCATGTTGTCCATCGCTTTCTTTCCCTCCCTTCGCTCCTCTCATTTAATGGTGCAAATATCGAAAGTCGGAAAGTGTTATGTGCGAGGGAGGAATCTGTGTCATCGGGCCTGATTCGCCGCCTGGGGCTTTGCTGCACCTTTCGTAAATATTATATAATAATGCCCTTTTAACTTCTCAAGATATGTTAGATCTTTGACGGTAATATTTAATAATAACAATAATAATTTCGTAGTTCTACAAGAGGGAGGGAATTTAGGCGGCTGGGTAGTGGGAAAGGAGTGAGGACTCTCGGTAATTTAGAGGACGTGCGTGGGTGATGCGCTGCCATTACCATTGGCTGCACCGGTCTTGCCTGTGCTTCTTCTGGGATTGGCGTTTCTCCACAAACGTGTCTGTCACTTCGAGCAGTGAGCCCCCTTGTTTCTCCTCTTACTCCTTTTTGCGACAGTGCAGAGTTAAATAATTTTTACCCGTGGATGATGTTTTTTTTCTTTTATCAGGTAGTGTCGTCTCAATTTTATAACGTATGCAGGGGTCAATTTGCGCATTAATTAACATAACGAGTTGTGCGGGCGCATTTATGCCTCTTATGATGTTGGGCAATTGATTACCTGAACGTCTTATGTCGGTTTCCGTAAGGTATCCTAAGAAAGTTCATGTCCTCCCCCAATCGTTTTTCTTCCGTTCCTGACGTTTACTATTCCTATCCGTGGCTGGTGGCATTGTAAGCTATAATTAAAGGGCTGACTTGGGAGCCCCAAACTTCTCCTTTACTTTATAGGTGGCCTGAAGGGGCATTGGATGGGCCTTTGCATTGATGCTGCAGCGTGCGTGCTTGTCCTTTTGTCGCTGCTTGATCGACCTCTCTCTCGCCTTGCAACTTCTGACGTTACCTGCACCAACCACCCTCCCTCCCATCCCAACAACTCCTACTCGATGGGGTATTTGTGTGTGTGTGTGTGTGTGGATGGGGAGAGGATTTGAATGGCGGGTGGAAAAAAGCTAAGCCAAAAGTTGCTGCCACGGTAACCACCACAGAGCAGTGATGTGCTTAAATGACATTACTGGCCGGAAGGGGTCTCTGCAACAAGTCAATGCCATGTGCATGATGCTGAGTGGTGTTCAAAAACAGGAGCATTACAAACACAGTCAAGTGTTACCGTTATCACGTGACTCAATCTTTTGTCTTTTTGGCAAATGGAGGGCCTTCTCGTTAAGAACTCATAAGATGCAAGGTACATCAGGGAACAACCAAGAACTCATAAGTTCCCAGCACGTTACGTTGATGACATAATTTGGCCAGCTGATGGGCTGGTTGAACCAATGCCTGCGAACCTTTCGCAGAGATTACTCCATATTATCTTCCAAGATCGAGGAGGATCTTTGAATTACATATCTCATTCTCCAAGAAGGATGCGGAAAACCAAGGACTTGATTAACAAGATTTAACGCATCAGATAAAACAAAAGCATCCTTGAATCGCCCAGAACTCAGCCTCCTCACTCGTTGAGACTTCATATCTGTTAGCATTGGCGCAAATAATTTGACCATCAATATCCACAATCACCGCAGCAGCAACTGATGTGCTGGAGATACCCGCATCCACCAAAACATGTATTCTGTCATTGAAGTCATCAGGTAAATCAGATAAGTCATTCCTTGTCGATGTATCATGATATCAGGAGCATAAGAAATATTGCAGCAGCTTCAGAATTATAGAATCGAGCCACGTCTAGTGAGGTTTCGATTAGAGTAAAAGGATCAATAGGGACTCCTCTGAAGACCACTTTGCATTTGTACAACCAAAGTGAGTGCAGAAGGCAGAAAACCAAAAATTTTGGAAGTCCCCTTTCATCAAAATGTACATTGATATCTGTAACAAAGACCTACCACCCAGCAAAAAAGTCAGATATCCTCAACCTCCAGTAAAAAAACCATACTGTGCACATAAAAGCACACCCGATCAGCAAATGCTCCCATAATTCATCCTCAGCATGACAGAGTGGGCATTGAGGATCAGGCACATGAAATCTACTAGCCAAAATGCCTTTCAGCGGCAAAGCTTTGACAGATGCTCTCCAGAGGAAGACTTTAGTTCGAGGCGGTAGCTCCTTGAAGGACCAAACTTTTTTACAAATCTTCATGTCATTCTCTGATATCAGAGCATCCAGCCCATCTTCTTTGATAAGAGTTAAATAAGCCGAGTTAACATCGAATTCACCCTTAGGATGTGGCTTCCATATCAACAAGTCTTGTCCCCCATGAATTGGCGTGGAACTGATAGCCGAAGCAAGATCAACTGAGAAGGATCTCTTCAACATTTTTTGCATCCATCCAGGTTCATCCTTGAGATCAGCCACCAATTCCAGCTGTAGTGCATTATAATTTGCAGGTGTGACTGCCTCATCCCAATTTAACGCTGATGGTTGAGACCATGTGTTAATGCAATGCTCATTGCCCACCAGCCAGAGGGAATGGTTTAACAAGAGATTCTTAATCTCTTCCATTGCTTTCATATATTGAGAATCAGAAGGTTTGGGAAGAAATCCCCAGAAAGTTCCTTGAGGAAAATGTTTTGATTTCAATTGTTTTCACAGCAAGCCTTCCTTATCTGAACATAAACTCCATCCCATTCTCATAGGAAAAGTAAGATTAGAATTCTTGGTTGATTTTCCATAGTTTATTTTTAGTCCAAAACAATTTTCATAATCCTCCAATATGTGTTGAAGATGCATTGCTTCCATGCTAAATGCTTGAGCAAACAATATAATATCATCTACAAACATTAAGTTTGTAACAGGAATAACATTTCTTTGCTTTTTATAACCTGTAATGCAATTATTTCAAAGTGCCAAACTCAAAGATTTTGATAAATATTGAGAACACATAATAAAAATATATGGTTATAAGGGGCATCCCTCCCTAATTTCATGCGAAGGTACAATAATTTTTGAAGGACAACTATTCACTGGAGCTTGGGATGTAGCATATTTTATACATGACATTTACAAGTTCAATAACTAAGTAGGAACATCAAGTTGACATAAATAGAAGCTCACAAAATCCCATTCAATTCTATCAAAAGGTTTTTCCATGTCAAGTTTTATCATCATGAAGCCTTTCTTTCTCTTAGATTTCCTCATTGCATGAACCAAGTTTTTTGCTAGCACTATATTATCTGCAATCTGCCTTTTGGAGAGGAATCCAGATTGATTTTGCGATACCACTCTTTACGAAATAGGTTTTAGCCTTTTTGCAACCAGCTTAGCCACCAGTTTGTAGAGAGTATTGGTAAGACTTATAGGCCTATAATCCTTTGACTCTTTGGGATTAATGATTTTTGGAGCAAGTGCAAGAAAAGTCTTCCTCAGGGGGGTCGACATATTCTGATTTTGAAAACAATCCTGCACGCAAGATATGACTTCATCCATAGTTGTATTCCAACTTTTTTGATAAAATAAAGTAGGCAATCCATCTAGCTCGAGACTCTTATTAGGTGGCATGTTTGAGAGAACATTACAAATTTCTTCTTCACTTGGCATTTGACAACACCAACTCTGTTCAATTGCAGTAGCCCTGTCTTCGACATTGAAAAGCTCCTTAGGCCTAAAATCATTAAGTTGGGTTGTATATAATTTGGCATAATAATTGCAAAAGGAAGAATGAATTTTCATCTCATCACCTATTGCTTCACCACTTGGTAACCCATTGATGCTTGGACCTTTGACACCACTGTATCTCCTCTTGAAGTAAAACCTCTTTATATTGTCTCAAACAATTCATGCTCTTTACTTAGGATCACTGTCCTGTACGCACCTCCCGTGAAAATTAGAAAAATAATTCTCAATTTTTTGCTTTCTTTTCTTCCAATTAATCTCAGGTTTGGCCTACCAATTTCTCATCTCTATTGCTAAGTTTTCAATTTTCACCCAAATCTTATTGCACTGCTTATTGGTTTCCCCTTTCCAACCCTTATCCACCACCTCTTGATAGCCTTCTTGAAGGCACCATTCAGCCCTCATTCTCCGGATCCCAGAAGATCGCTTCTTCATTCTTTGCAATCTAAGAAAGATCGAGCTGTGGTCACTTCCTATTGTAGGTAGATGAAGCACTCCTGTAGAAGGAAAATTAAGATTCCAATTTCCAGACGCCAACACCCTACCTAATCTTTCTTTAATAAGAAATTGTGTCTTCTCTTATTGGTCTAAGTGCAAGCTTACCTAGAATACCCTAAATCCATCAATCCCAACTTTATAGTAAAAGTTTTTAAATGTTGCAAATGTCTAGATTGAACTTCAGATCCTCCTGATTTGTCAGCCAAGGATGATATGGCATTGTAAGCACCAATACACACTAAATTTTCAGCATAATTATGCAACAACCTTTGACATTCTATTCCAAGATATACCATTTGATAGCATTATAGGGAAAATATGACAGTAGAAAGTTTGCAACTACTAAGTCGAATACTTAAAAAAAAAAAAAATTCATTTCTACCTTAAAGAATATTTTAAATAACATATAAGACAATCCTAAATAATATTATTGACGATGTGTAAGGGGTTTTCACATGAATACAATCAAATAATTTCAATAAACAGTAAGTCAACATTGAGATTGCATCTTAAGAGATGCACACAACCGACACCTAGTGGTTTTTTCTTTAAGGTAGCAAAGACATGTTTTCTTTTGCATTTATATACTTTTGAAGGCTCAAGATGAAATTTACGTAAAAATTATAATATATAAAGATAATCTATGAATTTGGATATATACGTATACAAGTCACGTAAACATAAAAATTTCAATGCATTCCCAATATTATCTTATAATTATTTTCTCATAATGGGTTAATTATTTTCATGAAATTCGATAATGACCTTTCATTCTCATCGAGTTATCCTTGAAATCATGACAGAATATGACTTTTGTGAAGCAGTGC
This sequence comes from Thalassia testudinum, assembly GCA_037157565.1. Taxonomy (NCBI): domain Eukaryota; kingdom Viridiplantae; phylum Streptophyta; class Magnoliopsida; order Alismatales; family Hydrocharitaceae; genus Thalassia; species Thalassia testudinum. Next base: position 91,123,917 of record JAZHRO010000012.1, read on the forward strand.
TCCAAGAATCGTGCATAAAGATGTCGAACGAAATTTGCGGTACGAATCCGCTAATTCTCAGGTCCGAATCCACATGGTATGGTTGTTGGGTCGGCACAATTTTTTTTTGAACAGCAAAATCCTTGGAAGCGCGAGGCCTTGAGACTAAGATTGAAATCTTAGCCCAACTACCTCCCGGCCCAACACATGCATGGGCAGATCCCCGTTTAAGGTTAGGCGATCATTCGACTACTTGCCCTTTTATTTTCTTTATTTTTAGGTAGCACCAAACGATCGAGTGAAAACCGTAGGCCCTCTTTTTATAAATTGAACCCTTTAATTCGTTAAAAAGTTGACACATTTAAAATTTTTTAGATTCATACAGCATTCACCGCATGAAAATTATGCATAAATACAAACATTATCAATTTTGCGATAACAATATTCTCATCTACTCTTTGTTACTGCACCTTAAATGAGTGAAATAGCTCGATCTAGGGGAAGCCGTGGCTTGCAAATTTTCTTCCGATCACCGTGGAACATGGCCTATTTGTACCTCGATTGGCCTCCTCCACATGCCTACTTCCCCCAAGGACAAAGGGCAAAACCAGCACGTCTTGATCAAATTGAGAAAAGTACAACTTCGATGGGCCGCATTGCTTAGGATCTTTTACACCTAAGGGCAATTTTAGTGACGAAGCGAAAATATATCCAAAGAACACATGGAATGTGTGAACAAACACCACCAAGGGCAAAGGAGAAGATACAATCAAATCCCAACAAGGAGGACATCCAACGTGCACGAACGTCACGAAACAAAAACTCACGACCAGGATTCTAAACGCTTGAGGGGAACAACATAACTTCAATCAAGGAAAGAAAAAAACATGAAAAAGAGGCCGTGCCTCAACATCTGAGGCATTCACTTGTGATTAATCACTCAACACTTGAAAGGGTGATAACGAGATAAAAAGGCTATATGGATAACAACAAATATCACTAGAAGTACTTTCAGGTAAAAAAAATCTCTTAGATAAAATCACCATCTAAGTCGACATTTTCACAACCAAACAATTTAATCAAATCCACTACGTCACTTGAAACTAAGGATGGTGTAAATTCAAGTATAAATTCACTCTCTAGCTTTTAGTTTTACTCGGAGAAGAAGGGAAAAGAAGGGGACACCTCACTTCTTTCACTTAAAAGATGCCAGTATCTTATCTCTTTATTTTTGGAAAGGAGAAAGGAAATCAATAGGTCAAATACCTTATCAGGATAACAAGGGAGCCACCCCCATCATTCTCTAGCCCATTTTCCCCACACCCACGACCTACAAGGCCTAGTAGAGGTCATGGGAGTAAACTCTTTCCCTAGTAAAAAAAAAAAAAAATACTTTGTTGGATGTGGGATCTACTCCTTTTCAGGCCTACGTCTATTTTCAAAAGAAAAAAAAAAAAGGGAAAAAGAGCTTGCTTACATTTATGGATGGATCAAACCTCCAACAATGATGAAGCACTTCTCCAACTTTCCTATTGATGGAGGGAAAAGGTGTTGCAAAGAAGTAGTAAAAGCACAACTACTTTGCTCAGATCACCTTTGTTTAAAACACAATGAAATGAAGACTAATATGCCGTTTCTTTTTTCGTTAAATGGAGATGTACATGTTACCTGAGGAGCCTGCCTACTTCAAAATTGGAGTCAAATACAAAGGCAAAGTACATTGGTCACGGAGTGTCGTCTCTGGGGAGTTCCCAACGAAAGGGTGGAGTTCCCACCTGAGGTTGGGTTTAGCTTTGCTTAAATCACATGTTCCCCTTACTAGAAGGGTGGAGTTCCCACCTGAGGTTGGGTTTAGCTTTGCTTAAATCACATGTTCCCCTTACTAGAAGGGTGGAGTTCCCAACGGTAGTCTCTCCAGTGGTGGTTTTTCTAGCAGGGAGAGTGAGTTCCTTCTAGGGCTCATCATGTCCTTTGTGGTGCTAGGGTTTGCAGAGAAGGATCTTTGGGGCTTTCCGAGATGAAGTTATTCCTAAAGTGGTCAGAGTTATATTCCTGTTACTCTCAGGCTCTATGTCCTCCCTCTCCTTCCTCTATTTCTCTTTCCCCCGTTCGCACACTTGGTTTTATTCTGCCCTATCTAAGGATGGTGTTGGTAGTGCTTCTAATCCTCTGCAATAATGGAGCAAAGAAAGTTAGATATTCTTGAAGGAATTAGAATGTTGTTGCACAAAGAGGAAGATTTGGTGGAGATAAATATTCAGGCTGAAGATTTGAAGGATCCAAGTGCTTTTATTGCTAGAAAAAAAAAGTTTAAAGCAAAAAGTTTGTTGATGTTGGGTAAGAGAAAAGCAAGAATCTCTCAGGAAGGCGAAGAAGAAAATTGTGGTAAAAAAAGATGCTTGGAGTTGACTGATTCTGGGTTGGTGGTAGCTGGTCCTATACAGTTGCCACAGTTACAATGAATGTCCTTGCTTTGAATTGCAAAGGTTTGAGCTTTCCCTCTGCAATTCACCATCTAAAATTTTAATGAGGGTGACGAAGGTTAAAATGTTGTTCATCTTAAAAACTCATGTATCAAGACATAATTTTCAAAAGATAGGGAGTAAGTTACAAGGCTTTTCTTCCTTTGCTGTTGATGCTAATGGAAGATATGGGGAGTTGGGTTTTATTTATATGGAAAACCTTATAATCAATCTTATATATGCTGAGCAGGGCTACATGTCAATCAACATTGTATCAAATGGTATATCTTGGTATTTAGCTTGTATTTATGGCACTCCCAAGCAAAATAAAAGAAAAAAAATCTAGAATAAATGTCAAGGTTGTTGCATAATTATGCTGACATGATGAACAACTAGCTAAATAGGCTTAGTAGCCAGCTATAGCAATAAGATTGGGACTCGACCTAAGGAAGATATAGGAAAAGACAATTAGGCATAGCTATATGGATTGATGAACTCAGGTTTCGGAGGTCAACCTAGGTAATGTTTGAGATTAAAGTATATGTATAGTCCACTCAAGTGTTGTGGTGTAATCCTCTTTCTCGACTAGGCATAATCTAATGACCATTTGTTTAATGTAGTTGGTCTAATATAGATGTTGTAAAAGGTTGACAACCTTTTGGACACAAGAAGGGGTCCACTTGGGTACCCGGCATTAAGAGTAGAGATTCTTTAGTTTGTGATCTAGTTGATGCTTGGCCTGATCACTTAGGATTCTTGTCACCTAAAAGGTTATAAATCTCCCACACTAATGGCGATTTTGGAATTGATGGTCTTTAATAGTTGATTAAATAAACTGAGATAAGTGGCAAGGAGGCAAGATAAGGAAGTGGGATGATTGGTTGAGTTTCTCAAGTTGGATTTGTGGGACTGAGCTTTTCTTCCCACAAGGAACTTGATAGGAAATCTTTTCTTCCATTGAAGAAGTTGAAATAAGAGAAGTAGAGGTTTAGCGTAAGATTACTCCTACGATTACAGAAGTTGCTCCACATATCTTTGTCATGATACGAAACCATTCTTTTATCCTAAAAAGACCCAAAAAGGAGACATGGGAGATGAGATGTCTAGCCTCAAAGATTCACGTACCACAGCTTCCAGTATATCCACCCAATTCCAATCTCAATCATAGATAATAAACGATGCCTTTTTTGACTGGAACACACCAAGATGCCAATTGAGTCGTACATATCTCTCGAGCTCTCCTCTCCAAGTAAGTAGCTAAATACCTGTCACGGTTGGCGTCGATGGTCCCAACCCTATATACTTCATGAATGAGTTGGGGACGCAGATTTGAGTCCTTGATTTATCTAGAGTTGCTGCGGAGGTTACGTCTCTTCCTATTTGTTGGAGGAGATTTCAAGTAATGGAAAAAGAGAAAGTAAAAATATATAAAAATATATCGTGCAAAGTGTTTTAGGATACGGTTACCGTGATACATTGGTTTACATCGATAAAAGTGATTTTAGGTGATTCTATATCAAAGTAAAATTAATTGGATAATGATTTCACATCAATATAATATACTCTACGATGATGCATATCAATGTAAAGTAATTTATAATACATCTATGTTAAGTGGTTTATAATAATTTTATATCGATATAAAATAATCATAAAATGATTTAATTTATATCGATATAAAATAATTTTAAATAATTTTAAGATGATTAAAAAATTATTAATGATAATTTTACGCTAATTTACCACATCAATGCTTTTTATTACGTCAAATTTTACGGTTCGGTATCCGTATTTAAAAAAAAAAAAAAAGAAGCGTGCAAGAAGAGCCAACAAGATTTTTATAGGTGGAAGATGATAATATCCCCTCCGAGAAGCTCGCACCGTTTTCCTCTCATCCATCTTGCCAGTTGCCACGCTATCTGACAAACGAACTCACGGACCTGAGTTCTTGTACGTAGATAATATACGCCCCGCCATGGACGTTTATTACAGTCTGTACCACCCCGTCCACGTAGTAAGAGGACGGGAAGTCGCCGGATCAGGGCTTCCCGGCGGGCTCGTCGGATTCGGGGCGGGCCCAGAGGGAGGCGGAGCTGGAGAAGAGGAGGAAGCCGAGGCCGTGGCCGGCGACGGCGGCGAGGAAGACGCCGGCGTTGAAGGACATGGCGGCGAGCATGACGAGGTAGGCGAGGCCTACGCGGGCGGCGTGGAGGGTTGCCTGGAGGAGGCCGGAGGACGAAGGGGAGAGGAGGCGGCGGGAGGTGGCGGAGAGGGCCTCGACGAGGAGGGCGGCGAGGAGGACGAGGGCGAGGGAGAGGAGGTAGAGGCTGAGGCCCCTGTCGCCGGGGAACCCCGAGAAGAGGACCTCCACGTCCTTCCCCCAGAAGAAGGTCATGTGGTGGTGGTGCATGTGCTTCTGCATCTGCATGTTGGTGCTCGTCGACGATGGCATCGTCGTCATCGTCATGCTGCCATGATGGTGATCCATGTGGCCTGACGTTCCATCCATCTCCATTGCAGGCGTATGCTCCAACGCCACCAACAATTAATGGATGGATGGTTAAGTGAGAGGTGAAAAGGGAATGTTGGGGAAGACCAGAGGGGAAACTGGAATGATATATATGGGGAGAAGGAGAGGGAGAGGGAGAGGGAAAGGCTTTTTGAGAGAGAGAGAGAGAGAGAGAGAGAGAGAGAGAGAGACGGATATATAGATGGACGCACACACGCACACACAGAGGGAGAGGTACCAAACGGGTGGTGAGTGGCAGAATCGCAACTCTTCTTTTGGAAGAATTATTGTTCCCGTCCTGATCCAGAGAAAAACAAGCTGCAGCGCATCACGGGGGAATTATTGCATGCATGCCCTTCTTACAAACAAATTTTCACGCATACCTTCCTTGCTCTGGTGGACGGACTTATTTAGGTGGGTTGGTCTGCTTTGGTAGACTGGCTTGTTCATGCAGATTGACTGATTATTTTGCACGCATGTTGGGATGATCTTTTCGCATTGGAAGGCGGTTGATCAATCCTTGCGTTAAGTCCAGAAGAGATAGCTGTGTGTACCTTTGCATGAGGATAAGCGTCTGTTTTCTTGCTCATCAAATAGATAAAACAGTACAAGGAGTACGGGGATAAATATGAGGTATAGGGTGGCATGTGAGACAAGGATGACCTAAGGTTGTGCTTGTGCAAAATTTTGCGCAAGAAGGTTTGTATGCAAATCTCTCTCTCTCTTTTATATATATATAAAGGTGGTGGAGATGGAGCAAGAATGCAAGTGGTTGACAGACCTCTTGCACCTGCCAAGCCAAGGAAGGAGGATGCCAAACGAAAAGATCGTGATTTGGGAAGGCTTCTTCACGGCTTAACCTATTGCTTAACTGCCAAAAGGTTAAAGAGAAATTGCCCACCCCATACACCCAATTAAAATCACGGACTAATCTTCTCCATACATAGCAGCTAGAAGAGCATTGTCTTAGGTACGTAAGAATGAACTTCGTGCACGTGAAACAATCACGTTACCGTTACACGTTGACGGAATATTCCAGGAATGTTTTGAGAAAACCATGAAAATTTGACAAACGTTGAACAAAGAGGACGTCAGTACTTGTGTTAATTTTTAATTGCCTTTTTCGATTGACCAATGTCGAACCAAATTATGGAATCATTCCCTGCGTGTATGAATTCAGAAGGCACAAATGATTGAGCAAAGAATGAATATGTTTCATCAAGTTGAGAACTAACTTGACTTTGAAAAGTGGAGGCTATACATCTATATATTGTGGCATCCATGGACGATCATCGAGAGCAATAACAGTAAACAAAGCACACTTATAACTCATCTAAAAAGTATACATGGATGTGGGTTATAAAATGCATATTGACTTAATGAGGTTGGGAACATAAGTGAGAACGTATACAATGCAGAACGCATCCCCACATACATACATTTCTGTGTTTTTTCACGGAATTTATATCCAAACTACCATCGTTCCACTTTGAGCTAATTTGGAGTTGCAAAATATAAAGTCACTAATAATATGAACTCACTAATAAACCTTATTGCTTCTGGAAACTAATTGAGTAAGCTAACGATCTAATTGAGGAGAGGGTGGCGACACTGACCTGGTCCACCACCGTGGAGGAGGAAAGGGGTAAAGTGGAAAATTAGTTTTTTTGGAATAAAAAGAATACCTTTATGTTCACCGACATTAAATTTAACGATGCTAATTAATAAAGTGATAAATTATAAAGGTGATGTCACATTTTTATTGATATTTAAAGTAATATTAGAAAATAAATGATAAAAAAATAACATCGATTGTTTCTAATGAAAATTATATAAGAACCCCCATCCTTAATTAATAGCTTCACCCGTGGTCAATCCAAAACGGAGAAGAGGTCAAAGACAACAATCAGATGGAATAACTTCCATTAAAGTATAAGGAATAACTTTGTTTAATTTGACCAGTAAACGACATCACTATCAATTAGGGAACTTTTAATGTTGATAATATTCTGTGAAAGGACCAACAATTGCATGTTGACAACAATCGTTAGAAACAAGCGTCGAATTAATAGTAAATTTATTGCATATATAGAGAACCCTTCTTAGCCATCAAAATTTATTGCATATATAGAGAACCCTTTTTAGCCATCAAAAATATGTAAAATGATCAGTTGAGGGAGGAAGGTTGATTGTAATGAATGCTTGAAGCAACATGCAAGGAGGATATCATCCCCCACCCACCTTCCAACAAGGATCCTTCCAATTGATACCTAATTAAGTTCCTTGGCTCGAAGTGAGGGGGATCAAGGGTGAGAGGTCGAAGTGCAATCCAAGTTAGAGAACGAAGATTAAGGGATGCAACGAGTAAGCAGGAATCCAAGAGCTTGGATGAGAAGTTTGTAAAGTGTAGAAAGGTGTGTTGCACTTGGTTCGTAGGTTTATACATCTGCGTAAATGTTCACTGATGCTTGATAAAATTGTGAACTCTAACTAATTTAGTTGTGATCATTTGCCCAACGATACGTCGTCTTTCTACCACTCTTCTTCTTGGTGCTCTGCTCTTCCAGGTGAAGCTAAGAACCAGTGGTAGTTTATCCATCCATGCATGGGAATTTCTCCTCTCTGTAGAATCGACCTCATCCGGGTTGGAAAGAAAAATATGAAAGAAAACGGATGGAATGATAATTATTTCATCCAGAGCATAGCAGAGCAGGAGCACAAATTTCTCTACAGCTATGCCAAGAATGTGTTAAGAATGACCGTTGGGACGACTGAGACTCGAAGCTTTACAAAGCATAAACTTTGAAGATAAGGCACGTACGAATATCATGTATATAGCCATATGCCAGGGAATGGCCGGTCTATCGATTTATCCCGATTTATCGTGCAACTTTTAAAAAGTCCCCACAGCGAACAACACCACGAAACTGATCCATTGTGTCACGTGGACTTGCAAACAATATCCCGTCAAAGGTATATTATACAGGATTTTTTTAAAAGGGGAATAAATATTTTATTAAAATGAAAAGAGTCCAATATAAAATAACGTAACCCTGCCGGGAAAGGGAGAGAACGAGAAGTTTAATATCCGAAAAAAGAAGAAGGTTATGTCGGGTGTAAATGGAGGAAAGATCAAAATATAAAAATAAAAAAGATAAAAAATAAAAAAATTAAAAAAGAATGTCTTGTCTACGAGAATCGGTAGAATTTCTTCGAAATAAGAAAGAGAATAACTTCACATTCATTGTCAATCAGATGAAATCTAGAAGAATTACACTAATGAGAAGATTGAATTAATCGATATTTGACTCACATCAAAAATCTCAACCGTAATAAATACGGGATCACACGTGATTTCAAACAATAAAACAAAAGAAAAGAAAAAAGGATCGCACCAAACTCCAACAAGTGAGATCTAACTCTCAATCGACCCCAACCATCCGTTGCGACACCGACGAGTGCTAATCACCACCGTAGACAACCGTAGCCACTCAATGAGGCCATGCGACAGCCTTGATCGCATCCAGTGCCTCCGACTGCCACAATCATAACACTCTATTGACCGTGTCGACCTCGAACGTCATCAATCGCCACGATCTCGAACGCCAGTGACCACAACTCGAACGTGGTCGACTGCCACGACCTTGAATGTCGACAATCGCCACGACCTTGAACGCCAACGTCCACCACGAGCAGCCAGGGCAGACGTATGCCGAAGAGAAGAGTCGATCGATGAAGAAATAGTAACCCATAGGGAGGAGAAAGATGATCCAATCGGCCAAAAGAGACCGCTCTTAGTGACAGTAAAATGGCGATGGTTGACCGCACCGGACATTTTAGAAAGCGATGTGACGACTTACGTGGAATATTGAAATTAACACATGCGAAGGCCCAGGCTTTCCGAGATTCCAAACGCATCATTACTCCCATTGGCGGCAATGGAATTGTGAGTCATGCGGTTCTCTCCGTACGTGTAACTCTAATATATATAATTTTATTAAATAAAAAGACGCTACGCACGGGTATCGTTTATATTATTTATTTGTAAAAAACATTTAAACATAGAGACACATGCTATAATACATTTTACAAAATGTATGTTACTTTTAACAAAATATTTTAATACATTTTAATGTTTAAATAATATATTTTAATTATCCATCAAAATATATCAATTTAAAATTAAAATATATCAATTAAAAATTAAAATTGATTTTTTTTTGATGAAAATTATATTTTTATCTAAAAAATGAAAAATAATTTTTATCTGTAAATGTCGAATTTAATCTTTAGAATTTATATTTATGAAAATTAATTTTACTTATAAAAAATAATTTTTTTATATTTGAATTTAAAATTTAAAATTTAGGTTCACTGATATATTTTTATTTGTAATTGATATATTTTGATTTTAAATTGATAAAAAATAGAAAATGAAAATACATAAATTAATATTAAAATACATGGATATACTTTATTAGGCAGAGTTAAATGTTGCAAATTACATTATATTTTTCTATTCGTGTCTTATTTATTTTAATCAAGGGAAAAAAAAAAAAAGGGAAAAAACCAAGAGTAGTATGATATGTTCAAGGAATACCTACTCCGTTAAACTCCGCAAGTTTGTCTTGGTAGATATTTGTGGTGGTATTTTGCTGCAGGGAGGGAGAAAGAAAGCCCTTTATATTTTTATAAAGAGATCGCCTGTGCCCTTCTGTCAAGGAACACGTGCCTATTCTAAAGGAAACCTCACGTCCTCGTATCAGAGGAGGTGAGAAGCGTCGATCCATTTTATCAAATTCACCTGAAAACGGGCAACAAGCACACTCGCAAGATGGTAGTTCCAATGGAGGACTTACCGATAAGGAATCACCTTGTACGTGGTATTGGGAAAATGAAGTAGATAGAGGATGAGGAATGGAAGAAATCAAAATAGGGAAGTAATCTACTTTTTCTGTTTACTTACCTCACTTATCAGACAATGTCAAAATACAAGTTGTGAGAGGTAAGTAAGAGGAGCAAGGTGAAATTACGGATTCCACCTCAAAGGTGGAGCAGATTTACGAGTACGTCCTAGGGTAAATGAAGATCAAACGTAGCATACCCATCCTCACTCCACTTAATAGATGATGCAATTTCAAATTGGTAATTAACATGGGCGGGGGGACATGCGGGGTAGTCCAATGGGCTCCACGAGCGGCTGGGATTTCTTGCAGCGGATCACGTGTATGAAGGAGCCTTTGTTGGCCACTGCCCCAATTAAGAATTAAGTGGTCTAACATTGAACTCGCGGCTACGACACGGGCGGGTGATACGAGAGTCATGTTTTGTGGGTCAACTGACACTTGGATCCTTGAACTAACCACCCCTAAGTGGGTGGGGCGTCCACAACTATTATTTAGTCGGATGCGTGACCTACCGAAGAAATATGAAGACACGGTGCTCAACTTGGTGTGGACATTTGGAGTGAGGTTAAACAAATGCTCCATGACAAGGACAGTTCGTGGATCCCAGAGAAACTAGGCCTAATATCGATCGTGGATATTTTAGGCTCATTTATTTTGTGTCTTAACTTACCTTTTTAGGTGTTAATCTCCATTTCCTACATAACCCATGCACGATGTTTGACAGATTATCTTAACCCCTCAGTTAGCCTTCTTTTGATTGCCTGTCTAAACCTGCAAACCCTTATTAGTCTCCATCAGAAGTAAACACCTACCATGCCCCTCCCTCCCCACCCAACCCAGCAGAAGTAAACACAAACGAGATTAACCCTTGTTTCAAATTTGTAAATCCAGATTAGCTAATCATGCAGCAACGTAAATTAGTCCTAAAATGTATTAGAAAGAAATTAGGGGAGAAAATATGTAATGGAATGCCACGAAATAATCGAACTTTTGCCAGTCAGTTATCAAACAAACATAAATCTAGCTAAATTATACTATTTTGGGCATTAAGGCTGACCGTTCCACTTTGTGTGGAGCAGCTTGTACGTGTGAAATTAGTGGACAAGATCCAAGTCAACCTATTCTACAAAACCAGTTCACGCAACAGTGGAAAGATAAAATCATAGAAGACTGCCGTCGACCAATAATTCCACGGACGTCGATACATTCCCAGCAGCTCCATCATCGGTAGTTAATAGCTTCGGATGAACGTAGAAGGAATTAATTAATTGACATGGAAACGGCATCGACAATTCAACGATGTTTGTGCGTGGAAGACAATAGCTGGAGGGTCCTGTCGTTAACGTTAAAAACACGGGAGCACCGAAGTAGCCAAATGGCATGGAGTAGATTACGCGTGGAGGAGGATCTTTTTATTTATTTATTTGTTTATTTTTGTTGGAAATCGAGGAGGAGGATTAAGATTGTATTTGATAATGAGATTAAAAGGAGTTTAAAATAAAATAAATAAAAATATTATTTGTTTGGATGTTGAAATAAAGAATGAATAAATATATAATTAAAATGATTGGTATATTGATGGGATATTAATAAATATTTATTTAATAATATAAATAAGAGAAGAAAATATCAATTGATATTTACTTAATATTAAAAATTATTATATAAAAATTTATATCAAAATAATAAAAAAATCAAAAATATTTTAAAATAATCCTTAATTACCCTAGATTAACCCAGTCACCAAACGGAGCTAAGGGATCGACACCCATACAATTATTGCGTAGACTGAACCGCGGTAGCCATCGACTCTCTTGTGAAATCACAGATATTTTGGTGCATTTAATTCAAAATAATCCTCTATGGACAATTCATTCTGTCCACGATAGTTGCCACGAATTCCCCACAAGCCATTGCCGACAACTTGACAATTTGGGAGGGGGAATCAAAACCTCTCCAAGCAATTTTTTTTTTTGTTTTCCTGAAAGGATAAATACGTTGAATATGAGATATGATTCCATAATTTTATAATTGCAAGTAGAGTACTCTGCTGTTTAGCCTTCTGAGAAAAAAATTTACGTACAAATAAAAAATGAAAATATATGTTCGAATATGCAACTGTATATCCACCCTCAAAATGGACACCCTAATGTATTTTGTAATATATATTTTTATTCAATTAAATGATTTTTGTTCAATCGAGTGATTCAATCGGTGTATTTTAATTGATGTGTTTCAACCAATTTCATCAATTTTAAGTAATTTTTCATCTATATAAAATAATTTTTCACTTCAAAAGTGATTTTTCACTTAGAGTTTAGGATTTAATCTTTAGTATTTAAGGTTTCTTAAATCCTAAATCTTACGGTGGAAAATCATTTTTTCAAGTAAAAAATCATCTTGCAAATACTTAAACCCTAAATCCTAAAATTAAACTCCATAGGTGAAGTGATCACTTCTTACTTTTCACTTTTAAAGAGGAAAATCAACTAATTGAAAATTCGATTGAAAAGGAAATCAACGGTTAAGAATCAAGCACATCAAAATACAAAGGTGGAAACACATTTTTCATTAGTTGAAAAGCAAAATCAACAGGTTGACAATCAAGTAAACAAAAAACACATTGGTTGGAAATACTTTTCAACCGGTTGAAAATCAAGAAAACAACAAACACACTGATGGAAAATACTTTTCAACCGGTTGAAAATCAAAACACACCGGTTGAAAATAAAAATACACTGATTTATTTACCCTTGTACCTTAGAAAAATGATTTTCAACTTGGAACGTGATTTTTTACCTATGAAAGTAATTTTTCAATGGTCAAAAGTAACTTTTACTAATAAAAAATCACAATATACAAGCTGAACCCACAAATCTCATCATACATTGTCAAATACATTGTAATACATATTTCTTTACCTTTTGACTATTTCTTTTATGATCCAAAATTTCATTTAAATAAATTTTTTTTTAAAAAAATGATCATTTTCTTTCGCACATCAATTCTCTACATAACCTAGGAATAAAGCTTCAATGTAAATAAAAAATTTACATTCATATATTTCATCACCTATATTCTTGATAACATTCACATCATATACCTAAACAACAAGATAACAACAGCGCAGGAGAATCCAAAAAAATTCATAAGCTTAGAGGCAGCACACGAAATAAAATAAAAGAGAGAACGCTGCGATGGAAACATCCTCCATAGGACTCTACTTAGGAAAATGATGCCCACACTTTACACAAGCGCACGATCTGACGTGTTGATTTTAATTAAGGCCTGACAATCTGAGGTCCACGTTCCGCTTTGCGCTTCACCTGTGATCATCTTCAAAAGCTACCTCATAAGATATAGCAGCTGAGGGAGAAAGATGAAAGGTAGCACGCACAACGCTCTTAGGGGCAGGAAGAACTACGGAGCTGAAAGGATACCATGAAGTGTGTCACGTGCGGAACCTCCTGCAACGTAAAGTCAAGAGATGCGGGCAAACGAATACGACTCGTAAATGTAATGATTGGGAATCCAATGGCTAATAATTTATTAACAAAATAATTAACAAATAAAGTTAAAAAAAAGAGAAAGATTTACGGTAAAAGAGTATGAATTTTAAATTTATTATGGCACTAACCTGAACCTAAGGCAGGGTGCACTCGTGCTCACGTGTGATCCTTGACGACGTAAGTTTTTTGTAAATCCAACTTTAATTTGACCTGAATTCAATTGGGTTTGGATATGAGTTCTATCTAAAAAATTCGATTGAATTTAAATATAGGTATAAGTATGAATCTATATCTGATTATCTTATTCGAATATTAGAATAAAATCATTATTTACCTGAGATATATATAAATCCCATCCTAAGTTACACATTCCTCCAATTTTAATTTTCTCCATGATTCCCTTCATGACTTTGAACGTTGGAGATGTTTCTGAAGCTTGCATTGAATATTTATTTAGTAGATGGAAATTTTTTATTTGAAGAAAACTTGTATTTAATCTTTATTTCAATTTTTTGTATTTTTATTTTTATCTATTCCCCTTGAAGTGTTCTTTTTATAATAATTTTAGTAGAGATCAATAAAATTAAAATAATCTGAACTCCTATATATTTAGAATTTGCTAAAAGCAAACGGATAATAAATTATTTTATAGATTTTTCTTATTTTTTGACTTTAATTTAATATAATTTAATTGTAAGATAAATTTATAAATTGATATTCGATGAGTAAATGTGTATTTGATATATATATATATATATATATATATATATATATATATATATATTAAACTTAAATCCAATTTGCATGCCTAGCGATCCCCCCAATGCATCTCTTTCTCCTTGTCACAAAAAGTCATGGAAATCAAAATTCTTTTATATACCATTTAAATTTTGCCTACTTCCCACGTGACATTACAGTTTCCATAGTCTCTCTCAATCCCATGATCCAAACATATTTTAGCGGGCTACCGAAATAATTAAGGATTGGGGCCAGGGGAGTTGGAAGGTGAGGGACGAGAAAAGTGGGGATGCGCTGCTTTTGTTCACTGGTTGAAACCCTTAACCAATATGCAGAGCAAAGTAGGAATGTCATACATCTGGAACCGTATGCCTGCCAACGGTAACTAAATCTTTCCTCAATTGAAATTTCGTGGGTCATGAGAAATATCCAAGACAGATAAAAACGAGTAAGAGGAATTAGAAATATTTTATTTTACTTAATTATTTGATTTTATTTGTTGTCATATTAAAAAATTAAAAGTATTTATTTTATTTAAGATATTTGATAGAAAATATAAATAAAATTTGTATCATTAAATTAAAAGAAAAAGATGAGAGAGGTAAAATAAATCAATGAAATAAATAAATTTTAATTTCTCAATTTTAAAATTATTGACTTTAAAATAAAAGTTACCGAACATAACATTGAAACTTTAATTTTTCCTCTATTCCACCGACAAAGCTTGTGTACATTATATGCAACTTGCAAAGTGCTTCCCACCGGCGAAAGAGTACAAAGCAATCCATTAGGTCAACTGAACTTGCAAAGAGATCGAGCACACGACGCAACCTTTTTATGTGCCTATGCGTATAGAATACGTGCCACGCTGTGAATCTATGACTTCCGTGGAATCAGATTAACATATTTGAACTTGAAGGCTAAAAAAAAAAAAAGATACTTTCCTATATTTCTAATCACAAAATCGCAGCGGAGCATGAACCAAAATTCATCGGATTCGGTCCGTTCGTACAACACACAGCACAACAAACAGATATAAATCTATCAAACAAGACATGATCACTTTACTTTACTTGATCTAATATTCGATGCCGTTTTAACTGACAGATATTAATTTATCAAGCGAGAAAGACTCGAGGCACTCACACACACACCAACAGAAGCGAATAAGGGAATTGTATGTATATATATATATATATATATATATATATATATATATATATATATATATATGAGGGTGAGAGACTTGAAATTAAGAAAGGCACCGATATGAAAAAGAAAAACGATATATGTACTCAAACACAGGAGGTAGCTGTTGAAGACATGCGTATAGTAACTGACTGTAACGACGAGAGTCTTGATTAATTGAGAAGAAGAGAGCATGTGATTGATCAGCACTTGCAGCCGGCGTTGGCCTCGACGTTGTTGACGGCGGTGGCGTTCTTGGTGCGGAGGGCGCTGTTGAAGAGGAAGAAGCCGAGGGCGTGGCCGCCGATGGCCACGAGGAGGACCCCCACGTTGAAGGACATGACGGCGAGCATGAGCATGTAGGCGAGGCCGACCCTGAGGGAGTAGAAGGCAGTCTGGACGAGGCCGTTGACGGGGCGGGAAAGCCCGCTGCGGGTGAGCCGCAAGGAGGCGACGAGCTCGACGAGGACGCCCATGACGAAGACGACGACGAGGGCGAGGGCGTACATGCCGCCGTCGTTCCTCCCGGGCCAGTTCTTGAAGAGGATCTCCGAGTTCTTGCCCTGGTAGAAGGTCATGTGTGTCCACCCCCCCATACTCATGTGCCCTCCTCCTCCTCCTCCCATGGTCATCGTCGTCGTGCCGTTGGTCATGTTGACCATGTCGCCGTGACCCATGTTCGCCATGCTTCTCTCCCTCTCTCTCTCTCTCTCCGGCCCTCTTTTTCCGTTCAGTGTTTTGGTTGTGTGATTCCGGTCTGCCTTATTTTTTTAGTATCCATCCTTTTATAGAGATTTGCAGTACCCTTGTACTACTACTGTGAGGGGGCGCTGTTGTCAAACCGTACTGCCGTTCTTTTATTTTGGGTCAAGAAGAGGATGGGTAAATGCTATATCGATTCCCCCAACTTGTGCACTTACCTATGCGAATCACTCTACATAAATAGAACTCGACGGCCATTTTCCTTCCCCTTCTTTTTCTGAAAGGCATAATTTTCCTCCCCCTCTTGCTCTCTCTGATTCGACGTCTCTCCTTCCGGGGTCAGCGTCTTGGTTGAGGGAATAATCAACGACAGGTAACAAAAACATTGTAAAAGGGCGGAAGAAATTAAGTATTTTTATTTGACATAAGTATTTGGTTGTGTTTCTTATTACATCAATAAATTATAAATATTTATTTTACCTTGGGTGTTTGTCAAAGGGAATATTATTGTGGAATAAATAATGACAAAGGGTGAAAGTTTTGGTGAAATAAATAGGTAGAATTTGTTAATTTCAAGTGGGTGTGGAATTCATGAAATTAAGAATTAAACCTCCAATAATGGTGTCATTTAATTTTAAAATTGAGCTTACAAAACAAGAAATGATAACCCAATTCTACCCTAATTCCACCAAATAAATGGTCCTTAAGGGATGATTTGGAATAACGAATCGACAGATGTTTAATTCGATGACAAGAAATATAATTACACGAAGAAAAAAGGTATCTAATTTCTCTATTAATTTCATTTTCTTCTAATCCATCTTGCAAGCTCTTTTTTTCATTCCTCCACCCAAATAGCCCCTAAGGGTGTGCCACCTATATACATTGTAGGGGAGTTACCCCGTAGACAAATTAGGGTCAATCATCCATATAATAAAGTGCATTGACAAGTTAAAACTCCATGTGTTTCATTCTATTTGGTGTCATTACTAGCAAGTATCCTCATCGATCAATGCTGTCCATTCCATCTTGGATGGAGAAAGAAGTTACCTCAACTAGGCATTCTTTGTGTACTTTTAGAGAATGTTTCTAGTAATGTGCAATTTAGATGCACACAAGTTGCTAGAAAACTTATGTAGATCATAGATGCAAGGAGTTATGGTTTGAGTTCGATGATCATGTCTTCCTTAGAGTTTCGCTCATTCAGCAATTTAGGGTGAAGGGCAAGTTAGCAACGAAATTTGTGGGTCTGTTTGAGATCTTGGAACGGGTTGGACCAAATACATAACAGCTTGCCTTACCACCATAGTTGGTGGATGTCCATGATGCTCTATCTTAATTGTAAGAAAGTACATTTCAGACACGAGTCACATCCTAGTCTACGACAACATGGGAATAGAAAAGAACCTAACCAATCAAGAGCAGCCAAAGTAGATTTTGGTTCAGACGATCAAGAGGCTAAGGAAGGAGGAAGTTCCTTTAGTCAAGATACTGTGGAGGAGCCAAACATACAAGGCGGGAACTTGGGAACCAGAGACCGACATGCAGGAAGGATATCCAGAGTTGTTTGATGGTGAGTTTTAGAGCACTTCTTTTGTGTTCTGTAAGGTTGTTATGTAGTTCTTATTAATTACCTTTTTGCATGTATGACTTTACTTAAGTTTCGAGGGAGAAACTTCTTTTTAGGTTATTATATTTGTTATGACTCAAAATTCGAACCTTAGCCTTAATTTAGATTAAGCATGTCCTGACGGACCCGTCGATACTTGTCTAGAGTGATTTGGGTTCACGTAGTCTAAAAATGAACAAACGTGGGTTTGGGTTAACTCTGATAGTATTTAGTGCTGTTAGATTCCTTTCGACATAAGCATTTCAACAAGATCAATTTCGTCAATATTGGAGATTGTTTGATATAAATTTAGGAAAAATACGAGATTATGTGAATTGAGTTAGTTTACGCTTTAATTTACCTTTTCTTTTTTTCGATTCTTCTTTCTTCTTCACCTTTAATTCACTTTCCCATATTATTTAAACCCTTGTAAACCTAAACCCAAGCCTCCTAGCATCAACTGCATCCAAGAAAAGAGAGAGAGAGTGTGTAAAGATCCGTCCTGTTTTTAGCCTTTTAAGACGTCTACAGTGTCAGTCAGACGTTTGAAAATTAAATTTTTGTATGCCTTCTGCGTTCTGCATGCGGGCGACACGCAGAACATCTCCCTCTCTCTCTTTCCTCCTCCCTCCATCCTGCAGAACCCTAGCCGCAGCCTTATAAAAGGCCACCCCCCTTCCTCTCCTCTCCACCCCACCACTACCACCTCACCTCACTTCCACTGCCGTGAGCGAGGGTGTGCGAGAGAGAGAGCGTGAGAGCGCGGAGGAGGAGGGTGCGTGAGGAGGAGGAGGCCGAAGTCGAGAGCTTCGTGGAAGCTCGTTGGAAGCTTGCACGGCCTCCATGGTGCGTGCGGGAGGAGGGCGTTGTAGTGTCGTCCTTGACCACCTGTAGCAGCTATGGCTGTGGCGGAGAGAGGGGAGACGCGGCGAAGTGCGGTGAGAAGTGTTGGTGCTAGAGCACCACGATAATTTGTTTTGATGATAACAAAACACGTGTTATTTAACATTTGCACTTGGAGTCTTAGATTTCAGGTCAATTGCAAATGTAGACGTGTTTAGACGGAATTCGAGCTCGCATCCAGGATGGATTGGAGGAGCTTGATGGAGAGTAGAAGAGATTCGCGAGGAGCGATATATTGAAGAAGGAAGGAGATGAAGAATAGGATAGATTTCCTTCTCTTGTACTCATTGTATTTTTTGTTTCTTTTGTTGCTCTTTATTTTTGTTATTTAGATTTCTGTTAAAGAGCCTCAAAGTATCCTAACAGTAGTCCAAGGAACACCCGCACAACCCTATGATACTTAGGTTTTCTGTAAAGAACTTAGAAAACGAATATAGGGTTCAAACAGAGTTTCCAGACGTCTCATTCCAAAATCAGACGTCTGATAAAGTATTTTAAGACGTCTGACTGTTGCTTTAGACGTCTAATAACTATTAGGCTGGACATAGTTAGTTCTGTCTGATGAAATTAGACGTCCAGTCCTTAGACCAGACGTCTTAGGAGACGTCTGATGACTATGCCAGACGTCCAATTAGTGGACCGTTGGCTGGCTTAGCAGACACTCAAGAATATGACCGTTAGAGCCTTATCAGACGTCCATAGGACTGTCCAGACGTCTGATAATTGACCATTTTGCCTCGGCTGACTCAAAATCTCTTCTCAGAGATTTTCTAGCTGTTGCAACGTTTGGAAATACATTCCCACAGAAAAAGTAGGTTTCCAGACGTCCAGACATAGTGCCAGACGTCCTATATGTCGTCTGATGGACTTGCACTAGAACCCTGTTTAGATCTGATCCAAGTCAGGAAGAGACCCGCCCAAAATCAGACGTATGACCTTGAAATCAGACGTCTTAAAGTGAACTTCCAGACGTCTGATGCCAGAATTAGACGTCTGATAAGCCTTTCAGAGCAATGATTGTTCCTGATTTTGGGCTGATTCTCTTGGGCTTTGTTCCCAACGGCTATAGAACCTTTCCTAAGCCTTTCAAAGCCTTCCTAAGGCCTCTATAAATAGAGGGGAACCTTTGCAACACAAAAAGACACCTAGAGACACCAAGATACACAAGAAACAATTTGTATTACACTTTCCACTCTCTTGTGTCCTAGCTAGCTCTTGCTCTCCAAGCTCAAGCTCCATTCTCTTGAGAGCATCAAGCTGTCGCGCACTCGCTCTCCCGCCGTAGTTCACGAGAGCGAAGTTGCGCCGTCGCGTGGCTCACGCATGCGTCATCAACTTGACGCACTCCTTGCAAAGGGGAGTTTCCTAATTCCTATAGAAGCTAGGTTTAAAATTACTTTGCTGGCTCTATAGGATTACTTGTTTATTTTATCTTTGTTATTTGGTTGGGTATTTGCTTTGCGAATTCCCGTCTCCTTCGCGAGACAAAATCCTTCTCGTGGAGAGAAGGGGTTGAGGTACGCTACCCTCGTTTAAGTAGCGTGGTTGTATTGATGTTGAATCACTCTCGTTTAAAGTGATTCGGTTTAGTGGATTTTGATCAACTTGGTTGATCGGAAAATCCTAACTCGAGAGGGTTAGGTGGTAGTTTTCACCCGGTTTGGGTTTCCACCTAAAAATTCTTGTGTACTTGTGTGATTGCTTATTTGTGAGATTATTTATATTTCAATTCCGCATTTTTTTTTACGTCACACTGATCTCACCCCCTCCAAGTAGGTAATCTACAAGAAGCGCAGGAGCGTGGTTTGATACTGGAATTTTTCCAATATCAGATGTCCGGAGTGTCTTCCGAACGACCGACAGGACGTCTGGCGTCAACACCAGATGTCTGAAAGCATCTATATCGCGAAGGTATGTCTTCTTCACGGTTACGGCTATGCAAACCACACCGCAGATGATTTAGTTTGGGTTAAAATAGGTTGCTGCTTTGTCGTGCATAGGAGGAGCCTTGGGAAGGTGCGCAGAACGACTTTCCACGCACTTTCAGACGTCAGGATAGCTCATCAGACGACCGGAGGCATTTCCATACGACCGAGGGACTGGTCAGACGTCTGGAACTATTTTTAGATGGTCGCAGGGGAGTCTTGGACATTTGAGGTCACAGTAGGAGCTTGAGGTAAGTCTCTGTGACTTTTAAGACGTCTGGACTTGTTTCTAGACCTCTGATTTGGGTCTGCAGACACGTTTTTAACTCGTTTGAGGTTCGATCGGGATCCGTTTTACGCAAATAAAGTATCTGTGGTTTCCTTGTGAGTTTCTCTATATATTAGAAACCTTTATATACTGTTCTGAACCTTCCGTTGTGATGTGTTCCTTGGTATAGGACTTCGACCTGTTGCGTGTCTGTGGCTCGTAGAGGCGTGTGGGTCTGCGGTTCGAGCCCCCAGTATTCCCGGATTGTTTGGTAGAGTGGTTTACCCCTGTTATACTTACTAAATATGAATGCATCTAGGAAAATTAGTCAACTGAAAACCTAGGATGTGACATGAACCCTAGGACAGAGATTTGGTTGAACCAATTATTCTGTGTAATTGTAATTGTATATATATGAAATTAAGTATGAGCTGCATGTTAAAAAATGAGCTGCTTGAGATAACGAAACAGTTACTTACGATATCTGTTGTTGCATGTATTAAATTGTGGAATTACGAGCTGCCGGTGTATAAACGAAAATTGAATTGTGAATGATGAAATCTAAATTGGAATAATATGATGAACATCAGCATGGACTTTACGGGGTGTTAGGAGTAGAGCTCCTGTGGTTAGATGGAAAAGTCTGGAATGTGGACGGGAAGTGTGCTGGCCCTTGAATACGTGGTACCAAGGAGAGCGACTGTCCCCTTTTAGTGTAGAGCGGAGCTAGCTGTCCTTGGGTTGGGACCTAGGAATAGGATTGGCCACTCTACACCGACTTCTGTTGGCTCTCGTGTACACGGTATCGCGGCGAGTTGCTACTGTAGGGAGGGAGCTAGCTACCCCACGAGGCCCAGGGTTCAGCTAGCCACCCTACACCAACTTATTAGGTCCTCTGGGCAAATCGGGGTAGTCAGACAAGGGTGTGCGGATTGTGGAGGGGTGAGACCCCTGTTTGGTTCTGAGGGGTTAGACCCCTATTTTTGAGAGGGCTAAGCCCTATATTGTTTCGTGTTGTACTTTGGGCATACTCGCTAGCAGAAACGACTGACCGTGTGTCAGTGCGGGGTAGCTATCCGTGTGCTTATCGCATGTGTCGTAGTCATCGCTACGTTTGTCAGTGACCTAGGGATAGTTGACTGGGTGTAGGACTACCACGGGGACTCTCTCGGCCAGGAGAGCACCACATGTACCTTCTACTCTTCGGAAAAGATTGCAATCAAGATTGTTCTTACGAGGAACATGCAAGATCAAGAAAGAAATCTGAATGTTAACCAAATAGGGTGAAAATGAATTACTTGTAAAATAAAATAACTCGAAAAGATAAATATATCTGCTACTTCTACTGCTTTAGATAGTATGGTTACCACTCTACTTAGCGTTCGCTGACTCCATCTTTTTCATAATACTGTTCAGGTGTAGAAGTTGAGCAGCTCGAGCTACCGACTGTAGAGGGTGCTGGGCCCAGTCGAGCCCAGCCGTAATTTTCAGTACTTTTTGTTGTACTCTTGTTACTGTTATAGTGAGTTTTAGACTTTTTGCTACTGTTTTTGCTACTGTTGCTTTCATTCCATTTTTCCTGTTATTGTGGTGGTATGTATTGAATTAGCAGCTACTACTTTCCATTACTGCTTGTACGTTTTTACTACTTAGTTACATTGCATATGTGAATGTGGTTTATTTTTTCCTATTTTTTGGTTATTTTTTGTTGGACGACTGAGTCTTGGGATTAGTCGAGGCGAGCCGACCTCAGGTCTGTAGGGATACTAGAACTGGGTCGTAACAGAGAGAGAGAGATTGGTGAGAGAAGAAGAGAGACTCTTATCCTCCTTCCTCTCATCTCTTTGTTCTTCTTCATCGCTTCCTCCTTACACACTGCAACGCTGCGACAGTGGTGTCGACAAAGCAGTGCATGCAAACGTCAATTAGGGGAGTGGGTGAGCTATGGCAAGGTGAAATCCCCTCTTCCTTATTGTTCTTCTTTTTTTCATACACTCACACTTATTTCATTAGGAACGTCGTGGTGGCTAGTTGAGAGAGGAAAAGAGACATCAGGCCAC
The DNA here is from genome assembly GCA_037157565.1 of Thalassia testudinum. Classification (NCBI taxonomy): domain Eukaryota; kingdom Viridiplantae; phylum Streptophyta; class Magnoliopsida; order Alismatales; family Hydrocharitaceae; genus Thalassia; species Thalassia testudinum. The sequence continues at coordinate 91,146,676 of JAZHRO010000012.1, forward strand.
GAGGGGAGGAGCAGAGGTGGAGACAACCGATGTGGAGCCCGTTGGTGGCCAGCTTGGGTGGAGCATAATCTCTCCAAGGCTTGAGTTTTTTTTTCACTCTTCGAGTTGGGCCGAAGGTCAAAAAATTTCAATCATTTAAACCTCGCCTAAGGTCGATTTTTTTGGGCTTGGGTTTGGGTCCAGTTGACTCAAACCCAAAAGAGAAGTGAGGGAAGAGAAACATGATTGACGAGAAGGGAGAGCTCAAAAAGGCTCATGAAGTTGGAAATATTTGAATGTGCACAATTTGTGCAACAATTTTTTGATTTTGACCACTTTGAGCCCATTTCATCCTGGGTCGCGCCAAATTGCTTCCATTTTAAGGGAATTTTGAGAAAATGGCCCAACACCCTTGAAAATGGCATGATAGGTGTACCAACACACCTAACCCTCAAAAAACAACACAGAAAAAAGGAGCATGGTACCGAAACATCAAGAAATAGGGAACTATATTAATATGGAAAGAGGGATGTTTCAGTAGAGGCCATGGAAATTTTAGATGCAAGGAATAATTTCTAAATTGGATTCTCTATCGTAATACCATGACATGTGATTTGGCAACAACCATGCAAGTTTCTCACATTAAGTGAAGTCAGCTACATGGATTTTTTTTTGTCAGCATCAAACCAAGCAATGGTCGTTGCAAGACTTATATGCAAACAGCCAAGGTTCAACATAATACGAAATTCAATAAATTTAAAGAAGGAATTTTTGTTCACAAAGCAAATGCCAGAGGTCATATAGCCATCAGATTCGACATGGAAACGGCATGGGAAAACAAAGTTGAAATTTAAACTCTGAAATGCACGATGCAAGTAGAGGTATATGTGAAAGCCATCGTTAAAGAAAAGTATTCATGCATAGTATGATATTTTAGTGCTATAAGCAAACAATATTAAAAATAAGATGGCATACCTAGATCTTTCCTTCTATGAACACGGTGAATACCACTTCGTCAGCGTCACTATTCCTTGGCAAGTAATGAGAAGAACAAAATTTATCTAGAAAAATAGTAGAAATAAGCTGAAGGGTGGCTCAAAATTTCAAAAAGTTGCAGATACAAACATATTGCAACAACCTAGAATATGTAGGAGAGCTGTTTCAATAGGATGGCACTTGAAAGATACATGTTATTAGTGTGAGGGGTTCCAAAAGGTGCTAGCATAACAGAATGGCACGTATGACCCACTAACTTTTGACTTTATTCCTCAATGCGAATTTGCTAACATGAGCACATACAAACCACCAATAACTTTCCAAAAAGTTTTTGCTTGGTTCCTATCTCCAACTTATCAAACACCATCATCTTTCCATCTTGTTGACCCTTTAAGTATGGGGAAAATCTTTGGAATAGAATTTGGAAGAGGCTAACCTGTATAGCTTAATTATGTGTATAATTACAGTACTTGATATCATCCAGAAGTACTTTTATCGAGTTATGTTGTTCACCATTGCTGTTTGTCTCAAGGGTCACTTTTACATGACTACCAACAAATTGAGTTTGGTCTGCCAAAACCTTGACTACAATCTAACCATTAGTCATATATGCATCTAAACCAAATTCCTAACATGTCAACAGCTAAAGTGCTTCTTGAATAAGTAATTTGCACTTTGTTGTCTTTGCTACATCTCCAAAATAGCCCTAGATAGTACTTGAATAACATTTTGCACCTTTGCTATTTCCCTTATAATGTGTATACTTGCAATCCCAATGTGGCTATCACTCTACAAATTGATCCCTTCGGTTGCAGGGGGATTCCCCTTGGCTCCTTGGAGAAATCATGGTAATGGTTGTTCTTTTTTGATAGAAAAATTTTATTCAAAACTCAAAGGTTGGAAAGCCAATCAATTGGCTCTACCCTCTGAAAAAATATGAAATAGGACTGCATTATTGTCGATTTAAAAATGTCAAGGAAGATATCAGATTCCTTCAATTATATAAACGATGGAAAAGCTAATCCCTAAATTGTAGAACATCTTATGCTTAATCAAAAAAAGGCTTAATCATATGTTGCAACTTACAAATTAATTAATCGGAAAAAGCTCATGCTTTTGAGGGAATGAATCCAATTCAAAATGGGAGGCTCTCGATCGAAATTCCATTATGGTGCCATTTGTTTGAATACCTGTTTCAATCATGAACTTAATTTGAACCAAAGCTTCTCAAAGCTGTGAGATTTTGCAACCTCTTAAACAATAATGGCTAAAAAAATTGAAGCTCAAACATAATTATTTAACTGCTGTAGATTTACACAACTAGAATACCTTCAGAAGCCAAGTGAACAAAATGCTCCAATAAATAATAAATTTCATGACTAAATATCTATTCCTCTCAATCAGATTGATGCTAATATGTAAACAGCAGAAAACCAATAAAAGGGTGGTGCGGGAGTTGTCATAAGGCGGCTAAGGCAAGGGAGGAGGGAGGCGAGGCATCTTCTTGGTGGGCGGGGGAGGATGTTGTCGTTGGCTGGGGTTGTCGTGGGGACAATTGAGGGAGAGAAGGTGGGTGGTGGGGCATCATTGAGGGGACGGTTGAGGGAGGGGAAGAGAGGGGCGGTGGTGTTGCTGGTGTTGTTGCCGGCCGAGGGAGGGGACGGGGGTGGTGGGGCATTGGTGGGGATCGCGGCTGAGGGAGGGAAGGAGGGTTTGAGAGAATCAGCTTGAGGAGCGTGGCCGAAGTTGCCATAGAGCGAATAGGGTGAGGCGGAGGAGGGCGAGGGTTTCAACAACGACATGGATGAGTTTGACAAGGGAAGGAAGACAATGTTGAGGAGGAGGAGAAGTGGGATTGGGGAGGAGGATGATGCTAAGAACTTGATGTCGGCGAATGTTGAGGGAGGGGAGGGCAAGAGTGTGAGGGGAGTTTTTACGTAGGGATAGAGGGAGCGAGGTGGGAGAGGGCATGTTGAGATTATTCTCCAGTATTTGCGATGTTTTAAGGGGAGGGGAAGGGCACGAAGGGAGCAAATTTGGTGGCGTTTTCTTTTTAAACGTCTGCATTTAGTTTCTTTCAACGACGTTTGAGATAAAAATCAACATAAGTAGCGTCCATGCTACTCTTGTCATTTTAACCACGTTCAAAAATAATAATATTAGATTTAATTAAACATCAAGTTAGATCTTTTTTTGTTGTAAGCAATGGCACCAGGCATCGTCGATCATGGAGAATTGGGTACATACCTCAACACAAACAGATGAAATTTATTAAAGAAGAAGTAGCTATAGTGACAACCACCGAAGGTGTCACTTTGCTACGTAACAATATACATGCATGGTATATACAACCGGACACGGTAATTAACCCCGCTTTTATTGAAAGGAACACAGCATAAATATATATATATACACAACTTCATAGAGGAAGGAAACCGTACCTATAGCAACCGTGGAAACACCCAAACACACATGCGCACCCCAATTGAGAAAACAGATTAAAACAAATATATATATATATATATATATATAAGAGCAAATAGTAATAATAAATATGATAGAGTGAGAGGACCTCCATGAAATGAATAATTGAGCGACCGAAATGAAACGGATGTACGTAGAGTTAAGACATACGATCGAGATGATGGCGAATGTCAAAATAATGCATCGATCCAATATATATATATATAGCTAGCAAAGCATGCATGGCTGGCCGGTGCTAAGGTCTTAGCACTTGCATTCGGGGTCGGGTTGGACGTTTTTGTTGACGGCGGCGGTGGTGTTCTTGGTGCGGAAGGCGCTGTTGAAGAGGAAGAAGCCGAGGGCGTGTCCGGCGACGGCGACGAGGAGGATCCCGACGTTGAAGGACATGACGGCGAGCATGAGGATGTAGGCGAGGCCGACCTTGATGGTGTAGATGACGGTCTGGACGAGGCCGTTGACGGGGCGGGAAAGGCCGGCGCGGTTGAACCTCCAGGAGGCGACCCACTCGACGAGGACGCCCATGATGAAGACGACGATGAGGGCGAGGACGTACATGCCCCCGTCGTTCCTCCCGGGCCAGTTCCTGAAGAGGATCTCCGAGTTCTTGCCCTGGTAGAACACCATGGACGTCCACCCCTTCTTCTTGTGCCCCATCTGACCAATCTAGCTAATTACTCAATTTGCTTCTCTTTGTCTTCTGTATGCCTTCTGTTATATATATATATATATATATATATATATATGTGGTCGGTCTAATTTGTTTGGTTGCTCTTGGATCGGAGTTTGTGCTGCTGCTGGGTGTAATCGTTTGCTTTCTATCCGATCGTATGTGTCGTTGGCTTAATTTAATTGCTTCTCTTTATATATATATATATATATATATAAATAATATCGGAGCTAGGTAGCTAAGCTATAGCTAGCGGAGACGTGTAATTTGTTGTACGTACTCTTTAATTGTACTTCCAGGGAGGGCGTGCGAGGTCAAACTGTACTACCAGTTCGGGTTTTTGGATAATTAGCAGGAGGATTGGCGATCTGGATTGTACCGGTGTCGCCTTCCTTCCATCTACGTATCGATCACCTCGAATGGATGTGTTAGGGGTTCGTAGTACGAATCATTTTTTGCTTTTAATATTCGGCCGCGTGACCTCACCGATCACGTTGCCGTTTCCCATAACATATCCATATTTAGTTGAGAGTCAGGCCTTAATGGCCGAACCAAGGGGATTTCTAAATTTGACAGGGGGAACTCATGTTAATCCATGGGATTGGTATGCGGCTCTGATGATCAATTTTTAGTTAATTTTCTTATATAGGATTCTTAGTCTTCGAAAAAAAATGAAAAAAAATAAGGCAAGCTGAAATACAGATGATTCGGAAATCAAATGGGAACGATCAAGTCGGATTGAACTATCGAACCAACTGATCGGTTTAAATTGGGTTGTGAATTTGTGATATCATCGGACCATTAATTAAAATAGTCATGCTAACATTGTACTCGAGAGCTGTGTGCACGAAGAAAAAGGTAAAACAAAAAAAAAATTTTTGCATAGAGGACACAAAAGACTCGGGCAAGCTATCACCTGAGAAGAATGTAGAGGATATTTTAATTAATGATTCGTACTATAATTTGGATATTGTTCATACAAAATCTCTTCTTCGTATACTAGTTTGATGATTATTAGATATATAATAGTGTTTTGAGACACATCTTCATGAGATTTTTGCCTTTGTCTACCACTAAAGAGGACACTCTTAGACCTTGTGGTACGAGCTGACAGAAACGAGAGCCAAGGACTTCAAAATCTCAAACATCTAGTTACCTATTGATAGATTGGATCCAATATGTGGAGAAGGGATATCTTTTAACTTAAGATAAATATATTTGTATCTACTTGAACATGCACATTTTACGGATAACTGGCCGATGCACCTACTTGGGCACCATGTAGTAGAGAGCCCGTATGTATGTTAAAGGAAAATAAACATCATCTTTTAAACAAATCACACAGGTTCACTTAGCTAGTGGATCAAAAGAATGCAGTCACTTTTACCATATGGAAAGAATCAATTCCATATGTGATTACGAAGCCTTAACTGGACTTGTATGAGTAGAATAAGATGGACTTCTGGACAAAAGTAAGAAAAGGGGAGAAGATGAAACAAGCATGTGAAACTAGGCAAGGGGGTGTAGCATGAAGATGAAACTATATCAAGCTACGCAAGGAATTGTTTAGGGGAGACCATCTTGATATGGTGTGTTGTACTGTTTTTTCCTTTCCTTACTTTCTTTGTTTCAACAAGAAATGGTTTTCATTTCCTGGGAGGGGTTATATATAAGACATGCATGAAGATGAAACTAAATCAAGATATGCCTCGTTTATTATGCCATTAATTTTAGTTTCCATTTTCAAGCAATATCCCGACGTGATCTTAGCGAAGGGAAGAAGGGCCCCAAGGATGGCATGCTTTGAAGTTTCATCACAAGCAAGGAAATTACAGTACTGATTTCTTCCAACTTCCTTAACACCTAACCGACAGGCTCACTAAGATTGGGGATTTGGAACTCAACGAAGTCTAAACATAGGGGGACGGTGAAGCTCAGCATAGTCCAAAACTAAGGGGTGGGAAAACTCCGGTAAGAATGTAGAAGTAATTGTAGCAAGTCTTTTTCTTATAAAAAATTATGAATATCAATCTCAAGTGGGAAGTGTTCTGCATTAAGCCGCAACAAAATTTGACCTTATTAGTTAGATGAATGGTTGGTCAAGCATGGACATCTCTACAATCACCTTCAAGATGAGGCTTTTTGTCAAGAGCCAACGCTTGGCAAGCTTTCTCCTGGATCAATCCCTACTGGCCAAGGGTTTAGTATACTTATGTGGATCATGCTTGAAGATAGGATCTGGAGCAAGAATAGTGCTTGGAGGGCTCGCCTAATTATATATAGCAGAAGAACTGCACTCCACTACAAGTTCAAGTTCACCAACAACATCATCGAGTGAAAAGCCTCCCTTCTTACAGAAATCTAACTAGTTGATGCGATGTCGGTACAAGCTGCACGCACATGATTTTAGCTTCTTGCAAGTACTGTTTCCAAGAAACATAAGGTTAACGATGAACCCCTCCCTCTTCCACGCACACGCACACGCACACCACTTCTCCCAAATCTACCACTTACGTATCATTTCTAAATTTTACAACTTTTTAAATTTTATTTAATTTTAAATTTTAAACCTCTGAACCCAATGTCTTTGTCTGATGCCTACGATGCTAACCTAAATTTTCAAACATTGTTGGTGGAACCTTTTGTAAGGGGTGACGCCATTTCACTGGGGGTCGAAAGGGATGTTTACGTCTGGTTTTAGGGGGCATCGACTGGATTGCTTGTTCGGCCTTTTCTCTATGGAACATGCCAATTCTCAAAAAAGGGCAAAAAATAGTCAGGATAATCAGGTTTTGACATTTTACCTTTGTAAACGTAAGGACATTTTGATTTTGATGGGTACTTTTGCAGATAGAGCCATAAAAATTGTTTTCACGCATATGCGGCTAAATTGTTTCCTGCATCGAGCAAGAAATCCGACCCACGCCAGGAAAAGCACACAGCATCATGAATGTGGATGTTGCCAATTGTTAATTTATTATTATCGAGGAAAATACAGGTTCACACGTAAAAAAGTAACATATGATATTATTTTTATATTTTATATGATATTGGTAAAATAGGTTAACTTGATAACTAATATTTAATTAAAAAATAAAAAATATAAAATTTATTACGTGATAATTTTTACTACATTAAAAAAAAATTACAACATCTTAAATTCAGGTGATAAAAAATTTTACATCGGTGATAAATTATTATAAGGTATCTTTATACTGATATAATTTTATTTTTTATCGATGTAAAATTATTTTAAAGTTAATTTCACCTGTCTGATTTCAAGTATGAAAAATGATTTTTCACTTTAAAAGTGATTTTTCACCTTAAGTTTTAACGTTTAGGATTTATGGTTTAGGAAAGACTATACCCTAAATCGTAAGGTGAAAAATCACATTTCAAATGTAAAATCACTTGTCATAGGTAAAGAAATCCTTGGAATTTAATTTTACACCAGTGCAAAATAATATTACACCGCTGTAAAGTAGTTCAAAGTAAAATTGCACTTGTGCCTGTGCAAAATTATTTTGAAAGTGAAAAGTGATTTTACACATATACAAAATAAGTTTGTACCTGTATAAATTGATTTTGCATCAGTAGAAAGTGATTTCGAAGATGATTTAAGTGATTTACATTTATACGAAAGTGATTTATTGTTCGTTTCAACAATGATGAATCCCACCACGTGTCAACACTTTTTTGCATAAAAATGAGAAGCGGATTTGGACCACATTTACAACTACGCGTTAACTTTTACGTCAACTTTTACATTTCCTAACTCCCATCCTTTATAATTTTTCCTGTGAGAGGCAATTAAGGTTCGAATCCTCACTTCCACTAGATCTTAGTTAATTAGCGATCAATTAATGCATAATTAAAAGTTTGACGCTAGCATTTCAGGTGGGTGTATGGTTTCTTAAAAATCGGTCTGCTGGATAGTAAACTCAAATGAGCAAATTTTTATGTAAGTTTCTAACTTATGAAAGAGAGGCTGTGTGCGGCATATTCTATGTGATTTAATCGCGCTCTGTCATTCCTGACTAATTATTTGATACTTTTTCTAACATGTACCTTTTTTCTCCAGAAGAGTTAGTTCTCATCTAATACTCCACACCCGTTATTTATCTAACCTATTTGACTTGTAGAAAGGCCATGGCCTTTGTTTATATATCTCTTACCGTATTATTTGGTTTCGAGATAATTAAATTATGCTGCGATGACTCAACGATTTGCAAAATCCACGAAAAGCATGCAGAGGGCATCCTCCCTACAAGGGCTGTGTATTGCATCTTCATCGACGCATGCAAGTTGGTGGTTCAAGATGTATTTTACATCCAAATAAGAAGTTGACGATGAGATATCGATCCAATACCGGCATGACAGCACGAGCATTGATTAAATTTATGTGCAAGGCATAATTTAAAGGGGGCGAATAAAAGAAGAAATCCTGGAGTCAGAACGATTTCCCAATGTTTGACTTCGATTTATATATGCAATTATTAGAGTAGTTTATTTTGAAAATGACATCGTATCGCAAGGAGATAGTACTTTAATTGCAAATCATTAACGGAACCACCTCTTCGGCCTATGCATTAAGATCTATTCCAGCGAGAAAACTTCAGCTTCAGCCCCCTTCGTTGGGATCGTTTATAACTTTTGCAAGTTATGGGTTTCACCGTTTCTACGAAAATGGGTTCTTTTTATTTGATTTGTGATCGTGCCTATAAGATGACATCGTAGATGCGATCTTCAATATTTACTTTACTGATCTCCTGTCATTTCTACGAACGTAGAATCGTTACTCTTCCAAAAAGTTATCTATTTTTCATTCTTGTGGCATATATTTTTTTTATTTTTTTTTAATTTTTTTTTATATTTTACGTTCCTCAATTTCTACGGGATACTTTCACCCTTTACAGGTGAGAATTTTCTACCTTTCTTTACGTCTAACAAATTTGTAAATGAATGATCCTTCGATGCGCGCAGTCTGATCGGGATGGTAAACAACGGACGGGATCGAATAAGACTTGTCACGAGCTACCTCACTTTTTCTGCTTGGTTAGAGATTTGAAGTCAGACGAAGGAATCTATTAAAAGATATTCGATTGAAAGAAAAAGAAATTGTAATAGCATCATAAGCTAGCTACCTTCGTATACCGGACTGGGTTCACAAAAAACAATCGTTCATAAAAGTGTAATTTCGCTTCACCTTTTTAAGTCTATCTTTTGTACAGCCCTTTTGCGCATGACGACAAAATAACGAAGCAGGTTTCACCCGGCTGCGGTTACCTATGTTGGGATAAGGGTGGGGGGTGGGTGGCGTGTGGAAAGATGACTAGATTTTATCTTTCATCCTCTATTTGTTGAAAAAAAATCTGAAAAACCAAGATGAACAAAAAAAAAATTAAACTCAATAGAACCAAAAATTTTGAATTTTAGAAGATTACGTGGGATTTCCATTTCTAAAACCTGGTATGGATTTATTGTCTCAAAAAATACTTTGAACCGAAGCAAATCGTCCTACGTAAATATATTTGTAAAATCTATAACATTTTCCGCTCCACTCAAAATACTCTGTTTCAACCCGCTCGCCCAGAACCCCATAGTCCCACTCTCCGCCAATTTCGTTTATTAAATTCTAAGGTTTAGTTTATAGCCTCCGGGGAGAGTTAATTCTTATTTATTTGTATATTTAATCCATTATTTACTGATTTAGGTTTAATTATTTTAACATAGAATTATATAACATCAATTTCAACCGCTGTTAGTTAAATTTATATTAAAATTATATATTATTTATATCTTTAATATTTTTCATATTTTATATATATAACATTATTATCAAATAAACGTTACGAGAGTTAACATTATAATTGAATATCAACTTAAGTAAATACAAATTAATTATAACACCATTCTTCAATTAAATACAATTGTTGATTAACATTAATTTTATATTTTTTAATATCAATTTCTTAACCCTCTAGTTAAAATAACCCTAAGTATCCCACACCCTTCAAATTTCAATCTATCCAACGTGAAATTTGTGACACTACGCTGAAAGCTTTATTCTTTCCTTGAATTGTATCTATTTCTCTCATTGGACGTTAAAAATGCTTACAGAAATCATGTAACACTTTGCTGCTTCGAAAACTTAATCCATTTAATAATATGCACAAACTATTATTTTAGGATTTATTTATAATTTAATTTATCCTTATTTGAGTTTTTTAGATCCATACATTCTTCAAATCGAAAATGACTCTTTCTAACGATCGTTTGGAGTTTTTTGGAAAATTAGGGATGCGAAAGTAAATTTTAATCCTTCTAAAGTTGAGTGTGTAGGCTCTACGGGAAAAAGAGAATTTTTAGAGGGAGAGGATCCGCAACTTTTCCGCTATCTCTCCACTCACACCACACACACACACCTCTCCTTCCCCCTCCCCTCCAAACCCTAACCCATCCTTCTATAAAACCCCACGCCACCCCACTCCATCTCCACTCCACCACCACCACTTCTACCACCGCCATCTCCTTCACTTGCTACCGACCAGCCTCTAGCCCTTCCCGTCCCCTCGCAGCCACGAAGAGGAAGAAGGAGGGCGGAGCACGAAGGAGGGGGAGAAAGGGAGAGAGTGTGAGCGAGGAAGAGGGAGGGTGTGGAAGGGAGATGAGAGAGCTCGCAGGAGCTCAAGGAGGAGCTCGTGGGAGAGAGGAGGACGCCGGAGGAGAGCTTCTCGACCTCCTGCAGCCGTTGGAGCAACTGCTGCAGGCACTGTGAGCGAAGGTCCGCGAGAATACGAACGTCGCGAAAAGTTCTACGTACTGGATTTTTCTAGTATCAGACGTCTGGAGCACTTGCCAGACGTCTGAAGCAGCAGCAGACGTTCGAAGCCGAAGCTAGACATCAGAAAACTCGTTAAGTGCCAAGGTAAGCATCCTGAATGCACATGCATGTGTGTACCTTACGTAGGTAACATTATGCTGTTGTGGTTTTAAACCTGCGATCGTGTACACAAGTACAGGTCTTGAAAAGGTGCACAGGCATGCTCTTCGAGGTACTTTAGGACGTCTAGACGTCTCCACAGATGTCTAATAGACCTACCGGATGTCCGGGTGCACTGACAGACGTTTGGAAAGACCTAGGACGACTGTAAAAGGGTTCCAGATGTCCGCCAGCAACGAAGGAAAGCAAGGTGAGGTTCTGAGATCGCTTAAGTCATTTGATTTTAGACAGTATGCACGTTTTTGGCCCGTTTAGGGCCCAAATGAAGTCGGATTTATGCAAACGAAGTACTGTTGTTTTTCTCTAAAGTTTCTTAACGTGTTAGTGTCAAGTATGTACTATTCTGAACTCGTCTGATGTGACTTAGTCATTGGTATAAGTCTCCATCCTGCAGCATGTTCAGAGCCCACGGGCGACAAAACCTGCGGTGCTAGCCCCCATTCCTCCCATGTTTCCCGGTAGAGTAGTTTACATGAATATTAAGATTTAAATAAATGGAGTGCATGTTTCGAATAACTTGATTGAACCCTAGGCTACAAAATAAACCCTAGGGCAGAAGCGAATGAATATTGGTTGAGCTACACTATTTACCTTGAGATGCATGTTAAACCCTAATTGCTAGCAAGTGCATTAACTACTTGATGTGATGCTTTCTCAGTTATTAAAATCTGAACTGCCTGTTATAAAAATGAAACCTGGGATGTGAACAAAGAGATCTGAATGTCGAGAAATGAAATGAAAGGAATATAAGCATGAACCCTACGAGGAATTAGTAGAAGAACTCCTCTATACTAATGAGAACCTCATCATGAACCCTAACCAGCACATTTTTGACCTAAATAAGTGTACAAAAGCCCCTACAAAACCTAAGGGAAAGCCTAAATCAAGAGATTACAAATTTGAGTATAAAATAATTCACAAGGGGTAAAACTGTAATTTTACCAATGTAGTACATAAATGGGATTTCTAAGGGTCTAGACACAGGTCAAATGAGCTTAATAAAAGAAAAAGTGGGATGATTCGATAAGGAAAGGGTTATGACAAAATCTAGGAATTAAATGACATTCTATAACCCTAAAATAAACCCACCTTAATTCACGTAGTTTCAGGCAAAATAAAAATCAATTAAACCTTCTAAAATTCATGAAAAAATATTCTCTACGATTTAGAACCTTCAATTTTGCCATTGATACTTATCTTGACTAAGATTGAGAACCATACCTAATTTTTTATGTAATTTGGGTTTTAACGCAAAATGTCTGATCCAACATGGTCAAACCTAAAATCCAACCTCACCATTAGATTCCTTAGGTCCAAATTAGGGTTATACCAAAATTTAGACCTAAGGAAAGGTTGCTTTGACCCACTTTACAAATTGGTCCTCAATAATTACTTTCTGACCCTTAACTTTTTGAACCCTTGCACTTACCCCCTCAACTTTCCTGTTGTTTTCTACGAACCAATCCCTCTACCACCCGCAGCAGCAGGCCATACCTCCAGTGACTTTGCGCGGAGGATGGCGCCACACAAGGCAAGGGAGTCGGCCCCAAAAACGAGAGGAGGATCCCCTGCGTTGTCATCTTTCGCATGGACCACCTCCCATGCCCTGCAGGCACCCATACCTCTCGTGCGAACGTGCGAGAGGTATGGGTCTTCGACTGCCCACGTCTCCGGCAGGGCTTTTCCCCCGATCTCGCAAGCCTGTCGGCCTGCCTTCTCCTATTTAAGAGGCAGCACGCTCTGCCGCTTCTCCCAAACTTGTCTTGGCTAGAGTTCCACCCCAATTTCGTCATCTTCTCCTCCAGCCAAGTGGTCTAGCAAGCTCCGGCGAACCACCCTCCTCTTTCTCGTCGCTCTGCCACAATACCAGTGGCAGAGCTATCCTCACCATCCTCCTTCGCATCGCGCAACACCCGCGCGAGCATCCCTAGCCCCATCGTCGCCGTTGTCTCCCTCCACTGGACACCATCTTCACCGGCGACAGCAGGTACTGCCAGTCGCCAGCTCTCCCCCTTCGTCCACTTAGTTAGGTAAAAATCACTCGTCTCTATCCCCTCTTCAATTCCCCTCAATCTTTTTCATGAATTATCCCTCGACTGCCACTGTCCACAACCATCGTCCCCATCTCCAACCAACCTCCGACGAGACGCATCCGTCACTCCACAGCTCCACACGTCTCGCCACCAACCTCACAACCACCGCCACAGTCCATTGAACATCTTCCACCCATCGACAGGCCGCCACACACACTCCACGCTTCCCTCGACCTAACCAATATTCACGGCCACAGAACGACCTAGGCACGCACGCTTAGGCCGCCCCGCGGCCAGCCACCCACCTAGGCATCTTCGTTGTGCTCTAGCGAAGCTCGCCAAGCGTTCTGACAAGGCTTGTAACGACCCGATTCCTGAGTCCCTACGAGACACGAGAATCGGACCGACTCTACTAATCCCAAGACCTAGTCGTCCAACGAGGAAGTAACCAAAAGAACAGTAAAATAAACCACATTCAGCATGAATATAACTAGCAGTAACAAAAAAAATAGCAGTAAGAAAAGGAACTACTACAGTATATACCACCACAACAGTATAACAACAATTATAACATAACATGAAGCTACAAGTAAGGAAGTACAGAGAGTAACAAGAACTACTCAGTACAGTGGAGCAAAAGGGGTACAAAAAGATTTGCGGTAACTCTGCTGGACCCTACTCGGCCTAGCGTCCTCTGCAGCCGCTTACCCTAACTGCTCAACACCTGGTCCTGAAAAGTAACGAGTGTAACACGTCAGCGAAACGCTGAGTAGAGTGGCAGCTAAAACTAAAGAAGCAGTAGAGTGTACAGTAGCTGTTATATTTTCTTTCCTCCTTTATTTACGTCTTTCTATTATTTCATAATTTATCTATTTCTCAGATTCTTCACTTGATCTCGAATGTTCCTCGTGGGAATGATCTTGATTGCAGTCTTTTCCGAAAAGTAGAACACGTGGTGCTCTCCTGGCCGGGAGAGTTCCCCGTGGTGATCCTACTCTCAATCAACCACCCCAAGGTCGCTGACAGACGTAACGGTGACTACGGCACTGTTGAGCGAGACGAATCTACGCTAACGTGTTTGGTTTTGGAAAACCCGTCGTTGTAGTTCGAAAGCGAAGGATTCGTGTTCAACAAATAAAATTTATACCGAAATAAGAATTCCGGGTCGAACACAGGGAAGCGAACGTTTGATTTAAAAACTCCGCGTTTCTTTTTATTTTGTCACGAAGAAATTCAATTTAAACTATCTAAGTATCTACAACAAATAAAAGAGAGAGAGGGAGTAAGAGAGAGAGAAAGAATACTGTACATGGAAATCAAAATGAGATGTAGAATAGACAAGGAATTTATCATAAAAGAGTTCTTTCGTTACAACTAGAAAACATAAAATAATTACTCTAGAAAGCATTAAAAGAATGGAGGGAGAAATGTCCTCCTCGACGATCGCTCGGAGGACGAATAGACTACTCTTAGAAAGCAGTAAATCTATACTAGAAAGCAGTAAAAAGAATAGGGAGAGAGAAATCCTCCTCGACGGTCGCTTGGAGGACGAGCCGGACGGGACGACGCCTGGACGAAGGAGAACGAAGCGGGACGAAGGAGGACGAAGCAGAAGAACGGGAACGAAGCAGCACGCCGTCGTCGTCGCGGGATCCACTTCCGAAGGGGGACGAAAATTTGGACTTTATCTCGCGAGAAGCATCCCGGGTGTGGGACAAGCTTCTCTTGAGCTTTGGAGAGGTTGAGAGGAGAAGGAAGGGATGCAAATTTCGTATGGAGGGGGTCTCCTTTTATAGTTGCAAGGAGTGGGGGCAAAATGGACATTACATTTTCAAAATAATAAATAAGGGGTCTTTAGTGACGGATAAAACCGTCGCTAAAGCCCCGCCGTCGCCGTCGCCGCCGCACCCACGCGCGCCCGCTTGGCTGGCCTGCGCGCGTAACGCAGACGCACGTCCGCGTCGTCTCAGCCGTCCGATCGCGAGATCGGACGGCTTAGATCGCGTCCGCGCCCGCTGCGTAGCGCGCCTCCCGCGTGCGATCGCGCGCCCACCAGAGCGTCCAATTGCACGTCGGCGCTATCGGGCACGCGCGGCCGTTGGATCTTCATCCGACGCTCGTGCGCGCCCGCTCGCCCGCGCCTTCGACCCCCCTCTCCGCGGCTCGAACCCGCGACCTCCGCTTCGCCCGCAGCTGCGTCGCCGCTGCGCTACGCGGGCGAAATGGTCGCGCGGACGTTTTTAAACGCGCGCGACCGCAGCCGTTGGATCAAGATCCAACGGCGGAGAGGAGACGGTGCGCAGTCTTCACAGGACCCCTGCGGCCGATTGGGCGGCTGGGATGGCGCCACGTGGCGTTATCTTGGCCGTCCATCTTCTGGAAGTTGTAGATGGTGCCACGGATGTCGGATTGACTCGATTTTTGTGTCGTTCGGCTGCGATCGTCGATCCGAATTCATCTGTGTGGTCGGATTTTCCATCTGAAGTGCGGATTTACACCATCCTGGCCCTTGATCTTCTAGGGTTCCCCGGTCTCTATCTGATGCTACGGATGCCTGATTAGGGCGATCTTGGAGTCGTTGAACTCCAATCGTCGCCCTGATCATATCCATACGGTTGGATCTTTGATCCGAGGCCCCGATAAAATATTTGCCCTGTCCAAGCACATAAAAGGAGACAATTAACCTCCATTTTATTCAAACTACTCTAAATGCAAGATGATGCATGTAATGCAATATTTATATCATGAAATGCAATCCTATGCTTAAGAACATGCATAAATAGACATTTTAAGTAGTGTAAATGTGTTTACATCAGGCATGCGTGATAAACACACAGGCAGCTACCCCGCACTGGCACGTGGTCAGTAGTTTCCGTTAACGGGTGCGCCCAAAGCACAGCACGGAACCAGTATAGGGCAGAGCCCTCTCAGTAACAGGGGTCCAACCCCTCCGCAGTCCGCGCACCCTCGCCTGACTACCCTGGTTTGCCCAGTGGGCCTAACAAGTCTGTGTAGGAGGCTAGCAGAACCTCAGGACCCGTGGGGTAGCTAGTGCTCTCCCTACACTAGTAGCTCTCCACGGTACTGCGTACGCGAGGGCCAGCGAGTCGGTGTACTGTGGCCAAACCCACCCCGGTCTCAACCTGAGGGCGGCAAGCTCCCCTCTACACTAAGAGGTAATGTGTGCTCTCTTTGGTATCACGTGAAGGTCCCTACTAGGAGGGGGTGACGTAATAATTGCGGAAATAAATATAAACAATATCACAAAATAGGCAATCACAAAATGTGCACAAAGATTTTTAGGTGGAAACCCAAACCGGGTAAAAACCACCACCTAACCCTCTCGAGTTAGGATTTTCCGATCAACCTAGTTGATCAAATCCACTAACCGAATCACTTTGAACGAGGGTGATTCAACCTCAATACAACCACGCTACAAGTACGAGGGTAGCGTTCCTCAACCCCTTCTCTCCACGAGAAGGATTTTGTCCCACGAAGGAGACGGGAATTCGCAAAGCGAATACCCAACCAAATTACAAAGGTAAAATAAAACAACAAACCTATAGAGCCAACAAAGTAATAAACCTAAGCTTCTATAGGATTTAGGAAACTCCCCTTTGCAAGGAGTGCGTCGACGATGACGCGGGTGCGTGAGCCACGCGACGGCGCAACTTCGCTCTCGTAGACAACGGCGGGAGAGCGGGTGCGCAACGGCTGGATGCTCTCAAGATGTAGAACTTGAGCTTAGAGAGCAAGAGCTTCTTGGACACAAGAGTGTGAGAGTGTATAGCTAAGTGTGTCTTGTGTCTTTCTTAGTGTATATCTTGTGTTTTTATGTTGCAAAGGCTCCCCTCTATTTATAGAGGCCTTAGGAAGGCTTTGGAAGGCTTGGAAAAGCTTCCATAGCCGTTGGGTGCAAAGCCCAAGAGAATCAGGCCGAAATCAGGACAATGATTACACTTCACAGGGTTATCAGACGTCTAACTCTGGTATCAGACGTCTGGAAGGCCACTTTAAGACGTCTGATTCCAATGTCAGACGTCTGATTCTATGCGGGTTTCTCCCTGACTTGAATCAGATCTAAACAGGGTTTTTGTGCAAGTCCATCAGACGACATACAGGACGTCTGGCACTATGTCTGGACGTCTGGAAACCTACTTTTACCGTGGGAATTGATTTCCAAACGTTGCAACGGCTAGAAAATCTCTGAGAAGAGATTTTGGGTCAGCCGAGGCAAAAACGGTCATTTATCAGACGTCTGGGAAGACCTATGGACGTCTGATAAGGCTCTAACGGTCATATTCTTGAGTGTCTTCTGAGCCAGCCAACGGTCCACTAACTGGACGTCTGGCAAATCCATCAGACGTCTTCTAAGACGTCTGGTCTAAGGTCTGGACGTCTGACTTCATCAGACAGAAAACTAAGTCCAGCCTAACAGTTATCAGACGTCTGAAACAACAGTCAGACGTCTTAAAATACTTTATCAGACGTCTGATTTTGGGATTAGACGTCTGGAAATGCTGTTTGAACCCTATATTGGTTTTCTAAGTATTCTACAGAAAACCTAAGTATCCTAGGGTTGTGCAGGTGTTCCTAGGACTACTTTTAGGGTTCTTTGAGGCTCTTTAACATAATGTCTAAAGAAAATAAAGAGCAAGAAAATAAATACAAGAGATACATGAAAGGATAAAAAAGAATCTATCCTATTCTTCTTGTCTTCCATCTCCAATCTTTCGCTCCACGCGAACCTCCTCTATTTTCCGTCAAGCTCCTCCAATCCGTCCTGGATGCGAGCTCGAACTCCGTCTAAACACGTCCTCATTTGCAATTGACCTGAAATCTAGGACTCAAATTGCAAATGTTAAATAACACGTGTTTTGTTATCATCAAAATAAATGATCGTGGTGCTCTAGCACCAACAATCTCCCCCTTTTTGATGATGACAAAACCGTAAATAATAATGCATAAAAAATCCTCCCCCTTTTTGACATTATCAAAAAGGTTTGATTGATTTTATATTTCCTATTACTCCCCCTTAAAACATGCTCTTCTATTTATTTTTAACAAAGGTAATGTCCTCCCCCTTTTTATAACAACAAGATAGCTATTATTTTTCTCCCCCTTACTAAAGGAAATTTAGCTAACTTGTATCTCCCCCTTAAAAATTGACAATAAGCTCATCATTTTTAACTCCCCCTATCTAAATGCTTATAAAAAGATAGGGTTAAAAATTTTACCTCACCTACCATGGCCAATAAAATGGCCCGAATGGTGGTGGTGGATGCCACATCGGATGGGGCTCCCATCCGTAGCTTGGAGGCCCGGGCATCGGCGCCGGTCTCCAATCTGGTGGTCGACGTGCGGCGGGTCCGTCGTTTGTTCGCCGTCTCGTCGGTCTTCTTCTTCTCCTCCTTGGTCTACTCATTGGTTCTCCCAACTTAAGTTGACCAGCCTTGAGCTTGTAGGTCCAGTCCTTTATGTTGTAGTCATCCCTGAACCCTACAAAACAAGATTCTAATTTTTTCTTCGGTATCCAAGTGAGCTTGGATCCGGATTTGTTAGAAGGTCTCCTTGATGGAGATCCTTTCTCAACCTTAGGGCTATATAAATCATCTACTTTGTTGATTAGTTTGTTAGAGCTTTCCCTAAGACATGCAATTTCTCTTTCTATAGTATTCATCTTAGTCTTTAAATCAGAAATTTCTATTTTTAGACTATCATTTTCCTCAATCAATTTATTATTTTCATTGATGAGGTCTTGATTTTCTAATAATAGGTTATTATCCTTAGGACTAGTTTCTATGTCCTTGAGTTGTTTTTCTAACCTATCATTTTCATTTCTAAGAAAACTAAGGTTCTTTTTAATGCCTTTATTTTCTACCCTAAGTGATTTACTAATCTCAAAAAGTTCATTAAATGCTTCTTGAAGATCGAGATTTACCTCGTTGTCTGAGTCGCTTTCGCTTTCGCTGTCGCTTCCTCTGGCCATGAAACCGAAGCAAGCGGTTTCTTCTTCTATGGTCTTTTCTTCTTCTTCCTCCGAGCTAGAATCGTCCCAAGTGGCTTGGAACGCCTTCTTCTTGGATTTCTTCTCCTTTTCCTTCTTCTTCTCCTTTTTGAGAAGAGGGCATTCTGGTCGCAGATGCCCTTTCCCGTTGCAGTGGTAGCAACGTCTCGGGCTTTCTTTCTTCTCCTTTTTCTCTTTCTTTAATTCCCTACAAAACTTGGAAAAATTTTTAAGTAAAATTCTAAAGTCTTCGTCGTCGGAACTTACCTCGCTATCCGACGCGGCTTTGAAGGCGAGAGTCTTATTTAGTTTAGGCTCCGGTGTATCCTTCTTCTTTTGCTTCAACTTAGTCTCGTAGGCCATCAGATTGCCTAGGAGATCTTCCATGTTGAGCTCCTCCATTTCGTTCGCCTCTTCGATGGCGGTGACTTTCTGTTCCCATTCCGGTCCAAGGGAACGAAGAAGCTTCCCTTGAAGCTCCCCCTTGATGAAAGTCTTTCCTAAAGCTTTCAAGTTATTTACTATGAGAGTGAACCTAGTGTTCATCTCACTTAAAGTTTCGTCAGATTTCATAGAAAAAGCCTCAAATTCTTGTGAAAGTAAATTGAGTTTAGAAGTTTTTACCTTAGAGGTACCTTCATGAGTTACCTCGAGTGTGTGCCAGATCTCGTATGCGGTGGCGCATTGCGAGATTCTATTGAACTCCTCCGAGCTGAGCGCGCAATACAATGCGTTCATTGTTTTTGCGTTGAGAGAGAGTTCCCGAATCTGCTGCTGCGAGTATCCTCCCGCGGGTTTTTCTGGGATGTCGAATGGTGTCTCGCATCTAGCCCAGACCGTGAAGTCGGTGGCTTGAAGCCACGTCTTCATCCGCAGCTTCCAGTAGGGGTAGTTGCTTCCGTCGAAGAACGGCGGACGGGTTGTGGACTGCCCCTCGGAAATCCTGCTTGTGGAACAGCTTCCCTCCATGTTTAGATCCTCGCCGGTTTGTAACGCCGAAAATGCGAGACCTGCTCTGATACCAATTGAAGGTCCCTACTAGGAGGGGGTGACGTAATAATTGTGGAAATAAATATAAACAATATCACAAAATAGGCAATCACAAAATGTGCACAAAGATTTTTAGGTGGAAACCCAAACCGGGTAAAAACCACCACCTAACCCTCTCGAGTTAGGATTTTCCGATCAACCTAGTTGATCAAATCCACTAACCGAATCACTTTGAACGAGGGTGATTCAACCTCAATACAACCACGCTACAAGTACGAGGGTAGCGTTCCTCAACCCCTTCTCTCCACGAGAAGGATTTTGTCCCACGAAGGAGACGGGAATTCGCAAAGCGAATACCCAACCAAATTACAAAGGTAAAATAAAACAACAAACCTATAGAGCCAACAAAGTAATAAACCTAAGCTTCTATAGGATTTAGGAAACTCCCCTTTGCAAGGAGTGCGTCGACGATGACGCGGGTGCGTGAGCCACGCGACGGCGCAACTTCGCTCTCGTAGACAACGGCGGGAGAGCGGGTGCGCAACGGCTGGATGCTCTCAAGATGTAGAACTTGAGCTTAGAGAGCAAGAGCTTCTTGGACACAAGAGTGTGAGAGTGTATAGCTAAGTGTGTCTTGTGTCTTTCTTAGTGTATATCTTGTGTTTTTATGTTGCAAAGGCTCCCCTCTATTTATAGAGGCCTTAGGAAGGCTTTGGAAGGCTTGGAAAAGCTTCCATAGCCGTTGGGTGCAAAGCCCAAGAGAATCAGGCCGAAATCAGGACAATGATTACACTTCACAGGGTTATCAGACGTCTAACTCTGGTATCAGACGTCTGGAAGGCCACTTTAAGACGTCTGATTCCAATGTCAGACGTCTGATTCTATGCGGGTTTCTCCCTGACTTGAATCAGATCTAAACAGGGTTTTTGTGCAAGTCCATCAGACGACATACAGGACGTCTGGCACTATGTCTGGACGTCTGGAAACCTACTTTTACCGTGGGAATTGATTTCCAAACGTTGCAACGGCTAGAAAATCTCTGAGAAGAGATTTTGGGTCAGCCGAGGCAAAAACGGTCATTTATCAGACGTCTGGGAAGACCTATGGACGTCTGATAAGGCTCTAACGGTCATATTCTTGAGTGTCTTCTGAGCCAGCCAACGGTCCACTAACTGGACGTCTGGCAAATCCATCAGACGTCTTCTAAGACGTCTGGTCTAAGGTCTGGACGTCTGACTTCATCAGACAGAAAACTAAGTCCAGCCTAACAGTTATCAGACGTCTGAAACAACAGTCAGACGTCTTAAAATACTTTATCAGACGTCTGATTTTGGGATTAGACGTCTGGAAATGCTGTTTGAACCCTATATTGGTTTTCTAAGTATTCTACA
Source organism: Thalassia testudinum (assembly GCA_037157565.1). Lineage (NCBI taxonomy): Eukaryota > Viridiplantae > Streptophyta > Magnoliopsida > Alismatales > Hydrocharitaceae > Thalassia > Thalassia testudinum. Next base: position 91,168,226 of record JAZHRO010000012.1, read on the forward strand.
GAAAACCTAAGTATCCTAGGGTTGTGCAGGTGTTCCTAGGACTACTTTTAGGGTTCTTTGAGGCTCTTTAACATAATGTCTAAAGAAAATAAAGAGCAAGAAAATAAATACAAGAGATACATGAAAGGATAAAAAAGAATCTATCCTATTCTTCTTGTCTTCCATCTCCAATCTTTCGCTCCACGCGAACCTCCTCTATTTTCCGTCAAGCTCCTCCAATCCGTCCTGGATGCGAGCTCGAACTCCGTCTAAACACGTCCTCATTTGCAATTGACCTGAAATCTAGGACTCAAATTGCAAATGTTAAATAACACGTGTTTTGTTATCATCAAAATAAATGATCGTGGTGCTCTAGCACCAACATCACGTACCCAAGGGATAATACACTTCCACGTCTCACTTTCTCAGTTCCATTCTATTCCCTTTCCAGGAGTTCTACTCCTAATTCCCCGTAGGGTTCGTATTCTTTTTATCTGGCCATTGTAGGTTTCACTGTTCTAGTCTTACGTTCATACAACCCATATTCTTAATCATATTTATTCATTCATAACAGGCAGCTATTAATTTACAAGCAGCTATTAATTCCTTTCTACTTTTCCAAGGTTGCAATATATTTATATTCCACTAGTTTTACTGTCCTAGGATTCATGCCGTACCCTAGGATCTATCATTCAATCTAGTTTTCCTATCCTAGGATTCATGCAATACCCTAGGATCTATCATTCAATCTAGTTTCTCAGTCTTAGGGTTCATGCAATACCCTAGGCTCTATTAATTGTTCTACAATTGTAACAAATTATGCTAAATAAATTGAAAACCACTCTACCAGCTATAATGGGAGTACTGGGGGCGTGGTTGGAATCCCCCGCGCCTCCGCAACCCCCAAGACTGTAATGGAATGGGGTCCTAACACAAGGATCAAACACTAGGAGTTTCTCAGAACGGTATATAATTACTGTAAACGGGTAGAGGATTTTATTCTGGAAAGAACGCAACTCGAAACGCGAAAAACGGGCTCCGAACGGGCCCTAAACGGGTCGAAAACGACGAAACAGCCCAAAATCAGACGTCTGGAACCTCTTCCAGACGTCTTAAAATGTAGGTTAGAGCGTACCTTCATTCTGTGCAGTCCGTCAGACGTCCAGAATCCTGTGGGGGCGTCTGGCTTAGTTCCCAGACGTCCGATGGTCACCCTGGACGTCTGGAAGTCCTTCCCGTTGTCTGGCACTGCGGCCAGACGTCCGACTCACGTGGGATGGCGAGCCCTTGCGCCCTCCCGAGCAGAACCTGCACATACCCACACCTGTTCTCAGTACGACGAGTCGTAGTCGAAGGCGCGGCGGACGGCAGCATGGCCGTACGCGCGAAAAAGGAAGCAGAGCGAATATCTTACCTGCTAGATGTCTGGACAGTCCTCCAGACGTCTTTACCGTCATTTGGTTGGAAGCCCAGACGTCTGATTCTGGAAAAACTTCCAGAATCAGAGCTCGACTCGTTTTCCGACCGCGACGCACGGCCGCACCGCGCCCCGTCCGCCTACTGCTCGAGCTGCAGCAGCCCCTCCGCGACGCTCCACGCCTACTGCTCCCCCGCCGGCCGGCTCTAGCTACCCCGGCAAGCTCGAGCCCTCACGGTCGAGCGTCTCCTCCCTTGCGCGACACCTCCTCCCGCACACTTGCCGCGGCCGCTGCTGCTGCCGCTCGCTCGCTCGCGCTCTCACACCGGCTGGGAGATGAAGAAGAGGGACACGGAGGAGATGAGGGTAAGGGAGAGGGCGAGGGGCCTTTTAAGGCCGCGCGGGGAGAGGGAGAGAGATGCGCTGCGCATTGCAAGAGGAGAGAGGGAAAAAGAGGGAAGAGAGCGGCGGGTGCAGGTCTGCGCGTGCATGCGCGTAGACGCAACCCCGTACGCCGCAAAAATTAAATACCAGACGTCTGGAAAGGGCTCCAGACATCTGGTCAGACGTCTTAAAAATCGTCTTGAGGTCGCATTCGTAACAATATAACAAACTCAAAGGAAATTTCGTCCCCGAAACTTGCGCTAACTAGGGTGCGGGAAAGAACGACATATAAAAACTTAACAAACTCAAAGTGGACCGAAGCCGGTCTAAAAAGACGTACCCGCGAAGAGCTCCGGGTACCGCTCCCGCACTGCCGCCTCAGGCTCCTAGGTAGCCTTCTCGTACTGCTGGCTCCTCCACAAAACCTTCACCAGGGGTACTTGCTTTCGTCTCAAGCTGCGGACGGCTCGGTCAAGAATCTGCACTGGCCGCTCGGGGTAGGTCAGGTCGTCGCCCACCTCGACGCTCTCGTGACTCAGTACATGACTGGGATCGACTACGTACTTCCTGAGGTTGGACATGTGGAACACGTCGTGCACTCCAGAAAGTTGAGGAGGGAGGGAAAGTCTGTAAGCAACGGGTCCAACCCGCTCTAGGACCTCAAAGGGCCCCACGAACCTCGGCGCGAGCTTCCCTCTCACCCCAAACCGCTGCATGCCCTTCATGGGCGAAACACGAAGGAAGACGTGGTCCCCAACCTTAAACAGCACCTCTCTGCGTCTCTGATCCGCGTAGCTCTTCTGCCTGCTCCTGACAGTGCGGAGTCGCCTGTGGATTTGCTCGACTACCTCCTGACTCTGCCGGATCAACCGGGGGCCAACCTCCCACTTGGTCCCCACCTCAACCCAACTCAAGGGTGCCGTAGACCTCCGTCCGTACAGAGTCTCGTAGGGAGCCATGCCGATGCTCGAGTGATAGCTGTTGTTGTATGCAAACTCTGCCAGGGGCAGGTGCTCCTCCCAAGAGCCCCTCCAGTCCAGTACACAGGCACGCATAAGGTCCTCAAGTGTCTGTATCGTGCGCTCCAACTGTCCGTCCGTCTGAGGGTGGTAGGCTGTACTGAATCTCAACCGCGTCCCCAGGGCTTGCTGAAACTCAGCCCAAAACTGGGACGTAAAGCGGGTATCCCGGTCGGATACGATCTCTTGCGGAACTCCATGTAGTCATACCATGTCGCGGACATACCTCTCTGCCAACTGTGCTGGTCCCAAAGTGACTCGGATCGGCAAGAATCGTGTCGTCTTCGTCAGTCTATCCACAATTACCCAGATTGCGTTGTGTCCTCGCTGGATAACAGGTAAGCCCACCACCAAGTCCATGGTGATGCTCTCTCACTTCCACTCTGGCACTGGAAGCGGCTGTAGCGGCCCTGCAGGCCTCTGATGCTCGGCTTTCACCTGCTGGCACACTAAGCACTGCTGCACGAATTCACCCACATCCCACTTCATCCCCCTCCACCAAAACTCACGTCTCAAGTCATGGTACATCTTCGTGTTTCCGGGATGTATGGTGAATCTGGAACCGTGTGCCTCAGTCAGAAGCTCTCTCAACAGCTCCTCGTCTCTGGGAATGCACAACCGTCCCTTCAAGGGTAGTACCTGGTCTGTGAAAGAGAAGTCCCCTTGGTTTCCTGACAGTACTCTATCGCATAGGGACTGCAAGTACGGATTGGCAATCTGTCCTGTGATGATGCGGTCTATCAGCTTTGGTCTAGCCTGTCGTGTCACAGTCACTGCCCCACAGTGCCCCCGTAACTCTAGGGGTCGCCAACTGCCCACCTCCTCCAAAAGGCTCCAACTCTGTAACTGTAAACTGGCCAAGTGTGCGGGTGCCTTCTAGCTCAAGGCGTCAGCCACCACGTTGGCCATTCCCGGGTTGTAGGAAATGCTGCAGTCATAGTCCTTCAGGAGCTTCAACCAACGTCTCTGTCTCATGTTGAGCTCCTTCTGATCAAAAAGGTATCTGAGGCTCTTGTGATCCGTGAAAATCTCGAAGGTCTCACCGTACAAGTAGTGCCTCCAGGTCTTCAGCGCGAAGACGACAGCTGCCAGCTCCAGGTTGTGGGTAGGGTAGGTATGCTCATGGGGCTTCAGTTGCCGCGAAGCGTAAGCGACAATGTGACCCCTCTGCATGAGCACACCTCTCAACCCCTGCAAGGAGGCGTCTGTGTACACAACAAACCCGCCACTACTGCTAGGGATGGTAAGCACGGGAGCCGAAGTCAACCTCTCCTTCAGCTCCTGAAAACATGCCTCACAGGCGTCTGTCCAAGTGAAAGGCACGTTCTTCCGGGTCAACTGTGTCATAGGACGCGTAATCTGTGAAAAACCCCTCATAAACCGTCTGTAGTAGCCTGCCAGTCCCAGGAAACTGCGAATCTCGGTGACTGAACGCGGTCTCTCCCACCTGAGCACTACCTCGACCTTGGCTGGGTTTACCGCCAAGCCGTCCCCGGAGATCACATGACCTAAGATGGTCACCTCCCTCAACCAGAGGCGTACAACCTACGTCGACTCAGTGTGTCCAGAACCATCCGCAAGTGCTGCCCGTGCTACGTCTGATCTCGAGAATAGATGTGTACGTCATCAATAAATACCACCACGAACTGGTCCAAGTACGGTCTAAACACTCGGTTCATCAGGTCCATGAAAGCAGCGGGGGTATTGGTCAGCCCAAACGGCTTGACCAAAAACTCGTAGTGTCCGTACCGAGTGCGGAAAGCTGTCCTGGAGACGTCTGCCTCCCTGATCCTCAACTGGTGGTATCCAGACCTCAAGTCGAACTTGGAGAACACCGTGGCACCTCGCAACTGGTCAAACAAGTCATCGACCCTCGGCAGCGGACATCTGTTTTTGATGGTGACCCTATTCAGCTGTCGGTAGTCCACACAAAGGCGTAGGGTACCATCCTTGTTCTTCTCAAACAGTACCGGGGCTCCCCAGGGAGACGCATTGGGCCTCACGAAGCCCTTCTCCAAAAGATCCTGCAACTGAGACTTGAGCTCTCGTAGCTCAAGCGGTGCCATCCGGTATGGTGCGGTGGAGATGGGGCTGGTCCCTAGTACTAGTGAGATCTCAAACTCGATCTCACGCTCGGGAGGTAGTCCTGGTAACTCGTCTGGGAACGCGTTAGGGTACTCTCTAACCACCGGGATGCTTTGGAAGTCTGCCACAGGGCTGGGCTCTGCCACCACACAAGCTAGGAAGCCCTCACACCCCTGGCTCAAAAGTCTCGCCGCCCGAAGTGCCGAAATGCACCTGAAGCCTCCGTCCACTGGCTGTCCATGAAACTCGAAAGAAGGCAACTTCGGTATGGAGAAGATGATCTTCCTCTCAAAACAGTCCACCAAAGCGTGGTAAGCGGACAGCCAGTCCATCCCCAGAATTACGCCAAAGTCCTCCATCTTTATCATAATCAGGTCAGCTGGCAGACTATGTCCCCCGACCCTGACCTCGCATCCTGTGTACACCTCATTCGCCACAAACAGCTGACCACTCGGACCTCTGATTACGAACGGATTCTCTAAAAGCGTATAGTCCTGGCCCAAATTAACTGCGAAACTGGCTGCGACAAACGAGTGCATAGCGTCGGAATCGAAAAGCGTGTAAATGAGTCTGCCGGAGACTGAAACCATACCTGCCACCACTGATCTCGAAGCTCTGGCATCCCTGTGTGTCAGGGTGTTGATATGCCCTTCAACTCTAGGTGCGGACGAAGCAGCCACACTCTGCGTCAGACGGGTAGGTGCTGGTCGGTACCCTCCTCGTCACTACTGTCCTCCTCCTCGTGCCTGGGAACTGCGGCCTCCTGCGCGCCCTCCAGTGCTCTGCGTGGGAAGTATCTACTGACCTCCTGCCCTAGACGGGCAGTCCCTCCTGATGTGGCTCGGCTGGCCACACTGGTAGCAGAGGGGAACCCGACTCCCGCCCTCCGTGGGTCCCTACTGTCGGCTGGGCGGGGGTCCGGTGCTGGCGACTGGCCCTTTTCGAGGGCTCCTGTAACGACCCGATTGCCGAGTCCCTACGAGACACGAGAACCGGACCGACTCGACTAATCCCAAGACCTAGTCGTCCAACGAGGAAGTAACCAAAAGAGCAGCAAAATAAACCACATTCAGCATGAATATAACTAACAGTAAGGAAATACGGCAGTAAAGAAAGAAGCCACTACCGTATATTCCACCACAACAGTAGAACAACATTCATAACATAATATGAACTGCGGGTAAAGAAAAGTACAGCGGAAACAAGAACTACTCACTATAGTGGAACCAAAAAAAGTGGTACAAGAGAACAGTGGTAACTCTACTGGACCCTACATGACCCAGCGTCCTCTGCAGCCGCTGACCCTGGCTGCTCAACACTTGGTCCTGAAAAGTAACGAGTGTAACACGTCAGCAAAACGTTGAGTAGAGTGGCAGCTAAACTAAAGAAACAGTAAAGTGTACAGTAGCTGTTTTAATTTTCTTTCTTCCTTTATTTACGTCTTTCTATTATCTCAAAATTTATCTATTTCTCAGATCCTTCACTTGATCTCGAATGTTCCTCGTGGGAACGATCTTGATTGCAGTCTTTTCCGAACAGTAGAAGTAGCACGTGGTGCTCTCCTGGCCGGGAGAGTCCCCCGTGGTGATCCTACTCTCAGTCAACTACCCCAAGGTCACGGACAGGCGTAACGGTGACTACGGCACGAGCGATAAACGCACAGGTAGCTAACCCGCACTGGCACGCGGTCAGTCGTTTCCGTTAACGGGTGCGCCCAAAGCACAGCACGGAACCAGTACAGGGTAGAGCCCTCTCAGTAACGGGGGTCCAACCCCTCCACAGTAACCAAAAAGGGGCCTTGCCCCTCCACAGTCTGCGCACCCTCGCCTGACTACCCTGGTTTGCCCAGTGGGCCTAACAAGTCGGTGTAGGAGGATAGCAAAACCCCGGGGCCCGTGGGGTAGCTAGTACCTCCCTGCACTAGTAGCTCTCCTCGGTACTACGTACACGAGGGCCAGCAAGTCGGTACAAAGTGGCCAGTCCTAACCCCGGGTCCCTGGGGCGGCTGGCTCCGCTCTGCACTAAACAGGGGGACAGTCGCTCTCCTTGGTACTCCGTACTCAAGGGCCAGCACACTTCCCCAATTCTATTCCATTCACCTTCCAGGAGTTCTACTCCTAATTCCCCGTAGGGTTCCAGCTATTTTAACTCAGCACATTCAGGTTTCACCCTTTCCAGTTTCACGTTCATACAATCCATGTTCTCAATCACGTTTATTTATTCATAGCAGGAAGCTGTTAATTCAATTCACAGGCAGCTATTATTTCCTTTCCACATTTTCCAAGACTACAGTATTCATACATTCCACTAGTTTTCCCATCCTAGGATTCATGCCATATCCTAGGATCTATCATACAATCTAGTTTTCCAGCCCTAGGATTCATGCAACACCCTAGGATCTACCATTCAATGTATTTCTCATTCCTAGGATTCATGCAATGTCCTAGGTTCTATTTATGGTTCCATAATTTAACAGATTATACTAGTAAACCTAAAAGCCACTCTACCGGTTACAACAGGAGTACTGGGGGAGTGGTCGGGAATCCCGCGTGCCTCCGCAAACCCCGAGATTGCAACGGAACGGGGTCCTATCACAAGGATCAAACACAAGGAGTTTCTCAAAATAGTATATAACTACTGTAGACGGGTAGAGGATTAATTTCCGAGAAGCACGCAACTCGAAACGCGGAAAACGGACTCCGAACGGGCCCTAACGGATCGAAAACGACGAAATAATGCAAAATCAGACGTCTGGAACTTATTCCAGACGTCTTAAAAAGTGGATCAGGGGTTACCTTGCTTTGCGTGGTCTCTCAGACGTCCAGAAGCCTGTGGGGGCGTCTGGCCTAGTTCCCAGACGTTCGATGGTCACCCCGGACATCTGGAAGTCGCTTCAGTTGTCTGGCACTGCAGCCAGACGTCTGATTCGTGTTGGGTGGCGAATCAGAACCTGTGCGTACCCATTTCCTCTCTCTCTCAGTACGGTCATTCGAAGAAAAGGAAGGAAGACGGAAATAACTCACCTTTCAGACGTCTGTACAGTCCTCCAGACATCGTCCCCGTCGTCTGGCTGGAAGCCTAGACATCTGCTTCTGGAAAAATTTCCAGAATCAGAGCGCGACTCGCCCTCCGCCCGCGATGCACGGCCGCGCCGCGCCTTGTTCGCCTGCTGCTCGAGCTGCAGCAGGCCTCCCGCGTCACCCCACATTTGCTGCTTCCCCCGCCGGCCGGCCCTAGCAGAACTGGCGAGCTCGCCCTCACGGCCGAGCGCCTCTTCCCACGCGGAGCACCTCCTCGCACGCTCACCGCGGCTGTCGCTACCGCTACTCACTCGTGCTCGCTCTCACGCACCGGCTGGAAGGAGAAGAGGAAAGGGTGCGGAGGCGACGGGAGTAAGGGGGAGGGAATGGACTTTTATGGCCGTGCGAGGAGGAGAGAGAGAGCGGGACAGAGGGTGCAGGCGGGAGAGGGAAAAAGAGAGAGAGAGAGAGAGACGCTAGCAGGTCTACGCGCTCAGGCGCGCATACGAAACACGTGTGCCGAAAATAACCGAATCCCAGACGTCTGGAAGGGGTTCCAGACATCTTGTCAGACGTCTGGGACACCTCCCAGACGTCTTAAAAACGTCTAAAGCCGCGCGTTCGCAACAGCCCCCAAAGGCCACTGATATCCCTGCAAAACGTGACGGCTCTCCCGCGAATGCCACGTGCCTCCTCTCTCGCCGGCCCTGTGAAAAGTCTGGCTGGAAGGGCCTCTTCCGCCCGCCGTCAGTGTCTCGTGCGGACGGGTTGGTCTCCTCGTAGTTCATAGCTTCCTCCACCACCCTCGAAAATGTAGGCATCTTCAGGGGTTTAACATACCCCCGAATTGCAGGCCGGAGCCCCTCGGTGAACCTCCAAAGGCGCTCCTCAGTGGCTACCGCTGTCACTGCAAACCGGGACAGCTCCAGAAAATGCGTGAATTGGTTATTTTCCAGTCAGTTGATTCACTTCTCGGGACAACCTTGCTCTGATACCATCTTGTAACGACCCGATTCCCGAGTCCCTACGAGACACGAGAACCGGACCGACTCGACTAATCCCAAAACCTAGTCGTCCAACGAGGAGGTAACCAAAAGAACAGTAAAATAAACCACATTCAGCATGAATATAACTACCAGTAACAAAAAAAATAGCAGTAAGAAAAGGAACTACTATAGTATATACCACCAAAACAGTAGAACAACAATTATAACATAACTCGGCCGCATCCTAGTCAACACCTGGTCCAGCATCCTCTGCTGCCCAGCATCCTCTGCAGCCGCTGACCCTGAATGCTCAACACTTGGTCCTAAAAAGTAACGAGTGTAACACATCAGCGAAACGCTGAGTAGAGTGGCAGCTAAAACTAAAGAAGAAGTAGAGTGTACAGTAGCTGTTATATTTTCTTCATTTATTTACGTCTTTCCATTATTTCACAATTTATCTATTTCTCAGATCCTTCACTTGATCTCGAATGTTCCTCGTGGGAACTATCTTGATTGCAGTCTTATACAAAAAGTAGAATTAACACGTGGTGCTCTCCTGGCCGGGAGAGTCCCCCGTGGTAATCCTACTCTCAGTCAACCACCCCAAGGTCGCTGACAGACGTAACGGTGATTACGGCACGCACGATAAACACACGGGTAGCTACCCCGTACTGGCACGCGGTCAGTCGTTTCCGTTAATGGGTGCGCCCAAAGCACAGCACGGAACCAGTATAGGGCAGAGCCCCTCAGTAACAGGGGCCCAACCCCTCCACAGTCCGTGCACCCTCGTCTGACTACCCTGGTTTGCCCAGTGGGCCTAACAAGTCTATGTAGGAGGCTAGCAGAACCTCGGGACCCGTGGGGTAGCTAGTGCTCTCCCTACACTAGTATCTCTCCACGGTACTGCGTACGCGAGGGCCAGTGAGTCTGTGTACAGTGGTCAAACCCACCCCGGTCTCAACTTGAGGGCAGCAAGCTCCCCTCTACACTAAGAGGTAATGTGTGCTCTCCTTGGTATCACGTACCCAAGGGACAACACACTTCCACGTCTCACTTTCTCAGTTCCATTCTATTCCCTTTCCAGGAGTTCTACTCCTAATTCCCCGTAGGGTTCGTATTCTTTTTATCTGGCCATTGTAGATTTCACTGTTCCAGTCTTACGTTCATAGAACCTATCTTCTTAATCATATTTATTCATTCATAACAGGCTGCTATTAATTCCTTTCTACTTTTCCAAGACTGCAATATATTTATATTCCACTAGTTTTACAGTCCTAGGATTCATGCCGTACCCTAGGATCTATCATTTAATCTAGTTTTCCAGTCCTAGGATTCATGCAATACCCTAGGATCTATCATTCACTTTAGTTTCTCAGTCCTAGGCTTCATGCAATACCCTAGACTCTATTAATTGTTCTACAATTGTAACAAATTATGCTAAATAAATTAAAAGCCACTCTACCAGCTACAACGGGAGTACTGGGGGCGTGGTTGGAAATCCCGCGTGTCTTCGCAACCACCAAGACTGTAATGGAACGGTGTCCTAACACAAGGATTAAACACAAGGAGTTTCTCATAAAGGTATATAATTACTGTAAACGGGTAGAGGATTTTATTCTAGAAAGAACGCAACTCAAAACGTGAAAAACGGACTCCGAACGGGCCCTAAACGGGTCGAAAACGACGAAACTGCCCAAAATCAGACGTCTGGAACATCTTCCAGATGTTTTGAAATGTGGGTCAGGGCGTACCGTCGATCTTTGTAGTCCGTCAGACGTCCAGAAGCCTGCGGGGGCGTCTGGCTTAGTTCCCAAACGTCCGATGGTCACCCCGGACGTCTGAAAGTCCTTCCCGTTGTCTGGCACTGCGGCTAGATGTCCGACTCACGTGGGATGGCGAGCCCTTACGCCCTCCCGAGCAGAACCTGCACGTACCCACACCTGTTCTCAGTACGACGAGTCGTAGATGAAGGCGCGGCGGATGGCTGCAAGGCCGTACGCGCGAAAAAGGAAGCAGAGCGAATATCTTACTTGCCAGACGTCTGGACAATCCTCCAGACGTCTTCACCGTCATCTGGTTGGAAGCCCAGATGTCTGATTCTGGAAAAACTTCCAGAATTAGAGCTCGACTCGTTCTCCGCCTGCGACGCACGGCCGCGCCTTGCCCCGTCTGCCTGCTGCTCGAGCTGCAGCAGCCCCTCCGCGACACTCCACGCCCGCTGCTCCCCCCCCCGGTCGGCTATAGCTGCCCCGGCAAGCTCGAGCCCTCACTGTCGAGCTTCTCCTCCCTCGCGCAACACCTCCTCCCTCACACTTGCCGCGGCCGCTGCTGCCGCCGCTCGCTCGCACGCGCTCTCGCACCGGCTGGGAGAAGAAGAGGGTCACAGAGGTGATGCGGGTGAGGGAGAGGGGCCTTTTAAGGCCGCGCGGGGAGAGAGAGAGAAGCGCTGCGCCCTGCAGGAGGAGAGAGGGAAAAAGAGGGAAGAGAGCGGCGGGTGCAGGTCTGCACGCGCATGCACGCAGACGCAACCCCGTACACCGCAAAAATTAAATACCAGACGTCTGGGCCACTCCCCAGACGTCTTAAAAATCGTCTTGAGGCCGCGTTCGTAACAAGGCTGCAAGGCCATATTCGTGGTTTCAGATCCCGTGCCTCCGCCGCCATTGACGCTGAGCTTGGAGCATGCTCGCAAGCAGCTCCAAGCCTTTCCAGCTCCAGGCCAGCAGCCTTGGTTGTGTGGAACACTTCCGCGCACAGCTCCAGGTCTTCAATTGGTGGCAGAGGCCATTGCTGAAGCAGCGATTACGCGTGTTTGCTACTTCCAGGCGCACGACAAGCAGGTGGGACTTTTAGTCCCACCTTCGAAGTGTGTGGGCGAGCGCCCGCACATAAATTGATCTTGTGTTTCAGCCTTATCGCCTCGAAAGACACTGGGGTGAGGTCCGGCGCACCCCTTCCACGCCTTGTCCACGACACTATCCCTGCGGACCTAGCACCTGGATCCGATTAGTCCCTGCCAGTGCACACCTCGCGCACCACCCACGTCGGTGCACCTGGTCCCGGGCGCGTCACCCGACCCACTTACCCGATTACGGCTCTGGGAGAGCGAACCCTGGAGTGCATTTGAGAGAGAAAGAGACGTGGGGAGGGTAGGGGTTAGGTTTTGCCTTACCTTACACTGTGCTGGGAAGCAAGAGAAGAAGAATAAGGAGAAAGGAGGAGGAGCGGCTGAGGACTTGGCCGCACAGCGGAGCAGAAGCTGAAGAAGAAGGAGGAGGGAGTGCAGCAGAGAGAAGAAGAAGAGACGCGGCTGAAGAAAAGAAAGAAGAAGAAGAAGCCAAGGAAGAAGAAGCTGCAGATGTAGCTAAAGCTTAAGGCAAAGGAGAAGACAAAGAAGGCCTTGCACAAAAGAAGAAGAGAAAGAGAAGCCGCAGAAAAGAAGAAAAAGAGAAGCAGCAGAGAAGAAGAAAAGAAGAAGCCAAGAGGAAGAAGAACCAACAGAAGAAGCACTATAGCAAGTGGAGTTTAAGTCGTCTGACCCTGGAGTTAGATGTCTGAAGAGAGAAAGAAAGGGGCAGAAGAAGAAGAAAAGAAGAATAAATTTTCCTTTCTTATTTTTGTAAAATAGTTTATATCCATATTGTAAATTGTGATTTTGTACGCTTCTAAAATCAAGTGTTGATCCCTGAGTTCGACCTCGAAAATTTTCTATGTTTAAGTAATAGAAACAAATATACGTACTGGTTGCCAGCGAACCAACATTTTGGCGCCGTTGCCTGGGAGTAACGGGTATTCCAGAAGCTATTAAATCACAATTTCTAGTGGGCTACTAACTTAATCTCTCTTTTGTTGTGCAGGCATAGGAAGGCAAGAAGGAACAAGCAGCCACACAGCAACCCCATCAAGGGAAAGGTGATCTTCTATCCTCTCTTTTAATCCCTTTAAATTCTAAAGAGGAAAAAGAAAAAGAAAATCAATTTAGGGTTACCTGTCTTTTATACATAGTAAATCACTGAGTTGCCTGCTTTTTAATTTCAACACATTTTATCTGCATATCCACTAAAGGTAATTAGGGTTAAAACCTTCTAGCTTGAGCCCTAGTTACCTAATCCCAAGGCAACTAACTGAACCAATTAGAGCTAACCTAAGATTCAAAGCTAGGGTTTTAGTGTTATGAACGTGCGGCTTCAGACGTCTTTTAACACGTCTGGGAGGTGGCCCAAACGTCGGACTAGACGTCTGGAACCCCATCCAAACGTCTGGGATTCGGTTTTTTTCGACACGCGCGGTTTCGTCTGCGCGCCTGAGCGCGCTGACCTGCGAATGCACCCACCTCACTTTTTCCCTCTCCCTCCTGCGAGCGCAGGTTGCGCCCCTCTCTCTCGCTCTCTCTCTCTTTCTCTCCCCGCGCGGCTTTAAAAACCCTCGCCCTCACTCTCGACTCCGCCCCCTTCCTCTTCTCCTTTCAGCCGATGCGCGAGTGCGAGCGCGAGTGAGCGAGCGGCGACGGTGGCAACCGCGACGAGTGCGGGGGGAGGTGCTGTGCGAGAAGAGGAGGCGCTCTGCCGTGAGGGCGAGCATGCTGGGGCTGCTAGAGCCGGCTGGCGGGGGAGCAGCAGACGCGGGGTGACGCGGGAGGCCTGCTGCAGCTCGAGCAGCAGGCGGACGAGGCGCGGCGCGACCGTGCGTCGCGGGCGAAGGGCGAGTCGCGCTCTGATTCTGGAAGTTTTTCCAGAATCAGACGTCTGGGTTTCCAACCAGGCGACGAGGAAGACGTCTGGAGTACGGTCCAGACGTCTGAAAGGTAAGTTAGTTTCATACCTTCTTCCTTTTCTTCGGCCGTCCGTACTGAGAGAGAGAGAAATGGGTACGCGCAGGTTCTGATTCGTCATCAAACGCGAATCAGACGTCTGGCTGCAGTGCCAGACGACGGGAACAACTTCCGGACGTCCGGGGTGACCATCAGACGTCTGGGAACTAGGCCAGACGCCCCCGCAAGCTTCTGGACGTCTGAGAGACCACGAAGGACAAGGTACCATCTGATCCCCATTTTTAAGATGTCTGGAAGAAGTTCCAGACGTCTGATTTTGCACTGTTTCGTCGTTTTCGACCCGTTTAGGAACCGTTCGGAGTCCGTTCTCCGCGTTTTGAGTTGCGTGCCTTTTGGAATTAAATCCTCTACCCGTCTACAGTAGTTGTATACTATTTTGAGAAACTCCTTGTGTTTGATCCTTGTGATAGGACCCCGTTCCGTTGCAGTCTCGGGGGTTGCGGAGGTACGCGGGATTCCCGACCACGCCCCTAGTACGCCTGTTGTAACCGGTAGAGTGGCTTTTAAGTTTATTAGTATAATCTGTTAAATTATGGAACCATAAATAGAACCTAGGACATTGCATGAATTCTAGGAATGAGAAACTAGAATGAATGGTAGATCCTAGGGTGTTGCATGAATCCTAGGCTTGGAAAACTAGATTGTATTATAGATCGTAGGGTATGGCATGAATCCTAGGATGGGAGGAACTAGTGGAATATATGAATACTGCAGTCTTGGAAAATGTGGAAAGGAAATAATAGCTACCTGTAAAGTGGTTTAACGGCTGCCTGTTATGAATAAATGAGCATGTCGGAGAATATGCGACTGTCCCCTTGTTTAGTGCAGAGCGGAGCCAGCTGGCCCAAGGACCCAGGGTTAGGACTGGCCACTTTGTACCGACTTGCTGGCCCTCGTGTATGTAGTACCGAGGAGAACTACTAGTGTAGGGAGGTACTAGCTACCCCACGGGCCCCGGGGTTCTGCTAGCCTCCTACATCGACTTGTTAGGCCCACTGGGCAAACCAGGGTAGTCAGGCGAGGGTGTGCGGACTGTGGAGGGGCAAGGCCCCTGTTTGGTTACTGTGGAGGGGTTGGACCCTCGTTACTGAGAGGGCTCTGCCCTGTACTGGTTCCGTGCTGTGCTTTGGGCGCACCCGGTAACGGAAACGACTGACCGCGTGCCAGTGCGGGTTAGCTACCTGTACGTTTATCGCGCGTGCCGTAGTCACCGTACCGTTACGCCTGTCCGTGACCTTGGGGTGGTTGACTGAGAGTAGGATCACCACGGGGGACTCTCCCGGCCAAGAGAGCACCACGTGCTACTTCTACTTTTTGGAAAAGACTGCAATCAAGATCGTTCCCACGAGGAACATTCGAGATTAAGTGATGGATCTGAGAAATAGATAAATTTTGAAATAATAGAAAGACGTAAATAAAGGAAGAAAGAAAATTAAAACAGCTACTGTACACTTTACTGTTTCTTTAGTTTAGTTGCCACTCTACTCAGTGTTTTGCTGACGTGTTACACTCGTTACCTTTCAGGACCAGGTGTTGAGCAGCCAGGGTCAGCGGCTGCAGAGGACGCTGGGCCGAGTAGGGTCCAGTAGAGTTACCACTGTTCTCTTGTACCTCTTTTTGGTTCCACTGTAGTGAGTAGTTCTTGTTACCGCTGTACTTTTCTTTACCTGCAGTTCATATTATGCTATGAATGTCGTTCTACTATTGTGGTGGTATATACTATAGTGGTTTCTCTCCTTACTGCTGTATTTTCTTACTGTTAGTTATATTCATGCTGAATGTGGTTTATTTTACTGCTCTTTTAGTTACTTCCTCGTTGGACGACCAGGTCTTGGGATTAGTCGAGTCGGTCCGGTAATCGTGTCTCGTAGGACTCGGGAATCGGGTCGTTACAAGATGGTATTAGAGCAAGGTCGTCCCGAGAAGTGAATCAACTGGCTGGAAAATAACCAATTCACATGTCTATAGCTAGAGTAGCCACCACAACATACCTTTTGACATGAACTCTTAGACGTTTTCGTTAGGTATCGTTCCGTGTTGACGTGTTTCGTTTTGTTTCGTCTCTCCATTGTAGGAGATGCCTCGTCGTGGAACTAGGAGGGTGGGCCGCGGGCGCGGCCGAGGTCGGGGCCCGAGGGACAGATGTGTCGGGCTTGGAGTACATACTACCCCTCCTCTTCTCCTGAGCATACTGTCTCTGGACCTAGTCCAACTAATTCGAGAGGTGGTTCGGGAAGAATTTCAGCTTCCACCCACATCGCCACCCCCTCCTCCCCTTTTCGAGCATATGACAGGGGAGTTGGTGGTGGAACGAGATTTCCGCCGTTACACTAGGCATTTTTGGAGAACTCAAAGGAGACACGTGGCGCCCGCAGGAGAGCCGTCACGTTTTGCAGGGCCATCAGTGGCCTTTGGGGGCCCTCGACAAGGGCCAGTCGCTAGCACCGGACCCCCGCCCAGCCGACAGTAGGGACCCACTGAGGGCGGGAGTCGGGTTCCCCTAGGTTACCAATGTGGCCAGCCGGGCCACATCAGGAGGGACTGCCCGTCTAGGGTAGGAGGTCAGCAGATACTTCCCGCGCAGTGCACTGGAGGGTGCACAGGAGGTCGCAGTTACCAGGCGCGAGGAGGAGGACAGCAGTCACGAGGAGGGTACCGGCTAGCACCTGCCCGTCCGACGCAGAGTGTGGCTGCTTCGTCCGCACCTAGAGCTGAGGGGCGTATCAACGCCCTGACACACAGGGATGCCAGATCTTCGGGCTCGGTAGTGGCAGGTATGGTTTCAGTTTCCGGCAGACTTGTTTACACACTTTTCGATTCCGGCGCTATGCACTCGTTTGTCGCAGCCAGTTTCGCAGTTAGTTTGGGCTAGGATTATACGCTGTTAGAAAATCCGTTAGTAATCAGAGGTCCTGGTGGTCAGCTGTTTGTAGCTGAAGAGGTGTACACGGATTGCGAGGTCAACGTCGGGGGACATAGCTTGCCAACTGACCTGATTATGATACAGATGGAGGACTTTGGAGTGATTCTGAGGATGGACTGGCTGTCTGCTTACCACGCCTTGGTAGACTGTTTTGAGAGGAAGATTGTCTTCTCCATTCCGGAGTTGCCTTCTTTCGAGTTTCACGGACAGCCAGTGGACGGAGGTTTCAGGTGCGTCTCGGCACTTCCGTCGGCGAGACTTTTAAGCCAGGGGTGTGAGGGCTTCCTAGCTTGTGTGGTGGCAGAGCTCGGCCCTGTGGCAGACTTCCAGAGCATCCCTGTGGTCAGAGAGTACCCTGACGTGTTTCCAGACGAGTTACCAGGACTACCGGCCGAGCGCGAGATCGAGTTTGAGATCTCGCTAGTACTAGGGACCAGCCCCATCTCCACCGCGCCATACAGGATGGCACCGCTTGAGCTACGAGAGCTTAAGTCTCAGTTGCAAGACCTTTTGGAGAAGGGTTTCATGAGACCTAGTGCGTCTCCCTGGGGATCCCCGGTACTGTTTGTGAAAAAGAAGGATGGTACCCTACGCCTTTGTGTGGACTACCGACAGCTGAATAGGGTCACCATCAAGAACAGATATTCGCTGCCGAGGATCGACGACTTGTTTGACCAATTGCGGGGTGCCACGGTGTTCTCCAAGATTGACTTGAGATCGGGATACCCCCAGTTGAGGATCAGGGAGACCGACGTCTCCAAGACAGCTTTCCGCACCCGGTACAGACAGTGCGAGTTTTTGGTCATGCTGTTTGGGCTGACCAATGCCCCCGCTGCTTTCATGGACCTGATGAACCGGGTGTTTAGACCATACTTGGACCAGTTCGTGGTGGTATTCATAGATGATGTACTCATCTATTCTAGAGATCAGACGCAGCACGGACAGCACTTGCGGATGGTTCTGGACACTCTGAGACGACGTAGGCTGTACGCCAAGTACAGCAAGTGCGAGTTCTGGTTGAGGGAGGTGGCCTTCTTAGGTCACGTGATCTCTGGAGACGGCTTGGCGGTGGATCCAGCCAAGGTCGAGGCAGTACTCAGGTGGGAGAGACCGCGTTCAGTCACTGAGATTCGCAGTTTCCTGGGACTGGAAGGCTACTACAGACGATTCATCAGAGGGTTTTCACAGATCGCGCATCCTATGACACAGTTGACCCGGGAGGACGTGCCCTTAGCTTGGATAGATGCCTATGAGGCGTGTTTTCTGGAGTTGAAGGAGAGGTTGACCTCGGCTCCCGTGCTCACCATCCCTGACAGTAGTGGCGGGTTCGTTGTGTACACGGACGCCTCCTTACAGGGGTTAGGAGGTGTACTCATGCAGAAGGGTCACGCTGTCGCTTACGCTTCACGGCAACTAAAGCCCCATGAGCATACCTACCCTACCCACGACCTAGAGTTGGTAGTTGTTGTCTTCGCGTTGAAGACTTGGAGGCACTACTTGTACGGTGAGACCTTCGAAATTTTCACATATCACAAGAGCCTCAGATACCTTTTTGATCAGAAGGAGCTCAACATGAGACAGAGACGCTGGTTGGAGCTCCTGAAGGACTACGACTGCAGCATCTCCTACCACCCGGGAAAGGCCAATGTGGTGGCTGGCGCCTTGAGCCGTAAGGCACCCGCACACTTGGCCAGTGTACAGTTACAGAGTTGGAGCCTTTGGGAGGAGGTGGGCAGTTGGCGACCCCTGGAGTTACGGGGGCACTGTGGGGCAGTGATGGTGACACGACAGACGAGGCCAGTGCTGATAGACCGCATCATCACAGGACAGATGGCCGATTCGTACTTGCAGTCCCTACGCGACAGAGTACTGTCAGGAGACCTAAGGGACTTCTCTTTCACAGACCAGGTGCTGTGCCTGAGGGGACGGTTGTGCGTTCCCAGAGACGAGGAGCTGTTGAGAGAGCTTCTGACTGAGGCACACGGTTCCAGATTCACCATACATCCCGGAAACACGAAGATGTACCATGACTTGAGACGTGAGTTTTGGTGGAGGGGGATGAAGTGGGATGTGGGTGAATTCGTGCAGCAGTGCTTAGTGTGCCAGCAGGTGAAAGCCGAGCATCAGAGGCCTGCAGGGCCGCTACAGCCGCTTCCAGTGCCAGAGTGGAAGTGGGAGAGCATCACCATGGACTTGGTGGTGGGCTTACCTGTTATCTAGTGAGGACACAACGCAATCTGGGTAATTGTGGATAGACTGACGAAGACGACACGATTCTTGCCGATCCGAGTCACTTTGGGACCAGCACAGTTGGCAGAGAGGTATATCCGCGACGTGGTATGACTACATGGAGTTCCGCAAGAGATCGTATCCGACCGGGATACCCGCTTTACGTCCCAGTTTTGGGCTGAGTTTCAGCAAGCCCTGGGGACGCGGTTGAGATTCAGTACAGCCTACCACCCTCAGACGGACGGACAGTCGGAGCGCACGATACAGACACTTGAGGACCTTATGCGTGCCTGTGTACTGGACTGGAGGGGCTCTTGGGAGGAGCCTGAGGCGGTAATGCGGGAGCGGCACCCGGAGCTCTTCGCGGGTACGTCTTTTCGGATCGGCTTCAGTCCTCTTTGAGTTTGTTATGGTTACTATGACATTTTTCCCGCACCCTAGTTAGCGGAAGTTTCGGGGACGAAACTTCCTTTGAGTTTGTTATATTGTTACGAACGTGCGGCTTCAGACGTCTTTTAAGACGTCTGGGAGGTGGCCAAGACGTCGGACCAGATGTCTGGAACCCCTTTCAGACGTCTGGGATTCGACTTTTTTTGACACGCGCATTTTCGTCTGCGCGCTCAGCGAATGCACCCCCCCTCTCTTTTTCCCTCTCCCTCCTTCGGGCGCAGGCTGCGCCCCTCTCTCTCGCTTTCTCTCTCTTTCTCTCCCCGAGCGGCTTTAAAAAGCCTCGCCCTCACTCTCACCTCCGCCCCCTTCCTCTTCTCCTTTCAGCCGGTGCGCGAGTGCGAGCACGAGTGAGCGAGCGACGGCTGTGGCAGCCGCCGCGAGTGCGGGAGGAGGTGCTGCGCGAGAAGAGGAGGCGCTCGGCCGTGAGGGCGAGCTTGCCGGGGCGGCTAGAGCCGGCCGGCTGGGGAGCAGCAGACGCAGGGTGACGCGGGAGGCCTGCTGCAGGTCAAGCAGTAGGTGGACGAGGCGCGGCGCGGCCGTGCGTTGCAGGCGGAGGGTGAGTCGCGCTCTGATTCTGGAAGTTTTTCCTGAATCAGACGTCTGGGTTTCCAACCAGACGACGGGGAAGACGTCTGGAGTACGGTCCAAACGTCTGAAAGGTAAGTTATTTTCGTACCTTCTTCCTTTTCTTCGGCCGTCCGTACTGAGAAAGAGAAATGGGTATGCACAGGTTCTGATTCGCCATCCAACGCGAATCAAACATCTGGCTGCAGTGCCAGACGACGGGAACGACTTCCAGACGTCCGGGGTGACCATCGGACGCCAGGGAACTAGGCCAGACGCCCCCGCAGGATTCTGGACATCTGAGAGACCACGCAGGACAAGGTACCATCTGATTCCCATTTTTAAGATGTCTGGAAGAAGTTCTAGACGTCTGATTTTGCACTATTTCATCGTTTTCGACCCGTTTAGGAACCGTTCGGAGTCCGTTTTTCGCGTTTTGAGTTGCGTGCCTTTCGGAATTAACTCCTCTACCCGTCTACAGTAGTTGTATACTATTTTGAGAAACTCCTTGTGTTTGATCCTTGTGATAGGACCCCATTCCGTTGCAGTCTCGGGGGTTGCGGAGGTACGCGGGATTCCCGACCACGCCCCCAGTACGCCTGTTGTAACCGGTAGAGTGGCTTTTAAGTTTATTAGTATAATCTGTTAAATTATGGAACCATAAACAGAACCTAGGACATTGCATGAATCCTAGGAATGAGAAACTAGAATGAATGGTAGATCCTAGGGTGTTGCATGAATTCTAGGCCTGGAAAACTAGATTGTATGATAGATCGTAGGGTATGGCATGAATCCTAGGATGAGAAGAACTAGTGGAATATATGAATACTGCAGTCTTGGAAAACGTGGAAAGGAAATAATAGCTACCTGTAAATTGGTTTAACAGCTGCCTGTTATGAATAAATGAGCATGTCGGAGAATATGGGATGTATGAACGTGAAACTGGAAAGGGAAAACCAGAATGTGCTGAGTTAAAAGAACTGGAACCCTACGGGGATTAGGAGTGGAACTCCTGGAAAGAGAAAGGAATGGAACTGAGAAAGAAAGATGAGGTAGTGTGCTATCTCTTGGGTATGTAGTACCAAGGGAAGTACCTGTACCTGTTTAATGCAAAGCGGAGCCAGCCACCCCAGGGACCCGGGGTTAGGACTGGCCACTTTGTACCGACTTGCTGGCCCTCGTGTACGTAGTACCGAGGAGAGCTACTAGTGTCGGGAGGTACTAGCTACCCCACGGGCCCCGGGGTTCTGCTAGTCTCCTACACTGACTTGTTAGGCCCACTGGGCAAACCAGGGTAGTCAGGCGAGGGTGTGCGGACTGTGGAGGGGCAAGGCCCCTGTTTGGTTACTGTGGAGGGGTTCGACCCCTGTTACTGAGAGGGCTCTGCCCTATGCTGGTTCCGTGCTGTGCTTTGGGCGCACCCGTTATCGGAAACGACTGACCGCGTGCCAGCGCGGGTTAGCTACCTGTGCGTTTATCGCGCGTGCCGTAGTCATCATTACGCTTGTCCGTGACCTTGGGGTGGTTGACTGAGAGTAGGATCACCACGGGGGACTCTCCCGGCCAGGAGAGCACCACGTGCTACTTCTACTTTTTAGAAAAGACTGCAATCAAGATCGTTCCCACGAGGAATATTCGAGATCAAGTGAAGGATCTGAGAAATAGATAAATTTTGAAACAATAGAAAGACGTAAATAAAGGAAGAAAGAAAATTAAAACAGCTACTATACACTTTACTGTTTCTTTAGTTTAGCTGCCACTCTACTCAGCGTTTTGCTGACGTGTTACACTCGTTACCTTTTAGGACCAGGTCTTGAGCAGCCAGGGTCAGCGGCTGCAGAGGATGCTGGGCCGAGTAGGGTCCAGTAGAGTTACCACTGTTCTCTTGTACCTCTTTTTGGTTCCACTGTAGTGAGTAGTTCTTGTTACCGCTGTATTTTTCTTTACCTGCAATTCATATTATGTTATGAATGTTGTTTTACTGTTGTGATGGTATATACTGTAGTGGTTTCTTTCCTTACTGCTGTATTTTTTTACTGTTAGTTATATTCATGCTGAATGTGGTTTATTTTACTGCTCTTTTGGTTACTTCCTCGTTGGACGACCAGGTCTTGGGATTAGTTGAGTTGGTCCGGTTCTCGTGTCTCGTAGGGACTCGGGAATCGGGTCATTACATTTAGAGACACACCTTTGATGAGTGGCTACTCATCATAGCTAAAAAGGTGAAGTTAAGCTAGACACTGAGTAAAACAACATCAAATTAACAGATAAAAAGGGTTAAGTGTGGGAATTAAAGAAAAAGACCTAAAACCTTTACTCTATATTAAAATTTCATAATTAGGTCTCAAAACGAGATATTCTGAAAGCAAAGGACAAATGGTGATCCATGCATCAATTGAACACATAAATAAGTTTGAAAGGCCAAATCAAAAGTATAATTAATGTCTTAAATGTTCAATTAAGCACATATAAAAATTTGAAGGCAATTGGACATCATTTAGGCTATGTAATATGTAGTTTATACTTAGGTCCTTCATGCATTACATTCTTGCCTTTAAAATTCCCTTCTTGGACCTACTTGTAAACCACAGGGACCCCTTTGAAAGGTTGCAGGGTCCATCCTGTTGCAATTCTCTTCACTTATGGGCCTGCACGCAAATTTTCTACCCCTTCGCGTAGGGTTCCTCCCAGCAATTTTCCCGACATTTCAAAGGTCGGCCTGCTGCTCTTCGCACGCACTGTAGCACGCGAAGAACACGGAAGATCTTGGCCATCTGTTGCTTCTCGCGATTTTGATCGGTGTTTGGATTTGAATATAACTTCGCGCGAATCGGCGCGTGCGCTCACCCCTCTCCCCAGATCCCATCTGACGGTCAGATTTTGAGATTGGCTCGCCGCGCACTCCTCTCCTCTCATCCCAGCCGCCAGTTGCCTCATCGGTTATCCTCACCCGTGCGGTGATCTGAGCCACTGAGTTTGCTACTTAAGCACCTCAGTGGTCGCGCACGCAAAGGATCGCTCCCTCCTACATCTCTTAGAGATCGTTCGTCCACTCTAGTTCCTCCTCCCCATCAATCCTCTGATTTCACAGCCACCGGCTGTGAAATTGTCACCTTCTCTCGACCTCCTCGTCTCTAAGGACCTTGTAGCACCTGAGGATGACCCTGGAGCCTCACTAGCAGACTCATCCTTCCGCTGGAGTCATCTTCCTCCCTTCTTCCTCCTTTGCCACCGGCTAAGGACCCATAGGTCCCATTCTTCCTGTTAGAGTAGATTTATCATTCTGCAAATTAGTTGTAGCTGTAGTTAAGTAGGTTTAGAGTAGAATTAACGTAATTGGTAGTGTTTAATTTTGCTGTTATGATAGAGTAGTTGTAGCAGTAGATTTAGACTATAATTCCCCCCCCTCACCTCCTCTGATCATTCCAGATCAGAGGGGAAGGTTTCACACAGTCATGATCACAAATTCTCTCCCTCTCCATATTTTTCACATTCGCTTCTGATTTCCACGACTTGTTTCTCGCATTCCACCCATGCATTCAGACCCAATTTCAGATCTGGTTGGTTTTTAACCTCAGATCTGAAATTGGCATCAAAAAGCACATACGGGGGCTTCCCCTTCACCTCACTTTTGTTCACAAAAGCCCCTAGTCTGAGCTTGAAGTTATCAGTTTGTCGGATTTTTCTTTAACTTGGATTTCAAGGATTTTCATTCAATTGAGTTTTAATTGTTTGATCTGACAAATTGAAAAATTCTGATTTGTGTTCATTGTTGGCAAGGAATCTGAGATGTTTCTGATGTCAGAATTCAACTCAGAAGAGCCATATTCTGATCTGAGTTTTATGAGGGTTTTAATGCATTGAATGCAAGATAGAACTAAGGAAAATCACTGTGGTGATTTGAAGTTTTATCTTGCATCCATGAGTTTGTTTTGGATGAAAGCGTTGATGATTTCCTAACTTAAGGAGTTCTCAATACTCCTTAAGGTTTCAGAACCCGGGATTTGAATTAAGGATTTTAATTGATTGATTTAACTCTTTCTACATGCTGTCTATAGCATTAGGAAGAGTTAGATCAGTATTTTTGTTTATTTAATCTGATGAGAATTTTCTTGATAAGGGTTCTTGCATTTGAATTGGGATATTCAATGTTTTTAATGAGAAGTGAAACCCATGTCAGATGGGGTTGACAGAGTATTTTCTTTTAGTTTGGATTTATGATTTTAATCCTAGAGGTCACAGCAAATTGCTGCACTTTGCAGCTACATTCTCCTTCTCTCCTAAATCTGATTTCGTTCCAAATGGACGAACTGCAGCAGCAGTTAAGTCATCTCGAATCAGATCTGAGCTGCTGCAGGGTTGGATGTAGAGTCCTTGCTGCTGCTGTCTGATTATCTCAAATTGTAGCAGATAGAGTCTGATGTAAAATCCTGTTGAGTGTATTTTGAACATAGCTGACGTATAGTTGTATTGTTTTCCTTGTGTATACAAGCTTCCCTGTACAAGTAATTGAACTTTAATTTCTGCGAATGCTTGTTATATCTCTTTCAAATGTTGTCAGCTAGTTTAGTTTAAAGCTAACTGTCCAACACATGACTTAAAGGGAATCTAAACTAAGGAATGTATTAAAATTGGTAAATACTTTCCACAATTCATACTGAATGAAAATAGGGCAGTCACTGCCTTTTCACATCTTTTAAGACCCATCCTAAGCCTTTAGGATCGCTTAGAAATCTGTTGAAAGGCTTAGGTTGGATGAGATTTAAAATTCAATAAAAATTAGTAAAAATTCTATAAAAAATTAAAATAAAACTGTCTGATCGAAGATCAGAAAGTTTTCTAAGCTTATTCCAAGTTTCATGGTACGCAAACCCCTCGACTTGGTAGAATTTGCCAGTCGATGGATTTGTATACCATGAAGCTTAATAATAAAAGTCATATAAAAAAAAAACATCAAACATACCTCTTTCTCCTCAACCAATTCTTCCCTTGTCATCTCTTATTTCTATAATACTTATAAAAACCATACAAAGTGAAAAACATCAAAAAGACCTAAAAAAATTACTTTGTATATTAAGTATACTCTTGTAAACATAAGCTTTATACTAGATTACATGTAAATGTAACGACCCGATTCCCGAATCCCTACGGGACACGAGAATCGGATCGACTCAACTGATCCCAAGACCCAGTCGTCCAACGAGAAAGTAATCAAAAGAGCAGTAAAATAAACCACATTCATTCTGTATATAACTAGCAGTAACAAAATACAGCAATAAAGAAAAGAAATACTACAGTATACACCACCACAACAGTATAGAATTAAACAGGTACATAAACATGAAGCTTATAACGAAAAGAGTACAGGGGTAACAGAAACTACTTACTACAGTGGAAAGAAAAGTACAGTGGGTACTACAAGTAACACTACTGGGCTCTACTCGGCCCAGTGCCCTCTGCAGCCGCCGACTCTGGCTGCTCAGCACCTGGTCCTGAAAAGTAACAAGGGTGACACGTCAGCGAAACACTGAGTAAAGTGGAAACTAAAAGCAAAAAGAAACAGTACGGTGGATAGTAGCTGTTATATTTATTATTTCTTGCTTTCAATTTTCCATTTATTCACTATTGATTTATTTCTCAGATCCTTCTCTTAATCTTGGATGTTCCACGTGGGAACAATCTTGATTGTAGTCTTTCCCGAAAAGTAGAAGTAACACGTGGTGCTCTCCTGGCCGGGAGAGTCTCCCGTGGTGGTCCAACCCTCAGTCAACCACCCCAAGGTCGCTGACAGACGTAACGGTGACTACGACACGCGCGATAAATGCACGGGTAACTACTCCGCACTGGCACGCGGTCAGTCGTTTCCGTTAACGGGTGCGCCAAAACACAGCACGGAACCAGTATAGGACAGAGCCCTCTCAGTAACAAGGGTCCAGCCGCTCCACAGTAACCAAACAGGGGTCTTGCCCCTCCACAGTCCGCGCACCCTCGCCTGACTACTCTGGTTTGCCTAGTGGGTCTAACAAGTCGGTGTAGGAGACCTAGCAGAACCCCGGGGCCCGTGGGGTAGTTAGTGCTCTCCCTACACTAGTAGCTCTCCTCGGTACTGTGTACACGAGTGCCAAAAGTCGGAACAAATTAGCCAGACCTAACCCCGGGTCCCTGGGGCGGCTAGCTCCACTTTGCACTAAACAGGTGGGATTACCATGGAAGTGGGAGAGCATCACCACGGACTTGGTGGTGGGCTTACCTGTTACCCAGCGATGACACGACGCAGTCTGGGTAATCGTTGATAGATTGACGAAGAAGACGCGATTCTTGCCGATCCGAGTCACTTTGGGACCAGCACAGTTGGCAGAGAGGTATATCTGCAACGTGGTACGTCTAAACGGAGTTTCGTTGGAGATCGTATCCGACCGGGATACCCGCTTTACGTCCCAGTTTTGGGCTGAGTTTCCGCAGGCCCTGGGGACGCGGTTGAGATTCAGTACAGCGTAGCACCCCCAGACGGATTGACAGTTTGAGCGCACAATACAGACACTTGAGGACCTTTTGCGTGCCTGTGTACTGGACTGGAGGGGCTCTTGGGAGGAGCACTTGCCCCTGGAGAATTTTGCATGCACCAACAGTTATCACTCGAGCATCGGGATGGTACCCTACGAGGCTCTATACGGACGGAGATTTACGGCAACCTTGAGTTGGGTTGAGGTGGGGACCAAGTGGGAGGTTGGCCCCAGGCTGATCCAGTACAGTCGGGAGGTAGTCGAGTAGATCCACAGGTGACTCTGCACCGTCAGGAGCAGGCAGAAGAGCTACGCAGATTGGAGACGCAGAGAGGTGCAGTTTGAGGTTAGGGACCACGTCTTCCTTCGTGTTTCGCCCACGAAGGGCCTGCAACGGTATGGGGTGAAAGGGAAGCTCGCAACGAGCTTCGTGGGGCCCTTTGAGGTCCTGGAGCAGGTTGGACCCGTTGCTTACTGGCAAACGGTGGCGACAACTAGCTTTTGTTAAGTCGTAATACAGATAGTTATTGCCATCATTTACTAATATTTGTTACTCGGAAAATAAAATTCTCCCGAGGTCGAACTCAGGGAGCAAGTCGTATTCTAGGGGTAAAAATTCTTATTACAAAAATAAAGAGAGAGAGAGATGAAAGTTTGGCTTCTTCCTCTTCTCTTCTTTCTTCCTCTTTGTCTTCTCTCCTCTTTGGCTTTTGTTCTTCCTGTTCTTCCTCTATTTCTTGGTTGGACGATCTTGTCTTTTTCTTCTTTTTATCTTCTTTGTTTCTTCTTTTCTTGCTTCAGATCTTCCTCCCGTGCTCTTCTTCTTTTCTTCTTGCTTCTTGCTTCTTGCTTCTCTTCTTCTTCTGCTTTCTGTTTCTTCACTTGGCTGCTCCTTCTCTCTTCTTTTCTTCTTCTTCTTTGTCTTCTGATCTCTGCAGAGTCTTCACTTGGCCTCTCTGTGTTCCTCTCTTTCCTCTGCCTCGCCTTCCTTCTTCTTCTTTGCCTTCAGGACGTCGTCTGATTGGAAAATCAGACGACTTAAACCGCTTGTTGCTACAGTGTCTCCCTTAGCTTCCTTCTTCTTCACCTGTGCCTGCACGCTCAAGAGTTCAGAGTCAGAGGGCAAAAGCTACTCTACCCCCCCCCCCCCCCCCCCCCAAGCGTCTCTTTCTCTCTCAGAATTCGCTCTTAGGACAGCTCTCCCAGAGCAACCGAGTAGTTGGGTACGCGGGTCGCGCCCGGGTCCAGGCCCACCGGCGTGCGGTGGTGGGCGAGGAGTGCCAGTCAAGTCGGGTAGGGTCGGTCGGATCCGCGTGATGAGCTCGCGGACGGGCCGGGTGAAGCGGTGTGAGAGGGACCTCACCCCGTGTGCTGAGGCGATAAGCCTACAGCACGTTTTCAACTTATATCGGCGCTCCTCTTCGAAGCCTTCCGAGGTGGGAGTAAATGTCCCACCCCAATGTGAGCGCCTGCGCGGAGGAAGCAGCGGCCGCCGAACTTCGCGCGAGGGCTTCGGGCGAGGGCTTCGCCCGAACTGCAGCCTGACACTTCGCGAAGCTACCTCGTGAAGCCTGGGAATCTGACCTGGGCGTGATGTGCCTGGAGCAGCAGGTCGAAGGAGCTTCGCTGCTTAGCAATGGCGATGGCGGGCGCAACACCTGTTCACAGAAGCACGGCCTCTCGGCCTAATCAGATATGCGGAGAACCTTCGCCGTGGCACGGCGAAGGTGGTTGGAGGGTCTGCAGTGGGCGTGGTGGAGCAAAAGGGTCGCCCTAGGTCAAATTGCGGGCGGAGAAGTGGGTGTGTTCGGTGGATCTGCAGAGGGTGTTTGGTGGGAAGTGGAGGGGCGGAAGAGGATCAGGGTGAGGAGGCGGAGGTTATGCACAGGTCGGCGAGCCGTGTGGGGTGCTGGAGCGATGGGAGCAGTTCGCCGGAGTTTGGCCGGAGGTGGAGAAGGTGAGGGTGATCGGTGGGAAATCGATGGCGACAGTAAGGGCTTTCAGTATGGAAAAGAAAGAGGGGAGGAAGAGGAGAAGTTTTACCTACTAAGTTGGACGAGGAGGGGTTGGAGCAGGCGACAGTCGTATCGACTGTCGCCGGAGAAGAAATTGCCCAGAGGAAGGGGCGGCGGCAAGGAGAGGGCCGGAGAGGCGCCAGCTGGGTGCGGCCTGAAGCGAAAAGATCGAGGGAAGGTAACCCTGCTGCTGGTAGTGCGGCAAGGCGACGAGGAGGAGGAGGAGAGGCCGCCGGAGCAAGGGGGCGTCTGTCGGAGTGGGAAGGGAGGAATTGAGGGGGTGTCTCCGTCAGATCCGAACTGGGAAGAACGGCGGAGAGACAGGGGTATTTATAGGGGCAGAATCAGAGAGGAGGGCGGAGGGAGACGACGTGTCTCCCTCACCGGAGGACGCCGGAGGAAGGAGACCCATACCGTCCGTGCGTTCGCACGGGCGGTATGGGCGGTCGCAGCACTCAGGGGGGTGTCCCTGCGGTGGCTGACGACGCAGGGTACCCTCCATTGACTTGCCAGGGCCCCTCCCTCACCTTGTGCGGCGCCATGCTCCGTGCAAGGTCGCCGGAGGATGGCGCTGCTCAGGTTTTGCAGGAGGGACCTAAATGCAAAGAACGAAGGAGAGTTAGGGTCCAAAATGTGAGGGTTCAAAAGTTGAGGGCCAAAAAGTAAATATATGAGGACTAAAGTGTAAAGTTGGTCAAGAAGGTTTCTTCTTAGGCCAAAGTTTTTATACATGACTAATTAGGACCTAAGGATTCTGATGGTGAATTTTATTTCTAGATTAAACCTTGTTTGACCGATTAATTTACGTAAAAACCCAAATTAAGTTGTTAATTGGGCATGGTTCTCAATGTAGGTCAAAATGGGTTCCTAAGGCCAAATTGAAAGTCCTAAACCCTAGAGATTATTTTTCTATGAATTTTAGAGGATTTACTTGATTTTTACCTTGCCTCGAACCACGTGAATTGAAGTGGGTTTGTTTTTAGGGTTACAGGATGTCATTTAATTCCTTGGAGTTGCTGTAGCCCTTATTTAGTCATCTCATCCCACTTTTCTTCTTATTAGGTTGTTTTGACCTATGTTTGGACCCTGAGTTACCCTATTTACAGATCCGATTGGTGAAATTGCATTTTTACCCTTTAGTTTCTATTTTCTTTGCAAACTCAGAATCTCTCTGAGCCAAGCCTTTCTAAGGTTATGTAGGAGCTTTTATTCTCTGTATTAGGTCAAAATGAGCTAGTTACGACTCATGATGAGGTTCTCATCACTTACAGACTTGCCCTCCCTCCTCAACTTTCGGGTGTGCACGACGTGTTCCACGTGCCCAACCTCAGGAAGTATGTCACCGATCCCAATCACGTCCTTAGCCACGAGAGCGTCGAGGTGGGTGACGACCTGACCTACCCCGAGCGGCCAATGCGGATTCTTGACAGAGCCGTCCGTAGTCTAAGACGAAAGCAAGTACGCCTGGTGAAGGTTTTCTGGAGGAGCCAGCGGTATGAGGAGGCTTCCTGGGAGCCTGAGGCGGCAATGCAGGAGCGGTACCCGGGGCTTTTCGCGGGTACGTCTTTTCGGGGATGGAACTTCCTTCCCGCACCCTAGTTAGTGCAAGTTTCAGGGATGAAACTTCCTTTGAGTTTGTTATATTGTTACGAACATGGGCATCACACGTAGTTTAAGACGTCTGGAACCCTTCCCAGACGTCTGGTATTAAATTTTTTCGGCATACGGGTTCGCATCTGCACTGCCTTTTCTCTCCCTCCCTGCAGACGACACCGCTTCTTTTCTCTCTCTCCCCACGCTGCCTTCAAATAGCACCTCCCTCTCCCTCACCCTCACTCCACCGCCTTCTTCTTCTCCTTTTCTTTGCCAGCGAGAGCGCGAGCGAGCGAGTGAGTGAGTGCGGCAGCAGCGGCTGCTGCGAGCGTGCGGGAAGGAGGAGTTATTGCGAGAGGAAGAAGAAGCTCGACCGCGAGGGTGCGAGCTTGCCGGGGTAGCAAGAGTCGACCGGCGGGGGAGCAGCGAACGTGGGGTGTCGTGGAGGGGCTGATGCACTAAGGTAGCAGGCGGACGCGGCGTGGTGCGGCCATGCGTCTCCGGCGGAGAGCGAAAAGGGTCCTGATTCTGGGAAAATTTCCCAGAATCTGACGTCTGGACTTACGCCCAGACGACGCAGAAGATGTCTGGAGAAGGTCCAGCCGTCTGACAGGTACACTATTTTCCTACCTTCTTTTTTACGCGTGTACGGCCATGCAGCCGTCCGTCGCGTTCTTCTACGCCTCTTCGTGATGAGAGCTGGTGTGTGTGTGCGCAGGTGTTGTTCAGGAGGGCGCGAGGGCTCGCCATCACACACAGATCAGATGTCTGGGCACTGTACCAGACGACGGAGAGGACCTCCAGACCTCCAGGGTGACAATCGGACGTCTGGAAACTAAGACCAGACGATCCAGCAGGTTTCTGGACGTCTGAAGGACTGCACAGACCAAGGTATGACCTGATCGACCTTTTAAGATGTTTGGAAGAAGTTCCAAACGTCTGATTTTGGGCAGACTCGTCGTTTGTGACCCGTTTAGTGTTCGTTCGGAGTCCGTTTTTAGCGTTTCAAGTTTCGTTCTTCCCAGATTTATTTTCTCTACCTGTTTACAGTAATTGTATACTGTTATGAGAATCTCTTTGTGTTGGTCCCTGTGCTAAGACCCCATTCCATTGCAGCTCTGGGGGTTGCGGAGGCGCGCGGGATTGCCGACCACGCCCCCAGTACTCCCGATTTAGCGGGTAGGGTGGCCTTTCCAATTATTTATCGAAAATTATGAAATTATGAAATAGTTAATAGAGTTTAGGTCATTGCATGGACCCTAAGGCAGAAAAATTAGATTGAATGATAGATCCTAGGGTATTGCATGAATCATAGGACTGGAAAACTAGATTGAATGATAGATCCAAGGGTACGACATGAATCTTAGAACTGGAAAATTAGTTGTATATATAAACATTGCAGTCTTGGAAAAAGTAGAAAGGAAACGATAACTGCCTGTAAATCGGTTAACAGCTGCCTGTTTATGAATGAATAATTAAGGTTGAGAACATGGGTTATATGGATATAAAGCTAGAACGGTGAAACCTAAATTGGCTGAGTTAAAAGGGCATGAACCCTACGGGGAATTAAGAGTAGAGCTCTTGGAAAGGGAATGGAATAGAATTGGGGAAGTGAGCTGGCCCTTGAGTACGGAGTACCAAGGAGAGGAACTGTCCCCCTGTTTAGTGTGGAGCGGAGCAAGCCGCTCCAGGGACCCAGGGTTAGGTCTGGCCACTTTGTACCGACTTTTGGCCCTCGTGTACACAGTACCAAGGAGAGCTACTAGTGTAAGGAGAGCAGTAGCTACCCCACGGGCCTTGGGGTTTTGCTAGCCTTCCTACACTGACTTGTAAGGCCCACTGGGCAAACTAGGGTAGTCAGGCGAGGGTGCTAGGACTGTAGAGGGGCAAGACCCCCTGTTTGGTTACTGTCGAGGGGTTGGACCCCTGTTACTGAGAGGCTCTACCCTATACTTGTTCCGTGCTGTGCTTTGGGCGCACCCGTTAACGGAAACGACTGATCGCGTGCCAGTGCGGGGTAGCTACCCGTGCGTTTATCACGCGTGCCGTAGTCACCGTTACGTCTGTCATCGACCTTGGGGTGGTTGACTGAGGGTAGGACCACCATCGGGGACTCTCCCGGCCAGGAGAGCACCACGTGTTACTTCTACTTTTCAGAAAAGATTGCAATCAAGATCGTTCCTACGAGGAACATTAAGATCAAGAGAAGGATCTAAGAAATAATCGATTGTGAATAAATGGAAAAAATATAAAGAAAGAAAGTAAAAATATAACAGCAACTGTACACTCTACTGCTTCTTTTAGCTTTTAGTTGCCACTCTACTCAGCGATTCGCTGACGTGTCACCCTTGTTACCTTTTCAGGACCAGGTGTTGAGTAGCCAGAGTCAGCGGCTGCAGAGGGCGTTGGGCCTAGTAGAGCCCAGTAGTGTTACTTGTAGTACCCACTGTACTTTTCTCTCAGTTATAGTGAGTAGTTTCTGTTACCCCCTGTACTCTCTTTATTGTAAGCCTCATGTTTAGGTACATGTTTATTTCTCTACTGTGTGGTAGTGTATACTGTAGTATTTCTTCCTTTACTGCTGTATTTTGTTACTGTTAGTTATATACATGGTGAATGTAGTTTATTTTACTGCTCTTTTGGTTACTTTCTCGTTAGACGACTAGGTCTTGGGATCAGTCGAGTCAGTCCGATTCTCGTGACTCGTAAGGATTCGGGAATTGGGTCGTTACAGATGACCAACCACATCAAATGAGTTCAAAACTGTATACGAGTGGCACTATCATGTAGAGAAACTCAGGCGAAAAATAACGGTACTTCGTTTGCGGAAATCCATTTCTGTTTGAGCCCTAAATGGGTCAAAAATGCGCACACTGTCCAAAATCAGATATTTGGGACTAGCCCCAGACATCTTAAAAGACGTCAGTACTCACCCCGAGTTTCCTGCGGCTACCTCGGATGTTCGGACCCTTCCGTGATCATCTGAGGAGAGTTCCAGACGTCAGACTCTCGTTCCGACCGTCTGGAGGTACGGTAACACGTCTGGTAACGTGTCCAGACATCGAAAAACACCTCGAAGGACACACCCCGCACCTTTCCAATGCTCTGCTCCCTGCATGTATACGCATAGAGCTAAAATCGAATGGACAAAACCTGTGGTAAGGCCTGCATGGCCATAAACCGCAAAGAAGCACATACCTTGGCACTGAGCGTGCTTTCAGACGTCTGGCCTTAGCTCCGGACATCCCTCTGCAACTCCAGACATTTGGCATGTGCTCTAAACGTTTGATACTGTAAAATATGCAGAACACAAAGCTTCCGCGAGCCTTCTTCTCCGCGCGGAAACCCTCCACGTCGCCAGCAGTTGCGATGCTGGCAACTTCAGGAGGTTGCGAAGCTCACCTTCGCAAGCTCCTCCCCGCACGCGTTCTCGACTCCTCGCGCACAAGCTCCTCCAAGCTCCCACGGTTCGCTCGCAAGCTCCTCCTACACTCTCGCTCTCCTCTCCTCCTCCACGTCCCGTGTCTCCTCTTCCTCTCCACTCGCCGCGCTGGTGCTTGGGTGGAAGGTGGCAGACGATAGGAGGGAAAGGTGGAGGTGGTGGCTGGTGGAGATGGGGATAGTGGCGTGGGTGTGGGGTTTAAATAGGAAGGATTAGGATTTGGGGTAGAGGAGAGGAGGTATGTGCGTATTGTGTATGCGCGAGAAAAGAAAAACAATTTATGGTCCTACTTTCAGATGTCCGACCCTCTGTCCAGACGTCTAACGGCTAATCCAGATGTCTTAAACAACCCAAAATGGCAGCGGGTCATTTCACACCGCTACGTCGCAACCATGACCTTAGGGTGGTTGACTTGGTGTAGGACTACCACGGGGGACTCTCTCAGCCAGGAGAGCACCACCTGTATATCCTATATCACAGGAATGACTGCAATCAAGGTCGTCCTCATGAGGGACAGTCATGATTAAGAAATTACTAGATTCATAAGAGGATAAACAAATCAGAACTACTTAGTTGAGCTAAATGAAAATAAATAATTAATTAGTTGCATGCCTTATGTTAATCGCATATAAATGGCTTAACCACCACTCTACTTAGCGTTAGCTTACTATAGATTTTATAACCTTATTTAGGTCAAGGAGTTGAGCAGCCAATGACACCGGCTGCAGAGGGAGCTGGGCCCAGTCGAGCCCAGTATTAGCTGTGTTTCCTTTCCATTTCATAGCTTCTTTTGTTGTAGAGAGTATTCAATATATGTAATAATGTTTCTGTTACTTTTCAACTTTATTTTCCACTATTGTAGTTGTAATGGGGTTAGTTGAGCGAGATCGATGTTGTAAAAACTACGTCGTAGTATAGGTTGAATCAACGCGAAAAAGAAATAATATTTATTATTCGAATAGAAGTCCGAAGTTGAACACAGGGAGCAAAGAGGAATTCACACACTAATCTCAAATAATATGTAACTGAGCACAAGAACATAAACCAAATAATGATATTCAATGAATACTAATCTGTCACACTAGATATTCAATGAATTCTCATGTATCTTGGGACAATAAAAATGTAGAAAAGTTAAAACATTGGCGATTTAAATCACCAATTACTCTTTAAGGATATATATCTCAGGCATTCAACCAATTTAAATATCTCAACAATAATTCTAAATCAAGCTTTCACAATATCCAGCCCCAAAGCAGACGTCGGGTCTGATGACCAGATGACTTAACCAACAGGTGCTACAGTGCTAGGGAAGCACTGTTCTTCTTCTTCGTCTTCTCTCCTTGGCTTCTCTTTTCTTCTTTTTCTTTCCTAAGCCTCTTCTTCAGCTTCTCCTCCTTTTCCTTCTGCAGGCATTCTTCCTTTCCTCCTCTTTTGCGAAGGCTTTTTGCCTTCTCTTTATGCACGTGGGGAAACTCACGAAATTGGCTAAGTGTTAGCCAATACACAGGGAAGCAAAACCCCCCTTCCCCGCGCTCTCTTTCCTTTCTCCCCCTAGGATCCTCTTCCTCACCTTCCCAAGGCCACAGTCCGGCTTATCGGGTATTCGGGTTCAACGCACCTGGGACTAGGCTCACCTGCAATGGGTGGTGAGCGAGGTGTGAACAAGGCTTAGGCTAGTCAGATCTGCGCCAAGCCCGCGGGTGAACGGGTCACGGGAGAGGTGCAGGTGATGGGTGAGCAGGGACGTCACCCCTATGTCAGTTGAGACAATAATCCTATGATAAAAAATCAACTTATTCGGCTGCGGGTGATCTTCAGCTTTCGAGGTTAGACTATCCCACTGCCTTTCTTTTGCGTGCATCTGCAGCTGCTTCTTCATTCAATTGCAGTCAAAGGGCCAAATTGGTCCCTGGGTTGTGATCTTGGAGACTATCTGCTGTGCCTAGGACTTCACCTGGGGCTTACAGGTGATGGAGCAAGCTTCAAGCTTCGCTCGAAGCTTCGGCAATGGTGGCAGAGGACCGGCTACCTGAAAACACAAGAACGGGCTTTTGGCCCTATTAGAAACGTTCGGTAGGATCGTCGTGTGTTGGCGAATGTGGTGGGGGGTGCAGCGTGGAGTGGGAGTGGCTGTGGTGGCCGGACGATGACGGAGTAGGTCGCGGAGGTGGGTGTGTTCGGTGTAGCTGTTGGGTGCGTAATATGGTGAAATAGGATGGGGGTTTTGTAGAGGGTGGTGTGGCGAAGGTCGTGAGGTGGTTGGCGAGGCTTTTGGAGTAGTGGAATGAGTGAGGAGCCTCACCGGAGCTCTGATCGGAGCAGAGGACGATGGAGGTGAACGACTGCGTCGAGGGTCGAAATTGGGATATGGAAAGCGGGAAAGATAGTGTATACCTTACTAAGCCTTACTAACCTAATTTAAGCGGACGAAAGGGGGGAGAATCCACATTGAGGGTACGTCGACGATGGAGAAAATGAAGTGCCTCGGTTAGGGTAGGAACGACGACGACGACAGGAATGATGCTCCTGCTGGTACGGCAAAGAGCGAATGAGAGAGAGGAAGGAAATCCGGCCACTAGTATTGTGGATGGACAACGAAGGAGGTTAGGAGGAATCACCGGAGCTTGTAGAGGTTCTTGGCTAGAGCGGAGAGAGGAAGGGAGGGGTTTCACAGCCGGAATCAAGCTTGAGAAATTCGACTTGATCCGGGGGTTCTTTTTTAGGCCTCTGGTGGGAGTATTAAGCTTAGGAAGCAAGCTTCCCAGGCTAGGAAAGCTTGCCAGAGATAGGAATTCTATTATACCCAAATTTCTCATGCGCTCGCATGAGAGATTGAGAAAGTTTTAGGGCTTATGGACAGATTCAATGGAAAGAGGACTCCTTAAGAAATCTCCTTTCCAATTTTGGACTGGATTGATTGATCAGAGAAGGAGTTCTCTTCAATCAAAGGTTGCCAGAATTGTAGAAATATGATTCATGGTGGTAGGGACCTTTTTGCAAGGAAGATTACAAAGCTGGGGGGCCATTTGTAAGGAATTCAAAAAGCTAAGGATCTGAATGAGATAAAAAGAGTCTGATAGGAATAAAATGCAAACTTGGTTAAGATGATCTCATATTGGGCCCAAATGTTGATATAAACCTATTTTGGACCCAACTAATCCAATGGTAAAGTTAGATTTAGGTTTTGACTTCGTTTTACTGGATAATTTATGTTAAAACCAAATTAGGGAAAATGTTAGTTTAACACTTTATTTTGGGTCAAGACGGGTTTTGATGGTCAAATTGAAAGCACCAAACACCAGAGAATATTTTTATATGAATTTTAGAGGATTTAGGTGAATTTTACCCTGACTAGAACTTCAGTTAATTAAGCAGGTCGATTTCTAGGCTTTCAGATGTCATTTAATTCTCAAAACATGTGGAAACACTTTTCTGTCGGTATTAACCCACTTGTTAGACTCTTAAGACCATTTAACCCTTAATTAACCTGTAGAAAAACCTGTGGTTGTTCTGTATTTAAGATATGATGGTAAAATTGCAGTTTTGACCTTGGTTTCTTGTATTTCTCTCTGAAAGGATTTGCATTGAATTATGGCCTTTTGATGGTTATGTAGGAGCATTTAATGACTTAATCAGATCAAATTGAGTTAGTTATGACTCATGATGGTGTTTCCATCAGATGGCATGTAATATTGTAAGACTTTTTATTCTGTTTCGTTTACTATCTACTTATTTATGTTCTGCTTACTTACATTGCATGCATTGTTGTGTAATATTTTTTCTTTTGGTTATTTTTCGTTGGACGACTGGATCTTGGAATTAGTCGAAGCAAGTCAATCTAAGATCTTGTAAGGATCTAGGATAAGGTTATAACAGAATCGGATCATCCTGAGCCGAATCGAGTGAATTGAGAAATTCAATTTTTTGGAGAGAGCAATCAAAGTAAATATGGAATGTTATATATTACTTTATTTGACTTGTAATGTCCTTAAACTGTAGTTGTTATTTGCAGTTAAGTAAAGAAGTATGTATTGTAACGTATTATGCAATATACAGATGAAAATAGTAGTTTTAATCATTATATTATAATTTTTTATGGGTGGAGATTATTTTTTATCAATGAAAAATTATTTTTCGTGTGAAATATTTTTCATAAGTAAACCATCGCATTTCAAGTTGAAAAATCATTTTACACCGGTGAGAAGGTAAATAAACCTGTGTATTTTTATTTTGAACTGGTATGTTTTAATTTTCAATAAGTGTACTTTGATTTTCAACGAGTTTAGAATCATTTTGGACCAGTGTGTTTTTAGTGTACTTGATTTTCAATCGATTGATTTTACTTTTCGACCGGTGGAAAATAAGTTTCTAATCGGTGTATTTTGGTATACTTGATTTTCAAGCTGTTAATTGTTCGTTTTAATTAGATTTTCAACTAGTTGATTCTTTCTTAAAAAGTAAAAAGTGATTTCTTTTATAGAGTTTAAGTTTATGGATTTGGATTTAGAATTTAAAATTTAAATTTATGAAAAATGATTATTCACCAATATAAGATAATTTTTTACTTGAAAAAATAATTTTTTTTACCTTAAGATTTTAGATTTAATTTTTGACGTTTAAGATTTAGCTGGACCACATGATTTGAGTGGTAATCACTTTATCGGATAAAAATGTCCCTTGCAAAATACGTTTCAGCATATATTTTCCGATCCAAGTCGTTATTTATATTATCTTTCAAGTTACATGTTTAAAAGATTTGATGGATATGGGTAGACAATTCCTTAACGATCGTGTTATTAATTTTTTAAAAATAGTAAGACATGGATGACAAGAAAATAGTTGTCAAAAAAAATTGGAGGATGGGGAGAGAGAGGGACAGAGTTGGAGAAGCAACCAAAAAAAAAATAAATAAATAACAAAAATGGTGGGAACGGGATCAAGCGAGAGGACGTATGCGGAGGACGCAGGAGGAGAGATGGGGCAGGGAGTGACGGGTGACTCTTCCAAACCTTCCTTCAGTACAGAAAAAACTTTATCCCACAAAGAAATGCAGCATTAGAGTAAATAAATATACATTAATTAGTAAGATAAAGTGAAATATAGAAAATACGTAAGAAATTAGATATATGCCCCTAGAACATCTGAAAAAGCGCACACACACCATGTCGGGGATGGTCAGTCTTCCCGATATGGGTCTTACGTAGTAGGCTAAAAAACAAAAAAAAAAAATGGAAAAACGACAGGGGGCACGATTATTTTGCTGGACAGAGGGTATCGACTTCTAGATGATGGAACACTGATCTGGAATCGTACGGTCATCTAATGGCTAAATTTTTTTTCCGAGGACGCTTACAAATACAAAGACAAGCATTTCACGATGTTAATGGTTCCAAGCAAAGTTTAGCAAAGAAAATCTTCTAGGATATGACCCCAACGGTAGAGATTTCTGATTTTGACAGGAGCGATCGAAATTTGAGTCTTTACTCCCAAGTTACTTAAAAGATTTGTGTGTGTGTGTGTGTGTGTGTGTGTGTGTGTGTGTGTGTGAGGTTTAGCTCCTCCTCAACTTACCTGATTAGGTCCTAAGTCATTAAACATTGAAAACAGTTAGCGAATAGTTGAGCTTCAATTAGATTAGGATTTGAAAAGTAGAGTCGCCCCATGGGAGACCATTAGGCGGTAAAGACGGTTTCCATAAACGGATTGGACCAGATACATATATAACGCTATTTCAAAGCCCATTTTAAAAGTAGAGTCGGCCCATGAATGCAAAATTCTAGTCTTTTAGGGGATTTCCACGACGTATCCTAGGAACGAGGCGAGATTGACCCATCCATTTGTGATCTGCTTCTAATGTCATCTTGGCATACCTAATCAAACGTAGACGAACTTAATAAAAGAAACAGATGGACATTTTTACTTATATCAATAAAGAAATTTTTATATAAACAGCCTTGTACACAAAAGATATGTGCATACACGCGGGATGATTTTGTATCCTCGTCGTATTCGTCTTCTAATAGGGAGCATAGAAATTGTTTGATTTTTTTCATAGATGTATGGGTGGGATGCGACGTAGGCACATCCATATGTATCTTGATAATTGTCATACATATCCCTCACGTACTCGAAGTTTATAAAAGTGCAACTACATACCAATTTCTTATCAATTGCAGAGTATTTCCGTCAACATTTACCAGTTATCACCTTGAAGTAAGGGGAGAGAGGCAATCTAATACAAGATCGATGGAAACCACAATGAGCAACACGATGCTTTTTAAACAGGCGGGGTGAATTTGATTTGGGGAGTACGCATACAAATTCCTTTTTCGGCAAAGTCCCTCCCATTTGAAACGTTATTTTAAATGGTGAAAGACTTTAAACACTCTGGATGTCCACCCGATTGCGTCAACATCACCCATCCGTCAGATCGATCACTATATTGAATGAATGTACTACGAATTTTCAGCTCGGAAATTGCATTGCGCCTTCCTCGACGACTTCACATGCGGTCAGCAGATATTAATGGGGGAGACCTTTCTCCTTTTTGTCTACCCGTTTTTGAACATTTGCAACAAGCAATACACGTGAGTAGCGAGAGGAATTAGGGCTTTTTACCTTCACTCTCAAGTTGTCTCCTTCTTTCTTTGGCCTTGATCCTAGCATTTGTTGGTCAAAGATCCCTCCCCGCGTCACCCTTTTTCCATAGATCATCATCTCCCTCACCATGGTTGTTGTTTTTGGAGACTCAATGATGGTGTTCCCAACCCTTGGCCATACTTAGTGTCGCCACGACCGCCTCAATCATTAACATCTCCACCATTCATGCTAGCTGCGGTCAACCGTCGATGCTCCCACCTCCCCCACCATCATTACTGTCAGATCTTCCACTTTGGTCACCGTCGTCTCGGCCCACGTTGCTAGAGTCAACCTCACATTTCTGTTCCCGCAATACCTCCATCCACATTGGGTCCATGTCTGAGATTATGTCTATCACAACTGAGTACCAGGTCGACGTATTCGACTTCTGGCATTTGAGATATTCGTTAATGTAGATTGAGTCGATCGTCAAGTATTCGCTTCAGTGGTATTGCTACATCTCCTGACGTAAAGCAACAAGTCTGAGTTGCAATGAAGATTTGCTTATTAAGACACTTTCCTTACTTCTTTTTTAGTTTTAATATTTGCTTTGTTCTAATTTTGTATTGCTCCATTCTAGAGTCTCTCTGT
Source organism: Thalassia testudinum (assembly GCA_037157565.1). Lineage (NCBI taxonomy): Eukaryota > Viridiplantae > Streptophyta > Magnoliopsida > Alismatales > Hydrocharitaceae > Thalassia > Thalassia testudinum. Next base: position 91,208,899 of record JAZHRO010000012.1, read on the forward strand.
TTCAAAGTTTCCTTATTCTACATGATGTGGCATGTCAGTTTCTTCCTTCTTTCGAGGGAACCTTTCGGCTATCCTTCCTTTCTCACCTCTCAGCCATTGTTTGTTTAGCAAAATTGATTTAGTAGGATAAAATTTTATAAGAGCTGGATTGTGTTCCAATCTTGGGATTGAAGGGTTTTGGTATTTGTTTTCTATAGGTGGCAATACAGAGATTAAAACAAGTAATCCTGCACTTAGCATATATAGTTGAGGTGTTGAAATTCCATTTGTAGAGTTTGAGAATCCACCGGTGGATTCTCAACCTCGATGGGAACATATGTGCACTGCATGTGAGTTGATTTCTACCCTTCTAGTTGATTATCCAGCGTGAGTGAACACGTTTGCCTTGCATGGATGCTACAGAGGAGTGAGAAGAGGCTCTCCATGGGCATGTAGTCGTAGACAAAGGAGCTTCTCGTCATGGCAGTAATAGTATTCATGGAGTGAGACAAGGTTTGGGTGAGTCATTACCCTGATGGCCTTGGCCATCACAGCAAACTCCACCTCCCCCATCTCAACGTCCCTCAACCTCTCCAACTCCACCATCGTACCATTCTCCAACATAAGGTTTTAAATATTGATATCGTATCAACATGTCAAAACAGGGATATATCAGGGATATATCGCGGATATCGGTGAATTTTAGAGAAATCGATTAGAAATGCATAAAATATCACAAAATATCATAAAATTTAAAGGTTAACATTTTTATGAATAATATATCATGAAAGGATGCCTAAAAAACATGCATATGTATTATATTAGAGATATATCGTCGATATCGATGATTTTTTACATATGTGTGTGTGCGCGCATGCGTGCATGTGTGGGCATGTGTGTGTGTGTGAGCCACTGATTGGTTGGCTGACTTGAGTGCTTTTCGACATAGATTTGATAATACCAGACAGTTCTTTAGGCTAAAACTAATTCCATCTGGCAGAACTATACTAGTTGCTAATGTGAGGAATTCACCCATTATAGCTCAGGGAAAGGTACAAGATACACCTCACAGTACAATTGGAGAGTATTCTTGCCGTCGATTTTCTTTTGAGTCTAATGCTATTAGTTGAATTACGAAGTAGTTAAATTGCAAAGCAATGTTTAATGTCGTGTCTCTTATGTTTCAAGACATATTATTATTGACATGTCGAGTGAATGGTTGTGATCGCGAAGGAGGTGTTTATTTGTTTCTGCAGGCACCATATGTAGGCCATGTTTCATTTCCATAAGGTTGCTCTTCCTCTACTTATTTGTAACATTTCTAGTTCAGTTATATCCCAATAGATCACATCAGGATGCCTAAAAAACATATATATCGCCGATATCGATGATTTTTTACGTGTGTGTGACCTCCCTTCCAGCAACTCCTTAACCTTGTTGGTGCTAGAGCACCGCGATCGCTTGCTTTGATGATAACAAAGCATGTGTCATTTAACATTTGCACTTGAAGTCTTAGATTTCAGGTTAATTGCAAATGGAGACGTGGTTAGACGGAGTTCGAGCTCGCATCCATGGCGGATTGGAGGAGCTTGACGGAGAACAAAGGATCTTCGCGAGGAGCGATAGCTTGAAAAAGGAAGAAGAAGAAGAATAGGATAGAATTTCGTTTATTTCTTTCTATGTACTTTTATCTTTATTTCCTTGCTCTTTTTGTTTCTTAGAATATCATGTTAAAGAGCCTCAAAGTACCCTAACAGTAGTCTTATAAACACCTGCATAACCCTATGATACTTAGATTTTCTGTAGAGAACTTAGAAAACCAAAATAGGGTTCAAACAGCCTTTTTAGACGTCTAATCTGAAAATCATACGTCTGATAAAAACCTTTAAGACGTCTACTGTTGATTCAAACGTCCGATAATATTTAGGCTGGACTTAGTTAGTTCTGTCTGATGAAATCAGACGTCCAGACCTTAGTCCAGACGTCTGATGACATTGCTAGACGTCCAATTAGTGGACCGTTGGCTGCCTCAGTTAACGCTGAAGAAAATGACCGTTGCATCGTATCAGACGTCTATAAAGGACCCCAAACGTCTGATACTTGACCGTTTTGCCTCGGTTGACCCAAAATCTCTTCTCAGACATCTTATAGCCGTTACACTCTTGGAAATCCATTCCCACAGAAAAGTAGGATTCCAGACGTCGAGACATAGTGTCAGACGTCCTGTGTGTCGTCTGATGGACTTTCACTAGAACCCCGTTTCGATGTGAGTCAAATTAGGAAAGAAACTGGCCTAAAATTAGATGTCTGACTTTGTTCCCAGATGTCTTAAACTAGTTTTCCAAACATACGATGCCAGGATCAGACATCTAATAACATTGTCAGTGTAATGATTAACCCTGATTTCGGCCTGATTTTCTTGGAGTTGCACCCAACGGCTATGGAAGCCTTCCAAAGCCTTCCTAGAGCCTCTATAAATAGAGAAGAACCTTTGTCACTGAAAAACACACCAAGACACATCCAAGCTACATACTTTCCACATCCTTGTGTCAAATTGATCTATAGAAGAACCTCTTGCTCTCTAAGCTTAAGTTTTACGTCTAGAGAGCATCGATCATTTGCACACCCGCCCTCCCGCTGTAGTTTACGAGAGCACCGTTGCGCCGTCGCGTAGTTCACGCATCCGCGTCGTCGACGCACTTCCAGCAAAGGGAAGCATCCTAACTCCTATAGAAGCTTAGTTTTAGAATATCTTTATTGACTCTATAGGACTATTTGTATTTTACTTTATTATTTGGTTGGGTATTCTCTTTGCGAATTCCCATCTCCTTCGTGAGACAAAATCCTTCTCAAGAAGAGAAGTGGTTTGAGGTACGCTACCCTCGTATAAAGTAGCGTGGGTGTAATTTAGGTTGTACTACTCTCACTTAAGTAGTACGTTAGTGGATTTGATTAACTTGTTTGATCGAAAAATCCTAACTCGAGAGGGTTAAGTGGTGGTTTTTACCCGGGTTGGGTTTCCACCTAAAAATCATTGTTGACATTGTGTAGTTGTCATTTTGTGAGATTGTTATATCTTTAATTCCGCATTTTTTTTACACCACGCTGATCTCACCCTTTCTGAGTAAGGAAACTACAATTGGTATCAGAGCAGGTTCTTGCTAATTGGAGTAACACCCAGCAAGAGATTAAATGGAGGGAAGTATATCTGCGATCAGAATATCCGAGGGGCAGTCTACCGTCTGACCACCCTGCTTCGACGGAAACAACTACAGCTACTGCAAGCTGAGGATGAGGATGTGGCTTCAAGCCACGGACTTTGCTCTATGGGGACTGTTACGAACGCGGCTTCAAGACGTCTTTTAAGACGTCTGGGAGGTGGCCCAGACATCTGACCAGACGTCTGGAGCCCCTTCCAGACGTTTGGGATTTGATTTCTGCAGCACGGTGGATTTCGTCTGTGCACCTGCGCGCGGAGACCAGCAGATGCCTCTTTTCCCCTCTCTCCTGCCGGCGCAGGCGCTGCCCCTCTCTCTCTCTCTCCCCGCGCGGCTTTAAAAAGGGCCCTCGCCCTCTCCCTCACTCTCATCTCCTCCGTTTCCTTCTCCTTCCAGCCGGAGCGAGAGTGAGCGAGCAGCGGCAGCGGCAGCCGCGGCGGGTGTGCGGGAGGAGGCGTTGCGCGCGGGAGGAGGTGTTGCGTGGCGGGTGTGCAATTTTGGAAAATGTGGAAAGGAAATAATAGCTGCCTGTAAATTGACTTAACAGTTGCCTGTTATGAATAAATGAACATGATTGAGAATATGGGTTGTAAGAACGTGAAACTGGAATGGTGAAACCTAAATGTGCTGAGTTAAAAGAGCTAGAAACCCACGGGGAATTAGGAGTAGAACTCCTGGAAAGAGAATGAAATGGAACTGAGAAGGAAAGATGTGGAGGTGCGTTGTCTCTTGGGTACGTAGTGCCAGGGGAAGCACCTGTTACCTGCTTAGTGCAGAGCGGGGCCAGCCGCCCCAGGGACCCGGGGTTAGGTCTGGCCACTTTGTACCGACTTGTTGGCCCTCGTGTACAAAGTACCGAGGAGAGCTACTAGTGTAGGGCGAGTACTAGCTACCCCACAGGCCCCGGGGTTCTGCTAGCTCACCTACACCGACTTGTTAGGCCCACTGGCAAACCAGGGTAGTCAGGCGAGGGTGCGCAGACTGTGGAGGGGCAAGGCCCCTGTTTGGTTACTGTGGAGGGGTTGGACCCCTGTTACTGAGAGGGTTCTGCCCTATACTGGTTCCGTGCTGTGCGGGTTAGCTACCAGTGCGTTTACCGCGCGTGCCCTAGTCACCGTTATGTCTGTCAGTGACCTTGGGGTGGTTGACTGAGAGTAGGATCACCACGGGGGACTCTCCCGGCCAGGATAGCACCACGTGTTACTTATACTGTTCGGAAAAGACTGCAATCAAGATCGTTTCCACGAGAAACATTCGAGATCAAGTGAAAGATCTAAGAAATGGATAGATGGTGAAACAATAGAAAGACGTAAATAAAGGAAGAAATAAAATAAAACAGCTTCTGTACACTTTACTGCTTCTTTAGTTTAGCTGCCACTTTACTCAGCATTTCGCTGACGTGTTACACTCGTTACTTTTCAGGACCAGGAGTTGAGCAGCCAGGGTCAGTGGCTGCAGAGGACGCTGAACCGAGTAGGGTCCAGTAGAGTTTCCATTGTTCTTGTGTGCCCTTTTTGTTCCACTGTAGTGAGTAGTTCTTGTTACTCTCTGTACTTTTCTTTACTTGTAGTTCATGTTATGTTAAATGTTGTTCTACCGTTGTGGTGGTACATGCTGTAGTAGTTCTTTTTCTTACTGCTGTATTTTGTTACTGCTAGTTATATTTCATGTTGAATGTGGTTTATTTTACTGCTCTTTTGGTTACTTCCTCGTTGGACGACTAGGTCTTGGGATTAGTCGAGTCGGTCTGGTTCTCGTGTCTCGTAGGGACTCAGGAATCGGTTCATTACAGGGACATTGCGAAACCCCATACGAGATCCCGGAGCGACCCTACGCAGGATACTCGCAGCAGCAGACCCAAGAACTCTCACTCAACGTGAAAACAATGAACTCGTTGTATTGCGCATTCAACCCGGAGGAGTTCAACAGAATCTCGCAATGCACCACCACATATGAGATCTGGCACACACTCGAGGTAACTCATGAGGGTACCTCTAAGGTAAAGTCTTGTAAAATTTATTTACTTTCACGAGAATTTGAATCATTTTCTATGAAGACTGATGAAACTCTAAGTGAGATGAACACTAGGTTCACTCTCATAGTAAATAATTTGATAGCTTTAGGGAAAACCTTTATCAAGAGAGAGCTTCAAGGGAAGCTTCTTTGTTTCCTTGGACCAGAATGGGAGTAGAAGGTCACCACGATTGAGGAGGCAAACAAGGTGGAAGAGCTCAATATGGAAGATCTCCTAGGCAATCTAATGGCCTACGAGACAAAGTTGAAGCAGGAGAAGAAGGATACACTGGAGCCAAAATCGAAGAAGACTCTCGCCTTCAATGCTGCATTGGATAGCAAGGTAAATTCCGACGACGAAAACTTTAAAATTTTACTTAAAAAGTTTTCTAAGTTGTGTAGGGAATCAAAGAAGAAGGAGGAGAAGGAGAGCCCGAGACGTTGCTACCACTGCAACGAGAAAGGGCATCTACGACCAGAGTGCCCTCTTCTCAAGAAGGAGAAGAAGGAAAAGGAGAAGTGTAAGAAGAAGGCGTTCCAAGCCACTTGGGACAATTTGAGCTCAGAGGAAGCAGAGGAAGATCCCGAGGAGAAGGAGCCCGAGTGCTTTGGTTTCATGGCTATAGGAGAAAGCGACAGCGAAAGCGTAAGCGAATCTGAGGTTGAGGTAAATTCCGATTTACAAAATGATTTTAATGAGCTATTTGAAATTAGTAAATCACTTAAGATAGAAAATAAAAATATTAAAAAGAACCTTAGCTTTCTTAAATGAAAATGAAAGGTTAGAAAAATAACTTAAGGATCTAGAAGCTTGTCCTAAAGATAATAATTTTTTATTAGAAAATGAAGATTTAATCAATGAAAATACTAACTTGATGCAAGAAAATATTAGTCCAAATTAGAAATTTCTGATTTAATGGCTAAGATGAATATTATAGAAAATGAACTTGCATGTCTTAGGGAGAGATCAAATAATTTGATAAATAAGGTAGATAACTTATATAGTCCTAAGGTTGAAAAAACATCTCCGTTAAGGAGACCCGCTAACAGATCCCGATCCAAGTTTACTTGGATAACAAAGAAAGAGTTGGAATCTTATTTTGTAGGTTTCAAAGGTGACTACAACATAAAGGACTGGACCTACAAGCTCAAGGCTGGTCAACTCGAGGTGGGAGGACCAAAGAGTAGACCAAGGAGAAGGATAAGAAGACCGACAAGACGGCGAACAAACGATGAACCCGCCGCACGTCATCCGCCAGACTGGAGACCGACGTCGATGCCCAGGCCTCTAAGCTACGGATGGGAGCCCCATCCGATGTGGCATCCACCACCTCCATTTGGGCCATTTTATTGGCCATGATAGGTGAGGTAAAACCCTTTACCCTATCTCTTTATCATTAGCATATAGATAGGGGGAGTTAAAATAGTGAGCTAATTGTCAATTACTAACGGGGAGATGTAAGTTACTTAAATTTCCTTTAGTAAGGGGGAGAAAAATAATATCTATCTTGTTGTTACAAAAAAGGGGAGGACATTACTCTTGTTAAAAGTAATTCAACTCATTTATAGAAGAGCATGTTTTTAGGGGAAGTTATAGGAAATTTAAAATCAATTAAACCTTTTTGATAATGTCAAAAAGGGGGAGGATTTTTTCCATTATTACTTATGATTTTGTCATCATAAAAAAGGAGGAGATTGTTGGTGCTAGCGCATCATGATCGTTTATTTTGATGATTACAAAACATGTGTCATTTAACATTTGCACTTGAAGTCTTAAATTTCAGGTTAATTGCAAATGGAGATGTGGCTAGACAGAGTTCAAGCTCGCATCCACGGTGGATTGGAGGAGATTGACGGAGAACAGAGGATCTTCGCGAGGAGCGATAGCTTGAAAAAGGAAGGAGAAGAATATGATAGAATTTTGTTTATCTCTTTTTATGTACTTTTGTCTTTATTTCCTTGCTCTTTTTGTTTCTTAGAATATCATGTTGAAGAGCCTAAAAATACCCTGACAGTAGTCTTAGGAACACCTGCACAACCCTAAGATACTTAGGTTTTCTATAGAGAATTTAGAAAACCAAAATAGGGTTCAAACAGCCTTTTTAGAAGTCTAATCTGAAAATCAAACATCTGATAAATACTTTTAAGACGTCTGACTGTTGACTCAGACGTCCGATAATATTTAGGGTGGACTTAGTTCCGTCTGATGAAATCAGACGTACATACCTTAATCCAGATGTCTTAGAAGACGTCTGATGACTTTGCCAGACGTCCAATTAGTAGACCGTTGGCTGCCTCAGTCAACACTGAAGAAAATGACCGTTGCCTTGTATTAGACGTCTGGGATCAGATGTCCATAGAGGACCCCTGACGTTTGATACATGACCGTTTTGCCTCAGTTGACCCAAAATCTCTTCTCAGACATCTTATAGCCGTTGCACTCTCTTGGAAATCCATTCCTGCATAAAAGTAGTTTTCCAGACGTCCAGACATAGTGCCAGACGTCTTGTGTGTCGTTTGATGGACTTTCACTGGAACTGTGTTTCGATCTGAGTCAAATCAGGAAAGAAACCTGTCTAAAATCAGACATCTGACTTTGTTCCCAGACGTCTTAAACTGATTTTCTAGACGTCCGATGCCAGGATCAGACATCTGATAACCCTGTCAGTGTAATGATTAACCCTGATTTCGGCATGATTTTCTTGGAGCTTGCACCCAAAGGCTATGAAAGCCTTCCAAATCCTTCCTAAAGCCTCTATAAATAGAGAACCTTTGCTACTCAAAAACACACTAAGACACATCCAGGCTACATACTTTCCACATCCTTGTGTCAAATTGATCTATAAAAGAAGCTCTTGCTCTCCAAGCTTAAGTTCTGCATCTAGAGAGCATCGATCACTTGCGCACCCGCTCTCTCGCCGTAATTCACGAGAGCACCGTTGCGTCGTCGCGTAGTTCACGCATCTGCATCGTTGACGTACTTCCAGCAAGGGGAAGCATCCTAACTCCTATAGAAGCTTAGTTTTAGAATATCTTTGTTGACTCTATGGGACTATTTGTATTTTACTTTGTTATTTGGTTGGGTACTCGCTTTACGAATTTCCGTCTCCTTCGTGAGACAAAATCTTTCTCGTGAAGAAAAGGGGTTTGAGGTACGCTTCCCTCGTATAAAGTAGCGTGGTTGTAATTGAGGTTGTACTACCCTCGTTTAAGTAGTACGTTAGTGGATTTGATAACTTGGTTAATCGAAAAATCTTAACTCGAGAGTGTTAGGTGGTGGTTTTCACTTGGGTTAGGTTTTCACCTAAAAATCATTGTGTACATTGCGTGATTGTCATTTTGTGATTATCATATCTTTAATTCCATATTTTTTTTACATCACACTGATCTCACCCCTTCCGAGTAAAGAAACTACAAACCTCTCTCCCAGCATTCAAATTTCAAATCTCCCGCCCACCAATCTTAACGCCAACAACTCTTATATCGTCGATATCTCCCCGTATCGACAATATATTATCGATATCTGGGACAAAAATTACTTTGGGGATATCGATATCACACAACCCCATCGATAATACTATATTGACGATATATCGTGATTTTTCAAACCATGTTCCAGCACCACCTTGTACGCCACCTTGATTGCCTTAACCTCTGCAACAACGACAACAGCAATGGTCAGGTAGGAGAGGGATTATATGCAGGATTAAACCATTCCACCCCTCATGAAATTCGATAATATCAACAATATCGAAATAGTGATGTCAATCCCGATATTATCCTATCCTAAATTTAACTCTCCCAAATAAAGGACAGGCCTCGCAATACCGCCAAACGATATCACAAAGACTTGCATCCTTGGAATTACTTCATCTCTTGGAAACTATTTATATATATATAAAAAGACTAATGATGCAACCGATCACGGGTCGGATGGGTGACGAAATAAGTAATTACTAGAGGCCAAATCCCCCGAGGGCACTTGTGCATGTCTCCAAATCAATATCTGATTTTTTTTTTTTTAATCTTGATAGGATAATCAATTTCTGCAGTAATAATTTGGCTGTGCTTATAAACGACAGAGAGACCACGACCACGGCCAGTCTGGCGTCCGTGTTTGATTCATCGAGAGGGAAATTTCTGCTGCAGTTACACGTACCCTAGAGTTTAACGGACCGACACAACAAGTGGGTCTTCATCATAATACTCAAATGAGAAACGGAAACGTAGGCAAAAACGGACGTTAAATTCCACGTCCCAAGCCTTATCGCAACGGGAGCTCCCCTAGTCTTGTGGGGTTCCAACAGGGCTCCGGTAGGCTCACGTTCGTCTTCTTCTCTGGATAAAACGGATGGGAATAGGTGCGTGGATCATAGCGTCGAATTTAGCATGGAAAAATCCATTCAAATGGGGGCAACTCCTTCCGATGATCCCCAACATGTACGTAAACGACACGCTATTGAATTCACAATATCCACTTATATCGAAAGGGCAACAACTGCGTGGAAATTTCATACCGTGGACTTTGCAGCATATATATAGTGGAGACCACGCAGTCATCGAAGTGCTTTCCATATCACAACTTCATGGAGAAGCATATCCATCTCCTTTTGTAAGAGCAGAGATGCGGATTTGGATGTCGGGGAGTCCGTTTGTTTACCGTTTTTCTTATGGGGATTTGGATGTCGGGTAGTGATGCATGATTGAAGTTACAGATTACCAAGTAAGCAATTAAAGTAGCTAGCTAGATCATGGGTAATCCTCGAGTGGTGCTGTTCCCAAGTCCATTTGTGGGGCACCTCAACCCCATGCTCGACCTCGCTACCCTCCTCCACAAGATGGGAGGCTTCTCCATCATCGTCATCATCGTTCATAGCAAGTACTCCATGAACCTTCTCGATCAGCACTCCGCAAGAGGATATCCCAACTTCGAGTTCGTACCAATAATTTCGGGAGATGATGATGACCATGTCGTTGCTTCTTCGAGTGAGGATCACATGGCGTTCCTCGTGGACCTCAACGCCAAGTGCAGGGAGCCATTTCGGCGAGAGATGGAGAGGTTAATATTCCTCCGGCGGCCCAACCAGCTGGAGGAGCGGGTGCTGTGCTTAATCGCCGATGCTCAGATGTACTGTTCGAGGGAGGTGGCGGAGGAGCTCAAGCTGCGGAGGATCGTCCTAAGGACATCCAGTGCCGCCACCTTCAGGACCTTTCTTGCTCTTCCCTCCTTGCGAGAGAAGGGCTTCCTGCCAATACCAGGTATATATATATATATATATATATATATAGACACATTAATTAATTCATTAGTTAGCTTAAAAGGGGTGAAGTCGATCGAAAGATTAATATCTGGTGGATTTGCGGGAAAAGAGGGGAGTTGTGCGCCAAAACGTGAGATAATTAACTAAAACTGCTAAATACTGCAGTATATATATACATATATAATTTCTAAAAAAAATTGAAAAGCTAGCTAGGAGCTGGGAGGAACAATCTCCGGCCACTCCCCTTGTTCTTCTCCTGTACATTAGCTAGTTGTAGATGCTAACATTAATTACTCACTAGCTAGATAGATAGGGTTCCAATGAATGATCGATGCTTCGAATTTGTAACTTTCTAACTCTTTTCTTTCATGTACATGTCTCATTTGGATTGGTCGTAAATTAATTTTAAGGTTTTTGTTTATTAATCGATGCTTTCTCTTTCATGTCCTTGATCATTTTAATATCAAGCAAATCAATTTAAATCGTGAATGATGATCGGTGAGGGTTAAATTTTTCTTTTTTGAGTAAGTGAGGGTTAAATTGGACGTCACATGCATGCTCTTCTTCCTACCATAACTCTTGCTTCGTCAAGTGAATTAAGCCCATTATAGGCAAATTTAATTGAGATCTAGACCTAAATACATATTCTTATTTTATTGATCACTACTTTTACAACGACGAAAACTTTGGGGTTAATGGTACCCATTGACCAATCATCATGCATGCTCATCTTGAAAAGTCAGCCAACATACTCATACTTCTTTATATATAGCAGGCGAGTGGACAGATAATTAAACCATCCTATATAGCCTCTTGGCAGTTGAAGAAATGCCATTACTCAATTTATGATCGTTAAAAGTCACTAAAGACAAGTTAACAGGCTACGATCCTGGTCTTTTCCAAAGCTTACCCAACATATATATCATGGTTAGAGTGGACAATATCTAGAGATGGTTCCTCATATATATATATATATATATATATATATATATATATATATATATATATATATATATATATGTTCCAAATGCAGTACTTTTTCCCTCACTAATAATTAGTAATTAAGCTCCGGTAAAATCATAACAATTAAACTTCTACATGAGCTTGATTAGCTCTTTAGAAATAAGCACAAGTCAAAAGTCGCGTAGTATATAGAACAAATTATATATGCTTAAAGTATTACCCTGAATCGATCTCTCCGAAGAAGCTACGTATTGCTTTAATCTATATGTACGCAATTACGATGTCGCAGCAGATGGTCAACAAGACTTCCCAGTGCCAAATTGGCCACCTCTGACATATAGAGACCTGCCCGAGTTCCCAAAGAGCTCACTGGACTCCACCGACCACGTCCTAACACAATTCATGCTTGCAACAACAACCTCCGACGCCGTGATCATGAACACCTTCGAAGCTCTTGAGCAACAAGACCTGCAAATGCTTCAGTCGGACCTGATCAATGTCCCAGTCATTCCAATTGGGCCCCTCCACAAGCTCTCCAGGTCCTTGACAACGTCCAAAACTGCCAGCTTGTTGTTTGATGGAGAGTACTGCAGCTGTGTGGAGTGGTTGAACCGGCAACCTTCCAAGTCCGTCCTCTACGTGAGCTTCGGCAGCTTGGCCTGCATGGACATGCACGACCTGTTGGAGATGGCACGTGGCCTCGCCAACAGCATGCAGCCCTTCCTGTGGGCGCTCCGCGAGGGCACCGTCCGTGAAGCACCATCGACGTCAATGTCAGCGATCCAATCGATCATGCAGGCAAGGGTGCCAGTGGGGGGGGGCTGTCACCCCCACGAATTAATATCGTTTCATTTCTTTCAGTCGATTGATTAACTTTCGCAAGTTCCTTAATTCCTAGTTATAATAATTATTATAATTATAATCGTATTTTATTAATTTAAATACAATTCTTATTACCTAATTAAATTCGCGACTCTGTCATGCATGTAGGGGTTGGCAGAGGAGACAAGAGGGAGGGGTAGAGTGGTGCAGTGGACAAGGCAGCGTGAGGTGTTGTGCCGCCCTTCCGTCGGTGGGTTTTGGACGCACTGCGGGTGGAATTCGGTGTTGGAAAGTGTGTGCGAGGGGGTCCCCATGATCTGCTCCCCTTCCTTTGGTGACCAGACGGGGAACGCCAGGGTAGTGACTCACGTGTGGCAAGTGGGGATCCACTTGGGGAAAGAGGGGTTGGAGAGGGTGGAGATCGAGGGGGCCATCAGGAGGTTAATGCTGGGGGAAGAAGGGAGAGAGATGAGGTGCAAGGCCATGAGATTGAAAGCCGATGCAGATCGTTGCATGGGAGAAGGTGGCTCTTTCCATGCTTCTTTGGAGAGATTGATCGGTGAAATCTTGATTTAGATTTGATATCATGCTTGCTTAATCAATTTGGTTGGATTAATGTCAATTAATGTCACTATAATATGATGGATGTTGTAATCATTGGGAGTACTTTCGTACATAATGTATCGAGTCTGTAATATCTTATCTCGATAGGGCCTTTACGGATATGCAGAAGTTTTTTACACTAATGGCCAACTACGAGAGCAGGTGGTAGTTAGCCTCAATTGCTAATTGACCAACCTTAGTTTCTTTAACTCTTATTAAAAAAATTATGATGGTATCAGTACCCTTTCTAGAGCAAAGGCAAAGAGGTTTCAAGTTCTGATGATGATCGAGGCACTCCCTCGTCAAGTTGTTGCTCAAATTCAGTAGATCACAACAGCTACACGCAAGATTCTGATGCTTCTTTAACGATTTCTTGATCAATTGCGTCGACTTGAGCAATTTCAAGAGGAGAATCATGCTAATCTACAATTTTGTTGCTGATATCAATACTCTGGAATAGTTTCCTTCTCTCTATTTTGAATCAAATATGCATGGTTTGAATAGTTTTCCTCTCAAATCTCCACCGGTTCTTGATCTAATTGGATTTGTCTCATACATATGTGGCTAATTCTGTGGTTACTAGTATGGTAATTGGGTCAAATTCTGGAGACTCTTCAAATCTTCCACTTATGATATATGTTCTATATAAACTGGCTTCTTCTAATTTTGCTTTATAGAAGTCACAATTTCTTCTTATTGTCTGTGCTTATAATCTTGAAGGGTTCATTGATGGTTCTGTTATTCCCCCACCTAAGATCATTTCAAATGTTCTAGATAATAGTTTTGAACATGTTACCATTGATTATTATATCACTTTCTATCAAAAAGTTCAGCTTGTGCTTAGTTGGATCCAGTCCTTTGTAACTGAGAAGATTTGTCTTCAAATTAATCTCTGATCCCAAATTTGCTACAAATGTTTGCTAGTATCTTAAGAAGATGTTTGAAACATAATCTAAAGCCAAAATTTTTCAATGTTGAGCTACCTTAAGTAATCTTAAAAAATAGGATTCCTCGATTCTTAATTATGTTAATAAGGCTAAGCAAATTTCTCTATCTCTTGCTGCTTATGGGAAGAAGGTTGATGATGATGATCTTCTCTCACTATTCTGAATGGTCTTGGGTACAACTGTGATCTAATTGTTACCTCTATTACTATTTCTGGAAATAATTGCCTTAAGTAATCTTAAAAGGTACGATTCTTCGATTCTTGACTATATTAATAATACCAAACAAATTTCTCTATCTCTTGTTGCTTGTGGGAGGAAGGTTGATGATGATGATCTTCCTCTCACTATTTTGAATGGTCTTGGGCACGACTATGATCCAATTGTTACCTCTATTACCATTTATGGAAATAATTTGATTGATGATGTTATCAGACTTCTTAGTCATGAGCAAAGGTTGTTGAATTTACAACCTGCACTTCATGCATTTATTCACAATGCATCAAGAGGTGCATGATCTTTCAATACTAGAGGTCTTAGATATCGTGCTGGATGATTCTCGTGCAACTTCTTTCAAGGAGGCCGTTCCAGTTGTTGTGATCGATCATTTCTCACATCCACATTTTCCTCACACTAATGGCACTGCTGCTCTTCCTAGTTCTTCTAAACCACCTTCAATTGCATAAGTTCAATGTCAGATATGTGAATGATTTAATCACTTGCACTAATTTGTTATTAGCGCTATGACAATGCTCCTCCTATGGCAATGCCAGTTCACTTCTTGCTTAGTTGACTCCAAGGCATCTCATCACCGCCTCACCAATTCCGTGCAACACCTTGATATCAACTCCCAATACAATGGGAATGATGTTGTTTATTTTGGAAATGGTGAGGGTGAGTCTATTTCCTGTACTGGAACAAAATTTTCCTCTATTGATACTGCTAGCCAACAACTATTTCTGAAAAATATTCTTCATGTACCTCCTGCTTCTAATAATCTCCTCTTTTTATATCGACTTACAAATGATAATCAATGTTACTTCAAACTTTACCTGGAAGATCTTGTTGTGAAGGATTTCAAAACCTAGCAAACTCTTCTTCAAGGCAAGCCGCAAAGAGGACTTTATCAAGTATGATTGCCAAAGAGGGTTGCTGATGATCGTGCTACTACTGCCACTAAAGTATCTTCAAATTCTACCTCTGGTTCTTCTATTGTTGATGTAGCTACACTTACCTCCATCAAGGTTCCTTTGGATTTGTGGCACTCTTGTTTGAGACATAGTAACTACCAGCTTGTCAGGAAAATTACTCAAGAAAATTCCTTTCCAAGTAATTTCTCTTCTAATGTTTCTCTTTGAGATACTTGTTGTATGGCAAAGGCACACTAGCAACCATTGTATTCTACTAATAATACAAGTTCTAAAGCTTTTGATCTAAAACCCTAGTTCATCGTTATTTTCTTTTGATGGATATAAATATGTTGCCACCTACACTGATAATTACACAAATTCCTTATGGGTCTTTCCTATGAAATAAAAATCTAAAGTATTTGCGCTTACTAAGCAATTCTTTGCCTTTCTAAAGACACAATTTGGAAAGACAATTAAAATGCTTCACTCCAATTGGGGTGTGAATATTAGAAGTTGCATGATTAGTTAAAAGTATTAGGTGTGCATCATTGACCATCTGCACCACACACATCCCAATAGAATGGGACTAAAAAAACAAGGAATTAACATTTGGATGAGATGGGAAGAGCTCTCTTCTTTCATAGCAATGTTCCTCACAAGTTCTAGTTCCTAGTTTTTTATACTACTGCTCATATCATTAATATTAATCCCTCATTGGACATAGATTTTAAGACACCTCATGAATTGTTATTGGGATCAAAGCCTCATTATACATTTCCTAAAGAGTTTGGTACTGCTTGTTACCCCTTTCTTCAACCTTATACTAAACATAAACTCGATCCATGGCTAATGCTTCATGTTGGTGCTAGAGCACCACGATCATTTATTTTGATGATAACAAAACACGTGTTATTTAACATTTGCACTTGAAGTCTTAGTTTTCATGTTAATTGCAAGTGAAGATGAGTTTAGATGGAGTTCGAGCTCGCATCCACGGCCAATTGGACGAGCTTCACAAGGAGCGATAGCCTGAAAAAGCGTGAAGACAAGAATAGGATAGATTTCCTTTTATTTTGTTATATGTAATTTTGTTTCATTATTTTGTTCTTTATTTCTTTCTTAGATCTTATGTTCAAGAACCGCAAAGAACCACTAAAGTAGTTCTAGGAACACCTGCACAATCTTAGGATACTTATGTTTTCTATAGAGAACTTAGAAAATCAAAATAGGGTTCTGACAGCCTAATTAGACGTCTAATATGAAAATCAGACGTCTGATAGTGACTTTTAAGACGTTTAACTGTTGACTCAGACGTCTAATAACTTAGGCTGGACTTATTAGTTTTGATTAATGAAATCAAACTACCAGACCTTAGTCCAAACGTCTTAGAAGACGTCTGATGTTTGTGCTAGACATCCAATTAGTGGAACGTTGGCTACCATGTAAACCTTGAGGAATATGACCGTTAGGCTTATATCAGACATTCGTAGAGGACCCCAAACGTCTGATATGTGACTGTTTAGCCTCGGCTGACCCAAAATCTCCTTTGTCAGATTTCCTAGCCGTTAACCTATCTTGGGAATCTATTTCTGCAGTAGAATATGTTTTTAGACGTCCAGACCTAGGGTCAGACGTCCTGTATGTCGTCTGATGGCTATGCACTAAAACCCTGTTTAGGTCTGAACCAAGTTAGGAAGGAAACACGCCTAGAATTAGACGTCTGACTTAGTTCCCTTACGTTTTAAACAGGTTTTCCAGTCGTCTGATACCCGGACCAAACGTCTAATGACCTTGTCAGAATCATGAATGATTTTGTTTACGGCCTATTTTGCCTTAAGTTCAACCCTAACGGCTATGGAAGCTTTCTAAGGACTACCAAAGCCTTCCTAGGCCTTCTATAAATAGATGAGGACCCTTGCCTTGCAAAGATACACCAAGACACACCTTGAATAGCATTTCCACATCTTTTGTGTCCAAGTGAGGAAGAAGATCATTCTTAAGTGTTGTTACTCTCCTAGTTCATCAAGCCCACACTTGAGAGCACCACATCCTTCAGGCACCTGCTCTTCCACCAAAGATTTCGAGAACGTCGTTGTGCCGTTGCGTAGTTCACACACCTGCGTCGTCACGCCAATGCACTTTCACCTGAGGAAAGATTCTTCACCTATTGTAGCTAGTTTTATTTATATACTTTGTTGGCTCTAGGTCTGTTGTATTTTTCTTTGTTGGGTATTCACGTTGCGAATTCCCGTCTCCTTTGTGAGACAAAATCTTCCTTGTGAAGAGGAGGGGTTGAGGAACGGTACCCTCGTACTTGCAGCATGGTTGTAATAGAGGTTGAACTACCCTCATTAAAGTAGTTCGTATAATGGATTTGATCGACTAGATAAATCGGAAAATCCTAACTCGAGAGGGTTAGGTGGTGGTTTTCACCCGATTTAGGTTTCCACCTAAAAATCCTCATGCCATTTTATGTGATTGCTCTTTTTGTGAAATTGCAATTTTTTTCCGCATTTAAGTACGTCACGCATATCTCACCCCCTCCCGTAGGAAATTACACTTCACATCTTCTTGGGATATAGTAATCACCATAAAACTACCGATGTTAAAATCCTTTAACTGAAAAATTTGTCATAGCTTAATATGTTCATTTCAATGAGCATAAATTTCCCTTCAAAACTATGAGGCATTCACACCCTACCACTATTTCTCAGCCCCCTTCTGAGTTGCTACCAATACCTTTTCATTTGAGGGCTACTAGCTTTCAAGTTCCTCCACCTCCTATGCCTGCTTCTGCTACTGTGAATGATTCTGCTCCCATTACCTTTGTTCTTGCTACTGCCACTAGACAATCTAGCTACTTCTCCACTATAGCCTGCAACTCTTGATGCCATCCCTAATCCACTACCTCCGGTTAGATCTCATGAGATGCGCTCGTGCTATGGATGGAATTTATAAGAAGAAAGTGTTTTCTTCCACTTTACACCCTCTACCTACATGCCTCACAACTAATTATACCAAGGATGAGCCTACAAATTATCCTACTACCTCCAAGAAATCTGAATGGAATTTAGCTATGGCATCTAAATTTGATGCTCTAGTTAAAAATAATACATGGCAACTTGTTCCTTGTTTACCCAATATGCATGTCATTGTCAATAAATGGGCTTACAAGATCAAAAGAAGGCCTGATGGCTCCATTGAAAAGTATAAAGCTCACTTTGTTGCTAAGGGATTCCATCAAGTAAAAGGGCATGATTATTTTGAAACATATATTCTTGTTATTAAGCCAACCATGGTTAGACTCTTATTGTCTCTTACTCTTAGTCATCACTAAAAGATTGAACAACTTGTCATTCATAATGCCTTCTTACATGGACATTTAGAAGAAGTTATCTATATGGAGCAGCCACTAGGGTTTCAACATCAAGAATTTCCAAACCATATTTGTAAATTACAAAGGTCACTCTATGGCTTGAAACAAGCTCCATGAGATTGGTTTAATCGCTTAAGTACCTTTCTACAAGGGTAGGGGTTCAAACGCTCAAAAATGGACACCTCACTCTTCTATCTTGTTGATGGAAATACCTTTATATTTTGCTTGATATACGTTGATGACATTTTAGTAAATAGTTCAAGTAACAATTGCTTGTAGTCTCTTCTTTTTTACTTGCGCCAAGAATTTCTAGTGCACATCCTTGGATTTCCCTCTTACTTCCTTAGGATTGCATTACATAAGCCAACAACTAGTTTACATTTCTCAGAAAGAAGATATATTTTTTATCTTCTAGTCTATCATAACTTAGATGGATCAAGCCAGTCAATGCTCCTATGTCTACTCTCCAAGTGGATCAAATTTTGAAAAAGTTAGGGACACCTTTATCTAATCCTTCAGGTTCGAAGGCTACTTGGTTACCTCCACTATCTTCAACTTACAAGGCTAGATATTTCATACAGTGTTAATAAACTTTCACAAATGATGCACAGTCCAACTAATAAACATTTTCAAGCTCTCAAACGTGTTTTACATTATCTAAAGGGCACTATTAATCATGGCTTGTTTCTTCAACCCTCTCCTATTCATGAAATAAATATATTTATATTGATGCTAATTGGGCGAGTTCGATTGATGATAGGTGATCCACCTCTAGCTTTGTGATCTATTTTGGAAAATTAGCAATCCCTCGAAGCTCTAAAAAGCAATGTATTGTTGCATGCACTAGTACTAAAACAGAATATCTATTCATCGCTAATGTTATAACTAAAGCAACTTGGTCGGTTTCCCTGTGTAAGGAGCTTTGCATTAGTTTATCAAATACTCCTATCATGTGGTGCAATGACAATGGCACTACCTACTTAACTACTAAACCAATTTATCATGTCCGAACTAAGCCTGTAAAGATAATGTCTTGATGAAGGCCCTTCATCCTTCGAAGTTTCTGCCATTTAGAGACAAACTGCAGGCTTTTCAGAGACCATCAGTTTGAGGAGGGGTTATTACAGTACTTTACAAAATGTATTGTCTATAATATCTCATTATAGTGGGTCCTTTTTAGATATTTATGTAGAAGTTTGTTACACCAATAGCAACAAGATGGTAGTTAGCCTCAATTACTAACCACTTAACCGTAGTTTTATATGACTCTCATAATTCTAAGACTTTATATATATATATATAATTTAGTATCCAAACAATTTGTTTTCTCTTAGAGGGCATGGGTGGATCTTTACTTCATCACTTAACATATCTTTCTCTTTTTTTCTCAGCTTTTAATCCTATGGTCACAAAATATCATTAATTAATCACTGTAGATTATAGAAATTATGCAAAATTGGATGCATGCCTATCTAAAATGCAAAACATACTAAATGTATGTTGTATGATCATTCTTAAACCTAATTGGATGTCCATAAAGCTTATGATAGGGTAGAATGGAACGTTTTATTTAATATCCTTAGGAGATTTGGCTTTTCTGAGAAGGACATTGATCTTGTTACAGGTTTCGTCCATCATGAAGGATCTCCCCTCCTCATTGAGGGAGCATCCTCTTCCTTTTTCAGTGTCTCTCGGGGCCTTAGGCAAGGGGACCCTCTATCCCCTTTGCAGTTTGATCTCTTCATGGAACCTTTCAAACGAGGTATCAAGGAATTAGCATTTCAGGGTGACTTGGTTCCCTATTTTGTTAAGCGGGGAGTCCCCCCCTGCTCTTCTGTATGCCGACGACATTGTCCTCTTCCTCAATGGCAATGTGCGTTCAATCTCCAATGTCTCTAAGTTTGTGAACTCTTTCGAGACCGACTTTGGTCAATGCCTCAACCATTTGAAGAGTTTCTGCTTCCTCCAGAAGCATTTTCCCTCTGGCAAACTTCACCGTATTCTTCATTTTATGAGGTGCCAGATCGGTTCCTTCCATTTCACCTACTTAGGCTGCCCTATCTTGTCCTATGCCTCAAGACTGCTCCCTATCAAGCATGTGCTCTCTTCCATGCCCGTCTATATCCTATCTGTTTTGGATGTCCCTAGGGCTATCATCAAAAGGCTTGAGAGCAAATTTGCGGACTTCCTTTGGGGTTCCTCTAATTCCGAACATAAACATCATTGGATTGCTTGGAAGCATGTTACCAAACCCATTTCTCATGGCGGTCTTGGCATTCATGATCTTGGTCTTTTCGTTCAAGCTCTTCGGATGAAGAGGGTGCGGAATATCCTTTTCTTTGACTTGCCTTATGCCAACTTAATGAAGTATCTTTATGGCAATATATTTGCTGCCTCCTGTCCTCTCCCTTCCCGAATTCGTACCCTTTGGGAGACCTTTCTCTCAATGAGGCACTATATTCACTAGGAGGTTCATGAAGGGGCTGTTGATTTCTGGGTTGATATTTGGATTGGCAATACGACTGTCAGAAGTCTCTGTAATGTCGCTGTAGTGGGGAAACTAGCACGCCTCCAGGCAGGGAGGGCTTGTGCTCGGAAGTGTCAAAGTGCGGTGGGGGTGGTGGAGGACCACCCCTTCCCCACGTCCAGCGTTGCGTCGGTCTCGTGGTTCCACAGAGGACTCCCCCTCCACGACCCTAGGGAGAGGCACCCATGGAGGCAGGTTGTTAAGACCCGTGCTGTTTGAGCCTTTTAAGACATCTGGACTGTGGGTCAGACGTCTGGTTAGACGTCTGGGCACCTTCCTAGACGTTTGGAAATCGAAAATTTTGAGTACGAGATCACGTCTGCGCATGTGTTGCGCGTAGACAGTACAACCCCTCGTTTCTTTCTTCTTCTCTCTCCTTCCGCCCCAGCAAAACCCTAAACCCACACCCTTATAAAGCCCCCTCCTCTCTCATTCCACCCTACTTCCCAGACACCTTCCTCCTTCCCTCCAGTGAGAGCAGCGGAACAGTGAGAGAGCGGGAGTGGCGTGAGAAGGAGACGAGTAGCGCGAGAGGGAGAGGAGTTGCGCTTGCGAGCTCGTGTGGGAGCTCGCCGATGAGAGCACGGCCGGAGTGGCGCGCGCGCGAAATGGGGGAATGAGTCGGGGAGGTCCTCCCCAACACTGCTGCAGCCGGAGCTGCAGACGAGAGGGCGCGGCGTGGCCACGTGCGGTGCGAGAGGGCGGAAGCTTATTTTGGATCTGGGTTTTTCCCAGAATCAGACGTCTTTAACGACGTCCAAACAACTTAGCCGACGTCTGGAGGAGGTTCCAGACATCTGAGGAGTAGACTTCGCGAAGGTACATCTTCTTTGAGGATACGGCCATGCAGGCCACTCCGTCGAGGCACTGTTGCATGCCTTTTTTAGGAGATTTGGTTGATTTCATGCAGGCTTCGCTTCGGGAAGGCGCGGGACACGCCCTCCCACGCATTTCGGACGTCTGGACGACATACCAGATGACGGGAAGTGCTTCCAGACATTCGGAGAGGTGGTCGGACGTCTGGAATTGGGTCCAGAAGGTCCAGCGGAGTTCTTGTACGTCAGAGGATTGACGTAGAGGCTTAGGTACGTTACTGGACCCTTTTAAGACGTCTGGAAGGTGTTCCAGATGTCTGATTTGAGTTTGGAACACTATTTTTAACCCGTTTAGGATCCGTTTGAGGTCCGTTTTCCGGAATTAGGATACCGATGTTTTTCGTATGAATTCCTCTACTTGTTAGAAGACTTTCTATACTATTCTGAGTATTCTCTTGTGATTGATCCTTGTGATAGGACTTGTTTCCGTTGCGGGTTCGGGGCTTGCTAAGGCACGTGAGCCTGCCGTTCAAGCCCCCACTACTTCTAGGTTTACTGGGAGAGTGGCTTCCCCTTAATTTAATTAATCCTAATTGCATGTGTGGAATGAATGATTAGAATCTAGGATATGACATGAATCCTAGGACTAGAAATACTAGAATGTCTGTATTGAATGAATGGATTGCAGTCTCAAATTTGTAGATAGAATGATAATAATTACCTGTAAATGAATAACAGTTGCCTGGGAAATATGTAATACTTGTGCTAGTTAGCTGGTGTCGTGTGTGTTGCGTTTCTTGCTCTTAATGATTAATTCGTTATAGTAGATTACAAACAACAGTCACCAGTTTACAATTTATTACTCGAAATTAAAACTTTCCCGAGGTCAAACTCAAGGAGCACACTGCATTCTAGTATATAAAGGCTCACAATTCTATTACAAAAGGAATAAAAGAGAGAGAGAGAGAGTGGGCAAAAGTTTGGCTTCTTCTTCTCTCTTCTTCTTGTCTTTTAGCTGATTCTTCTCTTCTTCACTCTACCATCTTCTTTCTTCTTCTTTTCTTCGCGGCGGCTGCCTCTTCTTCTTTTCTTCTTTTTCTCTGCTGCTGCCTCTTCTTTTTTTTCTTTCCTCTGCATCTTCTTCTTTTCTTCAGCAGCTCCGCACTTCTTCTTCTGCTTTCTTCTTTTCCATTTCTTCTCTTCTTCTCTTCCTTTTCCCTGATCTAGACGTCTGAGTCTTTGAGTCGGATGCCTTATCGGTGCTGTTGCTACAGTGCCTCCTTCGCTTCTCTTTTCTTCTTCAGCTTCTTCCACTTCTTCTCTGGCCCTTCCTTTCTCCTTCATCTCCTTTCTTCAACAGCTCCTTCCTTCTTCCTTCTTCTCCGTCTCTGATGCTGCTTCTTTGCGGCTAAGTCCTCGCTGCCCCTCTTCTTCTTCTTCCGTACTTGTTCCCTACGCATGCACACGAAGCAAAACCTACCCCTACCCTTCCACGCAGTTCTCTCTCTCTCTGAATCTCCCTTTGGTATGCTCTCCCAGAGTCGGGTTATCGGGTCAGTCGCGCATCAGGGTCCAGGCGCACCGACGTGGGTGTGGTGCGCGAGGAGTGCACAGGAGTGAGGGGTAATCGGGTCGCGGGTCAGATCCGCGTGGGCAGTGCCGCGAACGAGACCCAGTGAATAGGTGAGGGACCTCACCCCAGTGTTATTGGAGGCAACCTGCGTATAACACCTTTTCAATTTATGTGTGGGCATGCGCCCACACACTTCCGAGGTGGGACTAAAGTCCCACCTACTTCGCACGCTTGCAAGCAGGAAGAGTCGTCCAATTGGGGCAGCCACAGAGGCTTGCGACCTCAATTGAAGACCAGGGCACACTCGTGGAAGTCTTCTGCGTCGCCTAGGGCTTACGCCTAGAGCAGGAGAGGCTTTGAGCAGCTTGCGAGCTTGCTCCAAGCTTGTCGTCAATGGCGGCGAAGGGGTGCGACCTGAAAACACTAAAGCGGCCTCGCGGCCACGTCAAAAAGCTCAGGGAACTTCGTCAGAGCACGGCGAAGGTGGTGCGGGTGTCGGCGGGGCGTGAGGTGGCTGGAGTGTGCGTGCCTAGGGCACACTGTGTGCGTGAGAGTGGGTGTGTTCAGGAGGTGTTCTGGGTGTGTGGAGTGGTGAGGTGAGTAGGGGGAAATGTTGAGTGGAGTGAGGGGATGCTTATGGGCTTGTCGGCGAGGGGTGGGGTGGCCTGTGGAGGTGGAGTGGCCTCGCCGAAGTTGGTGGCCGGTGGTGGAACAGATGGTGGTGGTAGTGGCTGTTGAGGGGTTGAAAGTGACAATTGAAGAGGGGGAAATTAAGAGGAGAGTAAAGGGAAGAGTTTGACCTATTTTACTGAAGAAAGGGGGGAAGGGGGCGCTCGGCGCGTGCCTACCGACGTCGGAGACGAAAGTACCCAGAGGGGGGTAACGGTGATGAGGAAGGGGTCGGGAAGGCGCCAGCTGGTGCGGCCTAGCGCGGGAAGAGGAGGCGGAGTAGACTCTGCTGCAGGTGTGGCAGCAGAGCGACGACGAGGAGGAAAGGTCGCCGGAGCCTGTGGGCACTTGACCGGAGGAGGTGGAGACGAAGATTGGGGGTTTCCTTCGGCCAAAACAGGCTTGTAGGAATCGGCTGCCCCTGTTGCTCCTTATAAAGGTGCTGGCAAGGAGAGGATCTCAAGGGGGCGACGTGGGGGGCTCGCTGGAGAATGGCCGGAAAGCAGACCCATTCCTTTCGTGCATTCGCACGAAAGGCATGGGCAGCTGCAGGTCAAAGGGGAGGGTCCCTGCGAAAGAGGACGACGCAGGGAACCCCCCTTTCGTTCCTGAGAGCGGCTGCCATATCCTGCGCGGTGCCATCCTCCGCGCAAGGTCGCCGGAGGTATGGGCACCTACGAGGGGTGGCAGAGGGGCCGTTCTGCAAAGAACGAAAGAGAAGATGGGGGACTAACTGCAAGGGTTCAAAAAGATAAGGGTTAAAAAGTAATTCAAGAGGACCAATTTGTAAAGTCGGTCAAAATGGTCTTCTCCTAGGCCCAAATTTTTGTACCAACCTAATTTAGGCCTAAGAAATCTAATGGTAAGGTTTGATTTTAGGTTTGAGCGCGTTTGACCGACCAATTTGCATAGAAACCTAAATTAGTTCAATAATTGGGTGGCTCTCAATCTAGGTCAAGATAAGTCCCAAAGGCTAAATTGAAGGTTATAAACCCTAGATAATATTTTTTCATTAATTTTAGAGGGTTTAGTTGATTTTCATCCTGCTTGGAACCTCTTGAATTAAAGCAGGTTTGTTTCAGGGTTACCGAATGTCATTTAATTCCCACAAGTTGCTATAACCCTTTTCAGATCAGATCATCCCACTTTCTTTCTTATTAAGCTCATTTGACCTGTGTTTAGACCCTTAGATACCCTGTTTGTGTACTGCATTGGTAAAATTACAGTTTTACCCCTTATGAATTATTTTATTCTTAAATTTGGAATTATCTGAGTTAGACTTTTCCTTAAGTTTTGTAGGATCTTTTGCACACTTATTTAGATTAAATTGTGCTAGTTAGGGTTCATGATGAGGCTCTCATCATTAGCTATTGAATGTAACTTTCCTATCTCACACGTGAAATGACGTAATATGAGCTGCATTTATATAATTTGGAAATGAAAAGGTGAATGTTGGAAACACGAGCTACCTGTGAATAACCTGAATATAGAAATGTGAACGATAGAATTACAATTTGCATGTATATAACCTAAGAACGGAAATAGAAATGATAAAACCTGGTAAGGAATGGCCTGAGGAATATGAGCATGAACCGTACGGGGAATTAGGAGTAAAGCACCTAGGAATAAATGGAATGGAATTGAAAATGTGAGTGGGGAAGTGAGCTAGTCCTTGAGTACGGAGTACCAAGGAGAGCGACTGTCCCCCTGTTTAGTGCAGAGCGGAGCTAGCCGCCGTTGGGTTGGGACCTCAGGTTAAGATTGGCCACTCTGTACCGACTTCTTAGCTCCCGCGTACACAGTACCAGTGTAGGGAGAGAGCTAGCCATCCCCCGGGGCCCGGGGTTCAGCTAGCCACCCTACACCAACTTGTTAGGCCCACTGGGCAAACCAAGGTAGTTAGGCGAGGGTGCGCGGACTGTGGAGGGGCGAGACCCCTATTTGGTTCTTAGGGGCTAGACCCCTGTTACTGAGAGGGCTAGGCCCTATACTGGTTCCGTGCTCTGCTTTGGGCACACCCGCTAACAGAAACGATTGACTGCGTGCCAGTGCGGGGTAGCTACCCGTGCGCTTATCGAGCGTG
Organism: Thalassia testudinum; assembly: GCA_037157565.1. NCBI lineage: Eukaryota > Viridiplantae > Streptophyta > Magnoliopsida > Alismatales > Hydrocharitaceae > Thalassia > Thalassia testudinum. The sequence goes on from JAZHRO010000012.1 coordinate 91,234,875, forward strand.
CCGTAGTCACTGTTACGTCTGCCCGTGACCTTGGGGTGGTAGACTGGGTGTAGGACCACCATGGGGGTCTCTTCTGGCCAGGAGAACACCACGTGCGACTTCTACTCTTCGGAAAAGACTGTAATCAAGATCGTTCCCACGAGGAACATTCGAGATCAAAAAAGAAACCTGATAAATAAACGAAGTGATGAAAAAGAATAAGTAGTTAAAGAAAGTAATTGAAAAACAGTAGCTGCCAGTCCACCTTTACTGCTTTAGTTAGTTTGTTGTCACTCTACTCAGCGTTCGCCGACGTTTTATACTCATAACCCCATTTCAGGTCCAAGTATTGAGCAGCCAGAGCCTACAGCTGCAAAAGGTGCTGAGCCCAGTAGAGCCCAGTAGTTGCAGCTTCTGTTGTACTCTTCTCTGTTGTAGTGAGTAGTCTCTTGCACCTTTGTACTCTTACGTTCTGTACTTTATATTCTTGTACCTGTTTATTTTTCTACTATTATGGTGGTGTGTACTGTAGTAGTTTACTTCTTTACTACTTTACTTTTGTTACTGTTAGTTGCTTAGCGTAGTGAATGTGATTTACTTTCCTGCTTTTTGGTTACTTTCTCATTGGACGACTGGGTCTTGGGATCAGTCAAGCCGGTCCGGTCTCGTGTCTTGTAGGGATTCGAAAACCGGGTCGTAACACAGGTGGAGCTCCTCTCGTACTATCTCGCGTATCAGCTGGGTGAGGTCCTGGGCATGAATGCCCGAAAGAAGTGGCTGGTCCACTGAAGCGTTAGGCTCAGCACGTCCGCCCCTCCGACCTTGTCCTCGGCCGCATAGGCAACCCGCCTCAAGGACTCCACGTCGAGTCATCTCCTGCATGGAGACACAAAAAACAGAACAAAGCGACGTCAATTCCAACGGACATTCAACAAAAGAACCTCAGAACAGATGTTAAAAGGTATGTTGTGGTGGTTACTCGAGTTACAAGCATGTGAATTGGTTATTCTCAAGCTAGTTGGTTCACTTCTCAGGACGACCTTGCTCTGATACCATCTTGTTACGACCCGGTTCCCGAATCTCTACAGGACACGAGATCGGACCGACTCGACTAATCCCAAGACCCAGTCGACCAACAAGAAAGTATCTAAAAAGCAGGAAAGTAAACAACATTCACTATGCTAGGCAACTAATAGTAAGAGTACAGCAGTGAAGAAAGTAAAACTGTTATAGTACATATCACCACCACAACAGTAGAAAAGTAACAAGGTATAGGAAAATAAAAGCATATAACGTAAAAGTACAGAGCATAAAGGTACAAGAGTCTAACTCACTACTACAAAAGGAGTACAATAAAAGAAGCTACTGCTGCTGGGCTCTACTAGGCCCAGCACCCTCCGCAGCTATAGACTCGAGCTGCTCAACACCCTGACTTGAAAAGGGTTATGAGTACACAACGTCAGCGACCACTGAGTAGAGTGGCAACCAACTAACTAAAGCAGTAAAAGTGGACAGGTAGATGTTGTTTTTCAATTACTTTCTTTAACTAATTATTCTTTTTCACCACTTGGTTTATTTATCAGATCCCTTTCTTGATCTCGAAAGTTTCTCGTGGGAACGATCTTAATTGCAGTCTTTTCCGAAGAGGAGAAGGCACACGTGGTGCTCTTCTGGCCAGGAGAGTCCCCCGTGGTGATCCTACACCCAGTCAACCACCCTAAGGTCACAGACAGACGTAACGATGACTACGGCATGCGCGACAAGCGCAGAGGTAGCTACCCCGCACTGGCACACGGTCAATCATTTCCGCTAACAGGTGCGCCCAAAGTATAGCATGGAATAGTACAGGGGTCTCGCCCCTCCACAGTCCGCACACCCTCGCCTAACTACCCTAGTTTGCCCAGTGGCCCTAACAAGTCGATGTCGGGTGGCTAGCTGAATCCTAAGCCCTGTGGGGTAGCTAGCTCTCTCCCTACACTAGTTGCTCTCCCCAGTATAGTGTACACGAGGGCCAAGAAGTCGATGCAGAGTGGCCAATCCTAACCCCGGGTCCCAACCCAAGGGCGGCTAGCTCCACTCTACACTAAATAGGGGACAGTCACTCTCCTTGGTACTACATACTCAAGGGCCAACACACTTCCCCACCCACATCCCCATATCCATTCCATTCATTTTGAGGAGCTCTACTCCTAATTTCCTCGTAGGTTTCATTCTCATGTTTCTCATGCCATTCCATACCAGGTTTCATCATTCACATTTCCATTCTCAGGTTATATACATACAGTTCGTATTTCTATCATTCACATTTCCATTCTCAGGTAATACACATGCAGCTCGTATTTCTATTATTCACATTTCCATTCTCAGAATATGCACATGCAGCTCGTATTATATCATTTAACATAAACAACAGGAAGGTTACATGCAACTGCTAACTAGCACATGTAATTCATAATTCACAGGCAACTTTAGTTCATTTACAGGCAGCTGTTTAACATTTCTGTCTACTTGTTCAAGACTGCAATTCAATCACGCATACAGACATTTCAAGTATTTCTCGTCCTAGGATTCATGCCACATCCTAAGGTCTAATCATTCATTCCACACATGCATTCAGGGTTACAATTTAATTAGGGGAAGCCACTCTACCAGTCAACCCAGGGGGATTGAGGGCTCGAACGGCAAGCTCATGTGCCTCAGCAAGCCCCGAACCCGCAACGGAACGAAGTCCTATAACATGGAACAATCACAAGGGAACAATCAGAACAGTATAGAAAGCCTTCTAACAAGCGGAGGAACTCACAAGGAAAACATCGGTATCTTATTTGCGTAAAACGGACCCTAACGGGTCAAAAACAGGGCTGCTGAATCAAATCAGACGTCTGGAACAACTTCCAGACGTCTTAAAAGTGTCTAGAAACGTACCTCAAGCTTTGCGTCGCCCCCATACGTCCAGGAACTCTTCTAGAATGTCTGGACCCAACTCCAGACGTCCGACCACCTCTCTGGACGTCTGGAAGTGCTTCCAGTCGTCTGGTAAGCTCCTTAGACGTCTGAAATGTGTGGGAGGGCGTGTCGCACGCCTTCCCAAAGTAAATCTTGCACGCATCCACCAAATCTTCTCAAAATAAGCATGCAAAAGGGTACCTGTGGAGCGGCTTGCTTGGCCGTATCTGCAAAGGGGATGTACCTTTGCGAAGCCCTCTCCTCAGATGTAACGACCCGGTTCCCGAGTCCCTACAAGACACGAGAACCAGACCGACTCAGCTAATCCCATGACCTAGTCGCCCAAGGAGGAAGTAACCAAAAGAGCAGTAAAATAAACCACATTCAGCATGAATATAACTAACAGTAAGAAAGTACAACAGTAAGGAAAGAAACTACCACAGTATGTACATTACAACAGTAGAACAACATTCATAATATAATTTGAACTGCAGGTAAAGAAAGTACAGCGGAAACAAGAACTATTCACTGCAACGAAACAAAAAGAGGTACAAGAGACAGTGGTAACTCTATTGGACCCTACTCGACCCAACGTCCTCTGCAGCCGCTGACCCTGGCTGCTCAACACCTGGTCCTGAAAAGGGTAACGAGTGTAACACGTTAGCAAAACGCTGAGTAGAGTGGCAACTAAAACTAAAGACAACAATAGAGTGTACAGTAGCTGTTATGTTCCATTACTTTCTTTATTCACATCTTTCAATTGTCTCACTATTTCATTTATTCCTCAGATCTTTTTCTTAAGCTCGAATGTTCCTCGTGGGAACGATCTTGATTGCAGTCTTTTCCAAAAAGTAGAAGTAGCACGTGGTGCTCTCCTGGCTGGGAGAGTCCCCCGTGGTGATCCTACCCTCAGTCAACCACCCCAAGGTCACTGACAGACGTAACGGTGACTACGGCACGCGCGATAAACGCACAGGTAGCTAACCCGTACTGGCACGCGGTCAGTCGTTTCCGTTAATGGGTGCGCCCAAAGCACAGCACGGAACCAGTCCAGGGTAGAGCCCTCTCAGTAACAGGGGTCCAACCCCTCCACAGTAACCAAACCGGGGCCTTGCCCCTCCACAGTCCGCGCACCCTCGCCTGACTACCCTGGTTTGCCCCAGTGGGCCTAAACAAGTCAGTGTAGGAGGCTAGCAGAACCCTGGGGCCCGTGGGGTAGCTAGTACCTCCCTACACTAGTAGCTCTCCTCGGTACTATGTACGCGAGGGCCAGCAAGTCGGTACAGAGTGGCCATTCCTAACCCCGGGTCCCTGAGGCGGCTGGCTCCGCTCTGCACTAAACAATTACAGGTACTTCCCTTGGTACTACGTACCCAAGAGACAGTACACAACTACATCTCAGTTCCATTCCTTTCTCTTTCCAGGAGTTCCACTCCTAATTCCCCCGTAAGGTTCCATCCTTTTTACTCAAACATTCAGGTTTCACTTTCCAGTTTCACATTCTTACAATCCATGTTCTCAACCACGTTATTTATTCACAACAGGCAGCTGTTAATTCAAATTACAGGCAGCTTTATATCTCTTTCCATTTTCCAAGACTACAGTATTATACATTCCACTAGTTTTCCCATCCTACGATTCATGCCATATCCTACGATCTATCATACAATCTAGTTTTCCAGCCCTAGGATTCATGCAACACCTAGGAGCTATCATTCCATCTATTTCTCATTCCTAGGATTCATGCAATGTCTTAGGTTCTATTTATGGTTCCATAATTTAACAGATTTTATTAATAACTTAAAGCCACTCTACCAGGTACAACGGGAGTAATGAGGGCGTGGTCGGGAATCCCACGTGCCTCCGCGACCCCCTAGACTGCAACGGAACGGGATCCTATCACAAGGATCAAACACAAGGAGTGTCTCAAAACAGTGTATAGCTAGTGTAGACGAGTAGAGGATTTAATTCCGGAAAGAACGCAACTCGAAACGCGGAAAACGGAACCCGAACGGGCCCTCAACGGGTCGAAAACGACGACACTGTGCAAAATCAAACGTCTGGAACTTCTTCCAGACATCTTAAAAAGTGGATCAGAGAATTACCTTATTCTGCGTGATTTCTCAGACGTCCAGAAACCTACGGGGACGTCTGGCCTAGTTTCCCTGTCGTCCGATGGTCACCCCGGACGTCTGGAGGTCACTCCCGCCGTCTAGTACTACAGCCAGACGTCTGATTCGTGTTGGATGGCGAATCACCGAGCCTGCGCACACCCATCTCCCTCCCTCAGTACGGTCAGTCGACAAGAAGGAAGAAGAAGACGGAAAACTCACCATTCAGACGTCTGGAAAGTCTTCCAGACGTCGACCTCGCAGTCTGGCTATCAGCACAGACGTCTGATTCTGAAAATTTTCCAGAACCAGGGCGCGACTCGCCCTCCGCTCGCGACGTCGCTCGCGTCGCACCTCGTGCGCCTGCTACTCGAGCTGCAGCAGGCCTCCTGCGTCGTTCCGCGCCCGCTGCGCTCCCCGTCGGCCGGCCCTGGCAGCCCCGACTAACTCGCCCTCACGGCTGAGCGCTGCTCTCGCACGCAGCACCCCCTCCACGCTCACTGCGGCCGTCGCCGCCGCAGCAACCCCGCGCCCGCTCTCGCGCTCCCTCACTGGAAGAAGAAGAGGTAAGGGGTGGAGGCGACGGAAGCGAGGTGTGGCGTGGTCTTTTTAAGGCCGCGTGAGGAGAGAGAGGGAGCACGGCAGCAGCGTCTGCAGCCGCAGAGAGAAGAATAAGCGAATATGCGGTTTGCGCGCTCAGGCGCACAGACGACCCACGCGTGTCGAAAATAACTGATTTCCAGACGTCTGGAAACGATCCAGACGTCTGGATTTGATCCCAGAAGTCTTGTCCGATGTCTGGGCCACCACCCAGACGTCTTAAAAGACGTCTGGGGCACGCGTTTGTGACATCAGACGTCTGGGACCGCCTCCATTCATCTGCTCCGTCGTCTGGATGTCACTCCAGACGTCTGATTCCGGGAAAAACCCAAAACCAGAACCTGCTCCCGCTCCCTCGCCTGCATCTCCGACTGCAGCAGTGTCGGGGAGGACTCCCTCGACGCACTCCTCTTCGCGTACGTGCCACTCCAGCCGTGCGCTCTCCGGTGAGCTCCCACACAAGCTCGAGAGCACAACTCCTCCTCTCCTCACATCGCTCCTCCTCGTCGCCACTCTCGCGCTCACTCGCTTGCGCTGGGGTAAAGAGGAAGGGAAGAAGCGGCCAAAGTGGGGTTAACGAGAGAGAAGGAAGGGGGGTTTTATAAGGGTGCGGTTTAGGGTTTGCTCGAGGATGGGAGAGAGAAGAAGGGAAGGAAAACAAGAGGGTACTATTTGCGTACAGCCCGCACGCAGACGCGAGCTCGTACCCAAAAATTTTGATTTCCAGATGTCTGGGAAGGTATCCAGACGTCTTACCAGACGTCCGACCGACAGTGCAGACATCTTAAAAGGCTTAGGACAAAACGGGTGTTAATACTACGCGTATTTAAAGCATTATTATCTTGGATAATATTTAGATGTCCTATGTGATTTCCTGTTTGTGGTTTTCCTATCTGTTGTTGGCCGCTCTTGCTGGTTCTCTTTCTTGAAGCTTGTGTTGGGATCTGTTTGTTTTATGACATGGGTGGGGCGTGTTTTGTCTCTGATTTTCTACTAGGCTACGAATCGTGGTCCACTTCTTTCCTTTGTACTAAGCGGGTTTTGATTTGATCCTCCTATCTATTATTTTGACTTTCAGAAAGTGAGAGATGAATAAAAATACTCCTATTTTTTTTATGAAAACAAATGACTCAAAAGTCCAGCAAAGTATATTCATAGTTAATAAAAAATATGATTTGATCATTCATTAAATGCCATTCAAAATTATTAGAAGATATTGAGGCATTTTCTGTTGACTACGTATTAATCGGAAACAATAGGTTTTGTTGGCTCGGCCAACTATTGGTCGGATTCTTTCAGAAATGTGAAACGAAAAGGTAGCTCACATAAACGAGCATTCATTGGATGGATGAGGTTATTTAAATAAAGACATATATATATTTCATACTCCTTTCAGCATATGCAACCCATTTATCTATAATAACACGGCTATAAACTATAAAGATTTTCAAGGAGTTTTTCAAATACAAAAATATAGAAAAAAAGTCTTTTACAATGTATTTTGCCATTACAAACACAACACACACTTTCCGTAAATCGGGGATTTGATGGATCTTACATCGAACACTTATCCTGAAAAATTAAACATCGATGATTTTATATTTGAATCAAATATCATTAATAATTTATACATTAGGATCAATATTATCTGTGATTTTTAAAATGTTGATCATCGAAGATTTTAAGTTACGATGTAAATATCACAAGGTGAAAATCACTAATAATTTTTTTATTTTTCGTGAATGATGAGCTCCATCACATATGTTGTAAGAGATGTGTAACTCTTTGTGTGATAATAATAAATATCCCCGGTGATATTTAAACGCATCAATGCATTATGTTAAGGGATCCCACCTGTGTGTAGAGTACGAGCATGAGAGAGACTGTAACGACCCGATTCCCGAGTCCCTACGAGACACGAGAACCGGACCAACTCGACTAATCCCAAGACCTAGTCGTCCAACGAGGAAGTAACCAAAAGAGCAGTAAAATAAACCACAAACAACATGAAATATAATTAGCAGCAACAAAATACAGCAGTAAGAAAAAGAACTACTACAGCATGTACCACCACAACAGTAGAACAACATTTATAATATAACAAGAACTGCAAGTAAAGAAAGTACATAGAGTAACAAGAACTACTCACTACAGTGGAAACAAAAAGGGTACAAAAGAGTAGTGGTAACTCTACTGGACCCTACTCGGCCCAGCGTCCTCTGCAGCCGCTGACCCTTGCTGCTCAACACCTGGTCCTGAAAGGTAACAAGTGTAACACGTCAGCGAAACGCTAAGTAGAGTGGCAGCTAAAACTAAGAAAGCAGTAAAGTGTACAGTAGCTGTTTTATTTTCTTTCTTCCTTTATTTATGTCTTTCTATTGTTTCACCATTTATCTATTTCTTAGATCCTTCACTTGATCTCGAATGTTACTCGTGGGAACGATCTTGATTGCAGTCTTTTCCGAACAGTAGAAGTAGCACGTGGTGCTCTCCTGGCCGGGAGAGTCCCCCATGGTGATCCTACTCTCAGTCAACCACCCCAAGGTCACGGACAGACGTAACGGTGACTACGGCACGCGCGATAAACGCACAGGTAGCTAACCCGCACTGGCACGCGATCAGTCGTTTCCGTTAATGGGTGCGCCCAAAGCACAGCACGGAACCAGTATAGGGCAGAGCCCTCACAGTAACAGGGGTCCAACCCCTCCACAGTAACCAAACAGGGGCCTTGCCCCTTCACAGTCCGCGCACCCTCGCCTGACTACCCTGGTTTGCCCAGTGGGCCTAACAAGTCGGTGTAGGTGAGCTAGCAGAACCCCGGGGCCCGTGGGGTAGCTAGTACTCTCTCTACACTAGTACCTCTGCCAGGTACTGTGTACATGAGGGCCAAAAAGTCGGTACAAAGTAGCCAGACCTAACCCCGGGTCCCTGGGGCGGCTGGCTCCGCTCTGCACTAAGCAGGTAACAGGTGCTTCCCCTGGTACTACGTACCCAAGAGACAACACACCTCCACATCTTTCCTTCTCAGTTCCATTTCATTCTCTTTCCAGGAGTTCTACTCCTAACTCCCCGTAGGGTTCCAGCTCTTCTAACTCAGCACATTCAGGTTTCACCCTTCCAGTTTCACGTTCATACAATCCATGTTCTCAATCACGTGTATTTATTCATAACAGGCAGCTGTTAAAACAATTTACAGGCAGCGATTTGTTCCTTTCCATTTTTCCATGACTGCAGTATTCGTATATTCCACTAGTTTTCCCATCCTAGGATTCATGCCATACCCTAGGATCTATCATACAATCTAGTTTTCCAGCCCTGGGATTGATGCAACACCCTAGGATCTACCATTCATTCTAGTTTCTCATTCCTAAGATTCATGCAATGTCCTAGGTTCTATTTATGGTTCCATAATTTAACAAATTATACTAATAAACTTAAAAGCCACTCTACCAGTTACAACAGTACTGGGGGCGTGGTTGGGAATCCCGCGTGCATCCGCAACCCCCGAGACTGCAATGGAACGGGATCCTATCACAAGGATCAAATACAAGGAGTTTCTCAAAACAGTATCTAATCACTGTAGACGGGTAGAGGATTTTATTCCGAAAAGGACGCAACTCGAAACGTGGAAAATGGACTCCGAACGGGCCCTAAACGGGTCGAAAACGACGAAACAGTGCAAAATCAGACGTCTGGAACTTCTTCCAGACGTCTTAACAATGGGGATCAGATGGTACCTTGTCCTGCGTAGTCTCTCAGACATCCAGAAGCCTACGGGGGCGTCTGGCCTAGATCCTAGACGTCCGATGGTCACCCCGGACGTCTAGAAGTCATTCTCGGCGTCCGGCGCTGTAGCTAGACGTCTGATTCGCGTTGGATGGCGAATCTCAGAACCTGCGCGTACCCATCCCTCGCTCTCAGTACGAACGGTCGAAGGAAAGGAAGAAAGACGAAAATAACTCACCTGCCAGACGTCTAGACAATCCTCCATACGTCTTCCCAGTCGTCTGGTTGGATTCCCAGACGTCTGATTCTGGAAAATTTTCCAGAATCAGAGCGTGACTCGCCCTCCTTCCGCGATGCATGGCCGCGTCGCACCTCGTCCGCCTGCTGCTCGAGCTTCAGCAAGCCTCCCGCATCACCCCGCGTCTGCTGCTCCCCCGCCGGCCGACTATAGTAGCCCCGGCAAGCTCGCCCTCACGGCCGAGCGCCTCCTCCCTCGCGCAGCACCTCCTCCCGCGCTCACCGCGGCTGTCGCTGCCGCCGCTCGCTCGCACTCGCGCACCGACTGGAAGGAGAAGAGGAAGGGAGCGGAGGTGATGAGAGTAAGGGAGAGGGCGAGGCCTTTTAAAGCCGTGCGGGGAGAGGGAGAGAGAGAGCGCAGACTGCGGTCGCAGGAGGAGAGAGGGAAAAAGAGGAGGCGGAGCAGGTCTGCACGCGCAGGCGCGCAGACGCAACGGTGCGTGCCGCAGAAATTTAATCCCAGACGTCTGGAAGTGGTCCCAGACGTCTGGTCAGACGTCTGGGACAGCTCCCAGACGTCTTAAAAGACATTTTAAAGCTGCGGTCGTAACAGAGACGTATAGTGTGGTCTTCACTTATACATTACAAATCTATTTCCCTATTAACAACCTTTCCGAATTTGCTACCTGAGGTGAGTTGAATTCGATGCTTCCATGTAAAATCCCCTCCTAAAGTTTTAGGACTAATTTACTTGAGGTGTTATAAAGCTTAGGTTTACAAAAGTAAAAGAAGTGTTAACCTTTCTTTTTGTTTACTTTGTAAGAAAGGTTGACATTTATTTTTGTTTACTTAAAATAGATGTTAACTTATAAAGTCGGGAAGGACAGGTAAAAAAATGAGTTAGCCCTAATGTCATCTTAACACCAGTGTGGACTCAGGTTTTGCAAAACATGTATCTCCTCTCCAAATTACGAGTTTTAGAATGTGTTGTTAACCTGTGACGTAAACATTAATTATCCCCTTATTGGCTTACTGAGGTTAGCTCTTCAAATAAACTAGGCATTAAAGTTTGGTTGGAAACAAGAACAAGCAGTGATCGTGCCCTAGCTAGAAACTGCCTCCACCTTCTCCTCCATATCAGTTTAAACATAGAGAGCTCCTGTTGCTTCGCTTCAATCATTTTTCAAAATTTGCATTGTAGTATAGTTAATTAAAGCAAATCTAACATTTAAAATTTTTAATACTCGAATTAATCAGAAAAATCCGAGATCATCTCTAGGTGCAAGCTTAGATGTGTGAATACCACTATTCAAACTATGAAGCTTGAAAACTAGATATGATAAGTCAAATTCGTTAAACCCTAAATCTAGTCTAAAATGTAAAGAATTCCCATACGATCTTGCTAATTCAATAGAGAAAATTGCATTTTGTTACTCAATTAAGGATAGCTGAATGTGAATATGTTTTAAACATCAAATAATTGATGTTAATAAAGTTTGCACAAGACCAGGGAGTAACAACTCACTTAAAATCAAAACCTAAACCACATTTTCCAATACTGCAAATCAATCCTTGATTTTCTTGCCTTTAGGTCCCTATTTATTATGATTTGGTCCCTGTAAACCTTTCTTTTCTCACAACCATGCCCCTACCCTTCTTCCTTTCTTCTTCTTCTTCTCTTTGTGTTGGCAACAGGAGGTTGGGGGCTGTCGAGGCTGTCGATGATGGAGGAGGTCGGTGAGGCTCAAAGCTCCAAGCTTCAAGCCAAGGTATCGACAGGCTTCCACGTGGTACACTGATGGTGGAGGAGGCATTGGATTGGCATAGCAACGCACGGAGGTGGCCGGAGAAGGGCCAGTGGATCCTTCATTGGTGGGTTGGCCGGTTAGGTACGAGGAGCATCGAAGCTTCGAACTAAGGGCCCAGCGAGCTTCCATCAGACCCACTGGAAGTGATGGAGGCATTGATTTGTTGTGAGGAGGTCGAAGGAGGGCCAGCGAACTCAACCAAGATAGTGGCAGCGATGAGAGTCCGGTGGACTGTTGGTGGTGTCAAAACCCCAAATTGGTTGAGGGGTTTTGACACTCTCGTCGAGGTGGAGCTTGTGGGGTGGTCAGCAACGCATGAGACGACGTGGAGCGGCGAGGCGTGCTCGCCGAAGCAGATGTCGGAGCGAGGGCGAAGCTTGCCATGCGTGAAGAAGATGAAGGAGAAGAGTAGGGTGTGTAGTCGAAACCTATGTCTAGAAACCTTAACCTATACTACGTCGGAAGAGGAAGAAGGGCGAGTACCTAGGAGGAGGAGGGGAGCTCAGGGAGGTGGCCGGCGTGCTCGCTGAACTTGGAGAAGAAGAAGAGGGAGACGAGGATGTTGGAGCAACGATGTGAAGGGTATGAGGGCTACCTTCTGTGGTTGAAAGAACGGTGAAGACTTGAGAAAGACAATCGTGCCCTCAATTGGTAGCGAGGGCTGGAGACGGAGGAGAGCTCCAAGGTGCTTCAATGGAGGTGACTGGAGGAAGAAGTGGGGAGGAACCCAACTGAATTGAGCACAACCAAACACAAAAGAGATTCGTGACGATTTATAGCCGTGTAAAAGAGTTAGCGACGGCCGTTTGTTGCAAGGTTTGCTCACAACAACTCACGTCAATGGCACCAACTTCGACCGACGATTGCGGGCAGCAGAGGAGACCAATGGTGGTGGAACAACCACCGGTAGATGCGAAACGGCGAGGAAAACAACTTTGCGAAATCTCGCGGGGAGAGGTGGAGAGAGTAGATGGGAAATCGCGCGTGAATCTTGTGACTTTCTCGCCACAGTTGCTAAAGGTGGAGGTGCTAATGAGGGCATTTTTGTGAAGAAGATGAGGAGTTAGGTGGTCATTGTAAGGGAATTGGAACTCAAGGGATAAATTGTAAACTTGACAAAGATGAAGTCCAAATGAGCTTAAATTTTTCTAATAAACTAATTTGGTCATAAGAAAATTGATAGTGACTTTAATTTTAGATTTTGATATTATTTGCATAGTCAATTTACAATTTAACCGAGAATGCACCAAATTCCCATTTATGATTCTATTTTAAGTCAAAACAGGTTCTGATTATCAAATTGACGGTGTCAAATCTTATAAAATAATTTTAAATGATTTTTAGAAAGTTTAGAACACATTTATTTCAATCATATTTATTTTAATTGAAGTATGATTGAAATTAGGATTTTTTATTGAAATTAAATATTTAAATTTAATGTAAATCTTGAATTATTTAGTACCAACTCATTTTTAGGATAATTAAACTCAATTAACACTTAATTAGCCATAAGTTCACCCTACAGCTATTCTACATTTATAATTATTCGTAAAAATTACAGAATTAATATCAACTTTTATTAATTTTTCTCTCCTCAACCTTGATTAAGCTATACCCTTTAATGTATTGATTAGGTGAACTTAACCTTAAAACTTAATTAAATTATATTAGATATAGTAAATGATGACGATGCCATCAACTTCCTTCATCTCATTAATCCACCTGATAGCCCATTAAAATTTCTCAAACCTTCTCGTCCTCAACCATCCCCTGTTGTGCTCGACAAAGTGTTGTTAAAGTCTCTCATTGCCAGCTTCACCTCCCATGCATACAGGTACGTACGTCTCACCATCACACTCTCTTTCAATATCCTTAGCATCTCATGGGAATACGTATATAAGTAGATTCGTCTCTTTGTCTTGCGAGATGAGGTGTTACTGCTCCACAACTGCGGCCACGGAGGGACCGCAAGAGGCTACCTCGACCGCTTTGAAGGCGGTGGGTAACATCGAAAGCACGCCGCCGTCCAGGGCAAGTGAGGGATTCTGGAGGAGGGATCTGAGGACTGGGAATTGGATTCCAGAGAGCCATTTCGATGAGGTTGACGTCACCCAATTGAGGGAGCAATTGCTCAACAGGAAAGAAGTAGCTACCAATATAGAGACGAGTCACGCCTAATGGATGTCTGATCGATTCCTTCTACCATCACTTCGCCGACAAGAAGTTAATTTTCCTTCCCTCAACGTATTGATTGTTAAAGGATCGAGCTGTTGTCCTATTCAGTTTTTAGTTTTCCATTGAGGTTTGAAACTAAAAATGTTATACATTTAATTAAAGAAGCGATCATCACTTTTGTTCGAAAGTGTGTACTTGTTTTGAGTCGAAAGTGAATCCTTAATATTCCATTAATTAATTCCTTTTTTCCAAAGTTACGTACTACAATCGAGTATCCTTAAGATATTTCATAGAAAATATTTATATTATACGTGTATACAGGATACGCTATGTGTTCCTTTCCACTGCAGTCAACACCTTCTTTGCCTCCGTTTAACGGCAACACGGTTTCAGCTAAGGTGACTGTATCAGGTTGGGCCTTTGTGATTGGATATCGGGTGAGGTCCAAAGCTCTAAAACTTATTAGACAGGAGAATGAAAATGAACGGTGTATCGTGTTACGTAATAAACGGCCAGAATGAATTGATTGACAATGAAAATTAATTAATTAAAAATTAAGTAAATTAAAATATATTAATTAAAAATTAATTTTAATTAAAAATTATTTTCAATTAATTAAATATCAAAATATATCGATTAAGAATAAATTTCAATTAAAATACATCAATCATCAATTAAAAATAATTTTCAATCGATTAAAAATTAAAATATATTGATTAAAATAATCTTTAAGCTATTAAAAATTAAACTATATCCATTAAAAATAATTTTTAACTAAAATATATCGATCGAAAATGATTTAAAATAATTAGAAATTAAAATACATAAATTGAAAATAATTTTCAACTATTAAAAATCAAAACATATTAATTGAAAATGAAAATATACCGATGTATTTTATCTTTCTTTTGATAATAACTAATTTTTTACTTGGAACATATTTTTTCATACATGAGAGGTGATTTTTCACTTACTAATTAATTTTTCATTTATATAAAGAAATTTCCACCAATAAAAAGTTAACATACAATGACTAAAATCACTACTCATATTTTGTACACTGTAAAATAGGTGGTAAATATATATGTATTTACTTTTTTAACTAATTCATTTGGGTCGTGAGTTAGACTAGACCATAATTTTTTCTTTTTCACAGTCCCACGACCGATCTAAGTAAGTGGCTTAGGCATGGATTGGGCCGACCGAAACTTTGGTGGATATAATACGTATCCTCATGAGCCATATAATTGATATTCTTGTGTTTAATAATGCAAAACTGAAATCGATTCGGGTGTTCTACTCCATAATATTGTTGATAATGATGTAAAGGATGTTTACCTTAAACATGTCTAATGTTTGTACAAACTAAACATTTAAGGCCGTCATATTTGACATGGGGTGACTAAATCAAAGATTAATTAATCTATACATATACCACAGGCTGTATTTTGGACTGTCAAGCTTGGTTCTATCTTAGCCCGGGTCCAACCCAAACAATTGTCTCAGCCTAGATTCAAGTTCCAGTTTCAACTCAAACTAATAATGGGTATTTCTGAGGCAGGCAGACCATCCGGGTCAGCATCTGCTCCACTCTCTAGCTTCACCCATCTTAATTCCCCCTCTTATCATGGACATCTATTTTTACACGGCATTTTGCTTTATTTTATGACTCGAACGCCTCATAGAGGCGTGCCGTTACTCCTCCTCGACAGTTGTAACGTCCAAGTCAGACCGCAATGTCCCTTTATTACTTCTTTGTGTTGGTAACTAATAATTTACCTTCTCAATAAGAAAATACTTCAAATTTATGCGGTTGATCCGTTACCTCCACCCTCCTTTACATCGAACCCATTCCCTGTTAGTTACCGTGGCGCGTTCCCTCATCCAGTCTGCCTCAAACGTTATATCCGAGGCGCGTCCACGTCCCCTTGGATCAACCTTCCTCGATTTCAAGCGATCCTTATCCCTTTGCTCACGTCTTGCCAAGCCAGCGATAGAGACCTGGTTGGCTTTTTGCAGAGTATAAAGTATTTGCTGCACCTCTCGTTTCAGGGTCACATGGACGTAGCGCTTTTCACCGTGTGCAGCGGGGAAGAATATACTTGACTTTTATTGCATTATTTATTGGAGTATCGACGGACCAAAGATATTTATTAATCCATTTTGCGCCATCAAACAATGCACAGATTCTGTGCATAAGCGGAGAAATAGAATGCCGACCCCAGGGGTAGTGAACGAAACCAGGAAGATCTATGCCTTGGATTTGTAAGCAGCGCATGGGATTGAAATGAGTTGGAGCAGCCCATTGAATTCCAAGTAAAAAATCGTCATACTTGCCGCCGTGACAACGACGGTCGAAATATATATGCATGCACCACTCGTATATCTTATCCTAACTTCGATATATATTCCCAACTCCACAGCTTAGTCCCCATCTAAAGATCAATCGAACGGATTACGCTCATGTCGACGATCGTCCCAAGTTTGTTCGGGGACCGAAGGAGCAGCGCCTTCGATCCGTTCCGCCTGGATGCATGGGACCCTTTCGACGGCTTCCCCTTCAACAAGGCCCAACTGGCACCCGTCTCGCTTCCGTTTGTTCCCAACAGAAGAGCAAAGCGACAACGAGGAGGAGACAAGAAGAAAACGAGCATCCGTCACAAACCATCGCTCCATCCCAAACAAAAGGAGGAGACAATGAAGAAGTCAGAGCTCGATGAATCTGAAGAAGAAAACTAGAGGTGCTCTTTGTTAATTCGCCCATATTCATAATTTCTTGTCAAGCATACCGTACGTATGTATGTATGTATTCCATGTAAGGGTTGAATTTTGTAGTCCTAATCAAGCCACGATTTGTCGCATTGAACTCGCAGCCGCTATTGTCCATCCACAACGGATCGATCGATCAACAAAATAAAGCATTTAAAAATGCACCTGAGCAAGCAAGCATTTGGAAATCGCAGTTTTCTTTGTACAAACAAAGCGAAGCAACCGTGGACAATGGACTACGAGTGACCTGACAACGGAAACAACGGACAGACGGACGCACATTAGCGACGACAGCCTAGTGGAGTAGAGCAGAGTTGCTAATACTATTAATTGGCAGCGGAACAAAACATCAGAAAGGAAAACCAGACGATGAGATCACCATGCACATTCCACTTTTATTTGATGATGACGATGATGATGATTAGGAGGATCGTACGATGGAGAGGGATGATCGATGGATCAATCGGAGATCTCGATGTACTTCACGTAGGGCTTCTTGGCCTCGACCTTGGGGACGGTGACGGTGAGGACGCCGTCCTTTATGGAGGCCCTGACTAGGTCGAGCTTGGCGTTCTCGGGGAGGCGGAACCTGCGGAGGAACTTGCCGCTGCTCCTCTCGACGCGGTGCCACGTGTCGGTCGTCTCCTCCTTCTCGCGGCACCTCTCGCCGCTGATCTGGAGGATCCGGCCTTCCTCCACCTCCAGCTTCACCTCCTCCTTCTTGAACCCCGGAAGGTCCGCCTTGATCACGTGGGCCTCCGGGGTCTCCTTCCAGTCCGTGTGGGCGGACCGGGCGAAGGGGAAGACCTCCCCCATGGAGGCGGGGAACCCTGTGGAGGAGGAGAGGCCCTGGGAGGGGTCCAAAACGTCGACGGAGAAGGGGTCGAACACGTTGAATCGGCGACCGAAGATGCTCGGAGTAAGCGACATCTTCTCACTCTTTCGCTCACGTTGATTGCCTATTGGTTAGCAGAGGTTGTTGGTGACGAGAAGAGGGGATTGGGTGATATTTATAATGTGAGCGAGGAGGGAGATATTCTTCGGCGCTTCCAGAAGGCACCAGAAGGGCCACGTTCCTCCGGGAGGTTACGGGTACCGTTAAGACTGTTACGGCCGGTGGTGCATTGCGGAGAGTTCCTACTCGTTGGGCCTGGAGGGTATTCGTCTCAACGTAACTGGGCTTGGCTCACGTAGGAGGGCATGTCACTAAAAAATAAATTCTCCATTTCTATGGCGATGGGTACCGGATCGATCTACTACAGGAAAGCGTGCTTAAAGGGAAACATCATATTCCCATCTCTTATCACATTGCAGGATCAAGAACCGGCAAACGGCGTTTGCAACTCCGAATCAGATTTGAGTCCTAATGTTCTACATGGTTAGCCTAGTTGATTTTGATTATAATTACATTGGCAAATCAAGTAATCATGCATGCTTTCTCCCTGGTATTTCCTCTTACTTTTTCTCGTGAGATTAGTTTCCTGAGGATGTTACGATGACTACCAGATCATTATACTAGACTGCCGACTGAAATAAATATAGTTTCAACCAAATCGATCTCTTATGGTTACTAATTGAGTTAGTAGTTACTAGGAGTCCTCCTACTGGTTTTTAGTAGTGGTCTTGTAACTTCTGTTGGTACTTAGTGTTAATAATTGACAAGTACCTTAGTAATTTACTGGACCAAACACCTTCACTCATCTAACACCACCCGCCCCTCCCCCAAAGTTGAAGAGTCTGTTGTGTAGCATGGAAGCTTTTAGTCAAAAATCATGCACGATTCGATAGCAGGGGAAAAGCATCTATCATCACACTACAAAGATGATAGAATTTTACATAAGTGACGCATGCCACGTAAAATTATGAAATCACATAATTCCTGCTATAATCTTGATATCTACACGTATAGTACCATAAAATTGATTCTATTTATGAAAATGACACAAGAATTAAATTCCATCGCGATGATGTGCTATTTTCAACTAATAGTGTTAACAAACGATAATTTTTACCTCTAAATTATATAATAAACGTCAAAACAATGCAATCACTGCTTATCGCGCGCTATGCTTTCTCCTCTCTTTGCCTCTTTAATGCAACCATTTGCTTTTGTTGTTACTTTCTTTAACTTGGCATCAGAGGATTGAAAACTTGAATAAATCCACGCCTAACATCTTTAAAGAAGATCCTTCACTGCCTTCTTTTCCCTCGTAGGCTTTTTTACCCTTTTCATCACTTAAAAGTGGCTGAACTCTAACCTCACGTTAATACAATGTCATTTTTGTATGGCAAGGCATGTTTGTAGCGGTATAGCCTTTAAATATAAAGTTTATAAATGTCTTTATGTAATATTAAAATATTTTTATTGATGTATTTTAGATTGAATGAAAAATAAATCCACTCATAAATAAATCGTTAGAAAATTTTATAAATTTTAGAATCTTTGATTTCCATGTGTATTGATAATCCTAAAATCAAAGAAAGTGTAAATGGATACTTGCATCCATCGTTTGATCTTCTTAATGAAGGATGTGAACAACAATCCTTCTATTTCTCGTAGAATTTTCCAACGGGATATGACGATAGTGTTTCTAGGGATCCAGAGAGAATGAGAATGGAAGAGAGAGGGAGACGTTATGTTCTCGTGCCTCTTCAGTTTTCACCTAGTGCCCTTATATTTCCCACGATGGGGTGCAGGAAAACAAAACCACCCATAACTCGCATATCCTCGTGGACCATAGCTACAGTATTTTGAAATTGATGATTTTACCCATCAACAAATCGTAATTCCTCAAAGAGTTTCTATACAATTAATCTCATATTCTTGAAAGTACAATTTATCTAATTCTTATTGAATCACAGAATAGATATATTTACCAATATATATACATATATGATATGTATTAATATAAATCTTCTTATAATAATATATGTGTACCCATTAATAATTCTAACATTTATATCATCTATCTTATAAAATAAGGTAACTTTTGGATGAAAAATAGTGGGTGGGATAATGGTGAACGTATGCGATTGAGATAGGATTGGATGATTCCGAAGGTGAGGGGGTGAGAGGGAAAATTGAGAGGTGGGCATGGGAGAGAGAAAAGGAATGGAGGGAGAGAGAAATTAAAATAAATTAATTTTTAAATTAAATAAATTAATAACTATCCCATCAAAATTGAGCGACTCTTTCTTTTCTCTCACTAAATTAAGATACTAATTATTATCAACTAAATAACTTTTATATTTATTTCACTTTTATTTTATTTTCATATAACACTGTTATCTACCAAATACAATCTAAACAAAAATGATAAACACTCCCTTTTCACAGGTCACCTCAACCTGACCGTGTCTCTGCCACGCCACGTCACCCCTTAACAACCACCACTTCATTTCCCAATCGTGTTGCATATGTCTCGTTCATACAACTTTCATTATTTTTTTCTCTAAGCTTCTCTCAGTCCTTTTACTATTACTTCAGCTACGTTGAAGTACATCCATATGAGATCTTTATAAACTTGTTAGTTATATGTGTATCAAATTTTATTTTTATGAAATGTAAGTTTTGAATTTATATATTTCTGAAATTTAATTTTTTATTAGATAAGAACACGGGGGTTTGGATATTTCTCCGATCCAAAGAAAATAATGTAGCAAAATATATAATCAGCTTTTTAGGAACCTTTTAATGTTTAGTGATTGAAGTCCATTATCAAATATGCCCAAAAAAACTTCTAAATCCTCGTAATAATATATTTAAGTTATGCATCAATTTTAAAGTAATTAGATGTTTAACTAAATATGTGATCACTTATTTACACATTTAACTTACAAGTATTTTATATATTAGCGTATATTTTACTACAAAATTATTTTTATTTTATAAAATCTAAACGATGTTTGTTAGTTTGTCTTTCATGTAGATATTTATTTTTAAATGATATGATATTGCATAAAGTGATTGTAAATTACTTTTTTGAATGGAAAGCATTTTATTGAAGTAACTTTTTAGGTGTTTCATGAAAGAGTTTTTTATGTTAATGTCATTGAAATTTTTTGAAATTACATAAATATCATTCAATTTATTATATTTACAAATATGTCACTGAAAAAGTAATGTTGTTTACATATTTGATACTCCGTCAGCCATAATCTTTAAACTTAACGATTTTAGACAGAAATATAATAAAAATATTATTTTTTAGTTCTCAAAATTTTTTTTTCAGTCCTCAAAATTTTTTTATATTCAAATTTTATTTTTTTTTATTTTCACCTCCTCCCTCCCCTCCTCGCCAGTTTACCTCCCTTTCTCCTCACCTCCGACCACCTCCTCCCTCCCTCTCATGCAGGGGTCGTGTAGTAGACTTCCAAAACATCCAGGGCTTATTTCACAATTTCTATGCATCTTTTATAGTACCTCATAGTTTCGAAGAATTCTCTAAACTCTGAAGGACCTTCCAATAATTTTTGCGCATTGTCCAACCCACGTAGGGATCCCTATGTATTTTCTCTTTTCTTGCAAGGGGTTGGACGCAAGTTTCTACTCCCTTAGTTATGTTCTAGAAGAGAGAAGGTAGTTGAGAGGAGGTGGTTGGAGGTTGGAGGTTGGAGAGTAGGGGTAGAGGAGGTAGTCGGAGGTGAGGAGTAAAGGAGGTGAACTAGTGAGGGGAGGGGGTGAAAATTAAAAAAATAAAATATGATGATAAAAAAAATTTTGAGGATTAAAAAATAAATTGTGAGGACTAAAAAATAATTTTTTATTATATTTTAGTATAAAATCGTTAAATTTAATGGCTATTGTTGATGGAGTGACAAATAAGAAAACGACGTTACTTTTTTAACAACATATATATAAATATAGTGAATTAAATGATATTTAAATAATTTTAAAAAATTTCAGTGGTATTCAATATAAACCTTTAATCAAATTATATATGATAATTAAATATATAAAAATTTCACAAACTCCTACAACGGAATGTGAGGATTGTCACTAGTTTACGTAAAAATGCAGCTAATGCATTTGGAGCCTTGGAGGCAACTTGCAAGCAGCAAATATCAAGGTTTTATGTCAATGTAAGGCCAAATAGAAAATAGCTAAGAACAAAGGTAATCATTGCATGCATGCACCCATCCTCGACTTCCTTGAAGAAGCCCCTCAAGGCGGTGCAAGGCGGATATCGATCTGAACTCGAACAACATTTTTTGATCTCGACAAATGCGACCAAACAGCATTATTTTTCTTTGTGATTTTGATGACAATTTTAAGTGCAAATATATACAATCGACTCGATCACTCTCTCTTTTTCAATATAAGCTATGAAGTTGATATATTTAACCTAAACGATGGAGCTCCAGGATCGCTAAATCAATGAACTAACAATCGTTTCAAGAATCCCTTCCAAGAACACTGCCAGGTGAAGATAATAAAAATGAAAAAAATTCGTTTCATCTAAAGTACACTGGTAAATAATTCTTGCATTATGATACTAAATGCCCTGCTTTTTCCTCTTGTTTTCTCTCCAACGACCAAACAGAGACCCAAAAAGCTTGGGGCTCCGATCAACCATCTATCCCTCCCCTCCCTCCCCCAAATCTATCCTCTACCTTAATCCATAACCTTTCTTGACATGTAGTGAACTTGGAACTCGTGGATCTTGGTCGCGTCGGCTGCAGTCGTCCTTTCTCCTTGTCGGTGAACACCTCTGTGGGGGTGTTGCGGTGCTCGAGGGTCGATTTTGGAGTGCGTGGGAGGGGGGAGTGGCACGTCGCTTTGATCGTCAAGACGCAGCCGCTCGCCAATTGTCTTCGATGTTGGGATGTTGCTGCGAGGTCGCCAATCACCGTGTCGGACGGTAGCTATCATCGTCCGGCTTCGCAATGGTCCAATCACCTTGCTGACCGGATGTGCGGTTGTCGCGAAGCCCTCTCATCGATGTTCCAATCGATGACAAATGCGATGGAGCGATGCAGGAATGAGGGTTTCTATGTTGACCTACTATTGTTGTAGTTGGTTTTTGTATCGTGGTAGAAGGTATGTTTTTCTTTTTTCTTATTTTTAGTTTAATTTTTTTTATTTGGGAATCACGTGTGATTCTATGTAATTGACGGTGAAACTTCTTAACGAGAAGCAAGATCCGATTCATTTAATTTCTTACTATTCTATAAGTGTGAGGTTATTTTCCTCTTGGAGATTATCTAATTCCCTCTCTCAAAATATTTTCTTTTTCTATCCTTTATTTCTCATCTTATTATTTATATTTTAATATTCCTATGTTCTACAAGATAATTTTTTTTCCCCTTCTATGGAGTCAATGTTTTTATCTTTTCCTCTGATCTCTTGTATTGGATTTTTTTTTAATTTTTTCAATGAAAGTTAGTTTCGAAAAAAAAAAAAACTCTAGCGTTATTACAAACTGCAGTACGCTTCTATGGTCACAGATCCGCACGATTTGCGCGAACCATAGGTGGGCATCCGTAACCATATCGACATCGAAATCAGAGATGATCTGAGGTATGATTCGATTGGATACGAACGTAATACGCATCTTAATTAATGCTGCTCGATAGGACGAACCTCGTTAAAACAATCCCAATGGAAACAAGTAGACGGAATGCTTCGCAACAAACTTCTCTGGTTGCGCGGTGCCCACGTGGCACCTCCTTCCTTTCCACGCCATCCATGAGATTAATATACAGGAAAGCCACACGAGATGAGGTGAATCATCAAAAGGACGAAAGAATCCCATCCAAATTATCGTCACGAAGGTTTGCATAAGACAAATGTAGCTTTCGTGCTTCCTCCGGATCGAGATAAGGGTGGATTCTCTTTTTCTGAATTAATGTCACGGTCATCAGAATTCAATCCGTCTTTCCCTTCTAAGCAACCAGAAAGAACATGGATGTGGTAGACGATGACAAGTGAAAGGAGCAAATGTGCCTGATTTTTTTTAGTTGATCACCATCTACTTTTTATTAGTGTGTATCTGGATGATTGCCGAGATTTTTTTTTCAGCAGTGCTGTGGTTGCTATGGAAGAAGAAAGAGAATCGTCGCTGTAAATTGTTATATTATTTGCAACAAATACAAATGGATTTATAAAGTATTCCTATGGATTTGTAAAGAAACCTGAGCTATTTAGACTCGTGAATTGTGTTGACCTACGGATAGAATATTCAATTTACTCCAAAGGAGAACCTCATTTTCTGAAATACTTTCTTATTTTTAAGATCTTAAAAAGCTTCATATCAGTTGTACGTGGCCTAAAATTATAATTATGACCTTTTTAATTTTTATCTTTTCTTATATTTTCTATTTTTTATTTAACTTGTTTTTTTATTTGCTATTGATGGAGTTCCCCTGTTGCTATTGATGTGGGATAAAAATTGTCCCCACAAAATACATCTAATTTGTTTGTGATTAGATCGGTTAAAGTTATTTGGACTCGATCTATGCAGAAAGGTAAGAAGGTATAATCTACGAAACGGTTACAACTTCCCATAATATCTTTCAATAACTTCCCATAATATATATCGACAAACTCTCTGTTATCTCTTTGTATCAACCTCCCTCTCATGTATTGAAATGACCCGCTGTCCTTTTCGATTGTTTAAGACGTCTGGATGAGCCATCAGACATCTTTCCAGACGTCTAGACGGAGGGTCGGACGTCTGAAAGTAGAAGAACCGTACCTTCTTTCTTTTTCGCGCGCACGCTGCACGCATACCCCCTCTCTCCTCACCCCAAACCCTAACCCTTTACTTATTTAAACCCTCACGCCACTCCTTCCATCCCCACCAGTGTAAAGACCCGTCCCACATTTAGCCTTTTAAGACATCTTGAGTCTCAGTTAAACATCTGGACCCTTTCCCGAACATCTGAAAATGAAATTTTCGTACGCGCTTAGCACGCTGGCGGTGCACAGAACGTCTTCTTTCCTTTCTCTCCCTTCCTCCCTTCCTGCCCGAACCCTAAACCCTCAGCATCTATAAAAGCCTCCCTCCCCTCCTCACCTCCACTCTACACACCACCACCCCCACCTTCAGAGCCTGCGAGAGGACGTGAGCGAGGGAGAGCGAGAAGGAAAAGAGTGAGGGAGGAGAAGGAGGCCGAGGTCGGAGAGCTCCAATGGGAGCTCGGCAGAGCTTGCACGACCACCGTAGGTGCGTGCGGGAGGAGGAGAGATTCCGGAGAGGCAGCCTTGACCATCTGCAGCGGCTGGAGCTGCGGCAGAGCGGGTTCTGGTACTGGAAATTTTTCAGTATCAAACGCATGGACCGGAGTTCAGATGGCTGGCAGAGCATCTGGACGTCTAAAGTTAAAGACCAGACGTCTAAAAGCTCATTTATCGTGAAGGTACGTTCTTTTCGCGATTACGGCCATGTAGGCCTCACAGCAGAAGTGGTTGTTGGACCTGATTTGGTGGCTGCGACTGTCACACGCAAGAGCAGCCTTGGGAAGGAGCGCGGAACGCTCTCCCACGTACTTTCAGACGTCTGATCAAATCACCAGACGTCCGGAGGTGCTTCCAGACGACCGGAGACGTGGTCCGACGTCTGCAACTATCTTCAGACGATCGCAGAGGAGGCCTGGACGTCTGAGGACACCGCAGGGACTTGAGGTAAGGTTTTTGTATCTTTTAAGACGTCTGGACTTATTTTCAGACATCTGAATTTGGATACTAGATACGTTTTTGACCTGTTTGGGGTCCAATCGAGATCCGATTTACACAAACGAAGTACCTATAGTTTCCTTGAGAATTTCTCTACGTACTAGAGACCTTTGTACATTGTTCTGAACCTTCCATTTGTGATATATTCCCTGGTATAGAGTTTCAGCCTGCTACGTGTTTGGGGCTCGCAGAGACGCCTGGGTCTTGCGGTTCGAGCCTCCATTACTCTCGAATTATCCAGTAGAGTGGTTTAAATTTTTATTAATAATATTTGATAAGAATGTGCTTGTGTAAATAATCGAATGGAATCCTAGGATGTGGCATGAACCCAAGGATAAAGGAATGAATCGTTTGTGCTATATGATGTATTTGCATGCATGTTTTAGCTAAACAGTTAGTAATATAATTATAAGCTGCCTGTAATTTATGAGCAAGTATCTGTGAAATCACCAGTTGCATGTATCGAATTATGAAAACACGAACTGCCTGTATATAAACAAAACTAAATTGTGAATGGTGGAATCTGGAACAGAATAAATGAGGTAAACATGAGCATGAGCCCTACGGGGATTTAGGAGTAGAGCTCCTGTGGTTAGATGAAAACCTGAAATGTAGATGGAAAGTGTGCTGGCCCTTGAGTACGTGGGACCAAGAAGAGCGACTATCCCATTTTTGTGTAAAGCGGAGCTAGCCGCCCATGAGTTGAGACCTGGGGATAGGATTAGTCACTCTACACCGACTCTTGTTGGCCCTCGTATTCGCGGTACCGAGGTGAGCTACAAGTGTAAGGAGAGAGCTAGCCACCTCACGGAGCCCAGGGTTCAGCAAGCCACCCTACATCGACTTGTTAGGCCCTCTGGGCAAACCGAGGTAGTCAGACGAGGGTGCGCAGATTGTGGAGGAGCGAGACCCCTTTTTGCTTCTGATGGGCGAGACCCCTATTCTGAGAGGGCAATGCCCTATACTGTTCCGTGCTATACTTTGGGCGTACTCGCTAGCGGAAACGACTGACCGTGTGTCAGTGCAGGGTAGCTACCCGTGCACTTATCACGTGTGCCGTAGTCACCGCCACGTCTTGACAGTGACCTTGGGGTGGTTGACTGGGTGTAGGACTACCACGGGGGACTCTCCCCGGCTAAGAGAGCACCACGTGTACCTTCTACTCTTCGGAAAAGATTGCAATCAAGATCGTTCCCACGAGGAACATGCTAGATCAAGAATATCTGGATATTTGAGAAAAGTGGGTGAAAAGGAAATACACATAAAATAAAATAAATAGAAAAGAGAATTAAACCTATTACTTTTACTGTTTAAGATAGTATAGATGCCACTCTACCCAGCGTTCGCTGACTCTGTCTTTTCATAACACTGTTCAGGACAAGGAGTGGAGCAGCCCGAGCATCCGACTGCGGAGGGTGCTGGGCCCAGTCGAGCCCAGCCATAGTTTCAGCATTTTCTTGTTATTTTCTTTACTGATGTAGTAAGTATCAGACTTTTAGCTACTGTTGTCTCCATTGTTTACTTTCGTTTCTATCGTTCTGTTGTTGTGGTGATATGTAATGGAACAACAGTTTTACTTTCCTTTACTGCTTTGTACGTTTTTACTGCTTAGTTATATTGCATATGTGAATGTGATTTACTTTCCTACTTTTTAGTTATTTCTTGTTAGACGACTGGGTCTTGGGATTAGTCGAGACGAGCCGGTCTCGGGTCCTATAGGGATCGGGGAACCAGGTCATAATAAGATGGTATCAGAGCAAGGTCGTCCCGAGAAATAAACCAATTGACTTGACAATAACCGTTCTAGGGTAGCCACTACAACATATCGCCCTGATGTTCGTTCCGAGTCTTTTCTCGAAGAAATTCAGTATCGTTGACCATTTTGTTCTGTCTTTCACGTCTACTTGCAGGAAATGCCTCATCGAGGAGTTCTCGAGGCGAGCCGTGGTCGCAGCCGTGGACGAGGTCGGAGGGGCGAACGTGCCAGGCCTGAGGTACCAATTAACCCACTTCTCCTAGGAGTTCAGGCCCAGGATCTCACCCAGCTGATCAGAGATATTATACGAGAGGAGCTCCACCAGCCTCCACGAGCACCTCTCCCTGAGGACGTGGAGGGGGAATCCTTGGTGGAACAGAGAGACCGCCGTAGCGCCAGACGAGCAGGAGGGGGAGGGGGTGGTCCTCCACCTCCCCCTTCGCACTCTAACACTTCTGAGCACAAGCCCTCCTTGCCTGGAGGCGTGCCCGTTCCCCTACTGTAGCTACACCATGAACTTTTCGGAAAATTCCGGAAGCTGAAGCCCCCCTCTTTCAAGGGGGATGAGGACCCATTTGAGGCAGAGGACTGGCTGGAGCAGATAGAGAAGGTGTTCGACACCCTTCACCCTCCCGCGGAGTGCCTGGTGGCCTTTGCCACGTACCAACTAGAGAGCACGGCACACAGGTGGTGGAGGGTAGTTAAAGGCCAAGAGAGGGGAGAGCCGACGTGGGACAAGTTCGTGACCCTCTTCTGCGAGTAGTACTTTCCGCAGACTTGGCAGGACCAGAGGAGGAGGGAGTTCCACACTTTCCGCCAGGGGACGATGACTGTTAGTGCGTATCGCACGCGCTTCCTGAAGCTGTCACATTTTGACTCGACAGCTGTGGCTACAGAGGAGGAGCGCATGTGGAGGTTCACTGAGGGGCTCTGACCTACTATTCGAGGGTATGTCAAACCCCTGAAGTTGCGCACCTTCTCACGAGTGGTTGAGGCAGCCATTGTAACGAGCGCGTACCCCAGACGTCTTTTAAGACGTCTGGGAGGTGGCCCAGACGTCTGTCAAGACGTCTGGGATCACATCCAGACGTCTGACGAACAGTTATACTCGCACGGGATATTCGTCTGCGCGCCTGTGCGCGCAGACCTGAGATCCGCATCTTCTCTGCGGCTGCAGGCGACTGCGGGCGTCTCTCTCTCCTCTCCGCGCGGCGTTAAAAGGGGGAGGGGGCGCGCCTCCCCTCCCGTCTCCACCATCTTCCTCCTCTCCTGCTGCGGGCGGAGCGAGCGGACGCGAGGGCGCAGCGGCAGCGGCGCAGCGAAGGCGCGGAGGAGCTGCGGCGTGCGAGGGCGGGACTCTGCCGTGAGGGCGAGCTCGCCGGGAGCGGCTTGGCCGGCCGGCGGAGGGCGCAGGGGGCGCAGAGCGTCGCGAAGAGGGACCTGCTGCGGGCGGAGCAGCGGACGCGCGAGGTGCGACGCGGGCGGCGTCGCGAGCGGAGGCCGAGCGAGGTTCTGATTCTGGAAAAATCTCCAGAATCAGACGTCTGGACTGATATCCAGACGGCATGGGCGACGTCTGTGTGATCATACAGACGTCTGAAAGGTGAGTTCCGCTTTCTCCTTCTTCTTTTGTCGACTGACCGTACTGAAGGAGGAGGGTTGGCTGTGCGCAGGTGTTCGGATTCGTCATCCTTTGCGAACCCGACGTCTGGAAGTTGTACCAGACGGCGGGAGTGACCTCCAGACGTCCGGAGAGACCATCGGACGTCTGAGATCTAGGGGAGACGTCGCCACAGACTTCTGGACGTCCGGGGAACCCCGCCGAACAGGTAATTCTCTGATCCACCGTTTAAGACGTCTGGAAGGAGTTCCAGACGTCTGATTTTGCACAGTATTGTCTTTCTCGACCCGTTTAGGGCCCGTTTGGGCTCCGTTTTCCGCGATTCGAGTTGCGTTCGTTTCCGAATTTATTCCTCTACCCGCCTACAGTAGCTATACACTGTTTTGAGACACTCCTTGTGTTTGATCCTTGTGATAGGACCTCGTTCGGTTGCCGTCTTGAGAGTCGCGGAGGCGCGCGGGATTCCCGACCACGCCCCCACTACTTCCGTTGTACCTGGTAGAGTGGTTTTAAGCATTAATAAAATCTGTTAAAGTATGGAACCATAACTAGAACCTAGGGCATTGCATGAACCCTAGGAATGAGAAATGTATGGAATGATAGCTCCTAGGTGTTGCATGAATCCTAGGGCCGGAAAACTAGATTGTATGATAGATCCTAGGATATGGCATGAATCCTAGGATGAAAAAACTAGTGGAATGTATATTACTGCAGTCTTGGAAAAATGGAAAGGAATATATAAGCTGCCTGTGAAATTAATTAACAGCTGCCTGTTATGAACAAGGAAACATGTTGAGATCATGGAATGTGAGAACGTGAATCTGGAAAGTGAAACATATGATGTTCTGAGATAAAGAGCTGGAACCCTACGGGGAATTAGGAGTGGAACTCCTGGAAAGAAAAGGAATGGAACTGAGATGTAGTTGTACTGTCTCTTGGGTACGCAGTACCAAGGGAAGTACCTGTACCTGTTTTAGTGCAGAGTGGGGCCAGCCGCCCCAGGGACCCGGGGTTAGGCTTGGCCGCTCTGTACCGACTTGTTGGCCCTCGTGTACGTAGTACCGAGGAGAGCTAGTAGTGTTAGGAGAGTACTAGCTACCCCACGGGCCCCGGGGTTCTGCTAGCCTCCTTCACCGACTTGTTAGGCCCACTAGGGCAAACCAGGGTAGTCAGACGAGGGTGCGCGGACTGTGGAGGGGCAAGGCCCCGGTTTGGTTACTGTGGAGGGGTTGGACCCCTGTTACTGAGAGGGCTCTGCCCTGGTTCCGTGCTGTGCTTTGGGCGCACCCGTTAACGGAAACGACTGACCGCGTGCCAGTACGGGCTAGCTACCTGTGCGTTTATCGCGCGTGCCGTAGTCACCGTTACGTCTGTCAGTGACCTTGGGGTGGTTGACTGAGGGTAGGATCACCACGGGGGACTCTCCCGGCCAGGAGAGCACCACGTGCTACTTCTACTGTTGGAAAAGACTGCAATCAAGATCGTCCCACGAGGACATTCGAGATCAAGTAAAGGATCTGAGAAGTAAATGAAATAGTGAGAAAAATTGAAAGATGTAAATAAAGGAAGTAATAGAACATAACAGCTACTGTACACTCTACTGTTGCCTTTAGTTAGTTTGCCACTCTACTCAGCGTTTTGCTGACGTGTTACACTCGTTACCTTTTTCAGGACCAGGTGTTGAGCAGCCAGGGTCGGCGGCTGCAGAGGACGCTGGGCCGAGTAGGGTCCAGTAGAGTTGCCACAGTTTTGTACCTTCTTTTGTTTCTGTTCTAGTGAGTAGTTTTGTTTCCGCTGTACCTTCTTTACCTGCAGTTTTTGTTATATGATAAATGTTGTTTTACTGTTGTGGTGGTGCCTACTGTAGTAGTTCTTTCCTTACTGCTGTACTTTTTACTGTTAGTTATATTCATGCTGAATGTGGTTTATTTTACTGTCTTTTGGTTACTTCCTCGTTGGACGACTGGGTCTTGGGATTAGTCGAGTCGGTCCGGTTCTCGTGTCTCGTAGGGACTCGGGAACCGGGTCGTTACAAGATGGTATCAGAGCAAGGTCGTCCCGAGAAGTGAATCAACTGACTGGAAAGTAACCAATTCACATGTTTATAGCTAGAGTAGCCACCACAACATATCTCTTGACATGAGCTCTTAGAAGTGTTGTTAGGTACCGTCTGTTTTGACGTTTCCGTTTTGTTTCGCGTCTCCTTGCAGGAGATGCCTCGTCGTGGGACTGGCGAGACTGGCCGCGGGCGCGGCCGAGGGCGAGGTCGGCGAGGTGGACGTGCTGTCGTTGACGTCTCGGTGGACCAGCCACCACTCCCTGGCATCCAGGCCCAGGACCTCGCCAGACTGATACGGGATATTGTGCGAGAGGAGCTCCACCCACCGCCCCGAGCACCTCCTCCTGGGGTTGCAGAGGGGGAGTCCTCTGTGGGACCACGCGACGGACGCGGCGCCGGACACGAGGGAGGGGATGGGCCCCTGCCGCCCCCACCTTCCTCCGACACTTCTGTACACGAGGCACCTTCGCCTGGAGGTGCACCAGCACCTCCCCTACAGCACCACTTCGAGCTTTTCGGGCAGTTCCGGAAGCTGAAGCCCCCCTCCTTCAAGGGGGATGAGGACCCGACCGAGGCAGAGGACTGGCTTGAGCAGCTGGAGAAGATCTTCGACACCCTTCGCCCCCCGGTGGAGTGCCGCGTGGCCTTTGCCACGTACCAACTGGAGAGTGCGGCACACCGGTGGTGGAGGGCGGTCCGGGGACAGGAGAGGGACGAGCCGACGTGGGACCAGTTCGTCACCCTCTTCTGCGAGCAGTACTTTCCCCAGACGTGGCAGGACCAGAGGAGGCGGGAGTTCCACACTCTCCGCCAAGGGACGATGACCGTGAGCGCGTACCGCACGCGTTTCTTGGAGCTGTCCCGCTTTGCAGCGACAGCGGTAGCCACTGAGGAGGAGCGCCTTTGGAGGTTCACCGAGGGGCTCCGGCCTGCGATCCGGGGGTATGTCAAACCCCTGAAGCTGCCGACGTTTTCGAGGGTGGTAGAGGCAGCCATGACTTACGAGGAGACCAACCCGTCCGCGCGAGAGACCGACGGCGGGCGGAAGAGGCCCTTTCAGCCAGACTTCTCACAGGGCCGGCGAGAACGGAGACACGTGGCGTCCGCAGGAGAGCCGTCACGTTGTGCAGGGCCATCAGTGGCCTTTGGGGGCCCTCGACAGGGGCCAGTCGCCAGCACCGGACCCCCGCCTAGCCGACAGCAGGGACTCACTGAGGGCGGGAGTCGGGTTCCCCTCTGCTACCAGTGTGGCCAGCCGGGCCACGTCAGGAGGGACTGCCCATCTAGGGCAGGAGGTCAGCAGATACTTCCCGCGCAGAGCACTGGAGGGCGCGCAGGAGGCCGCGGCTTCCAGGCGCGAGGAGGAGGACCGCAGTCGCGAGGAGGGTACCGGCCAGCACCTACCCGTCCGACGCAGAGTGTGGCTGCTTCGTCCGCACCTAGAGCTGAGGGGCGTATCAACGCCCTAACACACAGGGACGCCAGAGCTTCGGGATCCGTGGTAGCAGGTATGGTTTCAGTTTCTGGCAGACTCGTTTACACGCTTTTCGATTCCGGCGCTACGCACTCGTTTGTCGCAGACAGTTTCGCAGTTAGTTTGGACCAGGATTATACATTGTTAGAGAACCCGTTCGTAATCAGAGGTCCGAGTGGTCAGCTGTTTGTAGCTGAGGAGGTGTACACGGGTTGCGGGGTCAGCATCGGGGGACACAGCCTGCCAGCTGACCTGATTATGTTACAGATGGAGGACTTTGGGGTGATCCTGGGGATGGATTGGCTGTCCGCTTACCACGCATTGGTGGACTGCTTTGAGAGGAAGATTGTCTTCTCCATTCCGGAGTTGCCTTCCTTCGAGTTTCACGGGCAGCCAGTGGACGGAGGTTTCAGGTGCATTTCGGCACTCCGGGCGGCGAGACTTTTGAGCCAGGGGTGTGAGGGCTTCTTAGCTTGTGTGGTGGCAGAGCACAGCCCCGTGGCAGACTTCCAGAGCATCCCGGTGGTCAGAGAGTACCCCGACGTGTTTCCAGACGAGTTACCAGGACTACCGCCCGAGCGTGAGATCGAGTTTGAGATCTCACTAGTACCAGGGACCAACCCCATCTCCACCGCGCCATACAGGATGGCACCGCTTGAGCTGCGAGAGCTCAAGTCTCAGTTGCAGGACCTTTTGGAGAAGGGTTTCGTGAGGCCCAGTGCGTCTCCCTGGGGAGCCCCGGTACTGTTTGTGAAGAAGAAGGATGGGACCCTACGCCTTTGTGTGGACTACAGACAGCTGAATAGGGTCACCATCAAGAACCGATATCCGCTGCCGAGGATTGACGATTTGTTTGACCAGTTGCGGGGTGCCACGGTGTTTTCCAAGATCGACTTGAGGTCTGGATACCACCAGTTGAGGATCAGGGAGACCGACGTCTCCAAGACAGCTTTCCGCACCCGGTACGGACACTACGAGTTTTTGGTCATGCCGTTTGGGCTGACCAATGCCCCCGCTGCTTTCATGGACCTGATGAACCGGGTGTTCAGACCGTACTTGGACCAGTTTGTGGTGGTTTTCATAGATGATGTACTCATCTATTCTAGAGATCGGACGCAGCACGGACAGCACTTGCGGATGGTTCTGGACACTCTGAGACGACGCAGGCTGTACGCCAAATACAGCAAGTGCGAGTTCTGGTTGAGGGAGGTGACCTTTTTGGGTCATGTGATCTCTGGAGACGGCCTGGCGGTGGATCCCGCCAAGGTCGAGGCAGTGCTCAGGTGGGAGAGACCGCGTTCAGTCACTGAGATTCGCAGTTTCCTGGGACTGGCAGGTTACTACAGACGGTTCATCAGAGGGTTTTCGCAGATTGCACGTCCTATGACACAGTTGACTCGGAAGGATGTGCCTTTCACTTGGACAGACGCCTGTGAGGCGTGTTTTCTGGAGCTGAAGGAGAGGTTGACCTCGGCTCCCGTGCTCACCATTCCTGACAGTAGTGGCGGGTTCGTTGTGTACACGGACGCTTCCTTGCAGGGGTTAGGAGGTGTGCTCATGCAGAGGGGTCACGTGGTCGCTTACGCTTCGCGGCAACTGAAGCCCCATGAGCATACCTACCCTACCCACGACCTAGAGTTGGCAGCTGTTGTCTTCGCGCTGAAGACATGGAGGCACTACTTGTACGGTGAGACCTTCGAGATTTTTACAGATCACAAGAGCCTCAGATATCTTTTTGACCAGAAGGAGCTCAACATGAGACAGAGACGTTGGCTGGAGCTCCTGAAGGACTACGACTGCAGCATCTCCTACCACCCGGGAAAGGCCAATGTGGTGGCTGACGCCTTGAGCCGTAAGGCGCCCGCACGCTTGGCCAGTCTACAGTTACAGAGTTGGAGCCTTTTGGAGGAGGTGGGCAGTTGGCGACCTCTAGAGTTACGAGGATACTGTGGGGCAGTGACGGTGACACGGCAGACCAGACCAGAGTTGATAGACCGCATCATCACGGGACAGATGGCCGATCCGTACTTGCAGTCTTTGCGCGACAGAGTACTGTCAGGGGACCCAGGGGACTTCTCTTTCACAGACCAGGTGTTACGCTTGAGGGGACGGCTGTGCGTCCCCAGAGACGAGGAGCTGTTGAGAGAGCTCCTGACTGAGGCACACGGTTCCAGATTCACCATACATCCCGGAAACACGAAAATGTACCATGACTTGAGACGCGAGTTCTGGTGGAGAGGGATGAAGCGGGATGTGGGTGAGTTCGTGCAGCAGTGCTTAGTGTGCCAGCAGGTGAAAGCCGAGCATCAGAGGCCTGCAGGGCCGCTTCAGCCGCTTCCAGTGCCAGAGTGGAAGTGGGAGAGCATCACCATGGACTTGGTGGTGGGTTTACCTGTTACCCAGCGAGGACACGACGCGGTCTGGGTAATAGTGGATAGGTTGACGAAGACGGCACGATTCTTGCCGATCCGAGTCACTTTGGGACCAGCACAGTTGGCAGAGAGGTACATCCGTGATGTGGTGCGACTACACGGAGTTCCGCGGGAGATCGTATCCGACCGGGATACCCGCTTTACGTCCCAGTTTTGGGCTGAGTTTCAGCAGGCTTTGGGGACGAGGTTGAGGTTTAGCACGGCTTACCACCCCCAGACGGACGGACAGTCGGAACGCACGATACAGACACTTGAGGATCTTTTGCGTGCCTGTGTACTAGACTGGAGGGGCTCTTGGGAGGAACACCTGCCCCTGGCAGAGTTTGCATACAACAACAGTTATCACTCGAGCATCGGCATGGCTCCCTACGAGGCTCTGTACGGACGGAAATGCACGGCACCCTTGAGTTGGGTTGAGGTGGGGACCAAGTGGGAGGTTGGCCCCAGGTTGATCCGGCAGAGTCAGGAGGTAGTTGAACAGATCCACAGACGACTCCGCACTGTCAGGAGCAGACAGAAGAGCTACGCAGATCGCAGACGCAGAGAGGTGCAGTTCGAGGTTGGGGACCACGTCTTTCTTCGTGTTTCGCCCATGAAGGGCTTACAGCGGTTTGGGGTGAGAGGGAAGCTCGCGCCGAGGTTCGTGGGGCCCTTCGAGGTCCTGGAGCGGGTTGGACCCGTTGCTTACAGACTTGCCCTTCCCCCGCAGCTTTCTGGTGTGCACGACGTGTTCCACGTGTCCAACCTCAGGAAGTACGTAGCCGATCCCAGCCACGTACTGAGTCACGAGAGCGTCGAGGTGAGCGACGACCTGACCTACCCCGAGCGGCCAGTGCAGATCCTAGACCGAGCCATCCGCAGGTTGAGACGAAAGCAAGTACCCCTGGTAAAGGTTTTGTGGAGGAGCCAGCGGTACGAGGAGGCTACCTGGGAGCCTGAGGCGGCAATGCGGGAGCGGTACCCAGAGCTTTTCGCGGGTACGTCTTTTCGGACCGGCTTCGGTCCTCTTTGAGTTTGTTATGGTTATTTGGACATCCTTTTTCCGCACCCTAGTTGGCGCAAGTTTCGGGGACGAAACTTCCTTTGAGTTTGTTATATTGTAACGAGCGCGTACCCCAGACGTCTTTTAAGACGTCTGGGAGGTGGCCCAGACGTCTGTCAAGACGTCTGGGATCACATCCAGACGTCTGACGAACAGTTATACTCGCACGGGATATTCGTCTGCGCGCCTGTGCGCGCAGACCTGAGATCCGCATCTTCTCTGCGGCTGCAGGCGACTGCGGGCGTCTCTCTCTCCTCTCCGCGCGGCGTTAAAAGGGGGAGGGGGCGCGCCTCCCCTCCCGTCTCCACCATCTTCCTCCTCTCCTGCTGCGGGCGGAGCGAGCGGACGCGAGGGCGCAGCGGCAGCGGCGCAGCGAAGGCGCGGAGGAGCTGCGGCGTGCGAGGGCGGGACTCTGCCGTGAGGGCGAGCTCGCCGGGAGCGGCTTGGCCGGCCGGCGGAGGGCGCAGGGGGCGCAGAGCGTCGCGAAGAGGGACCTGCTGCGGGCGGAGCAGCGGACGCGCGAGGTGCGACGCGGGCGGCGTCGCGAGCGGAGGCCGAGCGAGGTTCTGATTCTGGAAAAATCTCCAGAATCAGACGTCTGGACTGATATCCAGACGGCAAGGGCGACGTCTGTGTGATCATACAGACGTCTGAAAGGTGAGTTCCGCTTTCTCCTTCTTCTTTTGTCGACTGACCGTACTGAAGGAGGAGGGTTGGCTGTGCGCAGGTGTTCGGATTCGTCATCCTTTGCGAACCCGACGTCTGGAAGTTGTACCAGACGGCGGGAGTGACCTCCAGACGTCCGGAGAGACCATCGGACGTCTGGGATCTAGGGGAGACGTCGCCACAGACTTCTGGACGTCCGGGGAACCCCGCCGAACAGGTAATTCTCTGATCCACCGTTTAAGACGTCTGGAAGGAGTTCCAGACGTCTGATTTTGCACAGTATTGTCTTTCTCGACCCGTTTAGGGCCCGTTTGGGCTCCGTTTTCCGCGATTCGAGTTGCGTTCGTTTCCGAATTTATTCCTCTACCCGCCTACAGTAGCTATACACTGTTTTGAGACACTCCTTGTGTTTGATCCTTGTGATAGGACCTCGTTCGGTTGCCGTCTTGAGAGTCGCGGAGGCGCGCGGGATTCCCGACCACGCCCCCACTACTTCCGTTGTACCTGGTAGAGTGGTTTTAAGCATTAATAAAATCTGTTAAAGTATGGAACCATAACTAGAACCTAGGGCATTGCATGAACCCTAGGAATGAGAAATGTATGGAATGATAGCTCCTAGGTGTTGCATGAATCCTAGGGCCGGAAAACTAGATTGTATGATAGATCCTAGGATATGGCATGAATCCTAGGATGAAAAAACTAGTGGAATGTATATTACTGCAGTCTTGGAAAAATGGAAAGGAATATATAAGCTGCCTGTGAAATTAATTAACAGCTGCCTGTTATGAACAAGGAAACATGTTGAGATCATGGAATGTGAGAACGTGAATCTGGAAAGTGAAACATATGATGTTCTGAGATAAAGAGCTGGAACCCTACGGGGAATTAGGAGTGGAACTCCTGGAAAGAAAAGGAATGGAACTGAGATGTAGTTGTACTGTCTCTTGGGTACGCAGTACCAAGGGAAGTACCTGTACCTGTTTTAGTGCAGAGTGGGGCCAGCCGCCCCAGGGACCCGGGGTTAGGCTTGGCCGCTCTGTACCGACTTGTTGGCCCTCGTGTACGTAGTACCGAGGAGAGCTAGTAGTGTTAGGAGAGTACTAGCTACCCCACGGGCCCCGGGGTTCTGCTAGCCTCCTTCACCGACTTGTTAGGCCCACTAGGGCAAACCAGGGTAGTCAGACGAGGGTGCGCGGACTGTGGAGGGGCAAGGCCCCGGTTTGGTTACTGTGGAGGGGTTGGACCCCTGTTACTGAGAGGGCTCTGCCCTGGTTCCGTGCTGTGCTTTGGGCGCACCCGTTAACGGAAACGACTGACCGCGTGCCAGTACGGGCTAGCTACCTGTGCGTTTATCGCGCGTGCCGTAGTCACCGTTACGTCTGTCAGTGACCTTGGGGTGGTTGACTGAGGGTAGGATCACCACGGGGGACTCTCCCTGCCAGGAGAGCACCACGTGCTACTTCTACTGTTGGAAAAGACTGCAATCAAGATCGTCCCACGAGGACATTCGAGATCAAGTAAAGGATCTGAGAAGTAAATGAAATAGTGAGAAAAATTGAAAGATGTAAATAAAGGAAGTAATAGAACATAACAGCTACTGTACACTCTACTGTTGCCTTTAGTTAGTTTGCCACTCTACTCAGCGTTTTGCTGACGTGTTACACTCGTTACCTTTTTCAGGACCAGGTGTTGAGCAGCCAGGGTCGGCGGCTGCAGAGGACGCTGGGCCGAGTAGGGTCCAGTAGAGTTGCCACAGTTTTGTACCTTCTTTTGTTTCTGTTCTAGTGAGTAGTTTTGTTTCCGCTGTACCTTCTTTACCTGCAGTTTTTGTTATATGATAAATGTTGTTTTACTGTTGTGGTGGTGCCTACTGTAGTAGTTCTTTCCTTACTGCTGTACTTTTTACTGTTAGTTATATTCATGCTGAATGTGGTTTATTTTACTGTCTTTTGGTTACTTCCTCGTTGGACGACTGGGTCTTGGGATTAGTCGAGTCGGTCCGGTTCTCGTGTCTCGTAGGGACTCGGGAACCGGGTCGTTACAGCCATCACCTACGAGGAGACCAACCCGGCTGCACGAGACACCGACAGCAGACGGAAGAGGCCCTACTAGCCAGAGTACTCTCCGGGCCGTCGAAAGAGGAGGCACGCGGCACCCGCAGGAGAGCCGTCTCATTTTGCGGGGCCGTCAATGACCTTTGGGGGGCCCACACAGGAGCCAGCTGCCAGCACTAGACCCTCGCCCAGCCGCCAGTAGGGACCTACCGAGGGAGGAGGTCGTGTTCCCCTCTGCTACCAGTGTAGCTAGTCGAGCCACATCAGGAGCGACTGCCCATCTAGGGCTGGAGCACAGCAGATGCTCCCTGCATCGAGCACTGGAGGCTGAGCTGGCAGTCGTAGTCCCTAGGGGCGTGGGGGAAGGCAACAGTCACGAGGAGGGTACCGACCAACGGCTGCTCGCTCGACTTAGAGTGTAGCTTCTTTGTCTGCATTGAGGACTGAGGGCCGTATCAACGCCCTAACACACAGAGACGCAAGGGCTTTCGGTTCAATGGTGGCAGGTATGGTTACCGTTTCTGGCAGATTAGTATACGCACTTTTTGATTCCGGCACCGCACACTCTTTTGTTGCTGCAAGTTTTGCCGTTAGTTTGGGGCAAGACAATACACTATTAGAGGATCCGTTTGTGATCAAAGGCCCAGGTGGCTAGTTGTTTGTAGCAGAGGAGGTCTAGACGGACTGCGAGGTCAGTATAGGGGAACACTCCCTCCCTGCTAACCTGATTATAATACCGATGGAGGATTTTGGCGAGATTATAAGGATGGACAGGCTGTCCACCTATCACGCCCTGGTGGACTATTTCGGGAGGAAGATCTTCTTCTCCATACCGGAGTTGCCTCCCTTTGAGTTTCACAAATAGCCGGTGGACGGAGGTTTCAGATTCATCTCTGTGCTTCTGGCAGCAGGGCCTTTGAGCCAGGGGTGTGAGGGCTTTTTAGCTTGTGTAGTAGCAGAGCCTAACCCGTGGCTGACTTTCAGAGTATCCTGGTGGTTTATGAGTACCTCGACGTGTTTCCAGAGGAGCTGCCAGGACTACTGCCCGAGCGTGAGATTGAGTTTGAGATCTCACTGGTACCGGGGACCAACCCCATTTGGTTCTGAGGGGCGAGACTTCTGTTCTGAGAGGGCAATACCCTACATTGTTCCGTGTTGTACTTTGGGCGTACCCGCTAGCGGAAATGGCTGGCCACATGTCAGTGCGGGGTAGCTACCCATGCGCTTATTACGCGTGCCGTAGTCACCTCTATGTCTTGACAGTGACCTTGGGGTGCTTGACTGGGTGTAGGACTACCATAGGGGACTCTCCCGGCCAGGAGAGCACCACATGTACCTTCTACTTTTCGGAAGAGACTGCAATCAAGATCGTTCCCTCGAGGAACATGCTAGATCAAGAATATCTAGATATTTGAGAAAAATGGGTGAAAAGGAAATACACATAAAATAAAATAAATAGAAAAGAGAATTAAACGTGTTGCTTTTACTATTTAAGATAGTATAGAGGCTACTCTACTCAGCGTTCGCTGACTCTGTCTTTTCATAACACTGTTCAGGACCAGGAGTGGGGCAGCCTGAGCTTCTAGCTGCGGAGGGTGCTGGGCCCAATCTAGCTCAGCCGTAGTTTCAGCACTTTTTCATTGTTTTCCTTACTAGTGAAGTCAGTATCAAACTTTTAGCTACTACTGTTTGCTTTTGTTTCCATCGTTCTGTTATTGTGGTGATATGTAATGGAACAGCAGTTTTACTTTCCTTTACTACTTTGTACATTTTTACTGCTTAGTTATATTGCATATGTGAATGTGGTTTACTTTCC
Organism: Thalassia testudinum; assembly: GCA_037157565.1. Lineage (NCBI taxonomy): Eukaryota > Viridiplantae > Streptophyta > Magnoliopsida > Alismatales > Hydrocharitaceae > Thalassia > Thalassia testudinum. Next base: position 91,274,823 of record JAZHRO010000012.1, read on the forward strand.
TACTTTTTGGTTATTTCCTGTTGGACGACTGGGTCTTGGGATTAGTCGAGGCGAGCCAGTCTCGGGTCCTGTAGGGATCCGGGAACCTGGTCGTAACAACCAGCCACCAAATTCATCCATCCCTCCTGCCGACCGCCCCTTCCTTCCAGCCACCAACGCGGCGTGTGGCGAGGAAGGAGAGAGAGGGACGGGACATGGAGGAGGAGGAGAGGGGAGCTCGAGGGGAGGAGCTCGGAGGAGCTCATGCGCAAGGAGGAGCTCGCGAAGGTGGGCTTCGCGACCTCCTGAAGTTACCAGCGTAGCAACTGCAGGCGGTGCGGTGGGGCTACACGGAGAAGGCTTGCGCGAGTTCTGCATACTGGACATTTTCCAGTATCAGATGTCTGGAGCATCTCCCAGACGTCTGAAGTAGCAGAAGGGCGTCCGAAGCTAAAGCCGGACGTCTAAAAGCACGCTCAGTACCAAGGTATGTACTTCTGTGCGGTTTACGGCCATGCAGGCCTCAATGTTGAGATCTGTCCAACCATTTTTAGTTCTAAACGTACGTACGAAGGGGGCAGGGCGTTAGAAAGGCGTGGGGTGCTCCCTTCGAGGTGCTTTTGGACGTCTAGACACGTCACCACATGTCTGATTGTACCTCCCGACGACCGGAAGGAGAGTCCAACGTCTGGAACTCACGTCAGACGACCGCAGAAGGGTCTGGATGTAATGACCCGCTACGTTTTAGCCATTTAAGATGTCAGGAATTTTAGTCAGACATCTGTCCAAATGTCTAGACCCGTTCCCAAATGTCTAAAAGTGGATTATTTCGTACTACGCTTTGCGGTCTACGCGCGGGCGACGCGCAAAGGCCGCTCTCCTCTTTCTCCCTAATTCCCCCTCCCGCCGAACCCTACACCCTACACCCTCCTATTTATACCCCTCTTTCCCCTTCTCCTCTCCTCACACCACCAGCCACCACCACCTTCAGATCTCTAGTGCGGTAGCAGCGAGGGCTGCGAGAGAGGCGAGTGGAGGGCGAGCAAGCAAGAGCGAGAGGGAGGAAAGAGGAGAGCATGGAAGGTCGGAGGACCTACGGGAGCTCAGCGGAGGTCGCACGGCCGGCGGTGGGTGAGTGCGCACGTGAAGGGCATCGGCGAGGAGTTGTCCAAGCTCTTGCAGCGGCTGGAGCTGTAACCGCGGGCAGAGGCGCGAGCGGAGCGAGCTACAAGCAGGTTCTGATACTGGAAGTTTTCCAGTATCAGACGTCTGGCGTGACATCCAGACAACTGGCGAGGGATCTAAACATCCGGAGCTAAGGTCGGACGTCTGAGAGCACGTATCGAGTGAGGTACGTACGTTCCTACGTTGATTTCTCCCTTGTAGAAGATCTCAGCGCAGGAGGCGTTGTCGGCTGATTCGCGCTTGCATTTGCGTGCGCAGGTGTAGCTTTTGAAAAGCGCGCGGGATGCTTTTCCACGTGCTTTTGGACATCTAATCACATCACCATACGTCCGGAGGTGCTTCCAGACGACCGAAGACATTGTTCGATGTCTATAACTGTCTTCAGACAGTTGCAGAGAAGGTTTAGACGTCTTATCAGTCGCAGGAGACACAAGGTGAGTTTTGATGTCTTTTAAGACGTCTGGCATCTGATTTTGATCGAAAATCTCATTTCTTGCATGTTTGATGCCCGAATGGAATCGGATTTTCACAAACGAAGTACTGTTGTTTTCTACTCGTGTTCCTCTACGTATTCGTGTTGAGTTCCTACTGTTTCAGCCTGTCTAATATACATTGGTCATTGGTATAGGTTACCAGCCGGTGGTGTGTTCAGGGCTCGCGGAGACGACGAGATCTGGGGCGCAGCCCCCATTCCTCCCGTGAAACCCGATAAAGTGATTTAACCTAATTATTAATATTTAAATAAGAATATACTTAGTTGAAATAGCCGAATGGAACTTTAGGATGTGAAATGAACCCTATGGTAGAGAAATGAATGAGCCAGTTTGTATTGCACTGTTTACTTGCATGCGTGGTTAAGATAAATTGCTAGCAAATGCCTGTATTATAATTATGAGTTTCCTGTTAAAATATGAGCTGCCTACATTCAATGAGTAATTGCCTGTGAAACCACTAGTTGCATGTTATTGAGAATTGAACAATGAAAACACGAGCTGCCTGTATACAGATGAGAAATGAATTATGAAACATGAGATTTGGATCTGGATAAATGAGGTAAACATGAGCATGAACCCTACAGGAAATTAGGTGTAGAACTCCTGCGGATAAACGGAATCTGGAATGTAGACAGGAAGTGTGCTGGCCCTTGAGTACGTGGTACCAAGGAGAGCAACTATCCCCTCCTAGTGAAAAGCGGAGCTAGCCTCCCTCAGGTTGAGACCCGGGGTTAGGATTTGCCACATTATACTGACTCCTCTTAGCCCTCGCACACGTGGTACCGAGACGAGCTACTAGTGTAGTGTTATGAACGTGCGCCACAGACGTCTTTTAAGACGTCTGGGAGGTGGCCTAGACATCTAACCAGACGTCTGGAATCGCCTCCAAACGTCGGACAAGACATCTGGGATCATTTCCAGACATCTAGAAATCGGTTATTTTGGCATGCTTCTTTCGTCTGCGCGCCTGAGCGCGCAGACCTGCGGAAATTCCCTCTCTTTTTCCCTCTCCCTCCTGCGCCCTCTGTCGCGCTCTCTCTCTCTCCTCCTTGCGCGGCCTTAAAAGGCCACGCCCTCTCCCTTACTCCCGTCACCTCCGTCTCCTTCCTTTTCTCCTTCCAGCCAGTGCGCGAGAGCGAGGGCGAGGGTGAGCGGCGGCGACGACAACCGCGGCGGGTGCGGGAGGAGGTGCTGCGCGGGGGAGGAGGCGTCAGCCGTGAGGGCTCGAGCCTGCCGGGGCAGCGGGAGCCGGCCAGCGGGGGGCAGCGGGCGCGGAGTGGCACGGGAGACCTGCTGCAGCTCGAGCAGCAGGCGGAGCACTCGCGGCGCGGCCAGGCGTCGCGAGCGGAGGGCGAGTCGTGCCATGGCTCTGGAAACTTTTCCAGAATCAGACGTCCGGGCTCATAGCCATACGGCGGGGGAGACATCTGAAAGACTTTACAGACGTCTGAAAGGTGAGTTTTTCCGTCTTCCTTCCTTCCTTTCGACTGACCGTACTAAGAGAGAGAGGAAATGGGTACGCGCAGGGTCGGAGATTCGCATCCAACGCGAATCAGACGTCTATCTGTAGTACCAGACGACGAGAGCGAGATCCAGACGTCCTGGGCGACCATCGGACGTCTGGGAACTAGGCTAGACGCCCCCGCAGGCTTCTGGACGTCTAAGAGCCCACGCAGAGCGAGGTAATTCCCTGATCCACTTTTTAAGACGTCTGGAAGAAGTTCCAGACATCTGATTTTGCACTGTTTCGTCGTTTTCGACCCGTTTAGGGCCCGTTCGGGTTCCGTTTTCCTCGTTTCAAGTTGCGTTCTTTTCGAAATTACATCCTCTACCCATCTACAGTAGCTGTATGCTGTTTTGAGAAATTCCTTGTGTTTGATCCTTGTGATAGGACCCCGTTCCGTTGCAGTCTCGGGGGTTGCGGAGGCACGCAGGATTCCCGACCACGCCCCCAATTCGCCTGTTGTAACCGGTAGAGTGGCTTTAAGTATAATCTATTAAATTATGAAACCATAAATAGAACCTAGGACTTTGCATGAATCCTAGGAATGAGAAATAGATTGAATGGTAGATCCTAGGGTGTTGCATGAATCCTAGGGCTGGAAAACTAGATTGTATGATAGATCCTAGGATATGGCATGAATCCTACGACGGGAAAACTAGTGGAATGTATGAATACTGCAGTCTTGGAAAATGTGGAAAGGAAACAATAGCTGCCTGTGAATTGAATTAACAATTGCCTGTTATGAATAAATGATTGAGAATATGGATTGTAAGAACGTGAAACTGGAAAGTGAAACCTGGATGTTCTGAGTTAAAAGAGCTGGAACCCTACGGGGAATTAGGAGTAGAACTCCTGGAAAGTGAATGGAATAGAATTGGGGAAGTGAGCTGGCCCTTGAGTACGGAGTACCAAGGAGAGCGACTATCCCCCTGTTTAGTGCAGAGCGGAGCCAGCCGCCCCAGGGACTCGGGGTTAGGACTGGCCACTCTGTACCAACTTGCTGGCCCTCGTGTACGTAGTACCGAGGAGAGCTACTAGTGTAGAGAGGTATTAGCTACCCCACGGGCCCCGGGGTTCTGCTAGCCTCCTGCACCGACTTGTTAGGCCCACTGGGGCAAACCAGGGTAGTCAGGCGAGGGTGCGCGGACTGTGGAGGGGCAAGGCCCCTGTTTGGTTACTGTGGAGGGGTTGGACCCCTGTTACTGAGAGGGCTCTGCCCTGTACTGGTTCCGTGCTGTGCTTTGGGCGCACCCGTTAACGGAAACGACTGATCGCGTGCTAGTGCGGGTTAGCTACCCGTGCGTTTACCGCGCTTGCCGTAGTCACCGTTACGTCTGTCAGTGACCTTGGGGTGGTTGATTGAGAGTAGGATCACCACGGGGGATTCTCCCGGCCAGGAGAGCACCACGTGCTACTTTTACTGTTCGGAAAAGACTACAATCAAGATCGTTCCCACGAGGAACATTCGAGATCAAGTGAAGGATCTGAGAAATAGATAAATTATGAAACAATAGAAAGACGTAAATAAAAGAAGAAGGAAAATTAAAACAGCTACTGTACACTTTACCGTTTCTTTTGTTTAGCTGCCACTCTACTCAGCGTTTTGCCGACGCGTTACACTCGTTACCTTTCAGGACAGGTGTTAAGCAGCCAGGGTCAGCGGCTGCAGAGGACGCTGGGCCGAGTAGGGTCCAGTAGAGTTACCACTGTTCTCTTGTACCTCTTTTTGGTTCCACTGTACTTTTCTTTACTTGCAGTTCATATTATGTTATAAATGTTGTTCTACTGTTGTGGTGGTACATACTGTAGTAGTTTCTTTTCTTACTGCTGTATTTTCTTACTGTTAGTTATATTCATGTTGAATGTGGTTTATTTTACTGCTCTTTTGGTTACTTCCTCGTTGGACGACCAGGTCTTGGGTTTAGTCGAGTAGGTCCGGTTCTCGTGTCTCATAGGGACTCGAGAATCGGGTCGTTACATGTAGAGAGGGAGTTAGCCACCCCACGGGGCTCGAGGTTCAGCTAACCACCCTACACCGACTTGTTAGGCCCTCTGGGCAAACCGGGCTAGTCAGACGAAGGTGCGCAGACTGTGGAGGGGCGAGACCCCTGTTCTGAGAGGGCAAGGCCCTATACTGTTCCATGCTATACTTTGGGCATACCCGCTAGCAGAAACGACTGACTGCGTATCAGTGTGGGGTAGCTACTCGTGTGCTTATCACTCGTGCCGTAGTCACTGCTATGTCTTGATAGTGACCTCGGGGTGGTTGATTGGGTGTAGGACTACCACAGGGGACTCTCCCGGGAAGGAGAGCACCACGTGTTCCTTCTACTCTACGGAAAAGTCTTCAATCAAGATTGTTCCCACGAGGAACATGCAAGATCAAGAAATATCTAGATACTTTGAGAAATGGGTGAAACATAAACATATAAAACAGATAAATAAAAAATGAGAATTAAACATGTTGTTTTTATTGTTTTGTACTTAGATAATATGAACACCACACTACTCAGCATTCGCAAACTTTGTCTTTTCATAACACTATTCAGGACCAGGAGTTGAGCAGCTTGAGTTTCCAGCTGCAGAGGGTGTTGGGCCTAGTCGAGTCCAGCCGTAATCTTCCTTCAGCACTTTCTTGTTCTCTACTGCTGCAGTAAGTAATGGACACTTAGTTACTGTTCTGCTACTTCTGTTCTCTTTCCGCTTTTCGTTGTTGTTGTTGTTGTTGTGGAATGTACCAAGATAGCTGTTTTATTTTCTTTACTGCTTTGTACATTTCTTCTACTTAGTTATATTGCATGTGTGAACTGATAACACTACATTTTACAATGTTAATTCTGCCAAAAAGGGGTTGGCCTTAAGGGCAAAATGCACAGAAGACACAGGAATGGGAGCATTGCATGCATCACACATCAAGATTACTTATAGTGCATTATTAATGGCCATATGTACAAGTGCATGTCAAAACAGGCCTCAGATAACCGATCGGACTGCACGGATCGATTCAGAGCAACGAACGGAGTCCAACAGACTCAAAATCAGCTAAATCCGACATCCGGAGCTCCCTCTATCAGCCTAAGAAGTTCTGGTCGTTGATCATCAGATCAATGACACAGTGCGCCACGTGGAGCTGTCCATGCCCCCTTCACCGCGCAGCAACCCTTTAAGCAATCCGATCTCCGATCGGACGACTAAAAAGCACGATCGCCCGCACTCTCTGCGTCCATGCGCCCGACCTCACACGAAGATCTGACTGTTGGATCCCCATCCAACAGTCGGTAGCGGCCGCTCCAAATCCTCTTCGCGCAACCAATTGCGAGGGCAACGCAACGGTCTCGCCCCCACAACACAACCTCAAGGCGCACGTTTGAAGCCTGCAGTGGATTAAGCAGAGAAATCAGCCGCGTGACCAAATTGGACTGCCCGATGACCATCGAGCGGCCGCGGCAGCGCCACGCGGTGCAATCAGGCGCGTTCGGCCGAACACGTGCGATGACGCGTAGCAACGCGCGCTCGAGGCACGATCCAAGCGCACCCTCTGCAAAGATCTCAATCGTCCGATCGCACACGGATCGTGCGTGAAGAGGAGGAACAGCCCGCGTGGGTGATGAGAACCTCATCATGAGCCATAACTAGCTCATTCTGACCCAATACAAAGGATAAAAGCTCCTACATAACTCAAGGAAAGGCTTAACTCAGAGAATTCTGAGTTTAAGGAGAAAATAAGTCATAAGGGGTAAAAATGCAATTTTACCAGTATAATCTGCATACAGGGTAATTCAGGGTCCAAACATAGGTCAAAGAAACTTAATAAGAATAAAAGTGGGATGAGATGATCTAGCAAGGGCTACAGCAATTCCAAGGAACTAAATGATAATCTGTAACCCTAAAACAAACCCACTTCAATTCACGAGGTTCAAGGCAAAGCAAAAATGGAATAAACCCTCTAAAATTCATAGAAAAATAATCTCTAGGGTTTAGAACCTTCAATTTGACCTTAGGTACCCATCTTGACCTACATTGAGAACCATACCCAATTAATAACTTAATTTGGGTTTTTTCGTAAATTGACCAGTCAAACAAGGTTTAATCTAGAAATAAAATTCACCATCAGATTCCTTCGGTCCTAATTAGTCATGTATAAAAACCTGAGCCTAAGAAGAAACCTTCTTGACCAACTTTACACTTTGGTCCTCATATATTTACTTTTTGACCCTCAACTTTTGAACCCTCGCATTTTGGCCCCTAACTCTCCTTCGTTCTTTGCGTTCAGGTCCCCCCTACAAAACCTGCCAGCACCATGCTCCGGCGACCTTGCGCGGAGCATGGCGCCGCGCAGGGTGAGGGGGAGAGCCTGGCAAGTAAACCGGGGGTGCCCTGCGTCGTCAGCCGTCGCAGGGACACCCCCCTGGTCGCTGTAACCCACCATACCGGCCGTGCGAACGCACGGACGGTATGGGTTTCCATCTCCGGCGTCCTCCGATGAGGGAGACACGTCGTCTCCCTCCGCCTTCCTCCCTGATTCGGTCCCTATAAATACCCCCGTCGCTCCACCGTTCTTCCCAGCTCGGATCTGACGGAGAAAACCCCCAACTTTCCTCTCTTCTCACTCCGGCAGACGCCCACCAGCTCCGGCGGTTCTTCCTCCTCCTCTTCGCTCTGCCGCAATACCAGCAGCAGAGACTTCTTCCCCTGCTCTTCCCGCGTCGCGCAATACCGGCGCGCGCTGCCTCTGCCCCGTCGTCACCGCCGTCCTCCCCCCCACTGGGCACCTTCTTCTCCGGCGACAGCAGGTACTGTCGTCCGCCTCCTCGCCCCCTTCGTCACTTTAGTTAGGTTAGAACTACTTCCCTCTATTCTCTCTCTCTTTTCCCCCTGCTATTTTTATCTAATTACCCCTCGATTCCGACCCCTCACCCTCACCTTCCCCGCCTCCGGCCATCCTCCGGCGAGCCGCTCCCATCACTCCAGCAACCCACACGGCTCGCCAACCACCGCAGAACCTCCGCCTCTTCACCCTGATCAACCCCCGCCCTTCCACTTCCCCCACATCACCCTCTGCAACCCCACCGAACAAACCCATCTTCCGACCCACAGCCCGACCTAGGGCAGCCCTTGCACGCCGCCCCACGCCTCGCCACCACCCACACGAGCTTCGCCGCACTCTGGCGAAGCTCCCGGCACCTTCTGATTAGGCCGAGAGGCCGTTTTGCTGTGAACAGGTCACCCGTCCTCCGCCGCCATTGCCGTGCAGAAGGAGCTGCTTCCGCCTGCAGCTGCAGGCACGCCACGCCCAGATTCGACTCCCAGGCCGTGCGAGGCATTTCGACAAAGCGTCAGGCTGCAGCTGAAGCGAAGCCCTCGCGCGAAGGCCTCGCGTAACGTCGCGATTACCAGCTGTTTCCCCCGCGCAGGCGCCAACTCGGGGTGGGACATTTAGTCCCACCTCGGAAAACTCTGAAGAGGCGCAGCGGTATAAAGTGAAAAGGTGCTGGAGGCTTATTGCCTCAGCACACGGGGTGAGGTCCCCTTCACCCGCCCGGTTACCCGGTCTCGTCCGCGCTCACGCCCCGCAGACCTGGCCCGACCCGACTTAGACTGACCTGCACTCCTCGCCCACCACGCACGCCGGTGGGCCTGGACCCGGGCGCGACCCGTACCCGGCTACCCGGCAGCTCTGGGAGAGCTATCCTATGAGCGGATTCTGTGAGAGAGAGACGCGGGGGAGGGTAGAGATAGGTTTTGCCCCTCTCTGATCAAGCTGTGTAAGTGTGCAGGCACAGGTGAAGAAGAACCGTGGAAGAAGACGAAGGCTGAAGGAAGGAGGATCACCGAGCGGCACTGTAGCTGCGGCGGTTTAAGTCGTCTGATTGGAAAATCAGACGACGTCCTGAAGGCAAGGAAGGAGAAGGAAGGCGAGGCAGAGGAGAACACAGAGAGACAAGCAGAAAGAGCTGAAAGAAGAAGGTCTGAAGAAAGGAAAAGAAGAAAGAAAGAAGAAGAAGGAGAACAGGACCGCAAGGGAGAAGAAAAAGAAAGAGACGAGCAGAAACAAGAACTGAAAGAAGAAAAGCATCACTACTGCTGCAGATAAAGAAGAAGAACAAAGGAAGAGAGCAGAAGATCTGAGAAGGAAGAAGAGGAGAAGCAAAGAGAAAAGAAGAAAAGCCAACAAATTCTCTCTCTCTCTCTCTTTATGTCTTTGTACAAGAAATTTGTATCTCTAGAATACAGTTTGCTCCCCGAGTTCGACCTCGGGAACTCTTTTATTTTCCGAGTAAAAAATTATATATTTGAAATGATGGCAATAACTGGCTATATTACAACGACATAACAATAAAACCCGGTTATCTCTCGAAGCCATCGTTATCAGCGGGCTACTGCCGGCCAGGGTGCTTGGTTATTTTCCTGCTTTTGGTTATTTCTTGTTAGGCGACTAGGTCTTGGGATTAGTCGAGGCAAGCCGATCACGGGTCCTGTAGGGATCCGGGAACCGGATCGTAACATTAGATGTCCGAGGTAGCCGCAGGAAACCCAAGGTGAGTATTAATGTCTTTTAAGACGTTTGGGACTAGACCCAGATGTCTGATTTTCGACAGTGTGTGTTTTTGGCCCATTTAGGACCCAAACAGAATCGGATTTCTGCAAACGAACTACCGTTGTTTTTTGCTTGAGTTTCTCTACGAGTTAGTGTCACTTGTATACAGTTTTGGACTCGTTTGATGCAATTGATTATTTGTATAGTTCTCCAGTCAGTCGAGTACGTCGAAGCCGCGGAGGCGACGGGATCTGCGATCCGAGCCCTCATTCCTCCCGTGTTTGCTGGTAGAGTGTTTTGCATTAATATTATGATTTAAATAAATGAACTTCATGTTTAGAATAACTTGAATGAACCCTAGGATGAGAATGAACACTAGGACAGGAACAGATGAGTATGGTTTTAGTTATGTTGTATACTTGAGATACATGTAGAACCCTAGGATGAGAATGAACCCTAAGCCAGGAACAAATGAGTAGGGTTGAGCTACACTGTTTACTTGAGATGCATGTAAAACTTTAAATGCTAGCAAATATATTGGTTATTTTAATATGATGCATTGTTAGTTAGAAAATCACGAGCTGCCTGTTTTGAGAATGGAACCGAAAACGTAAATAGAAAGATCTGAAAGTTTGGAATATGAAATGAAAGGAATACCGGCATGAACCCTACGGGGAATTAGGAGGAAAACTCGTGTAGACGAGAAGTGAGCTGGCCCTTATGTACGCGATACCAAGGAGAGCCACTGTCTCTTTAGTGTAGAGGGGTATTAGCCGCTCGTTGGGTTGAGCCCCGGGGTCAGGCCTAGACACTCTACACCAACTCTGTTTGGCCCTTGTGTACATGGTACCGAGGTGAGCTACTTAGTGTAGGGAGGGAGCTAGCCACCCCAGGGGGCCCGAGGTTAGGGCTAGCCACCCTACACCGACTCTTGTTAGACTCACTGGGCAAACCAAGATAGTCGGACGAGGATACGCAGACTGTAGAGGGACGAGACCCCTATTCTATTCTGTTCTGAGAGGGTAAGGCCCTGTACTGTTCCGTGTTGTACCTTTAGTCGTACCCGTTAGCAGAAACGACTGACCACGTGTCAATGCGGGATAGCTACCCACGTGCTTATCACGCGTGTCGTAATCACCACTACGCCGCGACCGTGACCTCAGGGTGGTTAACTGGGTGTAGGACTACCACAGGGGACTCTCCTGGTCAAGAGAGCACCACGTGTACCTTCTATATCATGGAAAAGACTGCATTCAAGATAGTTCCCATTTGGAACAGGCCAGATCAAGAAATGATATAAGTAAATAAAGGAACAACAAATTAGAAGTACTTGGTTGAACTAAATGAAAATGGATAGTTACTTAATTGCATTAATTAATAACTTGTCTCAATTACATGTAAATGACTAAATTACCACTCTATTCAACGTTCGCTGACTCTAGAAATTTATAACCTTGTTCAGGTCAAGGAGTTGAGCAGCTAGCACCACCGGCTGCAGAGGGAGCTGGGACAGTCGAGACCAGCATTGGTTGCGTTTTCTTATTGTTTCCTTAGCTTCTGTTATAGTAGTGAGTATTTTATTTTATATAATACTATTTCAGTTATTTTTCTGCTGTACTTTTCTCTGTCGTAGTTGTGTTGGCCTGTAATATTGATAGACTATTCGCTCTGTTTCTTTTACTGTCTCTTGATTTCTTTCTGCTTAGTTACATTGCATGTATGGTTGTAAACTTTTTTCCTGCTTTTGGTTATTTCTCGTTGGTCGAGTAGGTCTTAGGATTAGTCGAGGCAGGCTGATCTCGAGTCATGTAGGGATCTGTGATCGGGTCGTAACATGTATTCTATAAATAGTCCCTACATACATATAGTACGGGACTCGGAAGGAAGTCAAGGCTCTCAGCCTACCACCTAATATGTATTTTTTCCACCGATAGTAGATATCTCAATAACTCCCCATAATATTTCTCAACAAACTCTATATTATCTCTTTGTATCAACCTCTCTCTTATATATTCTATAAATAGTTCCTACATACATATGGTATGGGACTCGGAAAGAAGGAAGCTAAGGTTCTCAGCCTGTCACCCGATATGTGTTTTTCCTATCGATGGTGGATATTGAAAGTTATATCCGCTCCTAGACATACACCTCTTCAAATAAAGTTGGATCAACTATCATTATGTGCATGTGATTATTTATTTATTTTTTTTCCTATATAATTATGTTACATTTCTAATATAAAAATTCTTGATGATCTTGTAAGACTCATCAGATCTAAAAAGCAATCTTTTCCTTTTTCACGAGGACGTTCGGATTTCTCCTGCGCACCTTTCCTTCGTTGAGTGACTGCCCTATCATATTAGGCTGTTCTTGTTCAAAGGAATGCTTTTTAAAGAGAAAACAAAAAATAAAAAATGTAAGATGCACGTATGTAACTCTCACTTGCAGCATTCTTCGCCGCATTTTCTATCAACCGACCTCGATCGAGTCGTTCATTCTGTAAATTTATAGCTTCCATACAAACTTAAACGCTGGCTGATTGATCTTTAGCTTCAAAATGCGTCAAGAAGGCACATAAAAGCAGTTTGAATTTGCTGTCCCATATGTGTTCCTAATTCTCTTTCGTACCCGACGTCTCAGGAAGCGTTCCATCATCAATCAACCGTTCCATTCGTCTCAAACATTTTGCTTAAGTACAACCATCTATAGTCTATTTGAACTGATTATAAGTACCATAATTAATTTAGATGGTACAAACGGCAGAAATAAACGTATATAAAAAATAAATCAATAAATAAAAAATATTTTTAATATTTTGTATATATTAAAAATATTAAATCAAATAAATTAAGTATAATTTCGTAAGATCAAAGTAAAATAAAAAATAAATAACATATAATATTATAAAGAAATAAATGAAAAGAGATTAGATTTTATTCCAATCAAAATGTTCATTAAAGATTTTTCTTAGAGAAGGTATCATCCCCCATAATATCGATACGTCGTGGTCTGACGAATACCTCTCAGGATATAGCGATCCATCTCCAATATTCGACACATTTCGATCTTGGATGTCTTCGAAAATCATCTCATGTAACGAACGCGCGCTTCAGACGTCTTTTAAGACGTCTGAGAGGTGGCCCAGACGTCTGACTAGACGTCTGGAACCACTTCCAGACGTCTGGGAATCGGTTATTTTTGGCACGCGCGATTCGTCTGCGCGCCTGAGCGCGAAGACCTGCGTACGCTCTCTCTCCCTCTCTTTTTCCCTCTCTCCTGCGACCGCAGACCACCCTGTCCCGCTCTCTCTCTCCTCGCGCGGCCTTAAAAGTCCACGCCCTCCCCCTCACTCCCGTCACCTCCGCCCCCTTCCTCTTCTCCTTCCAGTCGGTGCGCGAGAGCGAGCGCGAGTGAGCGGCGGCGGCGACAGCCGCGGCGGGTGCGGGAGGAGGTGCTGCGCAGGGGAGGAGGCTTCGGCCGTGAGGGCTCGAGCCTGTCGGGGCAGCGGGAGCCGGCCGGCAGGGGCGCAGCAGACGCGGGGTGGCGCGGGAGGCCTGCTGCAGCTCGAGCAGCAGGCGGAGCACTCGCTGCGCGGCCATGCGTCGCGAGCGGAGGGCGAGTGGTGCCTTGATTCTGGAAAATTTTCCAGAATCAGACGTCTGGGATTCCAACCAGACGACGGGGAAGACGTCTAAAAGGTGAGTTATTTTCATATCTTCTTCCTTTCCTACGACCGTCCGTACTGAGAGAGAGAAATGGGTACGTGCAGGTTCAGGGATTCGCATCCAACGCGAATCAGACGTCTATTTGCAGTGCCAGACGACGGGAACGACTTCCAGACGTCCTGGGTGACCATCGGATGTCTATGAACTACGCCAGACGCCCCCACAGGCTTCTGGACGTCTGAGAGACCACGTAGAGCAAAGGTAACCCCTGATCCACTTTTTAAGACGTCTGGAATAAGTTCCAGACGTTTGATTTTGCACTGTTTCGTCATTTTCGAGCCGTTTAGGGCCCGTTCGGGTTCCGTTTTCCGCGTTTCGAGTTGCGTCCTTTTCGGAATTAAATCCTCTACCTTTCTACAGTAGCTGTATGCTGTTTTGAGAAATTCCTTGTGTTTGATCCTTGTGATAGGATCCCATTCCGTTACAGTCTCGGGGGTTGCGGAGGCACGCAGGACTCCCGACCATGCCCCCAGTTCGCCTGTTGTAACCGGTAGAGTGGCATTTAAGTTTATTAGCATAATCTGTTAAATTATGGAACCATAAATAGAACTTAGGACATTGCATGAATCCTAGGAATGAGAAACGAGATTGAATGATAGATCCTAGGGTGTTGCATAAATCCTAGGGCTGGAAAACTAGATTGTATGATAGATCCTAGGGTATGACATGAATCCTAGGATGGGAAAACTAGTGGAATATGTGAACACTGCAGTCTTGAAAATGTCGAAAAGAAATAATAGCTGCCTGTAAATTTGTTTAAACAGCTGCCTGTTATGAATAAATGAACATGATTAAGAATATGGGATGTATGAACGTGAAACTGGAAAGGTGAAACCGGAATGCGCTGAGTTAAAGAGCTGGAGCCCTACGGGGAATTAGGAGTAGAACTCCTGAAAAGTGAATGGAATAGAATTGGGGAAGTGAGTTGGTCCTTGAGTACGGAGTACTAAGGAGAGCGACTGTCCCCCTGTTTAGTGCAGAGCGGAGCCAGCCGCCCCAGGGACCCGGGGTTAGCACTGGCCACTCTGTACCGACTTGCTGGCCCTCGTGTACGTAGTACCGAGGAGAGCTACTAGTGTAGGGAGGTACTAGCTACCCCACGGGCCCCGGGGTTCTGCTAGCCTCCTACACCGACTTGTTAGGCCCACTGGGGCAAACCAGGGTAGTCAGGCGAGGGTGCGCGGGCTGTGGAGGGGCAATGCCCCTGTTTGGTTACTGTGGAGGGGTTGGACCCCTGTTACTGAGAGGGCTCTGCCTTGTACTGGTTCCGTGCTGTGCTTTGGGCGCACCCGTTAACGGAAACGACTGACCGCGTGCTCGTGCGGGTTAGCTACCCGTGCATTTATCGCGCGTGCCGTAGTCACCGTTACGTCTGTTATTGACCTTAGGGTGGTTGACTGAGAGTAGGATCACCACGGGGGACTCTCCCGGCCAGGAGAGCACCACGTGCTACTTCTACTGTTCGGAAAAGACTGCAATCAAGATAGTTCCCACGAGGAACATTCGAGATCAAGAGAAGGATCTGAGAAATAGATAAATTGCGAAACAATAGAAAGACATAAATAAAGGAAGAGAGAAAATTAAAACAGCTACTGTACACTTTACTGTTTCTTTTGTTTTAGTTGCCACTCTACTAAGCGTTTTGCTGACGTGTTACACTCGTTACCTTTCAGGACCAGGTGTTGAGCAGCCAGGGTCAGCGGCTGCAGAGGACATTGGGCTAAGTATGGTCTAGTAGAGTTACCACTGTTCTCTTGTACCTCTTTTTGGTTCCACTGTAGTGAGTAGTTCTTGTTTCCGTTGTACTTTTCTTTACCTGCAGTTCATATTATGTTATGAATGTTGTTCTACTATTGTGGTGGTACATACTGTAGTGGTTTCATTTCTTACTGCTGTATTTTGTTACTGTTAGTTGTATTCATGCTGAATGTGGTTTATTTTACTGCTCTTTTGGTTACTTAGTCGTTGGACGACCAGGTCTTTGGATTAGTTGAGTCGGTCCGGTTCTCGTGTCTCGTAGGGACTTGGGAATCAGGTCGTTACACCTCAGGAGAACGAAGTCGAGGTAATTTGGTTTTCAACCAAATTTTCGATTGATCTATCAACCAAATTCACCTCAGGAGAACTGAATGACTTGATCAACCAAAATCTTCTCGTGGATCTCTCAATCTCCTTGTGCAAGATCGACAAAAGTAATTGATGATTTTTCTACTAATCTGACGTCGAACGAATGTATCAAGAAAGAGAGACAAAAATGAGAGAGTGAGAGGAAGAGAGTAGAGATAGCTGTCTGCTCCTATTGTGTGTCAAATGGGAGCTCCCTCGTGGGCCCTATATAGAGCCCACCACCAGACGTTTAAGGAAATTCTTATTTTATGGAAACACGACAATTAATCAACTAATTAAGTTCATTGATCGACAAAATAATTTGGTCGATCAAACTTTGCAAATTGGTCGATCAAATTAAATTTATTGATTGACCAAAATAATTGGCCGATTAATCTAAGTTAAAATCGTGAGATTAAAAATTCGTAGCAAAAGGAGTTCAAGTTCTAAGTTTCTAATTGATTCTCACCCGAACCCGAATCCAAGCCTGAGCTGGAGCAAGGGTGGGGCAGGGTGCGTGAGCATGCATAAGTGATCCCCAGCCTCACCTCTCACTCTTTTCTACATAAGTTATAAGAAGTATAAATCTTTTACAGCTACAAAAAGATTTATCCACTTATAATATGGGATTAAAAATCTCTTCTAAATCTCTCTAATTTCAACATAAATTTTCATATCATTATATAATAATTACATCTTAATTAATATAATTAGTTCTCAAATTCAACGCAAACTGACGTAGCCTTTGTCTTTGCTTACCATCCATGGGCAAACTCTTGGATTCGGCAAAATATGTACTTTCTTATCAGAAAATTTAACAAAGGATAAGCTCTTGGATTCGACAGAATCATGTGACCAAACCAAGTCGGATGGGAGGAGTACAAATTTCTCTTGTATCAGAGGTAGAGCTAATTTTTTAATTATTTAATGTTAAAATTATACGCCCAAATCTTTCATTTTAATCAATTATCTCATATTCCACTCTCTCAACAATAAGGTTATTATTGATAAATAAAATCCTTTTTGACTTCACCTTCCCAGTATAGATTTCAAGCTCTCCTCTTTCTTGTATTAATTGTTTACCTCGTATCATTTGCAAAAGATTAAAAGCTCCTATTGCAATCTCATTTTCCGTGGAAATTGTTGAAATGTCAACTTAGGGTTGCCAAGTCAAAATCAACTTGCTCAACCCCGTACATTTTCAACCCAAATATCTCATCGAAATCCATTTATGTTAAATAAGTTGAAGTCCAATTAACTCATTTAAATAAATAGATTGGGTGAGAGTTTAACCCATGGATCCACCTAACTCAATTAACCTGACCAATTAAGAAAAACAATTAAAAAGTATAATTTAATTAGTTGTAATGATTGTGTATATATAAGCTAATGATTTGAAATAGTGAAATTTTTTTATATAAATGTGATCTAATTTTTGGATATGCAATGTTCTTAGTAGAATAGTTTATGTTAATTTGATTTAATTGTACTTTTAAAATCATGAATGCGTTTATATTGAAGAGTTGGTACTGAACCATTTAAAGAGTTGGTATCTTTCCCTCCATCCATGCATCTAATCTCTCAGTAGGTTCAAATATTATAGATGATATTTGATTCAATACTGAAATATTCAAATATGATGGGTGACGTTTTAAATATCATCGATGATATTTGATTCAAAACTAAAATGACGAGTGATATTTCGAGATATTCGATTTAAAATTGAAATATCATATGTAATATGAGTTCAAAACTCATACTTAAATATTACTGGTATAATTTAGTTTAAGGAAGATAAAATAGTTATTTTCATGTTCTTAACACTACCATCAAATAAATACCACAACTTAACGTCAATTCAAGTAAACCTGTATTCGGTCATTTATCTCATTTAACTCATATAACCCACTAACCTGCTTAATCAATTAAACTTGTTTAACCTATAAACCTGCTAAAATCTATCTAACCCATTTATTTAAACAAGTCAGGTTGGGTTTAGGTGAGTTTAGGCAAGTCAAATCCAAGTTGGAATTTCCAGATTCATTTAATAAATGGGTTAGACTCGATCTAACCTCTTTTACAAGCCTATGCCAGCCACGTTGCCAAGCTTAGTAGACAATCACCTAGGCAAGGAAAACAGGAAGAACGTTCAAAGTCCAAACTATACTGCCATTGAGAACTTCGAGTAGCTGGAGACCTAATTGACTTCCTTTGCACAAAAGGAGTGTCCTTCTATCGTGCCATGCCAAACTTTGATAGCATGTCATGAGCTTAGCACCCCACTAGTCCACGTAGAACCCATATATATTGAGACTCATGTATAAATTAGTGAGGGTGTCGATAAATTTTAAGACAAGCCATAGGGGGTGCACAAAAGAAGCTACAAGGCTACCACCCTAGACTTGACGTAAATTACCACCAAACTATATCAAAAGATACAAAAGGAATACCTTAAAGAAAACTGCAACTACTCTTGCTCTCACATGGAGGTCGGTTAAAATTCCAGAAACAAGGCAACAAAGACAAACCGTGAAAGAAACTCTCACGAGCTCTATCAATCCCCTTTGTCGTGTTAGCAACTAAGATGGTCCAATTATACCCTACTAATTAAATAGTTTTTCTAGAAGAAATAGAAATATACATCATAGCTTAACGTCATAGAGAAATCTTCGATAGAAGTCTCCTTCAATCGTGCCCCTCAAGTTGGGATTCCTTCCTGTACATGTTTCACCATATCTAGATTGTGTACGTGCTATCCTTTATCTAAATAGGAATTTAATTGTTGGAGGAGGAAAAACATGAAATAATTAATTAAAAGTAAATTTTTAATATATATCTTTTAAAGAAATTAAAAAACAGATAGTTGCATTTTCATGTAAGCATGGGAGTATGCACCCCTCCTTCCCTCCATCTTCCAATTGGTTGAATAGTGAAAATGTAATTCTCTAATGACATCATTTGAAGGCTTCCAAGCAAATTTCGTCCTAAATTCTTTTCCATGTAGGGATCCAATGGCATTTCAAGCAAGACAGCGTCAAAATTTTAGGTTTGGACTTAAAGTGAAAATATGTTTTGTCTATTATTCCATTCTTTGGTTATGTATGGAAAGATAGAAATAAAATGACCGTGGCTACATTTTAGGTATTCATTTAAATTTGTTAGGTAAAGATGCTCTTCTTCTAATATGAAACTAAATGAGGTGATTAACTAAAACTAAAGGATTCAATATATGAGTACCATTAAAGAAAAGGAAGGGTGGGGTGGGGGGGGGGGGGCGCAACTCACATGCATCTAACACCCCACCACCTCCTCCTCCTCATCTAGCATTGCTACTCCACCCCCACTCCATTGTCACCAGCACCAGGTCAACCACTTGCTTTCTCTTTTTTCTCCTCCTCCTTCCCCCACCCCTCCCTCCTCTTCCTCCTTCTCGAGTCGTCCCTTTCCACCTCGTCATCCCCTCTAATCATCCCTCCTTCCCTTCTCTCCCCTCCCTACTCCACCACCACATCTATCACCATAGCATGTAAAAGAATTTTAACTCACATTAGAAACTAAATTTAAATCATTATTCATTCTACAAAAGATGCTTTAATTTAAATGATTCAAGTATTTAGATGAGTTGCGTGCAACTAATTAATCAACTCTGTTGTTATGAAGTCCACTTTTTAGTTTCTTTCCCCTTTTTATTTTTTGACTCGTACTATAATCATTAAAATTACATTTGATTTATTCATGATAGAATTTGATCGAGGATTCCAATTAGTTTACTGTCAACTTGAATGTGATTTGAACTTATAAAAATACAATTATAGAACATAGAATGTGATCATTACAAAGATTGTAACCATCATATATAGTTCAATGCTTGAAGTTTGAAAAATCTAGGCAAATGAAATAAAGATTAAAGTGATACTAAATTTGATGGAACATTAGATAGTTATATAACTTCTTGAAATATCATTAAACCAAGGGAATTCTTTGAAGATATGCAAATGGAGCATGTTTAATATTGATATAGATGATCTCAAAATTTTTTTATGTTTATGATAAGCTGATCAATTAGAACAAGAGAATTCAAAAGAAATGTGAATCTACTTTAATTTGAACAAGTGAACTTGAAAAAACTACTTTAGTTGTAACTTCAAGGCAGATATGACTAAGGATAGAAAAAAAAGGAGCTACAAGAAAGAAATGGAAGGCTTTTCACAAAAGCACTATACTTGGCAATCACCTATTGTTGCTATTGTATTGCTATTTTTAGTGACAATGCAAATGTAGTTCAAATGGTCAATGGAGCTCAAGACCCGATATGGAGAACGAAATTACAGGTGATGCAATGTCGAAATTTGCTCCTAGGTTATGGCAACATTAGTCTGTTGAAAGTGCCAAGATCTGAAGTCAGCTTAGCTCATATTTTAGCAAGAGATTGTATGCGGGATGGGTTGGTAGGTTGTTGGTGCATGTTGTGACCCGGTTCTCAGATCCTTACAAAATCCGAGACGGCTCGCCTCGACTAATCCTAAGACCTAGTCGTCCAACGAGAAATAACCAAAAGCAAAAAAATAATACCACATATACACATGCATTATAACTAAGCAAAAAGAAAACGAACCAGTAAAGGAAAGTAGAACAACTATTTCAAAATAGTACATGCTACCACAACAACAATAGTGAAAAGAAAATAAAAAGTAACAGGAATAGTAATTTAAAAGTCTATTACTCACAACTACAGCAGAAACAAAAGGGCTGGAAAGAAACAACTGTGGCCGGGCTCGGTTGGGCCCAGCACCCTCTGCAGCTAGAAACTCGAGCTGCTCAACTCCTGGTCTTGAACAAGAATACGAAAAGACAGAGTCAGCGAACGCTGAGTAGAGTGGTGTTTACATTATTTATGTGCAAGTAAAGTAAAACAAGCAACCAGGCTTTAATTCTCATTTCTATTTATTTCATCTATGTATTTCTAGTTCATTTATTTCTCAAAGGATCCAAGTATTTCTTGATCTTGCTTGTTCTTTGTGGGAACGATCTTGATTGTAATCTTTTCCGTGGAGTAGAAGGTACACATGGTGCTCTCTTGGCCAGGAGAGTCCCCTGCGGTAGTCCTACACCCAGTTAACCACCCTAAGGTCACTGTCGCGACGTAGCGGTGACTACGGCACGCATGATAAGCGCACATGTAGCTAGCATGCACTGACACGTGGTCAGTCGTTTCTGCTAGCAGGTACACCCAAAGTAGCACGAAACAGTACAGGGCCTTGTCCTCTCAGAACAGGGGTCTCGCCCCTCAGAACCAAATAGGGGTTTTGCCCCTCCACAGTCCGTGTACCCTCGTCTGACTACCTCGATTTGCCCAGAGGACCTAAAAGTTGGTGTAGGTTGACTAGTCCTAACCCCGGGTCCCGTGAGGCGGCTAGCTCCCTCCCTACACTAGTAGCTCACCTCGATACCACATACGCGAGAGCCAACAGGAGTCGGTGTAGAGTAACCAGTCCTACCCTGGGTCTCAACTCAAGAGGTGGTTGGCTCCCCTTCTACACTAAAAGGGACAGTTGCTCTCCTTGGTACCGTGTAGATAAGAGCCAGCTCACTTCTTGTCTACATACCAGATTTCTTTCATACACAAGAGTCCTACTCTTAATTCCTGTAGGGTTCATGCTCATATTCATCTCATTTATCAATATTCAGATCTCATGGTTCATAACTCGTTCCTCATCCATATACTGGAAGCTCGTGTTTTCACAATTCAATTCTCAATCATATACATGCAACTCGTGGTTTCACAATTCAATTTCTCATTCACATACAGGCAACTCGTATTTTAACATGCATCTCAAGTAAAAGGAGTAACTCAACAATTCTCATTTATTTCTACCCTAAAGTTCATGTTCCATCCTAAGGTTTATTTAAGTATTCTAAACATGCTCTTTCATTGTGTAAATCTTAATGTTGTAGTAAACTACTCTACCAAGTATCACGGGAGGAATGGGGGCCTACACTGCAGATCTCGTCGTCTTCGCGGGCCCCGAACACGCCACCGGATGGTATCCTGTACCAGCGACTAATTTACATCAAACTAGCTCAAAATAGTATGTACTTAACACGAACACGTAGAGAAACTCGAGTGGAAAACAACAGTACCTCGTTTGTGGAAATCCGATTCCGTTTGGACCCTTAACCGGCCAAAAATGTAGTTACTGTTCAAAATTAGACATCAAATCTTACCTATTGTCTCTTGCAGTATCCTCAGACGTCTAGATCTCTCCGCAACCATCTGGGGGCAGCTCTAAACGTTAGACAAAGCCTCCGATCATCTGGAAGTACCCTCAGACGTTTGACGATGTGATCAGACGTCCAAAAGTGCCTGGAAAGACGCACCGCGCGCCTGTCTAACGTCCTGCACCTGCGTACAGCAAACGCAGAACCAAAAATAAGCCCGACATCCCTGCGCTACGTCTGCATGGCAGAAAGTAACGTAGGAAACACATACCTCATGCGATATTATGCTTTCAGACGTCCGGCTTCAGCTCTAGACATCCAAGTGCCTCTCCAGACGTCTGGTTAATGCTCCAGACGTCTGATACTCGAACTTTTCCAGCACCAGAATCTCCTCCGCGGCGCTACTCTCATCGCAGCGCCATCCGCAACGCATCGCAGCAGCTTCAGTAGCTGCAAAGGGCCAGGTGACCGCCTCCCTGAGCCCCTCCTCCTCATGCACGTGCCCGCTACCGACTGCGCACTCTCCGCCGAGCTCCCCGAAGGTCCACCGACCTTGGTCCTCCTCTCTCACACTCTTCCTTCCTCTCTCTCGCTCTCTCCCTCTCGTTTTCCCTCGCTCACCCTGTCTTTTGTCGCTCTCGTTCTCCCTCTCCGAGGCTACATAGTGTTACGAACGCAGCTCCGAAACGTCTTTTAAGACGTCTGCGAGATGGCCCAAACGTCTGACCAGACGTCTGGAACCCCTTCCAGACGTCTTGGATTTAATTTTCAGCGGCAGGCTGGTTTTCGTCAGCGCGCATGCGCGCGCAGACCTGCGATGCCCCCTTTTCCCCTCTCTCCTCCGCAGGCGCTGCTCTCTCTCTCTCTCTCTCTCTCTCTCTCCCCGCGCGGCTTTAAAAAGAGCCCTCACCCTCTCCCTCACTCTCATCTCCTCCGCTCCCTTCTTCTTCCTCTTCCAACCGGAGTGCGAGTGCGAGCACGAGGTATCGGCGGCAGCGGCAGGCGCGGCGAGTCGCTGGAGGAGGTGTCGCGAAAGGGAGGAGACTCTCGGCCATGAGGGCTCGAGCTCGCCGGGGCAGCTAGAGCCGGCCGGCGGGGGAGCCGCGGCGTGGAGCGTCGCTGGAGGGCTGCTGCAGCTCGAGCAGCAGGCGGACGAGGTGCGGCGCGGCCATGCGTCGCGGGCGGAGAGCGCGTCGAAGTCTGATTCTGGAAGTTTTTCCAGAATTAGTCGTCTGGTCTTCCAACCAGACGACGGTTAAGATGTCTGGAGGACTATCCAGACGTCTGGCAAGTAAGTTAATTTTCGTCCTTCTTCCTTTTTTGTGACCGTCCGTATTGAGCACGAGGAGTGGGTACATGCAGGTTCTGAGATTCGCATCCAATGCGAATCAGACGTCTGGCCGCAGTGCCAGACGACTGGAAGGACTTCCAGACGTTCGGGGTGACCATCGGACGTCTGGGAACTAGGACAGACGCCCCCGCAGGCTTCTGGACGTCTGAGAGACTACGTAGAGCGAAGGTATCCTCTGAACCACTTTTTAAGACGTCTGGAAGAGGTTCCAGACGTCTGATTTTGGACTGTTTCGTCGTTTTCGACCCGTTTAGGACCCGTTCGAAGTCCGTTTTCCGCGTTTCGAGTTGCGTTCTTTTCGGAATAAAATCCTCTACCTATCTACAGTAATTATATACTGTTCTGAGAAACTCCTTGTATTTGATCATTGTGTTAGGACCCCGTTCCATTGCAATCCCGGGGGTTGCGGAGGCACGCGGGATTTCCGACCACACCCCCAGTACTTCCGTTGTAGCTGGTAGAGTAGCTTTAGAAATTATTAACATAATTTGTTACAATTATGGAACAATTAATAGAATCTAGGGCATTGCATGAATCCTAGGAATGAGAAACCAGATTGAATGATAGATCCTAGGGTATTGCATGAATTATAGGCCGGAAAACTAGATTGAATGATAAATCCTAGGGTACGACATGAATCCTAGGACTGGAAAACTAGCAAAATGAATATGCATATTGCAGTCTTGGAAAATGTGGAAAGGAAATTAGCTGCCCGTAAATTAGTTTAACAGCTGCCTGTTATGAATAAATGAACATGATTGAGAACATTGGTTGTATGAACGTGAAACTGGAAAGGTGAAACCTGAATGTGCTGAGTTAAAAGAGCTAGAACCCTACGAGGAATTAGGAGTAGAACTCCTGGAATGTGAATGGAATAGAATTGGGGAAGTGAGCTGGCCATTGAGTACAGAGTACCAAGGAGAGCGACTGTCCCCCTGTTTAATACAGAGCGGAGCTAACCGCCCCAGGGACCCGGGGTTAGGTCTGGCCACTTTGTACCGACTTGCTGTGCGTACACGAGGAGAGCTACTAGTGTAGGGCGAGTACTAGCTACCCCACGGGCCCCGGGGTTCTGCTAGCTCACCTACACCGACTTGTTAGGCCCACTAGGCAAACCAGGGTAGTTAGGCGAGGGTGCGCGGACTGTGGAGGGGTTGGACCCCTGTTACTGAGAGGGCTCTGCCCTATACTGGTTCCGTGCTGTACTTTGGGCGCACCCGTTAACGGAAACGACTGACCGCGTGCCAATGCAGGTTAGCTACCCGTGCGTTTACCGCGCGTGCCGTAGTCACCGTTACGTCTGTCAGTGACCTTGGGGTAGTTGACTGAGAGTAGGATCACCATGGGGGACTCTCCCGGCCAGGAGAGCACTACGTGTTACTTCTACTGTTCGGAAAAGATTGCAATCAAGATCGTTCCCACGAGGAACATTTGAGATCAAGTGAAGAATCTGAGAAATAGATAAATTGTGAAACAATAGAAAGACGTAAATAAAGGAAGAAAGAAAATAAAACAGCTACTGTACACTTTACTGCTTCTTAGGTTTAGCTACCACTCTACTTAGCGTTTCGCTGACGTGTTACACTCGTTACTTTTCAGGACCAGGTGTTGAGCAGCCAGGGCCAGCGGCTGCAGAGGACGCTGGGCCGAATAGGGTCCAGTAGAGTTACTGTAACGACCCGATTCCCGAGTCCCTATGAGACACGAGAACCGGACCGACTCGACTAATCCCAAGACCTGGTCGTCCAACGAGGAAGTAACCAAAAGAACAATAAAATAAACCACATTCAGCATGAATATAACTAACAGTACAAAAATACAGCAGTATGGAAAGAAACCACTACAGTATGTACCACCACAACAGTATAATTAGCCAAAAGTAATCCGTCATTGTATCATGTTAAATGTTTAGAACATTTCATAAGATTTAAAGTCAGTATGAAAAAGGAATTAGAAAGTCCATACAAAATTTTAATTCAAATGCATTGTATACTTGTTGCTAAGTATATTATAAGCATCATTTTTTTTACATTGATTTAAGGTAGCTTAGGAAAAAGGAATTAGAAAATTCATGCAAAATTTTACTTCAATGCATTGTGTGTTTGTTGCTAAATATGTTATAAGCATCATTTTTTTTACATTCCTCCTATTATGTGTTTTCTATTATCGTAATGTGTTTAAATATTATTTGGGGGTTTTGGCATGTACGAGCATGTCAACATGTTGACCCAACGTAACCTTATAAATGGTCGGGAATGAAGAAACATAAAAATAAAAATAACCGTCAAAAGTTATTTACAAATATTTAATCAAGGTACTATAAGTATTACTTTATTACAAATGGAGAGCTCTTGAATCTCATGAGTGCACTTGTGATGAAGCTTCAAACCTGTAATTTAAAAATGATTCTAGGGTGGATGAGGAAATCGAAGAAGAATCCCAGGATGTCTCCAATCATGATAGCGATGGGTGTGTTAAAGAAAATTACAAGATTGTTGTAGATGAAGGAAAATAGGACAATGGTGCAGATAGGAAGCAAGAAATCAAATCAGATTTGAGTAAAGAATTTAATTCTCACTTCTAGACTTTCCAAAATGTAGTCAAAAAAATCCAAGAAGAGAACAAGTAATTGAGGATACAATTGGATTCAAAGCATCTAGAGGTTAGAAACTTACACTCAATTCTACTTGTAATGTCTCTAAAAATATTGCCACTTCAAAGTCAAACTCCAAGAAGAGGAAGAAAAAAGTCATTCTCATGATTTTGTGTCAAAATTTGATCTCAAGGAGGTCCGTAGCATCAAATAAAACACAGAGAAATCTAAGGAAGTTTTAAATGTGGATATTCAAGATGATAGTGGTCCTACAAAAGTAGCATACATTTAACTTCTTTGATAGGTAATTTATTGTGTAAGTCCTTTAAAATATTTTATATTTTGATCCTTACAGGTTATCTGTCCCTCATCAAATTATTAAAAACGCATGTGGCTATTCACGTGGAGAAGTTTTTGGGCGACCTATCATTGGATACATTCAATCCTCTAATGTTTTAAACTTCAATTACGTCGTGATATTAACGATTAGAATCTTCTTTACGTAGGGAGGTAATCTTCAAAGGTTTCAAAAATAATTATGTCAGTGACTTTCAACTGAAAAACATGTTATTTAGAGATAACGTAATCATTCATATATTATATCACATGTATGAAGCATTCGCTAATGTATTATTCTATTTCTCACAGACCATTGACGTATCCTTATTCAAGATTCATGAGAAGATGTTTTTCTGATACCAGAATTGTGTAATCATCTCTTCTTTTTTTAGTCACATGAGCCCCACATTCCAATTTCCTAAGAAAGAAGGTCAATTGGACCATATGAATGAACGATTAAAGGATGTTTTTATCAAATAAAATATTTTTGATTCTACATTCTAGTTTACATTGCAACTTCTAGTAGGTGACTATAAGACAAAGGTTTCTCGCTCTTATAACTCAATCAAGGGCCAAATTTTGCAAGACAAGTTAGTATAAAATTAGGTGAGTAGAACCTTCGTATGAACTATTTATTAAACTATTCACCATTTACATTTGAGTATTATTAAACACTTTTTTTTTCTATTCTAATTGGTGTCTAATTTAGGATCTTTCTTGGCTAAGAATTGTGGGTTCTCTAATGCAACCTCTGAGAATATCATATGCGATTAACAATACCTGTCTCAATAAGAAAATAGCTTAAATTGGGTGCTATTTGTGATTAAATTTGTACAATATATTTTGGGTAGCCACCATCTAGATTTCAAAGATGTAAACATACTACTTATAAAGGTCAACTCGTAGCAATACTACTGAAATGTGGAGATCATGACATTAATGATGACAAGAAGGATTTGTATAAGATGACAAAGACAAAGATTTGATTGTGAAGATGCATTTTGTTGGTAACCATGTACTTAAAAGATTCAATATGTTTTGATTAACACTTATTCAATTAGTTAATTTGAGAAGGTTGTTCCACGAATAGTAATATGTATTCTTATGAATATTCAATTACATAGGATGTAGTTAACCCTAATGTTCTCTCCCATCTAATAAGAGCATCGCAAGTCGCCATCAAGACCACTGAAGGTCATTGAAAAATTTATATAATATGAGAAATGTAAAAAATAGAAATAAACCACCACCTACACAAAAATACTAGATTGATAACCAAATTCTACTCGATATGGGTGTACCCTTGCACTACAATAGTATGCAGGTTTTGTGACAATTATAAACCATCGCTAATAGCCTCGAATACACCATCATGGTATGTTGCGTCACAGTTTTAATTTAGCGACGATTACAATCTCCTATCATTGTTTTCTCAGTGCGTGTGGGCGAACATGTATGGAAGTACATTTTGGCAACGGTTATAAAATCATCGCTCAAGTAACTTACTAACAGTTATCAATTCGACCATCGCCAATGTTCATAGCGAGAACCCGAATTACGCGTCGAAAAAATACAAATTTTTAGATACGATTTTTGTTAAAATCGTCCTTTATTCTTAATAGCGACAGTTTAAGAAATCGTGACCAATTGTCAATAACAATCACCGAAAGAAATGGGATACATCGTGCCAAAATTGTGTGGCGCCTAATAGACTTATGGTGACAGTTATAAAACTGTCGCCAAATGCAATTTATAATAGTTTATGTTATAATCGTCGCTAATAATACTTTAATTTTTTACAAAAAATTAATTTCAAAATTACACATAGCAAATAAGAGATATTCGAAAACAACATCAGTTGCTCAAAATATCCAATCAAAAAGATTTATACAATGAAACAAATATATATATATATAAACAAGGTTCAAATATGTTAAGACCCGTGCCATCAAAGCTCTCTAATTCATCTGGGGCTTGGGTCAGCATTACGTCTGTCAGCGACCTTGCGGTGGTTGACTGAGTGTAGGACCACCACGGGGGACTCTCCCAGCCAGCAAAGCACCACGTGCTACTTCTACTCTTTGGAAAAGACTGCAATAAAGATCGTTCCCACGAGGAACATTCGAGATCAAGAAAAAGACCTAATAAATACACCAAGTGATGAAAGAAAGAATAATTAGTTAAATAAAGAAAGAAATTAAAACAACAGCTACCTGTCCACCTTTACTGTTTCTCTTAGTTAGCTAGTTGCCACTCTACTCAGCGTTTCGCTGACGTGTTGTACTTACAACCTTTTTCAGGTCTAGGTGTTAAGCAGCTAGAGCCTACGGCTGTAGAGGGTGCTGGACCTAGTAGATCTCAGTAGTTGTACTTTTCTTTGTTGTACCATTCTGCTGTAGTGAGTATTTTGTTACACCCCTGTACTCTTTTGTTGTAACTTTATATTCCTGTACCAGTTTAAATTCTCTAATGTTGTGGTGGTGTGTATTATAGTAGTTTACTTCTTTACTGCTACACTTTTGTAACTTTAAGTTGCTTGCATGGTGAATGCGGTTTATTTTACTGCTTTTTGGTTACTTTCTCATTGGACGACTGGGTCTTGGAATCAGTCGAGTCGGTCCGATTCTCGTGTCCTATAGGGATTCAAGAACCGGGTTGTAACAAGATGGTATCAGAGCAAGGTCGTCCCGAGAAGTGAACTAACTAGTTGGAAAATAACCAATTCACAAACTTGTAACTAGAGTAACCACCACAACGTACCTTTTGACATCTGTTCTGGGGATCTTTCGTTGAATGTCTGTTCGAATTGACGTCTTGTCTGTTCTGTATTTGCATCTCCTTGCATGAGATGCCTCGACGAGGAGGTAGTGAGGCAGGTCGCGGACGCAGCCGAGGACGAGGTCGGAGGGGCGGGTGCGTTGAGCCTGACGCCTCAGTGGACTAGCCACTACTCCCGGGCATTCAGGCCCAGGACCTCGCCCAGCTGATACGGGAGATCGTACGAGAGGAGCTTTACCCGCCGCCACGAGCGCCTCTCCCTGGGGCTGTAGAGGGGGAGTCCTCTGTGGGACCACGAGACGGACACGGCGCTGGACGTGGGAGAGGGGGTGTCCCTCCACCGCCTTCACCTTCCTCTGGCACGTCCGAGCACGAGCCCTCCTTACCTGGAGGTGTACCAACTTCTCCCCTTCTGCGCCATTACGAGCTTTTCGAACAGTTCCGGAACCTGAAGCCCCCCTCCTTCAAGGGGGATGAGGACCCAACCGAGGCGGAGGACTGGCTCAAGTAGATCGAGAAGGTGTTTGACAACCTTCTCCCCCTTGTGGAGTGCCACGTGGCCTTTGCCACGTACCAGCTGGAGAGCGCGGCACATAGATGGTAGAGGGCGCTCAGGGGTCAGGAGAGGGACTAGCTGACTTGGGACCAGTTTTTCACCCTCTTCTGCGAGGACTATTTCCCTCAGACATGGCAGGACCAGAGGAGGCGGGAGTTCCACACTCTCCGCCAGGGGACGATGACCGTGAGCGAGTACCGCACACGTTTCCTGAAGTTGTCTCGTTTCGCAACGACAGCCGTGGCTATCGAGGAGGAGCACCTTTGGAGGTTCACCAAGGGGCTCCGACCTGCTATTCGAGGATATGTCAAACCCCTGAAGCAGCCTACGTTCACGAGGGTGGTGGAGGCAGGTATGACGTATGAAGAGACCAACCCGTCCGCACGTGACACTGACAGCGGGCGGAAGAGGCCCTTCCAGCCAGACTTCTCACAGGGCTGACGAGAGAGGAGGCAAGTGGTGCCTGCAGGAGAGCCGTCACGTTTTGCGAGGCCGTCAGTGGCCTTTGGGGGCCCCCGACAGGGGCCAGCTGCCAGCACCGGACCCCCACCCAGCCGTCAGTAGGGACCCACTGAGGGCGAGAGTCGTGTCCACCTTTGCTACCAGTGTGGCCAGCCGGGCCACATCAGGAGGGACTGCCCATCTAGGGCTGGAGGTCAGCAGATGCTCCCCGCGTCGAGTACTGGAGGACGAGCAGGAGGCCGCGGTTTCCAGGCGCGAGGGGGAGGACAGCAGTCGCAGGGTGGGTACCAGTTAGCGGCTACCCGTCCGACGCAGAGTGTGGTGCTTCGTCCGTACCTAGGGCTGAGGGGCTGCAACGACCCGATTCCCGAATCCCTACGAGACTCAAGAATCGGACCAACTCGACTAATCCAAAGACCTAGTCGTCCAACGAGGAAGTAACCAAAAGAGTAGTAAAATAAACCACATTCAACATGAATATAACTAGCAGTAACAAAATACAGTAGTAAGAAAAGGAAATACTACGGTATACACCACCACAACAGAAGAGAAGTAAACATGTACATAACATAAAGTTTTGACAAAGAAAGTATAGGGAGTAACAAAGGAAACTACTCACTATAGTGGAAGAAAAGTACAAAAAGTACTACATGTAACTCTACTGGATCCTACTAGGCCTAGCATCCTCTGCAGCCGCTGACCCTGGCTGCTCTACACATGGCCCTGAAAAGTAACGAGGGTAACACGTCAGCGAAACGCTGAGTAGAGTGGCAACTAGAAACTAAAGAAGCAATAGAGTGTACAGTAGCTGTTATATTTTTACGTCTTTCTATTATTTCACTATTGATTTATTTCTCAGATTCTTCTCTTGATCTTGAATGTTCCTCGTGGGAACGATCTTTATTGCAGTCCTTTCCGAAAAGTAGAAGCAACATGTGGTGCTCTCCTGGCCGGGAGAGTCCCCCGTGGTGGTCCTACCCTTAGTCAACCACCCCAAGGTCACTGATAGACCTAACGATGACTACGGCACGTGCGATAACCGCACGGGTAGCTACCTCGCACGGGCACGCGGTCAGTCGTTTCCGTTAACGGGTGCGCCCAAAGTACAGCACAGAACCAGTATAAGGCAGAGCCCTCTCAGTAACAGGGGTCCAACCCCTCCACAGTCCGCGCACCCTCGC
The DNA here is from genome assembly GCA_037157565.1 of Thalassia testudinum. Classification (NCBI taxonomy): domain Eukaryota; kingdom Viridiplantae; phylum Streptophyta; class Magnoliopsida; order Alismatales; family Hydrocharitaceae; genus Thalassia; species Thalassia testudinum. The sequence continues at coordinate 91,305,833 of JAZHRO010000012.1, forward strand.
CTGACTACCCTGGTTTGCCCAGTGGGCCTAACAAGTCGGTGTAGGAGGCTAGCAGAACCCCGGGGCTCGTGAGGTAGCTAGTGCTCTCCCTACACTAGTAGCTCTCCTCGGTACTGCGTATGCGAGGGCCAACAAGTCGGTGTACAGTGGCCAAACCCACCCCGGTCTCAACCTGAGGGCGGCAAGCTCCCCTCTACACTAAGAGGTAATGTGTGCATCTCTTTGGTACCACGTACCTAGGAAACAACACACTTCCACGTTTCACTTTCTCAGTTCCATTCTGTTCTCTTTCCAGGAGTTCTATTCCTAATTCCCCATAGGGTTCATGTTTTTTTTGGTTTGGCCATTTTAGGTTTGACCGTTCCAGTTTTACGTTCATACAACCCATGTTCTCCATCATATTTCTTCATTCATAACAGGCAGCTGCTAAATCAATTTACAGGCAGTTATTATTTCCCTTCCACTTTTCCACGATTGTAATATTTATATGTTCCACTAGTTTTCCAGTCCTAGGATTCATGCCGTACCCTAGGATCTATCATTCAATCTAGTTTTCCAATCCTAGGATTCATGCAATACCCTAGAATCTATCATTCAATCTAGTTTCTCAGTCCTAGGGTTCATGCAATGCCCTAGACTCGATTAATTGTTCCACAATTGTAACAAATTTTGTTAAGTAAATTAAAAAGCCACTCTACCAGCGAAAACGGGAGTACTGGGGGCGTGGTCGGCAATCCCGCGCGCCTCCGCAACCCCCAAGACTGCAACGGAACGGGATCCTAACACAAAGATCAATCACAAGGAGTTTCTCAGAACGGTATACAATTACTGTAAACGGGTAGAGGAAATTATTCTAGAAAGAACGCAACTCGAAACGCGTAAAACGGACTCCGAACGGGCCCTAAACGGGTCAAAATGACAAAACTGTCCAAAATCAGACATCTAGAACCTCTTCCAGACGACATAAAAGGTCGATCATGTCGTACCTTGTTACGAACGGGCGCTCCAGACGTCTTTTAAGACGTCTGGGAGGTGGCCCAGACGTCGTCTGAAATCACTTCCAGACGTCGGACCAGACGTCTGGGATCATTTCCAAACGTCTGGAAATCAGTTATTTTGGCACATTACTGTTCGTTTGCGCGCCTGAGCGAGCAGACCTGCGTTTTCTCTCTCTCTCCCTCTTTTTCCCTCTCTCCTGCGGCCGCAGACGCCTCTGCCGCGTTCTCTCTCTCCTCCTCGCGCGGCCTTAAAAGGGCCACGCCTCTCCCTCACTCCCGTCACCTCCGGGACTGCTGCGGCTCGAGCAGCAGGTGCACGAGGTGCGACGCGGCTGGGTGTCGCGAGCGGAGGGCGAGTCGCGCCCTGGTTCTGGAAAATTTTCCAGAATCAGACGTCTGTTCTTCTAGCCAGACAACGGGCACGACGTCTGGAAGACAGTCCAGATGTCTGAAAGGTGAGTTTTTCCGTCTTCTTCCTTCCCTTCGATTGACCGTACTAAGAGAGAGAGGAAATGGGTATACGCAGGGTTTGAGATTCGCATCCAACGCGAATCAGACGTCTGGCTGCAGTGCAAGATGACTGGAGCGACATCCAGACGTCCGGGGTGGCCATCGGACATCTGGGAACTAGGCCAGATGCCCCCGCAGGCTTCTGGACGTCTGAGAGACCACGCAGAGCAAGGTAAACCCTGTTTCACTTTTTAAGACGTCTGGAATAAGTTCCAGACGTCTGATTTTGCACTGTTTCGTCGTTTTCGACCCGTTTAGGGCCCGTTCGGGTTCCGTTTTCCGCGTTTCGAGTTGCATTCTTTTCGGAATTACATCCTCTACCCGTCTACAGTAGCTGTACACTGTTTTGAGACACTTCTTGTGTTTGATCCTTGTGATAGGATCCCGTTCCGTTGCAGTCTCGAGAGTCGCGGAGGCACACGGGATTCCCGACCACACCCCCATTACTCCTGTTGTACCTGGTAGAGTGGCTTTAAGTATAATCTGTTAAATTATGAAACCATAAATAGAACCTAGGATATTGCATGAATCCTAGGAATGAGAAATAGATTGAATGGTATATTCCTAGGGTGTTGCATGAATCCTAGGGCTGGAAAGCTAGATTGTATGATAGATCCTAGGATATGGCATGAATCCTAGGACGGGAAAACTAGTGGAATGTATGAATACTGCAGTCTTGGAAAATGTGGAAAGGAAATATTAGCTGCCTGTGAATTGAATTAACAGCTGCCTGTTATGAATAAATAAACGTGATTGAGAATATGGATTGTAAGAACGTGAAACTGGAAAGTGAAACCAAGATGTTCTGAGTTAAAAGAGCTGGAACCCTACGGGGAATTAGGAGTAGAACTCCTGGAAAGTGAATGGAATAGAATTGGGGAAGTGAGCTGGCCCTTGAGTACGGAGTACCAAGGAGAGCGACTGTCCCCCCTGTTTAGTGCAGAGCGGAGCCAGCCGCCCCAGGGACCCGGGGTTAGGACTGGCCACTCTGTACCTACTTGCTGGCCCTCGTGTACGTAGTACCGAGGAGAGCTACTAGTGTAGAGAGGTACTAGCTACCCCACGGGCCCCGGGGTTCTGCTAGCCTCCCACACCGACTTGTTAGGCCCACTGGGGCAAACTAGGGTAGTCAGGCGAGGGTGCGCGGACTGTGGAGGGGAAAGGCCCCTGTTTGTTTACTGTGGAGGGGTTGGACCCCTGTTACTGAGAGGGCTCTGCCCTGTACTGGTTCCGTGCTGTGCTTTGGGCGCACCCGTTAACGGAAACGACTGACCGCGTGCCAGTGCGGGTTAGCTACCCGTGCGTTTACCGCATGTGCCGTAGTCACCGTTACGTCTGTCAGTGACCTTGGGATGGTTGACTGAGAGTAGGATCACCACGGGGGACTCTCCCGGCCAGGAGAGCACCACGTGCTACTTCTACTGTTCGGAAAAGACTGCAATCAAGATCGTTCCCACGAGGAACATTCGAGATCAAGTGAAGGATCTGAGAAATAGATAAATTGTGAAACAATAGAAAGACATAAATAAAGGAAGAAAGAAAATTAAAACAGCCATTGTACACTTTACTGTTTCTTTAGTTTAGTTGCCACTCTACGCAGCGTTTTGCTGACGTGTTACACTCGTTACCTTTCAGGACCAGGTGTTGAGCAGCCAAGGTCAGCGGCTGCAGATGACGCTGGGCCGAGTAGGGTCCAGTAGAGTTACCACTGTTCTCTTGTACCTCTTTTTGTTCCGTTATAGTGAGTAGTTCTTGTTTCCGCTGTACTTTTCTTTACCTGCAGTTCATATTATGTTATGAATGTTGTTCTACTGTTGTGGTGGTATATACTGTAGTGGTTTCTTTCCTTACTGCTGTATTTCCTTACTGTTGGTTATATTCATGCTGAATGTGGTTTATTTTACTACTCTTTTGGTTACTTCCTCGTTGGACGACTAGGTCTTGGTATTAGTCGGTCCGGTTCTCGTGTCTCGTAGGGACTTGGGAATCGGGTCGTTACATACCTCAATCTGTGCAGTCCTTCAGACGTCCAGAAGCCCGCTGGATCGTCTGAAGTTAGTTTCCAGACGTCCGATTATCACCCCGGACGTTTGGAGCTCCTCTCCGTCGTCTGGTACTGTGGCCAGACGTCTGATCCGTGTGGGATAACGAGCCCTCGTGCCCTCCCGAACAACACCTGCGCACACACGCAACCGCTCTCATCACGAAAAGGTTCAGAGAACGCGGCGGACGGCTGTATGGCCGTACATGCGTAAAAGGAGAAAGGAGGAAAAATATTGTACCTGTCAGACGTCTGGATCCTGCTCCAGACGTCCTATGCGTCGTCAGGACGTAAGTCCAGACGTCTGATTCTAGGAAATTCTCCCAGAATCAGCACCTGGTTCGTCTTCTGCCCGCGGCACACAGCCGCATCGCGCCGCGTCCGCCCGCTGCCCGAGCTGCAGCAGCTTCTCCGCGACACCCCACGCCCGCTGTTTTCCCCCCGCCGGTCGGCTCTAGCTGCCCCGGCAAGCTCGCACCTCCGCGGTCGAGCTTCTTCTTCCTCTCGCAACACTCCCTGCCATACGCCCGCTACAGCCGCTGCTGCGCCCTCGCTCGCTCGCTCGCGAGGAGAAGGAGAAGAGAAGACGGTGAAGTGGGGGTGAGGGAGAGGGGGAGCGCTTTTATAGGGCAGCCGCGGGAAGAGAGAGAAGGAAAGCGACGCCTGGAAGGAGAGAAAACGAAGGCTGCGGGTTCTGTGCACGTAGACGCGAACCCGTACGCCGAAAAAAATTTATTACTAGACGTCTGGGAAGGGTTCCAGACGTTCGGCCAGACGTCTGGGACACTTCCCAGACGTCTTAAATTGCTTCTGACGTCCATGATCGTAACAGGGGCGTATCAACGCCCGGACACACAGGGATGCCAGAGCTTCAGGATTAGTGGTGGCAGGTATGGTTACAGTTTCCAACAGACTAGCTTACACGCTTTTTGATTCTGGCGCCACGCACTCGTTGTCGCTACCAGTTTTGCTGTTAGTTTAGGGCAGGACTGTGTGTTGTTAGAGGATTCGTTTGTGATCAGAGGTCCGAGTGGTCAGCTGTTTGTAGCTGTGGAGGTTTACACGGGTTGTGAGGTCAATGTTGGGGGACACAGCCTTCCCGCTGATCTGATTGTGATACAGATGGAGGACTTTGGCGTGATTCTGGGGATGGACTGGTTGTCTGCTTACCACGCCTTGGTGGACTATTTTGAGAGGAAGATCGTCTTCTCCATACCGAAGTTGCCTTCCTTCGAGTTTCACGGGCAGCCAGTGGACGGAGGCTTCGGATGCATTTCTGCACTTCAGGCGGTGAGACTTTTGGGCTAGGGGTGTGAGGGCTTCCTAGCTTGTGTGGGGGCGGAGCCCAGCCCTGTGGTAGACTTCCAGAGTATCCCGGTGGTCAAAGAGTACCCCGACGTGTTCCCAGATGAGTTGCCAGGACTACTACCTGAGCGTGAGATCGAGTTTGAGATCTCACTGGTACCGGGGACCAGCCCCATTTCTACAGCATCGTACAAGATGGCACCACTTGAGCTGCGAGAGCTCAAGTCTCAGTTGCAGCACCTTCTAGAGAAGGGCATTGTGAGGCCCAGTGCATCTCCGTGGGGAGCCCTGGTATTGTTCGTGAAGAAGAAGGATGGTACCCTACGCCTTTATGTGGACTACAGACAGTTGAATAGGGTTACCATCAAGAATAGGTATCCGCTGCCGAGGATTGATGACTTGTTTGACCAGTTGCGAGGTGCCATAGTATTCTCCAAGATAAACTTCAGGTCTGGGTACCACCAGTTGAGGATCAAGGAGGCAGACGTCTCCAAGACAGCTTTCCGCACCCGATACAGACACTACGAGTTTTTGGTCATGCCGTTTGGGCTGACCAACACCCCCACTGCCTTTATGGATTTGATGAACTGGGTGTTCAGACCGTACCTGGATCAGTTCGTGGTGGTATTTATTGATGATATGCTCATCTATTCTCGAGATCAGACGCAGCACAGACAGCACTTGTGAATGGTTTTGGACACACTGAGACGACGTAGGCTGTACGTCAAATACAACAAGTGCGAGTTCTGGTTGAAGAAGGTGACCTTCTTGGGCCATGTGATCTCCAAGGATGGCTTGGCTGTGGACCCAGCCAAGGTTGAGGCAGTGCTCAGGTGGGAGAGACCACGTACAGTTACTGAGATCTGCGATTTCTTGGGACTGGCAGGCTACTATAGGCGGTTTATCAGGGGCTTCTCACAGATTGCACGTCCTATGTTAATTGGAATTTGGATTTAATGTGACGAATGAAATCTATGGAGGGGGAAAGAATGGGGGAGCACTTACAGTTGTCTTCAACTGCACTTTACTCCAGTCTACCGCTTGTTGATTCCTTGATGGAGGTCTCTGCAAAACAATAGACACAAGAGAAAGCTAGTTAGAAAACAAATAAAGTGCAAGAAATGCGAAGAAAAGATCGGAAATCGTGTGCACTATCTGCATCTTTATTAAGGAAATTGCCTCCGCAAGAAGCATCCACATGGTTTCTGAGTTGCTCAGTCAACCCATGATAAAAAATCTGCACGAGTTGCCATTTCGGCACCTCGTGGTGTGGACACCTCCGCAATAAGTCCTGGAATCGCTCCCAGGCCACATGAAACTGCTCCCCCGGCCGCTGGGTAAAAGTAGTGATTGCCCGTCTTAAAGCATTGGTACGACCGACTGGGAAAAATTTCTTCAGAAAGGCCGATTTCAACTCATTCCAAGTTGTAATTAGTCTTCCTATTGTCCTATACCAATGCGCGGCCTTATCCCTAAGAGAGTGAGGGAAGAGCCTCATGATCATTTGCTCCTCGTTTACGTTTCGAGACTTGGTGGTCTGGACCAAAGTGGTCAAGTCCTCCAAGTGTTGAAACGGATCCTCGGAGCCAAGTCCATGATAATGTTTAATCAGGCTTAACACCTGGGGCTTGATTTCTACGTCACCGGCTGGAATCTGGACGCCGGGACGTTCCCCGTAATTTGAAGGATCATAAAAATCCTTCAAGGGCTGAACGCCCTGCATTCTCTGGAACCATTCTTGCATTCTCTGCATTTGTTCCAGCTGCCTTCGAAATTCTTCCTGTGGATTTCCAGGCAGAAGAGGCTGTTGTTCGGCCATGGGATCAAATTGACCAAAATCTAACTTGCGCCTCCTAGAATGTTCTAATGGTCCTTCTAATCGGGGATTCAATGACCGTCTTCCCAGCATAAACTAGGAGTAGGTCGGAAGGACCGGGGATAGGGACCCTGCAGTACAACAAAACAAGGCTGTCCTTAAGTGAGGTAGCCTAAGGATCTACTGACTCCCAATACCAGCCTTAAGACTGTAACTGATTTACTCTACTTGCGTCTGTATAATCCAACCAGTTAGAAGGAGGGACTGGGGAGAAGGTTCTTCCTTTGGCTTTCGCCTCCGGTTCCTAGTGTACCCCCCAGCCGCGGTCGTTTGACGCTACTCCCCTAGCTAGACATCAGATTAATCAGTACAAGTAGGTTAATCAAAAACAATCTCAGACTAGGCCTTGAAGAGCGAATCAAACCTTAGGGCCAACGTCTACTCAATTTTATTATGGCCTGGGATTGTGGTGCTTATGGAATGTGATGGGCCCTTATAATGGGTTGTGCCCTTAATGATTGATTGAAATTTGTGTAAGTGCGTGCACAACCAGGGTTTTCAAGCAAGATTATTTATAATGTGTGAATTTTAATGTTCAAATCCTACTTAAGTAGCTTTTAGGGTTTCAAATTAGGTGAATTGCAATCAAATTTCTAGGCAAACCAAGTTGTAAAACACGGGTGAAGATAGTTTTCCTTTAAAATCAGAAAGAAAGCGGAGTGCCTAGAATATACCTAGATTGAAAACCCTAAGGAGGAGCTACTTGATGAGTTGGTTTTAAATAAAGTGGTGCGGCCCAAACAACTCAAACAATTGGCCACAATTGCACCACTAAGTTAGGCACTCAAAGATGGTTAACCTAGAATGATTTCTACTCTGTTATGTGTTGCTCTGTGTGTACCGGTTCCACAGATCAGAACCCGGTTGAGTAGAAAACAAATCAAGTTAATCAAGTGCCTTGAATGTGGGTGTGTGTTGTGTGTTTGTTGAAAGTTACCCCACAAAATTATCTTTTTGTTATTATTTTTTTTTTTATGAATGAGGGTGAAATGAGTGTGAGTAGAAATCCAAACAACCAAACTATTCCTAGGATTTATGCAAACACCTAGGTTAATTGGAATTTGGATTTAATGTGGCGAATGAAATCTATGGAGGGGGAAAGAATGGGGGAGCACTTACAGTTGTCTTCAACTGCACTTTACTCCAGTCTACCGCTTGTTGATTCCTTGATGGAGGTCTCTGCAAAACAATAGACACAAGAGAAAGCTAGTTAGAAAACAAATAAAGTGCAAGAAATGCGAAGAAAAGATCGGAAATCGTTGCCTCCCCGGCAGCGGCGCCAAAATGTTGAACGAGAATCTACGCTAACGTGTTTGGTTTTGGAAAACCCGTCATTGTAGTTTGAAAGCGAAGGATTCGTGTTCAACAAATAAAATTTATACCGAAATAAGAATTCCGGGTCGAACTCAGGGAGGCTACGTTGATCTATATTCGCAATTATGTTTTTTTAGGATTTTTGATAAACAAGGCGAAATAATTACAATGGAGCTATCAAATTGAGAGAGAGAAAGAGAACGTGCATTCAATATTTCAATTGTTTATACAAGCAAACGAAATGAAAGTTACACTAGAAAGCGGGAAATCAATTACACTATAAAGCAGGAAAATTCTACACTAGAAAAGCTGTAAATAAGAATGGGAGAGAGAAGTTATCCTCCTCGACGGTTGCTTGGAGGACGAGCCGGACGGGACGACGCCTGGACGAAGGAGAACGAAGCGGGACGAAGGAGGACGAAGCAGAAGAACGGTAACGAAGCAGCACGCCGTCGTCGTCGCGGGATCCACTTCCGAAGGGGGACGAAAATTTGGACTTTATCTCGCGAGAAGCATCCCGGGTGTGGGACAAGCTTCTCTTGAGCTTTGGAGAGGTAGAGAGGAGAAGGAAGGGATGCAAATTTCGTATGGAGGGGGTCTCCTTTTATAGTTGCAAGGAGTGTGGGCAAAATGGACATTACATCTTCAAAATAATAAATAAGGGGTCTTTAGTGACGGATAAAACCGTCGCTAAAGCCCCGCCGTCGCCGTTGCCGCCGCGCCCACGCGCGCCCGCTCGGCTGGCCTGCGCGCGTAACGCATACGCACGTCCGTGTCGTCTCAGCCGTCCGATCGCGAGATCGGACGGCTTAGATCGCGTCCGCGCCCGCTGCGTAGCGCGCCCGCCCGCGTGTGATCGCGCGCTCACCAGAGCGTCCAATTGCGCGTCGGCGCTATCGGGCGCGCGCGGCCGTTGGATCTTCATCTGACGCTCGTGCGCGCCCGCTCGCCCGCGCCTTCGACCCCCTCACCGCGGCTCGAACCCGCGACCTCCGCTTCGCCCGCAGCTGCGTCGCCGCTGCGCTACGCGGGCGAAATGGTCGCGCGGGCGTTTTTAAACGCGAGCGACCGCAGCCGTTGGATCGAGATCCAACGGCGGAGAGGAGACGGTGCGCGGTCTTCACAGGACTCCTGCGGCCGATTGGGCGGCTGGGATGGAGCCACGTGGCGCCATCTTGGCCGTCCATCTTCTGGAAGTTGTAGATGGTGCCACGGATGTCGGATTGACTCGATTTTTGTGTCGTTCGGCTGCGATCGTCGATCCGAATTCATCCGTGTAGTCGGATTTTCCATCTGAAGTGCGGATTTACACCATCCTGGCCCTTGATCTTCTAGGGTTCCCCGGTCTCTATCTGATGCTACGGATGCCTGATTAGGGCGATCTTGGAGTCGTTGAACTCCAATCGTCGCCCTGATCATATCCATACGGTTGGATCTTTGATCCGAGGCCCCGATAAAATATTTGCCCTGTCCAAGCACATAAAAGGAGACAATTAACCTCCATTTTATTCAAACTACTCTAAATGCAAGATGATGCATGTAATGCAATATTTATATCATGAAATGCAATCCTATGCTTAAGAACATGCATAAATAGACATTTTAAGTAGTGTAAATGTGTTTACATCATACCCCCATGCCTATCTTTTGCTAGTCCCTAGCAAAAACTATATGCTATTTATAAAAGAATTAGGTTAGATTATTTGGACCTGAGTTATTTTCAATCATTAAGAAATTGTCTACTTAAGAACTGAACTTTCAAAGACACAACAGTGCCCAGGTATCAGCCAAAATGCAGACCGCCTCAAGCCTCGCCTTATTCAAAGAAAAATTTCTTTTTCTGTTTTTACTCTTTCTTTTTTTTTTGGATTTTCAAATTTTAGGGTCTAAGAGTGGCTTTCTACGGCCATTCAACTCACCCAAGATTTGATGAGAACCCTAAGTTTTAAGCATCTTATTGTGATTGTGATAGACTCGTTGACCGGCAATTAAAACGGACTTCGGATTTCTACGCCTCTAGGTGACCTCAAAAAGAATTCTGCCTAAAGGTGTATCTTTACAACCGGTAGCTTTCTCCCTACTTTTATTTTTTTAACGGGGTCAACACAAGGGTGAATCCAGTGTATATCTCCCCGGTTTATTCTACTTCTCCGCTTCTTCCTAAGTGTTTTGGGAATTTTTAGTGCATTTTCTGAGCTGGGTTCTGGACAACCGGTCGATGAGCTGTTACCACCGACAACTTGCCAGCCATACTCGTGCGGCGAAGTGTGGCTTATTTCTTTTTGTTCTTTTCTCCTTTTTGATTTTTTTTTTTTTTTTTTTTAAGTAGGTGGCTTCCCTGGTCTAAGATTTACCTAAAGGCAGCAAAAAGAGAAAGGTCCAGCGACTGGGCTCTGGACAACCTACCTATGGGCTGTTACCCACGATAACTTGCCAGCCATATCACTCTAGAAGGTTCATTAGCTACCCAATTTCCGTTAAAATCGCCAAACAACGAGTCAGTGCAAAGAAAGTGTGTAGATGCTTAAAACTCAAAATTCCCTTAAATCAGAGGGCGGGTTGACAAGTCGTGTACTTATCACCCAAACTTATTTATTCCAATTATAATAGAATTAAGATGGTGAGAACTCAAAGACAAATCCACATTTTAGTAGATACACAGGCTAATTAAGTCCAAAGACCTGAGGGGTCTTTGTGTTCAGATCCTAATGTAAAATTTCTTAGGATTGAAAAGTCCTAATGTCCAACTAATCCTTCCTTTTTTTTTTTTTTTAGAAAGAGAGCAATTTATATGAATTTCACAAAGCTGACCAACTAATTCAAAAATGAATCCACCCCCCCATGCCTAGCTGATGCAATGTCCTCATTGAAAAAGAGACATGAAAGAAAGGGTAGAATATGAAAGATGTCACCTGGATATGAAGCTCGTATCAGCCTTGTGTTATATGTACAACTGCTGAGTTTAATGCCGTCAGCTAGGCGAAGTCCAGCCAAAGAAGTCACAGAATGGCTAGAGCAACAGAGTCTGAAACGGGTTCTGGAAGATTATGGTCAACAACAGGCTTCAGACGTTGACCGTTGACTTTAAAGGTGTTACCCGTCTTTGGGTCAGAAATCTGAACGGCACCATTTAGAAAAATCTGATCAATTATGAATGGGCCACTCCATTTAGATCTAAGTTTACCAGGAAAGAGCTTAAGTTTAGAATCGAATAACCAGACCTTCTGGTTTGGCTCAAAGCTCTTGCGGGAAATCATTTGATCATGTAGAGCTTTGGTCCGAGCCTTGTAGATCTTGGCATTCTCATAAGCATCATTTCTAAGCTCCTCCAACTCAGATAGTTGGAGTTTCCTGGTCTTCCCAGCTAGATTTAGATCTAGATTGCATTGTTTGATTGCCCAGAATGCCCTGTGTTCAATCTCTACGGGTAGATGACACGCCTTTCCATACACCAGACGGAATGGAGACATGCCGATAGGTGTTTTATACGCCGTACGGTAGGCCCAAAGAGCGTCCTCAAGCTTTTGAGTCCAATCCTTGCGATCGGGCCTAACCGTTTTTTGCAGAATGTTCTTGATCTCTCGATTAGAGATCTCGGCTTGTCCATTCGTTTGGGGATGGTAAGGTGTGGAAATTCGATGATTAACCCCGTATTTGGCCAATAAACTCCGGAATTGGGCATTAGTAAAATGAGTGCCACCATCACTGATGATAGCCCTCGGAATCCCGAATCTACTGAAGATATTTCTCTTGACAAAGTTGATGACCACCTTGTGGTCATTGGTTCGGGTGGGAATTGCCTCAATCCATTTAGACACATAATCAACAGCGACAAGAATGTACTGATGTCCAAATGAAGGGATAAAGGGTCCCATGAAATCAATGCCCCAAACATCGAAAATTTCGACAGGAAGAATAGGGTTTAAGGGCATCATGTCTCCCTTAGTTATGCTCCCGAGTGCCTGGCATCGAGGGCATGACTGTGAGAAATCCTGGGCATCCTTGAATAAAGACGGCCAATAGAAGCCGGATTGCAAAATTTTTGCAGCCGTCTTTTTCCCGGAGAAATGTCCACCACACCCAGATGCATGGCAGAACTCAAGTATACTGTTGAATTCATTCTCCGGTATGCATCGGCGAATAATCTGATCAGAGCCGATGCGATACAGTTCAGGGTCCTCCCAAAAGTAGTATTTGGCCTCAGATTTGAGTCTATCCCGTTGTTGCTTGGTCCAATCCTGGGGGATTTGACCAACGGCCAAATAGTTAACAATGTCAGCAAACCATGGGGTGTGGACACCTAAAACTGTAAGAATGGTTTCGTCCGGAAAAGTGTCAGCAATCGGAATGTCCGGACAAGAGGAATCACCTAGGAGTCTCGACAAATGATCCGCCACCACATTTTGTACCCCGGTTTTATCCTTGATTTCAAGATCAAATTCTTGAAGAAGAAGAATCCAACGAATAAGCCGGGGTTTAGCATCCTTTTTAGCCAAGAGATGTCTCAAGGCCGAGTGGTCGGTATAAACAATAACATGAGACCCCAAGAGATAAGCCCTGAATTTTTCCAACGCAAATACTACAGCGAGTAATTCCTTTTTAGTAACAGTGTAATTTCTCTGGGCTTCATCCAAAGTTTTACTAGCGTAGTAAATGACAAAGGGCTTTTGATCAATTTTCTGACCCAGGACAGCCCCGACCGCGTAATCAGAAGCATCGGTCATGATCTCAAATGGGGTTGTCCAAATAGGTGGTTGCAAAATTGGCGCACAGGTGACTGCCGTTTTTAAGAAATCAAATGCCTTTTGGCATGATTCGTCAAAAACAAACGGTGTTTCTTTGGCAAGAAGATTGCTCAAAGGGCGGGCAACCTTCGAGAAGTCCTTGATGAATCTTCAATAAAATCCCACATGGCCAAGAAATGATCTGATTTGTTTAACTGATGTGGGAGGAGGAAGTTTAGCGATAGCATCAACCTTAGCTTTGTCCACTTCAATTCCCCGTTCAGAGATTACATGACCCAAAACGATGCCCTCTTGGGTCATGAAATGACTCTTTTCCCAGCTAAGGACCAATCGTGTCTTGATACATCGCTTAAGAATCATTTCCAAATTAACCAAACAAGAGTCAAATGATTCTCTGAAAACGGAGAAATCATCCATGAAGACTTCCATAAACTCTCCCACCATGTCGGAAAATATGGCTAGCATACACCTTTGAAAAGTCGCAGGTGCATTGCATAACCCGAAAGGCATCCTACGAAAAGCAAAGGTTCCGTAGGGACAGGTGAAAGTAGTTTTTTCCTGATCCTCGGGATGGATAGGAACTTGGTTGTATCCCGAGTAGCCATCAAGAAAACAGAAGTACTTCTGCCCGGCTAATTTTTCCAGGATTTGATCAATGAAGGGCAGGGGAAAATGATCCTTTTTAGTGGCAGTGTTCAGCTTCCTGTAATCAATACAAACTCTCCAAGATGAAGCTGAACGAGTGACAGATTCTCCTTTCTCATTAGTCACAACAGTAATCCCGGCTTTCTTTGGAACAATCTGAATGGGACTTACCCAGGGACTGTCAGAGATTGGATAAATAATTCCTGCATCGAGCCACTTGATGATTTCCTTTTTGACCACTTCTCGCATATTTGGATTCAATCTCCTCTGCATCTGGCGAGAAGGGCGGGATCCATCTTCCAAAAATATTCTATGATTGCAGTAAGATGGCTCGATCCCCCTAAAGTCATGAATGGTCCAACCAATTGCCTCCTTATGTTCCTTTAGGACCTTAATCAATTTAATCTCTTGCTCCTTTGTCAATTTAGCACTGATAATCACAGGGAGCGTATTCTGAGGTCCTAAAAATTGATATTTCAAATTCTCGGGCAATGGTTTCAATTCGAGCTGGGGTGGGGTGATGATTGATGGTCGGGTAGATGCTGAAGATTCAACAAGAGGGAGAGGTTGTGAGTGGACAAAATCAGTAACCTCTTCCGAAGATGTTAAGTCAGAGGGTTGCGGGTCAAATTCATCAACCAAAGAGGAACTTTCAATTGAAGAAACTGTCAAACAAGTTTCAATATTAATATTATCCTCATCAAGTTCCTCAATAACTCCACAATCCTCAAATTTATTGATCGCCTTAAAAATATCTAATTTCATACGTTGGTCCCCAAAGGCGATTTCCATGCTACCGCTTTCACAATTAATGTTGGCCTTTGCGGTAGCCAGGAACGGACGGCCCAGAATGATGGGCGTGTTCCTCAGATTATCTGGTACATCCATGTCAAGGACAAGGAAATCTACAGGAAAATAAAAATCCTTGACCTTAACTATAACATCTTCAATAACGCCTCGCGGGTTTGTGACCGAACGATCCGCTAACTGTAGCGTTACTGAAGTTGGCCGAAGTTCGCCTAACCCAAACTTCTCGTAAAGAGAAGTCGGAATTAGGTTGATGGATGCACCGAGATCCAAAAGTGCTCTATCAAATGTGTAATCTCCGATAACGCAAGAAATCAAAGGAGCACCAGGATCTCTCCTTTTCTGAGGGAGGTAGTGCAGGATAACAGAACTAGCCTGCTCGGAGAGTACCACCTTCCTCGGAACAGATTCTCTCGACTTACGCTTTTGTGTACATAATTCCTTTAAAAATCTTGCGTAAGTCGGTATGTGCTTGATAGCATCAAGGAGCGGGATATTGATCTCAACATTCTTAAATAAATTCAGAAGCTCCTCATTGCTATCAACAGACTTCTTCTTCTTTGCTTTGGTTAAGGCTTCAGGAAAAGGAACACGAGTCAGATCTTTGGAATCGGATTCCTGAGCCTTGATTTCTCCTTTAGAATTCTCTTCTCTCTCCTCAGATTCTTCAGGATTCAAAAGATTAGAATAATGTGGTTGTGGATCCTGAGTCTTCTTACCACTTCTCAAAGTGACAGAATTTGCAGAAGCGTAAGAATTTGGGTCTTGAGGAGGGTTAGGAAAGATTGGAGGGGCTTGATTGACCATGAATTGTTGATTTACAGAAGAAGAAGATGAGGAACCCTGCTCAACCACCTGAGCATGCGCGTGTGGGTCCCTCTGATTTCCGTACCCTTGGGCTTGATTGCCCGAATTCGTAATGTTTCGTGGGTTGGGTACTGGTTGGGATGGTAGAGATCCGGGTTGGCGAGAGTTAGCAATGAGCCCGGATTGCAAGTTGTCCAGTGAGTTTTTCATTTGCTGCATGAGCTGGAGCATAGATCCTTGCATCTCTACTATTTGATGGTTCAAATCAGCCTGCCCTGCGGGTTGACGGGCATTCCAAGCTGGCTGATTGACCTGATTCGGAGGCAACTGAGTATATACTTGACCCTGACCCATTGGTCGTTGCGGAGCATAATTGCTGGGTCGGAATTGGGTCTGTTGCCCCGGATTTTTCCAAGAGAAGTTAGGGTGGTTTCTCCAACCTTGATTATAGGCATTCGAGTAGGGGTTGGATCTAGCATTCTCTTGTACAGCACAGACATCCTCATAAAGTGAGGATGGAGAGAAAGAAAAGGAAGGATTAGAAAAACTGGGATCAAAGGCCCCAGTTGGGAACCCATGGGGTTCCGAAAAATGCTGACTCATAGGTTGAGTTGCATCAAGTTGATTCACGAACTCCCGTCCAGAAAGAGCTCGTGAAGAATGGAATCCCGAATTTTGGGATTGAGTGGATTGAGAGTTGTTCATAGAATTGCCAGCCATCCACTCTTCCATTCTTTTAGCAACCAAGTCCACTTTGTCAAGTTTATTACAAATCAATTCCATATCAAATGAATGAGAGTCATAGACTTCATTGACATTTGATCTGGGTTGTTGGGACCGGTTAAAAGTATCCATGGAGGCATGATTTATTGAATTCTCACTCATTTCCTCAAATAAATCATGTGCACTATCTGCATCTTTATTAAGGAAATTGCCTCCGCAAGAAGCATCCACATGGTTTCTGAGTTGCTCAGTCAACCCATGATAAAAAATCTGCACGAGTTGCCATTTCGGCACCTCGTGGTGTGGACACCTCCGCAATAAGTCCTGGAATCGCTCCCAGGCCACATGAAACTGCTCCCCCGGCCGCTGGGTAAAAGTAGTGATTGCCCGTCTTAAAGCATTGGTACGACCGACTGGGAAAAATTTCTTCAGAAAGGCCGATTTCAACTCATTCCAAGTTGTAATTGGTCTTCCTATTGTCCTATACCAATGCGCGGCCTTATCCCTAAGAGAGTGAGGGAAGAGCCTCATGATCATTTGCTCCTCGTTTACGTTTCGAGACTTGGTGGTCTGGACCAAAGTGGTCAAGTCCTCCAAGTGTTGAAACGGATCCTCGGAGCCAAGTCCATGATAATGTTTAATCAAGCTTAACACCTGGGGCTTGATTTCTACGTCACCGGCTGGAATCTGGACGCCAGGACGTTCCCCGTAATTTGAAGGATCATAAAAATCCTTCAAGGGCTGAACGCCCTGCATTCTCTGGAACCATTCTTGCATTCTCTGCATTTGTTCCAGCTGCCTTCGAAATTCTTCCTGTGGATTTCCAGGCAGAAGAGGCTGTTGTTCGGCCATGGGATCAAATTGACCAAAATCTAACTTGCGCCTCCTAGAATGTTCTAATGGTCCTTCTAATCGGGGATTCAATGACCGTCTTCCCAGCATAAACTAGGAGTAGGTCGGAAGGATCGGGGATAGGGACCCTGCAGTACAACAAAACAAGGCTGTCCTTAAGTGAGGTAGCCTAAGGATCTACTGACTCCCAATACCAGCCTTAAGACTGTAACTGATTTACTCTACTTGCGTCTGTATAATCCAACCAGTTAGAAGGAGGGACTGGGGAGAAGGTTCTTCCTTTGGCTTTCGCCTCCGGTTCCTAGTGTACCCCCCAGCCGCGGTCGTTTGACGCTACTCCCCTAGCTAGACATCAGATTAATCAGTACAAGTAGGTTAATCAAAAACAATCTCAGACTAGGCCTTGAAGAGCGAATCAAACCTTAGGGCCAACGTCTACTCAATTTTATTACGGCCTGGGATTGTGGTGCTTATGGAATGTGATGGGCCCTTATAATGGGTTGTGCCCTTAATGATTGATTGAAATTTGTGTAAGTGCGTGCACAACCAGGGTTTTCAAGCAAGATTATTTATAATGTGTGAATTTTAATGTTCAAATCCTACTTAAGTAGCTTTTAGGGTTTCAAATTAGGTGAATTGCAATCAAATTTCTAGGCAAACCAAGTTGTAAAACACGGGTGAAGATAGTTTTCCTTTAAAATCAGAAAGAAAGCGGAGTGCCTAGAATATACCTAGATTGAAAACCCTAAGGAGGAGCTACTTGATGAGTTGGTTTTAAATAAAGTGGTGCGGCCCAAACAACTCAAACAATTGGCCACAATTGCACCACTAAGTTAGGCACTCAAAGATGGTTAACCTAGAATGATTTCTACTCTGTTATGTGTTGCTCTGTGTGTACCGGTTCCACAGATCAGAACCCGGTTGAGTAGAAAACAAATCAAGTTAATCAAGTGCCTTGAATGTGGGTGTGTGTTGTGTGTTTGTTGAAAGTTACCCCACAAAATTATCTTTTTGTTATTATTTTTTTTTTTATGAATGAGGGTGAAATGAGTGTGAGTAGAAATCCAAACAACCAAACTATTCCTAGGATTTATGCAAACACCTAGGTTAATTGGAATTTGGATTTAATGTGGCGAATGAAATCTATGGAGGGGGAAAGAATGGGGGAGCACTTACAGTTGTCTTCAACTGCACTTTACTCCAGTCTACCGCTTGTTGATTCCTTGATGGAGGTCTCTGCAAAACAATAGACACAAGAGAAAGCTAGTTAGAAAACAAATAAAGTGCAAGAAATGCGAAGAAAAGATCGGAAATCGTTGCCTCCCCGGCAGCGGCGCCAAAATGTTGAACGAGAATCTACGCTAACGTGTTTGGTTTTGGAAAACCCGTCATTGTAGTTTGAAAGCGAAGGATTCGTGTTCAACAAATAAAATTTATACCGAAATAAGAATTCCGGGTCGAACTCAGGGAGGCTACGTTGATCTATATTCGCAATTATGTTTTTTTAGGATTTTTGATAAACAAGGCGAAATAATTACAATGGAGCTATCAAATTGAGAGAGAGAAAGAGAACGTGCATTCAATATTTCAATTGTTTATACAAGCAAACGAAATGAAAGTTACACTAGAAAGCGGGAAATCAATTACACTATAAAGCAGGAAAATTCTACACTAGAAAAGCTGCAAATAAGAATGGGAGAGAGAAGTTATCCTCCTCGACGGTTGCTTGGAGGACGAGCCGGACGGGACGACGCCTGGACGAAGGAGAACGAAGCGGGACGAAGGAGGACGAAGCAGAAGAACGGGAACGAAGCAGCACGCCGTCGTCGTCGCGGGATCCACTTCCGAAGGGGGACGAAAATTTGGACTTTATCTCGCGAGAAGCATCCCGGGTGTGGGACAAGCTTCTCTTGAGCTTTGGAGAGGTAGAGAGGAGAAGGAAGGGATGCAAATTTCGTATGGAGGGGGTCTCCTTTTATAGTTGCAAGGAGTGTGGGCAAAATGGACATTACATCTTCAAAATAATAAATAAGGGGTCTTTAGTGACGGATAAAACCGTCGCTAAAGCCCCGCCGTCGCCGTCGCCGCCACGCCCACGCGTGCCCGCTCGGCTGGCCTGCGCGCGTAACGCATACGCACGTCCGCGTCGTCTCAGCCGTCCGATCGCGAGATCGGACGGCTTAGATCGCGTCCGCGCCCGCTGCGTAGCGCGCCCGCCCGCGTGCGATCGCGCGCTCACCAGAGCGTCCAATTGCGCGTCGGCGCTATCGGGCGCGCGCGGCCGTTGGATCTTCATCTGACGCTCGTGCGCGCCCGCTCGCCCGCGCCTTCGACCCCCTCACCGCGGCTCGAACCCGCGACCTCCGCTTCGCCCGCAGCTGCGTCGCCGCTGCGCTACGCGGGCGAAATGGTCGCGCGGGCGTTTTTAAACGCGAGCGACCGCAGCCGTTGGATCGAGATCCAACGGCGGAGAGGAGACGGTGCGCGGTCTTCACAGGACTCCTGCGGCCGATTGGGCGGCTGGGATGGCGCCACGTGGCGCCATCTTGGCCGTCCATCTTCTGGAAGTTGTAGATGGTGCCACGGATGTCGGATTGACTCGATTTTTGTGTCGTTCGGCTGCGATCGTCGATCCGAATTCATCCGTGTGGTCGGATTTTCCATCTGAAGTGCGGATTTACACCATCCTGGCCCTTGATCTTCTAGGGTTCCCCGGTCTCTATCTGATGCTACGGATGCCTGATTAGGGCGATCTTGGAGTCGTTGAACTCCAATCGTCGCCCTGATCATATCCATACGGTTGGATCTTTGATCCGAGGCCCCGATAAAATATTTGCCCTGTCCAAGCACATAAAATGAGACAATTAACCTCCATTTTATTCAAACTACTCTAAATGCAAGATGATGCATGTAATGCAATATTTATATCATGAAATGCAATCCTATGCTTAAGAACATGCATAAATAGACATTTTAAATAGTGTAAATGTGTTTACATCAGCGCGCGAGTCGTGAGAGAAAGCTCACCGGAGCAGCTCGAGGCCAGTCGGGCGTGCGCGAGGTGGAGTGTGTCGGGAAGGTCTTCCCTGACGCTACTGCAGCTAGAGCAGTGGACGAGCAAGCGCGGCGTGGCCGCGCGCAACAGGAAGAAGACGAAAGAGCTTCTGATTCTGGGACTTTTCCCAGAATCAGACGTCTGGACCTACATCCAGACGACGCGGATGACATCTGGAGGAAGCACCAGACGACTGAGAGGTACGTACTGCGCCCTATATTTCCCTTTGCGGATACGGCCATGCAGGCCATTCCGCCGATGTAACGACCCGATTTCCCGAATCCCTACGAGACACGAGAATCGAACCAACCCGACTAATCCCAAGACCCAGTCGTCCAACGAGAAAGTAACCAAAAGAGCAGTAAAATAAACCACATTCACCATGTATATAACTAGCAGTAACAAATACAGCAGTAAATAAAGGAAATACTACAGTATACACCACCACAACAGAAGAGAAATAAACAAGTACATAACATGAAGCTTACAATAAAGAGAGTACAGGGAGTAATAGAAAACTACACATTACAGCGGAAAGAAAAGTACAGAAGGTACTACAGGTAACACTACTGGGCTCTACTAGGCCCAGCGCCCTCTGCAGCCGCTGACTCTGGCTGCACAACACCTGGTCCTGAAAGGGTAACAAGGGTGACACGTCAGCGAAACGCTGAGTAGAGTGGCAACTAAAAGCTAAAAGAAGCAGTAGAGTGTACAGTAGCTGTTATATTTTTACTTTGTTTTTTTTTTTTTTTCCATTTATTCACTGTTGATTTATTTCTCAGATCCTTCGCTTGATCTTGAATGTTCCTCGTGGGAACGATCTTCATTGCAGTCTTTTCCAAAAAGTAGAAGTAACACGTGGTGCTCTTCTGGCTGGGAGAGTCCCCCAGTGGTGGTCCTACCCTCAGTCAACCACCCCAAGGTCACTGACAGACGTAACGGTGACCACGGCACGCGGTCAATCGTTTCCATTAATGGGTGCGCCCAAAGTACAGCACGGAACCAGTATAGGGCAGAGCCCTCTCAGTAACAGGGGTCCAGCCCCTCCACAGTAACCAAACAGGGGTCTTACCCCTCCACAGTCCGCGCACCCTCGCCTGACTACCCTGGTTTGCCCAGTGGGCCTAACAAGTCGGCGTAGGAGGGCTAGTAGAAACCCGGGGCCCGTGGGGTAACTAGTGCTCTCCCTACACTAGTAGCTCTCCTCGGTACAGTGTACACGAGGGCCAAAAGTCGGTACAAAGTGGCCAATCCTAACCCCGGATCCCTGGGGCAGCTGGCTCAGCTCTGCACTAAGCAGGGGAATAGTTGCTCTCCTTGCTACTCCGTACTCAAGTGCTAGCTCACTTCGCTAATTCTATTCCATTCTCTTTCCAGGAGTTCTACTCCTAAATCCCCATAGGGTTAATGCTCTTTTAACTCAGCCAATTTAGGTTTTACCGTTCCAGCTTTATGTTCATATAACCCATGTTCTCAACCGTATTTATTCATTCATAACAGGCAGCTGTTAACCAATTTACAGGCAGTTATCATTTTCTTTCCACTTTTCTAAGACTGCAATGTATATATTCAACTAGTTTTCCAGTCCTAGGATTCAAGCCATACACTAGGATCTATCATTCAATCTAGTTTTCCAGTCCTAGGATTCATGCAATACCTTAGGATCTATCATTCAATCTAATTCTTCAGCCCTAAGGTTCATGCAATGCCCTAGACTCTATTAATTGTTTCATGGTTGTACAAATTTTGTTAAATAAATTAAAGGGCCACTCTACTCGCGAAACCGGAAGTACTGGTGGTGTGGTCGGCAATCCGCACGCCTCTACAACCCCCAAAATCGCAACGGAACGGGATCCTAACACAAGGATCAATCACAAGGAGTTTCTCAGAACAGTATACAATTACTGTAAACAGGTAGAGGAAATAAATCTGGAAAGAAAGAAACTTGAAACGCGGAAAACGGACTCCGAACGGACCCTAAACGGGTCAAAAATGATGAGTCTACCCAAAATCAGACGTCTGGAACTTCTTCTAGACGTCTTAAAAGGTCGATCAGGCCATACCACGGTCTGCACAGTCCTTCAGACGTCCAGAAGCCCGCTGGATCGTCTGGTCCTAGTTCCCAGACGTCCGATTGTCACCTTGGACGTTTGGAGGTCCTC
The DNA here is from genome assembly GCA_037157565.1 of Thalassia testudinum. Lineage (NCBI taxonomy): Eukaryota > Viridiplantae > Streptophyta > Magnoliopsida > Alismatales > Hydrocharitaceae > Thalassia > Thalassia testudinum. The sequence goes on from JAZHRO010000012.1 coordinate 91,327,673, forward strand.
TCCGTCGTTTGGGACTGTGGCCAGACATCTAATCCGTGTGGGATGGCAAGCCCTCATGCCCTCCCGAACAGAACCTGTGCACACACACACCTGCTCTCATCATGAAGAGGCGCAGAAGAACACGGTGGACGGCTGCATGGCCGTATACGCGTAAAAAGGAGAAGGTAGGAAAATATTGTACCTGTCAGATGTCTAGACCTTCCTCTAGACGCCTTCAGCGTCGTCTGGACATAAGTCCAAACGTATGATTTTGGGAAATTTTCCTAGAATCAGGACCCTTTTCGCTCTCCGCCCGCGACGCACGGTCGCACCGCGCAGCGTCCGCCTGCTGCCCGAGCTGCAGCCGAGGCTCTGTTGCGTGCCGTGTTAAGTAGATTTTGCGTGCGCGTGCAGGATTCGCTTCGGGAAGGCGCGGGACACGCCCTCCCACGCGATTCAGAAGTTTAGGCGAGGCACCAGACGACGGAGAGCGTCTCTAGATGTCCGGAAGGATAGTCGAATGTCTAGAACTAGGTCCAGACGGTTCAATAGGATCCCTGGACGTCTGAGGAGCAACACAGAGTGAGGAATGGATCTGGAGCCCTTTTAAGACGTCTGGAAGGTGTTCCAGACATCTGATTTTAGGCTGGATTGTCATTTTTGACCCGTTTAGGGTCCGTTTGTGGTCTGATTTCCGCGTTTAAGTTTCCGTTCTTCTTCATATAAGTTCCTCTACCTGTTGGAATGATTTTTATCATGTTCTGAGTGGTTTCTGTGGTTGATCCTTGTGTTAGACCTCGTTCTGTAGCGGATTTGGGGGTTGCAGAGGCGCGTGGACCTACCGATCAAGCCCCCATTACTCCCGATTTTGCGGGTAGGGTGGCTTCCCTTATTAATTACAACATAAATGCATATCTGGAATAATTGATAGATCCTAGGGTATGGCATGAATCCTAGGACTAGAAATATTAGATTGAATGATAAATCCTAGGGTATGGCATGAATCCTAGGACTAGAAACACTGGAACGATTGTATTGAAAGCCTGAATTGCAGTCTTGGATGAATAATAATTGTCTGTAATTGGATAACAACTGCCTGTGAAATGTAGAGTACTGTTGTTAGTAACTGCTGCATGTAATTCCTGTTGTTTGAAATAAAATACGAGCTTCCTATATATAATTGGAAAAGAAAAGATTGAATGTTGGAAACACGAGTTACCTGCAAATAAACCTGAAATGATGAAACCTAGTATGGCTTGGCCTGAGAAACATGAGCACGAACCCTATGGGGAATTAGGAGTAGAGCACCTGGAAATAAATAGAATGGAACTGGAAAGGTGAATGGGGAAGTGAGCTGGCCCTTGAGTACGGAGTACCAAGGAGAGCAACTGTCCCCCTGTTTAGTGCAGAGCGGAGTTAGCCGCCCTAGGGTTGGGACCTGGGGTTAGGACTGGTCACTTTGTACTGACTTTTTGGCCCTCGCGTACACAATATCGGGGAGAGCTACTAGTGTAGAGAGAGAGCTAGCCACCCCACGGGGCCCGGGGTTCGGCTAACCGTCCTACACTGACTTGTTAGGCCCACTAGGAAAACCAGGGTAGTCAGGAGAGGGTGCGCGAACTGCGGAGGGGTGAGACCCCCTGTTTGGTTACTGTGGAGGGGCTCGACCCCTGTTACTGAGAACGCTATGCCCTATATTGGTTCCGTGCTGTACTTTGGGCGCACCTGTTAACAGAAACGACTGACCACGTGCCAGTGCGGGGTTGCTACCCGTGCGTTTATCGCGCGTGCTGATGAGAACCTCATCATGAACCCTAACTAGCACAATTTAACCCAGATATGTGAGAAAAATCTCCTATATGACTTAAAGAAAAGCTTAACTCAAATAATTCTGAGTTTAAGAAGAAAACAAATCATATGGGGTAAAACTGCAATTTCACCAATGCAGTTGGAGAACATGGTAATGAAGGGTGCAAACACAGGTCAAACAAGCCTAATAAGAAGGAAAGTGGGATGATTTGATCTAAAAAGGGTTATAACAACTTCAAGAAAATAAATGACATTCTGTAACCCTAAAACAAATCCACTTTAATTCACGAGGTTCGAGGCAGGATAAAAAAAAATAAACCCTTTAAAATTCATAGAAAAATAATCTCTATGGTTTAAAACCTTTAATTTGGCCTTAGAAACCTATTTTGACCTAAAGAGAGAACCATGCCCAATTAATGACTTAATTTGGATTTTTACGTAAATTATTCGATCAAACTTGGTCCGACCTAGAATTAAAATTCACCATTAAAATCCTTAGGTTCAGATTAGTCTTGTATAAAAACTTGAGCCTAGGAAGAGACCTCCTTGGCCAACTTTACAATTTGGTCCTCTTCATTTACTTTTTGACCCTTATCTTTCGAAACCCTTGCATTTTGGCTCCCATCTTTTCGTCGTTCTTTGCAGAACGGTCCCCCCTGCAAACTCTATGCAGCACCATGCTCCGGCGACCTTGCGCAGAGCATGGCGCCGCGCAGAGAAGGGTTACCGCCCTGCAAAGTAGAAGCAGGGTTCCCTGCAGCGTCCTCTGTCGCAGGGACCAGGCCATGCTCTCTGCTGACCACCATACCTTTCGTGCGAACGTGTGGAAGGTATGGGTGTCCCTTCCGGCCGTGCTCCGGCGAGGCTGGCACGTCGCCAGCCCGCTCCTCGCTTTGCGCCAACCCCTTTATAACGACCGGCACCCCCTGCCGGCCCCTGGAAGCTCTTCTTTGACGGAGAAAACCCCCCACTTCATCCCTTCCTCCTCCGTCAAAAGGCCCGAAGCTTCCGGCGACTTCCTCCTCTTCCTCCTCGTCGCTCTGCTGCCTTACCTGCAGCAGGGTTCTCCGTGCCCCATCGTCCGTGCTGTGCTGTACCCGCTGGCGCCCTCCGCCTGCTTCCTCGTTGCCGCATTCCTCCTCCAGGGCTCCTTCTTCTCCAGCTCAGGCAGATACGAGCCGGCTACCACGCCCTCCCCCTTCGTCTAAAACTTAGGTAAATAGCTTCCTCTCCTCCTCCCTTACATTTACCCTCTCTCAATTTACCGTTTTACTCCACCGCACGCGACTTCCACCTCCGCCTGCTCTGTCTCCGACCACCTTCTCCGGCGAGACCTCCTCACCCCTCGCCGACTACCCCAGAGGCTTCCCCTCACTCCACTCAACCGATCCCCCCTTTCCATTCACTGCCAAACGCCACCCGACCACCCCCCGAACAAACCCATCTTCTCGCACACAGTCCGACCTAGGGCTACCTCCACCCGCGGCCTCACGCCTCGCCACCACCCGCACTCCGGTGAAGCTCCCTGCGTCTTCTGATTGGGTCGAGAGGCCGTATTCCTGTTTTCAGGTCTGAGCCCCTTCGCCGCCATTACTGAGCTACTGCAGCTCCTTCACCAGCAGCTGCAGGCGCTCTCCAGCCCAGGTGCGCACCCCAGGTCGCGTGGGTTGCCTCCGCGAACACGCCCAGGTCTGCAGCTGAGGCGAACACCCCACAAGCTACTGCAATTGCCTGCGGCTTCCTCAGCTGCAGGCGCTAATTTGGGAGGTGGGACTTTAGTCCCACCTCGAAAGTGTGTGGCCGAGCGCCCGCACATAAATTGGAAAAGTGTCCAAGGCTATTTGCCTTCGAACACAGGGCTCAGGTCCCCCTCCCGCACACTGCGCGCCACGCGCTCGCTCGCCCTCGCCCGCGCTCACGCCCCATGGGTCTAGGCAGGATCCGATTACCCTGACCGTGCATTCCTCGCCCACCTCCGCACGCCGGTGGGCCTAGTCCCGGGCGCGATACCCGCACCCGATTACCCGACCCTGGGAGAGCGGTCCTAAGAGAGAAATCTGAGAAAGAGAGAGATGCGGGGAAGGGTAGGGGTAGGTTTTGTTCTCTAATCCTTGTGTGAGCGTGCAAGAACAGAAGGAGAAGAAGGAAGGAAAAGAAGAAGGGAAGCGGCCGAAGCCTCAGCCGCTCAGGGCAGCCGAAGAAGAAGAAGAAATGAAGGAGAGAAACAGAAGAAAAGAAGAGAGGGAAGGCACTGTAGCAAACCTACAGTTATGTTGTCTGACCACTGCACCAGACGACGGATGAGCAGCGTCCAGAACAGAAAGAAGAGAAAAGAAGAGGAGCTGTAAAGCAAGAAAAGAAAGAAGGAAGCGAAGAAGAAAAAGAAGAAGAAAAGAGAAAGAAGAAAGAAGACTGAAGCCGCAAGCAAGGAAAGAAAGAAAGAGAAGAACAGAAGAAAAGAAGCAGAAAAAAGAAGGCTGAAGAAGAAGAAGAAGAAGTCAGAGAAGAAGAAGATTACCACAGCCACAGAAGAAGAAAAGAAAAAAAAGAAGAGAGGAAGACTCTGCAGGAAAAAGAAGAGGAGAGCAGTTGAAAGAAGAAGAAGGATAGAAAGAAAAGGAGGAGAGAAGAAGAAGAAGCCAAGACAAACTCTAGCTCTCTCTCTCTCTTTTATTTTTGTAATCTAATAGAGAACTTTTATATTTCTAGAATTCCAGTAGCTCCCTGAGTTCGACCTCAGGAAAACTGTTTCCAAGTAAAAATTTGCAATAGTAATCTGGTAGCTGTCTTATTACATACTATAACGACTGTAATTTAAAGTATAATAAACGTAAACAAGCTGATCGGCCACTACGTGTTGTAGTCATCGTTACGTCTGTCAGCGACCTTGCGGTGGTTGACTGAGTGTAGGACCACCACAGGGGACTCTCCCAGCCAGGAGAGCACCACGTGCTACTTCTACTCTTCGGAAAAGACTGCAATCAAGATCGTTCCCATGAGGAACATTCGAGATCAAGAAAAAGACCTGATAAATACACCAAGTGATGAAAGAAAGAATAATTAGTTAAATAAAGAAAGAAATTAAAACAACAGCTACCTGTCCACCTTTATTGTTTCTCTTAGTTAGCTGGTTGCCACTCTACTCAGCGTTTCGCTGACGTGTTGTACTTACAACTTTTTTCAGGTCCAGGTGTTGAGCAGCCAGAGCCTACGGCTACAAAGGGTGCTGGACCCAGTAGATCCCAGTAGTTGTACTTTTCTTTGTTGTACCATTCTGCTGTAGTGTGTATTTTGTTACACCCCTGTACTCTTTTGTTGTAACTTTATATTCCTGTACCTGTTTAAATTCTTTACTATTATGGTGGTATGTATTGTAGTAGTTTACTTCTTTACTGCTACACTTTTATTACTTTTAGCTGCTTGCATGGTGAATGTGGTTTATTTTACTGCTTTTTGGTTACTTTCTCATTAGACGATTGGGTCTTGGGATCAGTCGAGTCGGTCCGATTCTCGTGTCGTGTAGGGATTCGGAAACCGGGTCGTAACAAAATATTACAACAATAATAAAATAGGAAAAATATAAACACATATACATTATGTTGTGGCACCTTTGGCACCAGCCTTAGAACCATCATCATCGTCATCGCCACGCTTTGGAATGTAGAACAACAAATGTTCAGGTCGACCACCACCACCACCCCTCGGAGATTAGACAAGACCTCCTCTCACTACTTGTTACGCTGCTCTAACAACTCCTCCCAACACTCCATCCTGCGAGTAGGGGCCTGCAGCTAGGCGAAGGCCTCCTCCAAGCTTTTCTCTTGCTCCACATCTCAAGCTATAAGGTCTGAAGCTCGGTGTGTATACTGTCGTCGTAGGCGGATGAGGAGAAACCTTTCCTACCATATCAGGAGGAGATCATCGCACTCCTTCCTGCTCTACAGACGAAGCCTCCGTGCTCTGGAGGCATTACAGCTCTGAAGGCCTCCTCTAGTGTGAGAGGAGTCTGCAGAATATTCTCGGAAGACTCGTCTGTGATCTCAGGAGAATGAATTAGATCCATCATACAACCCTATACATACATATATATATATTTGCAATTAGTTTTTACAAAATTGCAATTAATATAAATGACTTTAATTTACTTACATTGGTCTCCTTGTATGTTAGATGTATCCATACACGTGGGCTGTCTAGTCTTTCGTTACTATGAGTCTGCTCATAAACTCCCACTCAATCTAACTAAGTATCCTCACGTGCCTCCGCTTGAAAAGGAAGTAATATTTTCATTTTATTTTAATTTAACTAAATTATTTCAATTTTATTTCAAATACTGAATTAATAAACTTACATATCTATCCTGTAATGAGCTAATACTCATTCAACCCAAGCAGCGGGTCTGAGCATGAGCTCGAGCCATGTTGACCTTATTCTTCCTGATTTGCTATTGTAAGAAATATAAATTTTATTACTAAAAGGTTATGTAATTATTCGTTATAAACTGAGCATAAAAATAAAATTCAAGACTATTTATTTACCTCTATCGCTAGATCACTCCAGTGCTTGCAACACCCCTCCAAATGGAAGGTGCAATCATCAAAGGTACATTTCTCGATGCCTCATATGACTTATTGTTAAAATACTGAAATAATTTTACAAAATTTTATTAGAAATTTTTTATTATATATAAATAATTAAATAAATTTAGAATCTGAAATAATTTCATATCGTACTCTTCATCTCCTCCATCCACAATGTATCCTGCCTGAATGCTGCAGGATAGCCTTAGGCGCATTAGAATTATTGCTCAATCAAAAGTGTCTTGTATTCAATAATATATAAATCAATTGTAATTGTTATAAATGTAAATGAATAAATTTCACATTTATACATGTAACTCCTGAATAATGGACGCCTTCGACTCCTTGGTGACCCTCCTCCAGTCGAAGCAGGAAAGTGACACGATTGCCTTAACAATCGTGGCTAACTGGCTCATAAAGCTGGGGTAGATTTTCTCTTCGCCAGCTGCAATAATGGACATCGTAATCCTGGTGCTCTCGGGAAGTCTGTCGAGGTCCGCATTTTGTGTCAAACCTCACGTGTTTTTCCTAGCTGAAAACATAAATCAACATATAATAAAAGATTAAATAAGTGAAATTAAATATGGTAAGATTTTGAATGAAATTTTTTAAATTCTTATCAACAATGGTGTCAGCCTGTGTATCAGGCTGGTGTGACATGTCAGCCTGAGTATCTGGCTCTTGCAACCTCCTCATTCACACCCCCTGCTGCTCTAGCAACTCCTCAAGGTGGCTCTCAAGTTGAGGATTCACCTCAACATCAAGGGTATCTGGGGCTAACAACTGACCTCTATGAAAAGCGTCATGGTACTGGGCTAAAATATGTGGAGGGAGGTACTGGAGATAGTGGGAAGGAATCTGGGCATAATGGGTATTGGGAGGAGGCTAGAAAATAAGAGGCTAAGAGTGTGCCTCCTCCCTAACCTCATGCGTAGGTGATGGTCTACCCCTGGCAGCCCCCCTCTTCTGTAGCCTCATCTACACATGAATAAAAATAGAACTAAGTAAACATATATTGGCAAATGTAAATGATAAAAGGAAAAAATATAAACAATTATTTTTAAAAAAGTAACTAAATTTAAATTGAGTTCATTAGAAAATAAATGCTCTTATACCTTAAACATCAGTATCTATTACACCGACACCTATATCTGCTTCCACTGGAATTTCTTGATATGCTTCAAATGTAGCAGAAATTTTATTATTATTTTTTTCACCGAAGAAATCACGAGACATGATTTTTATTGGTATGATCCACCCATTTCTACTATTATTTGGCACATAAAAAACTTGTGATACTTGGCAAGCCAGTGTGAATGATTCAGTTGTTTGAAGAATTCGACGGTTCTTATTTAAACTGATGAAATCATGTTTATTATCTTTTTTGAAACCAATCCCTTCCTTGAAAACATCAAACCAGTCACTAAAATAAAACTACCCTGCGGTCATATCTGAAACTCATCTCCATGATTTCAATTATTTGCCCGTAATAGCCATCACAATTTGTTCCAATATCACAACTAACAAGAACTCTAGCTGGATCTAAATCCGTTAACTATGTAACTAGAATGATAATGTCCATAACTCAACGGAGTCTCGTATATTACATCGAAGTCATCCACCCAACATGGGTCCTTATTTTCTTTCATCTGATACACACGCTGCTTAAACCAATCAAGAAACTGCAACTCTTGAATGACATGAGGTGACGATTGTTTAAATTCATCGAAAAAATGAACATCGGGAATTTATTTAAAGATATACAAGTGAGCTAACTGTCGATCTATTAAATCGATTATTCTGTATTCTATGTGCAGGATAGACCTTCCCTTTATGTCAAAAATTGTTAAAGAACCATCATTTATTTCGTTGCATCCTCCATCAAAATTCCTCTATAGTCGATTAAATATGTTGTCAACATTGTCCATGTACATAGCACAAAAGTTTATGCATTCTTCTAAAAGGTAAGCCTCGACGATTGACCCTTCTGGCTTAGCTTTATTTAAAACGTAATCTTTTAGCTTCTTCAGAAATCGCTCAATTAGATACATTCATCTATACTGTATAGGCCCACCAACTCTCACTTCATTTGCAAGATGTATCGTTAGATGCACTATGACATCGAAGAAAATCGGGGGGAAAATCCGTTCCATTTTGCAGAGTGTAATTACAATTTAATCATTCCAATAGTCTAGACTTTCACAGTTCAAAGTCTTCAATCAAACGACTTTAAAAAATCGGTTCATCTCCGCGAATGAATCGACTACTGGATCTGACAATACTCCATGAATAGCTAATGGAAACAAAATGTGTATGTACCATGTGAATCGTGACTTTTCAATCCACTGATCTTTTTCTAAACTTCATTCACACAACGTGAGAGCTGTGAAGAAAATCTATCTGAAACCCGAATTCCTTTCAAAAAAGATAATATCTTATCCCTCTGTCTTTATTGTAGACTGTACATTGTTGGTAACATTTCTTCTCCTTCGGTAACATGTAGCTCAGGATGGATACCCAATTTCTTCATGTCATTTCTCGATTTTACCATGTCTTTGGGATTCTCTGTTAAATTTAACACGTCTAAGATTTGTCCATGACATTTTTCTCAATATGCATGACATCAAGATTGTCACGTATTGCAAGATCTTTCCAATATGAAAGCTCCATGAAGAAAATGCTTTTCTTCTTAAAACCAAAGTCCTTTAATGATGTCAGATCTTTCCTAAAGGGGTAACCGAATCATACGTTAGCAAGTTTTTGTAATTTTGCCATTACTTAAGTCTCTAACAGTAAAATGGAATTTGTCAACAACTTATTTCTTGGATTTCTATTGGAATACCGACAAGTTGTATAGTCAAATATATCCTTAAACTATACACCCCGCCATCCGTGCTCAATTGGAAGAAATATGCGGTGCCCTAAATATTCAAATTTATTACTTTTAGGCAGATGCAAATGGTGTGTATCTTCCATACATATACCATCATTGAAGAAAGATTCGCATAAGCTGGGAAGTCATCAATGGTCCACAACAAAGCCCTGTACATCTGAAAGAATTTTTTATCTTTTGCGTCATACGTCTGAACACCATCGTGCCATAATTGTTTTAATTCATCTACTAATGGCTGTAAATAGACGTCAATTACATTTCTTGGTTGCTTAGGACCTGGGATTAAGAGGGTTAACATCATAAACGAGGATCGCATGCATAGCTAAGGAGGTAAGTTGTAAGTAATAATCACAACTGGTCATATAGAGTACGATGGGTACATGTTCTTAAATAGATTAAACATGTCGCTTGCAAGTCTCAATCTAACATTGCGTAAATCCTTTGTAAAAGATAAATGTTTGCTGTCAAAGTTTTTCCACTCTTCTAAATCGGTTGCATGGCGAATAAGATTGTCTCTTTACTTGTTCTCGTGATGCCGCCTCATCGACGTTGCAATCCTACTAGAAAAAAATAACCGTTGTAACCTTGAAATTAACGGAAAGTAACGAAGAACCTTTTTGGCTTATTTCCTCTCTCCTTTATATCTTTCCTTACCACATTCCGGACAGGAAGTCAAGCTAGCGTACTTGTTTCTATATAACACGCAGTTATGAGGACATGCATGAATCTTTTCACAATTCATACCAAGTACGCATATTTGCTTCTTGGCTCTATACCACGACTCTAGCACACAGCTGGGATTATTCAACAATTTTCGTATAAACTGAAGCACCTCTGACATCATTTTTGTTGTAGCTTTATTCATAACTTTCCTTTAAAATAATCGCAATAGGAAAAACAGCCTCAACATGAAACTTATTCCAGGCGCGATAGGCTCTTCAGCTGCTAATCCAGGTTGCTAATAAAAAATACTAAAAAGTAAACCCGAGACTCGACACCCTAAACTTTAAACTCAATATACTAGACCTAAATCCTATAACCCTAAATTTTAAACTCAAATCCTTAAAACTTATGACTATAAATTTAAAAACCTCACGAGCCAACTATTGACTCTAATAAGAAACTCTAAAATCAAATATCCTAAGTTTTAAACCTAAATGTCATAAATCAATATCCTAAACTAACCCAAAGATCCTAAATTCTAAGTACCATGAACCCTAATCTTAAACTCAAAGCCAAAAAAATTTCAGCATAATTTCCCATATAAATTATACTTTCTCTACATCCTGCAAAAATAATACAACATATGATGCTATATATGTGGTCACACCCTATTGCAAGCGCTTGAGTCAAATGTTAAGAGATGTACGTTGTAGTATGATCAACAAAAGTGCTACAACATTCAAAATTTGTAAAGTGTTTGAAAACAAGAATGAGTCCGAGGTCGTTCATAAAGAGTAAATGTGGAATTCACACACTAATCATAATTAGAAATAGATGAGCCCAATCAATGAATCACGATTGAAGATATTCAATGAATAATCAACTTAAAAATATATTCAATAATAATCAATAGTATCTTAAGAAATTGCTATGATAAAAAGAATATAGAAGCACTAAAAATGGTGATTTAGATCACGAATTATATCCCTCATTTAAGCACATATTCAAGTATTCAATTTCTCAACAACGATCTGAACCACTTATTTCTCAATTCCACATCGAATAAGAGCCAAGTATCTCCAAAGTATCAGATGAATGCCACAATAAGACGTCGAACCAGAGAGCCAGACACCTTAAGTATCACCAAGCACAACACAATGCCTCAAAGATGCTAAGTATAGAGCATGTAGGCATGCATCCTGATGAACACAGTGCAAAACCTATCCCTACCCTTCTTAGAAATTCCTCTTTTTTTCTCTAATCGGGCTTACAATCGGGTAATCGGGTTTGTACAGTATTGAATAGGGGACCAAACCCGTGTGGCATGTACCGTGGGTGAGGTGTGAGTAAGTGCGTGGGTGAACATGTGCAATGGGCACCTCACCACCTGTGTTACTTGAGGCAACAAGCAAAGGGCACAAAGTCCTTTTATGCGCTGCGCACATTTTGACGCAGACGATGTGGGACTATGAAGTCCCTTCTCCTTCACAAGCAGCTACAGCTGAGAGATCCTTCAATTGGTGTTCGCTGTCCAATTGAAGCCCCAGATGACTTGTAGTTTGATTCGCAGCTGATGGGGGTCGAAGCAAAGTCGGAGATGATCGGAGTGCAGCGATTGAAGGCGGAGAAGATGGCGGTGGTAGGAGGAGCTCCGGTGATTCCCTAAAACATGGAATACAGGCTAAAAGCCCCAATTAAAGGGTTCAAAAGACTCGCTGTGGTGCGAGGAGTGTGTTGGTGGTGGTGATTTGGTGTGTGAAGGTGTGGGGTGGCCAGATGATGGTGTGGATGGTGATTGGAGCGTGGGTTGTTTGGGGGAGCGAAGGAGCGGTTGAAGTTTCTAATTTGTAGAGGGCTTTTGGTGGCAGTGGCTGTGCGTTTGGTGGACGATAGCCATGTGGCAACCTCACCAGAGGTGTTGCTATCGTGGAAGAAGATGAAGGGGAAGGCAGTGATATAGTGGTCGATTTGAAGAGCTAAGGAGTATATTCTAACCTAAAGAAGAAGAGGAGGAAGAGGGACTTAGCTACGGACGACGGGGATGAGGAATTGGCGCCAACCGTGATTGGCCAACGCCAAAGATGGTGAATTCTTCGGTGGGAGAGATGGTGAGGAGGAAGGGGGTAGGCGGTGCTAGCTAATGTGCACTAGACGTAGATGAAGTTGGGGAAGATGTTTCCTTTGCCTATTGTATGTAGCAGAGGGCAACGATGGAGATCGAGGAGCTCACCGGAGTCACAACGGAGGTGGCCGGAGGAAGCGAAGGAAGAAGAATTTTGTGCCAAACTAGACTAGGAAGCATGTAAAAACATGGGGAAGCTTATAAAGAAAAGCATAGGCCTCTGAATTGCATGAAATTAGTGTAATTCCCTTGCAAAATTCGCAAGGAATTCACACTTAAATTTGTGGGTTCGCTAGGGTTTTAGGAAATGAATCAAGGTTCGGGATTAGGTCTAAAAGATTGGGAAACTCCTCAAGAGTAATCCCTCCAAATTTGGAGGAGATTGGCTTCGATTTGAGGAAGGAAATCTCCCTTAATTCTTGCTGCAGATGCATTCCCACCGCCATTGGTGGTAGGGACCAAAATGTAAGGAAGATGACAAAGTTGGGGACCCATTTGCAATAACCGAAAGTTAGGGGTTTAAGTGAGAGAAATAGAGATCTTAAGGACTAAATTACAAACTAGGTCAAGATAGACTTTGATTGGGCCCAAATTTTGATGCTAATCTAATTTAAACCCAAGGAATCTAATGGTGAACTTAGATTTCAGTTTTGACCACGTTTGACTGGGTAATTTGCACAGAAGTCCAAATTAAGGTAAAATTTCTTTTGAAACTCTATTTGAGGTCAAAATAGGTTCAGGTGGTCAACCCAAGGGTACCAAATCTCTTAAAATATTTTTCTATAAAATTTAGGAGGTTTATATGAATTTTATCCTAACTAGAACCTCTTCAATTTAAGCGAGTATGAAATTAGGGTTTTATGTTCTGTTTTGGTTCTCGAAAAGCGTGAAACCCTATTTCTATCTTTGTTGACTCACTTCTTGGACTTTGATGCTCATTAGACCTCTAATTAACCCTTGAGTGATCACGTGGTTATTTTGCATTTACGATGTTATGTTAAAATTGCAGAATTAACCATTTTTTATTATTTTATTCTCAAAATGGATTTAGTGGAATTACTGTCCTTAGGCAATTATTCAGAAGCATTTATCACTTGATTCTGTCTAATTTAAGCTAGTTATGATGAATGATGGTGTTACCATCACACCCCACATTTCATACATTAAATATTACATAAAAAAAAGAGAATGTGACATACCCCATATTTATATCAAATATCACACAATTTAATTCACTATTTTTTAAACATATAAACACATCCTATAATTAAAATTTATCAATTACAAGTAATTGATAAAACTAAACAAAACTAACATTTCTTACAAATTATTAAATGTAATCATTTCTCTAAAAAAGAAAAATAATCAATTACATGTAAATTTAATTTAATAAGAAAATTTAATTTTCAAAATATAATTTATAGGTAAAATTAAATTAAAAAATGTACCGGCAACATTTTCAATCAAAAATGAAAATTAAAAAAGAAGAGGAGGGGGTTGAAGGGGGCATGGGGGTGGGGGGCAGCAGGGGGCGCAGGGCATTGGGAGGGGGGTGGCAGGGGGTGTGGGGCGTAGGGGAGTTGCAGAGGCGACGGGGACGGGGTCAGCAGGGAAGTGGAGGCAATGGAAAGTGGGGCCATGCGGGCCGGTAGGGTTGCACATGGCCATGGGTGGCGGCAGGGAGGGGACCGGCAGTGGTGCACAAGAGAGGAGATACCTTCCTAATGCTGATGGGGGCGGAGGCGAGGTCGTGGAGGTCGCTGAGGAGTGGAGCTGGCTGGAGCTGGAGGTCGTGGGGGCTTAACTGCAGGGATGATCGCGAGAGGAGAAGAAGAGAGGAAGAGAAGGTTGATTGCCACGTCAAAATATCTTCACGTTTAGCGACGATTTTAATGACAATCGTCGCTAAAGGTAATCATTGGACGCGATTAGAGATCAATTTTTGCAAATCATCCTCAATTGTTTGCATCAAAATTTAGATAGGCACGTCTTTTGAGGAGACAATCGATGACAGTTTCAAAAATAATCATCGTTGATCGTCAATTATTTCACCTATTCCGTGTAAAAAGCCCATGCTCTAGATTGGACATTAGCAACAGTTACCGAAAAAGTAATTGCTAAATCTTACCTCAGGTCATATTTGTTAAACGGAAGGAAGGAGGAGATTTTTGGTAACAATTATTTACATAACCGTCAACAATAAAATTATCATTAAATGACTGTTGCAAATCACACCTTTACAAGTAATGTTGTGAGGAGACGTAACCCTTAGCGTCCACTACGTAAGGAAGTAAATTAAAAAATATAAATTTTCTCTTCCATTTTTAGCGAGTCTCATGCCGTTGATTTATATTTGGATTCGCTCCCTTCAACACGTTGGTGGGGTTTTTTCTATAGTATAAAAATAAGCAACTACACTTTTGAAGAAAGTGTAATCATATAAAAAAAGAAAAAAAGAAAAACGTAAAGTGAGTCTGGATCTCTTTGCCATTTAAAGCAAACCAGGTCAAACGAACTGAAATGATTTATTTATATGAAAGAAAATTTCTCCCTCCCAAATCGGTCAAATTCCGCCTCGCTCCTCTTTCGACGGGGGAAATTACTGTTTATTATTTATTTTTTTATTGACTATTATTTAAAACTCGTTGATGCGTTGGCATGGGAAGAAAGAAGGAATGCGAGGCCGCCAATCCGTGTCGGCCCCGCGTTGCGTTCCCCAAGCACTCGTCCAAGGGAGCACCGGAAGCGGTGCACCCTTCTATTTATTTATTGATTATGGTTATCTCGATATAGAGACGGGGAAGGGAGAAGAGAGGGGGCAATAAAATCGCACACACGTATGGTGTGGTGGCAACGGAGAACAGAAGACTAACCGTGAGGCGAGATAGTATCAGCGTCAGTCACGCTCTCTCCCGCCTTCTCTTCTGTTCTGACCGTCCACACTCGACGGAAGGAAAAGAAAAAAACCCTCCGCTTCTCCTCAGCTCTGCTCCCTCTCCTCTCCTCCACTTCGTTGATCCGTCCGTCGTTCCGTCCGTCCTCTCTGATCATCCCCAAATAGAAAGAATAGGAGAGGGGTGGTGGGGGTTTCTAGATGGTTCGCCTGGGACGATGGTGCGCTGGTTACTGAGGTGTGGAGGATCGTGAGAGTCCCCATTTGGATGGAACTGGTCGTACGTTACGGATATGACGCTTTACGTTGCTCGCGAAGCTTCCAAGGTCTCTATCTATCTATCTATCTATCTATCTATCTATCTATCGATCGATCTTTCTCTCCGCCCCATAAGTTTGCTTTCTCCCGTTTATTGATCGGGATGTTCTCGGTGTTTTCTTCCTGGACTTTTCCTTTTTTTTTTAAAAAAAAAAATTCATGTTAGTGATGGAGATTTATTGGTGGTTGTGTGATCGGATTGGTTGTGTTGGTTTGTTTGATCGTGGAATAGCTATGGAGGAAGATCTCGACGGAGACTAGCGTGGAAGTGAAACTTCTATTGGAGAATTGGAAGCTTCTCTTAGCTGGTCTGATTTTTCAGGTGTTCTTCTTCTTCTTTTACCTGAATTTTTTCATGTTTTGTGTTATTATTTTCCTTTTTTCGATGTCCTTTTGCATCTTGATCGTATGTGTGTTGTACTCGTGGCTGCACACGAGATTGGGCGTTGGGGAACTGTTAGCGACGCTTATCGGTGGATGTTGCTATCACGTACTCTGAATTTAGGCGAATTGCAGCTTCTTTTAAGAAAGTTGACCGTGCTGACATTTGTGTTCCGCTGGACCATCTATCAAATGCTTCCTTTTACTCCCTCCTATTTCTTGATCCTCTTGGCCATAACCATGGCGAGATTGTGTTTAAGATCGTGTTGTGGGAAAAAAACCAACAATTGGTAACTAGCGATGGGAATGCGTGAGTTTGAGTGATATAATTTGGTGGGGTCATGCAAAGTTAGACGTTGATGGCTTTGGCAATGAGAAGAAGGAGAGAGGCGATGACGTGCGCTCCCTCGTGGTGTTGTCATTGTTGGAGATGGGAAGATATCCAGACTCCGTCAGCTTTGAAGGGGAGGAAGATAAGAACAAGAAACTTCGAGGCCACCGGGTGTACAAGGGGATAATCAGAATCCACCGAATTATTTTGGAATATTTATTCATTCATAAAACTCTATCAAAGTACAAAATATGGAGGTCCTTAAAGAGAGTGGTTATCTTTCTAAAGGACACATCCCCACGTAAAAGGACACTTCTAAGGATAACATCTTTTGGAATTTTACAAATAAGAGAATTAGAAAACGGAATTGCTGCAGTTAAATAAAAATGCAACTAAAAATAAAATTATCTTGATGGACCTTTATGCTGCATCAATTTGCTGCTGCTGCTGCACATTATCTCGTCCTGAGATAAACATAAGAAGTTGATGATGTAAGCTGATTCTGAACCTTCTATGCATGTGATTGTTCATTGAAAAGTGAGGCTTCAATTGGAAAACTATCTTGCTTATGCTGCGTTGATTCTCAAGATGGATGACCTTTAGACTTGGATGTTGAATGTTCAAGACATCATACGGATGCATGTATTCTAAATAATGACAAAATGTTGTTTCTGTTGTAGAAATAAGCTGGTCACATCATATAGATCACACTTTTGTGACTCTAGGAATGCTAGCGTTGAGGAGATAATTGTCGACTCATCTTTGAGGGGAGATGAACCATAACCCTCAATGTTTCCATCCCTGGAATTTAAAACTGGAATTGCATCAGACTTGTTTAAGATACATGGGAGCAAATCTGTTGCTTCTTTTGCTTTCTTAGAGTTTTATTTTCTTTTCTCACCCATTCTAACTCCTTTTGAATCTCCAAAATGAGACTTCGAAGTCCATCAAGGTCTTTGCTATTGTGCTTTCCAAGCTTTGAGCATTGCCCTTTTGGATAATGGTTCAACGGAAAGAGAGGCTTAGGTCCCGTGATAGTTGTCATTTTCCCATATTGAAGCATTAAGCATCACCCAGCCTTTGTCCTTTTGCAACATTTGTGCTTGAAAGTCTCTGATGTGACAGCATGGTGGCTCTTGAAACAGTTAGTCAATGGTGCATCCACTTAGGATTCCAACATTTGTGATGACAGCCTTGGACAGGGACCATGGAAATCAATCATGAGAAATGCAATGGAGTGGAATCATGGGGGAAATGTGGGTAGAGAAAATATAAGATAAGAGATAATTTTGCTTTCGATCTTGTATTGTTAATGGAGAACTCAAAAGTGCATAATGTAAAGGGAGATAATTTGATTAACTTTACGAAGCAAACAATAGGATGAAGGCAATGGTTGCCAAATATTTCCAAGGTGTCAAATGTAATGGATAAGGATGGCTAGTGAAGATGGAAATACTGCAAATAAGGATCGATAGTTGTTGTAAAGCTGGAGGTTGGTCATGAGAGAGCGGCTATTGTTGATCTATTATTGATGGCCTTATGGTAGTGGATGTGGGTAGATGGTAGTGGCGTGGACCACCCAATCATAATTATTATAGACCTATTGCCCTCTCCAATGCTTTATATCTTCTTCTCGCAAAGGTGTTAGCCAATAAATTGCATGAGGTGATGCCCAATCTAATACACTCCATCTAGTTTGCTTTCATCCATGGAAGTTCTTTACAGGATTCCTTTGTTTTGGTAGAGAAGATAGTGACAACTTGGTGTCGAAGATCAATACAGAATTTTTTATGGAAGGTGGATTTCTCCAAGGTCTATGACTCAGTCTTTTGATCCTATTTGCAGCAGGTTCTCAGGTGGAGAAAATTTCATGAGGAATGGATTGCTTGATTAAAGAGTTATATCACTATCACCTCTTTCTTAATTCTTGTTAATGTTTGTCTGGCAAGAGGGTTGATCCAACCACAAAGGGAGGTACGACAGGGTTGCCATTTAGTGCCCCCCATTTTTTATGCTTGTGACAAATATGCTCGCTTTGATGGCTTTAAAGGCTTGTGTTGGTCGTCTTGTAAAGGGTTTCTCAACCAAGGGTGATGGGACTCTTTGCACGCCTATCTTGAAGTATGCTGATGACACCTTATTCCTTATTGAATGGGGTATGGAGAAAAAAAAACCTTGGATCTCTCATTCATATTTTTGGAGAAATATTTGGCTTATCAGTAAACACAATAAGTTGGCCTTTGTGCCATTCAACATGACTGATGTCGAGGTAATTGTTGTTTCCATGTACCTTGGCACATAAGCTACATCTCTTCCCTTTGTTTGCCTCAACTTGCCATTAAAAGGACAGTAGTTCACTATTGGAAATTGGCTTCCTCTCATTGAAAGACTTGAGCAGAGGCTAATAAGTTAGAGACGACAAATAGGTGTTATGGGTTAGGGGAGGGGAGAGAGCAAATGGTGTTGCCAAAGTCGATATTATCAGCCATCCCAATTTTCTACCTCTCTATTTTCTAACCACCAATGAAGATTGTCAAGAGATTTGATGCATTATATGAAGATTTTTCTTGAAGGAGGTAAATCATGAGGGAAGATTTTTGCAACTTGTGAAGTGGGAAGACATTTCGAGACCTAGTGAGTAGGGGGTTTGCAATTTTTGCAACTTCCAATCCTCCGCATTTTTGGCATTTTGCAAGAGTATTGTAGATGGTTATTGACCTTTAGTAGCCATCCTTCCCCTTTTTTGGAAAAAGAAAGAATTTTTTGAAGTTTGTGCTTTGATACCACCTGGTACAGCAGTGGGAAGCGATAAAAGAGAGAGCCAACGATAGTGTGCTTGTCGTTGGTATCATCATTGTTGCAGGCAAGAAGATAGCCAAGTTTGTTAGCTTCAAAGGGAAGAGGGAATAAGAAGCCTGCGTCCATAGGAAATATAAGGTAAGGGTTTAAGTGTCGATTTCTATGTCATTTTGATAAATTTACAAGCATGCATTTTGGAGTCATGCCGAGGGCACACCGTGAAAACACCGGTGTTCCGAGGTCGGATTTCAAGGATTTTGATGTCTTAAAAATTCTTCATTTTGAGGGCATGCCAACACATGTTGACAAAGACGGTAGAATTCACTTAAACTTATTAAAATTGCAAGTAAATCATAAATTACTAACTTAAAACCTTAAAAGATTATGAAGAATAGGAGGGAAGGAAAGAAATGAGAGTGAGAGAGATGGAGGGCAGAGGAGTAGCTTGAGGTTGGGTCTTTGTCTCCAACCGAAGGACTCGAAGAGGTGGCGAAGGTGATCTCGTCTATTCCAAGTGTCCAGGTAGAGGTCACATGGTGAGAGAGTGCCGTCGGAGCTGGTACCATGCCTTTACTGTGGCCACCTAGGACACCATAGGGTGGTGTAAGATAAGAGTGCAGGCTGTAGAGGTCCTTCAAGCGCTGCACTACCACCTCCTCCGACAAGGGCACTAATTGTAGGGGTCAAGTTCCCATGATCGACGTAGACCAAGTTGTTGGAGGAGTTGCTCTTGGTCAGCATCGTGATTAAAGGTCATGCTGATCTAGAGGATGTGCGGAAGGGTGTTTTGGAGGTGCTGGGATAGAATATGGAAGTCAAGCTGGCTAAGCTTGCACGGGGGAGTTTCCTTTTGTTTGGTATCCACCTAATGCAACAGGATGCCCTTGTGTTTGGGGTGATGGGATGTAAGGAGGGGATTGTAAGGTTGAGGTGGCCTACTAGTCATGACGGAGTGTCCAAGGAGCAGCCATCGGTGAAAGTTGGAGTAGTGGTGATCATCGAGGGCATTCCTATGCGGGAGGTCGTGGAGGCGATCATGGCACCATTCAAGAGACTCAAGTCATGTGTAGGGATTAATGTGGTTGATGGTAACATCTTCGTGGTTAGAGACTTCATCAAGTTGGTTTTGGGTAGGAGGGTTGTGGAGAAGGTGACGTGTGTTGGCGGTGCTTTATGGGCTGTTATCATTCGGTTGGTGGTGGACACCTCACAGTCGTTCACCTAGGTGGTGGTTGATGGTGTTGTGACATCTTTGGATAGTGTTGCTTGTGCAGGGTGAGTGAGATTGGTACCGGTGAAATGGCTATGGAAGGCGGTGCTACACCTGAGGCAGTGCCACATGTGGAGCTCGATAGCACAAGGTTCGAGGATGCTAATGTAGCAGGATAGGGCAGTATATGCGCCATAAATGAGGGGCTGGTTGCAAATGTTAGGGGTGATTATGATGAGAATTGTAGGGGCATTTTTCAAATTCAATGCTATGAGACACTTGTTGGCACCACATCGCAAGAAAAAGGGAAATGGTTTCTATGCCTTTTGCAAGGGGAATCCAGATCCAAGATTGCTTCTAGATTCGGTACAACTTAGCCTAACCTAGATAACTCCCCTTTGCTTTGCTTTGGTTCCCTTCCCCTTTTATGCGATTTGATGTAGGGACTCTACGTTAGAACTTGCTGCGACTGTGATCGTGGTGGCGATGAAGACCCTCACGTTGTGATGCCTGAGGGTTAGTCTTGCCGGAGGGAGTAGGAGTTGGAGGTCAAGGCAATGGATGGGACTGTGCATGACGATCCGTCGTGTGCCTCTCAAGGTGGAAGCTGCCAAAGAGCCCAAGAAGGGGCTTTATCGACCCAGGTGGAGTTTCTGAGGAAGATTAGGGAGGTTTGCTACGACCTTGAGGACGAGGACTGTGTTGGTGCCTTCGATGGTGGTGGAGTAACAACCAGCAACAACCACTGAGAATGACATGGCGAGTAGCAAGTTGGATGGCGAAGTGGGGAGCAGCGAGGTGGGTGGAGGCGATGGCTCTAAGCCTGCACCTATTGGAAAGGAGTGGAGCGATTTGGGTACCCAATGATATTGATCTTCTTGTGGAACATGCGAAGGTTGAACAATGCCTTTAGGAGAGCAACATTCATGGGGTATCTCAGATCTTGGGGACCATCTATAGTGATTCTTCAAGAAACCAAATTGGAGTCGTTTGACAAAAGATTGTGGAGTGAGGTTGGGGAAGGTTTTTTGTAGGGTTATTGCGCTTTGAATGCAATTGGTCGATTAGGAGTTATTGTTGTGGGTTGGAAAGAAGACTTGTTCGAGGTGGACTCTTTAATGGGGTCTCACATCCTGACGATTTTAATGGTGAGGCGTAGTGTATGGCCCTACAGAGCAAAGGATGAGGACGTGCCTTTGGGAGGACTTGGCTTAGGCAGCAGAGAAGGTCTAAGGATGGTCGTGGGTGGTTGGGGGTGACTTCAATGTCACCCTTGTAGCAGAAGAACTTGGAAATAGATGACAGAGAGACCGCGGGTTAGGGGAGTTCGCGGATTTTGTTGCGATGCATGGCCTATTAGGTCTATTGCCTACCTTATGTGCCCTCACTTGGAGAAGCTCCTCTGGATAAAGATCTCAAATTGATCGATTCCTCTATAATGTGAGGGTTGCAGAGATGTTCCCATTAGAAGATGTGAGGTTGATGGACTGACTATTCTCTAACCACACTTTGCTAATGTGGCAAATGAATGAGGGGTGCCATTTTAGTTCTTCAAGTTGGATAAATCATGGATGTTGGAGGTGGGATTCAGAAGGATGGTGGAAGGAAAATGGAGATCTCTCCAACCAATGGGCTCGACAGCGGCAAAGTTGGAAGAGAAGCTAAAAGATTTGCGAATCTTCCTCAGGAGCTACAAGAATGACATAAGGGAGGAGTGCAACAAGAGAAAGAATGATGCCCTTGTAGAGATTTCTAGGCTTGATAGACTGGAGGATGAGGGAGTGCTTTCTGTGGAGGAATTGGCGGCCAGAGCTGCTCATTTGCAGATGGTCTAGGCAGAGGATGGGAAAATGGAGGTTGAGTGGAAGGTCACATCCTGCCAGAGATGGCTAACGGAAGGTGATTCCAATACTTGTACTTCCACATGGTGGCATCAGGGAGAAGACAAAAAAACTGGAGTGATAGGTTGGTAGTGAATGATACTATATATACCAGGAGGGAGGAGGTGGGAAATGCTACTGTAGACTACTACAGAGCATTCATGGCTAGGATGAGGGGGAATTGGAGGTGGATGAGTGTGGAGGTGCAATGCTTTAGCGATGAGCAGGCAAGGGGTCTCATTGAAGAATTCACTGAGGATGAGATTCAGCAAGCGGTTTGGGGCTTAAATGTAGATGGGTGCCTAAGCCTGGATGGCCTCCCTATTATTTTCTATACAGAGCTCTAGTCTGTGGTTAAGGAGGATGTCATGCAAGTGGTGCCAGAATTTGTTGGTGGCAACTTGGGTTTTAATAGACTCAATAAGTTTTATATATTCTTGCTACCTAAGAAGGACATGGATGAAGCTAGAGAAGAATACTGGCCCATAGCCCGTTCTAATGTCATTTATCTTATTGTGGCCAAGCTGCTTGCCAATAGATTGTGTGGAGTGCTAAAAGACATCACCTCCCTGGTGCAAACAACTTTTGTCTTAGGGCGGAACATATTGGATGGTTTTGTTGTTATCACGGAAATCCTAAAAAATTGGAGGAAGATGAAGAAGGCTTTCCTGTGGAAATTTGACTTCGGTAAAGACTATGACTCGGTGTGGTGGTCCTTTCTATGAGCTTCTTTGGTGAAGAGGGGTTTCCCCCTTGTTGGGTGGAATGGATGAAGCACTGCATAGTGACAACTTCCTTCTCAATTTTGGTAAATGGAAATCCAATTGGAGGGTGGATACAACCTTAAAGGGGCATGAGACAGGGATGCCCACTTGTACCCATGTTGTTTGTCTTGGCAACAGATGCCTCGGCAAGGTCCACTTACAAGGCCTATACGAGGGGTCTTTTCAAATGTTTTTCCATAGAAAGTGGAGTGCTTATCCCGGTGTTACAATATGTAGATGATACCCTTTTCTTTATTGAGGGTTCCATACTGGAAGCGAGAATGCTACACATGGTGCTTGAGTTGTTTGGTGAGGCTTCGGGATTGCAAATCAACTTTCTAAATTCCTCATTTGTTCCTATTCATATGACGCTGGAGAAGGCACATTCTTGTGGGGTTGCACTCCGTATGCCAGCAAGCTCGCTTTCCATTCCGTATCCCGGTCTCCCATTGTCTGACAGGCGGATTTCTACACATCTAGCTTCCTTGATTGAGAGAATGGGGAGGAGGTTGGTAGGGTGAGCTTCGAAGGTGCTTTCTAGGGGGAAAGATTGGTTCTTCCGAAGGAGCGGTGGCTACTTTACTGACTTATTTCACGTCCATCTTTTAGTTGTCGCAGAATATTGAGAGGAAACTCTCAGGTATAACAAGGGATTTCTTTTGGACCAACCATGGTGCAACAGGGAAGGGGGCCAGGTTGGTGGCTTGGGATGATGCCTGCAAACTTGTGGAGGGAGGCTTAGGGCTCACAGACCTTACTACTGTGAATGACAACTTCTTGGCCAAGTGGATAAACATGCATTTTGAGCATAAACAGGACCTCCTTGGACAAATTATGGAGGTATCCTATAGGTGGAGACTAATTTGGGACCTACAGTTAGTGCCAATGTCGAGCACCTCACATTTTTTGAGAGGTCTTCGACTTGTGGTGCCTAAGGTACAATGTTTTGTTTTGCCCTATGTAGGCTTGAGCGACATGTTCCACTTCTAGACCGATGATTGGATAGGTGAGGAGAGGTTGAAGGACAGGTTTTTGAGGTTTTTTGCTATGGCGTGCGATAAGGAGATGACAATTGGTGACTACTGGGAGAGATCTTGGTGCCCCACTTTTGCAAGTAATATGTCAGATCAAAGGATCCAAGAGCTTCAAGTGTTGTTGCAGGAGTTGGAGGGCTTCTAGTTGGAGGGAGTTGTGGACTCTTTTGTTTGGGATGGGGGTAATTTTTCAATGCGGGAAGCTTATAGAAGGCTGATGACTGTGGGGTTGACGATGCAAGGTGGGCACCAGATGTGGATACACAATGCCTTCTTTGTGGAGGAGGAAATGAAGATATAAATCACTTATTTTTCACTTGCTGGCTTTCAACGCGAATTTAGAGTCATTTTGGGCTAGGCTTGACATCATATGATAATAATGATGATTTTTGGGCTTTGTTCAGAAGGAGTGGTTGGTAAGTGGGGCTTAATATATTCAAAACAAAAAAGGAGAAAGCCAAGGCACTAGCAATCCTCTAGGGCATCTGGCTTGGAAGGAATGCGAGAGTTCCAAGGGGCAACACCCTTATCTTGAAAACTTTATTTCTAGTGTTTCTTCTTTTATGTGTCTTTGGGAAATCTCTATTTAGCTTTGGCATTGGTGCTATTTAGTTCCTGATTTATTAATATATTCTAGGTGGTTATTAACTAGATAATCAACCTTACCCTTTTCAAAAAAAAAAAATCCTTAAAAGATTATGCAAGGACATACATGTAAAAACATGTGTTGAATCAATACATACTGAAATAAGGCGTGTATATCGAAAAGTCAAATTAAGGTACATATTTGCACTTTATAGTAAAATCAAATTAAAATTTAGAAGTCAAAATGAAAATTTCAAGTACCTTATCAAATGAAAAATATTTGGGATTCTGCCTTATAATAGGAAATGATTAATAAATAAATAGTAAATATAAGGTACTCAATCCTCTACATTTAGAATTTCTACATATTAGAAAGTATACTTACCAGCAAGGTGGAGCACGTGTAACATGTTGCTCCTTTCCCTTATTATATTTAGGAAAGGTTGGATTTTATGTGTCCTTGACAAGTCATCCGAATAATGTAAGGAGTTATATTGATTTGATCGTTTCATCTAAATAAGAATTAGATTATTTTCGGTGCATAAATTGAGTCCCTTGGTATGAATAGGATGATGTACTTAGTTGGACCAAATAAATCCAATGTGTGTTGACTTGGAGTTGTAAACAGTTTAGAGGATCTAATAGGACATCAAGAAACTATCATATCTAATTAGATCATTTGTTTCTAACCTAAGATGGGATGACAATCTTTTCTAGAGGTTGTCGTCTTATTGATGTTCTCGAATGGAGATTTAAAACTGTCACATGGATCAGGTCAAGGAATTGACTTGATGAAATAAGAAATAACTAGAAGGCCATCTTCAATGTTGTCATGGAGAAGGAATATCCTTTAACTTGAGACAAATATGTGTTTTTGTTCATGAACACATACATTTAGCAAACTAATGGTAGATGCACCCACCTTGATGTTTATACTGGAAAGCTGGTACATGTGGGAGGGAACATGGGACACATGATCACTTAAAGGGACTATATAAATCTACTTCATAGTTGTATATAGTAAATTAGAGGAATGAGCTCGCTCTGAGTATATTGGAAAAGATAAATTTCACATGTGGTCATCGAGTCCTGATCAAACTCAAGCATAAAAGAGAAAACAGGCCTTTGGGGAAAAGATCTTATTTTCATTCTCATCCCAATGATATAAAGAGTTATTACAAATAATATAACTCAAGGTGGAATGATACCCATGTAATGGGATTGAACCTCAAGGTTAATATTATCCTCCAATATGAAGGATTCATAGGTATTTGGAATACCTAAGGGAAGGCGCAGTTTGTAATTCACGAACTTAAATGCTTTGCTATTGGTGAGATGAAGCCAATAGTGATTTTAGTGGATTCCTACTTGTAGAGAAATCAAATATTATTTAACAAGTTGATTAGTATTTGAATTAATATTTAATTGAGGCTACAATGTTGGGTCTTGATCCAAAAGGGTTTGGATGGTGATTAAATGTGCTTTGGATACTAAAACCCAATTGGCTAAATTCTTTGAAGGGTCAATCATGCAATTGTTCTAGGAATAGATTCCAACCATTGTCTTTGATGTAATGATTCTCACCATATTGGGATTAAGTTGAATTTCTATAAATATCTCCCAAAGGTAAGGCTTTAAGACCTAATCAATTCCAATTAACCCTTTGATTCTTGCAACACGTGAGGTCCACCGTCACCAAGGAGAAAGGAAGAAGAATAAGCAAACCACCCAAGGCTACCTTCTCTTCCAAGCCGACCAACAACTGAGTTGGACAACTAACTCTATTATTGTTGGTTGACTGATCACGTTGGTGGTTGACCAACAGCTAAAGTCGTCTCCTCTAGGAGGAGACATTCCCTTGGCACCTGTCAACCAGCAACCTTGTTGGTCGATTGTTCTCTGAAGGGGCTATAAGTTTGTGGCCCTGATTGGTGATCTTTTGTTTGTGTGCGGGAGATTCGAGGTGATCATTGCTTTAGAAATGTGAAGGGTTCACAGATCGAGGACGGAGTTGGGTGTTCTCGACAAGGGTCTCATTAACCTATCGAAAAGGTCTCGAAACCACGTCGCAACTTATATTGTAGGAGGCACTACCTGTCTGGCGTTGTTTTACACCACCACAATGGTATAAACTCTATACCCGTGGGGACCTTGGAACAAGAAGAAACTAGTTCTTCCAATGTGATTTCAGTTTCTAGTTGTTTATTCTTGATTGATGTTTTTTCGGGCATCGACCGGTCTCAAATTGAAGTTTTAAATAACGTATTTCCCATACTTCCATGATGCTACAGGCAAATTGTTCACCTTTAGTGGCATTGGAGCATTGGTCAATCCGCATTTTTCTTGTAGAAATATGGATCTAGGGTTTTTAGTTGCGTACAATAGTTTTCTCGCTGTGAAATTATGAAATTTAGGTGAGATCAAATGTCAAAATTACAGTAGTTGTCACTTGTCAGTCGACCGTCAGACCCATTGGTTGTCTGATATGTGATATTGGTTGAAAATTTGAAATTGTTTCCTGACTTTTGTATTGGCATGTAGTACAAGTCGGTCGACTGATGGGCTCATTGGTCGATTGATCATGTTGTTGGTCAAGTTATCTTTGATAATGGCCGACTAACATGCACTACAAATTGTTCTGATGTCTGTTTTGGTGTGCAACTTGACCTGGAATTGAATCAAGTTCGATTTGACCTTTACTGAAAAATCTGATATGAGATTTTTTTTTTTTTTTGTGAAGAAGAAGAATCTGATATGATTATTGGCGAATATTCGTTCGATTTTCAGAGGTTATCATGTGTTTGAAAGTTTGATAAGGTATTGTCTACATGTAGAGAAGTGTAGTTAGAGTGCCTGCTCGAGGATTTAGAGTGAATCCTGCAAGAAGGTGCCTAGAATAGGCAGATAAAATGGAGAGGGCCAGAGCATCAACTGCCAAAGCTAGTACAGGGGTGCCAATGTGCACCCTGTCTAACCACTCTCTATGTCAGTATTCATCCTGTACTTGGGTTGCCCTTTACAAGCACTGCAGAGAAGGTGCTTGGGACACACCTCGTCAGTCGTCACCCATGTAAGCTGCAGCTTCAGGAAGCCCTTGTTTGATGAAGCTTCTGATATAGTATGTGATACATTCTTTTTAAAGAACATTCCTCAATTGTGGTAATGGTATGTTTGTGTATAAAAATTTAAAATTTGCTTAAAAAACTTCCGAGTTATTTGCTGGAAACTTCAGCATAAATTCTTTGATAAGAATGTTTGCTACAATGCTACTAGCGTCCTTTTTGCTAAAAGCTGACAGTTGATGACAATTTCTTTCTCATTTTAATCAACTATAAAAATATAGAGAAACATGCCTTACCATCTTGGAGTATTTCGGGTTCCATTTTTTTTGGAAGAAGCATTTTACTTTTGTTATAGCAATAGTTATGGTTGTCCCAAGGAAAAGCAACCAAGTAAAAATCATTCTCGTTAAATTAACTTTTAGTAAGAAGGCTAGAGGGTCAGACTCTCTACAATTTAGCTCTATTATCCTTCAATCACTTTAATCAGTTTAACAGCCATCTGAGATTTTATGCAACAATCTCACACCTTTATTACATATCTGGACTGCTTTGGTTGATGAACTCCAGATGAAGCTTTTTACTGACATTCGATTTTAGTGCTCTAAGTTTTCTTGAGGCCATTAATTGCAAAGGCAAAACTCACCATTTATGTAAGATCTATTGTCTATGTATTATTTAGATGCACAATCACGCTAAATTAATGTCTGGATAGTTCCAGGAGTTAAATTGAGAACATGTGTTTAGTTTGTATATATATTCCATTCTTGTCGTTTAATACTCATTGATCACAAGATGATCTTCGCTTTCCTTTGCCTTTCCCGCTTTCCTTCCTGCTTGTTGTTGCTGTTGAGAAATTATTAGTGATAGTTTTGCATCTATACTATGTGATACACAGTATATACATGGACTGGCTGCTCGTGGAGTTCATTACCTACATCAACCTGGGCCAATATTACAAGACATTGGATTCATCATTCTTCCAGTATGCATTACTTGCCTTTGTTAGTGGTTACTGTGTATTTGTATCCCTAAATAATCATAATCCTTATCTTCTATTGTTTTAGGAGCTTGGAAAGGATCTAGGCTACATTAGTGAGAGTCTTTTCTCCTTTCTCTTCGTGTCCTTTGTCCTGGTAATGATCTTACACATTACTGTCATCTTTGTTTCTTTTTCTTTACAAGAACTTTGTGTCTCTTACTATATGCATGTGTAGAACCTTGAAATTCATATATATGCTACTGTAATTGAAACTAATATATGCATGAACGTGAAGGAGGAGTGTGGTCTTGGGGATCGCCCCAAGCCCTGTTGTGTCGGTGCCAATAAGGAGGGGTACACGCTACCCCCTACTACTCTCGTGCATGGAAAGACCCACGTGTCTTGGGCTTTCTGACACGCATTCGGTTGTTTTTTGATTGACTTTACAATTTGTGCACGGAACCCCTCTTTGTGTGCACCATGACTGACGCAAACACTACTGTTACCTCTGAGGTGAAGATCACCACCTTCGTGTTAGTTCAAGGCACAACCATCAAGTTGGCTAGTGCCTTGAACTATATCTCATGGTCACGTGCCTTTAGGATATTTGTCGGTGGACAGGACAAGCTACACATCCCTGACACAGCTTCAGCATGTGAAAGTAACAAATATAAGTAGGAGAGAGAATTTTCTAGTGATGAATTGGTTGATGAACAATATCGACCAATCCATCGTTGTAAATATGTTGTACAAGAATACAACAAAGGACATCTAGGACACACTCAAGAAGCGATTTTCCTAGAAAACTAGTAGCACTAGACTCATCTATATCTACTAGCGAATCTAGAATACAACTCAAGGGGACATGCCTATTGATAAGTATTTCACTATGCTCGAAGGCCTGTTTAGGAAACTTGACGTCTATTAACTTGTTGTGACAAGCAAACTTCTGAACTTGCTCAATGGCAAGCCTACAAGTTCCTAAGGGGTTTAGGCCCTAGGTATCAGTTTCTGCCTGATCAGATCCTAGCATCTAATGAAGGACTCAACTTGGAGGCGATCTATAATCGACTCCAGAAAATTGAAGTGGACGGGACCCCAACGACTACGCCGAGTCTTCCGAAGTCTTTTGCGCTAGCCATAACTAGAGGTGGCCCTGGACGTGGCCGTGGTCCTAGCAGGGTGTTCACACATTGCATCTACTGCAACAAGACGAATTATCTGCCCAACAAGTATTGGAACAACTTTAGGCACCTAGTATGAGTGAACAAGTCTACACCAACTTAAGAGGAGTCACCATGCACAACTGCACAGTTGGAATGTCTTTAGTCCCTGTTGAAGCTAGAGGACTTTCCTACGCCTATTGCTATGGCGATCGCAATCGAGGTCGCAAAGGTTATGCCAGTTGCTTCGACAGCTATCCTTAATCTAAAGGATGAACCTCTGGGTCATGTCCTCCATGAGGAGGATGATGAGCAGTGGTGGGGAACTAAACCCCACCGATAGGAGCCTTTTATCTTTTTTTTTTTTTTTTTGTTCTCCAAGGGGGACATTTTTCCAGAAAACAAGGCACCCATCATTGTGCTTGGGAACATATCCTATCCTATGTCCGTGGTTCGTGTTCAAGCTTAAGTATTGCCCAACTAGTATTGCCGCTACCATACTCCCTAGCAAGTTGAAGACATCCAACTTGGGGGGGGGGGGGGGGGGGGGGGGGGGGACTATTAGATACCGTGTGAGATCACAAGATCACGTCAAAAATGGCAACAGTCCCTTGCTTAGTTTGGCTTATTTACTTGTTAGTTAAGTAATTGTTTGCTTAGGAGCCAAGTAATGTTATTTAAGAAAGTTAGATATTTGTTAGAGATTTGTTTTACTATTTTTAGAAAATTGTGTAAGATTTGTTTGGGATTTAATCTTTATATATAGAGACCAATACACCCCTCATGCAATTTGAGTTCTACGTCAATAAAAGTAACATTATTCTCCACCATGAATTCCTCTCTCTTCCCTTTATGTGTGCGTGCTCTCCTTCCTCGTCGCCGTGAATGTTCTATCATGTAATTAATTTTAATGAACAATGATGCTATGAAAATGACAACTTTGAGAGCTTGCATGATAAGGCTTGCACTAGAGACTGGAAATGGTTGTTAAAATTTTGGAGAAGGATATCATGGAGGTAAGCTTGCTTATTTGCAAATAATAGTGGGCACAATTCATCAAAATCACAGTGATCACTAGGAATCCGTATGGCCACCTTACTTTGCATGGATAAACTTACTATTTAAAGCCTCCTGCATGTATATGTAATGCAATGGAATAATTTGCACAAACCTAAGGGCTAACTTTTTTTAGCAATAACAATTGCAAAGCCTTTTCTCACGTTCAATGGAATCAGCTACATGGACTTTTTGCCTCCATTCAAATCTATTTTGAGCCATTCCATGCTTAAATCCATGTAGGAAAAAATCTCGTTAGGAGTAGAATTATCTACATTCTATTTTAGTTTTTCCTAGAAATTTATTAGAGTTATGTTTTGGGTTTATTAGAAATTTGATTAGATTTAGAGAGAGATGGTTTATTTCCTTTGTGGTAGAATTAGGATTGGTTTCCTCTCTGTATAAAGGAACCAAACTCTATTGTTTATTCTTGATACTTCATAATAATATTTCCAATTCCTTAAACTTCCACATGGTATCAAAGTAAGTTTTTCGTGGGAAGCCCATAACCTCTATCGAACCTTAGGGGGTACTGCTAGCCTCCTTTATGCCTTGCGGTATGTGTCAACCACTTGGTATATGTTATGCAACACCCTGCATTGTCGAGTATCACTAAGGAACCGCCAAGCTGTGGACTTGGCCTATCTCCTATCCACCACCAGTCAAAGGGGGGCCAAGTTGGTCCCTAATTCATCGCATGGGTCTCTCATGGAAATAAATATTTTGATATATCAACGATATATCCATATCCCTAACATGACTCATATTGATATCACGGGAATATCTTTTTTACAGGATATCGGTGATGTCTGACCCATATCAATGGGACTTGATCGATATCCCTAAATATTGGGGGGATATCGATGCGGTTGATAGGGATCTCATAAAAATGTCTTTCGAGCAATGAAAGAGATGTTACGACATATTTGCAATATGTCATCGATACGTCGATATCGCCAACAATACCCGTGTCTACATTGCCAAAATATCTTTTTTCTAGGATGTTAGGAGAAAAATTGCTCATGTCGATGTGTGTCGACGATATATCATTGAAACTAAAGCACATATGTGCAATTTTTCCTAAATATTGCTAATCTCTGATGACATCGGACGATACCTCTGCAGTTGCTCTATAGTCTCCTCTTTCTTTGCTTTCTTCCTTTCCTCTCCTCTCATTCGTTCTCTGTTGCTGGCCGCTGTGAACATTCACCAATCCGTTCACCTCGATTATTAGGTAATTTGGAGTCCTTGTTAATCTCTCAACAAGGTAATCACCTTAATCTTACCATTTTTTTGCATCATTAGGCCTAAATCACCTCGATTTAACCTTGGTTACTATTCATATCGAGGTTAAATCTTGTGTTACATTTGATTATTGCATAAATTGATGTGATCTACACATATTAAGGCAAAATTCCTAATTAATCCCCAATTTGGTGATGATTTGTGGTCTAAATCACTATAGTTTAGCACGTTTTTATTATATTTTTATTCAAAAATTATGATTTTCATATTTTAGACATTTCTTCGTGCATGTATTATTTATTAAAATATTAATTTTCATCAAATTCGTGACATTTTACGTCATTTTGGGTCTGTTTGAGCAATTTCCCTAAAATTTACTAATACCAGTGATATATCCTCGACATATTCCCTTTTAGACTTGTCAATACGACATCGATATCGATATTTAAAGCCTTGGGGTCTCTTCCAATGAGTAGCAAGCACGCGGTAAAGTTGGGCAATGCCATGTAGGTCACCAAATTAAATCGTTGAACTAGTCTTTGCCCAGTTTTGCCTTGTGCATGCGTAGTAAGACTGTAGTTGGTGCTATGGCTGATGGAGAATCCTTGATGGTGACATTTGAGGGAAAAATCTTAGCCTCCACACTTGTTCAGGGAATCATGATTAAATAATCGGGTCCTGATGAGGGGAAAAAATCGTCCTCGGATCCAAAACTCTGCACATGACAACAGAAGATCCAGTTACCCAGTTACAGGGAAAGCAGGCGGGACCGGTACCACCCATCTCGCCTATGACTGGCTGGACCCAAACCGGGATCTGCCCAACCTGCCAAAAGTTCCAACGCAGTCAAGGCCAAAGATACGACAAGATAGAAGTGACCATCTATATCCTGATAGCAAATGTTCAGTCTGACAAAAAGGGTACTAGAGGCCCCTAGGCTAGAGGTCTTTCCATGATATAAATAGAGAGGCTCCCAAGTAAAGGGGGTCGATAGGGAGAAAAAATCATATAACCTCACAAGTTCTAGTACATAGTTGGGAGTATCATCCTCCACCCAGATGTACACCTCTTGCGGTGGAACTGGGTTATCAAATCTTTTTTGCCTCTCTTACGATTTCTTGAGATTTGTTGGGTCGAGACCTCCCATCGCGAAGGAGGCTTGGCCATATCCTCCCCAACGATGGATGTCTTATGGCTACGCGACGTTCCCTCCCCTTATAAATCTTTTGATGGCCGAAGGATGCCTCTAGAGGCCCATCAAGTCCCATGAACTATGTTTGGGATCCAAGTGGCCTGATTCAGAATCACATGTTACAATTGAATCACATGTTGCAGTTGATCCGTAAAATCACTTTTTTTTTTAATGGGAACTACTGGTGTTGCCACAAATTGTCTGACTAATACTCTTGCTTGGTAACGTTTCCCATGTATGACCATTACTGCTACTACAACCATTGTATGTGTGGTTGCTTCTACTGATACAACCATTATGTGATCACTAGAAGTCACCAAAGTATTGTCTGTGCAGCTTGTGCCTGACTCGGAAGAATGTTTTAAACCTTTGAGTCGTTGCATCAACGCAGAAGACGCTGATGAGTGATGGGGAATCTAAGCCACAGGCTCAGCCTTATATGTGCTTGGGAATGTTTTTGAATGTGTTCGCTACTACTGCTTTGACTATTGTATGTGTGGTTGTTATGTTGCTACGACCACTATGACACCGCTACTGGTACGGCCTTCGTATCCATGCTTGGGATCGACTCCCGTTGAAGACAAAGTATGTATGTGCACTAGCTTCAACTGGGGGGAGTGTCTACCAATACTCCTTCAAGTTGGGCATTCACGCTCCAACTTGGGAGGAGTGTTAGAAAAAATCTCGTTAATAATGGAATTATCCACTTCCTATTTTAGTTTTTCCTATTTTGTTTTTAGAGATATGTTTTACGTTTGTTAGAGATTTGATTAGATTTAGAGAAACATGATTTGTTTCCTTTGTGATAGAATTAGGATTGGTTTCCTTTATATAAAGAGACCAAACTCCATATTTTATTCGTAAGATTTCACAATAATATTTTCAATTTCCCAAATCTTCAGAAGCTCTATATCCAACTTCTCATATTTAACCAAGACTTCACCTTCTCTACATAAAATCACTTTAAATGTGCCTTTCACTTTTATCTTCTATTGGTACCACCCAACCTTTTTCATAATAATCTTATTGCGAGTTTGACCTTCCCTTGTATGGTTACACATTCATCTCAACATTTTCATTTCTAAAATGGACATTCTTTGCACCTACCTATAACTACTAGTCTAATAAATAAATCAATACAACATGACACATATCATGGGTACTCTATAGTACCTTCCTTTATCTTCCAAGGGAATCTCTTTGCCACATAAAGCATATGAAGCTTACCTCCATATCGGCCATCTTGCATTAATTCTATATGTCACATCATCAATTACTTCATCTAGTTCAAAAATTTGAATGCAATCTTCTCAAATTTTCACTTAACTCACATTCTTGGTCTTTGCCCTACTTAGTTGAAAGATTTTAGCTTCCAAGGCCTTTCCTTTAGGCTCTTGTTTTCTATTTACTCCCACCTCTTATTTCATCAACTAGCATATACTATGGCACCTTATCTTGAATATACTTTGGCAACTTATCCAATTACTAATATAAAAAGTTAAGGGCTTAATGCTGATCATTGTTGTCACCATGGCACCTCATATTGTTTCATCCGTAGCACCTTTTCTTGTCCCATCAATTCATCCTTGATGGAATAATACTTGTATTGTATTACTACCTAGTGTGGGAGAATGCTTAGTTGTTATTATTGTTGTTTTTTTTTCAAAGTACAAAGGGAGAGTACCTTAAAGGTACTTCCCCAAGTATATTCATTAGAAAGGAAGGATCATTACATTAAAAGTACATCAAGAAGGAACATCCCAAAACACTAGCTGGGAGGAGATGGAGGAAATAACATTCTTAATGTAAGGGTTGTTCCCTCTAAAGACCACCTCATTCCTACCCAGTCAAATACCCCAGAGTACCACCAACACTTCGGCCTACTCCTTCGACTTGAAGGTGTTACCTCCCACCCGTGTCGCTCCTCTACGGAAGGAGTCCCAAAAGGCATCAAAAGAGGATGAATCTATCCAATCGAGCCCCAGAGCTTGTCACACTCGCAAGGCAAAAGGGCAACAGAAAAAGAGATGGTCACTACTCTTTTCAAACTGCAAGCAATGCGGGCAGGAGGTGTTGTCAAAAGGTGCCCAACGCATCCTCACCTTCATAAGGACCTTGTCGCACCTTAGAAGCCACACAAAAATCGGA
This sequence comes from Thalassia testudinum, assembly GCA_037157565.1. Taxonomy (NCBI): domain Eukaryota; kingdom Viridiplantae; phylum Streptophyta; class Magnoliopsida; order Alismatales; family Hydrocharitaceae; genus Thalassia; species Thalassia testudinum. The sequence continues at coordinate 91,362,759 of JAZHRO010000012.1, forward strand.
TTTTCAACAGGTAGTCCGCCAACCAGAGAAGCCTCCAGTCCCTCAGGAGGTGTTGAAGTACTTGTTTTTTAGAAAGTGTTAACACAAAAAATTGAATCCCCACCCCCACCCCCGGTTTCTTCACAAAGTTAAGGATATAACCCTGATTATGAATGGGGTAGAAGCTATGAATAGAAATAGTGAGTATTCAAGTGAAATTCAATTCACATCCAGCAGGATCCTGAGTCTTTGTCAATTTCTTGTCCATTCTACTCCCTAGCCAAGGTTGCAAAACATGGTATTTGGTATTAAGTCAGGGAAGTCAATGGCTAAGAAGTATATCGTATGTGAGGGTGTAATTTTGGATTACTTGGTCAAGTATTTATTTTATGTTTACATATTTAAATATACAAAAATATTCTTGAAATATATTAATAAGATGTATGGCTCGCAAACTTTACTACTACTAAGCCGTAGACAAAACTAAAATTCCAACAAGATATTCCATCACATAAAAATCAACCACTTTGGTGTCTAAAATAATGTAAATAAGCTGCAAACCCTATCTCCAAAGGAAATTCATAACAGACGTTTCAGAGTTTCAAACATCAGGTAAGCAGGTTCAAGGGAGAAAGCCTCTTCTAATAGTTGCCCAAAGGGCAACTGAACCAATTTTAAGCCGATTACTCGGCCGAACTGAGAAATGCCCCAAGTATAGGTACTCAGATTGGCCGAGAGATCACTTAGGATTACTCAACCGATTAATCAGCCTAGTCGGCCAAGATCTACAACCTTGCCAATCATCTCTCACTTCTATTTCTCATCCTAAAACTCAACCACAACACTCTCCTCCCAATCTCGTCGTTCCTTCACCCCTTTTCCTCTATGTTGTTGACTGCTACCAACCCTCATCTCTACCTGCTATACTGACCATCCCCATAATCCTTCAAACTCCACCATCTCCGTAAATTTTCCCCACGGCAGCCAGCAATATGCCTAAATAATACGTACCAGAAACTTGCACACCAGTAATTCCTGAAGACAATAAAGTTCATGCTGGTGACACTCTCCTGGATTTAATTGGCCAAGTCATGCCTTCAGGCTGTTATTTCAAAGAAATTAGAGTGCTCAACACAATTAAAAAGTTCAGCAACCAGCATTGCCAGCTCCTTATTTGTGCCACAACCTATGCCATTACAATCTGATGATTGAATTCTGAGGTTTTCTGCCACTTGATAACATCACATACAAACTTCAAGCTGATTCCATTAGCGGTTTTATTTGATTTCTGCTTGTTGTTTACTCCTGTGAATGGTAAGTTATATTGTTTGACTTGTGAAAAATCGTGATAATCTCTTATTTCTTTGTTTACTGCCGTGGGTAGCACAGCTTATGGTTGACTGGGAAACATAGTATGTTTCAGCTCTCGTTTGACGCATTCTATTTGGTTTTATTTTGGTGAAATCTATTGGCTTTTCCCTCAGTCTTGCATACTAGTCCTAACTTGTATCGGGTTGCATCAATATGAAAAATCTGGTTCTAATGGCCCATGTCACATTGAGTTATTTGGTTGATGTTGCTGTAGGCCTAGATCCTTGTTTTAATATTTTCCCCAAAAAAATATCTTATGCTTTTAGTTTTGCTTTTTGCTGTATTTTGTTCGGGATTGCAATTGTTTTTGTGAAGGTAAATATGGAGGGGCATGGGATTTGAATTCTTGACCTCTAAGATGACGATGGAAAACTCTACCACTGAGCCAATCATTCCAGGACTGCAAATTTCCAATTCTGATTGTTGAGACATTTTAAATATCAGACTGCATGATAGTCATTCTATGTTTCTTTAAAAAAGGAAAAAGAAAATTCAGGAAAAATTGTTGGCTCCTGGCCATGGTCCCAAAATCATTGGAAATAAACTAGATTGAGTAAATTCACAACTTTGTATCAGGTAGTAAGCATGTCAGCCACAAATATCGGCAACAAAGTAATTACTCTGTAACCAGGAGCCCTAATGTACATGTAACTCCTTTGTGCAACGGATCAGTACAAAACTGCTCCCAACTCTAATTCTCAAGGATAGTCTTTAGAACAATAATGAATGGGATTGTTGGCAGTTTTTTTTTTTTTTAATCTAAAATACTGCAATTTTGTAACTTGTCATGCTTTTACAAGTTACTGAAGCACCACTACCACCACCAACAACAATCAAGCCTTTTCCCACACTAGGTGGGGTCGGCTATATGGATTCTTTGCCTCTATTCATATCTATTTGAGTTATTTCTGTACTTAATTTGAAATAATTGAGATCATATTTAATAATTTTCCTTTAACTCATTTAAAATATGATCCTTATATGACTACATATTTATCTCAACATCTTCATTCCTGCCACAAAACATATTTTGCACATGCCTATGGTTGATGGCCAAATATTCAGAACTATGTAGCATAATGGGTCTTACTTAAGCACCATTTTTGAAAATTACATACCTAATTTCCACTAATTTCACATAAGTGGATAAATTCTTTTTGTTGCATTGTGGAGATTTCACTGTACTCAAATGAATGATGTGTGATGATTGGGATTTCATACTATTTCCAGGAAGTAGAAGTCTACTTTTAGGTTTAAATGGTGTAAACTTAGTGTTAGGGAAAAATGAAGTTTCTATGAGAAAAGAAACCCTAGCCTCTCTTTTATAGGAGAGAGGGTTTGAGAAAATGACAATGATATCTGACAAGATAATGAAATAGAGAAAAGTTCCTACATATACGCTCAACACTCCCCCTCAAGTTAGGGCATAAATATCCACAAGATCCAACTTGCTGCATAAGAAGTCCAGACGCTTCTTTCTTAGAGCCTTGGTAAACATATCTGCCAACTGAAGCTCGGAGGAAACATATAGGATACTAATCTTCCCACTGAGGACAACATCACAAACAAAATGGCAGTTGACCTCGATATGCTTTGTCCTTTCATGAAAGACTGGATTTGAAGCAATATAGGTGGCAGACTTGTTATTACAGAAGAGAGGAACAGGTAGAGCAGTCTAAACACCGAGATCCTGTAGAAAGGAGACAATCCATAGAACCTCACAAGGAGCCTGAGTTATGGCTCTGTACTCTACCTTTGCACTCGAATGGATCACAACACTTTACTTTTTGCTCCTCTAGAAGACAAGATTTCCCCCAATATAGACTATAAAACCTGGGGTAGACCGACGATCCTCTATAGAACCAGCATAATCGGCGTCAAAATAAGCAGATATGTTAAGATTGTCACTGTCTTTGTAATACAATCATCTACCTGGTGTCCCTTTAAGGTATCTTAGGATGAGACAAACCTCGTGCTAGTGGCTATAATGTAGAGTTTGTATATGCTGACTAGTCCTACCAACTGTAAAATTGATATCTGACTTGTGATGGTAAGGTAGAGCAAACGACCCACTATACTGCGATACTAGGTGACATCCTCATATAGAGGATCTTCAACAGAATGTCGTGTAGGACGTGACTCGATGGGTATACTAGAGGGCTTAGCCCTAAGCAATCCAGCATCCTGAAGAATCTGAAGTGTATACTGCCTTTGCGATAGGGATAGGCCTGACTCTTGCCGTACAACCTCAATACCCAAGAAGTATCTCAATTCGCCCAAGTGTTCTTGGTAACAAATGTGGCCTGCAGGAAGGACTTGATCTGAATGATGCCATCCTCATCATCTACTGTAAGAATCATATCATCCACATACATAGTTAAAATAACAATACATTTATGCTTTCCATGCATTATTTTCTTAATGAAGACTGAATGATCTAACACAGATCTCTGGAATCCAATCTTCCCAATCTCAGTACTGAGCCTCTCGAACCAGGCATGTGGACTATGTTTCAATCCATAAATAGCCTTCCTCAGGCGACACACATGCTCCCCCTGAGTGTTGTAACCTGGTGACTGACGCATGTATACCTCCTCAGATAAGTCACCGTATAAGAAGGCATTTTTGATATCAAGCTGTTGTAGGGACCACTTCCTAGTTACTGTAACAGATATAATGATTCTAACAGAGGTAATGCATGATATAGGAGAAAACGTCTCAAAGTAATCTACTCTATATGTCTGTGTGAAGCCTTTGGCAACAAGCCTGGCTTTATACCTGTCTACTGTCCCATCGAGTTTGTACTTGATAGTAATAGACCCACCTGTAGTCAACCAAGGTAGCACTCTCAGGACATGGCACTAACTCCCAAGTCTATTGTGACTGCAGAGCCTGCATCTCCTCATCCATGGCTGCCTGCCATCTCAAATCATGTAATGCTTGGATAAAATCTCTAGGAATGACAACAGTAGTGATGGTTGAAGCAAAATAGCAGACACCTTCATCAAAATGAGCAATGCCTGTGTATTAGGATAAGGGATGAAGAGTACCATCTCTACTGGGTCTCCTCAAGGATACCTGCTCCTCTATATTTGAACTATCCTCATCTGTCGCCTCTGAACCAGTCCTCCTGTCAAGCAAAGTAGTGGATGGTCTTTGGTGATACATCTGAGTCTCCTCCAAAGCAGCCTGTATAAATATTCCCTCCTCTAAGAAATAGGGAATCCCTTCAAAAAAGGTAACATCTGCAGTAACAACATATCTCCTACGACTAGGATCATAACATCGATATCTCTTTTGGGTTCTGAAGTACCCAAGAAAGACACATTTAATTGCCCTTGGAGAGAACTTGTCCCGATTACCATATGCTTGAACAAAACAGGTGCATCCAAATATTCGTAGAGGTAAAGAAAATAGCCTATCGCACTCTAGATGAATCACCTGATAAGGAATCCGTCCCTGAAGTGCTGACGAGGGCACCCAATTGATCAAATAGGCCGCAGTAAGAATTGCATCTCCCCAGAATTGCTTAGGAACCTTCATGTGAATCATGAGGATCCTAGCAATATCTAGAAGATGATGCAACTTGCGTTCAGCCACACCATTCTGCTGAGATGTGTGAGCACAAGATGTTTGATGGATGATGCATCGAGAAGAAAAGAGATCCTGCATCTCTCGTTGCAAAAGCTTTAGAGCATTATCACTGCAAAAGACTCTAACAGTATCATCATACTGAGTCCGAACCTTTGCCAAGAGTTGCTAAAGAATCTATGGAATCTCCGCACGGATCTTCATCAAGATAACCCAGATAAGCCGACTATGGTCGTCTACAATTGCTGCATAAAACCGATGTCCTCCTGGAGTAGGCACCCTAGATGGTCTCTATATATTACAGTGTACCAAAGCAAAGGGAGTAGCACTTACCCCAGCATCCCTTCGTGAGTAAATACTCCTGTGGTGCTTCTCGAGCTGATAGTCCTCACACTATAACGTCAAGGAATCTGGCAAATCAGGATACATTTGATGCATTGTTTAGAGCAAGAGATGCCCAAGTCTCCTGTGTCACATTCATGGATCAGAAGCTATAGATGCGGCTCCAGCAAAGAATGTGGGTGCATCAAGATAATAGAGTCTATCACGCTCTATACCCCAACCAAAAATGTCTCCTGTCTGTTTGTCCTGAAAGTAGCAGTAGCCTTCATCAAATATAACGTGACACCCCAACTATTTATAGATGCGATTGACTGACAACATGCTCATAGGGAACTCTGGTGTACAATGAACTCCTATCAACATCTTTTGAGAAGCACATACCTGCCCCACTGTTGTAATAGGGGACATGCTTCCATTAGCCACCCTAACCTCAATTCCAGACGGAGGCTTGGGATCTTAAAGTCATCGCATATCTCCTGTAAGGTGTATAAAGGTGCTAGAATCTATGATCCAACGCCCTGTGACCCTGTTCTTCTGCCATGTATTATCTTGGGTTGCCATAGCAAACCCCTCTCCTGATGGATCTCTTGGAGAATCCATCACTTTCTGATTTGGCGAGAGAAGACTCATCGCTTCCTGACTCCTTGTCAGACCCATGTTGGATCTGTAGGAGGATTGGGAGAAGTCAACGACCTGTTGTCCACACGTAACAGCGCCATCAATAGATCTGCAGCAAACCGCAGTGGCCTGTTGACCAACATTGGACCTATACGAGCAGCTTGCGATGTTGGACTCGTGCCACCTCTGAATCGCCACAACACCGCCTCTGGATTGCTACATTGCCTGCGTAGCACCTGTTGCTTCATCGCGTTGCTTGCTGCGCGTGCCTCGCACCAGGCCTACAGGTCGCAGTGTCACAATAGCCTCGCGTCGCCTTTGGATCGCCGCATCACCAGCACAACACCTGCTACTTCGTCATGTTGCCTTGCTGTGCATGTCTCGTAGGCTTCACACCAAACTAGGGCCTACATCGTGTCTCGCCGCATGTGTCGCAATAGCCTTGCGTCGCCTCTGCATCGCTGCACGTGGAAGATGGCTGCTGCGAGATGAGAACGACGGTGATAAGGGGCAGCGTGCGCTACAGCAGCCACCGTTCTCCATTGTCGATTCCAGGGTTTGGATCTTCATAGGTTTGAAGATTCAATCATTTTTGGGAAAATATTTGGTTGGATATCACAATACCGACCTAGGACTGCTGGTCTGATATTATGTTAGGGAAAAATGAAGTCTCTATGAGAAAAGAAACCCTAGCCTCTCTTTTATAAGAGAGGTTTTGGGAAAATTACAATGATATCCCACAGGATAATGAAATAGAGAAAAGGCCCTATACATACGCTCAACACTTAACATGAACTTATTTTACCACCTTGGCTGACTAGGATAATGGAGAATGTACATATGTTAATGTCTTCTTTTTTTTTCAAAAAAAAGTTCAATGCTTTGAAGCATGATGCCACCATTGCTATTCCATTCTTATCTTTTGTTTCTAATTCATGGTTATCATGATTCTTCCCATTATCAAGTGTATCATTTTATTCAATGTTCTTTTGCTTTTGCAGTGGACCTTTAATCCTTTCATCTTTCACAGCAAGCGATTTCATACAGTTCTCCTCTGGTGTAGAGTGCTGACAATATTAGTTGTAAGGATACAGCCCTTCTAAAAGAATTCTTGCTTCTAGATGGCTGTTAAATGATACTTATTTCATCTGTTGCAGGCTTGTCAGATGTTGCGTATCATTTCATTCTACTCCACCCAACTTCCAGGTCCTAATTATCACTGCCGTGAGGTGACATTTTTGTCTCTTTTACTTTCATGTTTACTTATCATTTTTCAAACTTGAATTAAAAATTGATTTGAATATTTGGCAGGGTTCAAGCCTTGCCAGGCTGCCTCGTCCTGATAATTTGTTGGAAGTGCTCCTCATCAACTGTAGCCCTTCATCCTTCATTTTTGTTGTTTAGTTTAAAGAAGTTAGATATTTACCTGTTATTTTGATTATTTCTAACTTCCAGTTCCTCGGGGAGTGATCTATGGTTGTGGAGATTTGATATTTTCTTCTCATACAATATTCACGTTGATTTTTGTGCTCACATACCAGAAATATGGTTCAACGAGGTATGACATGCTCGAAGGTGCCTATTATTGTTTCATTGTGTTTTAGTGCCTGGCTATTACAATACATGCAAATGTTAGTTCATGCTATCCTCATTAGAATACTTTTGCAGATGGATCAAAAGACTCGCTTGGTTTCTGGTTGTCATACAAAGCCTTGTCATCATAGCCTCTCGCAAACATTACACTGTGGATGTTGTTATTGCATGGTATGAGGAAGTTTATGATCATATTTTGTCCTTTTATCATGTCGGTCCTGTTCTTCCTAATTTTGCTTCTGCTTTCAGGTATACAGTAAATTTAGTGGTATTCTTTGTCGATAAGAAACTTCCTGGTATGTGTTATTCTGATGATGCATTTTTTATTTCACTAAAATGCACTACACTGAAATGACTGTTTCTACATTTTGTACAGACATGCCTGATCGTAGCACATCGTCGCTGCCATTACTACCAGTGATTACAAATGGGGGAGAGGGTAGATCAAAAGGTGAAAAATTTAGTCCCTTGAATGGAAGGGGTCTCCATTCAGTTGACCGGGTATGACTTGTGGACTAACATTCTGTTCCTTTTCTTTTAAAGAAGTGGAAAAATCATTCTAGTTGATAATTGTAACATGATTTTAGAATATCATAAATGTCCTTGAGCAGAAATAAATATTTCTATTGGTAGTTTTCACTTTAGATCCATGGAACCATGGGATACTTATCCATTGATAGGACTTTCTCATTAATTCCTTATTGGTAGTATCATTGTAATTAGTGGCGCTTACTCATTAATTGCTTCCTATTGGTAGTATCATGGTACTCTTTTAAGTACAGGATTTTCATATTTATTTTGTAAATATTGTTTGGTTAGTGGTCCCTACTAAGATTTCCTGAGAACATACTTGCAATGCGCTTGTAATCCACCATAATCCATTGGCTCATCTCAACTTAATAAAATAGATGGTTCGCCCTTTGAAGATAGGCCTATTCTAAGAGAAATGCATGGTTACGAGATTTACTGAGCTTTCAGAATCAGTTTTAGATTACAACCATTTTCCTTAACTGGAAATTGATGAACAGAAAAGCTTTGATTAGAAAGGCCGAGATGCTGTTGTGATTGATTAGCTATGTATAGGCGAGAAGGTTTTTTTTTTTTTCTGTTCCTTTTGTAAGTGCGCAGAGGTCTGTTATCTGTTATTTGAGCATGGATCCGAAGTACTTATTTGTTGAGCTCCAAATTCAGCATCTAATGAATTGTTAATGTTTGAATTTCGGAAGCAGAGAAATGGGAAGATCTCGGATAATGTTATCGTTCAGAAGTAACTCCGAATGATTCTTAGCTCCCAGGATGCAATGGTGGCTTGCCAAGGTCTGCTTCTAGCATACCTCTGCTTTTCTTTTCAGAATTGGTCCTTTGTTACTTTACCGTGATATGGCTGTTGTTGCTTCTGCCGCTGCTGAAATCTTTGCCATATTCCCCTAACTTTGAGGCATATTTAAATTTTTTCTTCACTCTCGGTTCATGCTCGTTTCTTTGTGTGACATTATGCAATGGTCAAGGTCCCTTTGGTTGCTGCACACTTCAAGATATTTTACAGCGAAAGGAAATGCCCTAAAGGTGGTAAACAGGTTCTTTTCTCATATTCCAATTCCATAAATTCAATTTCAATAAGATCATAACATGTAAATGTGACGCCGTTGCCGTAGGTATTCATCGCGTTGGCTTGGGCTCGGAGCAGTTGCAGCAGTTTGAAGTAGTTGTAAATTTCTCAGTCCCACTAGAATGCAGTTTTCAACGTTTTGTTGCGAGCCATAATTCTGCACATGTCATGGTCCCGTGACGATCATGAACGTTGAGGGCTCGGAAAGATGATTTTCTTGGCCCCGTCGGTGGGATGCTATTCCCAATGATCTTAGCGGGTAGTAACGACTAAAAAGAAGTAGACTGCTTTGTCTCAGGAATCTTTCGGAACACTTTCTAGAGCGAATTCAAAGGGGTTTTGTGGGATGTATAAAAGCTTCTCTCCACTAGGAGCCCTATTTAGATGTTTCTAAATCGGAGTAAAAGCCTTGAGGAGGTCGATAAATTTACAGAGAGTTCTTCGCCCTAACTATACCGGGAGTGGAAAGGTAACAGTTCTCCGGAATGCTGCAAGGTTGTTGGTGTCGGTGTCCTGTTTGCTGAGTTTTTGCCATCAGTTCTTAGCATCACACAACTTAACGTACAGGATAATTGTTTGTGCACTTAAAAATAAAATGCGTAGAAATGATTTCGAGGTCAAAAGAAAAACAAAGAAAATGAAATCAGATTTTCTTTTATTTTTTCTAAAACTTCCTTTGATCAATTTTCCTGTGCTTGTGTGTATATTGAAAATAAAAAGGAAATTGGTTTCTTTCACTTTCCCGCAAAGCCAACCCCAAACACATGCGCTCGATAATCAAATTTCCTTTTTTGCAATCTACACGCTGAAGGATTTGAAGTCAACATCGTGTTCTGATTTTTGCCCTGTAATCACGTTATGTTTCGGATGCCACCATGGCTTGCGAGGAGAAATTTTTGATATAAAACCGCAATCTCCTCTTCGAATTCGAAATTCCTGCTCCGGTAATCAAATAAATGCCGAAGCCTGTACTTGATGCCTTCAACTGTATGGTCGTTTGGCCTTGGACGCTGAGGCTTTTTGTTTGTTTTGAAGGGAAAAGATTTCATTAGAATATGCCTCAACGATAGGGGTACATCAGCAGAACTCCATTTACCATACAGATCTTGTCTGCAGCATTCTTGAGCAAGAGAATGTGCACAGGAAGCACATGATCTAAGGGCAAAAGTAAGGTTTAGAAGGGCATGGTTTTGGAGCATGCAATATTATTCAAAAATCAAATTCCTAAAATGCTATTAAGGTGGGGGGATTCACCCAATATCATCTGAGCAAACATTCTTGCAAATAGCTGAGAAGCTGAATGTGATAGCAGTCAAATGTGGAGGCAAAATCAAGGCCTTGCAGGATGGCGAGGCACTCCGCTTCAGCTGCATCAGTGGTGGAGGTTGAGAATGCACTAACCGCAAATAATTCCCTTGAGGAAAGGTGTGCAACAGTTGCCATAACAGCGTGGCCTCTCGTGAAGGCAACGTCAGCTTGAACTAGTATGTCAAGAGGGTGGATAGGTGCAGACAATGTCTCCTGAGGGAGTGAGGTTGGAGCCCATCTTCACAGCAGCAGCCAGAGTAAGGTGCCTAGTTGAGTGAAGTGTTAGGAGGGGGTTGGAGGGCATATTTTGAAATTTAGTGTTGCATCTTGCTCTCTAGATGTGATGTTGAGTGCAACAAGCAAGAAGGCCATGGGAATTAAATAAAGCATCGTCTTGAAGAGCCATCCTTATCGGTTGGTAGAGATGCAGATCAATAACAGAGATTCTAACTCTAATGGAGAACCAAATTGCTCTGGCAAAGTGGCAGTGCAGGAACAAGTGGTTTAGTGATTCCATTTCACATAAACATGGTAGGTAGAGACCATGTCCCTGCATCCCGTTAGCAATAAGTTCACCAAGGGAGAGGGTGTTGGTTAGAATACGCCAAAGAAATGGTAGGACCATAGGAGGTAAATTATTCCTTCTCCAGGGAGAGGAGAAGGAAAAACAAAGGGGGAGGCTAAAAGGCGTATCTTTGGGAGGATATTTGTAGGCTCGTAGACTTCATGGAGAAGGTGCCCCTAGGATGGGACATTCAGATAAGGTTGATCTTCATAGAAGTAATGAAATGAATAACCCGTGGAGAAAAAAATTGGAGTAGAATTCCATGGTTCCAATTGCCATCATGTCCAAAATTAGCTTGTGAACGTGCATTGGCAGAGGGATGTTGCCCTGCGGAGGACATAAGCATCGATTGTGGACCCTATCTAATCTCCCAAATTAACGTGGATTGGCCGTCTCCCGCAGAGACCCCAGCATGGGGTTCCATATCATTCTTGAATGACATGATAGTCTTCCATAGAGTTGTGGAGTCTTTAGTTTTGCGGCAAGTTCAAAGAGTGCCTCGACGGAAATATTTAGCCTTTAACGTGGCAGTCATCAAGGAGGTTGGTTCAGTTATAATTCTCCAAATCAATTTTTGAATGTAGGCAATATCAACGCCCATTGATTGATGGACACCTATGCCTCCCAAACTTCTTTGGTAGAGCAATTTTCTTTTAGGGGGCTGGAAAGAACCCTCTTGCATTTTGGTCTTTGCCCCACAAAAAGTTCCTTATGATTTTATCTGCAGCAATGCATGTTCAGGCAGGGAGCAATTCCATAGCCATTTGATAAGAGGAAACTGTAGAAAGAGAGGAATTTATAAGTATTGTTCTACCGGTACGAGGGAAGGCCCTTTCCTGCCAACCTCTAAGTTTTTTATATAGCTTCCCCAAGACTAAGTTGTGCAAAAGATGCCTATTTCTGCTGTCATTAGTAGGGCTGCCCAGATACATTTCGTCAGTGAATTCGTTGATGATGTTGAGCAGAGATATTATATGTCCTCTTTCCCCCCTCATGACATTCCTTCCAACGAATAGACGTGACTTGTGAAAATTAATTTTCTGTCCAGAGAAATGGTTGTAATAGTTCGGCAGAGTAAATAGTTTCCAAGCTTTGAGGGCAATGGCTTCTCCAAAAATAGTGTCGTCGGCGAACATTAGATGGTTAATCTTCGGGGCAGTCCTGGAAGCTTTGAAGCCATGTAATTCCTCCGTCGCGAGTGACCTGAGGAGTAGCCTATACAAGAATTCAGTGCATAGAATAAACAGGAAGGGGAAGAGGGGGCATCCTTACCGAATACCCTTTTTTGGTATGATTGTATCGGAAGGTTTCCCATTGATTAAAATGGAGAATTGAAAGGTGGATATGCAACTGTAAATGAGAGAGATAAGTGGGTTAGGAATAAGCAGCTGCATAAGTAAATTAGTTACAAACCTCCATTCAATGCAGTTGAAAGGTTTTTCCATGTCTAACTTAAGAGTCATAAATTTACTCTTCAACTTTCTAGTACGCATGGAATGGATAAACCCTTTGGCAACGACCACATTGTCAGATATGTTCCTGCCCTTAAGAAAGGCCGTTTGGTTTGGTGAAATAATGTGCAACAGGAAGGGCTTCAATCGACTTGCAATGATTTTTGATACAATTTTGTAGATGTTGTTCGTCTAAGTTGATAGGGCAAAAATCCTTTGGCTCAATAGCCTCTTCTCTCTCGGGAATCAAGGTGATGTAAGTGTCATTCATACCTTGCGGTAGACTCCCCGTTTGAAATATCTCCTGTATGGTAGTAATGAGTTCGTCTCTGATGAGATTACAGTTTCTTTGGAAGAAAAGGGTCGGATAGCTGTCTGGGCCAGGAGTTTTGGAACCGTCCATACTGAAGAGGGTATTCCTGATTTCATCGTGAAAAGGGGTGGCAACCATTCAAGCAGCTTTGTCTTCAGAAACACAATCACCGGCATCAAATATAATGGGTGTTTCAGTAATGCCACTACTGTTTGAAAAGAGTGACGAGTAATAGTTTATAAAGCATCTTTCAATCTTGCTTATATGGTTAGTATAATCTCCATTCTCCATCTTTATCCAAGAGATATGATTTCTCCTTTTTCTATTGAGGGCATAGAGGTGGTAGAACCAGGTATTCCTGTCCCCACCGTTCAACCATTTATGCTTAGAGCGTTGGTACCAGAATAGCTCTTCTTGAAGGAGGGCAATTTCGTAGGAGCGAACAAGTTCATTTTCTCTAGCAAGAGAATCCTCACATTGATGGCCACCTAGTAGCATCTTTAACTCATCTTCTGTGGAATTTTTTTTTAACCTCTTTGCTGACCCATTTAGTAAGATCCCCCTTTTAAGGAGTGGAGCTTTCCAGAAAATGATGGCAATGAGAACTTTTGGCCCAAAAGTTTTGACTTCTCTGTTGGAAGTCCTCCTCCTCCTCCATCCACCAGGCTTCAAAACACCAGGGCTGTTTATTTTTGCAGGCAGCCCTTTGAAGTTGCAGAAGGATGGGAGCATGATCGCTTCCAATAGCAGGCAAATGCAAAATGCCTGCCAAAGGGAATATATCACGCCAAGATCCAAAATCGAAGCCCCTGTCCAGTCGCTCTTTGATTAGGAATTTGCTCCTCCTTCTATTTGACCAGGTGTATGCAGGGTCGGAGTAGCCAAGGTCCATCAGACCCAAAGTAGAGGTGAAGTTGTAGAGGTGTTTTAGATCAGTAGGCCGAATTTGGTTCCCCCTGAATTTATCTTTGGTGGATAGAATAGCATTAAAATCCCCAATGACTAGCAAGTTATCAACTTGTCCAACCAGAGTAACCATCTTTTTCTAAAAGGCCTTCTTCCCAAAGTAGAGGTGAAGTTGTAGAGGTGTTTTAGATCAGTAGGCCGAATTTGGTTCCCCCTGAATTTATCTTTTGTGGATAGAATAGCATTAAAATCCCCAATGACCAGCAAGTTATCAACTTGTCCAACCAGAGTAACCATCTTTTTCTAAAAGGCCTTTTAACATGTGATACACCATATATACACAGTAGGTGCCAGCTCTTGCCACCGAGGTTCATCACCTCCCCAAAGAAACAGTTTGAATCCTGAAACTTTAAAGACATATTTACATTCTTGTCGACAAGGAGGGCCAAGCCACCAGATAACCCCTGGGCATCAACATCGAGCCACTGATAGCTGTCAAAACGTCCTCTAAATCTTTCCAAATGGCTGTGCTCGCAATGCGTTTCAGAGATAAAACATATGGAAGGAGAGGTAGCCCTCAGGAGGTTGCTGAGGTGAAGAATTGCTGTGGCACCCCTTAAACCACGACAATTCCATGCCAGAAGACTCATTTGGGTGCTTGCAGCTGTTCGGGGTCATAGATCTCAGTTTCATCAAGCTTCCTTTTCTTTGAGGGAGGTAATATCTTGGCATCCAACTCATGAGCAGTAGCTAGCTTGTGGGAAGTCGTAGGAGGATGAGCTTCACGAGCCTTGAATATAAGACCGTCCGGGCTTGTCTCGATGGAGAGATAGATTTTATAAGATAAATTTTTTTTTGTAGGTGAGTTATCTTTTATTTTTGTTTAAAAGTCATAGAGATTATTCTGGTGGTTAATTTGAAAAATTTCTAGATTAACTTATGAAAATATATGAAATAACTAATAAAATTAGCTTATCTCACATCTAACCCTAAAATAACTTATCTAAGACTTAATCCAAATCAAAATATCATTTTCATCAAATAATATTGACCCTTATTTTGATATATTTTCCTCCTTGTTAAATTAGGCCTCAGCTTTCATCGGTTTGTTGGAGAAGGTATGTGAGGAGAAGAGGGGTGGGGAAGGTTCTGTAGTTGGAGGGTTGGGCTTGCAATGTGGTGAAGCAAAGGTTTATGGTTTGGTGGAGGGCGGGGGTTTTGTTGGGGGGGGTGGGTCGATTTGGGCCGTAATATTTGGTAGGAAAGGAGTTGCGTTAAGGGGAGGCGATGTTGGGCTCAATTGAAAGTGGAGTTTTCGGCTCAGGGTGGGAAAGAGGTAGAAGGTGGGGGTGCTTCGAGAATGGGTGGTTCTGACTGGGTGGCGCTGATGTGAGAGGCGGAAGGGGGAGGGGTGAGGAGGGATGGGTTTTGGCACGGCAGAGGTACAACGACCCCATGTCCTCATTGATTGTAGTGGCAGCATGCTTTTGGGTTGAGAGCTTCAGCAGCAGCATTCATGGCATGGCCTGCAGGGTGGGAGACTAACGCCCTGTGTGGCGAGGAGTAGGAGGAGGCGACATCATGAGGACCAGGGCGGCCCGGTCGATTGAAGGTCACGGAGCGAGTCTGGGCTCGTAGTTCATCACCATAACTAGGCTTGATTCGTGCCTCGGCTTCGGTTCTTGCTTTCACCGAAGAGGTGAGATTCATCTTCCTTTTGACTTCGACAATATAATCAAACCACGCGTAAACGTGGCCAATCAGTCCGCAAAAGGTGCAGAAACCACGAAGGCTTTCATATTTGACTGGGAGTTGCAAGATCGAGCCATTTCTGTAAATAAATCTTGTAAATTTTTTAGGTGTTGGGGGGGGGGGGGGGAAGAAGAGGGGGGGTGAGCGCTTCGGTATCAATAAGTACCTTGACTCGAGCTGATTTTGAACGCGACTGTGTGTTGAGATCAAAATCCACCAACTTCACCAAGAAAGTGTTCCATCCGCGAGGCAGCATGGGCATTATTAAGTTCTGGTGGTACATAACTTATCTCGGGTTAAGTCTTATTAATTCAGGTCAAAATATCATTCCCATCGAATAAGGTTAACCCTTGTTTTGATGGGTTATCCCCCTTATCAAACTAGGTCTGAGGAGTGTTTGGTTGACGGGTTAAGTATTTACCATGTCACTTAACCTGTCTTTTAGTTACGTCGGGTTAAGTAGATTTAATCCAAGGTAAAATTATTCCACCCTCTCTGTAGAATGCTTTAATCCGTCAAAATATCCAAACGGGTTAACTCACTTATTTCACCATTTATTCCACCCCTTCAACTTATTCTACATACTTATTCCCCTTACCAAACGAGAAGGAATACTCTACAGGCAAAGTCCGAGATCTGGATTTCTCAATTACAATTAAATCTCCTTCAAAATGCCAAGGTGCACAATCCCAAATAGAGAGCGAAGCTGTATGTGAATCAAATCTAGCTAGCCAACAATCACTTTCAATCTGTTGCAGAATAGGGGACTTGCTATTCAACTTCCATGCCTTGGAGAGCATCTCCTACAGGCCTTTTGGGTTTCACTAGCTTTTTAGTTTTAACTCTAAGGGTTAGTTTACTTGGAAGGTTAGAAAAGTGGTGTTAAAAAATGTGAAATTAGTGTTAACCTGCAATTATGTTTATTTACTAAGTGGTGTTAACACCAATTTGTGTTTACTTGAATTGACATTAAGTTGTGGTGTTAACCTTTGTGGTGTTTACTTGATAGTAGTGTTAAGTATATAAAACATAAAAGATATTAAAGATATGAGTGATATATAATTTTAACATGGGTTTGGCTAACACCAATTGAAACTGATGTTAGACAAACCTGTATTAAAATAGGTAAACTCAGGTTAGTAAATTAGGGGTTAAGTAGTCAGGTAAATGGATGTTAACCTCACTTTTCAGGGATTAACATCCCAAGTAAATCAGACCTAAAGAAAAGTGTACGCTTCCAAGCATCTTCATCAGTAGTGCCTTCCTCGTTATCAGCAGTAAGTAAGTTGTCTTCATCATTGGACTCCAACATCTTGTCAAGATCTTGAAGGTAGAGAAATAGCTCTGACTCGACCTTGTCCATTTTATGCGTGCTAGAAATCGCATAGGAATTTATAACCCAATGAGCTAGATCTAGAAAGGCATTGAATGGAGATTAAAGAGAGTTAGGCAGGGGGTTCATACCATGCAGTATTTAGATGACAATAACTATAGAGTGAAATGTGAGATTATCAAGTATTGCTGGATGGGTTACTTTTTAGGGGATGGTGAGGAGAAAAATTTTACTAAGTATGGTAATTAGGGAATAATATTCTTTAATTACCATATCAGGGAATTATATTCGTTAAGTATGGTAGGAATAGGCGAGTTTCAGGATTCTCTATCTTGTACAAAACTCCCCTTTTCAAGAGGCAAGTTTTGCCCTTCGTACTCCCCTTGTCCTTCCCCTTTTGCCGCAACTGGTAGCTGAGAAACTCGCCTTTTGTAGTGGCAAGTTTCTCCTAGTTCATTCAAGATGTCCTTTGTTATATAAGACGTCTGACCTTTTGTCTAACACTTATACACTAAAATCCTGGTTAGATAAAATGAAATCAAGGAAAAACATGATGAAAATCGAATATTAGTAGACGTCCAATTTTTTGTCGGGACATCTTATAATAGGAAATCAAACGTCTGACAATATCAGTAGATATCTGATTTTGTAAGTAGAGAGTGATATGAAACTTGCCTCTTAAAGAAGGGAGTTTAGGGTCTTGCAGGTAGTACATAACTCGCCTTTTGAAGATGTGAGTTTAATGGAACTCGCATCTTCAAGAGGTGAGTTTTTTTGTTTTTTTTTGTTTTTTTTGCATGCTAACTTCTATTGCTGCGTGATGCAGTTGCTGGTGCTGCTACTGGAAACAATGTTGCTGGTGTTGATGATGCTGCTGCATATTGAACAACAAGTCCCATGCTCTTAAGTCCATGTTTTGGGGAGTGTTGAACCCATTCAAATCATAGCTTACCCCTACATCAACTATATGGTATACTTGTACAACTAAATGGTGTACCTGTCATTCCATCACCCCAATCACCACATCCATCACCCCAATCCCATTCGACTTAAATGAAAAAGCAGGTGTTACTGTTGCTAATGCCGTTGCTGCTACTGTGGCTAATGCAGGTGCTACTACGCTACTGATGCAGTTGCTGCTACTGCTGCTGCCACATTAGCTGTTGTTGCGGCTAATATTGCTCTTGTTGCTTCTTTACTGTTGTTGTTGCTTATATTTTTTCAATCACACACACCAACCAAGAATTTAATGACAACCAAGCAAGCAGTCACACCCAAGTAATGTATGGCAACAAAGTAATCATCCATAGTATTTTTTTTACCTTCATTGATGGTTCGTTCAAACTTTTTGCATGATAATACTTACATGAAAGTATTTCACAAATTTGGTGAGATATTGTAAGTATGCAACATAAGTGCAATGTTTACAACTAAGTCTCACATTCAACAAAAAAATCATACAATAGGAACAATTATTTTCTTCCCCTTCTCCATAGAGTTTATGTCTGTGTAGGGTTATAAGAATCACCTTGAAATCGTTCTAACTAAATCTGTCGATCTATTCATCAATTTGTATCCCAGTACCGCTAAAATCCGAAGCTGTTGGAGGTGATGGTGGGGCATGAAGAGTAACATGTCAGGTTCCTTCCCTAAAGTATATATCTTCTGCCTTTCTCTTAATCGGAGCTCTTAGTGTAATCTCGGAGACGATAGTTAACTCAATGGCTGGAGTCGTGAATGGATTATCAGTTTGAGTTTGCTATAAGGAAAATTATTAAAGTGTCAATGTATTGGTGAGGTTGGAAATATTAAAATAATTACAACATCTTACCTCAGATTGGCCATGTAGATCCTAGTGGGGTTTCACCTCCAATTGATCCTGAGAACCCTGGGAGTGTTCTTCTTATATAAGTTGCTGCATGAAAAAATTTGAAGTGTATCAAAAAATTGATAAGAATGAAATTATGAAAATCCTATATACTTATATTACCTGAAATGCGGCTTGTAGGTCCTAGTGGAGTTCCACCTCCGAGTGATCCTAAGAGGTCTGGGAGAATTTTTCTTGCATAGGTTGCTGCATGAAAAATTTTGAAGTATATCAAAAATTTGATAAGAATGGAATTATGAAAATCATGTAGACTTATATTACCTAAAATGTGGATTGTAGATCTCGGTGGGGTTCTACCTCCGCTCATCAAACCATTTAGAAGCGTCTTCGTTAATGTTTCTCAATGTATTCATGCAATGCAGCCCTCATTACTAACGTCTTCATGTGCACATTCTTTTAAGAAGTGTTAAAATTACTTGTAACGTGACGTGCACAAAACCTCCAATGTACATGACGTAACCCAACATCCTCACTAGCAGCTGCAGCAAGTATCCTCCAATGACGGTCAAAAATAATACAAATTGGATCTTCTCAATCACAGATAAGATAATATCTTACTCTTTAAAGAAACCAAAACCATGTATATGTCGACTCCTCATAGATAATAGCAAAAGCAAGAGGTACAATATGTTGATCAACATACACGCTACATGTAGTTAGTACTTTAGGCATGTATTTACCATAAAAATGTGTGCCATCAATATAAATAATTGGCCGACAATAGTTAAACGTTTCGATGCATGGTCTATATGCCCAAAAAAGCTTTCATCAAGACCACGTCGTTTGTGTCATTGACATCAATTGATTCTAAATCTATGAATGTCCTAGGATTGGAATCTTTAATTGCATGTAGAAGATATGGTAAGTCTTCGTAGGACTTGTCCAACTCACCATACAACAATTCAATGGCCTTTCGCTTTGCATCCCACACTCTTCTCCTTCTGATTGTATACTTGAACTTCTCATCAATTACCTCAAGTAAGAAATTCTCCTTAACCAAAGGTGATCGTTTCACATAACCCATTAGATACTGTCCCATGAAATTGCAATCGAGTTGAGGGTGATTTTCATTGCCTTGGATATGGCCACATGTGTTTTGACCGTGCAAAGTGTTCAATACCCACTATTGATCAAAGGTTCTGAAATGGTTACGCAATCTCCATGTGCAACCTTTAGCTTTATATGCACATATCAATGACCAAACAATTGTATATGACTCTTAAACTTCAAAATTCACATGATTCTCAATGTGAAATTTGTTAATTGCAAACACCAAGTCCTGCTTCGTTTTAAAAGTCATTCCTTTGATAAGTTGTGTGTTTGGATGACTCGTTCAAGTACGGGAGCATTTATTAGAGTCATCTCTTTCGTGGAAAATCGCCATAAAATGAAATATCTCTATCTTGGGGTAACTCATTGCTGTCATGCCTGCTACCAGAATCAAACTGATGCACCCTTCTGTTACGAGTTGGGACATGAGATGGTGCATTTACTTGAACATTCTCTCCTTCATTCAACTCATCTTCGTTTGTGTCATTCTCATGTGGTGAGCCACAATGGTCATCAACAACTTGAGAAATAGGCCTTACCCTACCGACATTTTCAACCACTGTATGTTCTAATTCATTTTGCCTATCAAGGGATATATCACCCATATCATTTTCATTTTGAACATCAAGTGACTCGAAGGGTTGTTCAGGAATAGACATCTGCCTATAAGATACGTCACGTGATTCTTGTGAAGGTCGTTAAGGTGATCGTTCCACAAAAGTATTCAGTGGTTGAGGTGTACGTCCACCCTCACCTTCGACCTTAATGTAAAGTTCAGTAAATATCTTTCCTCTCCATGCGTTAATTGTCCAATCCATCATACATTGGAAGTCATCATCATCTCCTACAATGGTCAAACAAAAATCAGTCCCTTCATAACGAGGAAAGCGATGACTAATTTTCACTCGATTACTCCCTCGATCAATACCTAAAGTCATGCAAATCTTATCCAATAAATCCTTAAATCTCCAATTCGTATATATCGTTATCCTCTTTTGTGGATCACTGTCATAATGCACTATGTTTCCATTTCGGACAATAGAACCACCATAGTACAGTAAACACAACACAAATTGAACCATTCTAAATAACCTGAACAAATCATAAAATCAAATGGAGTAAATGACAATACGTATGGACAAAACAGTCACATATGGATTACACATCTTACTTATTGAAGTAGAAACTTACAAATTTATTGTAATAAAACAAATTTCCTAACAACACCTACGACCAACACTTTCATACAAAGATAACTTTAACCTTCAAACTTCCATACCCTAATAAAAATTCAAATAGTACCTCAACTTCACAAACTTCCTAACACATACAAAATTATATCCAATAAACTTACCATAATTTTACCCTAACAAGATACCTTACTCCAAACAATATACTTAAAATTAACAACTATTGTTTACTATATAGAGAGTTAAAGGATGAGGCACAAACTGTGGTGGAGGCGCAGTAGCAACGGCGGGGGAGAAGATCGATAGGACCACCCGTTGGAGCAATCGACGGCGGAGGAGGTGGCAGCGGACGAAGGAGGACACAGCAGCTCGGCGAAGTGGCCGAAGGAGAGGAAGCAGCAGGGTAGGTGGTTGGTGGCAGTAGCTGTCGAAGGTCGCCAGATACTTGGAACAATAGCAAGCGCAAATGACAAGGGAGGAGAAGGGGAAAGGCGATGGTGCGGGGGTATAGAGGCAAACTCACCTCTTCAAGAGGCCTATTGTGTGTAAACCAAAACTCGCTTCTTAAACATGAGAGTTTCTGAACACATTAGCCCAGCTAACCGAAAGACAGGCGGGAATAGAAGCGCAAAAAGAGGCGAGTTTCGTATAGAATGATCCTTTTGCAAATTTATCATTACAAGAGGTGAGTTTGCCACTGTACTTAACAAATATAATTTCCCTATACGATAATTAAGGTATATTATTTCTTAATTATCGTACTTAGAAAAATTATTCATGATGGGGAAGGGGATAATAGTTGGAGAGTAATGGGCGGGGAGAGCAGATAGGTGCAGGAGGGCTGTGGTCATGGTTACCTTGCTGTACAAAAATACCTCAGGGAGATTACGCAAAGGAGAGGTGCCCCCTGGGGATGCAAGCGCTCGCTGGAACAGCAGACCTGACGAAACCCCGCTTCCATTGTGGAACGGGAACCTCCACGAAAGGGGTATGGCCTTGGACGGTGGTGGACATTGATGGATACTTTAATCACCATCGTTGTCAGGGTCGAAATCACAAGATGAGAAGCTGGGCCTTCCCTATCGTTAGAAGACTTCCTTTTTTTTTCTGTTGCACAGCTTTTGGTGCCACCAACTCCAACATGCAGCAAGTTAGGGTACCATACATAATTTCTCAGGTGAATTTAGGAGAAGAGGCATGAGGTTTGGGTAATTTACGGAAAGAGGGTGGAAATCATAAATAATTTAAAATCAGGTAAAAGATCATTGAATCCAGCGACTTCTTGCTCGGCGGAGATCACAAGTTGACAGGTCACGGGATCATTTAGGGACCTTTGACTAGGTTGCACGGGAGGGTTGATTTACGAAGAGGATTGGAATTGATGGGGGGGGAGGGGGGGGGGGGATATGTTTGGTGGAAAATGGTAGGAGTCTGCATGGCATGTGAACGTGGGAAATTAATGAGTGAGAGAGAGAGAGATAGGAAGTGGAGGGATAATGTGGTTTGTTGGATGAGATTGTTGCATGCATTAACAAGAGGAGATGGGGGATTTTAGTACATGGATTTGTGGTACAACCTGAAGGTTATAGGTGATATTAAATGTGGAAAAAAAATGCAGGTGAAAGCTTAGTTCCATGGAAAGGTTCTACGTAGGTTAGCGTCGGGAAAAATGCAACTACACCGAACCGCACACCACCTTCCTCCCCGCCAATGCCCCACCCTGCTCAATATGTTAAAATATCATTGTAAATTCTGAGATATTATTATTATTATATAAAATAAATAAAAATTAAAAATTTTTTATTTTAAAATTTGATTGCTGCAACCTCTCAAAAGAAAAATAGTAATATCATATTATTTAACTTTCGATTTATATGAATAAAGGATTTATCAAATAAATAGTAAATAAAAAATTTGCAAATTAATAATTTCTTTTCAATATAACTAAATCTTATATATATACATACGTATATATCCTTAATATACATATATATTATATATATAATAAATATATACACATATAGGGTAGGAGGTGGGTGGCAATTGAGGTCATTGGATGATCCGACGACCTGTCAATGGTCGTTAGATCATCTAGTGACCTCTTCAGTGACCTCCACAAACGGTGTTAATCCTGAGAAAGGTTTCTGGATGACCTGTGACTTCCGCTCCAAGGTGTGGCTGCGGAAAGATCATTAGTTTGTCCAACGACCTCTCACTCCTTTTTATTTTTTTCGTAAATCTCCTCCCTTCTCCTAAATAAACAACGGAGCCATGCCCCTTCTCCTAAAAACCCCTACCCAACCAGATCACCACTTTTCTATACTGCGTGTTTCGCAAGCCTAATTCTATGTTAGGTAGACAACCCGACCATCTAAGGTTTGCACGGACCATTAAGCTAGCATCCTCGTTTAATAATTCTAGTGAATGAGCCCTGCTAAATAGTGAGACAAATGAGGTAGATAACCTTTCATAATATTGACACCAAAAAGCAATTCAATAACAAAGGCACATTCTCATCTGATCATAGCAAAATCAACACAACGTTGAAGATATGCATTGAGTAACATACCATCATTACAAAAAATCATCTCTATCAATCACAAAACTTCAAATTAAGGAGCAAAAATCCTCAAAAAATACTCAAGTAATCTATTATAAAAGAAAGTATGAGATTACGATTTAAGGTCACACAAGAAGAGTATTCCTGTACTCTCTCTCTCTTTCTCTCACTTCCTGAACACTTGGTGGAAATTTTGAGAGTTTATCTCATTCCAAGATGCATAATCTTTGAGGTGAAATTAGATTACTAAATCTCTTGTGTTCTTATATATTTGTGATATTTTGTTGGATACTCTCTCTATTGAAAACTCATTAGAATCTACTTGAGAGATCCCATCAACACCTCTATGTGTTGTTACAATTTGGATTAGCATGATGATGGCAATTCCAGCAAAGAGAAGAGTAGATTTTACTCGGCAAACTCTTTGAAAGGAAGAAGGGCAAAATCCACATTGAAAACCCATCAACGGTCAAAGGGAATTGCGTAGGCACTCACTGTTTGGATTACGGGTGTTCTATTATTCTATCTTTATTTGACTTAATTTTCAAGTAATTGCTAGTTTGAATAAGATTAGGGTTCTTAAGTCGAAATAAGAGTATGACTTTGAAATTCTATTAGGAATAGAATCTCTTGTGTAGTTATGACTCTTGTATTTTGTCTATAAATAAGAGAAGAGCTTTCGAACTTTGCAACGTGAAAAAGAGAGAGAGAAAAAAAAAAAGGAAGAAAGTGAGACTCAAGAGAGTTTTTTTTTTTTCCTAGTGAAAGTTTTCACTTCTCCGGTAGTCATATGTCATGCACATTTGATTTGTTATTCTACTATGACCAATATAACTATTATTGGAGAATAAACATATTGGATTGTACAAAGTAAGTCTTAACAAAAGCCTTCCCAAGGCATTTGGAGTTAGTTTACTTGGAAGGTTAGAAAAATAGTGTTAAGAAATGTGAAATTAATGTTAACTTATAATTATATTTACTTATAGAGTGGTGTTAATATCAATTTATATTTACTTAAATTGGTGTAAAGTTGTGATGCTAATCCTTGTAGCATTTACTTGGTAGTGGTGTTAAGTATATAAATTATGAGAGGTGTCAAAGACACGAGTAGTGTATAATTTTAACATGGATTTGTCTAACACCAGTTTGTTATTAGACAAACTCGTGTAAAAGCGGCTAAACTCAAATTAGCAAATGAGGGTTAAGTAGTTACGTAAATGGAGGTTAACCTCCCTTTTAAGGGTTTAATCTCCCAAGTAAACTAGGTCTTAAGAATTACTTAATCCTTCGAGAGAATGCACCAAGATGGGACTATAAATCATCAAAAGCATTGAAGTCTCTCAAAATATAACCTTTGCATGTATTCCCAAGGGCCAAGCATAAGAACCCAACTCAAGACCAAAAATCTCAACATACGATGACATGAATGTAAGAAGTATAATGCGAACCATGATATATTTTTATTAAGAAATTATGCGTTACATATACATACGTATTGAACATGACATTTACCGTCTTTAATGTGATCTAATTATGTAAATAAATTATTCACATCTCATAATGGTATAGAAATTTATACATAAAAACCATAAAGAAATGTAATTCTATGATTGGTAGAATTGTCATTTGGTTTTTTGACGGTTGTGGTCCCCGGATGGGTACGAGCGAAGCTGGCATTAGATTTTCTGCATCCCATCACAGAAAAAATATAAATAGGACCGATGACAAAATCAAAAGGATACGCTCTCCATTTAGTTCTCTTTCGCTCTTGCTCTCTGAATCCTTTAAAAGCATCATCACCTCCACCTCTCATTAGAGAAGCAATCTGGCAGTTTCCGAAGATCGTGACATGCTTCCAAGATGCATTACTTGGAGCGATGGATTCAAGTATACCTCTATTGTCCTTTCTCATTCTTTCGTTTGGTTGATGATTGGATGATTAGGATTGGTCTATAGGATTTAATAGAAATCGATTGCTTTGATTTCATACGGTTTAATTTCATCAAGTGGTATTTCTCATCGGATCGTTGCCTAACAATTAAATCGAAGTATAAATCCCATTGGGTTTTTCTGGGATTATTCAAGAACATGTGTTTGATTTGGGTTTTTTGTCCCATCTTGAATGGATCAACATAATAATGATGTTTATCTTAGATTCTTGGTTGTTTTTATCCCTTATTTGATCCACAACTCGTATGTTTTTGATCAAGATCGAGTTTGGGATGTGTATGGGTGATTTCGGTTTTAGATTTCCGCCTTGGAACTGTCATCAACCTTTATCTGGTACCAGTACTCATGATGAGTATCGGTACTCGTCGAGTACGAGATTCCATCAAACTGTTTCTGGAACCTAGACAGTATCGTACTAGTATCGATACTCAAAATGAGCACTGAAATATATGGGATACAATTTATGGTTCCAAAAGTCCTTACCAGATGTGATGTAGTACCGGTATCTAAAATTAGTACCGATACAAGTCATTGTTGGTACTGGTACATGAGGTTCAGTACTGATACACATGAAGTACCGTTTCTCAAAACCTATACTCCATGAATACCGGTACTCAACATGGGTACCCGTACTCATGAGGACCTGGACAAATGCTTTCGAGGAAATCAATACCCATCTAGTATGAGTATTCATCTTGAGTATCAGTACATACAGGAACCAGTATTGGTACTTATTAGTGGGTACTGGTACCAGGTTCATCCAGTTGGTATCGGTACCTATCCTCAATACCAGTACAAGTGTGTTACATAAAGTTAAAATCGTGAATCATTTGGTATGAACATTAGTACTTGATTTTAATGTATTAAATACTCTAACACGCTTAGTAATTTTAGCCAAAGCAGATTTCTTTATGTGATAGTTTATTTGAAACATTAAAGCGACTATGTATGTTGTATTCTTGAATGGGTTGCTTAACCCAAAGGTGAACCACCTTATGACTGAATGTATATGTACGCATTTCATGATAAATTTTCTATTGAATTATTAGGATTCATGTCGGTAGTTAAGTTAATCCAAAGATGGTTTAATAACTTGTATAATTGTTTTCAATAGTTATTTGTCATTAATTAAGACTGCCCTTTACAATGCTGATATTTATTGTCCAAAGATTAAATATTAATGTTGTATTGTTTAGTTTATTTGATTCTGAGCATGTCTTTATTTACTGCTTTGTTCTCAGTTAACTCCTCTGCATCTACCATAACTATCAACCTTAATTTAATTCCAGAATTAAATGAATCTAATTTTAAGTTTTGAAAAGAAAATGTTATTATTCTAGGATGCATAGATCTAGACCTTGCACTTAAGATTGATCCTTCCTCCCTTCTTACGGATAAGTGTTCTCCTGATGATATTAAGAACTCTAAGATGTGGGAGCGATCAAATCACATGCGTCTGGTGATTATGAAACGTGCCATCCCAGAGAACTTTAGGAGTTCAATCTCAGAGGAATTGAATGTCAAGAAATTCCTTTATGAGATTAAGAAAAGGTTGCTAAGAATAAGAAAGCTGAGACAAGCAATCTCCCTAACAAACTTATCTCACTAAAATATAAGGACATTGGAAACATTAGGAAGTACATCATAGAAATGTCCCATCTGGCCTCGAAACTAAATGCACTTAAGTTGGAGTTGCAGATGACCTCCTCGTACATTTAGTTTTAATCTCCCTCCCTGCACAATATAGGCAATTTAAGGTCAGCTATAACTACCAAAGGGAGAAGTGGACTCTTAATGAGTTTATTTCTCATTATGTGCAAGAGGAAGAGAGGCTAAACCAGCACAAACCAGAGAGTGCTCATCTGGTTTCTAGGCCCAAAAGAAAGCGGGTTAAGGATACAACTGCTACTGGTGCGTCCTCCTCCAAAGGAAGTTAGAAGAAGTCTAAGACATCTTGCTTCTTTTGCATGGGTGAAGAACGCGTGAAGAAGGAATGTACCAAATACTACACTTGGCATGAAAAGAAAGGTACATCACTTTCTTTAGTTTATTCAGAAGTTAATTATGCTTCTGTACCTTCAGACATTTTGTGGATAGATTCGGGAACTACTATTTACATTAGTGTGTCTATATAGGGTTGCCTAAGTTGTCGAATGTCAAGTGATGGTGAAAGATACATCTTTGTGGGAGATAGCAAGAAGGTGGAGGTAAAAACCATTACAGGTTTCAGGTTAGCATTG
Organism: Thalassia testudinum; assembly: GCA_037157565.1. Lineage (NCBI taxonomy): Eukaryota > Viridiplantae > Streptophyta > Magnoliopsida > Alismatales > Hydrocharitaceae > Thalassia > Thalassia testudinum. The sequence continues at coordinate 91,390,368 of JAZHRO010000012.1, forward strand.
ACTACTGGCCACCAATTAGATTTGAAAGAGACATTTGTTGTACCATCGTTTAGATGGAATTTGATTTTTGTTTATATGTTGGACAAATTTGGATATTCTTGTTCATTTGGTGATAAATAATTACAGTTGTTTCTTAATTTAAATTTATTTGATTCTGGTTCTTTGTATGTTAATGATAAATTATATTTTCTGCATACATTTTCCTCCAATTTTGAAACCTTCAATGCAACCTTGAGTGGTACTAAACGTAAACTAACTCAAGAGAATTCCGCTTTACTATGGCATAAACGTTTTGGCCATATCTCTAAACATAGAATGGATAGGCCATATCAAATGAAATTCTTGATTCCCTTGATTACACGAATTTGGATATATGTGTAGACTGTTTAAAAGGGCAAAGAACAAACAAAAGAGGTGTAGGTGTCACTAGAGTTGCATATGTCTTAGAACTAATACATATGAATATCTGTGGTACATTCCCTACAGCTTCTTAGAATGGGCAACAATACTTTATTACGTTCACAGACGACTACTCTAGATACATGTATTTATTTCTCCTTCACGAAAAATCGCAGTCCTTTGATGCATTCAAGTCCTAAAAGGCCGAGGTGGAAAACCAACTCGAGAAAAAAATTAAGGCCATTATATCTGACCATGGTGGTGAGTCCTACGGCAAATATGATGGATTAGAAGAACAACGTCTAGGATTGTTTGCTTCTTTTCTAGATGAGTGAGACATAGTACCTTAATACACCATGCCAGGGACACCAAGCCTGAATGGTGTTGCTGAGCGCTGCAACAAGACTCTTAAGAATATGGTACGGAGTATGATTAGTCATATTTCTTTACCTAAGTCTCTATGAGGAGAAGCATTAAATACAACAGTATATGTTTTCAATCGAGTACCAACTAAAGTGGTACCTAAAACCCCTTATGAAATGTGAACTGCTAAGGTACCTAGTTTGAAACATTTTCATATTTAGGGATATTTAGCTGAGGCTATGTCATACAGGCCTACCGAAAGAAAACTAGACTCTAAGACAGTCCCGTGCTATTTTGTAGGGTACTCTGAGAGGTTGAAGGGTTATAAGTTTTATGATCCAACGACTCACTCATTCTTTAAGACTAGGAATGCCCATTTTTTTGAGGATATTGGTTTGGGGGTGATAGTCATCACATTACTTTTGAGAACCCAAACTCTGCTTATAAGGAAATCATTAAACAGGATTAAGTTTTTATTCCAAATGTTGTTCCAAGAACATCTAGGGAAGTAATGGGAATAGTCTTCTCATTAATCAAACTAAATAACCTAAAAACATTCCAGATCTTGCACTCATTAGGAGATCCAGTAGAGAAATGACAAGTGCAATATTAAGTGATTATGTTATATTTCTTCAGGAACTAGAGGTAGATTAAATGAATATGGATCCCATTTCAGTCACTTAGGCCATGAAGAGTTCTAACTCTCAGAACTGGATCAATGCCATTAATGAAGAGATAAAATCTATGAGTGACAACGAGCTTTGGGATATTGTCCCATTGCCTGAAGGTGTGAAGCCTATTGGTTGTAAATGGATATTTAAAACCAAATGAGATTCAAAAGGTAATGTGAACAAATATAAGGCTCACCTTGTTACTAAGGGATTTATTCAAAAGGAAGGCATAGATTATAAGAAGCCATTTTTGCCAGTTTCATCTAAGGATTCATTTAAAATCATAGTGGCTTTAGGAGCTCATTTTGATTCAAAGCTACATCAGATGGATATAAAGATAGCGTTTCTTAATGGAAACATTAATGAAACAATTTACATGGTGCAACCAGAAAACTTTGCATTAAGAGACGCAAAGAAAATAGTTTGCAAATTAAAGAAAGCTATTTATGAATTGAAGTAAGCTTTAAGACAATGATATTACAAATTTCATCAAATAATTGTCTCATTGGTTTTGAGACAAATCAAGTTGATGATTGCATATACCATTATTAAGACCCATTCTGTCATGAGCCTTTTAAGACGTCTGGACTGTCGGTCAGACGTCTGGACACCTTCCCAAATATCTGAAAATCAAAATTTTTGGGTACGAGCTCACGTCTGCGTGTGGGCTGTGCGCAAATAGTACCTTCTCTTTTTCCTTCCCTTCTTCTCTCTCTCCCGGACTCCAGCAAACCCTAACACCCCTCCTTTATAAAACCCCCTTCCTCCTCTCTCGTTCTCCCCACTCCAGCCACTTCTTCCCTTCCTCTTCACCCCAGCGCGAGAGCTAACGCGAGCGAGAGAGCGCGAGAGCGGTGACGAGGAGGAGCGGCGTGAGGAGAGGAGGAGGAGTTGAGCTTGCGAGCTCGTGTAGAAGCTCACCAGAGGGCGCACGGCCGGAGCGGCGCGTGCAGGGGAGGAGGAGTGCATCGGGGAAGTCATCCTCGACCCTGCTACAGCCGGAGCTGCAGGCGAGGAGGCGGGCCGCAGCTACACGCGGCCGGAGCGAGTGGGAGTAGGTTCTGGTTTTGGGTTTTTCCCAGAATCAGACGTCTGGAGTGACGTCCAGACGACGGTGTGGACGTCTGGAGGCGGTTCCAGATGTCTGAAGAGATATCTCAGCAAAGGTGCGTTCCCTTTGCGGATACGGCCATGCAAGCCGCTCCGCTGTTACCCTTCGCGTGGCTTTTTTGAGAAGATTTGATCGTCGCATGCAGGATTTGCTTCGGGAAAGCGTGAGACACTCCCTCCCACGCATTTCAGACATCTGAGCAGCTTACCAGACGGCTGGAAGCACTTCCAGATGTTCGGAGAGGAGGTCGGACGACTGGAGCTGGGTCCAGACGGTCCAAAAGAGTTCCTGGACGTCTGGGGTGGACGTAGAGCTTGAGGTGCATTTCTAGTCACTTTTAAGACGTCTGGAAGTTGTTCTAGACGTCTGATTTGAGTCAGTAGCCCTGTTTTTGACCCATTTAGGGTCTGTTTGAGGTCCATTTTATGTAAATAAGATACCGACGTTTTCCTTGTGAGTTCCTCTACTTGTTAGAAGGCTTTCTATACTGTTCTGAATGTTCCCTTGTGATTGTTCCTTGTTATAGGACTTCGTTCCATTGCGGGTTCGGGGCTTGCTGAGGCACGTGAACCTGTCGTTCGAGCCCCCAATACTCCTGGGTTGACTGGTAGAGTGGCTTTCCCTAATTTAATTATAAACCTGAATGCATGTGTGGAATGAATGATTAGAACCTAGGATATGGCATGAATCCAAGGACGAGAAATACTTGAAATGTCTGTATGCATGATTGAATTGCAGTCTTGATGATTTGTTAGAAATGTTAATAATTGCCTATAATGAACCAGAACTGCCTGTAAAATGTGAATCTACTTGTGCTAGTCAAACAGTTATACGTGACCTTACCTATTATATACATTAAATGATAAAATACGAGTTACCTGTGTATAACCTAAGTATAGAAATGTGAATGATAAAATTATGAGCTGCATGTGTATAATCTGAGAATGGAAATGTGAATGGTAGAAATACAAGCTGCATATGTATAACTTGAGAATGGAAATAGAAATGATAGAACTTGGTATGGAATGGCATAAGGAACATGAGCATGAACCCTACGGGGAATTAGAAGTAGAGCTCCTGGAAATGAATGGAATGGATCTGGAAATGTGAGTGGGGAAGTGAGCTGGCCCTTGAGTACGTAGTACCATGGAGAGCGACTGTCCCCTGTTTAGTGTAGAGCAGAGCTAGCCGCCCTTGGGTTAGGACCCGGAGTTAGGATTGGCCACTCTGCACCGACTTCTTGGCCCTTGTGTACACTGTACTGGGGAGAGCTACTAGTGTAGGGAGAGAATTAGCCACCCCACGGGGCCTGGGGTTATATGTTATCCACCCTACGGGGTACGTAGTACCGGGGTTATAAGATAGTTGGAAACAGAAAGTTATATGTTAAATTATTTGTTAAATGCATGTTACTTCTTAGCCACCACTGTTACGAATGTGGCATCAGATGGGTTTTTAAGACGTCTGGGAAGTGGCTCAGACGTCTGGAACCCTTTCCAGACGTCTGGTAATAAATTTTTGCGGCGTACGGGGTTGCGTCTACGCGCCTGCGCGCGCAGACTGCACCCACCGCTCTCGTTCCTCTTTTCTTCTCTCTCTTCCTGTAGGCGCGCCGCTCTCTTCTCTCTCTCCCCACGCGACCTTATAAGAACACCCTCTCCCTCACCCTCATCTCCTCCGCCTTCCTCTTCTCCTTCTCCCTGCCAGTGCAAGAGCACGAGCGAGCGAGTGAGCGGCGGCAGCAGCGGCCGCGGCGAGCGTGTGGGAAGAAGGGTTGCGAGCGGAAGGGGAAGCTCGACCGCGAGGGTTCGAGCTTGCCGGGGCAGCTAGAGCCGGCCGGCGGGGGAGCGGCGGACGTGGGGTGTCACGGAGGGGCTGCTGCAGCTCGGGCAGCAGGCGGACTGGGCGCGGCGCGGCCGTGCGTCGCAGGCAGAGAGCGAGTCGGGCTCTGGTTCTGGAAAAATTTCCAGAATCAGACGTCTAGGATTACGACCAGACGACGGTGAAGACGTCTGGAGGACTGTCAAGACGTCTGACAGGTAAGATATTTCTATCTTCTTCCTTTTCGCGTGTACGGCCATGCAGCCGTCCGCCGCGACTTCGTCTGCGCTTCGTCATGCTGAGAGCAGGAGTGTGTGTGCGCAGGTTCCTCTCGGGAGGGCGCGAGGGTCGCCATCCCACGTAAATCAGACATCTGGCCGTAGTGCCAGACAACGGAGAGGACTTCCAGACGTCCGGGGTGACAATCGGACGTCTGGGAACCAAGCCAGACGTCCCAGCAGGCTTCTGGATGTCTGAAGGACTACACAGAGCTAAGGTACAACCTGACCCACCTTTTAAGACGTCTGGAAGAGGTTCCAGACGTCTGATTTTGGACAGTTTCATCATTTTTGACCCGTTTAGGGCCCGTTAGAAGTCCGTTTTCCGCGTTTCGAGTTGCGTTCTTTCCAGAATAAATTCCTCTACCCGTTTACTGTAATTGTATACCATTCTAAGAAACTTTTTGTGATTGATTCTTGTGTTAGGACCCCGTTCCGTTGCAGTCTTGGGAGTTACGGAGGCGCGCGGGATTGGTGACCACGCCTCCAGTACTCCCAGTTTCGCTGGTAGAGTGGCTTTTAATTTATTTAACAAAAATTGTTACAATTGTGGAACAATTAATAGAGTCTAGGGCATTGCATGAACCCTAGGACTGAGAAACTAGATTGAATGATAGATCATATGGTATTGCATGAATCCTAGGACTGGAAAACTAGATTGAATGATAGATCCTAGGGTACGGAATGAATCCTAGGACTGGAAAACTAGTGAAATATATAAATATTGCAGTATTGGAAAGTAGAAAGGAAATAATAGCTGCCTATAAATTGATTAACCGCTGCCTATTATGAATGAATAAATATGATTGAGAACATGGGTTGTATGAACGTAAAACTGGAACGGTGAAACCTAAATGGCCAAACGAAAAGAACATGAACCCTACGGGGAATTAGGAGTAGAACTCCTGGAAAGAGAGTAGAATGGAACTGAGAAAGTGAAACAGGGAAGTGTGCTGTCTCTTGAGTACGTGATACCAAAGAGAGCACACCTTACCTCTTAGTGTAGAGGGGAGCTTGCCGCCCTCGGGTTGAGACCGGGGTGGGTTTGGCCACTGTACACCGACTTGCTGGTCCTTGCGTACGCAGTATCGAGGAGAGCTACTAATGTAGGGAGAGCACTAGCTACCCCACGGGCCTCGGGGTTCTGCTAGCCTCCTACACCGACTTGTTAGGCCCACTGGGCAAACCAGGGTAGTCAAACGAGGGTGCGCAGACTGTGGAGGGGTTGGACCCCTGTTACTGAGAGGGCTCTGCCCTATACTGGTTCCGTGCTGTGTTTTGAGCGCACCCGTTAACGGAAACGACTGACGGCGTCCTAGTGTGGGGTAGCTACCCGTGCGCTTATCGCGTGTGCCGTAGTCACCATTACGTCTGTCAGCGACCTTGGAGTGGTTGACTGAGGGTAGGACCACCACGGGGGACTCTCCCGGCCAGGAGAGCAGCACATGTTACTTCTACTTTTCGAAAAAGACTGCAATCAAGATCGTTCCCACGAGGAACATTCGAGATCAAGTGAAGGATCTGAGAAATAAATCAATCGTGAAATAATAGAAAGACATAAATAAAGAAAGTAAAAACATAATAGCTACTGTACACTCTACTGCTTCCTTAGCTTTTAGTTGCCACTCTACTCAGCGTTTCGCTGACGTGTTACCCTTGTTACTTTTCAGGACCAGATGTTGAGCAGCCAGGGTCAGCGACTGCAGAGGACACTGGGCCTAGTAGGGTCCAGTAGAGTTACCTGTAGTACTTTCTGTACTTTTCTTCCACTGTAATGAGTAGTTTTCTTGTTTACCCCCTGTACTTCTTTATTGTAAGCTTCATGTTATGTACATATTTGTTGCTCTACTGTTGTGGTGGTGTATATTATAGTAGTTCCTTTTCTTACTGCTGTATTTTGTTACTGCTAGTTATATTCATGCTGAATGTGATTTATTTTACTGCTCTTTTGGTTACTTCCTCGTTGGACGACTAGGTCTTGGGATTAGTCGAGCCGGTCCGATTCTCGTGTCTCGTAGGGATTCGGGAATCAGGTCGTTACAACCACTTTACTTAGCGTTAGCTGACTTCAGATGTATATCTTTGTACAGGTTAGGGATTTGAGTAGCCCGAGCTACCGACTGCTGAGGACACTAGGCCTAGTCGAGCCTAATTTTTGTTTTACTGTTTGGAGTAGTAAGTTGCTATAGCCTTGTTTCCATTATATGTACTCATTTCTTTTTTTGTGATGGCTGCATTATGACATGTAATATTATAGTATTACTGTTCTTTTCCCTCTATTGTTGTCAATTTCTTCCTGTTTAGCTACTGTACTTGTGTGATTGTGGTCTGATGAATGTTATTTGGTTATTTCTTGTTAGACGATTGGGTCTTGGGATTAGTCGAGGTGAGCTGGTCTCGGGTCCTATAGGGATTTGGGATCGGGTCATGACATTACGTATACCATAAATTATGTAGGGGAAAGTATATCTTTCTGGTTTTGTATGTGGATGACATTTTCCTTTCTTGTAATGATAATGGTTTGTTTCAAGAAACCAAGATATTTCTCTCTAGTAATTTTGAAATGAAAGATCTTGGTGAAGCCTCATTTGTATTAGGAATCCAGATACAACGAGATCGTTCTTAGGGTATTCTTGGGTTATCATAAAGGAGACACATTGATACCAATTCAAGTTGTTTTGACATGGAAAATTGAAAACCAGGAGATACTCTAGTGGCTAAGAGAGAAATTCTCTCTTAACCAATCCCCTAAGAATGAATTTGAAGTAAAGGAAATGGAAAATATTCCCTATGCATCGGTAGTGGGAAGTTTAATGTATGCCCAAGTCTGCATGTGATCAGACTTAGCATACATCGTTGGCATGTTGGGCAGATATTTAAGCAAGCCTGGACCTAACCACTACAAGATAGCCAAACGGGTCATGCGCTACTTACAAAGAACAAATGATTTCATGCTCACATATAGGAGATCAGATCATTTGGAGGTCCTTGGATATTCCAACTCCAACTTCGCGGAATGTTAGGATACCCGAAGATCTACATTAGGATACATTTTTCTGTTAGCTGGAGGAGCTATCTCGTGGAGGAGTGCTATGCAAACCTTGATAGCTACATCCAATATGAAGTAGAATTTATAGCGTGCTTCGAGGCCTTAAATCATGAGGTATGGCTTATGAATTTTGTCATAGTACTACAGATCATTGATGGTGTTGAAAGACCACTTCGGCTTTATTGTGACAATAATTTGGTGATAATGTACTCCAACAATATCAAAAGTTCTTCAAGGTCGAAACACATTAATATCCTAGCGATCAAGGAAAGGGTTCAAAGTGGACAAGTGTCCATTGAAGACATTAGGACCAGCTCCATGGTGTCAGATCCACTCACTAAAGAGTTGACGCCAAAGATTTTTCATAAGTATGTTGTCTATAATTTAGTTGGAGTTTGTTCTATTTTGATGTTTTTCATGTATGAACATGTTTTGGATTATACGCATAATAATAAAATTTTTCATTTTTTGAACTCATTAGTCATTGCCATATGATCTCTTATATAATAGAGTTTTAGACTAGTTGAAAATAGGCATGTGTGGATCACATTGATATGCAATTTTTATGCTATGTACCTATATCAGATCTATGTCATTTTTACATTAATGTATGTGATTATTGTTTGATCTAGTCGATTTCATAATATGATCATGACATGCTTCCACGATGCATTACTTAGAGTGATGGATTCATGTGTACCTCCATCGTCCTCCTTTCTCGTTCTTTCATTTGGTTGATGATTAGATGATTATGATTGGTCTATGAGATTTAATAGATATCGATTACTTTGATTCTATATGGTTTAATTCCATTAATGAGGTCACATGAGAGACCATGCCCCCATTGGATATAAATATATTTGGCCAAGAAGTAGACCGGTCATGGCCAAGTTCTTTGAAAACACAAATCTTAGCAAATAGGGATGATAAGAATTGCCTTGTATGACACGGCAAGTACTATGCATTATTAAATCTTGTGTTAGCTGCAATCCTCGCAATGACTTGGATGGAAACTCCTTGAGAAGATCTTCCACAAATCTCGAAACATGATCTTTTACAATTTGTGATGAAGACTCCTACTTGGATCAAGATTTTAGAGGTCTATAAAAGAATGCAAAAGATGGTGGGAAGATCTATCAAATCCCTTTGTATTCTACTTTGTTTTTGGAACGCATATGCTTAATTAGAGAGTTCAAGAGCACTCCTATGTTCAATTTTCCAATCTTGTAGTTGAATTTTGAGAGATGTACACTTTCATTAGTGAAATCAGAATATCTATCTTGTTGTGTTCTTGCAATTCTCTTGGTGTAATTCTTTATCTTGCATTCATCTACATGATCAAGCCCCTCCTTCATCTGGACCTAGAATAGATCTAAGAGTTTTCGTTCAATCACTTACGACTCTAAGGAGGGACCTTTTACATAACCCTTGTATGAGACTCTTTAAGCTAGTCCAAGGTGGTGATATGCTCTTCTTTGAGCTTCATATGAGGAAGGAGCTTCATGGCTACAAGCAATGAGCCCTTTATGGAATTCCACCACTTTGGGTTCTCAACTCTTGCAAGCAATTGCATGGTTGCTTATTGTGCACAAGCACAAGCACTTTATGTAATCTTTTTATTCACCTCTTTGAAGCTCATGTTGATGTAACATTTATAGTGTCGTTTTGTTATTGTCAGTTGGTCTTTCAAGACTTTAGTTCAAGTTATCTCTTGTAAGCTTAAGTGCGCTTAAGCCATTTTTCTTGGGTAATATAATTTTTTTAGACACAAAAAAAAGTAGGTTGCCACCTGCTAACTCATATCAACAATATTATTTGGAACCAAATCTCCAAGAAAATTAGAATCACGCATATCATATCTCCCCTACTCCAATGGTGAAGTGAAACATGGGGATCATCAACATTAATCATCATCGCACCAGGGTATGGTCAAATGGCATGACTCTTGACTTTGGCAAGAGACACAAATTCGAGTCTCCACAAGGGAATGATCAATTTCCCTCTAGTTTAACCAAATAAGATTTTAGGTAAAAAAAATGAACAATAATTGGTTAACAACAATTTGCCTTGATGACCTCTCCCTAGTGTAGCATGCTTTAGTACGTTCAATACACCTAAATCCATTATATATATATATATATATATATATATATATATATATATATATGTGCAACTTTGATTGAAACAACATCTCCATCTATAGAAGTAGCTTTATAAGTAACTCTCATTTGTCGGCAGTGGATGTTCCCAATCCACAGTAAATGAATTGTCAAGCACCGAAGAGATTTTACATAGATACTCATATAAACATTTAATCACCATTGCACATATACCATAGGCTCATGCTATTTACATCATGTAGTGGTGGACCTTTTTATTTTTTTCGGAAGTTATTTATCAAAACCTTTAGTTTTAATAGATTACTCATGCTTTGCCCTCCAACCAGTGGATTTGCACTAATAAACATAACTTCTTTTGATATTGCCCGGCCAACCTTAATTCCTAACTCCATATCCTTCACAAAGTCACTTTATTTTGCTCTTGCATCCATATATTAGCATGAGATTTCAAATGAATATTTTTACTAACATTAATGGTAACCAAGATCTCAGCACCGATCTAAAAATTGATATCAAATAGAAAAAATTAAAAATATATAGAAATACATGCATCCAAAATATTCTTTACATCATCCTTTCTCCTCCCAAGTAATAGTATTACGAGTCATATATGCTACACTATATCTCATGCATGTTTCCCTCTATAAAAGGGATTGCATTGGTTGGGTGGGGGAATCATTTTCACAACTAGACCACCCCTCTCCTCCCACCCATGCGTCAAAGCAGCATGAAGCTGGAGCATCTACGGGACGATAGCGTATGGCACAATCGGAAGCACGAACTAATAATGAACACACAACCGAATGCAACTTCTAGCACATACAACACACATAGGTACATGACCATGGACACGACACACTAACATTGGCACCAGCACAAGCACGAACGTGGGCACCAACCGCTAAGAACACTGCACCCACACCACACCCAAAATCCATAATCATAACTGCTGACATTATGTACACCATTTCGAAGAGAAACGACAGGTTTACCTTCAGTACTATGCAAGAAATCATCTACAGAAGCATTATCATCAACGACAAGAACTTCCAATGAATCAATAGCCTCCAGCTTGACAATGGGAGTAGCTTTGGCAATGCAAGATTGACAACATCATTATCGATCCATGTAGAGAAAGCAAGGGAACGATTAACATCAGCACAAAACACAAAGATCAATAAACTATAAACGTACCATCTTCATCAACGAGAGATGAGTTAAGATCTAAATCCATGATATTCGTGCTTTGATAGCTAGGTACGAGTTTCTATTTGTGCTTCCATGTGTTTGCACTTCGAGGTATGTGCTTCGTATCTGCAAGCACAAATAGAAACACGCACGAACCGCACGAAGCACTGCGTGAGAAATGACCTCACTAAAGGCGGATAGCAACCTTAGCAAAGACACTTAACACTCCCACACTAAGCACCTCACGTGACAAAAATAGAGACCACGTGAGTGACTTCAATCATCGGAACCATGCGGAGCATAAGAACCAGCATTGAATATCGGTCTTTGTTACCTTAAATTCTTCTCCTCCCCTATTCTCAAATAGAACCTTTCCTTCTCCGCCTGTCATTCCATCCATTTTAAAAAGAGGAAAAAAAAAAGGAAAAAGGGAAACGGGGGAGAGGGAGAGGTCCCATGCTCTACAGGGTTTGACCCTACATAAAAAGTACACGAACAATGGGAACGAATTTTTTCTGAGTCAAAATAAACTCAGCCAAGCATCATCGGTGTTCCATTGCTCTGACTGGTTGTTGTAATTATTATATCTCCACGATGTTTAAAAAATTGAATATATCGGTGGAACGATGGCGATTGAACATAACCCCCATTAGCCATCCTCCAGATCGAGAGGCGTCCTCCTCCTCCTCCTGCCCCACGTGTCCAACCCAACTTTCAACGTTTCCCACCACTTTTTTCAACGAAAGCGGCGGTTTGTTTATAAACTCAGCCAAGCGGATCATGCCAACGAGAGGCTCCCAAACAAAGAGATCGCACTCGTCGATTCCATTCCAGTTTCTCCACTCTACTCCCCAAATTATTGATACTTTTTTTTGTACTTGTGTGGTATGCTATGCTATGCTATGCTATGCTATGCTATGCTATGCCGTGCCGTCTTCTCATATAGCTTTTAGCTTGATTTGATGCGGAGGAAGGGGTGTGACCGTGCCGTGAGAACACAAGACTTGTGGGAGTAGTGACATACACAACATATATATTCCGGTTGCCAAATTGGAAAGGTGTGGAAAGGTGGGGTGGGGGGGTTATATTTGTAACAAATTTGTATGCACAAGCCATGCGCTTCTCTTGTGCCAGCGGAGAAGAGCAGGGGGAGGGGGAGGGGGAGGGGGAGGGGGAGGAGGAGCCAACCTCATCGTCATCGACTTCATCGCTACTTGCTATAAATAGTGGGGAGGAGGGGGCACATGGCAGGAGGGTTCGTCGCAACAACCAACCACGGGGAGAGCAAGCGGGGGGAGGAGAAGGAGAAGGAGAAGAAGGAGGAGGGCTTCTTCTCTCGTATCCAACTGCCACGACTACTGCTCTCTCCTCCTCCTCAACCCCCTCCTCCTCCGATAGTCCTCTTCTGGGAAGGAGGAGGCTCGAGCAGTACCCGATGGGTGTGGCGGCACAAGAGGTAGTCGACGAGGAGAGGACCCCCGGTTTGGATGTCTCCGAGGAAACCGCCCACCAGATCAGCACTGGTACTACTCCTCTCTTACGTCTCACCACATTACACTGCATCTTTGCGGTATCTCCATCGATTCTTCTTTATTTCTTTCTCCCCACCCCCACTCCTCGCTACTCCATTTTTTTCTTTTTTGTTAAATATATCTATGCAAATAATGTCCTCTCTTTCTATCTAGAAATGTGGGTGGATATGGGTTGTAGCTATTACCTGTCGGTTGTTTATTTGCCGTCTACGTGTAAGAAAGAAACAAAGAATGTTGTGTCAATTCATGCGTTCATCGTTTTGAATGGTTGTTGAAATAGCTTCCTCCATGGCGTCTTCTCCTTTCACCCTACACGAATGTAACTGAGGACGAGCGGAAATTTCGCATCTGAATTGAATGCATTCGAGAACGTTGTCGTTTTCACTTATTCAAGTTTAGCTTTTTTGGAAAAAACAGAAGAAGAAGAAGAAGAAGAAGAAGTATGTTGTAGTTTGGAATTTATCAGAAATCGAACCGCATGTAGGGACTGGTGAGTTCTGATAGGACAGAATTTTGATGAATGTTTATCGTGATATGATCTGGCCCTGTCGATTGGTGATCAGCAAAATTGAGGGGGGATTTGACATGGATAATGTAGATGACTAAGGTACGGATGCATCATGCATGCCCACGACTGGTGATAGTTTTCCTGTACTGATTAATGACGGCCAAGGTTGGATGGGTCACATTTCATTACCTGGGTGCACTGTGTTTTCAAAAGCACTCCGTCGAACTGGCTTCTATTTTAATCTGTGTTGGACGGATTGATAGAAAGATGGTTAAGAGAAGAGGGAGTTAGCAAAGTTGGACAACATTGAAATGAGCATAGAAAGATGTATTGATGTACCAAATCAGTTAATGCTCCCAGGCTGATGCAACTTATTCCACCGGTTGAGAGAAAACTTGATTATTGGTACAAGGTAAAAACTTCATCTATTAGCTACTTAAACAGTCGTTGAGAAGGTTGTTGCTCTGTGAACCTTTTTTTTCTTTTTCTTTTCGAGCTTATGTTTGTGTATAATCTTCGGAATAAGTAGTTGATTGTTTGCTTATATCTTCCTTTTTTGTTTTTCTGAGGTTAGCAAGACATTTACCTCTGTATCTGCAAATATAGAGAACAAATTTCTAGCTTTTTGTTTCTGATATAGATTTGTATTCCGTATGCTGGTACCTTCTGCCATTTAATTTGCCTTTATTTACCTCCTACTATTCGTGTCTCTTGACCATAACTATGGATATTTTCAGATCCATGGTATCAGGTTGGTTTTGTTCTCACAACTGGCATAAACAGCGCATATGTCCTTGGGTACTCTGGGTCGATTATGGTCCCCTTGGGCTGGACCGGCGGTGTGGTGGGTCTGGTATTAGCAGCAGCAATATCTTTATATGCAAATGCACTTCTAGCTAGACTTCATGAAATTGGGGGCAAACGGCATATCAGATATAGAGATCTTGCTGGGCACATTTATGGTAATTTTATTTCTTTCACATCTAGATTTTTGTTGACAAGAATCTTACATATCATTAGTCACCTGTACCTCATCAATGAATGAATATTGTGGTTGCTGGAGTCAGGCCAACGTAGCAGCCCTTTTGCCATTCTCTCTCTCTCTCTCTCTCAAAGGCACTTTTGCCATTCTTGTTGAGGCAGAATGATCCAATTGTGCTTCCCCCCCCCCCCCCCCCCCCCCCCCCCCCCCCCATCTTACCATGGCTTTTGTTATGTCCTGGATAAGATGATGTAAAGTGAAATTTTGAATTTTGGGAATGAAGTTCTTTCAGTATTTAAAAGTTCAAACTGGGATATAAGCAATGATGCATGAATGAGGATTGTGCAAATTGTTTGTACATTTTTCTGACACAGGTGCTGAAATTTTCAAGGACCCAAATAAATTTGTTGCATCAAAATTACTCAAACATCTAGTAGAAAATCAGGTATTAAATTGACTCGATACAAACAAAGCACTCAACACAATACACGCATCAGATGTACTTGGTCCACTCACAAAGCAGCATGTTTACCAACTAGGAAACCTCAGAAATACACATGTAATGCCCCACATACAGGCTCACCCACTCACAACTCACACACACACACACCAGTACTGCAGCTGACAAGGGCCATACTCACATGGGTTTCTTGATTCATGAGGTGTCCCTTTAACCAATTGTGGAGGCGTTCAAATGGTTTGGACGTTTCTGGAATGCAGGTAACTTGTCTTCTTTAGGATGCCACTACTGGGATTTCTCTAGAGAGATTAGATGTCAGAAAATTCTAGATCTGAAATATTGGTATTAATTTCTTAGAGTTGGTAGTGCCTGGCTCGGGCTTGATCTGTCATCATTTGGTCATTACAATAGGTGCACCACTATGACAAGCTTTAAGATCTTGTATATTCTAACCAAGCAAAAATTGATGATATGGAGATTGTATTTTGCACATTCTTCTGAAGTAGGTAGTTCAAAAATGTGTAGTGCCCAGCTTGGGTTTGTTCTTTCACCATTTGGTCATTAGAAATTTAGAACAGATGTCCTACTGCTGGGGCAAGCCCTAAGGTATTGTAAACTCCAACCTACATATTTTCGTGCGGTAGCTAGTATCTTGTACCGACACTCTCGTGGTAGTTATGCTATCATTCTATGCTACAAGACATCTGTCCTCTATCACTTTAAACTTCTGATGATTCTAGTTTCCATTTTTTTTACAATCCTCATTGCCATAATTCTATCTGTACTGATTTGTACATAAAGTCAAGTGCAGATGTCTATAGCCAATAACCACTACTTTGTTTCCGATCTTGCAAGGTAATTGGGTCTCTACAGCTTGCTGTGAAAATGATGGAAATCGCAACACTACACATGATCTATAAAGTCGAGGCCAGATGCACTCAATGCAGATCATCAATGCTTTCTGGAGCATGATAAAATCTATAGGTTTTTTTTTTTGAAAAGGTTAATTTCATTGATATGAAGGCAACCTTACAGGAGACAAGGTAAGTTGGAGTGAGACCAAGAACCCAATAACCCAAGGTGGTTACAGTGTTTTGCAAGGTTGTCAGCCTTGGATACTAAAGTTCTATCAACTTTAACAACATTAAGCGAAGGATGCTCAGCAATGATCTGAAGGCATTTAAGAACCAGATGCTTTGACTTCCATCGAGGTTGCACTCCATTTTTGATGTAGCTCACCGGTACAACGGTGTTTCTTTGAATCACCGCATGGAAGTGAGCTAAATTCAAGGCCCGCAAGAGGCCTTGATAAATTGCATGACATTCAACTGCATCCGGGTCTATAGCAGGTGAAGGGACCACTTTTGCTAGAAGGACCTTATCGTCCTCTGTAAATAGGATAGCAACCTCTGTGGAAGATGAGTTAGATACAGCAGTGTCAACAATGATGATGAAAGCGTGCCTAAGGGGAACATCAGGAGGCCTGGAGGGAGAACTTGACGTGTGGGTATTCTGATGGGAAGAGACATTTTCCTCCTGGACAGAGTAGGCATAATTGGTGGTTGTGTTATTAGTAAGTGAAACATTATCTTCCAACAAGGAGCAGGCTGCAAGCTGAGGGTAGCCGTCAGGGGGATGTGGGGGGGTGCCTGTCGCAAGAGATGGCTGCAGTGAAGGATGATGAGGCACCGTTGGGTAGGTCCCTGCTGCTGTGGCAACTGAAGGAACAGCGCTGGAATCTGGAGGGCTTGGCAGTAAAGTGTGAGTCCCCTTCTTCGGGGAGTAAAAGTTTGCTCGGGCGTTGGCTGCTACTGCTAGGAGGACTTCAGAGGCATCAGGCCAAGATCTGCCATGACTCACCTCGCATCTATGTATCCACAAGGCATGCGTGACAAAGAAAGGGAAATTTTCCCCATATTCGTGGTCTGAGAAAATTTCCTGAAGTATGAATAATCTTCGGATCCATGACCCCTGAATCTGGTCAATATGAATTCCCAAGAGGAATCAAACTGCTCTGGCCAAAGGGCAATCACAAATCAGATGGTGCATATCTTCTACTCCTTTGTTGCATCTCTTGCAAGTAGGATCCGCAGCAGTGATTCTAGACGCAATCAATGCTTTCAGAGGTAGAGCTTGTACCACAGCTTTCCATAAGAAAACCTCTAAGCGAGTTGGAAGGGGAACTGTCCATATCTTTTTTGAAATGTAATGTACTCCTACGAGAATGTTTTATCCCTTCCCGAGTCTGCCAGTAAAGAGTGATGTGCAGACTTGGTAAAGAATTGGCCTTTTGGATGGGCAGCCCATCTTAGTTCATCTTCCCCGTGACAATGGATAGGGACCTGCAGAATTTTCTCAGCAATAGATGGAGGGAAAGTCTGATCAATAAGATTACTTTTCCATGTAGTCCCATCATCATTTATTAGGTCCATAACAAAAGAAGGAAGGTGTGCATCTGCATGTAGGGGTTGAATCACATCAGTCTCCCCTCAAACCCATTTATACCTCCAGATGTTGATATCTTTCCCATTCCCAACCAGATATGTACATCCAGAAAATATCCACCTTTGAACATAGCCAAGAGCTTTCATGAATAAGGAGTCCCCTGGCCTTGGGATGTAGTCCCAAAATGTGCCATCTGGAAAATAGATTGTCTTTAATAATGTTTGCCATAGACCCTCAGGTTCTGTTAGAAGTCTCCATCCCATCTTCATGAGGAAAGATAAATTTGATAATTCTGTGTTTCTTATGCCCAGGCCGCCCAGGTGCTTGGGTAAACATATATCCGCCAATGCTCTAGCATAGAAATGCCTCTTTTCCCCATCGAAACCCCACCAAAAGTCCCTAGCAATCTTGTCAATTTTGGAACATAGGCTTTTGGAGAATAAATGTGTGAACATAAGATGTGTGGGGATCGCCAAGAGCGAGGATTGAATTAAAATGCCCCAGCCTGCTTGAGAGAGAGTTCTGCTCCTCCAAGATGCTAGCTTCTTATGACATTTTGATACAATAATTTCCTCCAGCCTTTTCTGACCTCTGGAGTCAACAATGGGATTGCCCAAGTATATCTCATTTTCTTTCATGAGTGAAATGGGTAGTTCCTGCTGAATGAGAGCTTGCACTTCATCAGACACTCCATGTCCAAACAATAATTTTGATTTTGCAAAGTTATTCTTCTGGCCAGAAAGAGTTTGATATGTAGATAAAATCTGCTTGAAGTCTGCTGCTTCTTCCCTGGTAGCTTTACCAAATAAAATGGTATCATTCGCATACATGAGGTGAGTTATGGTTGGTCCGTTAGACATCAACCTATATCCTGAAATGGATTTTGAGTGGAGGGCCGCAGAGAAGGCATGGGATAAGAATTCAGAGCATAGTATAATAAAAAGGGGGAGAAGGGACAGCCTTGCCTGACACCACGTGATGGAGTGATGGTGCTAGTAGTACTATAGTTGACAATTATTTGAAAGGTGGAGGATGATATGCATGAGTGAATGAGAGAAATGAGAGAGTTAGGAAAATGCAAGTAACGTAGACAAGTACAAATGAAACCCCATTCAAGCCTATCAAAGGCTTTTTCCATATCCAGTTTGATAGCCATGGAGCCTTCCTTTCTCTCTCTTTCTCTTTCTCATAGCATGGAAAATCTCTTTGGCAAGTATTACATTATCAACTATCTGTCTTCCTTCCAAGAAACCTGATTGATTAGGAACAATCAATCTCTGAAGTACTGCTTTGATTCTATGCACCGCTAGTTTTGCTACAAGCTTATATAAGGTGTTTGTTAGACTGATAGGCCCGTAATCCTTCAGCCCGGTGGGGTTTAAATTCTTTGGAGTCAGGACAAGATATGTTCTACTCATGGGGCCATGCATAATAGCTGTTTGAAAGCAATCCTGAACAAATTTTGCTACATCATTTTCAAGGGTAGTCCAGATTTTTTGATAGAACATCGTTGGAAAACCATCTGGTTTTGCAAGGGGCCATTCTAAATATGACATCTTTAATCTCCTCGATTTGAGGGATAGAGCTTCTCCAATGGTATTCATCTTCAGATAGAAAGTCAGGCTGAATGAAGAAATTTGGGGGCTGCAAGTGTTGATTTTCAGCAGTAAAAAAATCTGAATAAAAATGCATGAAGCAATTTTTGATCTTTTCTTGGTCACTTGTTTCTTCACCATTTGGTAGTCTTAACCAGGATATATTGTTTTTCCTTTTTCTATTGATAGCATACAAATGGTAGAACTTGGCATTTTTATCCCTGGATTCTATCCATTGATGGCAGGATCTTTGGTACCAATATAATTCTTCCTGTTTTAGCACCTTGTCATATTGGTTTCGTAAGTCATGTTCTATGCTTGTAGGGTTGGATTTTTCAGGATTCACCTGCACCTACTCTAAGGATTTCTCGATATACTTTTTTTTTTCCTTCCAATTGACTTGATTCTTTTTTTGCCAAACCATCAGATTGTTAGCCATCCCTATAAGCTTCTCCCATATAGGAATATCCTTATGTCCCAATGCAGCCCATTTGTCTCTAACAGTTTGACCATAGGATCCTTCCATACTCCAACTAACCTCATATCTCCAAATGTTCCTTTTTAGTTTTTGTTTTCTAGTGGTTCTAAGTAATATGGGGCTATGATCACTTCTTATCGTCGAGAGGTGAAGAACCCCTGCTAGTGGATTGGTTATCCTCCATTCAGCCGACACAAACACCCTATCAAGCCATTCACGAATTAGGTAATTTGGGTGTCTATGGTTAGACCAAGTGTAAGCATGACCGGAAAAACCCAAGTCTAGCTGACCCAGCTGGCTGACAAAGGACCTGAGATCATTAAATTGTTGGGAATAGACTTCATTGCCCACCATTTTATCCGCTGAGTTGAGGATGGCATTGAAATCCCCAATGCATACTAAATTTTCAGAATATGGCATCAGTAATCTCGTCATCCTTTCCCAAAATGCTTTTCTTTCTCCATGAGCAGGGGCACCATATACACAAAACAGAAACCACGATGTATTATCATAGGAAATATGTAGAAGTATACAGTTCTTCTCAAAATATATAGGGCTGATATGTGCTTCATCTAGGAACATAATACATAAACCACCAGGCCTGCCTTCTGCATCAACTGAATAGAATTTAAAATTCCTCATACCTCTGATCACACGGGTGAGCCTTTTCTCTTTGCAGTGAGTTTCAGAAATAAAGATGATAGATGCCACTGAAGCTCTAGCTAGGCTCTTTAGATGACGAACTGCAGAGGAAGAGCCTAAGCCTCTGCAGTTCCAAGATAGTATATTCATGGAGAATTGGACAGCTGATGTGGCTCAGCTGTCTGAGGCCCTCCGGCTTTCCCATGTTCCATCTTTGATTTTTTGGTTGGAGTGAAATGCTATGCATTATCCAGGTGCAATGCTCTTTTTCTAGATACCAGGGGGGTGGCTTTTGCTCTATTTACAGCCTCCATTCTGGCTAACCTCTTGAAACTGCATTTTCTCATAGACTCCTCAGTGGTGATTTGGGATAAACTGCCACTCTCCAGCCACGACTGTATTATCCTCTTCCATAATGCTTAGTTGGGCAGAATGGGTATGGGAAATTTTAACCTTGTCCATGTCATTTGATTGTGAGGTGGGGGAGCGGTTTGACTGAGGGTGGAGGAGGGGTCTTGGGTTGGGGTGAGGGAGAATGAAACTCAGCTTTATGTGATGGGGGGGGTGGGCATCATTGTGGGCTTCAGTGGAAAGGTTAGCTGGAAAGATAGGTTGGATCAGAGTGTTGTGTGTTGAGCTTGGGGAAATGGCGTTGTGAGATGAGGTGGAGGGAGTTGTTGGAAAATTAGGCGGTAATATGGGGCTTGGAGGGGATTTTTCTGGGGGGGTGGGAACATAAGTTTGACCAGTCATCTTGGGGGGCACCTAAATGGATGGGGGGAGCATCTTTGCAAATTGTCCACCAGGTGAGAGTACCTGGTTGTCTTTCGCGAGGCTTGTATTGGCTTCACATCAGCATGCAGAGGAGGCCATACCTATTTCAGCAGTAGAGGTATAGTGTGTATGGCCATTATGCTCATCAACAGTGTCCTCTTCTCCAAGACACTGCTGCACCTCCGCCATTGGAGAACGCTGAATATCTGGGGAAGCATGATCTTGCCTTTTTTTGAAAGAGGATCTGGTAGCGCTAATTCCTTCAAAATGATAGTGAATACTTTCATACATTTGTTCTCTTTTCTCAGCCGAAGGGATCTTTTCTATGTCCTGTTTTATGAGGAGAAGCTTGTCATAGGCCTGTACCTCATGACCCATTCTACCACATAAGATGCAGTATCGGGGAAGGCGTTCATATCTCAATGGGAATAACAATTTTGAGCCATCCTCGGCAGTGACTTCAGCTTCAACAGCCAGCTTCTTATCGACTTCTATCTCCACTCTCATCCTGATAAAGAACCCTCCTCTTGCTTCATTTAGACCCACATCTTTGACGGAGACAATGGTTGAACCCAAACATAGAAGGAAGGAACAACACCTGTATTCTGGAGGAAGATCAAAGACTTGTATCCATAAGGAAGTTTTTTGAAAGGAATAATCAGACAGTTTGACTTTAGGTTTTCCAAGAGCAAGCAGGATTAGATCACCATCCAGGTGCCACAGAGCTCTGTGCATAACTGATCTCACTTCAGCTGTGTAACGACCCGATTCCCGAGTTCCTACGAGACACGAGAACCGGACCGACTCGACCAATCCCAAGACCTAGTCGTCCAATGAAAAGTAACCAAAAGAGTAGTAAAATAAACCACATTCAACATGAAATATAACTAACAGTAACAAAATACAGCAGTAAGAAAAAGAACTAGTACAGCATGTACCACCACAACAGTAGGACAACATTTATAACATAACAAGAACTGCGAGTAAAGAAAAGTATAGAGAGTAACAAAAATTACTCACTACAGTGGAAACAAAAGGAGTACAAAAGAACAGTGGTAACTCTACTGGACCCTACTCGGCCCAGTGTCCTCTGCAGCCGCTGACCCTGGCTGCTCAACACCTAGTCCTGAAAAGTAACGAGTGTAACACGTCAGCGAAACACTAAGTAGAGTGGCAGCTAAACTAAAGAAGCAGTAAAGTGTACAAAAGCTGTTTTAGTTTCTTTCTTCCTTTATTTACGTCTTTCTATTGTTTCACAATTTATCTATTTCTCAGATCACTTGATCTCGAATGTTCCTCGTGGCAACGATCTTGATTGCAGTCTTTTCCGAGCAGTAGAAGTAACACGTGGTGCTCTCCTGGCCGGGAGAGTCCCCCGTGGTGATCCTACTCTCAGTCAACCACCCTAAGGTCACTGACAGACGTAACGGTGACTACGGCACGCACGATAAACGCACAGGTAGCTAACCCGTACTGGCACGCGGTCACTCGTTTCCGTTAACGGGTGCGCCTAAAGCACAGCACGGAACCAGTACAGAGCAGAGCCCTCTCAGTAACAGGGGTCCAACGCCTCCACAGTAACCAAACAGGGGCCTTGCCTCTCCACAATCCACGCACCCTCGCCTGACTACCCTGGTTTGTCCAGTGGACCTAACAAGTCGATGTAGGTCAGCAAGCAGAACCCCGGGGCCCGTGGGGTAGCTAGTACTCGCCCTACACTAGTAACTCTCCTCGGTACTATGTACACGAGGGCCAATAAGTCGATACAAAGTGGCTAGACCTAACCCCGGGTCCCTGGGGCGGTTGGCTCCGCTCTGCACTAAGCAGGTAACAGGTGCTTCCCCTGGTACTACGTACCCAAGAGACAACGCACCTCCACATCTTTCCTTCTCAGTTCCATTCCATTCTCTTTCTAGGAGTTCTACTCCTAACTCCCCGTAGGGTTCTAGCTCTTTTAACTCAGCACAATTCGATTTCACCTTCCAGTTTCACATTCATACAACCCATGTTCTCAATCATATTTATTTATTCAATTCACAGGCAGCTGTTTGTTCCTTTTCACTTTTTCAAGACTGCAGTATTCATATATTCCACTAGTTTTCCCCATCTTAGGATTCATGCCATACCCTAGGATCTATCATACAATCTAATTTTCCAGTTCTACGATTTATGCAACACCCTAGGATCTATCATTCAATCTAGTTTCTCATTCCTAGGATTCATGCAATGTCCTAGGTTCTATTTATGGTTCCATAATTTAACAGATTATGCTAATAAACTTAAAAGCCACTCTACCAGCTACAACGGGAATACTGGGGGCGTGGTCGAGAATCTCGCGTGCCTCCGCAACCCCCGAGACTGCAATGGAAGGGGGTCCTATCACAAGGATCAAACACAAGGAGTTTCTCAAAATAGTATATAATTACTGTAGACGGGTAGAGGATTTAATTCCGAAAAGAACGCAACTCGAAACACGGAAAACGGACTCCGAACGGGCCCTAAACGGGTCGAAAACGACGAAACAGTGCAAAATCAGACGTCTGGAACCTCTTCCAGACGTCTTAAAATGAGGATCAGATGGTACCTTCGCTCTGTATAGTCTCTCAAACGTCCAGAAGCATGGGGGGGTGTCTGGCCTAGTTCCCAGACGTCCGATGGTCACCCCGGACGTCTGGAAGTTTTTCCCGTCGTCTGACACTGCAGTCAAACATCTGATTCACGTTAGATGGCGAATCTCAGAACCTGCGCGTACCCATTCCTTGCTCTCAGTACGGACGGTCGAAGAAAAGGAGGAAGTACGAAAATAACCTACCTTTCAGACGTCTGAACAGTCCTCAGACGTCTTCCCCGTCGTTTGGTTGGAGACCCAGACGTCTGATTCTGGAAAAAACTTTCAGAATCAGAGCGCAACTCGCCCTCCACCTGCGACGCACGGCCGCGCCGCGGCTCGTCCGCCTGCTGCTCGAGCTGCAACAGACCTCCCGCGTCACTCCGTGCCCGCTACGCCTCCGTCGGCCGGCTTTAGCAGCCCCGGCAAGCTCGAACCCTCACGGCCGAGCGCCTCCACCCTCGCGCAGCACCTCCTCCTGCACCCACCACGGCTGTCTCTGCCGCCGCTCGCTCGCGCTCGCACTCGCGCACTGGCTGGAAGGAGAAGAGGAAGGGAGCAGAGGTGATGAGAGTGAGGGAGAGGGCGTGGCTTTTTAAAGCCGCGCGGGGAGAGAGATAGAGAGCGAGATAGAGGGGCTCAGCCTGCGCCCGCAGGAGGAAGAGGGAAAAAGAGAGGAAGGCGGTTGCGGGCGCGCGCAGACACAGCCCCGCGTGCCACCGAAAATAGATCCTAGACGTCTGGTCAGACGTCTGGGCCACCTCCCAGACGTCTTAAAAAAACGTCTGAAGCCGCATTCGTAACAATATAATAAATTCAAAGGAAGTTTCGTCCCCGAAACTTGTGCTAACTAGGGTGCGGGAAAAACGTCATATATACAAACATAACAAAATCAAAGAGGACCGAAGCCGTTCCGAAAGACGTACCCGCGAAGAGCTCCGGGTACCACTCCCGCATTGCCGCCTCAGACTCCCAGGTAGCCTCCTCGTACCGTTGGCTCCTCCATAAAACTTTTACCAGGGGTACTTGCTTTCGTCTCAAACTGCGGACGGCTCGGTCTAGAATCTGCACTGGCTGCTTGGGGTAGGTCAGGTCGTCGCCCACCTCGACGCTCTCGTGACTCAGTACATGACTGGGATCGGCTACGTACTTCCTGAGGTTGGACACGTGGAACACGTTGTGCACACTAGAAAGCTGAGGAGGGAGGGCAAGCCTGTAAGCAACGGGTCCAATCGGCTCCAGGACCTCAAAGGGCCCCACAAACCTCGGCGCGAGCTTCTCTCTCACCCCAAACCGCTGCAGGCCCTTCATGGGCGAAACATGAAGAAAGACGTGGTCCCCAACCTCAAACTGCACCTCTCTGCGTCTCCGATCCACGTAGCCTTTCTGTCTGCTCCTGACAGTGCGGAGTCGCCTGTGGATCTGCTCGACTACTTCCTGACTCTGCCAGATCAACCTGGGGCCAACCTCCCACTTTGTCCCCACCTCAACCCAACTCAAGGGTGCCGTACACCTCCGTCCATACAGAGCCTCGTAGGGAGCCATGCCAATGCTCGAGTGATAGCTGTTGTATGTAAACTCCGCCAGAAGCAGGTGCTCCTCCCAAGAGCCCCTCCAGTCCAGTACACAGGCACGTAAAAGGTCCTCAAGTGTCTGTATCGTGCGCTCAGACTGCCCGTCCGTTTGGGGGTGGTAAGCTGTACTAAACCTCAACCGCGTCCCCCAGTACACAGGCACGTAAAAGGTCCTCAAGTGTCTGTATCGTGCGCTCAGACTGCCCGTCCGTTTGGGGGTGGTAAGCTGTACTAAACCTCAACCGCGTCCCCAGGGCCTGCTGAAACTCAGCCAAAAACTGGGACGTAAAGCGGGTATCCCGTTCGGATACGATTTCCCGCGGAACTCCGTGTAGTCGTACCACGTCGCGGATATACCTCTCTGCCAACTGTGCTGGTCCCAAAGTGACTCGGATCGGCAAGAATCGTGCCGTCTTCGTCAGTCTATGCACAATTACCCAGACTGCGTCGTGTCCTCGCTGGGTAACAGGTAAATCCACCACCAAGTCCATGGTGATGCTCTCCCACTTCCACTCTGGCACTGGAAGCGGCTGTAGTAGCCCTGCAGGCCTCTGATGCTCGGCTTTTACATGCTGACACACTAAGCATTGCTGCACGAATTCACTCACATCCTGCTTCATTCCCCTCCACCACAACTCGCGTCTCAAGTTGTGGTACATCTTTGTGTTTCCGGGATATATGGTGAATCTGAAACCGTGTGCCTCAGTCAGGAGCTCTCTCAACAGCTCCTCGTCCCTGGGAACGCACAACCGTCCCCTCAGGCGTAGCACCTGGTCTGTGAAAGAGAAGTCCCCTTGATCTCCTGACAGTACTCTGTCGCGCAAGGACTGCAAGTACGGATCAGCCATCTGTCTTGTGATGATGCGGTCTATCAGCTCTGGCCTAGTCTGTCGTGTCACCATCACTGCCCTACAGTACCCCCGTAACTCTAGGGGTCGCCAACTGCCCACCTCCTCCAAAAGGCTCCAACTCTGCAACTGTAAACTGGCCAAGTGTGCGGGCGCCTTCCGGCTCAAGGCGTCAGCCACCACATTGGCCTTTCCCGGGTGGTAGGAAATGCTGCAGTCGTAGTCATTCAGGAGCTCCAACCAATGTCTCTGTCTCATGTTGAGCTCCTGATCAAAAAGGTATTTGAGGCTCTTGTGATCTGTGAAAATCTCGAAGGTCTCACCGTACAAGTAGTGCCTCCAGGTCTTCAGCGCGAAGACGACAGCTGCCAACTCCAGGTCGTGGGTAGGGTAGGTATGCTCATGGGGCTTCAGTTGCCGTGAAGCGTAAGTGACAACGTGACCTGTCTGCATGAGCACACCTCCTAACCCCTGCAAGGAGGCGTCCGTGTACACAACGAACCCGCCACTACTGTCAAGGATGGTGAGTACGAGAGCCGAAGTCAACCTCTCCTTCAGCTCCTAAAAACACGCCTCACAGGCGTCTGTCCAAGTGAAGGGCATGTCCTTCCGGGTCAACTGGGTTATCGGACGCGCGATCTGTGAAAAACCTCTAATGAATCGTCTGTAGTAGCCTGCCAGTCCCAGGAAACTGCGAATCTCAGTGACTGAACGCGGTCTCTCCCACCTGAGCACTGCCTCGACCTTGGCTGGGTCCACCGCCAAGCCGTCTCCAAAGATCACATGACTTAAGAAGGTCACCTCCCTCAACCAGAACTCGCACTTGCTGTATTTGGCGTACAACCTACGTCGTCTCAGTGTGTCCAGAACCATCCGCAAATGCTGTCCATGCTGCGTCCGATCTCGAGAATAGATGAGTACATCATCAATGAATACCACCACGAACTGGTCCAAGTACGGTCTAAACACCCGGTTCATCAGGTTCATGAAAGCAGCGGGGGCATTAGTCAACCCAAACGGCATGACCAAAAACTCGTAGTGTCCGTACCGGGTGCGGAAGGCTATCTTGGAGACGTTTGTCTCCCTGATCCTCAACTGGTGGTATCTAGACCTCAAGTCGATCTTGGAGAACACCGTGGCACCCGCAACTGGTCAAACAAGTCGTCGATCCTCGGCAGCGGATATCTGTTCTTGATGGTGACCCTATTCAGCTGTCGGTAGTTCACACAAAGGCGTAGGGTTCCATCCTTCTTCTTCACAAACAGTACCGGGGCTCCCCAGGGAGACGCACTAGGCCTCACGAAACCCTTCTCCAAAAGGTCCTGCAACTAAGACTTGAGCTCTCGTAGCTCAAGCGGTGCCATCCTGTATGGCACGGTGGAGATGGGGCTGGTCCCTGGTACTAATGAGATCTCAAACTCGATCTCGCGTTCGGGCGGTAGTCCCGGTAACTCGTCTGAAAACAGGTTAAGGTACTTTCTGACCACCGGGATGGTTTGAAAGTCTGCCACAGTGCTGGGCTCTGCCACCACACAAGCTAGGAAGCCCTCACACCCCTTGCTCAAAAGTCTCGCTGCCTGAAGTGTCGAAATGCACCTGAAGCCTCCGTCCACTGGTTGTTCGTGAAACTCGAAAGAAGGCAACTTCGGCATGGAGAAGACAATCTTCCTCTCAAAACAGTCCACTAAGGCGTGGTAAGCGAACAGCCAGTCCATCCCCAGAATTACGCCAAAGTCCTCCATCTGTATCAAAATCAGGTCAGCTGGCAGGCTATGTCCCCCGACGCTGACCTCGCAATCCGTGTACACCTCCTCAGCTACAAACAGTTGACCACTCGGACCTTTGATTACTAACGGATTCTCTAACAGCAAATAATCCTGGCCCAAACTAACTTCGAAACTGACTGCGACAAACAAGTGCGTAGCGTCGGAATCGAAAAGTGTGTAAACGAGTCTGCCGGAAACTGAAACCATACCTGCCACCACCGAGCCTGAAGCTCTGGCATCCCTTTGTGTCAGGGCGTTGATACGCCCCTCAGCTCTAGGTGCGGACGAAGCAGCCACACTCTGCGTCAGACGGGCAGGTGCTGGCCGGTACCCTCCTCGCGCCTGGGAATCGTGGCCTCCTGCGCGCCCTCCAGTTCTCTGCGCGGGAAGTACCTACGGACCTCCTGCCCTAGACGGGCAGTCCCTCCTGATGTGGCCCGGCTGGCCACACTGGTAACAGAGGGGAACCCGACTCCCGCCCTCAGTGGGTCCCTGCTGTCGGCTGGGCGGGGGTCCGGTGCTGGCGACTGGCCTCTGTCGAGGCCCCCTAAAGGCCACGGATGGCCCTGCAAAACGTGACAGCTCCCCTGCGGATGTCACGTGTCTCCTCGCTCGCCGGCCCTGTGAAAAGTCTGGCTGAAAGGGCCTCTTCCACCCGCCGTCAGTGTCTCGCGCGGACGGGTTGGTCTCCTCGTAAGTCATGGCTACTTCCACCACCCTCGAAAACGTAGGCAGCTTCAGGGGTTTGACATACCCCCGAATCGCAGGCCGGAGCCCCTCGGTGAACCTCCAAAGGCGTTCCTCCTCAGTAGCTACGCTGTCACTGCAAAGCGGGACAGCTCAAGGAAACGCGCTCACAGTCATCATCCCTTGGCGAAGAGTGAAACTCCCGCCTCCTCTGGTCCTGTCATGTCTGGGGAAAGTACTGCTCGCAGAAGAGGGTGACAAACCGATCCCAGGTCGGCTCGTCCCTCTCCTGTCCCCAGACCGCCCTCCACCACCTGTGTGCCACATTCTCCAGCTAGTACATAGTAAAGGCCACGCGGCACTCCACCGGGGGGCGAAGGGTGTCGAAAATCTTCTCCAGCTGCTCGAGCCAGTCCTCTGCCTCGGTCGGGTCCTCATCCCTCTTGAAGGAGGGGGGCTTCAGCTTCCGAAACTGTCCGAAGAGCTCGAAGTGGCGCTGCAGTGGGGATGCTGGTGCACCTCCAGGCAAAGGTGCCTCGTGCACAGAAGTGTCGGAGGAAGGTGGGGGCGGCAGCGGCCCATCCCCTCCCCCGTGTCCAGCGCCGCGTCCGTCGGGTGGTCCCACAGAGGACTCCCCCTCCACAGCCCCAGGGTGAGGTGCTCGGGGCGGTGGGTGGAGCTCCTCTCGCATAATATTCCGTATCAGCTGGGCGAGGTCCTGGGCCTGGACGCTAGGGAGTAGTGGCTAGTCCACTGAGGCGTCGGCAACGGCACGCCCACCTCGCCGAGCTCGTCCTCGGCCGCGCCCGCGGCCAACCTCACCAGTCCCGCGACGAGGCATCTCCTGCAAGGAGACGCGAAACAAACGGAACATGTTAATATGGAACGATACCTAACGGAACGTCTAAGAGCTCATGTCAAAAGATATGTTGTGGTGGCTACTCTAGTTATAGATATGTGAATTGGTTATTTTCCAGTCAGTTGATTCACTTCTCGGGACGACCTTGCTCTGATACCACCTTGTAACGACCCGATTCCCGAGTCCCTACGAGACACGAGAACCGGACCGACTCGACTAATCCCAAGACCTAGTCGTCCAACGAGGAAGTAACCAAAAGAGCAGTAAAATAAACCACATCCAGCATGAATATAACTAGCAGTAACAAAATATAGCAGTAAGAAAATGAACCACTACAGTATCACTACAACAGTAGGACAACATTTATAACATAACATGAACTACAAGTAAAGAAAAATACAGAGAATAACAAAAACTACTCACTACAGTGGAAACAAAAGGAGTACAAAAGAACAATGGTAACTCTATTGGACTCTATTCGGCTCAGCGTCCTCTGCAGCCGCTGATCCTGGCTGCTCAACACCTGTCCTGAAAAGTAACGAGTGTAACACGTCAGCGAAACGCTGAGTAGAGTGGCAGCTAAACTAAAGAAGCAGTAAAGTGTACAAAAGCTGTTTTAGTTTCTTTCTTCCTTTATTTACGTCTTTCTATTGTTTCAATTTATCTATTTCTCAGATCACTTGATCTCGAATGTTCCTCGTGGCAACGATCTTGATTGCAGTCTTTTCCGAACACTAGAAGTAACACGTGGTGCTCTCCTGGCCAGGAGAGTCCCCCGTGGTGATCCTACTCTCAGTCAACCACCCCAAGGTTACTGACAGACGTAACGGTGACTATGGCACGCGCGATAAACGCACAGGTAGTTAACCCGCACTGGCACGCGGTCACTCGTTTCCGTTAACGGGTGCGCCCAAAGCACAGCACGGAACCAGTACAGGGTAGAGCCCTCTCAGTAACAGGGGTCCAACCCCTCCACAGTAACCAAATAGGGGCCTTGCCCCTCCACAGTCCGCGCACCCTCACCTGACTACCCTGGTTTGCCCAGTGAGCTTAACAAGTCGGTGTAGGTGAGCTAGCAGAACCCCGGGGTCCGTAGGGTAGCTAGTACTCGCCCTACACTAGTAGCTCTCCTCGGTACAATGTACACGATGGCCAACAAGTCGATACAAAGTGGCCAGACCTAACCCCGGGTCCCTGAGGCGGCTGGCTCCACTCTGCACTAAGCAGGTAACAGGTACTTCCCCTGGTACTACGTACCCAAGAGACAACACACTTCCACATCTTTCCTTCTCAGTTCCATTTCATTTTCTTTCCAGGAGTTCTACTCCTAACTCCCCGTAGTGTTCTAGCTCTTTTAACTCAGCACAATTCGATTTCACCTTCAAGTTTCACGTTCATACAACCCATGTTCTCAATCATGTTTATTTATTCAATTCACAGGCAGTTGTTTGTTCCTTTCCACTTTTTCAAGACTGCAGTATTCATATATTCCACTAGTTTTCCCCATCCTAGGATTCATGCCATACCCTAAGATCTATCATACAATCTAGTTTTCCTCCCTTAGGATTCATGCAACACCCTAGGATCTATCATTCAATCTAGTTTCTCATTCCTACGATTCATGCAATGTCCTATGTTCTATTTATGGTTCCATAATTTAACAGGTTATGCTAATAAACTTAAAAGCCACTCTACCAGCTACAACGGGAGTACTGGGGACGTGGTCGGGAATCCCGCGTGCCTCCGCAACCCCCGAGACTGCAATGGAAGGGGGTCCTATCACAAGGATCAAACACAAGAAGTTTCTCAAAACAGTATATAATTACTATAGACGGGTAAAGGATTTAATTCCGAAAAGAACGTAACTTGAAACGCGGAAAACAGACTCCGAACGGGCCCTAAACGGGTCGAAAATGACGAAACAGTGCAAAATCAGACATCTGGAACCTCTTCCAGACGTCTTAAAATGAGGATCAGATGGTACCTTCACTCTGTATAGTCTCTCAGACGTTCAGAAGCCTGCGGGGGCGTCTGGCCTAGTTCCCAGACGTCCGATGGTCACCCTGGACGTCTGGAAGTCTTTCCCGTCATCTGGCACTGCAGTCAGACGTCTGATTCGCGTTGGATGGCGAATCTCAGAACCTGCGCGTACCCATTCCTCGCTCTCAGTACGGACAGTCGAAGAAAAGGAGGAAGTACGAAAATAACCTACCTTTCAGAAGTCTGAACAGTCCTCAGACGTCTTCCCCGTCGTCTGATTGGAGACCCAGACGTATGATTCTGGAAAAAACTTCCATAATCAAAGCGCGACTCGCCCTCCGCCCGCGACGCACGGCCGCGCTGCGGCTCGTTCGCCTGCTGCTCGAGCTGCAGCAGACCTCCCGCGTCACTCCGTGCCCGCTACGCCCCCATCGGCCGGCTCTAGCAGCCCCGGCATGCTCGAACCCTCACGGCCGAGCGCCTCCTCCCTCGTGCAGCACCTCCTCCCGCACTCACCACGGCTGTCGCTGCCACTGCTCGCTCGCGCTCGCACTCGCGCACCGGCTGGAAGGAGAAGAGGAAGGGAGCGGAGGTGATGAGAGTGAGGGAGAGGGTGTGGCTTTTTAAAGCTGTGCAGGGAGAGAGAGAGAGAGAGCGAGACAGAGGGGCTCAGCCTGCGCCCGCAGGAGGAAGAGGGAAAAAGAGACGAAGGCGGTTGCGGGTCTGCGCGCGCCTGTGCGCAGACGCAGCCCCACGTGCCACCGAAAATAGATCCCAGACGTCTGGAAGGGGTCCCAGACGTCTGGGTCACCTCCTAGACGTTTTAAGCCGCATTCGTAACAAGCTGCCTCCTTGAAAGATGCTATCCAAATTCTATCAGCTACTTCAGTTATTTTTGGAGATGGGATTGAACAAGTCTTAGATACAACTTCTGCAATAGCCTTAGGCTTAATCTTTCTGGATGAGAACACCTTAAAGAAAATACATTCCTTCCATTTGATAAGATCTTTCAGCTCCACGGTAGCAAAGGTGACATGGGCTTTGGGGACGTTTTCTGATAACAGCTTCTGTACACCTTCTATCAGAGCATTCTCTTCTCTATCCATGGCTATCAACAAGGACTGAACTACGAGCACCACTAGCGGGTGGGGAAAGGTGTGCCCTCAACAGGGGAGCTCTTGTTTGTATTGCATCTTGATCAAGGTGAACGAAAAGATATGTTGGAGGAGTAATTCGATTGATCAATCCATGATAAAATCTATAGGTGCAACCTTGGATTGCAATAATTGGCTTTCCACCATTCATTATATGTTTAAAATCATTTAGACCATCAATCTACTTCAACTTTCTTAAATATGGGCTTCACAACAGTTTAAGAAATATAATTTGTTTTGAAAAACAGCCTTTTAGACCTTTGCACCTGTGGCTGCTTTCTCAGCTATTGCTTGAGCATTACCGATAACCATCCTCTTCAGTCATTGCATCATTGGCAGATTCTGCATGTTGCAACTGCCATCCCATCATTGCTTAGCCGCCATCGACAACCACCAGACCACCACGGTTGCTTGAACATTGGCTATGGAGGAGGTTCTTCTGTATTGTGAGACAGAGTGAGGGATAGATCAAGGGAAAATTGGGTGTAAAGTGAGTCGCTATAAGGGCGAATTTGTCATCCTAAAAAGTCGTGGAAGTGGGGGCCTTGATGGGGCATATATATTATGGATTTATCAGGTATTAATATCCCTTAATAGATATTTTTATTAAGTGGCATTATGGTCATGTATGGTATCATCACTAGTAACTGGCAACATGGTTAGTTACATTGGTATTGAAATTTTTCATTACCAGCCATTGCTTATTTATGTCTGATCGTTGGTGTATGTTCTACGACTCCACTATTCCAGATGAGGGAATGTGGCTTTGCTTGACAATATGCTCATTTTTTGTATCCTTGGGCTAAATTTTCATTCACCAATGAAGGAATAGAAAAAACTTATTATTTTTCAGCCTCACAACTTATCTCATTCGCTCGCCATGTCCTCTACTGTCGATTTATTTTTGTAACTTCCCCAGCTGGAATGGTCGAGGAGATGTGAGTATCTCCAAGCAAGACGATGTGTGGATGCTGAGGAGATCAGATTTAACTACTAACTAGTACTAAGTTGGCATTAGAATTACCCTGACATGTGGCATGTGACGGAATTGGCTGATTTGGCTTTTTGGTCCGAGGGTGTTGTGGTCTGTGCATCTTCTATTTACTAATTATGGTTATTCAGGCCTTTCTGAAATTATGGTTATTTGTATTCATTATTCTCTCTATCTTTCCTAGCTTTATAAGCTGGTCTATGTTTTTATCTCAAGCCAACCTTGATGTTTGCTTGCCTGGTTGGTCTCTTTTTGGAACAATTATAAAGTTGCTCCTAGTCATCGATTTTGTTCTACGAAGTCAAAGAGGAATTGTGGGGGGTTTTGGTCCTTTGTCTTTAAGTTTTGACGACTCCTGGACAATTTCATTCCAGTGGATATTTACTTTATACAAATTTGAATTACCTTTGGAATGAGAAGTAACATAGTTTCTATTTAATACTTGCCTTTAGCTTGATCATGCTTTATCTTTGCATACTTACTGCATTTTATAATTTTGATTGCAGGAAGACATATGTTTTCCCTTACTTGGGCATTGCAGTATGTCAATCTATTCATGATCAATACTGGATTCATCATTTTAGCTGGCCAGGCTCTGAAGGTTGGTACAGCTTTTAAGTATTTCAATTTCAGAATATGTTTCAGAAATATGAAATTTTGAATTAACAAAACCGTTCAATTTTATGAATCTTATTCATGTTGAAAGTATGGCATCATAAATTCCGTAGTCTTCATGTAATGTGTAATTTGATGTTGCAAGGGAAAGTTGAAAAATATAATAAGTGGAAACATAAATCAAAGCATAAAAGATAGTAAGAACGCTTGGGTTTATGTAAAAACCTCACTCACGAAGAGTGGGGAGAAAATCACGGGAGAAGGTCCCGATAGGGTGAGTGGGGAGAAAACCATGGGAGAAGGCTTCGATAGGGCATGTGTGTCTATATTTTCCGAAGAAGAATGAAGAGGTACACTGTCTATTTATAGGCGCCACCACACACCATACAGTCCCACACTAACCAATGTGGAACTAAACTACACACACTCCAACACTCCCCCTCAAGCTGGAGCATGCAATGCTTAGCTTGTATGACACTCAAATCCCACTCTACACAATAGAATGTACGCTCTTGGTTGGTCCTTATCTACAAGTGGGTATTCTGATGTCGACACATTAGCGAGGGCTGAAGTTGCTGGATGCTGTAGTTGACAAATGACCTCTCCTCTGGAGACCTCAACACGTGCTGGTGGCTCCCTATTCAGTATTCCTGTAACGGGCCTTCCTCTGAAGGTCTCGAAAGGTGTATCTCCCTCTTGGAGTCCACAAAACTGGAACTCCCACATGGAATCTGAAATGGGCCCTTCATCCGAGGACCTCAAAATTGGATCTTCCTCCTGGAGACCTCGAAACTCTGGATCTCTTAGAGTTGTGGATCCTCGCGTGGTGATCTCGAACAAGGAACTTCTTCCTGGAGGATGACTATAATAGGCCTACACTCCCCCTTTCTCCCATACTCGTATGGGAGAAGCATAAAAAAAAAAAAGAGATACACATATATAGAGAAGAGTTTCTCACCCTCTCCTCGTGAATCCAAGCTCTTATTTTTTTCATTTGAAATTTTCTTAATTTGTTTTCTCTTCCTTTTTTTGTTTTTCTATTTTGATATCTTTTGTTGCGACTTCCTTTCTCTTATTTTTTTCCCTCTATATTTTTTCCTTTCTTTTTCCCCCCTTTTTCTTTGAAAAGCAAAGGAAAAAAAAATCAATTCAAACTAAGGGGCAAAGATGCAATAATACCAAAAATATCTCTTGGGTTTAAAAGAATCCAAAAGACTCTTCAGTGCTTCTTCATCGCCTTCTCGTTCGTACGCGAGATCAATAGCGCTCGTGGAGACTTCACCTCCTCGCCAGATCGATATCGCGTCCTTGTCTCCTTCTTGCGCAATCTTGATCAAGATCCTCCCACAAGATATCGTCACGCTTCTGCTCCTTGCGTTGTCGTAGAAGATCACGCCCCTCCAGCACTGCTTAGCATCACCGCCGCGGATCACGGTGAGATCCTCATCACGAGATTGATGCCACAATTTCCACCAAAGATCGCTCCTTAAGCGTATCCTCTCCTCTCTGATCTTCTTCAGCTTCAACCTTTAGCGAAGATCGCTCTATGCCCTAGCAATCATGGAGAAGCACCAACGCCATCGCTGAGCCCTAGTGGCTCCACCAACCGCCGTTCGAACCCAACAGAGTCGCTAAGCCCCACCTGGGCTTTCCACGACATTGCAACAATGTTGCCCGTGCTTCTTGCGCATTGCCATCATCATCAAGATCTCGCGATCTCCTCCATCGACTCCTCCGACAGCTTGCCGCCTCAGGCATTACATGCACCGCCTCCTCAAGCAAGAACCTTAGAAGGAAGCCTTTGGCTTCACATGCTCTTGATCATAAAGCAAAAAATAACTCCAAAAAAGATAAACGTGATAATCGAAAAAGATAACCTAAGAATCGGCTGCTCTGATACCAAGTTGAAAAATATAATAAGCGGAAGAATAAATTAAAGTATAAAAGATATTAAGAATGCTTAGGTTTACATGAAAGTTTCACTCACCAAGGGTGGGGAGAAAACCACAGGAGAAGGTTCCGTTAGGCCATGTGTCTATAATTTCTCGAAAAGGATGAAGAGGTACACTGCCTTCTTTATAGGCCTCCACACACCACATAGTCCCACACTAACCAATGTGAGACTAAACTACACACACTCCAAGATAAAAAGATATTAGAAGTATTTGGTTAAATGTATGAAAATAAAATAGTAACATCCAAAGTGCAGTTTGCAGTGTTATAATTCGACCTTTACTGTCTTTCAAATTCTGTTGTGCCTTTTAGTTACTGTATCTTTATTTCAGTAAGACTGACTCTGGTACCAACAGGTGCAAGCGTCATTTCCTGCTTTCTGGTATTTCTTATTGAAGCAATTAGTTTCCAGATTACATTTTATCAATGACAAAAAAAAAATGTTTCTATTCATTAAACAACTATTCAAATTGCAATCTGTATTGTGCAGAAATAGAATTAAAAAAATTGTTCTCAATCGGATCTATTAAAGGTGATTTCAAGTATGCAGAAAAATAGGAGGAAAAATGGGAAGAGCAAGAGTGCATTGAACAAGTGAGTAGGTTAGAACTGGATAGCAATGATAAGTGGGTTCTTGCAACAAAAAGTTAGTTTTATGATAGTGAAAAGTGAGGAATTGCCTAAGCTCTTATTGGAAATGGGAAGGGCGCTTTGTGAAGAGCAGGCAATTAAAGACATATTGCCAATTTCTTTATGCCTACATTTTCTCATTATTAATAGGGGTGTTCATGGGTCGGTACCCGCCCTATTCCCACTTAACCCAACTTGACCAAATCTCAAGTAGATCATGATCTGAACTGACCCATTCAAAATATGGTATCTAATTATATTAAATTGGATCATGGGTATCCGATTGACTAATTTAGTTAAAATATAAAAATGTAAAGACATGAAATATAATTTAAAGAAAATTATAAAAAATAAAAATATATATGACAATATTCATTAAAATGATAAAATACTTTTATAAATATATAAAAATAGATAAAATATATTTATTAAAAAATAACTTTATATAAAATATAATTTTAACTAGAAAAATGTTATTAAATAAAAGTAAATTTAAAAATGTTAAAATACCAAAAAATAAAAAAAATAAATAAATAAAATAAAATAAAATAAAAATAAAAATATATCTCATATCAATAAATCTTGAGGACTACTATTAATAGTAGTAGTCATTTCTTTCTTTCATAAAAAAGAAGGAAACTTCAAGCATATAATAATGTCTTCAAGATGGGGTCGGAGGGAATGCGCACGACTATCGGGTTATGTACATACTAGCGATGATGGGAAACGCGCATGGGCATCATGCGTTGTCAGGAAGGTGTGTGTGATCGAGGATAGCGAGGAGGGGATTTATCGCATTGAAGGATAGATAGAGGGAATAAAGCACCGAAGCACTGAAGCCATCATGGTGAGACATTCTCCGATGGCCACGTCACGTTTCACATCTTCGCTTACTCTTGGTCCGAGCTTCGTGACCTCAAGCGCCTCCTCACCTCTGAGCTTGATCACATCCACGACCTTGCAAGCTGGATTAAGTCTAGATCCATTGGCCTGGGGAGCCTCAACGTCGCCCCCGTCGACGCCGACTACGATGCGACCTCCTCCTCCACCTCCCGACCCTCGCCCCCTGGTAGCAGCCCTCTCTCCTCGATCCACCTGAAGGGATAAGGGTTGTAATGGCCAATAAGTTGTGATTGAGCTATAAGCACAATGAGAAATGAAGAAAGGGGGGTCGCAAGTTGGCTTAGTTGGGTCACAAGATTGGCAATATGGATGGATCATGGACAGGTCATATGACGGGTTAGTTAATGGGTACCTGTGGATGTTTTGACGGGTATCCAAATGGAGATTCGAGAAGTAACGGGTCATATTTAATGGGTATCCGACCCAATAGGGTTAAAAATGATGGGTTGGGTTGGGTATCCAAGATTAGCGGATTTTTTGAACACCCCTAATCATTAATTACCATCTGACATTACAACGTCCTTGGTCTTAGTGAGAGATGTTTTGTTGAAGTTTCACCATGCTGGGTAAAAGCTCCCCATCCTAAAACTTGAGAAAGCAAACAGTATCATCTTATATTTGTCGACTCTGGAGATTTTTTTTTTGAAGAGATATGCAAAAACAAAAATTGCTGTGATTGTTACAATTGTCTCCTAACAAGACATGAGCTTTTGAATTGATTATGAAATCAAGATATGGCAAGCTTAGAAAAGACAAGTTCACATCTTTGACATGATGCCAATTACAAACAGTAGTGATACATTTTGAAAAATAACAGTAGCGATACTTTCTACTTTGCATCTGTTGGAAAGTGGTTCAAATTCCATATCTCATGAATCCTTTGTAAGTAAATTTTTTATCCTGGACAATGGGTAGTTATGTCATCAGAATAAGCAAATGCATCTTCTGAATATTAAGAGATTGGCCCTAACCATGTAGTTGAATGAACCTCTACTCAGATACTAATATAGAAAGTTTAATGGGGATTCTTGCTAATTATGTTACACTTGCTAAAAGTAGTGTACTTTTAATTAATTTATTTATTCAGTAACTACTGTTCAATAATCATCTGATTAATGATGTGCTATTAATCTGCCACTTTTATGCAGGGCGTATATGTTCTGTACAGTGATGATGGGGTGTTGAAGCTTCCCTACTGTATTTCAATAGCTGGACTTGTATGTGCCCTCTTTGCCTTTGGGATACCCCATCTATCGGCTTTAAGGATCTGGCTGGGATTTTCAACATTTTTCAGTCTTATATACATTGTTACAGCATTTGTTTTATCACTTAAAGACGGTAATAACAATTTTTTTCGTGATGCTTGTCCTCTCTGATTACAATTGCATTTACTTTTTTTTTTTTTAAAGGGAAATTGGTATGCATTTTTATCTGGTTCAAGGATGTATTATTCCGATAATTCCAAGTCATGTTAATAAGATACAAATTTCCTGATTCCTTGCTTCCTTCTCGTAGCAATTTCATGGTTCATTTCAAGAATTTTATGAAAAATGCACAAAATATGCACTTTTCAGACTTCAAGGGAAAAAATCACTTTAGCACAGTATGAGCAAATGCAACATGTAATCAAGGTTCAAAATGTTTATTTCGATATTGTTTCAATAAAGTTTCAAGTGCGCATTTTACCGGCACGTCGAGGGCATGCCGTGGAAATGCTTGTGTTTCGACGTTGGATTTTGATAATTTCAATGCCTCAAAAATAATCTATTTCGGAGGTATATCGAGGGCATGCCGGAGGCACGTTGACACATGTCAACAAAAATGACAGGCTGATCAAAATGATTGGAATTTTAAGAATAACTATTTAAATGGATAAATATTTTTATTTAAGTCATAAACTCTGTCTTATACTTCCTATTTAAATGGATAACTATTTTTAAAATTGAGGATTATAATAATAAAATTGTTAATGTTAATTCAAAAAGGGATATATTGGTAATATATTGTTGATATTAGGAAATTTTGAGGAAATTATTAAAAATAACTTAAAATGAGTAAAAATGTTACAATATGCAAAAAATTCATAGGCTCTAGAAAACCAAAATCATGTTTTGAGGAGCCCCCCGTGGTACGAATTATCAATAGCTTTCAAGTTGGCGATATGTAATACATTACTTGTGTAACAGTAGTAGATGTGCAACATGGCAGCCACCAACAATAACAATGGTGTGCGACATGTAGCACGCGCACGCAACCTAGTAGTAGCAGGCAACAACACAAACCGACATACTATCAGCATGCTGACAATTCCGGTGGCATGCCACCGGCATGTTAGAGATATCCCTGCATTTCGATAAGTATGTCGTGTCGATGTGGCATCTCGTCAAAAACCTCCGTTTCGCCGGCATGTTGAGGGCATGCCGACGGCATTTTAATCACTGTATGTAATTAATGAAACACTAGGAGGAGTTGCAGCTTTCTTGTCGGAGCAATTTCATCCAATTGTGGGATCTTTATCTCATTAAATGGAAACCTAGGCTTCATAACATGTCATTATGAATTGTCATGGGAAATCAAACATCTGATTGTTTCTCTTTGGCAAAGAACGTCTGTTTTATTGTCCTTGCCATGTGAACACTGGTTGTGTTCGGTGCACTGTGTTTGCTTGTACTTGTGTTGAGTAGCAAGGACATTGTTAGCCTCAGTATGAAAAATTGAAGAATGGAGCTTTAATTTTATACTGCAAGATAAGCTTGTGATATCTAGAACTAAAGTTGTATTTTGCTCTTTATTTCTTTAAAATTTTCCCCCTGCACAAGTCTTAGCTCTGTCCTGTGTTTATTCTAGGAATAAAGAATCCTGCACGAGATTACAGAATCCCAAGTTCCGCCTCTGGAGCGGTTTTTAGCATCATCGGAGCTTCTGCAAGCCTAGTATTTGCTTATAATACAGGAATGCTGCCGGAGATTCAGGTTAGCCAATTAACCTACATGGTTGATGTTTGGGAGTCACATTAATTTTTCCTATCAGGAAATCTAATCTTACTTATGGGGCAGTTCCATATGCGAAATGATACTGAGATATGCTGAGCATTCATGAAAACTTGAACAGGCTACCATCAAGCCTCCAGTGATCAAGAACATGGATAAAGCACTCTGGTTTCAGTTTACAGTTGGGCTGCTGCCTCTCTTTGCTGTTACATTTATGGGTTATTGGGCGTATGGCTCTTCAACATCCAGCTATCTTCTTAAAAACGTCACTGGGCCAGTTTGGATAAAGGCTGTAGCTAACATAGCGGCCTTCTTCCAAACAGTCATTGCACTGCATGTACATTCTTCATTCCCCTTTAAATTAAATCTCAATTGTCTACTCCAACTCTGCAAGCATGGTTGATTTACTTTTAAATCAATGCTTACTTCTTCTTTTGATTCTTCTTAGAGTTACGTATATTAGGTTATTAGAACTACATTCTTATCTTTTGTTGTATTTTGGTTTTGTAGATCTTTGCAAGCCCGATGTATGAGTACTTGGATACCAGGTATGGAAGTGGAAAAGGTAGTGCATTTTCCTTGCAAAACTTGTCATTCAGAATCGTAGTCAGGGGGAGCTACCTGACGATAAACACATTTGTGGCTGCTCTATTACCATTTCTGGGTGACTTCATGAGCCTGACTGGGGCGCTGAGCACATTTCCTCTTACGTTTGTTCTGGCAAACCATATGTATCTAACAGTGAAGAAGCACAAGCTTCCAATGCCTCAGAAGGCATGGCACTGGCTAAATGTCGTGGGATTCAGCTGCTTGGCTGCAGCTGCAGCAGTTGCTTCCATAAGGCTCATCATGGTTGACTCCAGCACATATCATCTCTTCGCTGATTTGTGAAGCTTATTTGAAATGGCAAAGGATGAACTTCATTTCTGCGACAGCTTCAAATGATATAACTTTCACAGAGACGAAACCAAGTGATTTACATATTATCAGAGACCCTTTCCGTGGATTACAGAGGGCAAAGGCCTGTTTCATGATTATTGATATTTATTATGTTACCCTTATCAGAAGTTACCAAGTAACAAAGTATTGTTAAGTCAGTGCATACAGTGGGTTCCATTGTAAGCTATATAATTGCATTCATTCTAAACAAATCAAAGTGCGAACTCATACATATTAAAGGTTACAAAAATGCAAGTTAATACTAATGGTGCTTATGGGCTTTGGAAATGTATCTATTCCTGAAGGTATATCCTTATTGATGCTTGTAATTCTTGATTCTGACACAATAGAAATCAGTTTAATGGTCTATCAGCTTATGGAATCCATTTTTATTCGTCTGTATTCATTTAAACAAAAATGGTAGAGGCTGCATTGATCAGATTTTTTTCATAAATATTATCCTCTGTAAATGGCATTAGCTCCAAGAAACATGTATCAAAACAAAGTACACAAATGAAGAAAAAAAGAAAAGAATTTTTTCTTTTTTTGTTAAGCAATGTACTTGCTTCATAATGCAAGGAACTTAGCATAAGTGATGGTGCTTTTTTTTTTAATTTGATAAGGTAAATATGTTGTACGTGAGATTTGACATATAACCTCTAGTATGCCTGTGGGGTGCTTGATCATGGAGCCAATGGCAGTAGTATAAATGATGATTATGAATAAAAGAAACATAGGATGCATGTGAAGTAATAATTTTGATGACTTATTGTTGAAATGTTAATGTCTGAAAGGCCTGTATTCTCATTTACGAAGCACTCAGGAAAAACGAGGATGGGTACTTCGAGGGTACTGTCTACGAAATAACGTGTGTACTGAATGACGTGATTGTTTTGGCTTTTGGCCAATAGGTTCTAGGCATGCCAAATTACTCATTTGTTAAAATAAGTAATTATTAATTTTTACCATATGTTTTGCCGCAAGTTTAAATTATAATAAAATTTTATTACTCAAAAAATTCTAGAAGCCTAATTTAAAGTGAAGAATTTTTTTTATTTATTATCATGATATGTGTTGATTATCGATGTAAAATAAAAAATCTCAAGTGAAAATTAAAATATATTATGTGTTTAAAATATATTATTTATATATTTTAATCTTTAATAAAGTCGATATATCTTAATTTTTTATCGATAAAAAGTAAAAATATTAATTAAAAATTAAATATATTATGTGATGTGTTTTAATTGTCAATTAATGTATTTTAATTTTTTATCAATGAATAATAAAAAAAATCTTTGCTAATAAGATTAGAAAAAAAAAAAGAAAAAGTGACCAACAAAGAAGAGTAAGAAAAAAAATAAAAGAGTGCAATGTCGCCGGGGATTAGTAAAATAGATAATACCTAAAGAGAATTAATTAGTGTATTTTTAAGTCAATGTATCTTAATTTATTATTGATAAAAAATTAAAAATATTGATTAAAAATTAAAATATAATGTATTGTTTAGTATATTTTAATTTTTAATTAGTATATTTTGAACTTCAATTGATGAATAATAAAAAAATTACAGTCGGAAAGATTAAAAAAAAAGTGACTTATCTTAATTGTTGCCAAAATGATAAAAATAAAAAAAAAGTGAATTGTTGTTGCTGCTATTGGTGTTAGAGAGATTTAAAACTACTGGTGTTAGAGAGATTTAAAAAAAGTGTGAACTACTGCTGCCACTATTGGAGAGGTTAAAAAAAAAGTGAATAGTGCAAGTTACGATGATCACCATACTCATTTCCACACTTCGCTTGATAGATATAAGGATATGTATTTTCAACTAGTGAACAGTGCTAATATTAGATAACGGATAATATAGGAAAGAAGAATCGATAAATTTATGTACTTGATGGATGATCTATGTAATCGGAGCCATGTACATTGAAAGTATTCAAGGACTAATAGTTGTTCTCTTATTTCACTCTCTCACATTTGTTCTCCTTGGAAGATTACGTGGAGTCTATATTTTATTATTGGAGAATTCAAGTAATAGAAGGCATATTAGTCTTTTTATATAGATATTTGATCCCAAAATGAATTAAGAAAATGTATCTATAGCAAAGATTTTAATCTCTAACAACTTTCTTAAATAAATAATCTTAAATTAAATAAAGAAAAATAATCAACTTAACTCACAAAACACTCACACTTAACAACTATGCAACTACATACTTGGCAAGTGACTCTCGCCAACATCCCTTGTCATGACCTCTTGTGTAAGTTGGCATGAACTCTAACACTCTCCCACCTCCCCCCCCCTCTTTCATGAGCAGGCTTCGGTCTTCGCTTGAATCATGAACGATAGTTTTCAGAGATGATCCCAAGCATTAAGTAATCTGGGAGATGATCCCAAGTAGTAAGTGAGAGGCAATCTCAAGTAAATGATGGCTATAACAGAGTAGTGATTGCAGTAGAACGAGAGATGATCTCAAGCACATGGTGGCTGCTTTGCATCGACCATGGCTCAAGCATAGGAAGAGATCCCTACGCAGAGATTAGTGTGAGAGAAATCAGAGTTTTCTTGATCAAAAAACATCAATCACGTGTGAGATTGGCCCACGCACAAGATATAGCGTGGACTTTGATCCATGCATAGGGAGAAAGGGTTGCATGACCCTCTTTGTTCTTCACACGTGGATGGCAAAGAAACAAGGTCTTACCTTGGTTACACCCAACCTTCAAATTATGTGTAGAGTTCTTTTTCACATATGGAAGATATCATAAGACCTCTAAGCACATCATAGGAGGCATGGTTCTCGAGAGAACCCACTCTCATATAATGTTAAAGAGTAAAAGAATACGTGGATTCTCTATTTATTATTGGAGAACTAAAATAACATAAGTGATATTGGTCTTTTTATATAAATATCCAATCCTAAAATAAATTAGGAAAATAAATCTCTAACAAAGATTTAAATCTTTAACAACTTTCCTAAATAGATAATCCCAAACTAAATAAGGAAAAGCAATTAACTTGACTCACAAGACACCTATACTTAACAACTAAGCAACTAACAAACTTGACAAGTGACTCTTACCAACAATTCCATGTTGTGACCCTCTCG
Organism: Thalassia testudinum; assembly: GCA_037157565.1. Lineage (NCBI taxonomy): Eukaryota > Viridiplantae > Streptophyta > Magnoliopsida > Alismatales > Hydrocharitaceae > Thalassia > Thalassia testudinum. The sequence continues at coordinate 91,434,394 of JAZHRO010000012.1, forward strand.
AGTGAGTTAACATGAACTCTAACACTCCTATTATTTCTATTTGTCCATTCCCTTCACCTTGGGCTATCAAAATCTTTCAAACTTGATAGGCTCAATTTGAGATTGGTTCAATAAAGGACTCATAAGCCTAGATCGAGCTAATTAAGCTCGAAGTTGAACAAAAATCTAGGTACAAATATCCAGCAAAAATAGAAGGTTATATGCATAATTTTCATATAAATTCTAATACTCTCCCCCCTCCTCCATTCTCTATCATACCCTTCAATGCCTACCCTACCTCTCAAGCTACACTTGATCTCCCAATTAACAAAAATACTAAATCCCTTCCTCTCTTAATCGCGCCTCCCTCTTAACACCTCATTTGATTGTGTATCCTTGTAATCTTCCTTTCACTACCGCCAATGAGTCTTGCCATGATGTTTATTTTATTAATGTAATTTTTCTATTTTGTATACTTCATTTATATATATATTGCACCCATAGCACCATAGGGGTGGTCGCATCACCATGCCACAATATACACACACATTTGGAGAATTTTGTGCAATTTCAATTTCGATGGTTAATTATAAAAGGGATCAATGTGGTCTTGAAACATTTAAGAGAATCATTGTCGTCCATCATGTATTTAAAAATAAATAATTGCTTATCTTTTTTTTGTTCAAGCAAATTGAGAGTGATGAAATAGGAAAGAGAAAAATTCTATCCAAGAAACAATGGAAAAGGTTTCGAGGAGAATTGCAAAATTGAGGTAGGAATAAAATGTTGATGCTTTCAATAAATTCAAAGAATGACAATTGATATCCATGAATGATGAGTTGAGTGACCATTAAAGCATAGTTCGTCCACTATTTGCTTGACCTAAACAGCAATGTCAGTTCAAGACTTAACATGATGGTATATTTGAATGGAGGAATAAGAAAACAAAGGAAACAAGATGAAGAATAACTGGGATTTATTCAAGAATGGGGTGGAAATGAAGATGGGGAAGGATATAGAAAAAGCAAATAGCATAATTGTTTTCCTCAAGTGCTTGCCCTCTTCCCCCCTTTGAGAAACTTTACAAACCCTAGTTGCCTTTGAGTTCCAATCGATTGGTTGCACTAATCAGGGTTCCATTCTCCTCATCCATGACTCCTCTGTCCCCTCCTCTCTCAAATCTAGGTGTAATTTTGTCATGGTGCTTCTTCCCATCCGCCTCTCACCTCTCACTGAGATTCCATGGGACCGACAACCTTTCTCGTCTCTCCCTGTAGGCTTTGCTACCATGGGATCATGAATGCCATCTAGGGCCACTGGTTGGCCTTGTTGCCTCACCTCTATTAGGTTAATGAGGGACCACCACCGGGTGATCTTGTCTTTGTTTTTCTTTTGGACGATCTTAGGGCCACCATTGGGTGCCCTTGGTTATCGCTAAGAGCCATTGTCGATTAGTTCGTGGTTGCTCGAGGGTTGTCCATTGTTGGCCATCTTTGCCAATTCAACCTTGTATGATGTGATTTGAGTTTCGCATTTCTTGTGGTAATTCGTGTTGTGATTCGGGAGAGTTATTTCCTTCACCATTGGCTTGTAGATTCACCTTGCTTCTACTCACCTATGACAATGTTGACATATTCCATTGTAATATTGTTGTTTGTCATTATTATGTTATGGTTGTTTATTCTTTAGCTCTTGCTATTTTGGTCAGCTTGATGTTGTGCTTGCTTGCCTCTTGGAGGTGCGCATGTATTTGTGCATTTCAGATGTCATTCACTCATCCATGGGTCGACATCTCCAAGTAGATTTGGATCCTTTATTTGATGTCCTTCTTGTTTGGCCCCTCTACTCGATTCTTCTTTGCTTGGCTTCGACCGACGATCTTCGAGGGATTGCACCTGATGAGGGAGAGAAATTAAAGTCTACTAAAAGCTAGAATGTGAAGTGAGTAAGTTCAAATGAAGCAGAGAGAGAGAGAGAGAGAGAGAGAGAGAGAGAGAGAGAGAGAGCCATCCTAACTCAAAAACAAAATAAGTCCTGTGCTGGCTGAGTCGAGGGGCCAATCTTACGTGAACCACCCGGAACCGGCCAGCTAATTTGTCTAAAGGCATCCAAGAGCATTCACCCAGCTAATTTTTTAACCTATCTCTATTTTTTAACCCGTGTTTGTTGAGACTTGTTTGATAGGCAGGTCAAGTGAGAGAAACTTATGTTTGTTCATCATTTAATCTGCATGTCACTTGCGTTGGGTTAAAGAGAGTTAACCTAGCGTAAAATTATTCTACCTTCTTTGTGGAATAACTTTAACTCACCTAAACATCTATACACTAAAATTCATTTATTCCACCACTCATTTCTTACTTCTCCACTTATTTCCCCGACAGATTTCCCCTCACTAAACTGACCCTAACTGATTTTATTTCTACCGGGCCATACCGTCCCAATGAAGCAACTTTTCGAGCGTGTACTTGTAAACAGATACGTGAATATGATATTCCTGGGGACTTATGTACGTATTATAGGAGGTTTTTGAAGGTATATGTATGTAAAAAGCCCAATAAGGAAAGGAGAAGGCAGCGAAGGAGCCGGGCATAGAAAGGGGTTTGGGTTGCGGTCGCCTTGTCGCGGGGTTTCTGGAGGGTGGGGTGGTGAGCTGTTGTCTGGTTGTTACTTGCGACGGAGGCTGTGCTTGAGGTCCCTTGCGATGCATTCCATTCCATCCATTACGGAGGAGATGGAGAGATAGATAGATGTAGAATCCTCCGTTTAGGCGAGAAGTAGAGGAAAGAGAGCAGTCACTGAAATCGGAAAAGGGGGAAAGGGAGGTTTGAATTCAAGGTTTGAAGCAAAACATCGAGATTGGTTTGATAGGAGAAGGGAAGAGAGAGGGAGATGTCGGTGCAGGGGTATCTGGACAAGCACATGCTGTCGCGGAGGATAGAGGATGCGGTGAACGCGGCGGTTAGGGCAAAGACTCCCGATCCGGTACTCTTCATCTCCAACCACATGAGGAAGGCGGTGCCTTCGATCATCACCAATATCAAGGCGAGGCAGATACTCGACGGCAGAGGCGTCCCCACCGTAGAGGTCGACCTCTTCACCAACAAGGGCTTCTTCCGCGCTTCCGTTCCAACTGCCGCTTCCTCTCCTGGAATGTATGTAAATAAATAATAATATCACCCTTTGCCTTTTTTTTCTTTTTGGCTTCTTTTCCCATTTTCTCCTTTTTCTTTTCTTTCTTTTTTTCTTTTTCGATTTGATCTCTTTCTTTAATGATTATTTCCGTACTTTGAATGTTTCTGGAATTAGCCTATAGAATCCCTCCGATAGTAGATGAAAGGTTGGTATTTTGTTGATGTTGGTAAGGAGTGGAAGAACCAATTTATATCCAATGAGATAGGTGAATGTGATTTCTCTAGGGGGGGACTTGTCTATTGGATGTGTGCACTTTTAAAACCAAAAAACAACCAATGTTGGCACCATAAGCTGGGACTGGGAGTTTCTCACCCTAGAAAAACCAATGAAAAGCCTCGAAGGATAGGACACAAAAGTGCCAGATGCCAGAGAATCCACTGCAAGAACAAATAGGAGTGGCGTAAGGGGCAACCTTGGGCATAGCCCCCTCCTTGATTGTATCCAACCTTTAACTTGGTTCCCATTGAGGAGAACAACAAAAATAGTGGTGACATATTGTTTCTCCGAAGAAACGTGGAGTTTATTATTGTAGAAACTCAAAGAGAAACAATGGGATTTGGTCTCTTTGTACAGAGAGATCAATACTACTCTTCAATCCTAATACAATTTTCTAAATAAAGTAAAACATATCCCAAACCAAACCAAATCAAATCCTAAACATTTTTTTCTAAAGGAATAATGTCAAAATAGAAAAAATAAAAATAGAAGGAGAATAGTACGGCAAGAGACTTTTCTTCTCCTCTACTCAACATAGATATCTTGAGATCTTGTGGGATCTCCAACAGTTTCATCCATTGTATCCATCTATCTAGGAAACCCCTTCCCTTTTTCTTTTTCTGTTTTTGAATGGAAAAAAGGAAGGCCAGTCGAGGCTAGTGACCCTTCATTATATTAGTGGAAGAGAGGATTACTATAGATAAAAGAAAGCAACTCTTGCCCACCTTTTCTTTTCAAAAAACGAAGCCTCTTCCCTGCTTTTCCAAAAATCCCTTGACTCAGAAAATCTCATTCTTGAAGTATGCTCTACTGGACTGGAACACCACCCTATTCCACTCTAACTGTAGGGACCAAAGAATGGCCAATGGTGCAACCATCCCTTTTGGAGTGGTGCTATACTTAGCCACTTGGGAGAGAGACTCTTTCAGACAACCCTGAAATTAGAAAAGGAAGAGGAGTCAACCTGGGAAACACCCATACAGAAACTTAAGCGGCACTTAGCATCCTACATCAGATGACAGTTTCTTAACAAGAGATGATCCTCAACATGTTGAGCACACCTCCATCTAGTATAAGCATCTTGAGTTGAAAAAGGACTTGTCTCCAAGCCTAAGCATAGCCACCTCTCATAGGCAAAAAACCAACAAGTCCAACAGTGCAGACAGATCTTTCACACATGGGTCTGAGTCAGAGAATACAAAAGAAATACCTACTAATCCGATGTCTAGCCCACCTCATATGATGTTGAAATGGTATCTATGCCATTCTTTGAAGTATACCTGACAAAACAGGGGGTGTAGCCGCAATAGCACTAGTCTTTATTTGTTCTGATTTTTTTGTTAATGAAGCAGGATGATTGCTAACCCTATGTGATCATCCTTTTTTCTTTCCCAAAAAAGGAAAAAACACAATGCCATTCATACACTGGAACATTTGGACCAGGGTGCCCACCTTTGCTGTTGCATATAAGCCATGCCTTTGGAAGAGGTAGAAGACACCAATGTATCCACAACCAAGACATATAGCATCAGAACATAATTGAACATCATGGATGTTAAATTGTAACATTACCATCTGTTTCATGGGTGGTATTGACTAGTCAATGCCTGTAAATGGATGATTGTGTAGACATACATTTGGAGATCAAATGAGGGCTGTTAAGATTCTCATTCATATATAGCTCATGACTGAAAAAGGTGTTCTTATTTGTGAGCTATTATGGTAGGAGAAGGCATGCTGAACCAATGCCCAAGGATTCAGGTTGGGTCAGGGAGTTGGGGACCGTTCTGGTGGGTTTTTATAGAAGTGTCTTGGTAAATTTCTTCACATCGTTACTTCAGAAAAAAATGTCGACATCATAAGAAACTTATTGCTTTATCTATACAAGGATACATTGATACTTTGGTTGCCTTGGTCGGATTCCTTTGGCTTGAAGGGATGCCTTTTGTGGAGAAGATTAAGGATGGAAATTGAAAGAAACCCCTATAAGGTTGAGAGAGCTCATTCATTGGCATTAGAAAGGGCTCTCTGGCTTGAGGGAAACGAGAATCTATATGCTAGTTTTAGACATCATGCTGATGACATTGTCCAAAGGTTCTTAATAGTTTTGTTGCAGGAAAGTTTGTGAGTAAATTGTTCTGGCTGCATTGTACTTTTCTTTTGGGTAGCTTTTGGTAAGTGGATTGGAAAAGTGGGATAACTTTGATTGGATTGCAGGAAAATTAAAAAATGTAGGATAAGGGTGCTCTTTCTATTTAGATGCAAGGAATGCCATTTCATAGGATAAGTTGGGGTATCCCCTGCAGTGTTTGTTAAGAATGTGGGAGAAGCCAAGATTTGTAAGAGGATAGTGGGAGAAGCTATCCCACGATAGTAATTCCAAGGGGAAGGTGGGATTAGAAAATAGGTGAAGTTGAGCAATCCTAGGATTATGGCCTCCCAAATGTGGGATTTCCCACCTTATCTCCATACCAAACGGTGCCTTGGAGCAATGCACACTGAATGATACTTAATTGAAGTAAAAAGCTCCCAAAAGTTGTTTGGATATTTGAATTTGATATCATTGGATTGATATTTACGTGGTTTCATAAGAATTGTGACTTAGCAATTTATGAATGTAGTATAATGAGTTTGTTGTAGCTAATACTACAATGTCATGAAAAAAAACCTTTGTAAGCATTTTTAGCATGAAAACCTATTAGAAAATTAATTAGGCCCAAAGGCTATTGCAGATCAAGGCAAGTACAATGTCTTTTAAAGGACAAAGTAGGCTCGAGGGAGTCTAGAAGATAGTGTACCATTCAAGCCGTCAATGGTGCATGCTTATATGGCATTTCTACAATATGCAATGCATCAGTCAACTTAGATTGTGGGGTAACTGGTGTACTGTTCATGTCACATGGATCGTTTATTTTTAAGATACACTTTTTAAAACCCTTTGCTAAATTTTATTTTATATGTTAATTCATGAAGTATGAACTTCAGCAATGACCCAAACAGAGCCTTTTAGCTCATTAAGTGGATTGGTTATATAGATACTTTGCTTTTACACTAATTTATCTTCCACTAAATATTCAGTAAATTTTTTCTTTCTTTCTTTATTTCTTTGGTCTTTTGTGAGTGTGCATGTTGGGGATTTTATGCTTACTAATTTCTTTTCAACTTGTTTTGGCCTTACCATCTCTCCTATGAGACTTACCGTTGCGCTTTTCTAGTGTTGTATATGTGGAGAATAAGGGTCACGTGGTAGTTCTATTGGTCAACCAAGGGGCACCGACCCTAAGGGATTTTGTTGGGATGTCTTTGGGTCCAAGTTTCCTATTTTTTAGTATGTTAACAACAACAACAACAACCAAGCATTTTCCTACATTAAGTGGGGTCGGCTATATGGATTCTTTGCCTTCACACAAATCGATTTTCAGCCATTTCAGGACTTAAATTAAAGTAATTGAGGTCATACTTAATAGTTTCCTTCCAACACTTGTTTGGTCTTCCTCGCTCCCTTTTAGTGGGTTCAACCTCCAACTCGCATCTTCTAACTGGAGCATCTAGTGGCTTTTTTTGTAAATGCCCAAACCATCTTAGATGTACCTCTCTCATTTTATCCTCTATCGGTGCCACCCTGACCCTTTTTCTAATAAACTCATTTGAAATACGGTCTTTTTTTGTATGACCACACATCCATCTTAACATCTCTATTTCTGCCACAGACATCTTCTGTACATGCCTATAGTTTATAGCCCAGCATTCAGAACCGTACAACATGGCTGGTCTTACCACAGTTAGATAGTATTTTCCTTTAACTTTTAAAGGAACCCTCTTATCACAGAGAATACCAGAAGCACCTCTCCATTTCAACCACCCTGCATTAATTCTATGTAACATCTTCATCAATTCCACCATCATGTTGGAAAATGGATCCCAAGTACTTAAAAATATCTTTCATTGGAATGCATTCTTCCCCAATTTTTACATCAATTCCTTCATTGTTCCCTCTACTACTAAACTTGTATTCCATATACTCAGTCTTCGTCCTATTTATGCGTAATCCTTTATCTTCTAGAGCTTCTCTCCAAAGCTCAAGTTTTTTGTCCACTCCATCTCTTGTCTCATCAACCAACACAATGTCATCAGCAAAAAGCAAACACCAGGGCACCTCAACTTGGATATTCTTCGTCAACTCATTCATGACCAAGGTAAAAAGACAAGGGCTTAAAGTCGAACCTTGATGCAAATCAATGGTGATATCAAAGTCCGTCAAATCATCCTTAGTCTTTACACAATTTGCTGCTCCATAGTACATATCCTTTATGAGGTTGATATATATAACTGACACTTGTCTCTTCTCCAAAATTCTCCACAAGATATCTCTTGGGATAGAATCATAGGCCTTCTCCAAATCAATAAAAATCATATGTAAATCATTTTTCTTCACTTTGTATGTCTCCATCATACGTATCAAGAGATGTATTACCTCAATAGTAGACCTGCCTGGCATAAAGCTAAACTGATTTTCAGTTACCATAAAGACTTGTCTCACCCTTCTTTCAATTATTCTTTCCCAAAGTTTCATTGTATGACTCATCAATTTAATACCTCTATAGTTGGAATAATCTTGTATGTCACCATTGTTCTTGTATAAAGATACCACAAAACTTTTTCTCCATTCATCTGGCATCTTCTTGCCTCTCCACACAGTATTAAATAAATTTGTGAGTCAAGTTATACCCCGTTCTCCCATCATTCTCCAAACGTCTATAGGAATATCATCAGGTTCAACAACCCTCCCATTTTTTATCATCTTCAAAGCCTCCTCTACTTCTTTCTTTTGTATCCTTTGATAACATGCCCGATTCACACTCTTCTGAGTTGGCTAACTCCTCTTAGATGATTTAATTCTTTTGTTTTTCATTAAATAGCTTATGAAAATATCTTTTTCATCTTGTCTTTATATCTTCATTAGCTATAAGTACCCTTCCTTCTTTATCCTTAATGCATCTTACATGTGTAAGGTTCTTTACTTTCCGCTCTCTTGTTTTAGCTAACTTAAAAATATCTTTTTCGCCTTCTTTAGAGCCAAGTTTCTTATAAAAATACCCTCAAGCTTTTGCTTTTGCTTCACTAATTATTTTCTTTGTTTCTTTCTTTGCTCTTTTGTAATTTTCCATATTTTCATCGGTCTTATCTCGATATAAGGCTTTAAAGTAGGCTATTTTAATTTTAAGCTTCTCTTGCACTTCCTCACTCCACCATCAAGCCTCCTTTTGTCCTGGAATACCTCCTTTAGACACGTCTAACGCCTCCTTTGCCACCTTCCTAATATAGTTTGTCATATTTAACTACATTTCATCAGCATTACCATCAAGATCCCAAGTCTTTTGTTGCATTATCTTCTCTTTAAATCTCACTTGCTCTTTCTTAAGATTCCACCATTTAATTCTCAAATTCTTAGACACTAATTTTCTCTTCTTTGCCTTCTTCAAATGAACATCCAACATCAAAAGACGATGATGAGTAGTTAAACTCTCCCCTGGAATAATCTTGCAATCTTTACAAGATAAACGATCCCCTCTTCTCAAAGCAAAGTAATCGATCTGCATTCTTGTTAAACCACTTTTATAGGTAATCAAATGCTCTTCCCATTTTTTGAAGAAGGTATTTGCTATGAAAAGATCATAAGCTAAAGTAAAAATAAGGAATGTCTTCCCTTCTTCATTTCTAACACCAAAACCACGATTTCCATGCACTCCTACAGACTCTAAAGCATCTTTTCCCACATGCCCATTTAAATCTCCACCCAAGAAAATCATTTTCTTCTATGGGATTCCTTGAATTATCATATCAAGCTCTCCCCAAAATTTATTCTTTATTCTTTCCTCTAGACCAACTTGAGGTGCATAAACTGAAATGACATTCAAGATCTCTTCTTCTAAGATTAATTTTATCAAAATAATTCGATCACCCAATCTCTTAACCTCGACCACACTCTTCTTCAAATCCTTATGAATTATAATGCCCACGTCGTTTCTACTTTTGTCCCTTCCTGAATACCATAGTTTGAAACCTGTTCTCTCGATTTCCTTTGCTTTTTCTCCAACCCACTTAGTTTCTTGAAGGTAAAGAATTTGAATCCTTGTCCTTACCATTGTATTCACAATCTCCATGAGCTTGCTGGTCAAAGTATCAATATTCCAACTACCGAATCTCAGCATTCTTTGTGACACACTTCGATGACGAAGTGGTGGAACTAGCTTCTTTACTCGCATGCGTTTCACATGCGAGAACCTTTACTCATTTTGGACTATATCCGGGTGGCGATGTAGCGGAACTAATTCATTTTGGAACATACATATTTTTTAGTATGTTAAGGTGTCAAATAATTAAGTTGTTAGGAGTATATTTCATTTATTATTTTAGAGATTTGATTGATCTTGTTTCCTAATTTAGAGATTAGGAATAACTCTCTATATCTAAAGGAAACTTATGTAATTGCTATTTGAGTTGAATGCAACATATTTTCTATAAGATCAACAACTCCCTATCTCTTTCGCTTTTCTTCTTCATCACCAACCCCTACTCTCTCTCTCTCTCTCTCCAAGCTTCACGTGTGGGCTTTTCACGTGCCAAGGCTCGCTCCACACTTCCATGAATTTTTACATGGTATTAGAGCCACCGATCTTGGCATCTCTACCCTTCCACGCGTGAATCAAGGAGGTGTGAGGAGGAGAGATCACGCACAAGAAAGTCCAATCTTGTGTGTGATTTCTAGGTGCATCGGAGTCTCGATTTTTGAGGCATATTTGTTGACTTATGAGTTCTTATAAAGAACTCCTTGAAGGACCTTGGCCCAAGAAGACAAGGAGACTCCAACGAGTTGCTTCCCTCAAGCATCCAGCGCCTTAAACGGAGTGTACAGTAGAGGAAGGCTTGTTCTCCAAGGATGAGTGTGGCTAAAAATGAGAATCAGATCAACATTGGAGAAGGAAATGTTATAATTCAAGACACCATGATCAAGCTTTAGGGTGCCTCAAACTATATCATATGACCCGGAGGTTCAAGATCTTTGTAGGCGGCTAAGACAAGTTGCATGTCCTACTCGAGGAGGAGCCAGAATCCAAAGACATGATAAAGAAGTGGGAGAAAGAAAACTACATGGTGATGAATTGGTTGATGAACTCAGTCGATCCATTCATCGCCTCCAACATGTTATACAAGAAGTTGGCATTCAAGATGTAGGATTCCTTGGAGAAGAGATACTACAAGAAGTTTAGCAACGCCTGCATCACCGACATGTACACTTGCATCTGGACGATCGATCAAGGACATCTTCCCCTTGATAAGTATTACTCAAAGATGGAGGTGCTTTTTAAAGAAATGGAGATCTATGAGCATGTTTGTTTCGACTAGTAGACCACCATACGCGAAAGATGACAAGCCATGAGATTCTTATCGGGGTTACATCCTTGATATCAGTCGACATGTAACCAGATCTTAGCACTGGATAATGAGTTGGATCTTGAGGCTATTTATAGTCATCTCGAGAAATTTGGAGAACTAGATGTAGGATCCAGTAAAGTTGTGGTGTCTGAAAACACCACTATGGTTATGTTTGATGCAGGTGTAGGATGCAAAAGAGGACATGGTCGAGGCATAGGTCGAGTCTATCCACCATGTCAACATTGTGGGCGCACCAATCATTCACAAGATCATTGTTGAAACAAATTTTGGAAACCTGCACGTGGGGCTACTAGCACCTCACATGTGGATTCCCTTACTCTTGCGAATCTCAAGAAGATTAGAGCTATGTTTCAAGAAGAAAAGAAAAAGAAGACTATGATGGCCATTGCAACAACTATGGAGGTTGCCCAAAAAGCAACGACTTTGAAGGTCGCAAGAGGCTACGTTGTGATTTCCACCAAAGAGAAGATCGAGAATATGGAACTTGAAGAAGATGAATGGTGGGGGCTCTAGCCTCATCACAAGTGCAGTAAGTAATTGTCCTCCCTACCTTAACTTGAGAGGGAGTGTGGAGAATAAGGACCATGTGGTAGTGCCATGTGGCAGGTCTATTGGTCACCCAAGGGATACTGGCCCTAAGGGATTTTGTTAGGAAGTCTTTGTGTCCAAGTTTCTTATTTTTAATATGTTAATGTGTCAAATAATTAAGTTGTTAGGAGCATATTTTAGTTACTATTTTTAGAGATGTGATTGATCTTATTTTCTTATTTAGATATTAGGAATAGCTCTCTCTATATCGAGAGAACTTATGTAATTGCTATTTGAGTTGAATGCAACATATTTTCTACAAGATCAACACCTCCCTCCCTCTCTCTCTCTCTCTCCATTGCCCACCAAGCTTCACGCGTGGGCATTTCACATGCCAAGTCTTACTCCATGCTTCCACGAATCTTCACAGTATAAATGTTGAAAATTACCTCAAACACTTCTCATTTTATCTTCTTTTGACACATTTTACGTCTCTACAAACCTATCAAGCAATTTATTGTTTGCACTTGCTTTCAAGGTTCGAAATGTCGATTTTGACGTCGTGCCAATGAAATTTTAAATGTGCATTTTGTGGGCATGCCAACAAAAATGCCAACAACAGACCAGCGGCTGCCTCAGCATCGGTGTCGATTTCGTTGGCATGCCGATGATATTGCCGGCATGCCACCGATATCATTGGCATGCCAGCGATGTGCATTTTGTGGGCATGCCGACAAAAATGCCAACGACAGATTAGCAGTAGCCTTGGCATCGGTGCCGATTTCACTGGCATACCGATGATATCGCTGGCATGCCACCGATATCATTGGCATGCCAGTGAAATCCTGGCATTTCGACACCTACTCCATGTCAGCATGGGCCTTTCTCAAAAAAGGCCTTACCGGTGGCATTTAAATCACTGCATGCTTCTTAGGGTGGGTTTTGAGTAATGGGGATATGGATTGTTTTTCTAAATGACACAATATCTAATTATGTCAGCATAACCTAATGACACAATATCTGATGTTTGTACAATTTTATGGAAGTGTCGGTGAATTCTTCTAGTCTCATCCTTGCTGATTCAAGGTTCATTCTTGCTGCTTATTGTCTTTCTGGATGTTAAAATCTTTTCCATTTTGTCGCATTTGAATCTGGATGATTTTGAGTCCTGTGCATTTTTTTTTGTGAGTTCTCTGCAGCTACGATAATACTTTGCTACCACTGTATGCCTATTCCAATTTCAGCTATGAAGCTGTTGAACTTCGTGATGGTGACAAGGGGAAATACCTTGGAAAAGGCATCTCAAAAGCTATCAAAAATATCAACGAGAAAATTGCCGAAGCTTTAATTGGCATGGACCCCATTCTCCAATCACAGATTGATCAGGCCATGATAGATTTGGATAAAACTGAAAACAAGGTAAGATATATTGTTAGATTTGTCTAGATATTATTGTTTCTCTTCTTGCATCATCCGACAGTATCAGGTTTAGAAGTAAATTCCTTATTGTGCAATTGTTCATTAAATAATAATGAACAAGGGCCTTTCACTGTGGGCTGGTGGAGAAGGAAGCTGAGGTGGGAGAGGACTGGGGCTTTGCCAGCACATATGGAATCCAAAAGGCCTGATGGAAATCTCATAGAAGAGAAGGACGATGGCAGGAGGGGGCACCTCAATGGTGCACAATTCATTTAGGGGAAGAGATTTGCCACGCCGGGGGGTGGGTGGGTATGGGTGCTGTGGAGCAGATATGGGTATTGGATGGAGAGTGGACTTGTGGGGAGGTTGAGTAATTGGCGGGGTGGAAGGGAAGTGGAGAAGGAGGAGGAAGAAGGACGAGGTAGTCAGAGGTGGGAGGAGGTGATTCGGTGACTGGGGTTTAGGGGAGAAAAATAAGGGAAAAAAACATTGGGATCGAAAAGAAAATTCCTTTTTTTTATCAACTTTCATTGGACATGACAGGTTCTTTTGCATAGGGGCATATGGCATGGAATGGGGAGACTTTGTAGGGGCATGAATGTAAGTTTGAACTTTTCAGGGTCATAGATATAAAAATCCCTGAAATAATCATCCAAAGGTTAAAAGATGGAAGAAGGCTATTCAGAATAAAACAAGGTTCCTATACTATTAAATATACATTTTTTTTCAACGGTAAAAGTATGATCACATAGAGGAAATATCATCCGCTGTATTAATAGAAATGGGCCATTACATCATAACATTAAATGAAAAATTATTTAAGTTTATTGCACATTCAATTAGGTAATTCTTGAGGTTAAGGTCCTTGAATCTCGATGCTTAATTTTCATAAAGTTATGTTTTTCAGAAGATCAAATGGTCTTTGCATTGACTTAATCAGCAAAGCCTGCTATGAAGCTGTTCTAATTTTTATTTTGTCTTTCTAGGAGTAATAATTTTGGGGATTTCTTTCTTTTAAGTACATGTATCGATATGCTTTTTGGAGGATGTGCTTTTTATTTCACATGATGACTATTACTGCAAATTTCTCAGGCTGAACTTGGGGCCAATGCTATGCTAGCTGTGTCCATTGCTGCTTGTAGAGCTGGCGCTGCAGAGAAAGAGGTGCACATTATTCTTTTGGACATCATGTAACTCATTTTTTTTCTGAGAAAAAAGTTCATATCTCCTTTAAAACATTTTGATTGCAATGCTATTTGGCATGCAGATTCCACTGTACAAACATATTGGTGAACTTGCTGGTAAAAGCAGTTCACTTCTTCCAGTCCCTGCAATGACTATGATCAGTGGTGGAAAACATGCCCAAAATAATTTGGTTGCCCAAGTATGACTTGTCTATCCAGGTTATGAGACTAAGTGTTGGGTTAATGCTTTAATTTTGATGGGCTAGTGCTTATATTATCAGATATGTTATCTTTTAAGTGTGAGAACTTCTATGTTATAGCAATTGGTCCAACTTGGTGAGGGGAGTATGCTCTATAATTTGGTGCAACTTGGGGGAAGGGGCTGCAAGACATAGTATTTTTTTCTGATCGTTATCTTCTACTAAGGGTAACTGCCCTTATCGGTAGAAAAAGCATTTTCAGGAAATTTTACATCTGCAGGATTCTTTGTGTATACAATTGGCATTTCCTTCTTTTCTTATCATGCAAATTTATGCCTGCTTTTTGCATTCTTGTGAGATATTCTGTGCCTTTGTATGGGAAAATCTGGTGTTCGTTTCCTAGATGTGAATGCTAAAAGTACCACGTTTTTCTGTTGCATATCATGGTATTTTAATACTTCTACTCTATGAATCATTATGCATGTTAAAAGAGGAACTGAATTGAAATTGTTACAGGACATCATGGTACTTCCTGTGGGTGCAAATACATTTGAAGAAGCAATGCAGATGGGCTCTGAGACCTATCACCACCTAAAGGTTAGAAAGTCACTCAAGGAATACTCTTAACATGCAAATCTCTTTTTATCAGCACCAACTGCCATGCAAGTGACCCAACTCTTCCTCCTCTCGTCATCATCATGTGAATGTCTTTAACTATAAGTGCAATTTACCTAAAAAAACATATATAGGTGAGGTTACAAAAGGTTTCCCTTACGTATAATTAGTGTTTCTCTAGTTGTGCATTTCCTTGGTCCCTCTGTTAAATCTGCAATCTAGATTAGCAGATAATGTTTGAGATTTTGATGTCTTAAGGATTAAGACTTATAGAGTGCAAAGTGGAAGAAAAGGTGATTGGTAATTGGGGATCTTTTGCAACTGTATCTGTTTTGGTCAGTTATTCACATGAATAATATGTGTCCTCCATGTGCAATAACATTTTATGCCACATCTACACTCATCAGGAGTTCTAAAGTGTTAGATTCATTCAATTATTGTGATTTTTGTCCATCTTTTTTTTTTTTTGAAAAAAGATTGTAATCCATCTATTATATTTATTTAAGGAGTTTTTATATATATACACCTATGTAAACTTTCGATAAGATGTATATACCTCCATATACTTGCTTTTTATGTATATACCCTTACAAAGTTTTTTCGTTAAGGTCTAATGAGGGGCAAAAATCATCCTTGGATCCAAAATTCCATGCGTAACCAAGCAGAGGATTGAACTAGCTGATTACAAGGTAAGCAGGCGGGTTTGGTATTACCTGACCCACCTGCGACTAGCCGGACTTGGACCTAGATCCGTTCAATCTGCTAGAAGATTCAGCGCGGCCAATGCCAGAATCACGGCAAAGCAAATATGATTACCCACAACCTGACAGCAGACGAGCAGTCTAACAAAAGGTGTACCAAAGATCACGAAAAAGTTCTTACAAGGCTAAGACTCTTCCCATGTTATAAATAGTGGAGAGACCCTTGAGTGAGGGCCAAGTCGAGAGGGAGAGATATCGTATAACCTCACTAATACTAGTGCAAAGTTGGGAGTACCATCCTCCCCTTAGACGTACACCCCTTGTGGTGGAACTGGGTTACCAACTTTTTCGTCTCTCTTGCGATTGATTGTAGATCGTTGAGTCGGACCATCCGATCACTTAGGAGGTTTGACCTCATTCCCCCTGTGTTAGATTGCTTATGGCTACATTGCATTCCCTACAACAAATTCTTTGATGGCCATCAGTGGCCCTGTCGGCAGCCCCCGAGGCTCATCAAATGGCATCGTCTGTGGAAAACGTCAACGAAGATGCCATGCTTTTCCAAGCATTCAATTGCTGGAGGGCAACACCTCCACTGCGCCCTACCTCAATCTTCCTGGTAAAAAATCCTCGAGATGGCCATAACCACTTACGACTCCACTTGCGGCCATTCCGGAGTAGACCCGGTCGGAGTCTAGTGTCTCTGTGTCTTAACGATACACTCAGCATGCCGATCCCAATGAAGGGAAGCCGATGAGATCTGGTCAGCTGCTCAAGGCCCCCAAGCGGGAATCCCTCCTCGAGATGCGAGTGAGGGAGGAGTGCAAAGTTAGGTTGGCTACCTTGAAGGCGGAGCATCAGTCTCTTACCACGAAGCTCCTCAAGACGAGACAAATCTGGGAGTCCGGCAAAACCTAGCCGGAGGAGCCCCAGACTTCGAGCCCCGGCGATGAGCAGCCGGAATGGCGTGTGATAGAGGAGAACGTCCGCTTGCGCGAACGGCTCGAAAGGCTAAAGCACGAGCTTAGTAACTGATGAAGCAAAGTTCTCCCACCTCCCGCCAAAAGCTCCATTCCCGCCTTTGCCGGGGAGCATTCGAGCGCTCAACCACTTTTCGGCAGCGAGGGCTCCATTCCGAAGATTGTCTACCTATTCACTCGAGTAATGAGTATACGCCCATGTGCGTATGTCACCACCTACCTGTTCGCAAAGAAGGTGATGATGACCCCCCTCACCTGAGGAATTCAAGCAGCTAGTCATGGCCCTATATGGTGGAACGGCGGACCCCAACAATTTCGTTGGGAGCTACTGCTAGGTGGTGTTGATGCATGGCTGTCCTGACAGAATGCTCTCCCGAGTATTCTCATCATGGCCCATCAAAGGTCCATGGACCTGCTAGCTGGATAGATTGCTTGCTCCGAAGACCTGGCGGGTAAGTTCTACTAGCACTTCGCCAAGCAGCGAAGGGTTAGAGACAACCTTGAGAGGCTGTCAGAAGTCAGAAAGTGGAAGATTGAGTCCTTCCGATCCTACCTGGATCAGTTTAAATTTCGGTACTTCAGGAGCAAGAGGCCCCATGAGGTGATGGCCATCCGGTACTTCAAATCAGGCCTCCTGACTCAAAGGTCCTGATACGACATCAGTGACCTCCTGCCAAGGGGCATGGCGAGATTCCGGGATTGAGCCACAAGGTTGGTGGGGCAGGACAACTCCTTCCGCTCCTGTATCCAGTTGGCCAGGGATCGCGATGACGACTCTAGCTTGATAGAAGAGAAGAGGGCCTTTGGCGAGTATGTCCCGACATCCGTCTGCAGAGGTGGCCGCTTCCACAAACAAAGGGCCACCTTCCCCGACCAAAGGAGTGACTGGCCCACCAAGGGTTGTAGCCATGGACCCCGCCAGACAAAGCGGGAGTCCCTTGAGGAATACGCCCCCCCTTCTGGTCGTGAACCAGGAGGTGTTGGCGGAAGCCCGGTTCACCGACAAAGACTTGCTGACCTTGCCAAGGCTTGTGAAGAGAAAGGTTGACTCCGAGCCCTGTTGTAAGTGCCACAGGGCCCAGAGTCATGTCACCAAGGACTGTTGAGACCTGCGCGACCAGATCTAGTCCCAAATTCGGCACGAGACTCCAAGGAGGGCGAAATAAGAGTCAACAAAGAGGCAAAGGGCTTATAAAGGGCCTAGAAGACCACCCTTAGGGAAAGCTCTAGCAACTTCGGGTAGCCAATGTGATCTTACTCGCAGACAGAGAGCCAGATAGAGTGACACCCCACTTGACAGAGTCAGTGGTGTCACCTTGGCAGAACACTGCCACTAAGTCCTGGCAGCGATGCCTGCATCACCCCGGGGTCCTCACCTCTTGTCGTCCGAACGTATCAGCACAGAGGTCAAGGTAATCTTTGGGGTTGACGCTGCCCCAGGCCGACGGGTCACTCCTTTCAAGTCGGCTCTCCCGAGCGCCTTCCCTGCTCTTCAGTGGGGCAAGAGGGGTACATTAAGCAAACTGTGTTCTAACTTTTTGCCTTCCTACCAATCCGATAGAATACTTGGACCTGCTTCTAGTGACACTCCTCCTAGCGGGGCAGCCACAACCCATGTCCTTTGACGAATACACTCCCCTAGCCACGAATCAGGCGGACGTGTTTGTGGAAGGGCTGGTCCACGAGCAAGGACTTACTGCCCCCAAGATCCACAAAGAGAGGCTAACCCCGGGCCCTACAGCAAATTCCACAGGGCTCAGGGACACATCGCCGAAGAATGCCATGAGCTGCACAACCGAATCTAGGTTCGGGTCCATCAACACCCCACCTGGACAAGCAGGCAGTGTCACCCTAGTAACCTCAGAACGCTACCATGAAGTCATGGTGACAATGTTTGCATTGCCCCAAGATGCTCGCCTCTCATCATCCAAGCCCCTTGGCACAGAGGTTGAGTTAACTTCGAGGTCAACACCAATCGACACTAGCATGCCGCTCCTTCCGAGTCGGCACTTCCATACGTCCTCCCTACTACTTAGTGGGGCTAGAGAAGCACGTTGAGCAAGCGGCATCTAGGCTATTCGCTCCATTTCATCAGGCAGAACACACGGACCTGCTTCTGTGACGCTCCTGCTAGTAGGTTGGCTACGGCCCAAGGGCCTCGATGCATTTCTCCCTCCACCGACCGCTCTGGTCACCGATCTTTGGCAATCATAAAGAGTAATGCAAAAGGGAGAGACTAGCCTTCCCTTGTTCGCCCGCGATAGGGATATGCACCTCAATCGGACGGCCACATTTGTAGAAGCCAGGTTGACAGTAGCATTGGACGACGTTATCAATTGCTTGCCGATCCACACCCTCCGCGCACTTCCAGCCTCCTTTGGAAGTAAAAACAATGCACAAGAGTTAGGCGGCCAGGTGCCAGCTCCTAAGGATCGAGCTGGGGCAACCTAGGAAGCCTAGATCCCCAAGGTCGCAGAAAAAGGGGGTAGAAAGGAAAATCAAGTTCACGCAATCCAGTGAGGGGCAAACCTGGCTAATCTGCCAGCGACTTAAGGGTTACAACCAGACTCTTCAGTCTTGGTTATACTTCTTTTCCCTTACGACGCTGCTAAGGTTGTCGAGGTTGGAGTGGATCGTAATCCCTCCAAGGACCATGGATTGCCACTCTTGCTCAAGATAAGGCAAACACACCTAAAAGCCACCGCCTAGGGTCAGCAAGGACTGGGGCATCCCCCCCCCCCCATGTTCTCGAAACTACAAAGCCACCTCCTAAGGTTGGCAGGCATTAGATGCCCCCTGCGTGCGTATCCCCCGATGTAGAAGGGGCAATCCCATCAATGCTAGCCATGACATTTGAGCAAGGTTCGAAATGCCAATTTCGATGTCGTGCCGATGAAATTCTAAGTATGCATTTCGTAGGCATGCCAAGAGCACGCCGTGGAGATGCCCATTTTTCGATGGGTATGCCGATGAGCATGCCGATGCATACCAACAAAAATAACAGTAGTTAAAAAAACCAACAGCAACTTCAGTATGGGCACCTATTTCGCCGGCATGTTGACAATGCTGACGGCATGCCGACGATATCCTTGTAAATTGACACTTTATCCGTGTCGGCACGGCCCCTGCTCGAAAATGACCTTGCCGACAGCATGCCAAGGGCATGTCGACGGCATTTAAAACGATGCATTTGAGGCCTTTGCCTCATCCTAATGGAAATCAATGACCAATCTTGTCACAGCCAAGACAGACTTATTCCCCGCAGTGATTGGCCATCACTTGCGGAAGGTCACGCTTACGTCACATCTTCACCCGGGTAGCCGGCCTCTTAAGGCCGGCAAGCTACCTCGTAAGGTTGGTAGGAACTGGGCTTCAATCGGCCTTCGCTCCCTTCACAAGCCACCTCTTAAGGCTAGCAAGAATTTAGGCGGACGCGCCCCACGTTCCCTTACATTGTTGCCTCCTAAAGGCTGGCAAGTCATCTCTTAAGGTTGGTAGGACAAGTGGTTATGGCCGTCTCAAGGATTTTTGACCAAGAAGACCAAGGTAGGGTGCAGTGGAGGTGTTGCCCTTTAGAACTGGATGCTTGGCAGAGCATGGCATCTTCGTTGACGTTTCCAATAGACGTCATTTGATGAGCCTCGAGGGCCGCCGGTGGCCATCAAAGAATTTGTTGACATAGGTAATGCAACGTAGCCATAAGCAATCTAACACAGGGGGAATGGGGTCGAACCTCCTAAGTGATCGAATGGTCTGACTCAACGATCTACAAGCAATCGCAAGGAAGATGAAGTTGGTAACCCAGTTTCACCGCAAGGGGTATACGTCTGGGGGGAGGATGATACTCCTAACTCTGCACTAGTATTAGTGAGGTTACAAGATATCTCTCCCTCTCAGCTTGGCATTCACTCGAGGGTCTCTCTTCACTATTTATAACAAAGGAAGAGTCTTAGTCTTGTAGGATCTTTTTCGTGATCTTTGGTACACCTTTTGTCAGATTGCCTATCCGATGTCAGGTTGTGCGTAATCATATCTGCTTTGCTGTGATTCTAACATTGGTCGTGCCAAATCTTCTAGCAGATTGGGCGAATCCAGGTCTAGGTCCGATTGGTCGCAGGCGGGTCGAGTAATACCGGATCCGCCTGTTTACCTTTTAATCGGGTAACCAGATCCTTTGCTTGGTTACGCATGGAGTTTTGGATTCGAGGGCGATTTTTGCTCCTCATCATATGCTCCCACTCTAGCTAGCTAGAGCTGCTGAGAGAGTAGTTAAAGCACTTAAAACTTCATAGTAAGGTCGCATACCTTTACTCAGTTAAACCCTATGGAAAATATTTTAAAAATGTAAAAAAAAAATATATATTTATCTCTATTTATTCCAACTCTTCTCCCTCCTCTTCCTCTATTACTGGTCACTACCATTGACCTCCTTCTCAACTCCTCGAGCGCCCATCTCTTCTATGACGACAGCTTCTTTGACACCTTCTTTGTTGACCTTAACCACCACCCCTCTCATCCTTCTCCTCCCCCACCTTTCCCTCTTGCCCTACCTCTAAACTCAAGGTCGCTATTGCCCTTATCAACCATATCAAGCTCCTCCTCTGCATTGTCGTCACCCACGCCACCCTTGACTTCGGCTCCCCCTTCGACTCCAATTGCTACTTCCCCAAGATCCTCGATCCTCGTAGTGTCGCCCTTCCCCGCTACTTTGCCATCGCCTGCCTCCTCGATCAATCCGTCGCCCACAACACCTCTTGCCACTTTGTCGACGCCATCACTGACTGCAACCATGCCCTTGGTATCGACCTCTCCTCCGTCCCTGCCCTCTACGCTTGCGTTGACCTCCTCGAGTCTGTCAGCTCCCTCCGATATAGCCTCTGTGACCACCACCTCAAGCTCCTCTACGCTACGACCCTGTCCTCTGGGATCACAAGCTCTTCTGCCCACCAGGGAGGCCCTGCAACAACGTGCGATACTAGATCTCCACACTACTGGGCATATTGCTCTCAGATCCCCACGCTGTAGGGTATGTTGGGGGTTAAAAGGGGCTTCGTGCTTAGAGTCTGCAAGGTCGCTGTTGGAGTTCAGATGGGTGAGATATGTCGTCGAGAGGTGGAAGGAGAGGGTGGCAACACAATGGTTGTCGCGATTGAGGTCAGATGCGGTGGGCAATAGGCTATCGAGAGGGGAGCAAGGGTTGTGGATGTGGTGGTAGAGGAGATGGGCACTCGAGGAGTTGAGGTTGGAGTTGGTGGTCGATGATGGAGAAAGAGGAGGTTGGGGAGGAGGAGGTTGAAGGTAGGTTGAAGAGGAGTTGGAATAAATAGGGAGGCAAATATAAAATTTTTATTTAAAAAAAAATTTAAATACAACCTTTTTGTAGGGGTATATATGTAAATACTAAGTATATGGAAGTATATATGTTGTATTGAAAGTTTATATATATATGCCCCTTTATTTAAATTTGCATCTAGGTGCACGTTTTTAAATTTTTATTTAAGAGCACTCATCCACACTGTGCATATTGATGTTGGTTTTCAAAGAATACAACATGCTTTCATATCCCAAAATGATTTTGCAGCTGCCTATGTTTGGAAACTGTAAATAGACCTGGTTATGTTTAGGCCTGTAGTTGAATTATTCGCACTATGCTAATTTGAATGGACCTTTATAAGAGCCTTTCAAGAAAATCACTAAAAATGATATGGTTGATACAAAGGGGACAATAGTTGAACTGCAACTCAAAATCTCCTTCACAGTTGAAGTGGTTGTATGTAATTCAGCTCTTCTCTCTCTACATGGCCAAACCTAATTGTATTTGACAGTCCTGAGTTAAGAAATCATCTCTAAATACAACTTTATTTCCGGTTTGCTTGAGTTTTAAAATGAATTTAAAGTTCTTGGCACTCCTTGGGCTTTGATCTGCCTCCTATGAAAACATTGATCCACTCTAGAGTTCTTCACATTCCCCACGCTTTATAACCATTCCATTGTATTGTTGTATATATATGTACGCATGTTATTTTAAGCTTGTAATGATAATTATGCTATATGCTATATGTTGTTAGTTTAATGATGTAGGCTACATATATTTGTTATTGTCTATATGTATGTAATAATATATAACAACATATGTATAAGTTATGGTATTAAGAGTGCATTGTACTATACATATAATATATACAATACCCCTTTCAAAAGAATATAATATGTACAATATGTCATTATCCTGTCTTGGTAGATAGATATAATATATGTTGTTTGTTTTGACCTGTAATTATATATACAATATATATGTCTACATATTGTATGATAATATATATGTGTGCGTGTAATTACTACTTAAATATGATAAGAACATTATTTTTCTTTCACTTAAATAGTATTATCATATGTTTCTTATAAAAGTTGATGCTGTCATATGAGTTAGTAAGGCACATTCAATATTTTAAAAAATAAAAAAACTTGTTGCCTCGATTCAATCAGGCAATCACTTTTTTGCCACCTCTTGCCTTCGGCAATCAAGGAGCTTGTCACCTCATAGGCACGTAATGCCTTGACAACTTTGTGTGTGCTTGAGGAATAAGGATATCTTGGGATAGAATAGGTAGTGGAATAAGTTGAGTGTTTGGTTGGGGTGATGGGATAAGTACTGATATAAAATGATTGGTATGTTGATACAATATTAATGAGTAATATTTTGATATTATTATTTTTTTAAGTATTTTGATATTATTTTATGAGGGTGGGATGGGTTAATGTGATCTGAATATATCTTGGTCCTGATGTGATGTAGTAGGACAATATTGATGTGATGAAGTGGAAAAGTGGTATAAAACCCTGCCTTCAATTTTATAGGTATCTTATGGGACATCCCTTTGATTAGGGATATCCCATGAGATATCCCTCAAGCAAATGGACCCTGAGGTCTTCATGCCAATTAATATAATACAAAAATAATTATTTGAAAGGTATGCTCTTGACATTGGTGTGAGAATCCAAGTCCCAAGCGACTTTCTTTGTTTCTTTCTTCCATTCCTTGATTAACTTGTATCAGCAACATTAAAATCATCTTACCCACTGGGGTGGATGGACTAATTTGCCCCATATTTAGCATTCTGCTTAAATAGCTTATTTTCTATTGTGATGGAATAAGCAGATTGTTATTAGCGAAAAATACGGGTCAAATTCTTGCAATGTGGGTGAGGATGGTGGCCTTGCTCCTGATATTTCCTGGCAAGTAGTTAGTCCATTCAAGCTCCCTGAATGAGATTCCTTGCCAAAAGAGTCCAATTATTTGCTAGGACTTATTGATTATTTGCAATATTTGTTCCTATGTTACAGTATGATGGAAGCTTTGGATCTTGTTAATGAGGCAATCGACAGAGCTGGATACAATGGCCGGATCAAATTGGCAATGGATGTTGCTGCTACAGACTTTTGTATTGGTATTTAGTCTTCTGATTTTCCTGTTTTGGTTAGCATGCTAAAAGAAACCACTTGGCACCCTAGGTTATCTTCTGCCAGTGCTGCGAGTAATTATTGTTTGATGATAAGTTGTGAACTTGTTAAATTTCTCTTCCAGAAAAGAGTTGTTAAATTTCGTAGTTGTGTAGTTCCCCAAATTTGACAAGTCTCTGCACATCTTCAAAGGAAAAAAGTATGATTTGGACTTCAAGGCACCAAACAAATCAGGGCAAAATTTCAAGACAGGGAAAGACATGATTGAGATGTATACAAGACTCTGCACAGGTATCCAGTTGTGCACCTTCTGTTTCCATCACTATCTAGCGTGTATTTATGGACTAACAACATCATTCTATTATTCTCTGGATAATTACCCTTTTCTTTTTTTTTAAAAAAAACATCATTCTATTATTAGATTATCCGATTGTTTCCATTGAGGATCCATTTGACAAGGATGATTGGGAACATACAAAATTGTTTACCAGCCTTGGGGTTTCTCAGGTCATTATCCCTTCTATAATTTTCGGTATGAAAACAAGATAACAATGGTGCTGAATCATTTATCCTGGGAAAGTTGTGGTGCTTAATTGTTTATATCAGGTGGTTGGAGATGAATTATTGATGTCCAATCCGAAACGAATTGAAAAGGCAACCTGCGAGTCAACTTGTAATGCGCTTCTTCTCAAGGTAACCATGCTTTTTTTTTTTTTATCTGACAAGAGTAGCTGATATATATCACAAGAAAATCTGTAACGTTTTTGTCTGATAATTGTCTGGTTGATCTAAAATTTCAATATTTGATTGATTCTCATTGGGTTAGTAGGTCAATCAGATTGGTACTGTAACAGAAGCAATTGAAATCATAAAGCAAGCAAGGGATGCACAGTGGGGAGTAGTCATATCTCACAGATGTGGAGAGACAGATGATTCCTTTATTGCTGATTTAGCAGTGGGAGTTGCTTCTGGCCAGATTAAAGCAGGTGCTCCTTGCCGTGGAGAAAGGCTTTCAAAGTACAACCAGGTACCCTTTTTTATCGTTTGATCAGGTTAGATATTTCTTCCTTCATGTGGGACTAGAACTGCACTCTTAAATGCTTCAGCTATGGAAGAAATTTTCACGGTTAATGGCCAATATATTCTTATGGTGACTTAGACTTGATTCTTGTTGCAGCTACTGCGAATTGAGGAGGAGCTTGGTGATGAAGCCAAGTATGCTGGAGAGAATTGGCGGTACCCATGAACTTGTGATATTTAGATGGGAATGAACTTAATAGCAAAGATCCATGCGATGAGGTCTTTTGATCAGAGTAGATGTCCTGACAGGATTTGGTGCCAATGTTTGTTTGAGCATTAATGCTAGTTCATGGCATTTTTTTTATAGCAAAGGTTACCGATGTCAACTGAAAAAGGACCTCTTATCCAGATTGTTCATGTCTTGTCTTTTATAGGTATAGAACCTACCTGGAAATTTAGGGTAGGGCTTGTCAAGCTCCCAAAGTTTGAGGAAAAACCAATGCTGCTTATGGTTTCAACAAAATTCTCCTCGGGCGCCTCATAGAATAACCCATCCCTGTATTTCTATCTCAAGCAATCCACATCCCAGCTGAATTGAACTTCTGGTTTTAATTCAGCAGCCTCACCACTGATGGTGGCAACTCCTCACCACCGTCGCAGCTTAAGGGCGTGGATGGTTTCTGCCGCAGCATGAGAGTGCGGATGGGTCAGCTTGAGGCTTGACAAGGCTCGAGAGAGCCTTGTTAATACGAAGTGCAGCCTCAAGCTTTGCTGTGTTGGAAACTCGCATGGTTTCTGATCGGATGCCCATCTACTCCATGTTAATTGGGTGGTGTCTGGTTGCTAGGGTAAGTGTGTTTGCATTGGATTCAGGATTTAACCTATTACTTAGCCTGACCTTCACTTACGTCGGGTTAAGTAGGATTTAACTTAAGGTAAAATTATTTCACCTTTTATGTAGAATAATTTTAATATGTTAAAATATTTAAATAAATTAATTTACTTATTTCATAAATTTATTTCCTTTATCAAAGATGATCAAGGATCAACTCTAACCCTGTCTAATTGGTACGAACGGGTTAACTAACCTTCCTTTGTCAGGACAAAAAAATCTTCATTTTCTAAGCCTAATTCAGTCCGGAGCTAACTTTTTCATGGGCCGAACCTTGTTTGTCTTTGACGTCAAAGTTACCCATTAATGTAAGATATCTTCGTAAGAAGCTTGTAGATACGATGTTTATAGCACATGCACGGCTTCTTTAATCGTTATCATCTATGCTCGTAATAAAAAAGTCTAGTATCTTTTAATTAATTCACTGCAGGAAAAAGACTATCAAACCAAAGGGTCCATAAAGCTCGTCGAGCTTTGTATCCCGACAAGGTTTATGTTCCATATTCCGTGAAAAGACCACTTGGACATGGCGGTCCAGCTCGGCAGTTTAAAAATTATTGGCTGGTAATATTTTAGAACAATAGATTTTGTGGACGTAGGCCCCTTCGTAACCGTTTTCAGTAATCTCACATACTCTTTTATATTGACGTCTCTCTAGACTAACCAGGAAGAAAAATAGAAAAGTCGTTCTATTCCATGCTACAAACTCACAGCCTTACGATAGATGTGAGGCTATCCAGGCACACCACCCTCATCACCGACATTAGTGTTGTATTGGGATAAAATATTGTACAGGTAGATAAAGATGGATGTTTATTTAAATGATGGAATAGGTGTATTGATACCGTGTTAATGAAATTTTATTTAAAATTAAGATAGGCTCGTAAGTAGGTTGGTATAATATAGTAAATATATTTAAGTAAGTATATTATATTAGAGTGGATTTAAAGGTATAAAAATGTATAAAGTGATGTAAAATGTAATATAAAGTGGTGATAAATTTTTGGGGTAAATTTGCTTCGGTGAAAAAATTGGTGATAAATTATTTTTTTTGTGATTTTGTATCGATGCTAAATTATTCTGAAGGTGATTGACTGGTTTTACATCAATGTAAGATGATTTTGCACCTATGCGAAATCACTAGATTACCTTCGAAATCACTTCGCATTGATGCAAAGTGATTTTGAATATGATTCAGTGGTTTACACTCATGTAAAATGGATTCGTTGTTAGTTTTAACAGTGATGGATTCTAACAGTTGTCAGTACTTTTTTTACAGAAAAAGAAGATACATCAAATGGGTATCACATTCACATCTCTTTGCGTTTCATTTTACATTTGACGTTCCTTTACATTTATACTGATGTTGATGTAATGTAATGAGACTATTTGATACTGATTAAAGGTACCTATTCCCTCTAATCTCTCCTCTCCCTCATCTAATCTCCTACTACGGTGCCACAATCCATGCTAATTATGATATGTACATGGGTACAAAAAGGCATGTTGCAACGTATTTTGCAATGCGTGGTCAGAATCAACCGATTGAAAATGAGAATCAACCGGATAAAAATTAAGTAGATCAAAACACATTAGTTAAAAATGATTTTTGACTGATTGGAAATGATTTTCAACCAAAACATATCAGTCGAAAATGATTTTTAACTAATTGAAAATCAAAATACAATGGTTGGAAATGATTTTCAACTTAAAACACGTCGGTTGAAAATGATTTTGAGCTGATTGAAAATGATTTTAAATTAGTTGAAAATTAAAATATATTAATATATTTTCTTTTTTTATTTGTTATAAATAATTTTCATTTGAAATATTATTTTTCACTCATGTAAAATAATTTTTCATTTATTTATTAATTTTTCATACATTAAAAATTATTTTCACCGTTAAAATTTTAAAATATATTTATTGAAATCATCATTTTCATTTTATAAGTTGGTAGAATATATTGCAAATACACATTTATTTACCTTTTCTTATTTTGTGATGACATCACTTCCCGAAGTTTACTGCTGCGGAAAGGCAACCATGGGCACCTGTCTATCATTTGATGCCGATAAATTCACCTACGATTGCGCAGCCAACACGATTGGTTTGACCATAACCTACCATTGCAGATCGTATTAATCTTTTTTTCTCTCTAAACGCACGCGATTATCATTCTTTTTTTTTTTTTTTTGTTTAATGTACAAATTTTGATTAAGATCCTACCTTCCCAAGAGAAGGACCAACGAATTTAATTATGCGAATCGTCCGTCATTGTTATGTGTGACGAACGTTACAGTATCGGATCCGTTCCACCGGAGGGAATCGGCTTTGGTTTCGTCTCCAACGAAATTGGCCAAAGGTGAAATTCCATCCACCAGATACTTGGGATGGTATTTGATTGGAGGAATAATAAGGAGAATAAACAAAGATATAAAAGAGTAAGATGAATCAGAGGTTTTAATTTTAATTAAGTATTTGATTATATTTCTTATTACATCAGATAATTAAAAGTATTTATTCTACTTAGGTATTTGATACGAGGGATATATGAATTTTACGTGGTGAAGTTGAGACAAAAAAATAAAAAAATAAAATAAACTTGCAAAATAAACATATTCTATCTTTTTGACAGAATTCATTTATTCTGGCATTCATCCTTTAATTTCAAAATACATCGATATCCAAATAAATACTTCCAAATACAACATTCATCCCCAATTATTCCTTCGTTCTACCAGCCAAACAGACACGGCAGAATGGAAGAAGCAACCTACCAAGCGCCAGATCGGATTGGAATAAAGACGGAGGTACCAATGTGAATGGCATGACACCGTGAGGGATACGTATCCGTGGTGGAAAGGCTTGTAATCGTTGTTCCCAATCTCCAGCTCTGATTCCGCAGACAATAAGCTCATACGGTTGGTCCAGTGGAAAATGGAAATCTGACGAAAGGAGGTGAAGACGGGGGAAGAGGAATTAAGATACGACGGCACTTCTTTTATTTATTTATTTATTCTGGTGATCCTCTCTCGTCATCCGACGGGTGGCACTGGCAGAGGCAACGAGGGGGAGTCAAACAAAAAAAAATATAATAATAATAAACGAAATAGCAATAATAATGGGGAGGGGGTGACCACTACCACCACCTGCGAGTCGTATAAAGCAAGGAAGACGGTGCGTGCCACGAGGAGGGGAGAGGGAATGTCGCTCTCAACTGAGTAATATGTCCTGCAATATATAAAATTAAAGTGGTGATTTTAGTCGATATATTTTAATTTTTTTAGTTGAAGAATATTATGTTTTTTTTATAGATAAAAAATTATTTTATAAATAAAAAATTAATTATCATTGCTGTATTTTTATTTTTAATTAATTAAAAATTATTTCTAATCTGAGGTGTTTTGATATCAATAGATAAATTTTTATTTTCAGTTAATTAATTCTGATTGTGTACTTATAACCTTCCACATTTGCCAAATTGAATTCAAGTGTCGCGATGTGGGAACCTTTTGATTTCTTTGCCACATGGATTGATTGGTCGCAATGGCAATCTGTCTGATGCGAACCCCTAAGCCTACATTTGGACGGAAGGAGAGAGAGAGAGAGAGAGAGAGAGAGAGAGAGAGGGAGCGGGAACAACACCCACCCACAAGTTCCACTCTCTCTGTCTTTCTTTTCTTTTCTTTTCTTGAAGCTCGACCGGCATAAATATAATAACGTCGGATCAGATCGATTGGGCATCGACTTGGAGTGAAAGAAAGAGGACATCCATCCATAGCGATCGATGGGGGGAGGAGGAGGCGAAGGCGCTGCCAAAGAGAACATCTCTTTCGCAGGGAGGTTTGCCAGCAGCGCCTTTGCCGCTTGCGTCGCTGAGGTACGTACCTACAGGAAAGAAATTAAGATATATCATCTATTCTTTCTATTATCATTATCCTCTTCTACTCTACTCTACTCTATCCTACTCTTCTTCACTCTACTCTATTTTGAAAGAGAGGAAAAAAAAAAAAAAAAAAAAAGCATCATCAGCAAGCAAAGCAAAGCAACCACATTATCCGTACTTGTAAGAAATGGTTGTTGTTGTTGTTGTTGGCAGCTGTGCACGATCCCATTGGACACAGCGAAGGTGAGGCTCCAGTTGCAGAAGAACATACCATCTGGTGGTGGTGCTTCTACTGCTACTGGTGGTGGTAGTACTGCTGCTGCTGCTGCTGCTGCTTTGCCTAAATATAGAGGGCTTTTGGGCACCGTCGGTACCATAGCGAGGGAGGAAGGTCTGGTGGCCCTCTGGAAAGGTATTGTTCCTGGATTGCATCGCCAATGCCTCTTCGGCGGCCTCCGCATCGGCTTGTACGAACCCGTATGTTTTGTTCCCTTCCCCCTTTCTCTTCTCATAAACTTCCGTTTCCTTTTTTTTGTTTTTTAATTTCATCACACGTAGTTAGGTTTTACATACATATATATATATATATATATATATATATAAAAGGAGCATTGTTTCTTTTGGAATGAATCAGGTGAAAACGTTGTACGTCGGCAACGACTTCGTCGGGGAGGTTCCCCTCTTCAAGAAGATCTTAGCAGGCCTTACTACAGGTAGGTTCCTCCCCTTCTCTTCCCTTCTCTTCTCTTATCTTCTTCCGTTCATTTCCATACACCTACCTCTAATACTATTGTAACGACCACGACCATTTTTACTTAGGCAAAAAACAAAAAAGAATCACATACATTGGCAAAATGATCATGCATGTCAAGAGCATAAATAACTAAAATTCAAATAACTTCCTAACCAAAAATCCACTCCGAGTTCCATAAAAACCAATGCTAAGATTATCAATCTAAAAGAGATGAAATGAGAATCTCTAAATCCTACTCGTTCCAGTGGCATAAATCTATGAATCGTCTTGAAGCCTTCTCAGATTTGTGTTGGGGACATGGGTAATGCTCCTTCACCAGCCTCTCGAAAAATACAAAGTGGTTATAAGAAAGGAGCAGCATCGAGGCATTGCTTTTTACAACGGAATTAATTTCTCTTGCACTTGTTACATCTACCATCAGGTGCCGTCGCTATCACGATTGCCAACCCAACCGATCTTGTTAAGGTCAGGCTCCAGGCAGAGGGGAAGCTTCCACCTGGTGTGCCGAGGCAGTATTCGGGAGCTTTCAATGCTTATTCAACAATAGTCAAGCAGGTTACTTGGATTGTGAAAGCTGATCACGAGCTTCATTCATTTTCATGCACTTGTCTACTAATGGGTATTTGACATTTGGGACCAAAAACCACTTCAGGAAGGGCTGGGGGCTTTGTGGACCGGTGTCGGTCCCAATGTGGCTCGCAATGCCATCATCAATGCCGCTGAGTTGGCTAGCTATGATCAAGTTAAACAGGTGAGGCTCATGATCGGTTTGCTTGTGTAATGCTGGTCGGTTTGTTCCAGATTGTCTTGATATTAGATTATATTCACCTTTTTCTCTTTATGCAGACAATTCTAAAAATTCCAGGATTCACTGATAACGTTTTCACTCATCTATTAGCTGGTTTGGGAGCTGGTTTTTTTGCTGTATGCATTGGCTCCCCGGTCGATGTGGTAAACCTTCTTCCTCGATGATATTCTCTTTTCAATCTACTTTCTTAAGATGACGGTTTACCAAAACTTTTACCTAGCTCCTTTCAGATAAAAAGTTTACCAATCTTAGAATTTATTGCGTTTGTCATATTGATCCACAATACATCGTTAACTTTAGGAAGTATAGTAATATTATAACAAGAAGTCTAGGTTAGAAACTCAGAGATCACGTAATGCATTGGTAGCAATCTTCTGGTTGCAAGTGACATCTTTGCATATGTTGTTTTTCCCAGCATGGTCATGCTTGCTCATAATATTTTGAGCTAGTTTTCTTTCTTTCTATTTTTTTTCTTGAGTGGCAATGCTTTACTATTTCGACCTCTTGAAATTGGGATACAGATAGTTAAGTACCGGTTGTTGGTGGAACTTGGCACAGAACTGTGACTCATTGAATGGAACTGAAACGATAAAAAAGGTTGGTTTTGTTCTAGCTTGTTCTTGGTCGGAAGTAAGGAACGAAATCTGTAAAATCATTGGATTTGGAACTGAAATCACTTATGTTAATTTACTTTCCAGTTATTGAGAGGAAATCCAAATCTCAAATTTGGTGTTTCTATCTTTGCCTATTTTTTAATATAAGTATTACATCAATAATCCTTTTATTACAAGAAGTAAAAAGAATGCAAAGTAAACGTGGTCTGCCATAAACAGTGTGAAAGAATGATCAATCTGATTTCTTAGAAAATGATATAATACCTCTTTATGGAGAGAGATGTTTGGGTAAATAACATTTCATGTCTAAATCAAAATAAAAATAACAAAATACATCAAAAGTGGTAGAACAAGTAGAGATAAATAGGAGTCTCAACACTTTTCCTTAAGTTGGAGTATGGATGTCAATCATGTTCAGCTTAGAACAGCAATAATCAAATGCCGATCGAGGTAAAGGTTTCGTGAACACATTAGCAGTCTGATCCTTAAATGTAACATAAGTGATATGCAGCAACCCACGCTATATGAGATCACTGGTGTAGTGCCAGTCAACCTCAACGTGTTTGGTATGCTCATGGAACATTGGATTGTTAGCTATGTATGTAGCTACCTAATTGTCGCATTGCATCTCCATAGATTCCTCAATCTGGACATGCAGATCATGTAATAGAGATCGTATCCAGATCATCTCTATAGCAACCTGGGCCACCGACTTATACTCTGACTCTACACTAGAGTGAGAAACTGGCCCCTGTTTCTTGCTCCTTCAGGTAACCAGATTATTAATTACAAAGGTATACAAATCAGTTGTAGATTTCTTGTCAAGTACACATCCTGCATAGTCAGCGTCGGAATATCTTACCACTGTCATAGAATAGCCTCTCTGAAAAAGAATACTACGACCTAGTGCTTTCTTTAAGTATCTCAGCACTTGGATAGTTGCCTACCAGTGCAGTCTCGTCGGCCTCTCCATAAATTGGCTAAGTTTACATACTGCCAAGGCAATATCATGTATGATAATAGTCAGATATAATAGTTTGTCCACAAGCTGTTTGTATGCTCTGCTATCAGCTGCCTTTAGTTCCTTATCATGAAGATGTGCCTTGGTGTCCATAGGAATATTGGCTGGTTCGGCCCCAGCATACTTATCTCCTGAAGAACATCTAACGCATACTTGCGTTGAGAAAGAATAATCCTATCTCTGCTCCTAGCAACCTCGATTCCTAGAAAGTTTCTAAGTTGGCCCAGATTTTTTATAACAAATTGTTGTGCAAGAGACTCATGGACTTGTCTTATCCCAACCTCATCATTGCCTGTGATAATCAGATCATCTACATAAACTAGTAGTGCTGCAATGCCATTCTCCATTTTCCTGACAAATAGAGTGATATGAAGACCTCTGCATCCCAATCTTTTGCAACACATCTGAGAGTTTCAGAAATCAGGCTCTCAGGTTTTGTTTCAGGCCATAGATGGCCTTCTTGTGTCTGCACACACTCCCCCTGGATCTCAAAATTTAGGGGCTGCTGCATATAAACCTCTTCTTGAAGGTCGCTGTAGAGAAAAACGTTATTCACATCAAGCTTGTGTAACCGCCAACCTTTATGAGTTGCAACAGAGAAAAGTACCCGAACAGTAGCAGTCTACCCCATAGGTCTGGGTGAACCTCTTTGCCACCAACCTGGCCTTACACCTTGAAATAGACCCATCAGGGTTGTACTTCATGGCAAAGTCCATCTAGAGCCAACTAGTCACACGCCTGTAGGAAGCGAGGTGAGCTCCCAAGTCTGTTTACTCCAAAGCGCTGCCCTCTTGTCCTCCATGGCTTGACACCATTTTGGATCAAGCATGGCCTGCTAGTAGGCAGATGGAATGTGTAAGGCTATGAGTGCCTGACAAAAGCTACCAAATCGAAAACTGAGACCATCGGTAGCCAAATTGCTTGCAACACGATATCTGGACTCACATGTGCAGGGTGCCTTCCTAATGGCAATAGGAATGTTAGAATCATCTGGTATTTCTGACTGAGTCTCTGTAGAAGAAACCTCAATACCATTTTGATCTGCATTGTTAGGGAGATTAAGTCGAACTGGATGTCACTATCATCAGAACCCATCTTAATGGCCTGTGGAGTATTAGTCACTGGTGTGGGCGGTGGCTTATGTAGTGTCGCATGAAGTCTACTATACGTGTGCAGCATACCATGCAATCTCTGGTAGTCATCCAAGGGAGTAGTGGAGCCCAAAGAAATTGGATGAGATGTGGAGTTCGAAATCACCTCAAGTGGAGTAGGAGAAATAGGCATGGGAGCTGCATTATTATGAACACTCATCTGTCCAGTAACTGAAAAATATGGTGTTGTCTCATTAAAAGTTACATCAACGCTAACATAATGCCTCTGTGGATGGGATTATAATATCGGTACTCTTTCTGGCTTCTAGGGTATCCTAAGAGGCACATTTAACAGCGCAAGAAGTAAGCTTATCACGGCCTGGTGATGGCACATGAATAAAAGCAACACACTCAAAAGTTTTGGGAAACATGTGAAAAAGCTCGTCATCTGGATGTAACAAACAATCGGTATTTGCTCGTAACGTATTGAACTCGGCATCCTGTTAATGAGGTAGCACGCTGTCAAAACATCCCCCAATATCTCTCTAGAACACTGTGGTGGATAAGAAGAGTGTGTGCAACCTCTAACAGGTGTTTGTGCTTCCGCTCTGCAACCCCATTATGCTGTAAGGTATGAGGACAAGTGATCTGGTGGATAATCTCACGAGTCTTGTAGAACTCCACAAATCTAGCAGTGTAGAACTCAATGGCATTATCTGTCGTACAATCTTCACTGTGGCAGAATACTGAGTTCTGATCTCCAAAAGAACAGTCTCTAGAACACCTCCAACATCTTCCTTGTTCTTTAGAAGAAACACCTAGGATACTCTGGTGAAATCAATAAGATAATAATGATGTCTCATCATTCTGGAACTCTACTTGGTTCCCAGACATTCATGTAGAGTAACTCAAAAGCGGTCGCTGACCCAAGAGAAGTATTGGCCAGAAAAGAAAATCGATGATGCTTAATTAATTGGCAAGCATCACACCTCATAGTAATAGCAGGTGAAATATGTGAAATCACCCTCTTGAGATGATTCAGAGATAGGTGACTTAGACGAATGTGCCACTGCAAGGCACTCCTACCATTATACCTGCTCGCTCCTGCAAATGGCTCTTGGACAAAGTGATAAAGAGCATTTTCTCTGTACCTCTGACGATGGTCTTCCCAGTAAACTTATCTTGCACAATACATCCAATCTCATCAAAAGTAACACCGCGATAAAAATCCTTAGTGATCTTGCTCATGGACAACTAGCTCGTAGGAAACTCCGGTATATGTAGTGCTCTCGGTAGCCGCAACGTGGGGGTCATAGACACTTCCCCTTGGCCAACAACAGGAGCGTATTTGCCATCAGCAATTTGTAACGTCCTCCCTATTGCAACATAATTGAGTGACCAAAAATAGCCTTGATTCTTACAGAGATGTTGTAAAGCACCGGAATTAATTAACCATCCTACATTATGGTGACTCTTATCATGCTCCTATAGCATTACGCCCGCATACTTAACCATATCTGTCACAGTAGCGGTATCCAATGTCATCCCTACTTGTTACGACTCGATTCTCGAATCCCTACAGGATCCGAGATCGGTTCGCCTTGACTAATCCCAAGACCTAGTAGTCTAACAAGAAATAATCAAAAGTAGGAAAAATAACTCACATTCATACATGCAGTATAACTAAGCAGAAGAAAAGAACGAAACAGTAAAGAAAGTAGAGCAAGTCTTAAAACATAGTACATGCAATCACAACAACAGCGGAAAGGAAACAGAAAGTAACAGGAACAGTAAACCATATGTCCATTACTCACTACAACAGTAGGAAAACGAAAGAGCTAAAAAATGACTACAGTTGAGCCCAGCACTCTCTGCAGCCGGAAACTCGGGCTGCTCAACTCCTGGCCTTGAATAGGGTTACGAAAATACAGAGTCAGCAAACGCTGAGTAGAGTGGTTTACATTATTTAAGTACAAGCGCAGTAAAAGTAACAGGTTTATTTCACATTTCTATTTATCTCATTTATGTGTTTTTATTTCATCTATTTTTCATGTATCTAGATATTTCTTGTTCTTGCATGTTCTTCGTGGGAACGATCTTGATTGCAGTCTTTTTCGTAGAGTAGAAGGTACACATGGTGCTCTCTTGGCCGGAAGTCCCCCGTGGTAGTCCTACACCCAGTCAACTACCCCAAGGTCAATGTCGAGACGTAGCGGTAACTACGGCACGCGTGATTAGCATACGGGTAGCTATCCTGCACTGGCACACGGTCAATCGTTTCCACTAGCGGGTATCCCCAAAGTACAGCACGGAACAGCATAGGGTCTTGCCCCTCCACAGTTCGCGTACCCTCATCCGACATCCTGGTTTGCCATGTGGGCATAACAAAGTCGGTTTAGGGTGGCTAGCTTGACCTCGGGTCTCGTGGGGTGGCTAACTCCCCCCTACACTAGTAGGACGCCTCGGTACCACGTACGCGAGGGCCTACAAGAGTCGGTGTAGAGTGACCAATCCTACCCTCAGGTCTCAACTTAAAGGAGGCTAGCTCCGCTCTATACTAAAAGAACCACAGTGCTCCTTGGTACCACGTACGCAAGGGTTAACTCATTTCCGTCTACACACGGAATTCCTTTCCATATTCGAAAATTTTCCTCCTAAGTTCCCGTAGGGTTCATGCTCATATTTATCTCATTTATCCACATCCAGATCTCATGTTTCATCACTTGTTCATCATCCATACACAGGCAACTCGTGTTTTCATAATTCAGTTCTCAATCATAACATGCAACTTGTGTTTCACAATTCAATTTCTCATTACATACAGGCAGCTCGTATTTTCACATGCATCACGTAATTATATTAAAGGCATTTAATAGCAATTCATCTTAAATATGCATTCAAGTAAACAGTACAGCTCAAACAGATTCATTCATTTCTACCCTAGGATTTATTCCACATCTTAGAGTTCTATTAATTATTCCAACCAAGCGCATTCTTATTTAAATATTAATAACCGAGTTAAACCACTCTACCGGGTATCATGAGAGGAATAGGGGCCTGTGCCGCAGATCTTATCGTCTCCGCGGATCTCGAACACACTACCGGCTGGTAACCTGTACCAGCGACCAATGTACATTAGACGAGCTCAAAACAGCAGATACTCAACACGAATACGTAGAGGAACTCTAGTGGAAAACAACGGTACTTTGTTTGCGGAAATCTGATTCTGTTTAGGCCTTAAACAGGTCAAAAATGCGGTTATTGAATAAAATTAGACGTCTGAGACTTTTCCCAGACGTCTTAAAAGACATCAAAATTCACCTTACCCTTCCTGCGGCTGAGTCAGACATTCAGACTCCCTCTGCGGTCGTCTGGGGACAGTTCCAGACGTCGGACAAGGTCTCCGGTCGTCTGGAAGCACCTTCGGATGTCTGACGACATGATCAGACGCCCAAAAGCACTTGGAAAAGCACATCGCGTGCCTTTCCAAAGCCTGCACCTGCGTCCCAGCGCACGCAGACACAACGGTTAGCCGACATCCCCTGCGCTACGATCTTCATGTAGGAAAAGTAGCGCAGGAAGATACGTACCTCGCGATATTGCGCTTCCATACGTTCGGCCTCAGCTCCGGACGTCCAAGTGTCTCACCAGTCGTCTGGACTTCATTCCAGACGTCTGATACTGGAAAACTTCTAGTATCAGAGCCTGCTCCGCGACGCTTCTCACCTCGCACCGTCGCCCGCAACGCGCCAAGCAGCTCCAGCAGCTGTAGAGGGCTCGGGAGGCTGCCTCCCCGAGCCCTTACTCCTCGCGCACGCGCCCGCCGTCAGTCGTGCGAGCTTCGCCGAGCTCCCGAAGGTCCTCCGACCTTCCACGCTCTCTTCCTTCCTCTCTCTCGTTCTCCCTCGCTCTCCCCCAATCACCACTCTCGTCTGGCCTCGCCGCAGCCACGTAGGAGACGCTGAAGGTGGTGGTGATTGGTGGTGAGGGGATGAGGAGGGGAGTTAGGGTTTGCGGGGTGAGGGTGCAGGGAGAGAGAGAAACCTCTGCGCGCCGCACGAGTGTAGGGCGCAAAGTGCTGTACGAAAAATCTCACTTCCAGACGTCTGGGAACGTGTCCAGACGTCTGGACAAACGTCTAACTGAAATTCAAGACGTCTTATCCGGTTAAAAAGTAACGGGTCATTATGCTACTCTTCCTGAGATTGGCATTGTGCCTAGCAGGAATGAAGAGGGTGACCAAGGGCTAGAACTTGTCATCTTAGCCCAAGTGAGCGGGATACTACACCACCAACACGATCTGAAAAAGGAGTTTTAGATCATAGGAGAAACTCTGATTAGGTAACGCAGGCCTTAGGTGTAAGGATCCAGGATCATTGGCATCTGGATGATCATGCCCAAGGCAAATAATAACCCTCTCAGCATTAATATGGGGTGTGCAAGGTCTGGGGAAGGCCCTACCCACCCGTAGGAAGAGAGGACGGCCTTGTATTGTGCATCTAGAGGAGTAGTAGTGCTCTTGCCACCAACTAGCTGATCACCAGAGCGACTTGCAGCACCGCTTAGATGTCTTGCACCATTGCCTCAGGTGTAGCCACACCGAGTGAACCCCTCAGGCGACACCTGTAGAGGATCACCCAAGGCAGCGGGCGGTCCAAGTGCCCTCAGGCGTCGCTTGGGCCCATCGAGAACCCTACTACCGGTGGAGATCCCTCCTGGCCGGTGAGAGAGAAGATGGAGGGTTGGCGGTGGTGAAGGGTGTAGAGGCTTTTGGTGTTAGGGTTTCGGGGAGGGGGGGATTTTTCTGTGGGATATCAGAACCCGGCCTAGGACTGCACTCTGATACTAAATAGGAAAGAATGATCAATCTAATTTTTTAGAAAAGAATCCAATACCTCTTTATAGAGAGAGGTTTGAATAAATAACAATGCATGTCCAGATCAAAATAAAAATAACAAAATACACCAAAAGGGAACCTAACCACCATCAAGCCAAAGTCCCAATCTGCTTTTGTTGAAATAATAAGTAGCTTGGATTATTGAAAAACCCTAGTTTCATTTTAGGTAGAGGATTTGTTGTAAAAGTACGTGAAGCAAATGAGATAAAATCTTAGCACCTAATCAAACTAGAGTATGGATATCAATTATGATCAACTTGGATTATTGTCAATCAAATGACGTCTTATCACCTTGGTGAATGTCACTTGTGTCTTCATTGGAAGAGTCAGAAATTGAATGAATAAGGCCTCTTTGAATTGTATGTAATGTAATGTCCATTAAAATGTCTTCTCAGGAAATACAAGGTTATCCATTAAAATATTATTTGTGTCACAACTCTATAGAGGACATTAGGGCTACTAAACGAATCAAATATGATTCAATTCAATTTGATTTGAAAGAAAATATGAATTAAATATTTAGATTCAATAGCTTAACCAATCAAATCTTTTTTTTTTTTTTGTTGAATTTGATTTGAAAAGATTCGATCCAATTGATAATATATATGCATATTATATATACATATATATGTGTAAACATATAAACGTGCGTACATTTAAGTGGGTACACAATAAAGAGTGAAGAGGTAACTAAATTATATTTGCTTAAACTAACAAAGAAGTTGCTCAAGAGTCCTAAAAAGTGTATTGTTTAATGCAAGAACTTGGAAGAGGTAACTTACATTGCTTAATTAAGTTAAGTGATGTTTTAAGAAGTTCATTAATGCTTTTTCTCTAATCTTTTTATTATTTATGTGTCATTTTTTAATGTTTAATTAACTTGATTGTCATAGTCCATAACCTGTGTATGAAAAAAAATATATTAAAATTTAAACCAAACTTACAATAAAAAAAATAAATGAAATAATTGGGTTTGATTAGTATCCGATAAATATTCAAATCCTTAATGAATTGAATATAAATCAAGGTTTTTAGAATCGAACAAGATTCGAATTCGAATTTTCTTAACTAATTAAATCTGAAATGTAATCCTTTTTTGTGTAATGAAATAAACGTGGATGGTTATTACTTGGATAATTATCCTTTCACTTTTAAAAAAAAAAAAAATGGATGAGATTCTATTTGATTAGCACCCCTGGAGGACAACATAGCCAGATGGAGATCATGTAGCACATTCATGTAGCACATTCTTTTGAAAAGAATCATGGGATGCATTCTATCCACATCAATTCTTAGTTGTTTGAGCCATTGATTGATATTTGGATCTCGCATTCTTTATGAGCTAATGAATGCACGTCAATTTTAAAATTGCAAATTATTCTAAACAAACATGCATTGACTGGCAGATACAACGGATAATATGAGAAATTTTCACAATGGAATCCTATGTTATCCCGAAGGTTCATAATGTCCAGCAGGAGGTAATAGATAAGAAAATAGACAACTGTCTCACACAGCAGATAATATTTCGTCGTAGGAAACTCAAGTAGTCCATGCAGAATTGTAGACAACGGAAAGTGGGAAAATAGCAACAGAGGGTCATTTTACGCCAAATGAGTTACTTGAAATCATTGTACGACTACATCAAAATTGAGGATCATGGTGGTGGTGAGATTTGACAATGGGTGTGCATCAAAGTGGTGGTAAGTGTTGGTTGGGGTGATGCGATAGAGATGAGTGGGACCTCTTCAGATGATGCAGGGGTGAGCAGAGCCTGGAGCCAGGTCGAGGCGAAGGTGCTGCCATGCATGTAGTAGCCTTGGGCTGGGTAGAGTGTGGCAGAAGCATGACAGTTGTGGTGGTTGTGCGTGGTGGTGTCGACTGTCAAGCATCCATGGTGCTGCATGGGGACAGAGCTTGCATGGAGGTCAACTAGTGCAGTGATGGTTGTGGTGGTTATGGTGGATGGATTAGTGGATGAGGGTGAAGGGAGGTGTGTGCAATAGAGGTGGATTAGAGGGACACAGGGAATGGAGTGGTGGTGGAGACGGGAGGAATGGGGTGTTATCAGGAGTGAATTTAATTGTTGAGGAAGGAGGG
The DNA here is from genome assembly GCA_037157565.1 of Thalassia testudinum. Classification (NCBI taxonomy): domain Eukaryota; kingdom Viridiplantae; phylum Streptophyta; class Magnoliopsida; order Alismatales; family Hydrocharitaceae; genus Thalassia; species Thalassia testudinum. Next base: position 91,475,413 of record JAZHRO010000012.1, read on the forward strand.
TGTAAGGGGTGAAGTTATTGGGTCACATGTGGGGAGAAAAGATGAGAAAGGGAGGGAAAGAGAGTGATGGGAAAGTCATAGAGAAAAGTTTCATTTTCATACTCTATCTTAAACAGTAGAGTATTAGGAAGTTGTTAAGGTCTTTAGGATTATGATTGAGTCTATTTTTTATTAAGTTGAAGAGCATTAGTCAATTTTATAATTTTATATTCTTAATTAGGTTTTTTATGTAATTTTTGCATTCCTATTCTCCATATAATAGAGATTTGGGATCTTGTTTCCAATAAGAGACATTATTTTCTCTAATGGGTATCAGAGCGGGATTTATGTTGCCCATGTCCTTGATCTCCACACAAAAGGGATCACTTCCAATGCCACCAGGCCTTATTGCGCCACCACCCCCTACCTAGCGTGCAACACTACGCACACTGACAGCGCATTTGTTGCATGCCTAGTGAAGTGTCCCCTAACACAGCACTTAGCAAAACGCAACCCCACGCGTGGTTGTTGCATGGCTTTGTTACACGTGTGATCTTGTGTGTTGCACACATGGTCTCTCTCTTAGCTTGCAAATCTTGATTTGTGTGTGCACGCGCCATATGATTCGAATTTGTTTCTTTGCCTTTTACCATTCTACGTGTGTAGTGCACGCTCTTATAAGCGAAATTGCATACCTCTACCTAACTACTTGATTTGCTATTTGTTTCCCTGGCAACTTAGATGCCAATACTGTGACTTTTGAGGCCAAGATCTCGGCCTTCATTTTTGTTTAGGGGATGATAGTCGTGTTAACTGGATCCCCTAATTTCTTTAGTGTTGAGTGTTCTGCATATTTGTTAGTGGATAGGATCAATTGCATATGCTAATCGATAGAGATCTTGATCCTAAAGATGTAGTGAAGTATAAGTAGGAGGATAACTACTTGGTTATTAATTGATTGATGAACATCATAAATTTGAAGATTGCTGCAAATATATTGTAAAAGAAGATGATCTAGGAGATATAGGAGACTCTAGAGAAGAGATACTCTCTTCAGACAAGCAATTACTGACATGCTGATATCTACGAGCATATCTAGAATACTAACCAAGGCGATATGTCATTGGTTGAGTATTTCATTACTTTAAAAAGCCTATTTGAGGAACTTACGTCTTCCAGCTTGCCTGCTCTGAGAACTAGGTAACAAAATGAGTACAGTGGCAAACCTATTGCTTCCTAGAAGTAGGTAACAAAACGAGTAGAGTGGAAAACCCATTGCTTCCTAGATAGTCTTGCACTATGGTATTGCTTGGCTAAAGACTGGATCCTACCTTTAGACTCGGTGCTTAATTTAAAGATTGTCAATAGCTACCTCCAGAAGACTGATGTCAATGCACTACTTACTCTTCCTACTGCTATTCCTGAACTGTGCGTTGCACATCGTGCTAGATGCATTGCCATGTGTCATTGCCCAATTTACCCTTCTTGCGTGCGTTAGACCACCCCGCTAGATGATTTCTGTCGTTCATGTGTACAAGCGTGCGATGACATGCGCTTGATCTGCCTTGCTCATGTGCACCCATCCATGATCTCTCCCCCATGACCTTCCTCGGTGCCACATGATGCCCACCAATGGTCCGTTGTACACTGTTGTGGTAGCACGTGCGTTAAAAGCCCATGCCACCTTGTTGCAGCGCACGAAAGAAGAGAAACTCTCAGAAATTCCCTCTCTCTCTCAATCTCTCGAGAACTCTCGATTTTCTAAATGGGAATTGACATGACAGTGGTACAAGACCCGAGGGGTACTATTTATAGTATTAAGGTCAAGTTACGTCTAAAAAATTACTTGGATTGGACCAAAATACCCTTGGTCTTGCTTCGCGTGTGCCTACGCCCTCATTTTACGTATTTCACGAGTAACTTTTACTATATTACTCAGATTTTTGTAAAATAGGTCTTGTTGGAAAGCTTACAACGAAAGGAATCCAACGGTATTATATATGACATATTCCGAGCAAGTTTTACTTGAGGGTTAATCAAGTTTGATCAAAACATACGTTTTCTCATTTTTGGGTTACGTTGGCACGATTCGCACCTAACAAGTGTCAACGTGTTCATTTCAATGCGCTTAAGTTCAAAATAGGCTTGAGTTCGAATTTTGGACAATTACACTAGCTTTGTGGTCAATTTTGCATTTGCTTCTATAGGTTCTTTTGGAGCATTTATTCCTCTTGTTGGAAATACTAATGACCCTAATGATTGGTGGGGGATTTGAGTAAGGCTATCATCTCTTACTACCTACATGGGATTGTCTCTTGAACTACTTGAGATCATCTCTTACATTTGCCTACGACTATTTCTATTTGCTTTATCCTTTGTCGCAAGTTGGGCTTGATGGTCATTTATACTCCAACTTGAGGGATAATGTTAGAGTATAGGAAGTTGTTAGGGTTCTTAGGTCTAGGATTGAGTATATTGTTTGATTAGGTTCAAGAATCTTAGTCAATTTTATATTCTTAGTTAAGTTTTTTATACAACTTTTGCATCTCTACTCTCAGTATAAGAGATCAGGATTTCTGTTAATAAGAGGCATTGCTTTTTCCAACAAAAATAAAAATGCAGAAAAAGATGCATAAACCGTCAAATACATCTCTTGACAAAAAGTTGTCTATTGTATACTCGAAGAAGAGGCACATGGAAAAATTTCAGGGATACCCTTCCAATATTATGATCAGCGGAAAAATTGCATTGAGGCATTTGATAAATTTGTGAAAGGTCAATGGGCTGCATGACTAAGGGACTCGCCTTTCATAAACAAAAGGCCTTTCCCTGTGAAACAATGGTTAACCTTCCAAACTATTGGAGAAAAGCTTGGACAAGTGATAGCCGCATAAGGTATCTTTCCTATCAATTCTATGTACCCTTTAAAAACAATCCTATGAAGTATGAGATCTCCACAATCCCAAAGCTACCATCAATATAGATGAATCTTAGGATCCATAGAAATAGATACTTGGGACCCAACATATGGGGCAATGTCGAGAGGATTACCAAAACTAGGCAATAACGACGGGGCCCTTAAGAAATGGTGTGGTGGCCAGGGAGGGGCTGCACTAGGGTGCTTGAGGGATATGGGCAAGGAAGAGTATCATGCAACATTAAGACTCTCAAGGGTTGGGGGAGTTAGGTAGGGAGAGATATGGTGCAATTGCAGAGGTAGTGTTGTAAAAGTCGGTAGTCAATTTTCAGTTGGTTAGGTTATTGATTAAGGAGTATACAGTATGTGGGGGAGTAGTTGGGGGGGTACTAAGTTATGTATCAAGTAAAATGTACCATTTCATGAAAATAGACAATTTTTAAGCTCAAGATTATGAAAATAACCTACAAACCATAAGTCCAACGAAATAAAAACACAAGTTCAAGATCGGAGCAGCAACGACTTGATCCTTAATGTTGCAGCAGAGCCAAGTATGATCAGAGCAATAGCAACAACAACATTGGGTATTGTCGAAGTAGTGATCAGATCATTGGGTGTAGTCAAAGCAGCGGTAGCAATAGTAGTAGGGTCAAGCGATCCTTGGAGTAGCAACAATAGCATTGGGTGTCGTTGGTTGGAGGAGCAGTAGAGGTAGTAGGGTTGGGGGGAGTTATTTTGTACCCATAATCGAGGACAACTTGACCCAATTATCTCTCTATAGAGAAATTGGGTGCATAGTTGGTCAAGTAAACCGACTACTTGGCTTGGGCTTGCCAACTATGTGCCTGAGTATAGGTTGTTGGGTCCAACTAGAAATAGTTGGCCGACTACTCGGCTGATTTTTACGATAGAAGGGGGTATTAGACCGGGGGGGAGTTTATCAAGTTTTTGTTTGGGTTATTATGCCACTTGCTAGTTCCTAGTCCTAGTCAGTTGATTAATCAACCAACTAATAAGTGAAGCACCTGATTAATTAACCCAACTGATTATAGGGTTGATTATCAACATTTGAGTTGATTCATGGCATAATATGGTTAGTCGGTCAACTAGAGCGATTTTGCAACCCTGCAAATAACCGTGTACACTATGTGTATACTTAGCTCCTTTCCCTTTAGTGCATGCAGAGGATTGCTGCATGGTGCGAGGGTTAGACATGCACCCTACTGCACTATATCTTGAGCACTCTACCTTGTAGTGCAGAATTGCTGCAATTGGTGCTATTATAAGTTATGCAGCCTCATCTGCAGCACTTGGTCACAGAAGCCATGCATTTGTCATGAGGTGCTGCTCCAACGACATCACCGCCTCTCCAATGAGATTCCTGTTGATGGACACTGGACTGCTTAGTGTGTATGGATTGGACTGCAGAATGCAAGGTTTCAAATGAAGATATTCCGTGAGGAGAAAGTTGAAAAACAAGAACAAGTTGCATATTGAACTCCAGTTTAGAACTACTACTCCGATGCTATATTAAAAGTTGAGTAGCTTAGGGTTTTTTCAGAAACTTTAATCCTCTTTAGTGGGAAAAATACATGCTGCTCTCATAAAATAAATATCAAAACACTTTAAGAGGAAATGGGAAATAAATATCAACATGCTTTAGTTGGTGGGAAGTGATTGTCAATGGACACAAAATCTTAGACCAATGAGGGAGTGAGATCTCCCCAAACCCCCCTCCCTGCCCCTGCAAGTGCACTCACTCAGAATCTTCTAAGAAAGGCATGGTCTTTGTCTACCTATTGGATTGAACCATTGTTAATTTTCATATGTTGAATTGAGAACAGGAATATCTCTGCATCTGTCTTAGCAACTTCTTCAATTTGCACCAAAGGGTCAACAACTTCAGAAGTGTTTTCCTTCATGTCCTGGATGATAGAATGAGAGAAACTGGCTTCTTTATGGAATCTAGTATTTGACATTACCCATGTGGATCTGCCACAAGTACCATTATGTGCATGCATAGATCAACCTTTTTTTTCTTCTCTTAACAGTTTTAATGCTTTCTTGTTCATTAGTGTTGCTTGTTGCCTTGCAAGAAAAAAGTATATAAGCTTACAGGATTGTTTAGAGTGATTCTAATTCTCTTCCTGTTATTGACAGGTGAAATCCAGAATGATGGGAGATTCAGCCTACAAAGGCACATTGGATTGTTTTGTCAAGACTTTGAAAAATGATGTATTTTCAACTTATACTCTTCTCTTACCATATTGTCTGCAATGTTTCTAGTAAAATTAACCTTTTTCCTTTTTTTGGCTGTTTTAATTTATATATCCTTCCCTTTTCTAATTTTCATGTTTATTACGTGGTGAAAACTTTCTTTCTGAATTTCCTTCTGTGTTTTTTTTTCCCTCTTCATTAGGGACCTTTAGCATTCTATAAGGGCTTCATCCCAAATTTTGGCCGTCTTGGATCATGGAATGTAATCATGTTTTTGACTTTAGAGCAGGTAATACCATCCTAAACGTCCTTTTTTTTTCTCATTGCTGCAAATTGCTTTGTTCTGAATCTATGGAATAGAACTGCCATGTACATTTATTTGTCAAAATAGTCTTTTATGTAACTTAGTACATCCAGCATGGGCTTTGTTTTCTAATCTAGGGTGTTTCGCAAAAGGTCGAGGGTTCCAAAAGTTTTGTGGGTCTGTTGACATTCTAGGGTGGAACCTAGAACTTCTATTTCAAGAGGTTGGGAACCTTTTTTTTCGATAAGAAAAAACCTTCATTGCTTAAGGTCTGTGAAGTACATTTACAATATCTGCTGGAATAGACTCATTACACCAACATGCAAAGAGTTCTCTGTGTTTACAAACTTGAGCTATAGCATGCTCAATACAATTAGGATAACGATTAATAAAGCCACATCTACTAATAAGGTGTTTGGTAAGCCAATAGATACAATTGCTAGTTGCATTGTGAACATGCCAAGGTAGATCAGCCAAGCCTCTTAATTCCTTTGACAGCTAATAGAATCAGAAAGACAAATGACACAGGCCTGGGATGGAAGAGTAGCTACTTTCATTAGATCTATAACAGAGGTCGGGGAACCTTTACAATGATATGAAATAGATGGTTAGGCTTCTCTTTATTGTAATAATTTTTCACGATAAAATATGTTCTTTTACACTTTTTTTCATATGCCACGCTATCTGAGCTTAATCTTGATTGCATGTTGAAAAGATGAATGTCAATATGACTGCGTTGTTTATTCCAATGTCTTCATTGTTTAATCTTGTTGCCATTCAAGAGGTTGAAGCACCAAAACCTCATGAATCATGACGATCAGATCGTTCCAGTAGATGTTCCAACTGTCATTGTCATCATTTATGATGCCTTGTTTAACATCATATTCGTCCATCCAATCTATTACGCCAAATACTCTATTCTGATGGCTGCCCATTTTTGTGTTGACAGGCGAAGAAGCTGTTTATAAAGGATGTGCCAAGTTAAGTGTTCTCACTGGCATTATTGAAATAATTTAATTTTTTGCGCGGAATAAATCTTTTGCACATCATGGCCAGAGGCATCAACCGTTGTGCTTCTTGGCCAGTTCTCACTTGCCACCAAAGTGTATTTTTAACCATCATGGAGATTTTGTTGTACCGTGTCATATCTTTGCTGCTAATCGTAGCTGCAAAACCAAATATTTACATCATTATAGGATATTCAAAATAAGAGATTGGCAAGCCCTGATTTTATTTTCCGCTTGATGCAAGTGGATTGAACGAGCTGAAATTTTTTGTTTGCTTACTAGGTCTATTATGTTGTACCTAGTTAGATAATTTTGAAGTTTGCCATGCAGCTTTCTAGCGTTGTTTCCAACTGAAAAATCATGAATACCAATGCCTTTACTTGCTGATATTTTCCGGGCTTGTAAGCATCGACTGTAGTTGAAAAGATTTTCAATGGTCGTTTACCTTCCAGGAAATTTTACTCCAGTCAGATGTGGGAATGTACGATATTATTTTATCCTTTTATATCATCGTCGTGTCGAAAATTGAGAGCGAATGGCCAAAGGGATGTATTCCTAATAACCATAAGAGGCTGAGTGTGAATTTTAGCTTGCCTTTATAGCTAAATTGGCGGACACAAATTTATTCGAGTCGTTTTAACGAGAATATCGGTTGACAACATGCATCCTATCCGCATCACAAGTAGTGCTTGATGATTCATCTAATTAAACACGGAAATTCCAACTTAGCTTCGTGGTATCTAAAAAAGTTCAATCGCAACTTAGTTGCACTTTTTGTTTAGGAGAGAGGAGGCCTAATTGAAGTAACAACCTCTTAAATGGCATCTTTTATTTCAAATGGCACGTCTAGACGTGGGGTGGTGCATGAGAAGTAGAATTTTGAGATATATAGCTGTAGGGTACTCCATGTTCTAGTTTGCTTTGTCTAGTTGGATTTCTGAGTATTTGTGGATGAAGGAGTAGTTACTTTTATTGATAAAAATGGCTAGGCGCAGTTCGTGGGTAGAGTGATTGGAACAAGGTTTTTCCTCAAAATTGTACGCAAGCTGAGCTGCGAATCGGTATTGGTTGATGGACAACAAACAATCAAGGTGTCATCTTAAACTCGGGTAGCTTTTACACCAAGAGCAACCTGTTTATGCTTGACAGACCCTTGGTAGGTAACTCAAGTTCAAAGGCCAATTCAAATTGGGTCTGCAATGAATTTGCAAATTGTGCTACTACACAAAAAGATGTGCTTAGTTGTTTTTATTTAAGAGAGTAGAGGCGGTAACACGGATACTCGTTTCTATTTCAAAGATTTCTAAACTATGGATAAGGATGTCACTTCAGATTCATCTGACCAGAACTCAATCGGACCTCACTCAAGTAAAGCAGGTAAAATCTGCGTCACGTCTTTCTTCAAATGGATGTAAGCTTTGATTTGCATACCTGGTAGGATATAGATATCTATTACCCATTTACTAGAGACACGCTTATCATCCTTTGTATTATACATTGTTCCTCCAAATACCCCGCACACAAACCTAACTGTTTATGTGGTGCACGGCACCAAATAACATGCATCCAGAACTCCCGGATCCTCTCCGGTGACCAGAAGGATCTGGGGAACAATACCAGTTACAGGAAAGGATCCAAAGCTTGCAGCCCCTTTCTACTTCTCTCGAGTGATTGAAGAGATCTGGTAGCCATATAATGGTCCCAACGGTGAGGCCCCCCGCCCTCCAGAAAAGGGAGCAACTCCCATGAAAAGTCCATATCGCTTTTATTGCACATTTTGACAATTATCTCAGATCTCTTTTGGATGACCCCAAGAACTCAACTTTATAGCACTTGTTACGTCGTACAGAATCCGCTGAATAAAGCAGCTAGAGTAGTCGCTTTCTTCAGTCCTGTCTTTTATTCTTTTTTGAATTAAATATACCTTCCATGCCTAAAGAAGAAATGTAAAGAAGATACCACTAAAAACGCAAGCTCGTTACTAGTACCAACATGCAATTCAATTTCAGAAAAGATGAAGGTAAAAACATGGAGTTGGGTCGCCATGCAGCCAAATCTATTCATCAGAAAGCCTAAGATTAAATATTTTTTTTTAGGGGTATATGTTAAACCCGAGATAGGGAGTATTGATCTCCGTCTCAGAGGAACATGCTTTAGCATTTGATGATACGTGGCCGTCATCCTCAACCTAAACTTACTGGACTGCGAACCCCTGATCCAATCGATCAATTTCCTCGGTAGACACAACAAAACCAGACGAACAGTAACATTTCTAAAAGAAAAAAAAAAAATCAGAGGAAAAAACAGGTAGCGTACATGCATTCCCCACGTTGGATGGTACCTATATAATTATTCTACGTTTACGTGCTAAAGGCAGAAGGAATCCAGACACCAGACTCACAAATTAACAACAAAAAGGGAGTTCCAAGCCTGTAGTATTAGCCTCGTAAAAAGACGTGGCCAATATTAGTGAAAAAAATAAACCACATCCCATGTGCCACAATGGCCACTCATTTACAACTAAACCTTAATGAGTCATCAAGCACCAACGAAGGCAGAGTCATGTGACTGTACCTTTTAGCTTTTTGTTCGGCAACAAAACGGAGATCTGCATTTCTTTTAGTCCTCATCGAACAGACAATGCTTCAAAATCTGCACAAGCTCAAACTGCTTGGATAAACTGCCAGAGGATTAACATACTTTTCTGTTATGCCGAATTCCACCCTTTAACTATGTTGGCATATGCAGCTTCCAATCTTTCATAACCACGTTTAGCAAACACTATACCTCTCTCGATGTGATCTTCGTATTTGTCATACAATGCTGGGACGGTAAGAATGACGATGAGGCCTTCATGCAAGATCAAAAATCAGTAGCTACTCTACTACGGAGGTATGCATTTTCCCGTAAGATTGCATCTCAAAAACTACTCACAGTGCTCTTAGGAAAGAAAGAAGGAAAGAAACAACAACAAAATCTTCTCAGTTTATTTCTTCATAAGATCATTCCTAAAAGTGTATCAATCAAGATCAACATTTCTTACAAAGTATCCAGGGGGAACTATACCAGTTAAAATCATGTTGCATTAGCTAAGAACCAGGTCCTATGGCAGCAAGTATTAAGAGCTTACTGAATGCATCAAGATAAAAGTTCTGCATCACTTCCCCTGTTCGATAACAAATTTTGTTGTTCAATTGTGCTCAGCTACCCCATTGATGGCTACTCACCAAAAGAAAGAGATGGAATGACAACACATTTGACATGCAGAGAACAAACAAAAGCACATTTCGAAAATTGTGTGTAAAACGCCAAACGGTCCCATCCCTCAAAACTCACATAATAAAACTCATGAAAGTGCACTGAAGACTACAATGGCTGATTATTTCTACCCTCAAGTTCCTTTTCAAAAAAAGGTTTCTACTCTCAAGTTGGCTTTGAGCCATTTCAAGTGATTTCTTACGACTATTTGGCTCAAGCTAAGAAAGGTCTTAGCAACAATTCCTCTTCGGTCTGCTTGGGTCTAGACAAGATTGTTACAAATAGTACGAGTCAAAAACTAGCTGCAACGTGTGTAGTAAATAATGTCCAAGGCTAAGAATGTATCACAAAAGTGATGTTCGGAGCTACCTAAAAACTTGGAAAAGCTACCTCTAGAAGTCAACATTGCCTAGTGATTGATTAAATGGTTAATGCTATGACATTTTGGAGGTTGCAACCCCCTCAAAAGTGTTCTACATAGCAGACCCATTAAGGGGTGAGAAATAAAGGTCAAGGATTACAATCTCAATGTGGACAGCAGGGATGAATTTACAGTGAGGGCACTAGGGGCAGCAGTGGGACTGCCCCGACTGAAAGTTCGCAACATCAACCGTGCTGTTTGTATTTGGAAACTGTTGAGGAAAAATGATATTCTTTCTCATTGGAAACCTAGACCTCTCTATGTATAGGGAGAGGTTAGGAAACTATCACAGACAAATCCTTTGGAAAGTAAGAAAAATAAAATAAACTTTCAAAAAATAAGAGAAAAGGCTCATCTCTCTCTATGTTTCCCCTCAAGCTAGAGCATAAATATCTATCATATTCAACTTGGAATGACACCGATCAAATGAAGCATAGGGAAATGCCTTGGTGAACATGTCAACCATCTAGTCTCTAGAAGCCAGGTAAGAAGTGTAAATAAACCTTTTCTAAATCATGTTACGAGTGTAATGATAATCTACTTTCACATGTTTTATTCTTTCGTGGAAAACTAGATTGTTAGCAGTGAAGAGGGTTGCCTTGTGATCACACTTCATCTTCATGGTGCCAAATATTGGAACCTGTAGATCCATGAGAACTAATCTAATCCACATAAGCTCATGTGTGATTTGAGCCATAGCTTTGTACTTTGATTTTACACTCAACCTTGCTATCACAATTTATTTCTTGCTCCACCATCTAACTAGATTACCTCCAACAAATGTGCAAAAACCAATGGTAGACCTCTTAGCTTTTGGACATCCAACATAGTCAGCATCTGTGTAGGCCATCACATCTAGGAAGCTCTTGTTGGTAAATAGCAATCCCTTTCCTAGAGTCGACTTCAGGTACCTAAGGATCCAAAGCTACATCCCAGTGTAATCTCTTTGGTTTGTCCATGAACTGACTCACTTTATTTATCGCAAGCACAATATCAGGCCTTATGATAGTAACATACACTAGCTTCCCTAGTAAGCATCTAAATTGGCAAGTATTAACTTGCATTGAGTTATCTTCATATAGATGCATGCTAAGGTCTTTAGGAATAGAAGCAGGCTTTGCCCTTAGCATGCCGATCTCCAGGAGTCACTCTACTACACACTTCCTCTAAGAAGAACCACTCCACGTGCATTCTGAGCCACCTCAATTCAAAGAAAATAACGAAGTGGTCTCAAGTCCTTTGCAACAAAATACTTGTTCAGAACTTCCTTAGTAATTGAAATGCCATCTGCAACATCCCTTGTCAATATAATATCGTCCACATACATAAGAATCACAATCACTCTTTTTCTAATACTTTTATAAACAAAGAGTGGTCGGCAAAAGACCTCTTGAAGCCAACCCTCTCAATCACACCTACGAGTTTTTGAAACCATACTCTTGGACTCTGCTTGAGTCCATGAATTGACCTATGCAACCTGCAGACCTTGGAACACTCCCCCTTAGCTTCAAATCCCGAAGGTTGCTGCATATAGACTTCTTTTTTGAGATCACTGTAGAGAAAAGCATTCTTGACGTTAAGATGATGAAGAGACTAATTGCAGTAAACAACAATCAAAATAAGTATGCAAACTCTAAGGAGTCAAGCTACTAGAGAGAAGGTGTCAAAGTAGTCAACCCTGTATGTCTAAGTGTACCCCTTTGTCACTAGATGAGCATTATATTCCTCAATTGACCCATCCAAGAGATATTTGAAAATAAACACCCATTTGCATCCTACCACTGCTGCATCACTTGAAGGCTGAATGAGACTTCAAGTCCCACGAGAGTTTAACACAATCATTTCTTCCCCTATGACTTGTTGCCACTTTGGATCACAGTGCCTCTTGATGGATAGTAGGTGTCCAAACAGTAGTAAGAGTGATAGCAAATTGTTGGTATAGAGGAGTGAGACTCACCATAGACATGTACTTGGCCATCAGATGCAGAGTACATGACCTAGTGCCCTTCCACAAGGCAATGTACAAATCAAAACTGTCTTCCTCTGGATTATTTGTCTTGATAGGCTTAGGCTTGGAGTCTTCAGTTGCTATAGTCTCAAGCTATTGAGGTATATTAGAGCCTCCCTGAGCAGCAAGAATGTGGGTCTCTATATAAACAAGTATAGGACTCTCCTCAAGAGTAGAAGAAACTAGCTTTGGAGGAGCCTCTGGAAGGGGTGGTTCTTCCTACTGAATTTGATGACAAGAATAGATTATCCTAAACCTACTCTCTAAGTAATCAACTGGAGGAGGTGACTATTCGTTGAAAATACTCTCCGGTGGACTCTCAAGTGATTGCCTTTGTGGTTCATCCAAGAATACAAGAATTGGAATGACTGTCTCAATCCCAAATGCCAGAGTGATAATGCGTGAGCTAGACGTAAAATAGTAAGGAATGGATTCCATGAAAGTGACATGCACTCACATAATAGCGTCAACCAAAAGGATTATAACATCTATAGCCTTTGAGTTCTGTAATACCCAATAAAGATGCACTTGACCGCTCGAGAAACTAACTTATCGCTGTTGAGTCCATGGCGATGCACAAATGCTACACACTCGAATACCTTCGATGAAATCCCAAAGAGCACACAATATGAAAATAGAATCAAATAAGGTATCTACTCATCAATAACGGTAAACAGCATTTCATTGATGAGATAACATGTAGTAATCACAGCATCTCCCTAATATGAAATAGGTACACTATTCTAGATCAAAAGTGTATGTACCACATCCAAAATATAGTGATGTTTCCTCTATGCCACACCATTCCGTTGTGATGTGTAAGGACAACTTGTCTGATGGATAGTCCCACATTCCTTGTAGAAGGTATGGAGAGAATATGTGACAAACTCTAGGACATTACAAACCCTTGCGAGCAAACCCTGGATGACAATGGGAACTACCACTTGCCCACACCACCAGGTAAATCCCAGGCTCAAACCTACAACCCTCCATTCCCTATTTGACGAGTATAGGAGTGCTAGCTACCAGTTGAGACACCGAGGCAGTGTAGATCAAATGATCTTTACATTAGCTCCAAATTGGTTCTTTATCTCTATTAGAATCATGTCACCTATTTCTAACTTAGATTTCAATAGGAACACTCAAGTTAATCAAAAGAAATCATTTACAGCAACTAAGTAAAATCTATGACCTGCATGATTGAGAGCATGACTAGGTCCCCAGTTATCTAGGTGAAGTAACTGAAACATAGACTCAGAGCTCCCTTGTTGCTATCTCATAAATGAGCACTTACGATGTTTTCCTAATTGACACACCTCACATTGAAAAGTAATTATAGGTAGAATCTATGGTATCACACATCAAAGCTTAGGCAGTGGGAGATGCCACAAATAACTAGACGATCCACCTAATGGAAGTGACACATGTTCTGCATTCAGAGTTTGTAAAACGTGGTAGACACCCCCTTCTTCACGATTACAACCAATTACTTGACCTGTTAGTATGTCTCAAAAAGTGACACCGCATCAAATATTGCTTTGCAATTCAACTTCGTAATTTTATCAACAGAGAGTAGACTTAAAGGGAAATCTAGAGTAAGAACAGTTTCCAATTGTATATGTGGGGCAAGCTATACCTCTCCTTGATTAGTAATTGGAGAATGTCTTCCATCAGCTACTAATACGATTCTCCCCGATCGGACGAGTCTAAGCTTGGAGAATTGTCTGGTATCATCACACATAAGTTGAGATGCACTCGAGTTGACTAGCTAGTCGGTGTCGTCTGCCTTAGACTGGCATGCAATGTCAATCTAGAATGTATCACACCACCTGAGTCTTTGGATCATTGTATCACTAGAAATGGTGATTGTCTAATGCATCGAGTCTAGTATAGCACAGGCCCGATATTTGGCTAAAGAATGCCCATAGGATGTCTCTGGCCCCCATGACCACATCTAGGCGTGGATTGTTATCTACCTCTACTCATCCCTTGAAAGGTTGTTAGAGCACCCATATGCCCTTAAAATTTTGCAAGCCTTCCTAAATGCTCTGATTTGGTAAGAGTGTTTCTTGACAAGTCTTCCATTGACAAACTCGGTCCCACCAACCATCATAACTGGGCCGATGATAGGATTTTCGAATTCCCCATGGTTTCCTTCGCTCGTATTAAGCAAATATATGACCTTTGATGCCATACTCTTCATGATTGGAAGCCTAGTGGTTGCCAGAGGATGCTGACTCCGATGATGGACTGGTGATGAGCACCAAAAGTAGGACTACACAGTGGTTCTTGGGGGTTTACCTTAGGGTACAAGCCCTAAGAGCGGAAGGAGAAGCTTGTTCCTCTTCTTTCTTTAGGGTTTAGCACCAATTCTAAAAAGAAGGAAGAGGTACAAATTTATTCGGTGAAAGCAAGAAAGAAAATGAGAATCAACCAGATTGCTACTCTAACACTATGTTAAGGAAAAATGACATTCTCTCTCATTGGAAACCCTTGACCTCTCCATATATGGGGAAAGGTTAAGGAACTATTATAGACAAGTCCTTTGAAAAGTGAGAAAATAAAATAAACTACAAAAAAATAAGAGAAAATGCTCATCTCTATCTACAGGAACCATGTCCCCTATTGAAGTTGAAAACTACGAGGCATAATGATAAATCTATCATTATAAAAGCACTAGTCAATCTTGTCCCGCTTGCTTGCTTCCTTTAATGCGCTGCATTGGAGATGGTCCCACCATCTCCATTGCAGAAAGGGTTGAGTTGGGAAATACACGTTGAGTAATGTGCTTACCTCTAGCATTTGCCCATTGTTCTAGGAAATCATACAAAGTTTAATGCCTTCCTTGTCATCTATTGCCTTGTAGATTGTGGCAATTCCAAGACTTGGTTCGTTATTACCGGTGGATCTACTATAAAGGGAAATCCATGTTTCAATAATCGTTTGCGTAATGTATTATATAAGCCCTACCATTATATGTTTTAATATTAGCCTTATTTGTTTTATATTTAAATTCATACATCTAGAAATATATTTTGAAAATGAAAAGGCTGCGGTTGGATAAGGGATAAAAGTTATCCATGAGATAAGTGGGGTGTGATAAGTAGTGATAGATGTTTGGTTTTGTAGTGGGATAAGTGGTAGACAAGCGACGATTGTATAGTGTAATAATATTTCCTTATGTAAGAAATTGGGAAAAGATGATGCAATGGAGAAAGCTTTACAAGAAACCACAAAGCCCAAGGGATATCCTTGTATGCCACGGGCACAATTATCCATCCCACTCTAATAGATATCCCACAATCAAAAGGTGCCTTCTAGAAGTCCCACAATGATCTAATTTGTATTTGTTCGACAGGATCTGATAAATATTCTGCTTCATTTATTGCACTATCTCCTACCATCTGCCGCATCTTTCACATCCTCACATCAAATGATAATGCTCATATCATTTAGATGTAATCTAATCAAACTTCCACCGATGTTGCCCCCACTGCTAGAATATTCTAGAAGCATCCCTGCTTGGGTTTAAGCATTTTGGGAGGTTCTCTAGGGTCCCTTTGGCATAAACCAAACAACTAGTTAGCCCTTTTCTCAATTATTCTTGGGCTTAAGCCTAGGTCTTTATCTTATATGACATCATCTTTCATATTCTATTTTGCATTCTTTTAACAGATTGCTGAAACATGTGTTACATTTTGACTGCTCCAGCACCAACTCCAAGTGAATTGACTGTGAAATGAATCAATCCATCTGAAAATTCTCAATAGCGAGGAGCCAACATCCAAATGTAAATGATATGAAAAATTGTACTTTCACCCATCAAGCTAATTACAAATGTGACCTCTTTCCCCCCTGAAAAACACATAAGCGCTCTGCTAAAAAAGAAAAGAAAAGAAAAACACGTGCATTTATGTGAATAATTGATTTTACTAACGTTTTAAGTCAAACTAACGGTGAGATTTTTTTATTCAGTACACAATCAGGTAATGAAGTCATAGGTGAACAACCAGTTACATGCAAAAGGATTTAGTGGTCATAAATATTCAAGTAACAGTCAGAGAGAAAATCACTTAACAAAGCAAAGAGAATTGCAGCCTTTGCATCTAAAAATTAATTGAAAATCATGCAAGCCTCTATAGGGTTCAGATGGGCACCACCAAAAATGAGCCAACTGAAATCTCCAGAGATAGAATGAAGGAAATAGACGACATATATTGTACAGGGAGTTACTCAAAACTTCAGGACAAGCAATGATATATATATATATATATATATATGTAGACTCACACATGCACACACATTTGTAGTCAATTCCGTTGGACAAGCAATGGATGTACTTCAAATCATGGTTATTCTAAAAGAAATATTGACTCTTTAGGTATTTATCATTATTTATTTACATAGTTTTCCCATCTTAGATTAGCATTTTCAAACTCACATCCAAAGGGTGAAGAATTGATTAATGGGGCCCAATTAGGTGCCTGGTTGGCTTGACAGTTTCATTGGATTGTTGACCCTCAATAAGCCAGTAGTTCTCATGGTTGGGGTAGGCTAGCTCATTTCCTTCTATCTCAAAGCTTGAGTGATAACTGTTATGTTGGGTTACACTGGTAAGCAACCATGTGCCCCAATCCTATGTCAGCTTAAGCCCAACTTTGTAGAATAGTTGAAAATCCACTTAGTACCTACGATATGTTGGCTAAGCCCAAATTTTCTTACAGTTGAAAACACATATGGTATCTACAAGATGCCAAGTCTGGTATGTGGTAACAACATTTAGTAACGACCAAAGAAGAAGAAACTAAAACACTAAAGATCATGTAGGGAATCTAATTTGATGAGCTCTAACAGTCTAGCGTAACGTAAAGTTTACTAGAGAAAATACCTATAATTATGCCTGATTGTGCATGTAGCGTGGAGAGATGATCATGTGAATTCTATGAGTACTCATCGTACAAGCATCCATATTTCCTAGGTATATCAAAGAATCTGCAGGATATAGACTTATATAAAAGATGCATATATCCAATTTGGCCTTGCTTGAAAGGATGTCAACTTGCCCCAACACAAGCTAAGGTAAGTTCTACAGCAGAAAAATGGAATATCGGAAAGGTGAGAAGTAATTGAAGACAGTCAATCCAAAGAAGATATGTGTCATAGTTATGGGTCAGGAATGATCAACAAGCTACAAATGTGTATTCTGATAATAAATATCAAGGTTTATAGTGGACACATGATGTTGTTATAGTTTTTACGAACCTAAGGAATTAATGAACATCATCGCCAATAAGTTGACACAATAGTTAAGACAATGCACTAAAAATAGATAAACAATGTTTTTACCCGCATTATGCACTATTATATAACCTTAAAAAATGAATGACAAGCTACAGCTATTAGTTGTTTTCTGCAAATGATTCTCTTCCCTGGGAGTTATACTCATTGCCAAATTTAAAAATAAAAAAGTTCTATTTGTGACCGATTTATTTATCCTTTTTCCAGGCACAGACAATATCAGAAGTGAAACTTTTAAATTGACCAAAACTGATGGTAACAACTTCCTGAGTACAATACCCAAGAAATCGAAGACAACCATCTAGAACACTCAAACATATGTTATTAAGTAATAATTCTCAACCCTTATAGGCACAACTCACTTTCTATAAGTTTCTCATTCGATGCCAATCTTGACGATGTCATAATAATCTCTCTCATTTAATGGCAACTCCTCCCCTTGGAAAGTCTTTCCTTACTGGCCTTCTTTGCCAGTGTTGACCCCACATCTTAGGTAGCCCCTTCCTCCAATTAGAAGGGAGTTCAACTCTGATTAGATACAATTTGAATTAATGCAAGCGTAATCATGAGTCTGGTTGAGGAAAATCGACCTTGAAACCCCCAGACAACCGCCCACAACATTTAAGATTAGGTTAGTAAGTATTAATTCTCAACTCTTAAAATCACACTTCAATCTTTGTGATTTTTTTTTTTACTTACATGGTGCTAGTTTTGGAGGGACATTATTGCTTCATCTTTTGCAGATTTTTGTTCAAACCATAACGACATCGAGTGCTTCAACTACATGGACAGAAGCTGGTAAGTTCATATTCCATATTACTATAGTGTTCAAAAGTAAGATGGAAAATTCTTGAAAGCTACTAGGAAGATTAGGAGAGAAGGGACTGCTTACTGGTGAAGGCCACAGTGACGAAATTCATGAAGCTGCCAACAATGGATAGGAGGCAGAGGCAAGTGGCGGTGGTGAGGTAGAGATGCGTCTCCCTTCCGTGAGCGATGTCGTGAGCAGTTGCCAAGAAGGCGTTGAGACAGGATCCAAGGCGAGATGCGAACGCATTCATCGATTCTTCGGAAATACTCATGTCCGGTAAGGGAGGAAGCTGCCTGATGATAACAACAGATCCTCAGTAGATGATGGGCAGGACATTTGACTTTCAAAAAGTTGTAATTATGTCAAAAGAAAGAAAGAGTATACAGATATATTTGATAAGAGATAAACCTCCTGAGAAGAGTGGCGGTTTTGGCCCAAAAGAAGAGAACGGAGGTGAGGAGAAGGGCGACTTTGGAGAAGAAGGAGAGGAGGGTCTGCCCTGAGAACTGGAAGAAGATGTACGTCCCGATGGTGCTCGACAATATCCCAACGGTGAGGTCGCTCCTCCTCCACAGTATCACATCCGCAACGATGCCCCCACCGAGCATCTTGTGAACGCCATTACCACCACTACTCTTTCTACTCCTATCACCCATCCTCTTTCTACTCTTTTGCTGCCTCAAACCAATTACTCCTCCTCCTCCTCCTCCTCCTCCTCCTCTTCCATCTATAATCGTAACATTGTTCTGCTGTGATGATGAGGAGCTGTTGACGACGGAGTTCGTGGTGGTGGTGGTGGTGGTGGTGGTGGTACTCATCATCGATGGATCGCTCCATCTATGATCCATGATCTATGTGTGTATGCCTTCTGCTGGTGCTGATCCCAGAGTTTCCCACCAATCGATCTCCCTCTCCCTCTCCCTCTCCCTCTCTATAGATTTATCTACCTGTGCATCTGTGGGAAAAGAATAAAGTGAAACCAAACGGCGAAATGGGAAGGAGGAGAGGCGGCTGAGAAGAGTGAGATGAGAGAGGATCCGGAGGGTCGAGGATCGTTATTGCGTGGGGCGGTGTGGTGGAAAAGAGGACCGGAGGCTGGAAAAAGTTGTGGGTCTCCATTTTCTCCGGTTTCTGTTGCCATATTCTAAATTATAAATTCAGAAATCAAACTTAGCAGCGTATGAATGATCACATACGCCTATCCAACCCTGATTGCCGACCCTTCTTTTTGACAGAGAGGCGTGCAATATTTTTTACCAACGAGTAATATCTTAAAGTAAAAATTTAAATATTAAAATCACTTTATATTAATATGTATAAAATTTTAAGTTAATAAAAAAATTCAATATCAACAGCGTAAATATTGTAAAATTTGATCTTATTCGATGAAGACAATTTTAATGAAATTTTATATAATTTATATTTTAATTTTAAATATTAATTATATACGAAAATGTATCTAAACTACACATAATACACACACGTGATCCATACGCTAACAACCAATCATGGCACAACAACCAAACCGACCACGCCTGCCGTCCATCTCCATTTCATCGCACCAACTTTTACTTTTTCGTTTTCAGTAATCCCTCCGTCCTCCCCTGGAAACATCAACCAGCAGACTTGTGCCCCCTCTTGTCTGGTGTTTATTGGTGGGTTTAAATGTAGGGAAAGGAAATGACCAGGAGAGAAGAACCACGAAGGAGAAGGCGATTCCACCATCCGTACCTGTAGGTGGATGCATTGCCTTTTTCTTCTGCGGAAACCTTGAATCGAATATTCTCCCAGAAAATTTTTAGGTACCTTCTGATTAGCGGAGTAAGTCTAGAGGGATGAAGTTTAGGAAGCGGGGCCAATAGAAGGATCGACGAGGAATTAAGTGGGTTTTGGGTTTGGGTTACGCTATAGGTTAAAATTCAAATTAGGGAATAATTGAAGTTCCTCTTCTCGATTTTGGAAAGCTTTGGTAAAAGGCTCACAGCTACTTTAGGACACACACTCATTCGCTATTCCGATGAAGTACTTTACGAGATCCATCCAAATTTTTTCCAGCAAATAAGGAAAATGCTACCGTCCTGAAAGTCGTAACAATCTACTCGGCAAAAAATAATTGAATTTTGGCCATCAGAAGAAAAGACGGAGATCCCTGTACTTAAAAAGAATTGGAGACCTTAAAATATTTAACGATGCATAATAGATGCTTTATGGAGAATGATACCGTGGTCTTAGCATTGAACGATAAACCAGCACGTGTAGTCAAAGATGCTTACCAGGTAATGGATGACAAGAGATTGAGATCAATAATGGACCTCTTTGTTTGGGAAAACTTCTTGCCACCTAGAATGACTACATTTTTGTGACTTCCTCTAGATGAAATACTAAATACTCAGGAGAACCTGAAGACAAAAGGATACTCCTTGCTTCAAGGTGCTATCTATACATGATGGAGAAGGAATCAAACAAACACCTCTTCAAAAATTGCATCCTAATCCTTACTCCCGAGTAATGGGAGAGATAACCAAAGCATTTACTACCTTAGATACTTCTTGCATTCTAGGAAATATAACTCTAAATTTTAAATTCATAAGTTAAAATCATTTTATACAGATGTAAAATTACTTTACACAGGAGAAACTATCATTAGAATAGTTTTACACTGATGTAAAATTAAATTTTACCGGTGCAAAGATACCTTAAAATAATTTATCACCAATACAAAATCATTTTATGCTGATACAAAATTATTCAGAATAATTTATTACTGATGCAAAGTTATTTATCAACTATGCGTGATTTTTTTGAATATGATGGAACCCACCACACAACAAATCTTACGTTTTCTTATTTATTTGTATTAAATATTAATTATCAAGTGAATCCACGTTCACAACATTGTGTAAAGTACGGAATAGAACTCACAAATTTCCTCACATCACTTTTTATATCAATATCTACATTTTCTTATTTTTTGACAAAGTAAATATACATTTATATTTTCGATCAAAATCTAAACTTAAAGTCAACATTTTGGAAATGAATTAACACTTCTTATTCTTTACTTGGGAGAGATTAGTCTGAAATCCAATGTTTCCCAAAATTTGGATGATAATTTTGAAAGAAATTAATTCGACTGTATGAATGGATAAAGTTTATTCCTCTATGTCCTTGATTCAATGGAAATGTTATCTAATTACTCTATGATGTGACAAACAATAAACTTTATTTGATCACTGGTTCTTATCACATAAATCGAGTATCAATCTAAAATAATTCCTTGATTGGACCCTAGCTCTTTCTTCAAGAAACAAGTGTCTAGTCCCAAAACAAGTTCCTATTTTATGGTTCTCCCCCCTCTAATTCCCATCTGAAATGTTATCTCAAGGAGATCCAGATATTGAAAAATGAACATGTAGCCCTTTTTGAGCAAACGCACTCTCCTATCCACCCCAATCGAGCGTATCTCATATACTTTTAAGAAAATGTAAAGGAACTCCTCTTCTAATGCACATTGCGAAAAGAATACATACCATCCGCTTTTCTTAAATTATAGGCGTGATAGGCCTTACACCATCGAACCCCCCAACACCCCCCTTCCCCCTTTTCAAATTAAACACTCGGTGATCTTTACTTTTGAATCAAATAATATTGGTAATTTTTGTATATGTATCAAATATTATCAATGATTTTTAATTTTAAACTAAATATCATCAGTAATATTTGAAATATCATCGATGATTTTCAATTATAAGTGAAACTCAAAAAAGAATTTCTTAATCTTTGGTAACAATGACAATGACATCAATGATATTTGAATGTGGACAAACCATACCCATGATTTGTCATTTCCTGCAACTGCACTGTCTTGTTGACAAATCAAGCACAAACCTCCTAGATGCTGTATCCACTTCTACATTTCTGTTATCTGACCTCCTCACACTAAAGCCCCTCAATTCTCTAGTGCATTACCTAATTAATTCCATTGCACTAGGAAACAAAACACCTTTCCAATTTTCTGCTGCTCTCCTCCTTCTATCAAATTGACCCATCAACTTCTGCCTAAAGCGGTCAACTATGTCATAAACAACCCTTGCTCTTGCATCACTTATCCATGAATTAATGATTCACTTAGGTTGTTAATTATGTAATGATTATTTGCCCAATTAGTGAAGGTATGCCTACTCCATATCTCCTTCACCTTTTCTAAATACTCAAAAGCCATTGGATTTGTTGGTGAACAGGCACCACGATCATTTATTTTAATGATAACAGAATACTTGTTATTTAACATTTGCTTTTGAGTTTTAGATTTCAAGAAAATGCAAATGGTTACAAGTGTGCAAGATGGAGCTCAGCTCGCATCCATGGCGGATTAGAGGAGCTTGACGGAGGAGTATTGCGAGGAGCAGAGCTTGAAGATAGAATAATAGGATAGATGTTCTTTTGTTTTGTATTTTGTAATTGTTGTTTTCATTCTTTGTTCTTTCATTTTCTTGGATGCATGTTAAAGAGCCTCAAAATATCAACACCGTAGTCCTACGAACACTTGCACAACCCTATGATACTTAGGTTTTCCGTAGAGGACTTAGAAAATCTAAATAGGTTTTAGACAGCCTATTCAGACGTCTAATACTAATATCAGATGCCTGATAGTGATCTTTAAGACATCTGAACGTCCAAACTTTTAGGGCTGATCTTAGAGCCTTCTGTCTGTTGATTTCAGACGACTGACCCTTAGTCTAGACGTCTTAACAGACGTCTGATGACTTGAACAAACGTCCAATCAGTGGAACGTTAGCTAAAGAATATAATCATTGAGAAATGACCTTTAAGCTTCTATCAGATGTTCGTAGAGGATCTCAGACGTCTGATAAAGTGATCGTTAGCCTCGATTGAGCCAAAATCACTTGTTATGACTCGATCCCAGATCCCTACAGGACCCGAGATCGGCCCTGATAAATGGCCGAACAATATCTGTGGTAAGGTCTGCATGGTCGTAAACCACACAGAAGCACGTACCTTAGCACTAAGCGTGCTTCTAGACGTCCAGCTCCAGCTCCAGACGTCTTTCTGCTATTCCAGACGTCTGGGATGTGCTCCAGACGTCTGATACTGGAAAATATCCAGTACGCAAAACCTCCGCGAGCCTTCCTCTCCGCACGGAATCCCTCCGTGCCGCCCGCAGCTACGACACTGGCAGCTTCAAGAGGTCGTGAAGCTCACCTTTGCGAGCTCCTCCACCTCGCACGGGTCCTTGACTCCTCCCGCACAAGCTCCTTCGAGCTCCCGTAGCTCTCTCGCGAGCTCCTCCTCTCGAGCTCCTCCCACTCTCTCGTCCCCCCTCCTCCTCCGGCTTCGTCTCTCTCTCTTCTTTCTCTCCACACACCGCGTAGGTGGCTAGGACGAAGGTGGCGGCTGACTGGAGGGAAAGGTGGAGGTGGTGGCTAGTGGAGATGGGGAGAAGAGGTGTGGGTGTGGGATTTAAATAGGAAGGGTTAGGGTTTGGGGTGAGGAGGGAGAGGAGGTGGGTGTGCGTGTGAGCGCACGGAAAAGGAAAATAAGGTATGGTTCTTCTACTTTCAGACGTCCGACCCTCTGTCCAGACGTCTGACTGCTAACCTAGATGTCTTAAACAACCCAAATAGGAAACGGGTCATTTCATCACTTCTAAGTAACATAGCCGTTATGTGCCTCGCGAAATCCATTCCCATAGTAATCTAGGTTTCCAGATGTCCAGACCTAGTGTCAGACGTTCAATATATCGTCTGACTGACTTTCGCAAGAACCCTACTTAGGTCTGATTCAAGTCAGTAAGGAAACCCGTCTAGAATTAGACATCTAATTTAGTTTCCAAACATCTCAAGAGTGACTTCTAGACATCTGATCTTTTTTCTAGATGTTTGATGACCCTGTCAGAATCATTAATGATTCTGATTGCAGCTTGATTTGCCTTGGGATGATCCCCAACGGCTACCTAAGACTTCCAAAGCCTTCCTAAGCCTTCCTAGGCCCTCTATAAATAGAGAAGTATCCTTTCCTTTCAAAGACACACTAAGGAACACCATTTCCACATCAATTTGTGTCAATTTAATCATTAGAAGAGATCTAGCTCTCATAAGCTTCAGTTCTACAACTTGAGAGCTTCATCTAGCTGTGCATGCACTCTCCCACCATCGGTTTCGAGATCATTGTCGTGTCGTTGCTTGTTCACTCACCTACATCAAGCCGACGCACTTCCGCCAAAGGGAAGTTTCCTAACTCCTATATTAGTTAGGTTTTAATCTTTGCGGCTCTATAGGACATTGTATTTTATTGTCTTTAATTGGGTATTCACCATGCGAATTTCCGTCTCCATCGAGGGACAAAATACTCCTCGTGAAGAGGAAAGGTTTGAGGTTACGCTACCATCGCATTTGTAGCGTGGTTGTAAGAGATTCAGTTACTCTCGTTTAAAGTGACTGGGATAGTGGATTTGATCAACTTAGTCGATCGGGAAATCCTAACTCCAATGGGTTAGGTGGTGGTTTTCACCCGGCTTGGGTTTCCACCTAAACATATTTGTGTATCCTGTGTGATTGCCTTTTGTGAGATTGATATATTTTATTTCCACACTTTATCTATATTCCGCAAATCTCACCCCCTCCCGTAGGAATCAACAGTTAGTATCAGAACAGGTTCTCGTGATATTGGCATAACACCCGATAAGGATCCAATGGAGGGAAGCGTCATCGTCATCAGACTCGTCAACGGGCAGTCCACTACCCGCCCTCCCTACTTCGACGAGAGTAACTACGGGTATTGGAAGCTCAGGATGAAGACATGGCTTCAAGCCAACAACTTCACCATCTGGGCCAGATGTGAGATCCCCTTCGACATCCTGGAGATACCCGCCACAGGCTACTCGCAGCAGCAGATTCGGGGGCTATCAATCAACGCGAAGACAATGAACACATTGTATTGCGTTCTCAGCCCAGAGGAGTTCAACCGAATCTTGTAGTGCCACTGCATACGAGATTTGGCACACACTTGAGGTAACTCATTAGGGTACCTCTAAGGCAAAAGCTTCTAAAATCAATATTTTTTCACAAGAATTTGAATCTTTTATTATGAAACCTAATGAATCTTTAAGTGAGATGTATACTAAGTTCACTCTTATAGTGAACAACCTTAAGGTTTTAGGAAAGACCTTCATCAAGAGGGAGCTTCAAGGAAAGCTTCTTCGTTTCCTTGGATCGGAGTGGGAACAGGAGGTCACCACCATTGAGGAGGCGAACGACGTAGAGGAACTCAACATGGAAGATCTCTTAGGTAATCTCATGGCCTATGTAACAACCCGATTCCCGAGTCCCTACGAGACACGAGAACCGGACCGACTTGACTAATCCCAAGACCTGGTCGTCCAACGAGGAAGTAACCAAAAGAGCAGTAAAATAAACCACATTCAGCATGAATATAACTAACAATAAGAAAATACAGCAGTAAGGAAAGAAACCACTAGAGTATATACCACCACAACAGTAGAACAACATTCATAACATAATATGAACTGCAGGTAAAGAAAAGTACAGCGGTAACAAGAACTACTCACTACAGTGGAACCAAAAAGAGGTACAAGAGAATAGTGGTAACTCTACTGGACCTTACTCGGCCCAGCGTCCTCTGTAGCCGCTGACCCTGGCTGCTCAACACCTGGTCCTGAAAGGTAACGAGTGTAACACGTCAGCAAAACGCTGAGTAGAGTGGCAGCTAAACTAAAGAAACAGTAAAGTGTACAGTAGCTGTTTTAATTTTCTTTCTTCCTTTATTTACGTCTTTCTATTGTTTCAAAATTTATCTATTTCTCAGATCCTTCACTTGATCTCGAATGTTCCTCGTGGGAACTATCTTGATTGCAGTCTTTTCCAAAAAGTAGAAGTATCACGTGGTGCTCTCCTGGTCAGGAGAGTCCCCCGTGGTGATCCTACTCTCAGTCAACCACCCCAAGGTCACGGACAGGCGTAACGGTGACTACAGCACGCGCGATAAACGCACAGGTAGCTAACCCACACTGGCACGCGGTCAGTCGTTTCCGTTAACGGGTGCACCCAAAGCACAACATGGAACCAGTACAGGGCAGAGCCCTCTCAGTAACAGGGGTCTAACCCCTCCACAATAACCAAACAGGGGCCTTACCCCTCCACAGTCCGCGCACCCTCGCCTGACTACCCTGGTTTGCCCAGTGGGCCTAACAAGTCGGTGTAGGAGGCTAGCAGAACCCCGGGGCCCGTGGGGTAGCTAGTACCTCTCTACACTAGTAGCTCTCTTCGGTACTACGTACACGAGGGCCAGCAAGTCGGTACAAAGTGGCCAGACCTAACCCCGGGTCCCTGGGGCGGCTGGCTCCGCTCTGCACTAAACAGGTACAGGTACTTCCCTTGGTACTACGTACCCAAGAGACAGCACACTACCACGTCTTTCTTTCTCAGTTCCATTCCTTTCTCTTTCCAGGAGTTCCACTCCTAATTCCCGTAGGGTTCCAGTTCTTTTAACTCAGCACATTCAGGTTTCACCTTTCCAGTTTCACGTTCATACATCCCATATTCTCGGACATGCTCATTTATTCATAACAGGCAGCTGTTAAACCAATTTACAGGTAGCTATTACCTTTCCACATTTTCCAAGACTCCAGTATTCATATATTCCACTAGTTCTTCCCATCTTAGGATTCATGCCATACCCTAGGATTTATCATACAATCTAGTTTTCCAGCCCTAGCATTCATGCAACACCCTAGGATCTACCATTCGTTCTAGTTTCTCATTCATAGGATTCATGTAATGTCCTAGGTTCTATTTATGGTTCCATAATTTAACAGATTATACTTAAAAACTTAAAACCCACTCTACCGGTTACAACAGGCGTACTGGGGGCGTGGTCGGGAATCCCGCGTGCCTCCGCAACCCCCGAGACTGCAACGGAATGGGGTCCTATCACAAGGATCAAACACAAGGAGTTTCTCAAAATAGTATACAGCTACTGTAGACGGGTAGATGATTTAATTCCGAAAAGAACGCAACTCGAAACGCAGAAAACAGACTCCGAACGGGCCCTAAACGGGTCGAAAACGACGAGACAGTGCAAAATCAGACGTCTAGAACTTCTTCCAGACGTCTTAAAAATGGGGATCAGATGGTACCTCGTCCTGTGTGGTCTCTTAGACGTCCAGAAGCCTGCGGGGGCGTCTGGCCTAGTTCCCAGACGTCCGATGGTCACCCCGGACGTCTGGAAGTCCCTCCAGTCGTCTGGCACCACTGCCAGACGTCTAATTCGCGTTGGATGCGAATCTCAGAACCTGCGCGTACACATCCTCGTGCTCAGTATGGACGGTCGAAGGAAAGGAAGAAGGTACGAAAAATAACTTACTTACCAGACGTCTGGACAGTCCTCCAGACGTCTTCCCAGTCGTCTGGTTGGAATCCCAGACGTCTGATTCTGGAAAAACTTCCAGAATCAGAGCACGACTCGCCCTCCGCCCGCGACGCACGGCCGCGCCGCGCCTCGTCCGCCTGCTGCTCGAGCTGCAGCAGGCCTCCCACGTCACTCCGCGCCCGCTGCGCCCCCGCCTGCCAGCTCTCGCTGCCCCGGCAGGCTCGAGCCCTCACGGCCGACCTCCTCCCTCGCGCAGCACCTCCTCCCGCACCCACCGCGGCTGTCGCTACCGCCGCTCTCACTTGCGCACCGGCTAGAAGGAGAAGAGGAAGGGAGCGGAGGTGATGAGAGTGAGGGAGAGGCTTTTTAAAGCCGTGAGGGGAGAGAGAGAGAGAGCGAGACAGAGGTAGCCTGCGCCCGCAGGAGGGAGAGGGGGGTGCGTTCGCAGGAGCGCGCAGACGAAACCGCGCGTGTCGAAAAAAACCGAATCCCAGACGTCTGGAAGGAGTTCCAGACGTCTGGTCCGACGTCTGGGACACCTCCCAGACGTCTTAAAAGACGTCTGAAGCCGCGTGTTCGTAACAATATAACAAACTCAAAGGAAGTTTCGTCCCCGAAACTTGCGCTAACTAAGGTGCGGGAAAAACGTCATAGTAACCATAACAAACTCAAGGAGGACCGAAGCCGGTCCGAAAAGTCGTACCCGCGAAGAGCTCCGGGTACCGCTCCCGCATTGCCGCCTCAGGCTCCCAGGTAGCCTCCTCGTACCGCTGGCTCCTCCACAAAACCTTTACCAAGGGTACTTGCTTTCGTCTCAAACTGCGGACGGCTCGGTCTAGAATCTGCACTGGCCGCTCGGGGTAGGTCAGGTCGTCGCCCACCTCGACGCTCTCGTGACTCAGTACGTGACTGGGATCGGCTACGTATTTCCTGAGGTTGGACACGTGGAACACGTCGTGCACACTAGAAAGCTGGGGAGGGAGGGAAAGCCTGTAAGCAACGGGTCCAACCCGCTCCAGGACCTCAAAGGGCCTCACAAACCTCGGCGCGAGCTTCCCTCTCACCCCAAACCGCTGCAGGCCCTTCATGGGAGAAACACGGAGAAAGACGTGGTCCCCAATCTCAAACTGCACCTCTCTGCGTCTCCGATCCGCGTAGCTCTTCTGTCTGCTCCTGACAGTGCGGAGTTGCCTATGGACCTGCTCGACTACCTCCTGACTCTGCTGGATCAACCTGGGGCCAACCTCCAACTTGGTCCCCACCTCAACCCAACTCAAGGGTGCCGTACACCTCCGTCCGTACAGAGCCTCGTAGGGAGCCATGCCGATGCTCGAGTGATAACTGTTGTTGTATGCAAACTCCACCAGGGGCAGGTGCTCCTCCCAAGAGCCCCTTCAGTCCAATACACAGGCACGCAAAAGGTCCTCAAGTGTCTGTATCGTGCGCTCGGACTGTCCGTCAGTCGGGGGGTGGTAAGCTGTACTAAACCTCAACCGCGTCCCCAGGGCCTGCTGAAACTCAGCCCAAAACTGGGACGTAAAGTGGGTATCCCGGTTGGATACGATCTCCTGCGGAACTCCGTGTAGTCGTACCACGTCGCGGATATACCTCTCTGCCAACTGTGCTGGTCCCAAAGTGACTCGGATCGGCAGGAATCGTGCCGTTTTCGTCAGTCTATCCATAATTACCCAGACAGCGTCGTGTCCTCGCTGGGTAACAGGTAAGCCCACCACCAAGTCCATGGTGATGCTCTCCCACTTCCACTCAGGCACTGGAAGCGGCTGTAGTAGCCCTGCAGGCCTCTGATGCTCGGCTTTCACCTGCTGGCACACTAAGCACTACTGCACGAATTCACCCACATCCCGCTTCATCCCCCTCCACCAAAACTCGCGTCTCAAGTCGTGGTACATCTTCGTGTTTCCGGGATGTATGGCGAATTTGGAACCGTGTGCCTCAGTCAGGAGCTCTCTCAACAGCTCCTCATCTCTGGGGACGCGCAATCGTCCCCTCAGGCGCAGCACCTGGTCTGTGAAAGAGAAGTCCCCTGGGTCTCCTGACAGTACTCTGTCGCGCAAGGACTGCACGTACGGGTCGGCCATCTGTCCTGTGATGATGCGGTCTATCAGCTCTGGCCTAGTCTGTCGTGTCACCGTCACTGCCCCACAGTACCCCCGTAACTCTAGAGGTCGCCAACTACGCACCTCCTCCAAAAGGCTCCAACTCTGTAACTGTAAATTGGCCAAGTGTGCGGGCGCCTTACGGCTCAAGGCGTCAGCCACCACATTGGCCTTTCCCGGGTGGTAGGAGATGCTACAGTCGTAGTCCTTCAGGAGCTCCAATCAACGTCTCTGTCTCATGTTGAGCTCCTTCTGATCGAAAAGGTATCTGTGGCTCTTGTGATCTGTGAAAATTTTGAAGGTCTCACCGTATAAGTAGTGCCTCCAGGTCTTCAGCGCGAAGACAACAGCTGCCAACTCCAGATCGTGGGTGGGGTAGGTATGCTCATGGGGCTTCAGTTGCCGCGAAGCGTAAGCGACAACGTGAGCCCTCTGCATGAGCACACCTCCTAACCCCTGCAAGGAGGCGTCCGTGTACACAACGAACCCGCCACTACTGTCAGGGATGGTGAGCACGGTGTTGGTGCTAGAGCACCACGATCATTTATTTTGATGATAACAAAACACGTGTTATTTAACATTTGCAATTTGAGTCCTAGATTTCAGGTCAATTGCAAATGTGGACGTGTTTAGACGGAGTTCGAGCTCGCATCCAGGACGGATTGAAGGAGGTTGACGGAAAACAGAGGAGGTTCGCGTGGAGCGACAGATTGAAGATGGAAGGAAATGAAGAATAGGATAGATTTCCTTCTTTTGTACTTGTTGTATTTTTCGTTTCTTTTGTTGCTTTTTATTTCCTTAGATATTTCTTGTTAAAGAGTCTCAAAGAACCCTAACAGTAGTCCTAGGAACACCGGCACAACCCTAGGATACTTAGGTTTTCTGTAGAATACTTAGAAAACCAATATAGGGTTCAAACAGCACTTCCAGACGTCTAATTCCCAAATCAGACGTCTGATAAAGTATTCTAAGACGTTTGACTGTTGTTTCAGACGTCTGATAACTGTTAGGCTGGACATAGCTAGTTCTGTCTGATGAAATCAGACGTCCAGACCTTAGTCCAGACGTCTTAGAAGACGTCTGATGGACGTGCCAGACGTCCAGATCGTGGACCGTTGGCTAGCTTAGCAGACACTGCAGAATATGACCGTTAGAGCCTTATCAGACGTCCTTAGGCCTTTCCAGACGTCTGATAATTGACCGTTTTGCCTCGGCTGACCCAAAATCTCTTCTCAGAGATTTTCTAGCCGTTGCAACGTTTGGAAATCAATTCCCACAGTAAAAGTAGGTTTCCAGACGTCCTGTATGTCGTCTGATGGACTTGCGTAAAAAACCCTGTTTAGATCTGATCCAAGTCAGGGAGAGACCCGCCCAAAATCAGACGTCTGACCTTGGAATCAGACGTCTTAAAGTGAACTTACAGACGTCTGATAAGCCTGTCAGAACAATGATTGTTCCTAATTTCGGGCTGATTCACTTGGGCTTTGTACCCAATGGCTATGGAAGCTTTTCTAAGCCTTCCAAAGCCTTCCTAAGGCCTCTATAAATAGAGGGGAACCTTTGCAACACAAAAATACACTTAGAGACACAAAGACACACTAAGAAAAACACAAGACACACTTAAGCAACATACTTCCACTCTCTTGTGTCCTAGATAGCTCTTGCTCTCCAAGCTCAAGCTCCATCATCTTGAGAGCATCAAGCCTTCGATCACCCGCTCTCCCGCCGTTGTTCACGAGAGCGACATTGCGCCGTTGCATGGCTCACGCACCCGCGTCATCGTCGACCCTAATTCCTATAGAATCTTAGGTTTATTACTTTGTTGGCTCTATAGGTTTGTTGTTTATTTTATCTTTGTTATTTGGTTGGGTATTCGCTTTGCGAATTCCCATCTCCTTCGTGGGACAAAATCCTTCTCGTGGAGAGAAGGGGTTGAGGAACGCTACCCTCGTACTTGTAGCGTGGTTGTACTGAGGTTGAATCACCCTCGTTTTAAAGTGATTCGGTTAGTGGATTTGATCAACTAGGTTGATCGGAAAATCCTAACTCGAGAGGGTTAGGTGGTGGTTTTCACCCGGTTTGGGTTTCCACCTAAAAATTACTTTGTGTACTTTGTGTGATTGGTTTTCTTTGTGTGATTGCTTATTTGTAAGATTTTATTTCAATTCCACATTTTATTTCGTCACCCTTCCTCGTAGGGCCGAACCTACACATGGGAGCTGAAGTCAGCCTCTCCTTCAGCTCCTGAAAACATGCCTCACAGGCATGTGTCCAAGTGAAGGGCACGTCCTTCCGGGTCAACTATGTCATAGGACGCGCAATCTGTGAAAAACCTCTGATGAATCGTCTGTAGTAGCCTGCCAGTCCTAGGAAACTGCGAATCTCAGTGATTGAACGCGGTCTCTCCCACCTGAGTACTGCCTCGACCTTGGCTGGGTCCACCGCCAAGCCGTCTCCAGAGATCACATGACCTAAGAAGGTCACCTCCCTCAACCAAAACTCGCACTTGCTGTATTTGGCGTACAGCCTACGTCGTCTCAGAGTGTCCAGAACCATCCGCAAGTGCTGTCCGTGCTGCGTCTGATCTCTAGAATAGATGAGTACATCATCTATGAAAATCACCACGAACTGGTCCAAGTACGGTCTAAACACCCGGTTCATCAGATCCATAAAAGCAGTGGGGGCATTGGTCAGCCCAAACAGCATGACCAAAAACTCGTAGTGTCTGTACCGGGTGTGGAAAGCTGTCTTGGAGACGTCGGTCTCCCTGATCCTCAACTAGTGGTATCCCGACCTCAAGTCGATCTTGGAGAACACCGTGGCACCCCGCAATTGGTCAAACAAGTCGTCGATCCTCGGCAGCAGATATCTGTTCTTGATGGTGACCCTATTCAGCTGTCGGTAGTCCACACAAAGGCGTAGGGTACCATCCTTCTTTTTCACAAACAGTACCGGGGCTCCCCAGGGAGACGCACTGGGCCTCACGAAACCTTTCTCCAAAAGGTCCTGCAATTGAGACTTAAGCTCTCATAGCTCAAGCGGTGCCATCTTGTATGGCGCAGTGGAGATGGGGCTGGTCCTTGGTGCTAGTGAGATCTCAAACTCGATCTCACGCTCGGGCGGTAGTCCTGGTAACTCGTCTGGAAACACGTCAGGGTACTCTCTGACCATCGGGATGCTCTGGAAGTCTGTCACAGGGCTGGGCTCTGCCACCACACAAGCTAGGAAGCCCTCACACCCCTGGCTCAAAAGTCTCGCCGCCCGAAGTGCCGAAATGCACCTGAAGCCTCCGTCCACTAGCTGTCCGTGAAACTCGAAAGAAGGCAACTCCGGCATGGAGAAGACAATCTTCCTCTTAAAATAGTCTACCAAGGCGTGGTAAGCGGATAACCAGTCCATCCCCAGAATCACTCCAAAGTCCTCCATCTGTATCATAATCAGGTCAGCTGGCAGGCTATGTCCCCCGACGCTGACCTCGCAATTCGTGTACACCTCCTCAGCTACAAACAGCTGACCACTCGGACCTCTGATTACGAACGGGTTCTCTAACAGCGTATAATCCTGGCCCAAACTAACTGCGAAACTGGCTGCGACAAACGAGTGCGTTGCGCCGGAATCGAAAAGTGTGTAAACGAGTCTGCCGGAAACTGAAACCATACCTGCCACTACTGAGCCCGAAGCTCTAGCATCCCTGTGTGTCAGGGTGTTGATACGCCCCTCAGCTCTAGGTGTGGACGAAGCAGCCACACTCTGCGTCGGACGGGCAGGTGCTGGTCGGTACCCTCCTCGTGACTGCTGTCCTCCTCCTCGCACCTGGTAACTGCGGCCTCCTGCGCGCCCTCCAGTGCTCTACGCGGGAAGTATCTGCTGATCTCCTGCCCTAGACGGGCAGTCCCTCCTGATGTGGCCCGGCTGACCACACTGGTAACAGAGGGGAACCCAGCTCCCGCCTTCAGTGGGTCCTTGCTGTCGGCTGGGCGGGGGTCCGATGCTGGCGACTGGCCCCTGTCGAGGGCCCCCAAAGGCCACTAATGGCCCTGTAAGATGTGACGGCTCTCCTGCGGACGCCACGTGTCTCCTCTCTCGCCGACCCTCTGAAAAGTCTGGCTGAAAGGGCCTCTTCCGCCCGCCGTCAGTGTCTCGCGCGGACGGGTTGATCTCCTCGTAAGTCATGGCTGCCTCCACCACCCTTGAAAATGTAGGCAGCTTCAGGGGTTTGACAAACCCCCGAATCGAAGGTCGGAGCCCCTCGGTGAACCTCCAAAGGCGCTCCTCCTCAGTGGCTACCGCTGTCGCTGCAAAGCGGGACAGCTCCAGGAAATGCGTGCGATACGCACTCACGGTCATCGTCCCTTGGCGGAGAGTGTGGAACTCCCGCCTCCTCTGGTCCTGCCACGTCTGGGGAAAGTACTGCTCGCAGAAGAGGGCGACGAACCGATCCCAGGTCGGCTCGTCCCTCTCCTATCCCCGGACCGCCCTCCACCACCTGTGTGCCGCACTCTCTAGTTGGTACGTGGCAAAGGCCACGCGGCACTCCACCGGGGGGGCGAAGGGTGTCGAAAATCTTCTCCAGCTGCTCGAGCCAGTACTCTGCCTCGGTCAGGTCCTCATCCCCCTTGAAGGAGGGAGGCTTCAGCTTCCGGAACTGCCCAAAGAGCTCGGAGTGGCGTTGCAGTGGGGATGCTGGTGCACCTCTAGGCAAAGGTGCCTCGTGCACAGAAGTGTCGGAGGAAGGTGGGGGCTGCGGCGGCCCATCCCCTCCCCCGCGTCCAGCGCCGCGTCCGTCGGGTAGTCCCACAGAGGACTCCCCCTCCGTAGCCCCAGGGGGAGGCGCTCAGAGCGGTGGGTGGAGCTCCTCTCACACAATATCCCGTATCAGCTGGGCGAGGTCCCGGGCCTGGACGCCTGGGGGTAGTGGCTGGCCCACTGAGGCGTCGGCAACGGCACGCCCACCTCACCGACCTCGTCCTCGGCCGCACCCGTGGCCCGCCTCACCAGTCCTGTGACGAGGCATCTCCTGCAAGGAGATGCGAAGAAAAATGGAACACGTCACTATGGAACGATACCTAATGGAAACGTCTAAGAGCTCATGTCAAAAGATATGTTGTGGTGGCTACTCTAGTTATAGACAATGTGAATTGGTTATTTTCCAGTCAGTTGATTCACTTCTCGGGACGACCTTGCTCTGATACCATCTTGTAACGACCCGATTCCCGAGTCCCTACGAGACACGAGAACCGGACTGACTCGACTAATCCCAAGACCTGGTCGTCCAACGAGGAAGTAACCAAAAGAGCAGTAAAATAAACCACATTCAGCATGAATATAACTAACAATAAGAAAATACAGCAGTAAGGAAAGAAACTACTAGAGTATATACTACCACAACAGTAGAACAACATTCATAACATAATATGAACTGCAGGTAAAGAAAAGTACAGCGGTAACAAGAATTACTCACTACAGTGGAACCAAAAAGAGGTACAAGAGAACAGTGGTAACTCTACTGGACCTTACTCGGCCCAGCGTCCTCTGTAGCCGCTGACCTTGGCTGCTCAACACCTGGTCCTGAAAGGTAACGAGTGTAATACGTTAGCAAAACGCTGAGTAGAGTGGCAGCTAAACTAAAGAAACAGTAAAGTGTACAGTAGCTGTTTTAATTTTCTTTCTTCCTTTATTTACGTCTTTCTATTGTTTCAAAATTTATCTATTTCTCAGATCCTTCACTTGATCTCGAATGTTCCTCATGGGAATAATCTTGGTTGCAGTCTTTTCCAAAAAGTAGAAGTACCACGTGGTGCTCTCCTGGCCGGGAGAGTCCCCTGTTGTGATCCTACTCTCAGTCAACCACCCCAAGGTCACGGACAGGCGTAACGGTGACTACGGCACGCGCAATAAACGCACAGGTAGCTAACCCGCACTGGCACGCAGTCAGTCGTTTCCGTTAACGGGTGCACCCAAAGCACAGCATGGAACCAGTACAGGGCAGAGCCCTCTCAGTAACAGGGGTCCAACCCCTCCACAGTAACCAAACAGGGGCCTTGCCCCTCCACAGTCCGCTCACCCTCGCCTGACTACCCTGGTTTGCCCAGTGGGCCTAACAAGTCGGTGTAGGAGGTTAGCAGAACCCCGGGGCCGGTGGGGTAGCTAGTACCTCTCTACACTAGTAGCTCTCCTCGGTACTACGTACACGAGGGCCAGCAAGTCGGTACAAAGTGGCCAGACCTAACCCCGGGTCCCTGGAGCGGCTGGCTCCGCTCTGCACTAAACAGGTACAGGTACTTCCCTTGGTACTACGTACCCAAGAGACAGCACACTACCACGTCTTTCTTTCTCAGTTCCATTCCTTTCTCTTTCCAGGAGTTCCACTCCTAATTCCCGTAGGGTTCC
The DNA here is from genome assembly GCA_037157565.1 of Thalassia testudinum. Taxonomy (NCBI): domain Eukaryota; kingdom Viridiplantae; phylum Streptophyta; class Magnoliopsida; order Alismatales; family Hydrocharitaceae; genus Thalassia; species Thalassia testudinum. The sequence goes on from JAZHRO010000012.1 coordinate 91,511,548, forward strand.
AGTTCTTTTAACTCAGCACATTCAGGTTTCACCTTTCCAGTTTCACGTTCATACATCCCATATTCTCAGACATGCTCATTTATTCATAACAGGCAGCTGTTAAACCAATTTACAGGTAGATATTACCTTTCCACATTTTCCAAGACTGCAGTATTCATATATTCCACTAGTTCTTCCCATCTTAGGATTCATGCCATACCCTAGGATCTATCATACAATCTAGTTTTCCAGCCCTAGGATTCATGCAACACCCTAGGATCTACCATTCATTCTAGTTTCTCATTCTTAGGATTCATGCAATGTCCTAGGTTCTATTTATGGTTCCATAATTTAACATATTATACTTAAAAACTTAAAACCCACTCTACCGGTTACAACAGGCGTACTGGGGGCGTGGTCGGGAATCCCGCGTACCTCCGCAACCCCCGAGACTGCAACGGAACGGGGTCCTATCACAAGGATCAAACACAAGGAGTTTCTCAAAATAGTATACAACTACTGTAGACGGGTAGAGGGTTTAATTCCGAAAAGCACGCAACTCGAAACGCGGAAAACGGACTTCGAACGGGCCCTAAACGGGTCGAAAACGACGAGACAGTGCAAAATCAGACGTCTGGAACTTCTTTCAGAAGTCTTAAAAATGGGGATCAGATGGTACGTCGTCTTGCGTGGTCTCTCAGACGTCCAGAAGCTTGCGGGGGCGTCTGGCCTATTTCCCAGACGTCCGATGGTCACCCCGGACATCTGGAAGTCCCTCCAGTCGTCTGGCACTACTGCCAGACGTCTGATTCATGTTGGATGCGAATCTCAGAACCTGCGCGTACACATCCTCGTGCTCAGTACGAACGGTCGAAGGAAAGGAAGAAGGTACGAAAAATAACTTACTTACCAGACGTCTGGACAATCCTCCAGGCGTCTTCCCAGTCGTCTGGTGAATCCCAGACGTCTGATTTTGGAAAAACTTCCAGAATCAGAGCGCGACTCGCCCTCCGCCCGCGACGCACGGCCGCGCCGCGCCTCGTCCGCCTGCTGCTCGAGCTGCAGCAGGCCTCCAGGGTCACTCCGCGCCCGCTGCGCCCCCGCCGGCCGGCTCTCGCTGGCCCGGCAGGCTCGAGCCCTCACGGCCGACGCCTCCTCCCTCGCGCAGCACCTCCTCCCGCACCCACCGCGGCTGTCGCTGTCGCCGCTCGCACTCTTGCACCGGATGGAAGGAGAAGAGGAAGGGAGCGGAGGTGATGAGAGTGAGGGAGAGGGAGAGGCTTTTTAAAGCCGCGCGGGGAGAGAGAGAGAGAGCGAGACAGAGGCAGCTTGCGCCCGCAGGAGGGAGAGGGAAAAAGAGAGGGGGGTGCGTTCGCAGGTCTGCGCGCTCAAGCGCGTAGACAAAACTACACGTGTCGAAAAAAATCGAATCCCAGACGTCTGGAAGGGGTTCCAGACGTCTGGTCCGACGTCTGGGCCACCTCCCAGACGTCTTAAAAGACGTCTGAAGCCGCGCATTCGTAACAGCCTACAAGACGAAGTTGAAGCAAAAGGACACTCCAGAACCAAAGCCGAGGAAGTCTCTCTCCTTCAGTGCCGCATCGGATAGCGAGGTAAGTTTCAATAACGAAGACTTTAAATTTTTACTTAAAAATTTTTTCAAGTTTTGTAGGGATTCTAAGAGAGAAAAGAAAGAGAAGAAGGAAAAGAAGGAGCAAGGTAGCCCGAGACGTTGCTACCACTGCAACAAAAAAGGTCATCTTCGACCCGAGTGCCCTCTTCTCAAGAAGGAGAAGAAAAAGGAGAAGAACTATAAGAAGGCGTTCCAAGCAACTTGGGACGACTTGAGCTCGAAGGAAGAAGAGGAAGATCCCGAGAAGAAGAATGAAACTACTTGCATGGGTTTCATGGCCATTGCAAGTGAAAGCGACTTCGATAATGATGTGGTAAATTCTGAACTTCAAGATGGCTTTGATGAACTTTATGAAATTAGTAAATCATTAAAGGTAGAAAATAAAAACATTAAAAAGAATCTTAGTTTTCTAAAAATTGAAAATAAAATATTAGAGATTAAAATTAAGGATTTAGAAATTAATTCTACTATTTCTGAAAAAGATGACTTATTATTAGAAAATAATAATCTAACAAATGAAAATAGTGAGTTAATTAAGGTGAATACAAGTTTAAAATTAGAAATTTCTTATTTAAAGACTAAGATGTATGTTATAAAAAAAAAACTTGCATGTCTTAGGAAAGAATCTAATAAATTGATGAACAAATTAGATAGCTTTTCTAAAGTTAGCCTTAGCCCTAAGGTTGAGAAAGGATCTCCATCAAGGAGACCAACTAACACATCCGGATCCAAGTTAACTTGGATACCGAAAGATCAACTTGAAACTTGTTTTGTAGGTTTCAAAGAAGAATTCAACATCAAGGATTGGAATTATAAGCTAAAAGGTGGTCAACTCGAATTGGGAGGACCAAGGAGTAGACCGAGGAAGAAGAAGAGAAGACCGACGAGACGACGAACAAATGTCTGAGCTGTTTTGCGTCAACTGCCCGATTGGAGATCGACACCGATGTTCGAACCTTCAAGCTACGGATAGGAGCCCCATCCGGTTTGGCATCCACCTCCATATGGGTCATTCTATTGGCCTTGGTAAGTGAGGTAATTTCTAAACATTGTTTTTGATAAATAGCATCTAAATAGGGGGAGTTAAAAATTTATGAAGCTATTTATCCATCTAGATAGGGGAAGGTTTTAAAATTAACATAGCTATATTTCCTTTAGAAAGGGGGAGTTAATCATATAGCTATCTTGTTGCTACAAAAAGGGGAAGAATATTATTCTTGATTAAACCCAAATTTAGAAGAGCATGTTTTAAGGGGGAGTTGTGGGAGAATTAAAATTAATTAAACATTTTTTATAATGTCAAAAAGGAGGAAATTGTTGGTGCAATGGCACCATGATCATTTATTTTGATGATAACAAAATACCTGTTATTTAACATTTGCTTTTGAGTTTTAAATTTCAAGAAAATGCAAATGGTTACAAGTGGGAAAGACGGAGCTTAACTCGCATCCATGGCGGATTGGAGGAGCTTGACGGAGAAAAAGGAGCATTGCGAGGAGTGAGAGCTTAAAGACAGAAGAATATGATATATGTTCTTTTGTCTTGTACTCTGTAATTGTTGTTTCATTCTTTGCTCTTTCATTTTCTTATATGCATGTTAAAGAGTCTCAAAGTATCAATATTGTAGTCTTAGGAATACTTGCACAACCTTAGGATACTTAGGTTTTCCATAGAGGACTTAGAAAACCTAAATATGTTTCGGACAGCCTATTCAGGAATCTAATACTAATATCAGACGTCTGATAGTGATCTTTAAGACATCTGAATGTTGAATCAGACATCCAAACTTTTAGGGCTGGTCTTAGAGCCTTCTGTCTATTGATTGCAGACAACCGACTCTTAGTCCAAACATCTTAGCAAATGTCTGATGACTTGGCTGGACATCCAATTAGTGGAACGTTGGCTAAAGAATATAATCGTTGAGAAATGACCTTTAGGCTTCTATCAGACATCCATAGAGGACCTCAGACGTCTGATAAAGTGACCATTAGCATTGATTGAGCCAAAATCACTTCTTCTAAGTAATATAGCCGTTATGTGCCTTGAGAAATCTATTCCAGCAGTAATCTAGGTTTCCAGATGTCTAGACCTAGTGTTAGACGTCCAATATGTTGTCTGACTGACTTTTACAAAAATCCTGTTTAGGTCTGATTCAAGTCAGTAAGGAAACCCATCTAGAATTAGACGTCTGATCTTTTTCCCAAACGTCTGATGGCCCTATCAGAATCATTAATGATTCTGATTGCGGCTTGATTTGCCTTGGGATGATCTCCAACAGGTACTTAAGGCTTCCAAAGCCTTCCAAAGCCTTCCTAGTCCCTCCATAAATAGAGGAGTACCCTTGCCTTGCAAAGAAATACCAAGGAACACCAAGCAACACCATTTCCACATCAATTTGTGTCAATTTGATCATTAGAAGAGATCTAGCTCTCACAAGCTTCAATTCTACATCTTGAGAGCTTCATCGAGCTGTGCACGTGCTCTCCCATCGTTGGTTTCGAGAGCATCGTCGTGCCATTGCATGGTTCACGCACCCATGTCAAGCCGATGCACTTCCGCTAAAGGAAAGTTTCCTAACTCCTATAGTAGCTAGATTTTAATCTTTGCAGCTCTATAGGACGTTGTATTTTATTGTCTTTGGTTGGGTATTTGCCTTGTGAATTTCCATCTCCATCGAGGGACAAAATACTCCTCGTGAAGAGGAGGGGTTTGAGGTTACGCTACCCTCGTATTTGTAGCATGGTTGTAAAAGGTTCAGTCACCCTCGTTTAAAGTGATTGGGATAGTGGATTTGATCGACTTACTTGATCAGGAAATTTTAACTTGAGAGGGTTAGGTGGTGGTTTTCACCCGGTTTGAGTTTCCACATAAAAATATTTGCGTATCCTGTGTGGTTGCCTTTTGTAAGATTGATTTATTTTATTTCCTCACTTTATCTATATTCCTCAAATCTCACTCTCTCCCGTAGGAATCAACAGGATTGGCCTTCTAAATCTCATGCATGTGATGTATGTATTGATTCCTATCAAAGGACTTGGATGCAAACTAGATAAGTCTTTTCGTTTCCTCCCTCGGGAATTGCTTCTTGAAGTTACTATACAAGTGCCTCATGCATACCCTATGTTCACACTATGGAAAATGTTGTTTGATTGTAAAAATCAAACCCTTACCAACATCTGATATAACTATCAGACCCTCACCAATTGGAAAGCCAATTGCTTCCTTTAGGTAACTCATAAACCATGACCATGAAAGGATCGATTCATCCTCACAAATTGCAAAAGCAACCGGAAAAAGACCATTGGAGCCATCCAAGGCTATGGTTGCTAGTAGGTGGCCCATGTACTCGCCCTTTAGGTGACAAGCATTTACACTAACAAAGGGTCTACATTCATTTAGGTACCCATTTTTCATAGCCTTAAAACTCACAAATAATCTCAAGGAGTTATTAGGCTCAGTATAGTAGTAAATGACACTTCCAGGATTTCTTTTATTTAATTCATAAATCAATGATGGGATCTTCTAATATAACTGCTCAGCTTTGTCATAGATTACTCTTAGAGCCATCTCCCTACCCTTGTAGATCCTCGTGTGAGGTAGTCGGATGTTCAACCCTGAATGAATCCTCTCTCCTAGTTCTTTGATTAACAAATTAGGATCTTCTCTCAACCACCTCATGCAATGATTTGCTACCCAAGCATTTGAGGTCATGAGGTTCCTTCTTTGGTTGACAAATGTATAAGTATGCTCACTCCTCAAGGTTTTAATCCTAAATGTTACACCATCCTGCAATTTTGACCCATGTATCCTCCACTGATAGTCTAGATCTTTACATTTTGTAATCACCCTATGCTTATCACTCTTAAGAACCTTGACACAATTGCCTTTTAATACAATACTCAGATAAAGCCATCTTGAATAGGCCAATATTCTTGAAATCCTTCCCCACAACCACCTTACAATCCTCAATGTCTGTTATGAAATCCCTGCCCTCATAAACCTCAATTTCATCTCCAACGTCTACACATTCTACTTCCAATCCGTCTAAATCATCACTGTCTCTAGATGAATCTATGGAGCTCACAACAAATTTACTGTCCTCAGATGAAGTCCCCACTTCTTCAAACACAGTAGCTTGCACTGACCTCCCACTTATCCTTTCACTTCTCAAGTGGTTGCCTGCATGTGTCTGCCCTACCATCATTGACCACAACAACCTCTTTGACTCTACTGGAAGCGCTCTTCTCCTTCAGAGGTTTTGTCTGGTTACCCTTCCACCCTTCCTTCCTATCTGAAGCAAGCTGACTAACATCAACTTCATTGGTAGATGCACCAAGTAAATCAATGATAACTTCATCTACATTTGTCATTAGAGCAACATTACAAGTACCAGCTGCTGATTATGCTAATCTAGGGCTACTCCTACAGGGAACTTGTGGAGTTCTCTTCAATGGACTGCTGAGTCTTCACCTAGCATGAGTTGAGCTAATCTGACTATCATCACTAACATTCTTCTTAAGAGATTTTCTAACCTCAATTGGTAGATTCTTACGTCTACGTATAGTCTTCTTATTTGACTTACTACTAGCCCCACTAACAACTAACCTTTTTGTCATGTTTAACTTTAAACAAACCACTTCAGGTACATCCTTAGGGTTTTCATTCATCACATTTGAATCGGACACTTCAGTTACATCCTTAGGAGGAAGTACTGATGTAGGTAAGTCCTTTCCTACCATTTTCATCTCTATCTTCAATCTCTCAGGCTCATTCATCCTATCTACATGACAAATTATTTCGATGTCCTCGAAACTAATAATCAACTCTACTTGGATTCCACCCTTTTGCATATGAGCATTGAACATTTCCATCAAATCATATTCATTTTTTATCTCAACATATCGACAAGGTTTTGCTTTAAGATCTCTGTACTTCAATATCGGTACCTTCCCCACCTCCCATTAGTACTCCTTCGCCTTGTATTCGATCGGACCAAACCATCATGTGATGTCTGAATCATGCCCAATAACCTTCTCTGTATCTCCCTCACACTTATCTCTTTCTGACGCTCTCATTAATTCGTATCGAGCTCCATATCGTAAATGAACCTCAAGGATACCTTCTTCACCTTGAAACCACCCCATTCTATTCTAAACCAACAAAATAAAACACATACCACAAATAAATCATACACAAACGAAAACCTAAACCAAAACAAAACATATATGGAGCGGTAAAATCGCAAACCCCAACCATTCATACCCAGACTTATCCATCAAAACCCTAAAACCAAAACCACAAATGAAATACCAAAACTTCAAACCATGACCAACAAATCGAAACCCCAAATCCATCTAAGAAAACCTTAAACCCTTACAAACCTTAAACCTTAGATACATATGCCCAAGACATCAACTTTGCCTATTGTGCCTTTCTTCAAAGGTTCCCCCTCCCCTTCGTTCTTCTTGCGAAACATTGACAACATTAACATGTAACAGAGGCGAGGGGGGTTAGGCAAGATGGTTGGATAAGGACTTCACTACGTGTTGGATGCTGAAGAAGGAGACAAAGGTGACGATCGCTCCTTCTACCATATGCTTGATGAAGGGTGCCTCAATGGGGAGGGGTGTTTTGATGAAGACGGCGAAGACAACAAGAGGACTAGCCGGATGGTTGGAGGCGATGAAGAGAACATGAAAGGGGTAGGTGGATGGTTCCATTCGATGAAGAGAAGTTGGATGGTTGGAGGCGATGAAGAGAAGAGGAATGAAGTAGGTAGATGGATGGAGTCGATGAAGCAAAGACGGTGTCTCCTCCGCCAAAGTCATCTCTTCTCGCCATCCTTGACGAGACATTCATCAGTCATCGAGATTCACGTGTCATATGAAGCCGTTCGATCCATCCTATAAGATGGATCTAATCCCTACCATCCATTTCCCTTCGAGATCAACATTCTTAACCTTATTTCAGTCAACTTCTCACTAACCGTAGTTAAAACCCTAACGGGAACATAACATCTGACATTTTCGTTAACGGCGTACATTTAAAAGCGACATTAATAACAATAGTTGTAATCAAATAACATAAAATTAATTTCAAAAATTTACGGTGACATCTACATAAAAATCCCTATCATTTACCCTAGCATTCAAACTCAAATTAAGTAATAACAACTTCAGTGCATCCATTCACTTACACCTCCACCAATACCTACATGTACCATTGCTCAACCGATCCAACACCTTTCCTACACTTATATCCAATTATAACATACCATGCTACCAAATGCTATCCGGAAAGAAAATAACAAATCCCCTAATGTTGCAAGTACTATTCATTTGGTAAACAGGAAGTCGAGGGAAAAACGTATTAATTGAATGCCATTTATATATGATACAATGAAAGAGTACACTAACAAACAAAAATGAGAATTCATCCAATTTGCATTCATTAAAGATAGGACTACCATGTAATTAACTTTGTAAGAGGGCATTGATCAATTATCTTTTACGTTGCCGAAGACATTCAATGTTCTTTCTACTTGTTCATGGAAGGGGTGGAGGAGGTGGAGATGATACAATGCATCGATCCCTCCCTAGTTATTAGCATCTCTCACCAGTATCTCTTTGTAATGCTTTCGGATCCTCCACAGTGTCTCTCCACATTGCCGCATGGAAGGTCGTGTTTTCCTTGAAGAAGCCAAACACCGGCGTGACAAACCCAGTAGTCCCTCCGCCGCCATGACAGACGCTGGGCTTCGTCGAAGCCTCGGGTCCATCACCATCACGCCATCTCCCGCTTTATATCTCTGCACTGCCTGATGCACATACATGAATGAATGCTCGCTCCATCAAATTCATCAACCAACTAATTAATATTCATTCTTTCTTTACCTCTTTAATTTTAACGGTGCAACTTGTCGATTTGTTTATGTCATTGAAAATCCACCATATATACGAATATATCCTTAATTTAATTATTATCTCTTCTTTATTTTTACGTCATTGTAATTTTTTCATCCATTAAGGCATGCAAATTAAGAAAAATATGTAATTGGGTAATATATATATATATATATAGACCACATACCCATCTTGCAGTGATTCGTTCCATTGGCTGCCTCTGTGTTTCTATGGGATGTCGTCCAGTCACCAACTCGACAAGCAACACCCCAAAGGAATAGACATCACTCTTCTCTGTTAACTGGTTTGTCTTGAGATACTCTGGATCCATGTAACCTGGAGTTCCCTGTACCATTGTGGAAATGTGCGTCGCATCTGGGTCATCTGGAACTAAATGAGCCAACCCAAAATCTGACACTTTCGCTCGGTAGTTCTCCGTGATTAGAATGTTCGAAGCTTTTATGTCTCTGTGAATTATGGGGTGATCTACCCAAACAAAAGAGAAATTCAAAACAGTTAGAACATATTGTGCTCTATTTACTTTCGTCGTACACAACAATCAATTTCATGATATGTGGTCGGTCAACGAGGAAAATCGGACTCAACAGTATTAGTGACATATATAATTTGGCTCAGCATTCATAACCACTTTCACAGTTTGAAAAATAGTCGCCCAAATAATGACTGGAGAGTGCTCCATTCATGACAAGTCCCTTGTTGAAAATTTAAAGCAAGTATACTTCATCTTTTAGAGGTTTATTCATGTTTTGTTTATTTCAAGTTTTATTTCCTTGAAGTTTTATTCATGTAAATTTTCCCTTGTTGAAACTTTATAAGTTTATTTAACGTATAATTTCTCCCGCAATATTACTTAGTCTTGTCCTTTGCAACACTTTCATTCCTTCAAGCATCAGCAACGTTTATTCATGTTTTTGGCATTTTGTAGATTTGGAAAAGTTCTCATAAACTTGGTTTGATCTTTACATGCTTTCAATAGTTCTTGCCTCCCTCTTCCCTTCTCTTCTTTCTCCTTCCTTTCCTCCTCCTTTTATAGGTTACCGTGAGCTTTCCCAACACTTGTCTTATCTCTTCATGCTTTGCATCAGCCATGCATGGAAGACACATGAAAATGGGCATGAAGTTCTAATAAAGTTCTGATGAGAGGTAGAAAGTGCCATCGGATTCAAAATTCCACAGTAAGTTCGAGGATAAATCCAACTACCTGAATAAGGAGTAAAAAGGTGGATTTGACCCGACCCGGCTTGCCTACACCTAGGCAGATCCAGACCTGCCTACCTCTAGGCGATCCGATTTGCCCAAGGATAGAAAGGTGGTGGAAAAGTCCACCACGCCCACGTTGACGGTAACGTTGGCATTACCGCCATCAATAGTCTGACAAAGGATGTGCCCTGGCAACGGATACATCCTGATAGAAGATCCTACAGCAAGATCCTCATTGAGTACTATAAATAGCAAAGAGAGATCCTCAAGGCTGCCCTTAAGGCAATCTGAGAATGAGAGACTCTAAGAGATTGTAATCTCGCTACTTCTAGTGAATTCACGGGAGTATTGCCCCCCCCCCCAAAACATACACCATTTGCGGTGGAACTAGGTCACCAATCTCTTTATTTCCCTTGTGATTACTTGTCCTCGATTCGTTGAGTCGAACCCTCCAATTGCTTAGGAGATCCGCCTCGCTGTCGACACTACACAAGCTAGGCTTCAAAGAGGAGCATCTCTCCCCCTCAACTCACCCGATCGTAGGGTTTGGCAATCAAAAGGTGATGCCCAAGGGAGATATTAGCCTTCTCTTGTCCGTCTGTGACGGGGAAAGGCACCTCAATCAGACGGCCACGTTCATAGTGGCCAGGTTGGCGGCGGCGTTCGACGGTATCATTAGCTGCCTGACAACTCACGCATTCTGCTTGATCCCCTCCTCATACTTTCAATTTACGCTTTTCCAATCCCCCTGCGAGATAGGGATGGTACATGGGGATCAAACAGTTGAGCACAAGCTCCTAAGGATCGAGATGGAACGATTCATGGAGTCGAGACCTCCTAAACCATAAAAATGAAGGAAAAAGAGAAGCCAAGTCCAGGCGATCTAGCAGAAAGCCGATCCGGCGGATCCGCCAGCGACTTCGGGACTACAACTAGGCTTTTCAGCCATGGCCTTGTAGCTTTATCCTGACGATGCTAGGTAGGAGCGAACCTTAATCCTTTCGAGGTTCAGGAGCTATTACTCCTGCTCCAGACCAATGCTGACGTCTTCGCTTGGTCCGGCAATGACCTACTAGGAATTGACCCGTCCTTGATCTAGCACCATTTGAATATTCAAGCGGGCACCCGAACAGTCAAACAGGTACACCAACACAAGTCAGCCAAACAATGGCAAGCGGCTGAGGCTGAAGTCCAAAAGCTCCTTGAAGCTGGATTCGTCAAAGAGTCCTTATATCTAGCTTGGCTCTCGAACGTGGTAATGGTGAAGAAAGCCAATGACAAATGGTGCATGTGAGTGGACTTCACCAACCTCAACGAAGCTTACCCGAAGGACGAGTTTCCCTTACCAAGGGTGGATGCTTTGGTGGACTCCTATAGCTGACAATCCCATATGTCCTTCCTAGATGCCTACAACGAGTACCACCAGAACAACCTTGCTTCGATAGACAAATCTCACACATCCTTTATTACTGATAGGGGTCTGTTTCAATATAGAGTTATGCCTTTCAGCTTGAAAAACGCTGGAGCAACTTACTAATGCCTTGTAAACATGATTTTTCCCAAAATAATAGGAAAATCATTTGAAGTGTACATAGACGATATGCTTGTAAAGGAATCTAATTTCCCTCAACACTTAGACTACTTGGTAGAAGTGTTCTAAATACTAACACCTGCCTTCGCTTGAACCCCGAGAAGTGTGTATTTAGGGTTTCAACCAGCAAATTCTTGAGGTTCTTAGTCTCCAGTAGAGGAATTAAAGCCAATCCCAACAAGATACAGGCAATCATGGACTTGCAACCACCAAGCACGCTGAGGAAAATGCAGTCTTTGGTTAGCAAAATCGTCTCTTTAGGCCGATTCTTGTCTCGATCCTCTAGCATGTGCCTCTCCTTCTTCAAGTGTATCAGGAAGGGCAAAGGCTATACCGCCACCCACTAGACCGCTCACTGCTAGAAGGCCTTAGAGAACGTCAAAGAAGCACTTCGGAGTCCCCCCATTTGGGCGGCACCTAAGCTTGGAGAATCTCTTCTCTTGTATCTGGCGGCATCCATGTTTGTCGTCAGCGCTGTCTTAGTCGGTGAAGAAGAAGGGGCACAGCGACCCATATACTTTGTTAGCAAGACCTACCAAGGTGCAAAGGCTAAGTATATGATCATCAAGAAGCTCGGGCTAGCTTTGGTCATAGCGATTAGAAAGCTACGCTCATACTTCCAAGCCCACACAATAGTGGTTCTGTCGGACTACCCGTTGCGGAGAATGTTACATAAGCCCACGAGGTTGGCATGGCAGATTAAATGGGCTATGGAAATGGTGGAATTCGACGTCCAATACCAAGGAGAGCTATTAAGAACCAAGTCCTAGCGGACTTTGTGGCAGAATTCAAAGACTCAGATGCCTCCCTCACACTTCCCTGACAGTTATACGTTGACGATTATTCTATGACAACCAAGTCTGGGCTTGGTATAGCCTTAACTGCACTAGACGGTGCTACTCATAAGTATGCCACTAAGTTGGTCTTTCCTTCATCCAACAACCAAGAGGCCATGTTAGCAAGCATCCAGGTGGCCAAATCAAGAGACTTCTCGTTGGAAATTTACACGGACTCCTAGCTGGTTGTCAACCAAATAAATGGCGAATACCAAGCTCAAGATCCAAACATGACCTTGTATGCCGACAAGGTCAAGGAGGAGTTGGTAGATTTTAAGGTTGCCTCAATCAGGCGAGCTCCTAGAGTCGGCAACCCCCTAGCAGACGTGCTCGCCAAGGTAGCCGCCGTTATCCCCCTGGAACAAGAGGAAGACATCTAACTCCAAACCCTAAAGGAGCCAACTGTACTCACTCCCAAGACGTTTCCGATAAAGCAGTCCATCTCCTGGATGACGCCTATCATCACTTATTTGAACTCTAGCGAGCTATCCCCGTTCGAGTTGCCCCCGTCCTACGACATTCCGCCTGAAGGCCTCAAGGTACACCTTCATAGAAGGGTAACTGTACCTACCCCCCTGCTGCACTACCTGACAAGGGAGGAAGAGATGCAGGCCCTTTAAGAAGCCCACGGAGGTGTATACGGGAATCACGAAGGGCATAAGGCACTTTTAGCCCGACTATTCCAAGCGAGATACTTCTGGCCCCAGATGAAGCAACAGTGTAAAGACTTCATGTGCAAGTGTGATAAGTGCTAGCGGTTTGCTACCCTGCACCACTTGCCACCTGGAAAGTTGGTGCTTATAATGTCATCCATTCCCTTCGCAAAATGGGACACGGACTTCATTGGACCTTTTCTGCTTGCCCCAGCTCAGAAGTTGTTCACACTAGTGGTAGTCGACTATTTCTCCAAATGGGTCAAAGCTAAGACAATGGTACCTAGTTCACCTGCAAAAAATTCAAGGAATTTTGCACCAGCTAGGATATTCACCTATGTTTCACATTCGTCGAGCATCCCCAAGTAAACAGACAGGCAGAGGTTACCAACCGCACCATCATCTTGGCACTCAAACTTCAGCTAGATTTAGCCAAAGGGAGATGGGCAAATGAGCTGTTAGATGTGCCCTGGGGCTACAGGACATGCAAGGGGACTTCCATAGGCCACTCACCATTCAACTTGGTTTACGGCATGAAAGCCTGGCTGCCAATTGAGACTATCCTCCCTGCCTATTGGACACAACTCTATGATCCTGCCACCAACGAGGACCAGATCCACCTAGCCCTAAACCTCATAGATGAGCTATGGGATGAAGCTTCAGAAGCATCGCTCAAGTCTAAGGAAGTGATGACAGTTGCTTACAACAAGGGGGTCCACAAAAGGGCATTCTTCGAATGAGACTTAGTCCCGCGGAGGTGTGAAGTCTCCATGCCAAGAAAATCATGTGGGAAGCAAGATGCCCCTTGGGAAGGACTTTATAAATTTGTAAGAACAGTCCAGGCGACTTTTACAAATTACAAACTTGAGGCGGCAAGGCAATCCCTTGTACTTGGCATACAAATAATTTATGTTTGTATCATGTATGAAAAGAAAACATATTGAAAATATTGTCTGTTACATCTCTTAGAACCATAATTCCTTGCAAATTGGGGTGGGACAGATAACAAGACCACTTTGAAGACTCGGTGACTTCACTCCCAATCTTTAAAGATGTCCACCCCAGGCATCCCATGCGGCGACAAGATGGCACGAGGAGAGCTACTCGGTCGGACAGCTGGTTCCGCAACCCCTGACGAACTTGGGCGCCTCCTCTTCAGGAGTCGGGCTTCCCGACTAATCCTCAGGTGTCTCTATAGAAGCCTTGTCCACAATACGACTGTCAGCTTTCTGAAGATTAGACTCGAACAAAAATTGGTCCATAGACCAGTTGAATAGCTCCTCCATCGAAGTGTGCTTGCCCTTGAGAAGGGCCTGCATCGCCGCTAGGGTGTGCTTCCCGATCTCCCTCAAGATGGCCTCTCGATTCTCCTCCATAGACAGGTCAGAAGCGAAGAACCTCATCACCGTCCTAGGATCAAGCTCCAACTAAGCGGTCTGCTCCAACTCCAGCGCCGCTTTGCCCCTATCCTCCGCGATTTGCTGGGCCTTGGCAAGGTCGCCCTTCAACGTCTCCACAGCCATCTTCGCCCTCTCCTGACTTGCCGACAGTTTGGCAAGCTTGTCGATGGTCATACCCAGGCGAAGGCGCTCTTCCTTAAGGGTCACCTTGTATCCCTCCATGACCGAGGAGCATTCGGCCCTTAGCACTAGCACCTCCTCCAGTGAAAGGATGTTGGTGCAGGAGGTCTACAGGTGCTCGGACAAGTCTCGCAGAGCCACAACTTTAGTCTTGTACACTTTGATGAGACCCTCCTTCATCTTCCCGCTTAGGTCAGCGACCTCCCTCAAACCTCGGCGGGCCTTCCTCAACTCCTCTTGCAGCCAGGCCACCTGTTTAGTTGCCTACTGCTGCAAACAGAGCTTGCAAAGAGAATCCTCCACAGCCTTCTCCGCCTTCTCTCAAGCGGCAATGGCCTCCCCAAGGGGGTGGACAAAATTTTGTTGCTCCCCTATGGCCATCGTGGCCCACTTCACAGCCATGTCTGCCTCCTCCATAAAATCGCTAGATCCAGCAACATCCACAGGAGCATCGTTACGCGGGACAAATGTAGTCCCGAGAGTCTCCACCTGTTCAAAACCGCACGTGAGAAAAAAAAAAACTTCCTCTCCAAAACATAAGTAAAGGATGAGTAAAAAAAGGGACTCACTGCTTGGAGGCAACAGTAGAACACGTGGTTCATATCCATGCCCCTCGGCCGGGAGGTAGCCTAAAACATGGCATCATCCAAATGCCAGATTACCTGCCTTTCTAGGCTAAGGCCACTACTCGACCTGCTTGCCTAGGTTGTAGGCCCCGCTCAGGTACAGGGCCTCTACGACCACCCTCCAGAATGGATCCCCTGATGGTTTTGACAGTCTACTCGATCACCCCAGGACCTCCCCAGTTAGAAGGATCCATTAGAACCTTCGCCCCGGTCAAGCTTCGTCTGTAGTGCGACTGTGTAAAGATGCTTCCACTAAGGAAGCCATCTGTGACGACCACTTCTTAAGCCAGTTGGGCGATGGCCCCGACAAAACTAGACCGGACGCTGGAGGTATTGGTTCCCCGTGGCTAGGCTATCTCCACCGGGACAGGGGCAGGGAGTCAAGGAGTATAAACCCCTCCTGCGGGCCAGAAGGGGCAGACGACTCCACTAGGGCCTCCTCTACTTCAGCCCTGCTCTAACTTTCAGGAGCGAATGTCGCCAGCTGCATACCGGTGGGACCCCTCTTCAGGCACTTAAGAGGGACCTCCACCTTCTTTTCACCTCCCTCCCCCTCCTTCCTCTTGGGCTCCCTGGAGTGGGTGGATTGGCTCCCCTTTCCCTGCTCCACTGGCCTTTTCTCCTCACGACGGGATTCATGATGAGAGGAATAGCTGCCTCACCACTTGGGGGTATCTAGCCAAGTGAACCATCCAAAGGCTGAAACAAAAAAGCTAGATGATTAAGCAATGGGCGAGGATAGTACGCGCTCTAAGCTATTGCCCCCCTCCCTACTTACATGGTGTGGGATACAAATTTGCGACCCACAGCAGAGCCTTCCAGGTGTCTCCCCGCTTGAGCTCCGAGCGGGCAATTGGCGCAAACTTAACAATCTTATTGATGTCCGCTTGAGCAGCCGAATCAAGCTCCTCGTGCCTAGGCAGTAGGTCCTTATCAAACGGACCTTGACAGGTATAAGGGACACCGTGGTTCTCATGATGGAAAATAAAGAAAAAGTGATGATCCTGCTCTTTCAAACTATCAGGCAGATCAACTATTTGATACTTGGTATGTTGGCTATACAAGGTATAAGTACCAACGGGGGCCTACCCTTCTTAACTTTAAGGGGCATGAGTCCAAAAAGTAGGTGGAATAGACCTAGGTGGGGGGGGGGGGGGGGGGATCCTCAGATGGAAGCAGAAAACCATAAAAGCACTCAAAACAGGCAAGCAATTGAGGCAAAGCTGCGAAGGGGCCATGCGGTAATAACAGAGGAAGGAACACAGAAATGGATTCAAGGATATCCGAAGGCCATATTCTATGGCATATTTACAAATAAAAAATGAGTCCTTAGACCCGTCGGAGCATAGGCGGGTCTGCGACCTACAAGGTTGAAACGAAACCCCACTGAGTTTGTGCTCACTCAAAAATGCCTTATTGGCGGAACGACTACGGAAGTCAGAAGGGAAGGTATACAGATCCCTTATCTCAGGCGAGATGTCGGACAAGGACGAGACAGACTTACCCTTGCCAGCAAGTCAAAACATGACCGCATCACTTGCTGAGAAGAGGAGCTTTGAGAATAACACCTCACGCCTCACCCGAAAGGAAGGATCACACCACCGTCATAAAGCACTTAGAAGCTTCAAGAGGGTAGATGGGGCATCAACTATGCCGTGCACCCCATATTTATAGCCTATGGAACGAGTGGTTCCCCCCTTGGGGGATGCAAATTTCAAAAACTAAGAAATCCCGTAAGATGAGATGTGTATTTCAAAAGATACTACCTCAAGATAGAAATACCTCGGTAATCATCACCGACATTAAATGCGCACGCGCGCATATCTTACTTCGGAATAATACCAGTCACATTGCTGGCAAGGACAGTATTCGAGGCTCTTACACCTCATCATGATGGGAATTAATGCCCATCTTTTCACACAAATAAGACAAAAATCAATCCCGCATCGATTGGTCATCACTCATGGAAGGTTTTAACAGGCGAATGATCCAGAAAGACGCCTCCTAAGGTCGGCAGTAAGATGGGAAGACGTGCCTCTCCTAAGGCCGACAGTAACCAAAGTGGACGCGCCTCAAAGTTGCCTCCTAAGGCCAACAGTAACCAAGGCGGACACACCTAAGAGTCATCTCTTAAGGCCAATGTAACTCATGCACACATGCCTAAAAGCTACCTCCCGAGGTCAGCAAGAATTGGGGCATACTCACCCACGTTCCCACACTACAAACCTGCCTCTTAAGGAAGGGTAAAGTTATAAGCTCTGCTTCATGACAAATGCCCGTCCCACTTTAAACAAAAAGAAAAGATCGGAAAATTATTTGGGGGCATCATCTACTAGGGAGCTTTCAGTACTTCAACTACTCTCACAGCAGTATCTACTAGCTAGAGAGTAGGGGGCATATGATAAGGGGCAAAAAGTGCTCTCGGATTCAAAACTCCGCAATAAGCTCGAGGACGAATCCAGCTATCCGAATAAGGAGTAAAAAGGCGGATTCAACCCGGCTTGACTTGCCTAAGCCTAGGCGGATCCAGATCTGCTTGCCTTTAGGCGATCCGGTTTGCCCAAGGATAGAAAGGCAATGGGAAAGTCCACCACACCCACGTCGACAGTAACGTTGGCGTTACTGCCATCAATAGTCTGACAAAGGACGTACCCTTACAACGGACACGTCCTGACAAAAGATCCTATGGCAAGATCCTCATTAAGCATTATAAATAGTGAAGAAAGTCCCTCGAGGCTGCCCTTCAGGCAATCCAAGAGAGAGAGACTGTAAGAGATTGTAATCCCACTATTTCTAGTGAATTCACAGGAGTATTGCTCTCCCCCCAGATGTATACCTCTTACGGTGGAACGGGGTAACCAATCCCCTTGTTTCCCTTGTGATTGCTTGTCCTCAATTCATTGAGTTAGACCCTCCGATTGCTTGGGAGATCCGATCAAGTTCCAAAAGGAAATTTGCCTAAAATTTATTTGTAATGTCTATTGCAATCACCTAGATATATAACTAGGTAGCTAGTCAAATTATTTTCCTTAATTTGCAAAGAGTTTCTCCTAAACCTTAGCTTATTTCCTCTAGTTATCGTACCCCTAAACCCACCCCAATCACCGTGCCCATCAGTTCCTACCATTGGACTAGATAGAGGGAGGATATCCACACCACAACACCCCTCTCCCCCCACCCCCCAACCAATGTCAAAGACCAGGGAGTGCCCCCTTTCTTCTGTGTGTGTTTTGGGAGGGGGATGGAGAGTTGGGTTGTGTTGGGAAGTGTAAAAATAATCTTTCTTCCATGAATTGAATCTTAGTTCTTCTAGTTACTTTCCCTTCAACCCCTTGATCTTGAGAAGATTATGTTCTGACCCTCTTATTTCCTTATTATTTTTTGTTGTGGATGTCGCAAAAGGCTTAAGTGTTTCACTTGGAAAATACCATGGTGCACATGTCAGCAACAGCTAGAGTCTTTTTGTATAATAGAGCAAACATTTCTGTGCAGGAAAAAGATGTAAGCATCGACCTTACTTTCTAAAACAGGTAGTTTTATTAAATTGAGAGATCTGGTGTGTTGCCTATGAACTTGTAGTATTCTATGTAAAGTCATTGTTACTCTGAGCTACTACGTTTGGGATTTACTGCAAAAATTAAATCATCATATATTATTATTAAGGAATTATATGTTACATATATATATATATATATTTAATATCACATTTATGATATTAAAGTAATCTAATTATGTTATTAGATTATTCACATCTCATAAGAGTATAGAAATTCATACATAGAAACCATGGGAGAAATGAAATTCTGTGATGGGTGGAATTATCATTTCAATTCCAATGGTTATGGTCCTTGGAGGTGTGTGTGTGGAGTTGGGTAGGTTTACGTTTTCTGTGCATCCCATCGCAAAGAATATAAAAGGTCCATGATAGAACTCAAGAGATATGATCTTTTTCAGTCTTCTTTTGCTTTCGCTCTCTGAACCCTCTGGAAGCACCATTACCACTCCCTTTCGTTGGAGAAGCAATCCCAACGGTTCCAGATGATCGTTGTGATCTCGACAACTCCCCCGCTACGATAGATTCAGGTATCCCTCCATCGTCTCTCTCATTTTCTATCATCACGGGTTGATGATTGGATGAAAGGATTGCTCTTGGGATTTAGAAAATCGTTCGTTTTCGGATTAAATCCAGCATTTGTTTCTGTTTTTTAGACAAAAAGTCATTGTTGTTCCCATGAAGGATTGAGGGGGGCACCTGCGTACGAGTGCAGATAAGTGACAGCATGAACCACGTCGATGGCAATCTCAATCCTCGCTGCAATCTCCAATTCTGCTCCTCGGGATCCTGCATTATGTAAATATGCCAGTCACCTTCATTGGACTTGACAGGCTGGAATTGTTAACATTTATATTAGGTTTGTTCGATTAGAACCAAATGTTCAACTTGGTCAGCATCATGAGCAAATGATGAAACCTCTTTAGGATGTCTAGTAAGAGTGAATGTTAGAGAAATTTCTTGATGTAGTTGGGAATAATCCCCTGTTTGCCATCTTGGGTGCACCTATGTTGCACAAATATGATGGAAATTGATAGTCACTGAAGCAACACAAGACATGCAGGTGTTTTTTGCAGTGGAAACCAGTTAGGAGTCATGCCATCTAAGAAGATGCGCAGTGAAACTTTGAGGTTTGTCTACTGTTCTTCCCATAGAAAATGGTACACAGGTTGACATTCCTAAGTAGACACTACAAGTAGACGCGGAAGCATACCATCGAGGTGTTCTCGGAGATTCCCATTGCCCACATACTCGAGAATTATGACTGTTTCGCCATCCTGCTCGTGGTACCCAAAACATCTAACCAAGTTCATATGCTGTACCTTTGACAGGGTTTGGATCTCATTCTTGAACACGCTTGACATGATGTTGTTGCTCAAGTCCTGCAAGCAATCGTCCAAGATCCAGGCAGCTGCATCAGTTGCCAGAAAGTCCTACTCCAACAATTTTTTAGTGACAATAAAGCTACTTCTACCTTGTTTGCGCGTTTAACTGCTAGAATGGTTCCATCTTTGAGCTTTCCTCTGTAAACCGTACCAAATCGACCTTGCCCGATCATATTGTCAGCAGCGAAATTGCCAGTGGCCTTCAGGATTTCTTTCATGGTGAAATTGTTGGCTTCACTGTACCTATAGTCTGAGCCGCTCCTGCTCGAAGTTGATTCGATTGTGTCTGCAGTTAAACAGAATGGCTGTGACAAATAGGGATCAACAAAGCTGTAATGGGAAAACAGACATGAACATTACTTTGCCTGGGTTAATACGTGCAGCTATGTAATTAATCAGAGCTAAGCTTTGTACCCTGATTAGCATGTTAGACCAGCAAAGTTCCGATTAGGTGTTACTATGTGGCTCCTTTGTAAAAGTTACTGTTCTATCAACTTGAAAGAAGGTACATAATAACCAATCAATCATAACGAGGTTACCTCAATACTACCATTTACCTATATATCAGAGATGTGTAAGAAATATACGTAGTTAAATAGCATTCAGAAACACACTATTAAGGTGCAACCAGTCGGATAGGTCAGCAATCTGGCAGCTGTATATTATACTGCATCACGGAATTGGGAAGCTTGATTTTGTGGAAAAATTCTTTATAATGTTAGTTTGAAGAATTTTCTTCGTATTACTTCACAATTCCTCCTTCTCCGATCTAAATCTACTTATACTTTTGGACAATTCATGGGGAAAGGGATCTGACGTATCTAACTAAGAACTGCAACCTGGTGACAAAAAAAAAATCGAAACCTAATTAAAACGTCAAAGGCCTAATTTCTCTTATCAAATTACCAAATTGGCACAGGGGAAACCACGTAAACAAATGGATATCTTGTACCAAAAAGGCAGTGGAACAGAACTTTGGTTCTTTGTATTTCATCGATTTCACGGTTGGGCGTCGATAACAACGATTTTAAATAAATGATGTAGGCTCGAGCATGGAGAGATAATTAATAAAGAAGAATTAAGGAGTGGTTGGCTATACCGTTATATCAGTAGAAACAAGGTGGGAGCAATAAAAAGGAAATTGGAAATTTGATGGGGGTGTGAGATCGAAGTTTCCATACAGGAGGAATTAGATTGATGTACAGGGAAGGTGTTGCTGCTCGTGCTTTGGTGTTGAGAGGAGGGGCTTTCTTTAGCGCGGCGGCTGCGCAAACCAAAGCAGGTGATGCACCCTCCTGACATCTCCTCTGTGGCAATCCTGACGGATCTGCGGGAGGCATTGCTGTTGTAGCTGTGGCTGTCGCTGCTGTTGCTGGTGACGGTGTGGCCGCTCGCCGAGGACGAAGATGCTTGAAAAACTTCCAAATCTGATAGGCTGCTCATCTTCTCATATATGGCATCCCCCTTCACTTTGGTTCAAGGAAGAGGAGGAGGAGGAGGAGGAGGAGGAGCAAGACAAGAGGAGAGTTGCAACAAATAGTGGGCTTTAAATAATTCCAAATGCACAGAGTTGATGATGTGCGTGCTGTTGATGACCCGAAATCTTATGCTTCATGGTAAGTTTTGACTTTAATTTGATTGGACTGTAGGGCGAGTTGCGTGGAATGATAGATACAGATGTCGGGGACTGGTCTTCCGTTGCCTGCGTCAACCAACCAATTTTTTATCAGATTTACCGAAAAAGGGGCTTCCAAGAAGGATCGGTAAATTCCAAAATAACTTCCAATTCTCTGCTACCGGATCACAATGGAGACGTCTCTGAGCTCTATTGGATTAAGGTCGTCTTCGGTTGGTTGGCTGATCTGCCCATTTAATTCATGACAGCCGTCCTGCCCGTCCTCACTTATATAATATTTAGGAAAATGTTTCACGCATCCGTCTTTATACCAAACATCCAGATGGACGTCCACGGTGCATCCACCACGTGGAAGCTTGCCATGTCGTCGTCTCCACCACGGTTCCATCGTCAACCATGTTGCTCCTATCTTTCCGCCCAAAGTTGATGCGATGAATGAAGCGATGGACGTGATGGTTGCAGGCAAACACATCGACGTCCATCCCTCTCTTTCGCTGGGATGTCAGTAGGTGCGCACCTTTGGCCGCTTGGAGCTCTTGCTGCTCCTCATATTGTTGTGCAAGGACACGGGTAGGTGCATGCGTGCATCTTGCTGTTAGGGAGAACTTCTTTCGTTGCTATGATCTCTTCTTGGAGCATCCTCTTGCTGCTCCTCATATCAATAGGTGCATCTGTGGATCTTGCTACTGTTAGGAAGGACTTCTTTCACTGCTTCGAGCTCTTCTCGGAGCATCCTCTTGCTGCTCCTTCGATCATCGTGCAGGGACATCGGTAGGTGCATCCATGCAACTTCTTTCGCTACTTTGAGCTCCTGTTGGAGCATCCTCTTGTTGCTCCTCAGATTTTCGTGCAGGGACACGAGTAGGTGCATCCGTGCATGTTGCTGCTGTTAGGAAGAACTTCTTTCGCTGCAGCTTTCTTTGTATCTTGGATCTATGGGTAACAACTATTAGATTCACGTTTATAGAGCATTTTATGGTTATATTTTGTACTCATGTACTGATGATATTGTTGCAGACGATGCTACGACTGATATTGTTGAGTTCAATGATGCTTTGCCACTTCTTTGTGAAAACGACATTGAGGACCGTGGTTAGTATTGTGTTCTTTATTCTTTTTCTTTATTTCCTTTCAATATTATGTTTATCTTTCTCCCTTTTTTATATTTGATGGCACAGCTATTGGACTTTCGATTCCAAATACCTCTACTTCGGATGACGATGAACAGAACTTTGATTTAGGGTTGTCATTTGAATCTTTTGAAGATGTTTGTAATGCTTATGTGAGATATGCTAATCGTACGGGGTTTGGTGTTATCGTTCAACATTACATGAAGAAGAATGGGATAGTCGTTCGTGCTATACTTGGCTGCTGTAGAAGTGGATCTCCACTGACTAAGACATAGAATTATATCCACAAGGTTCTTATGTCTCGTCTTTTTTGTTTGTTTCTTTGCTTTATGCACATTTCATCTCTAATCGAAATCGATGGCCACCGTCATATTTTCTTCCCATGTACTTCATTTTATGTTACTTGCCACTTATTAGTATATAATGTTGGTGCAAGTCGATTTCTCACCATCAGATATTTCTCTCCCCTTATTGCAATGTCCTTTTCTGTGTTCTTTTTATCTGCATTTGTAATGATTATTTTGAAACATTTCTAACATTTGTTAATTCAATTCACTTTATAATATCTTGATTTTTTCACTTATTTCCATTGTGATGTTTCTTTTGGTCATTTACTCTGAAAACTCTTTCGTTATCTGATATTCTATTACTTTTTTTATTTATGCAAAAATCTTTTATTAAATTTTCATGTTCTTCCGAATCTTTCTTGTAATTTAGTTATGTTAGTTACTCTCCATTTTTCTATTCTCCCATTTGGTCTACCTTGTTTCTTTCGTAATAACAGTTGTTATTTTTGATGTTGTTTTATTCTTGGTGGTTTTGAAATTAGTTCACATTTGTCGTTTATTCTAACTTTTTCGTATCTTCGGGTTGGGGTTGTTTAAAAGTAATAGCTCGAGATAACTAACATCATTTAATTTAGAAAAAACTTATTGCAAAGATGAACTACCCGCTAAAGATGCAAACAATTCGTATCGGAGGTAGAGGTTATTGTGTTGTACAGCTATGCGATGATCACAATCATGAATTGTTAAGTAATAATCATATGCATTTCTTGACTTCAAAGCGTGAAGTGCCACTTTCCAAGTAGTACCGTATAGCCTTGAATGATAGGGTTGGTATTCAGACCTCAAAGACTATGCAATCGTTTATTGTTGAAGCTGGTAGTCCTGAGAATGTTGGTTTCACTGAAGTTGATGTTCAGAACATTGTCAAGAAGAGAAGGCTTTTAACATTGGGTGATGGTGATGCTGATGGTATTTATCGGTATTTCCATCGAATGCAGAGAAAGAATCCTCGATTATTTTATGTTATGGATCTTGATACTAAGGGACGCTTGAGGAATGTTATCTAGGCTGATAGTCATTCAAAGTTGTCCTATAAGTACTTTAAAGATGTTGTGACTTTGGATACCACATTCTTAACAAACAAGTATAGAATGCCATTTGCTCCATTCGTTGAAGTTAATTATCATGGGCATTTAGTTTTGCTAGGGTGTGCACTTCTTTGTGACGAGACAGTAGAGACATTTGCTTGGCTTTTCATGTCATGGTTGTAGTGTATGGAAGGTATGCATTGTCCATGTCACATTCTATATGCCATCAATATGATGTTAGCATTTACACTTTTTAATATTTTCTTGGGGAATCTAAATTGTATTTATACCATGCTGTTTATGTTTTTTCTTATTCACAGGTGTTGCTTCGCAAGGAATCATAACAGATCAAGCTCAGGCTATTATTACAGCCATTGCCAAAGTTTTCCCAAATACTCGTCACAAATTGTGTTTGTAGCACATCATGAGTAAGCTTCCTGTCAAAATTGGTCAAGATTCCACAACAAGGAAAGAAGTTAAGAGAATTGTGCATGAGAGCCTTATAGTAGATGACTTTGAAAGTAATTGGAGTAACCTTATTGTTACCAGGTTGCTTCAGTCTAATTCATGGTTGTCAAAGATGTCTGAGAAACATCATTTGTGGGTTCTAGCTTTTGTGAATAATATGTTTCGGGCGGATATGAATACCATGCAAAGATCAGAAGGAATGAATGCATTTTTTGATGGTTATGTCAACTCTAAAACTTCTCTTAATCAGTTTGTATCACAGTATGAATTGGCATTAAATGGAAAGTATGAGAAACAAGCAAAGGCTGACTTTGATTGCTTCCACAAGTTTCCACAAAGTCATATTGGTTTGTGCATGAAGCAACAGATGTCTGAAATTTACATAGTTGGTATATTTAGACATTTTCAGCATGCAATTATTTCCATACTGTAATGTTGCACAGTTGGAAAGTGTGACCTTGGTAATGGGAGAATGTCATTTGATGTTCTTGAGAAGAAGATAATTAACTTAGATGATGGCTCAAGATTTGTTAAGAAATAGTTGTTCCCTATTTAATGCAATAAATTGTCAGATCACTTATATAGTTTTTTTGTCATTATGTTATAAATATCCAAAAGGGAATGAGGATGTGATATGATGCTTGCCAGTTGCATTTAATTGTGATAGTTCCATATTGACCTAATATTGTGAGACAGGTGTAGTAAGTAGGAAGGGAACTTGTGGATGGTTATTATTTGTAACATGTGTAATTTTCCTCAAAGTGTGTTTTAAATCTTGCAAATATGAAATTCAATTCAAAATGACATATTCAATCGTTCTCTCGGATGTATTCTTCTTAAAATTAAAGCACTTTTCGTGCAAGAGATGTATAGACTAAAAATTTTATTTGATGACATTGATTTGGGTATTTAGACTTGCGAGAGTAAATTATATGTGTATAGCTAAAAGAGAGAATTGGACCTTGGACTTATTATTTGGGTTTGAGGTACAAATTTTTAAGTAGGAGATTTATAAATTCTTTGAAATTGTAACAACTAAGAGTTAGGTAGGGATTTTGTTTTTTCGTGTGAGTTGTGCACATAATGGGTTGTTTAATTGGTATCGAAATGTCAAGTTATTGTTTAACTGGAAATGCAGCTTTTTGTTATTGTTTAAACATTAGAGAAATGTGAGTTTTTCAATGATCTAACAATTTATTAGAAAATTGTCAAGGCCCTCTAGCTTAGCTACTACTTGTTAACTTAGTAGCTAAGCTAGCTCGGGAGTTCTCATCAGAGGCAAATCCAGCTCAACCTAGCTTCAGTTAGGTTGAAACTAGCTCAACCCAGCTCCACTACTCAAGCCTAGCTACTAGTAGAAGAACTAGTTAGCTAAGCTAAGTAGTTGAGCTCCTAGGAAGACCTCTTCAACCATCATCAGCTCCAGGAGAATTATTTTAGCTCCAAATCTACTTCAGACAGCTCCTGGCTACCTCTTCTAAGCTAAACCCTAATCTCCTCTACTCTCAAACTAGCTAAGCTACCTTAGCTAGCTACCCCTAGCTCCTCTCCACTTAATGGTCGTCCACCATCACCAAAACCCTAACCCTAAAACTCCACCAAATAAACCTACCTAAGCTACTACCTAAGCCACCACCTAGCTCCCTCCATTTGGCGCTAACCCTATTGCACCCTTTCACCCCACCAACCACCAAAAGACACCACCTAAAGTGGTGCCAACTACCCTATAACCACTCATAGTTGGCGCCACATTTTTCCCTCCAAAAACCCCCCTCATCACCACCATACACCTAAGCCCTCAAACCATCTAACCCTACACCTAATCCCCCCTTCTAGAAACCCTTAGTTGGCACCAAAATAGTCTACCCACACCCCTCCATATTGGCACCAACCCTACCTTATATCTCCACCCTACATGCCACCAAGAAATCACCATCCAACCCATCCTCACCCTCCATATGTTAGCGCCAAAAGAACTAAACCCACAACCACCTATAAACCCATGCTAACTGATGGTAACAACATCACGAGACATAACTAACTTTATTTAGTGAAAATCAAGAGACAAATGCTTCTACATAATCGCCTGAGAGTCATAATTCCACTTAGATCCACTTTGAGAGAAGAACATTAAAACATGGTTAATTCTACAATTTTAACATCATATCATGAAACTAGAGTAACCACGGGGTTTCGTAGGGGTTAATTGAAGGTTTAATAAGCATTAAAGTCCAATAAGAGGGTTGATGATAACATCATCATGAGCCATAACTAGCTTTAATTAGTCATAATCAAGTGACATGCTCCTACATAGTCGCCTGAGAGTCATAATTCTATTCAGATCCATTCTGAGAGAATAACACTAAATCAGGGTTAATTCTGCAGTTTTAACATCACTTGTTAAAAGCAGAGTAACCACAGGATTTTCCAGAGGTTAATCTAAGGTCTAATGAGCATTGAAGTCTAATAAGAGGGTCCACACAGATAGAAATAGGATTTCACGTATTTCGAGAACCAATACAGCACCCAAAACCCTAATTTCATACTTGCTTAAATTACAGAGGATTCAGTCAAGATAAAATTCATCTAAACCTTCTAAAATGTATAGAAAAATATTCCTTGAGGTTTGGTATCCTTGATGTGGCCATTCGAATTGATCCTACAAGCCAAGCGGGCTCAAGTTTTTCCCAAAACAAGAACTCCTTGAAACCCTATTCCTTTGTAAGAATTCTTCCTAATAGAGCTTTCCTAGGAGTTCTATTTAAGCTCTAGCATCTTCCACCGTCAAAAACTAGTTCGGTTTGGCCCTAAAACATTCTTCTTTCTTCCTCCAGCCAACTCTGACCACGACTCCGGCGACCTCCGTGTTCCCCCTCGTCTGTGCCTCCAACCAGCAAATTGGTAGCACCGCCTTCTTTCGACGGTGGCTGGCCAAAGCCCCATCAACTACAACCTCTTCGTCGTTGCCGCTCCACCACCAGAGATTTTCGCCTTCCTCGGCACCGGCCAATCACAGCCAACGCCTCTCCTCATCCTCTTCGTCCTTTAGTTAGGTCCAACCTATTCCTCTCCCGCTCCTGAATCTCCCCAACTCATCCCTCTCTTGTTTCGACCACCGACACGCCCACAACCTCTCTATCTTCCTCCGCTTTGGCCGAGCTCCGACGAGGTTGCCCCAACACCACAGACCACCATTCGCCACTGCGACACCTCCACAACCTCCGCCTCACCTCCGTGAACAAAACCCCTCAAGAAATTGAGGGGATTAACCACTCGAAAACTCCACCGAACACCACCTCCACCGCACCTCTTCCCTGACCTTGCTAGACCATAACACACTCCCACGCCACACAAACATTGCTAAGATATTCTCCATCCCCCAACGAAGCTCCTGAACCTTCTAATCAGGGCTTTTGAGCCCGTATTCATGTTTGCAGGTCTCGCCAGATGCCGCCGTCGCCTTCGTCATCCCTAACCACGTCCGCTTGTCTCCGACCGCTATCTGACCAATTGCAGCACTCAATTAACGCGGTTGCAGTTCTTGAAGCTTCCCACGCCTTGAACTGGGCATTACAGCAATAGCAGCAGCAGCAACAGATTGCGACTTCACTTGTTGTTGTGCGCAAAGGGAGGTAGGGACAATAGTCCCACCTCGTATGCTGACGTGCTTGCAAAGACACTTAAGAGGAATTTCTACCTTAGCCTGTTTGCCCAGTGCACCGGGGGTCGGGTCCCCGCTCACGCGCCTCCTCGTGCCTTCATGCCTTGCCCATGCACACGACACGTGGGTCTGGCCACTATACAAGATCCGAATACTCGATACTATGCCCGATTACCCCCGATCTGAGAGAGAAGATAAGAAGAGAGTTTGTGAGAGGAAGGGGGAGGGTTTTACTTTGTAACCCTTTGCCTTGGGCTCATGCTGAAGAGAGACAGGCTAACACTTAGCCTGTGCTAGTGAAGGCTTGAGAGAGTTAGCCCTATGCTTGGAGGCTTGAGGAAGGAGAAGGCCTGAAGAAGAAAGGCTCCTAAGAAAGTCTTGTGCTTTGTTGATGCTGTGCTTTTTGTGAACCTTTGATATGTGAAGGTTAAAACATCTGATTGAGCCTTTGATGCTGATATTGTTGGATTATTTAAGTACCTAAGTTATCTGATTGAGGTACTGTTGGTTAAAACTCTTGAGAGATATATGCTTAATTAAGATAAATAATTGGTGATTCAAATCACCATAGTTTTATCTTTCTACTCTTTTTGTCTCTACATTTTTCTGAGATACATTGAATTATATTTGAATATCAATCTGACAAGTTGTATCCATTGAATATCTGTTATTGTGCTTGATTTACTGTGCTCACTTATTCTAAATAAAGATTAATGTGTGAATTCCACATTTGCTCCCTGTGAACGACTGCGGATTCCAAATAGAATCTAAGTTTCATAAATTTAAATGTGTTGTGCGATTTAGGTGTGTACTATAAAGAACACATATTAAATCTCCTAATTTGCCCCACAACAAAGGTTCACACACACAGTAACGGGGTTTCACGAGAATTGCATCAGCACCTAAAACCCTAATTTCAGACCCGCTTGAATTACAGAGGTTCTGGTCAGGATAAAATTCATCTAAACCTCCTAAAATTAATAGAAAAATATTCTTTGAGGTTTAGTATCCTTGGTTTGACCATTTGAACATATTTGACCTTGAATAGAGTCTCAGAATGAATTCTGCTCAAATTTGGGTTTCTACGCAAATTGCCTAGTCAAACTTGATCAAACTCAAATCCGACTTCACCATTAGATTCCTTGGGTCCAAATTAGGTTGGTACCAAAATTTGGACCTATTACAACCCGGTTCCCAAATCCCTACAGGACATGAGACCGGACCAACTCGACTGATCCCAAGATCTAGTCGTCCAATGAGAAAGTAACCAAAAAGCAGGAAAGTAAACCACATTCACTATGCTAAGCAACTAACCGTAACAAAAGTACAGTAGTAAAGAAGCAAACTACTATAGTACACACCACCATAACAGTAGAAAAGTAAACGGATACAGGAATATAAAGTACAAAATGTCAGAGTACAGAGGTACAAGAACTACTCACTACAACTGAAAAATGAGTACAACAGAAAGCTACAACTACTGGGCTCTACTGGGCCCAGCACCCTCTGCAGCTGTGGGCTCTGGCTGCTCAACACCTGGACCTCAAAAGGGTTATGAGTACACGAAATCAGCGAACGCTGAGTAGAGTGGCAACCAACTAACTAAAGCAGTAAAAGTGGACTGGTAACTGTTATTTTTCAATTACTTTCTTTAGCTAATTATTCTTTTTCATCACTTGGTTTATTTATCAGGTCTCTTTCTTGATCTCGAATGTTCCTCGTGGGAACGATCTTGATTGCAGTCTTTACCGAAGAGTAGAAGGCACATGTGGTGCTCTCTTGGCTGGGAGAGTCCCCCGTGGTGATCCTACACCTAGTCAAACACCCCAAGGTCACGGACATACGTAACAGTGACTACGGCACACGCGATAAGCGCACGGGTAGCTACCCCGCATTGGCAAGTGGTCAGTCATTTCTGTTAGCGGGTGCACCCAAAGTACAGCACGAAACCAGTATAGGGCCTAGCCCTCTCAGTAACAGGGGTCTATCCCCTTAGAACCAAATAGGGGTCTCGCCCCTCCACAGTCTGCGCACCCTCGCCTGACTACCCTGGTTTGCCCAGTGGGCCTAACAAGTCGGTGTAGGGCGGCTAGCTGAGCCCCGGGCCCCGTGGGGTGGCTAGCTCTCTCCCTACACTAGTAGCTCTCCCTGGTACAGTGTACACAAGGGCCAAAAAGTCGGTATAGAGTGGCCAATCCTAACCCTCGGTCCCAACCCAAGGGCGACTAGCTCCGCTCTGCACTAAACAAGGGGGGACAGTCGCTCTCCTTTGTACTCCGTACTCAAGGGCTAGCTCACTTCCCCACTCACATTTCCAGTTCCATTCCAATTATTTCCAGGAGCTCTACTCCTAATTACCCGTAGGGTTCATGCTCATATTCCTCAGGTCATTCCATACCAGGTTTCATCATTTCTATTTCCATTCTCAGGCTATACGCATGCAATTTGTAACTCTATTCCATATTCAGTTTATTCACAGATAGCTCGTGTTTCCAACATTCACCTTTCCATTTTCAATTTATATACATGCAACTCATAGTATGTCATTTAACGTAAACAACAAGAATTCACATGCAACAGTCTGCTAGCACAAGTATTCTACATTTCACAGGTAGCTGTTATTTATTTACAAGCAATTGTTATCATTCTATCTACTCATTCAAGACTGCAATTCAATCATCCATTACAGACATCTCAAGTGTTTCTCATCCTAGGATTCATGCCATATCTTAGGTTCTAATCACTCATTCCACACATGCATTTTAGTTTCAATTAAATTAAGGAGAAGCCACTCTACCAGTAAACCCAGGTGTAGTGGGGGCTTGAATGGCAGGCTCACGTGCCTCAGCAAGTCCCGAACTTGCAATGGAAATAAGTCCTATCACAAGGATCAATCACAAGAGAATACTCAAAATAGTATAGAAAATCTTCTAACAAGTAGGGGAAAACATACAGGAAACATCGGTATCTTAATTGCGGAAATCAGACCTCAAACGGACCCTAAACGGGTCAAAACAGTGTTCCTGACTCAAATCAGGTTCCAGACGTCTTAAAAGAGTCCAGAGCCATACCTCAAGTCCTACGCTACTCCTCAGACGTCCAGGAACTCCGCTGGACCATTTGGACCCAGTTCCAGACGTCCGACCACCTCTCTGGACGTCTGGAAACGCTTCCCATCATCTGGTGCCTCGCCTAGACGTCTGAAATGTGTGGGAGGCCATGTCCCGCGCCTTCCTGAAGCAACTCCTACACGAATCAACCGAATCTCCATCAAAAAGGCAAGAAACAGTGCCTCGGTGGAGCAGCCTGCATAGCCGTATCCACAAAGAAAACGTACCTTTACGAAGCCTACTTCTCATTCGTCTGGAACCTCCTCCAGATGTCGACTATGTCATCTGGACGTCGCTCCAGACGTCTGATTTTGGGAAAAACCCAGAACTAGAACCTGCTTCCGCCCTCTCGCGCCGCGCGTGGCCGCGCCGCACCCTCTCGCCTGCTGCTCCGACTACAGCAGTGTCAGGGAGGACCTCCCTAATGCACTCGTCCACCTTGCGCATGCGCCGCTATGGCCGCGAGCTCCCACGCGAGCTCGCAAGCTTGCTCTCCTCTCCTCCTCACATCGCTCCTCCTCTCCTCTTGCGCCGCTCCTTCTCTCTGCCATTCTCGCTCGGTTGCTCTCGCTGGAGGAAAAAAGGAAGGTGGATGGGAAGTGGGGTGAAAAGAGGGAGAGGAGGGGCCTTATATAAGGGTGTGGGGTTAGGGTTTTCGTCGGGCGGAAGGAGAGAGAAGAAGAAATGAGGTAAGTGTACTGTCTGCGCGTAGCATGCGCGCAGACACGAGCTCGTACTCACAATTTTCAATTTCCAGACTTCTGGGAAGGTGTCCAGACGTCTGACCCAAGTTCCAAATGTCTTAAAAGGCTCAGACAACACGGGTCTTAACATCATAATAAACTCAAAGGAAGTTTCGTCCCCAAAACTTGAGCTAGCTAGGGTGTAGAAAAAGAACAACATACGCATAACAAACTCAAAGAGGACCGAAGCCTGTCCGAAAAGACGTACCCTCAAAAAGCTCCAGGTACCGCTCTCGCATTGCCGCCTCAGGCTCCTAGGTAGCCTCCTTGTACCTCCGGCTCCTCCACAAGACCTTCACCAAGGGTACCTGTTTCCGTCTCAAACTCCGAATAGCTCTGTCTAGTATCTGCACTAGTCGCTCAGGGTAGGTCAGGTCGTCACCCACCTCGACACTCTCGTGGCTTAGAATGTGACTGGGATAGGCGACGTACTTCCTGAGGTTGGACACGTGGAACACGTCGTGCACACCAGAAAGTTGGGGAGGAAGGGAAAGCCTGTAAGCAACGGGTCCAACCCGCTCCAGAACCTCAAAGGGCCCCACAAACCTCGGCGCTAGCTTCCCTTTCACCCCAAAACGCTACAGGCCATTCATAGGCGAAATGCGAAGGAAGGCGTGATCCCTAACCTCAAATGCACCTCTCTGTACTTCCGATCAGCATAGCTCTTCTGTCTGCTCCTGACAGTGTGAAGCCGTCTGTAAATATGCTCAATCACCTCCTCACTCTGCTGGATCAGCCTGGGGCCAACCTCCCACTTGGTCCCCCCCTCAACCCAACTCAAGGGTGCAGTACACCTTCGTCCGTACAGAGCCTCGTAGGGTGCCATGCCGACGCTCGAGTGACAGCTGTTATTATATGCAAACTCTACCAGGGGCAAGTGCTCCTCCCAAGAGCCCCTCCAGTCCAGTACACAGGCACGCAAAAGGTCCTCAAGCATATGTATCGTGCGCTCCGACTGTCCGTCCGTCTGGGGGTGGTATGCCATGCTGAACCTCAACCGCATCCCCAAGGCATGCTGAAACTCAGCCCAAAATTGGGATGTAAAATGAGTATCCCTGTCAGATACAATCTCCCACGGAACTCCGTGCAGACGCACCACGTCACGGATATACCTCTTTGCCAACTGTGCTGGTCCCAAGGTGACTCGGTCAATCTGTCTACAATCACCAAAACTACGTCGTGTCCTCGTTGGGGAACGTGCAAGCCCACCACCAAGTCCATGGTGATGCTCTCCCACTTCCACTCTGGCACTGGAAGTGGCTACAACAGCCCTACAGGCTTCTGATGCTCGGCCTTCACCTACTGACATACTAAACACTGTTGCACAAATTCACCTACATCCCGCTTCATTCCCCTCCACCAAAAGTCACGTCTCAAATCATGATACATCATTGTGTTCCCGGGGTGTATGGTGAACCTGGAACCGTATGCCTCAGTCAGGAGCTCTCTCAACAACTCCTCGTCCTTGGGAATGCACAAACCTCCCCTCATGTGCAGCACCCCGTTAGTAAAGGAGAAGTCTTCAGGGTCCCCTGACAGTACTTTGTCACGCAACGACTGTAGATACGGGTTTACTATCTGTCCTGTGATGATGCGGTCTATCAACTCTGGCCTCATCTAGCATGTCACAGTCGCTGCCCCACAGTGCCCCAGTAACTCTAGGGGTCGCCAATTGCCCATCTCCTCCATGAGTCTCCAACTCTGTGCCTGTAAACTGGCCAAGTGAGCGGGCGCCTTCCGACTCAAGGCATCAGCCACCACGTTGGCCTTCCCCAGATGCTAGGAAATGCTGCAGTCATAGTCCTTTAGGAGCTCTAACCAACGTATCTATCTCATGTTGAGCTCCATTTGATCAAATAAATACCTGAGGCTCTTATGATCTATGATTATCTCAAAAGTCTTACCGTACAGGTAGTGCCTCCAAGTCTTCAGTGCGAAGACAACAACTGCCAGCTCTAGGTCGTGGGTGGGGTAGCTATGCTCATGGGGCTTTAGTTGCGGTGAAGCGTAAGCGACAACGTGACCCCGTTGCATGAGCACACCCCCTAACCCCTGCAAAGAGGCATCCGTGTACACAACGAAACCATCACTGCTGTCTGGGATGGTAAGCACGGGAGCCGAAGTCAGCCTCTCCTTCAGCTCTTGAAAACACGCCTCACAAGCGTATGTCCAAGAAAAGGGCACATCTTTCCGGGTCAATTGTGTCATAGAACGTGCAATCTGCGAGAAACCCCCTGATAAACCTCTGGTAGTAGCCTGCCAATCTCAAGAAACTGCGGATCTCTGTCACTGTACGTGGTCTCTCCCACCTGAGCACTGTCTCAACCTTGGCTGGGTCCACAGCCAAGCCATTCCCTGAAATCACATGACCTAAGAAGGTCGCCTCCCTCAACCAGAACTCGCACTTGCTGTACTTGGCATACAGCCTACGTCGCCTCAATGTGTCCAAAACCATCCGCAAGTGTTGTCCGTGTTGCGCTTGATTCCACGAGTAAATGAGCACATCATCGATAAATACCACCCCGAACTGATCCAGATACGGTCTGAACACCCAGTTCATCAAATCCATGAAAGCAGCGGGGGCGTTGGTCAGCCCAAACGGCATGAACAAAAACTTGTAGTGTCCGTACCAGGTGCGAAAAGCTGTCTTCGAGACGTCGGCCTCCTTGATCCTTAACTGGTGGTAGCCAGACCTCAAGTCTATCTTGGAGAAAACCGTGGCACCTCGTAACTGGTCAAACAAGTCGTCAATCCTCGGTAGCGGATACTTGTTCTTTGTGGTGACCCTATTCAGCTGTCTGTAGTCTACACAAAGGCATAGGGTACCATCCTTCTTCTTCATAAATAATACCGGGGCTCCCCACGGAGATGTACTGGGCCTCACAAAGCCCTTCTCTAGAAGGTCCTGCAACTGGGACTTGAGCTCTCGCAGCTCAAGTGGTGCCATCCTGTAAGGTGCTGTAGAAATGGGGCTAGTCCCCGGTACTAGTGAGATCTCGAACTCGATCTCACGCTCTGGCGGTAGTCCTGGCAGCTCCTCTGGAAACACGTCGGGGTACTTGCTGACCACCAGGATACTCTAAAAGTTCGCCACGGGGCTGGGCTTTGCCACTACACAAGCCAAAGAGCCCTCACACCCTTGGCTCAAAAGTCTCGTCGCCCGAAGTGTAGAAATGCACCTGAAGCCTCCGTCCACCGGTTGTTCGTGAAACTTGAAAGAAGGCATCTCCGGTATGGAGAAGACGATCTTCCTTTCGAAACAGTCCACCAAAGCATGGTAAGCGGACAGCCAGTCCATTCCCAGAATCACACCAAAGTCCTCCATCGATATCACAATCAGATCAGCGGGGAAGCTGTGTCCCCCAACACTGACCTCATAGCCTGTGTAAACCTCCTCAGGTACAAACAGCTGACCACTAGGACCTCTGATCACAAATGGATCCTCTAACAACACACAGTTCTCTCCCAAACTGACAGCAAGACTAGCAGCAACAAATGAGTGCGTGGCACCGGAATAAAAAAGTGTGTAAAGTAGTCTGCCGGAAACTGTAACCATACCTGCCACCACTGAACCTGAAGCTCTAGCGTCTCTGTGTGTCAGGGCGTTGATACGCCCCTCATCTCTAGGTGCGAACGAAGCAGCCACACTTTGCATCGGACGGGTAGCCGCTGGCTGGTACCCTCCCTGCGACTGCTGACCTCCCCCACGTGTCTGGGAACCACGGCCCCCTGCTCGTCCTCCAGCGCTCGATGCGGGATTTATCTGCTGGCCTCCATCCCTTGATGGGCAATCCCGCCTGATGTGGCTCGACTAGCCACACTGGTAGCAAAGGGGAACTCGACTCCCACCCTTGGTTGTCCCTGCTGACGGCTGGGCGGGGGTCCAGTGCTGGCAGCTAGCCCCTATCGGGGGCCCCCAAAGGCCACTAACGACCTCGCAAAGCGTGATGGCTCTCCTGCGGGCGCCGCGTGCCTCCTCTCTCGTTGGCCCTGTGAGTAGTCTGGCTGGTAGGGCCTCTTACATCCGCTGTCAGTGTCACGTGCGGCCGGGTTGGTCTCCTCATATGTCATAGTTGCCTCCACCACTCTAGAGAACGTAGGCAGCTTCAGGGGTTTGACATACCCCCGAATAGCAGGCTGGAGCCCCTCGGTGAGCCTCCATAGGAGCTTCTCCTCAGTAGCCACACCTGTCGCGGTGAAACGAGACAGCTCCAGAAAACGCGTGCGGTACGCACTCACGGTCATCGTCCCCTGGCGGAGAGTGTGGAACTCCCGCCTCCTCTAATTTTTCCACGTCTGGGGAAAGTACTGCTAGCGAAAGAGGGTGACAAACTGGTCCCAAGTTGGCTCGGCCCTCTCCTGACCTTTGACCGCTCTCCACCACCTATGTGCCGCACTCTCCAACTGGTATATGGCAAAGGCCACGCGGCACTCTGCAAGGGGAGAAGGGTGTCAAACACCTTCTCGATCTGCTCGAGCCAGTCCTCTGCCTTGGTCGGGTCCTCATCCCCCTTGAAAGAGGGGGGCTTCAGCTTCCGTAACTGTCCGAAAAGCTCGTAATGGCACTGAAGTGGGGAAATTGGTACGCCTCCAGGCAGGGAGGGCTCGTGCTCAGAAGTGTCAGAGGATAGGGGGGCGATAGAGGACCACCCCCTCCCCCACATCCAGTGCCGTGTCTATCTCGCGGTCCCACAGAGGACTCCCCCTCCGCAACCCCAGGGAGGGGCACCCGTGGAGGCGGGTGGAGCTCTTCTCGTACGATCTCCCGTATCAGCTGGGCGAGGTCCTGGGCCTAAATGCCCAGAAGTAGTGGCTGGTCCACTGAGAGGTCGAGCTCATCACGTCCGCCCCTCCGACCACGGCCTCGACCGCGTCCACAGCCCGCCTCAATGGCTCCACGTCGAGGCATCTCCTACAAGGAGACGCGAACACAGAATAGGAAGACATCAAATCTAACGGACATTCAGCAAAAGAACCTCAGAACAGATGTCAAAAGGTATGTTGTGGTGGTTACTTTAGTTACAAGCACGTGAATTGGTTATTCTCAAGCTAGTTGGTTCACTTCTCGGGACGACCATACTCTGATAACATCTTGTTACGACCCGGTTCCCGAATCCCTACAGGACACGAAATCGGACCGACTCGACTGATCCCAAGATCCAGTCGTCCAATGAGAAAGCAACCAAAAACCAGGAAAGTAAACCACATTCACTATGCTAAGCAACTAACAGTAACAAAAGTACAGCAGTAAAAAAAGTAAACTACTACAGTACACACCACCACAATAGTAGAAAAGTAAACAGGTACAGGAATATAAAGTACAGAATGTCAGAGTACAGAGGTGCAAGAACTACTCACTACAACTGAAAAATGAGTACAACAGAAAGCTACAACTACTGGGCTCTACTGGGCCCAGCACTCTCTGCAGCCGTGGGCTTTGGCTGCTCGACACCTGGACCTCAAAAGGGTTATGAGTACACGAAATCAGCGAAAGCTGAGTAGAGTGGAAACCAACTAACTAAAGCAGTAAAAGTGGACTGGTAACTGTTGTTTTGCAATTACTTTCTTTAGCTAATTATTCCTTTTCATCACTTCGTTTATTTATCAGGTCTCTTTCTTGATCTCCAATGTTTCTTGTGGGAACGATATTGATTGCAGTCTTTTCCGAAGAGTAGAAGGCACACGTGGTGCTCTCCTGGCCGGGAGAGTCCCCCGTGGTGATCCTACACCCAGTCAACCACCCCAAGGTCATGGACATACGTAACGGTGACTACGGCACACGCGATAAGCGCACAGGTAGCTACCCCACACTGGCACGCGGTGAGTCGTTTCTGTTAGCGGGTGCGCCCAAAGTACAGCACGGAACCAATATAGGGCCTAGCCCTCTCAGTAACAGGGGTCTAGCCCCTAAGAACCAAACAGGGGTCTCGCCCCTCCAAAGTTCGCGCACCCTCTCCTGACTACCCTAGTTTGCCCAGTGGGCCTAACAAGTCAGTGTAGGGCGGCTAGCTGAACCCCGGGCCCCGTGGGGTGGCTAGCTCTCTCCTTACACTAGTAGCTCTCCCCGGTATAGTGTACACGAGGGCCAAAAAGTCGGTACAGAGTAGCCAATCCTAACCCTGGGTCCCAACCCAAGGGCGGCTAGCTCCGCTCTGCACTAAACAGGGGGGACGGTTGCTCTCCTTGGTGCTCCGCACTCAAGGGGCAACTCACTTCCCCACTCACATTTCCAGTTCCATTCCAATTATTTTCAGGAGCTCTACTCCTAATTCCCCGTAGGGTTCATGCTCATATTCCTCAGGTCATACCATACCAGGTTTCATCATTTCTATTTCCATTCTCAGGTTATACACATGTAATTTGTAACTCTATTCCATATTCAGTTTATTCACAGATAGCTCGTGTTTCCAACATTCACCTTTCCATTTTCAATTTATATACATGCAACTCATAGTATGTCATTTAACGTAAACAACAAGAATTCACATGCAACAGTCTGCTAGCACAAGTACTCTACATTTCACAGGTAGCTGTTATTTATTTACAAGCAATTGTTATCATTCTATCTACTCATTCAAGACTGCAATTCAATCATCCATTACAGACATCTCAAGTGTTTCTCATCCTAGGATTCATGCCATATCTTAGGTTCTAATCACTCATTCCACACATGCATTTTAGTTTCAATTAAATTAAGGGGAAGCCACTCTACCAGTAAACCCAGGAGTAGTGGGGGCTTGAACGGCAGGCTCACATGCCTCAACAAGCCCCGAACTCGCAACGGAAACAAGTCCTATCACAAGGATCAATCATAAGAGAATACTCAGAATAGTATAGAAAGTCTTCTAACAAGTAGGGAAAATCATACGTGAAGCATCGGTATCTTAATTGCGGAAATCGGACCTCAAACGAACCCTGAATGGGTCAAAACAGTGTTCCTAACTCAAATCAGACGTCTGGAACACCTTCCAGACATCTTAAAAGAGTCCAGAGCCATACCTCAAGTCCTACGCTACTCCTCAGATGTCCAGGAACTTCGCTGGACAGTCTGGACCTAGTTCTAGACGTCCGACCACCTCTCCGGATGCTTGAAAACACTTCTCGTCGTCTGGTGCCTCGCCCAGACGTATGAATTGCGTGGGAGGGCATGTCCCGTCCCTTCCCGAAGCAACTCCTACGCGAATCAACTGAATCTCCATCAAAACGGCAAGAAACAGTGCCTCGACGGAGCAGCTTGCATGGTCGTATCCGCAATGAAGACGTACCTTTGCGAAGCCTACTTCTCAGTCGTCTGGAACCTCCTCCGGACGTCGGCTATGTCGTCTGGACGTCGCTCCAGACATCTGATTCTGGGAAAAACCCAGAACCAGAACCTGCTTCCACCCTCTCGCGCCGCGCGTGGCCGCGCCGCACCCTCTCTCCTGTTGCTCCGACTGTAGTAGTGTCAGGGAGGACCTCCCCAACGCACTCCACCTTGCGCACGTGCCGCTACGGCTGCGAGCTCCCACGCGAGCTCGCAAGCTTGCTCTCCTCTCCTCCTCACATCGCTCCTCCTCTCCTCTCACGCCTCTCCTTCTCTCCGCCGTTCTCTCTCGGCTGCTCTCGCTGGAGGGAAAGAGGAAGGTGGAAGGGAAGTGGGGTGAAATGAGGGAGAGGAGGGGGCTTATATAAGGGTGTGGGGTTAGGGTTTTCGTCGGGCGGAAGGAGAGAGAAGAAGAAATGAGGGAAGTGTACTGTCTGCGCGTAGCATGCGCGTAGACGCGAGCTTGTACTCAAAATTTTCGATTTCCAGACGTCTGGGAAGGTGTCCAGATGTCTGACCCAAGCTCCTGACGTCTTAAAAGGCTCAGACAGCATGGGTCTTAACAGGGCCCAATCAGAGTCCATCTTCACCTATTTTACATTTCAGTCCATTTAAACTATGTTTCTTACAGTTAGCCCCTCAACTTTCAAGATATTTACGTTCAGGTCCCTAACTCTATCATCATTTTTGTGAAAAGGTCCCTGCCGCCATGGCAAGTGTGAACCCAAAGGCACCGGCCTTCTAAAGAGGAGATCTCTCTCGATTCGCCTCCAAATCCCTTCAAAATTGGAGGGAATGCTGTTTAGACAATCAAGAATCTATCCAACCCCATTTGAAGGATTGGAATTGATCCTACAAGTTAGGTGAGTTCAAGTTTTTCCAAAATAAGAACTCCCTGAAATCCTATTCCATTGTGAGAATTCTTCCTAATAAAGCTTAGATTTGAGCTCTATATAAGCTCTCTTAGCTCAGGCAGTTCAAAACTAGATTTGTTTGGCTGCATTTCTTCACAAAATCCCTCTCTCCGGCCACCTCCGCCGCAGCTCCGGT
Organism: Thalassia testudinum; assembly: GCA_037157565.1. NCBI lineage: Eukaryota > Viridiplantae > Streptophyta > Magnoliopsida > Alismatales > Hydrocharitaceae > Thalassia > Thalassia testudinum. The sequence goes on from JAZHRO010000012.1 coordinate 91,551,983, forward strand.
GACTCCTCTCTCTCCGGCTTCTTCACCCGCTGCCACACACCGTAGGTAGTGGGATCGTCTTCATCTCTTTTCGCTCCTCGACGAACAAATTAGGAGCGTCCAGATCTTCTTCCTCGTCGTTCCTTCACCGAGGACTTCTCTTCTCCGGCGTCGACCAATCAAAGCCAGCGCCTCCCTTGCCCCCTTTATCCTTAATTAGGTTCTAAATCTCTCTCTCTCTCTCCGTAGTTTAAATTAAGACCCTTAGCTCCCTACTTCGATCGCCGAATCATCGCCTCCCCCATCATCTTCTTCGACTTCGGTAGTGCTCCGGCCATGCTCCGATGTGGCCATCCGCCCTCCATAGACCATCAATCCACATGCTACGACTCCCAGAAACACCGCCACGATTCACTCTTCAAAAGCCCTAACCCAATTTCATTTATTGACCACCCACGCACTCCATCGAACTCAACCTTCTCCGCTCGCCTTCTCCGTCACCAACCACCCACATCCTCCCACTCCACGACCTAAAATCACCTCCAACACACTCATCTCTTCACGGTGAAGCTTTTGAGCTACTTTGACATGGCCGCAAGGTTGTGTTTTTAGTTTCAGGTACTTCGTCGGACAAGCACCGCCACCACCATCTTCTCCGACTCCAGCTGCAGCTTTCCAGCTGCATTCATCCGCAATATCACCTCTAGGAGCTGCAGCTCAGTTCCAGGAGCTTCCATGATGGGAACACCATCATGAGCCATAAGTAGCTCAGTTTGATCTAATTAAGTCAATAAAAGCTCCTACATGTCCATCAGAAGATCTTAAGGGCACAAAACATTGATTTGAGAAGAAGACAAGAATACAGGGTTATTTCTGCAAATTTACCATTCTATCACAAAAATAGAATAACTGCAGGTTCTCTTAGGGGTTGAACAAAGGTCAAATGGTCTTAAGAGTCTAATAAGTGGGTTAGAACAGACAAAAAAGAGTTTTCATGCATTACAGGAATTAATGGACATCTGAAACCCTAAAAAGAGATTTGCTTAATCTATTGAGGTTCTGGTAAGGATAAAATTTACATAAACCCTCTAAAAATCATAGAAAAATGTTCTCTAGGGTTTAGTACCTTCAATTTAACTATTGGAACCCGTCTTGACCTAAAACATAGTTTTAAACAAACATTTGCCCTAATTTGGATAATCATACAAATTACCCAATCTAACTAGGTCAAAACCAAAATTCAACTTGACCATTGGATTCCTTAGGTCCAAATTAGGTTTGTACCAAAATTTGGGCCCAATCTGAGATTGTTTCGACCTAATTTTCACTTTGGTCCAAGTCTGATTTTCTTTATTTCACATGGCCCTTAGCTTTTGAATTTCTTACAAATAGCCCCCCAACTTTGTCGTCTTCTTCATAAATAGGTCTTTGCTGCCATTAAATCCTAATCCTACAACTCTAGCGAGCTTGATTTGGCATTTTCTTCTTGATTCCTTGACCAATCCCTTTCAGATTTGAAAGGGAAGTTCGTCAAGGAATTTCCTTCCTTTTGAGCCAGATCCTAAGCCCTACAACCCTCCCAATCTCCCATGAGAACGCATGAGAATTCGGGTATATTTCAAGCTTCCATCTCCGGCGAACATTCCAAGCTTGGGAAGCTTGCTTCCCTATCTCAAATCATCCTCCAGAGGCCTATAAAAGAAGCCCCAATGCATACCGTCAAGCCAAGTTCGATTTTGGTTGGAAATTCCCCACATTCATCCTTCCTCTTCCGGCCAAAAGGCTCCTCGAGCTCTGGCAATTCCCTCTGAGCTCCCTCGTCGTACGTTCGAAATACTAGCGGCGGATTCATCTTCCTCATCTTCCTTCACGTCGAACCATACCAGCGGGCGTCTCTCCCTCCGTCTTCCTCGCCGTCTTACCCCCACTGGAGCCACCTTTGTCCCTGGCGTCGACCACACCACAACCGGCGCCGCCTCTACCTTTCTTCATCTACTATCTAGACCTATCGACGCCTCATCTTCCACTTGTCATTTCCGTGCATTCACAACTCCGATTCAACCACCGACTCGCCCTAACGCCCTCTGTCTTACACCTCGCCAGCGTATCTCCGGCGAGCCCTAGCGGCTTCCACACTTGCCTAACCGCACCGCTTCCACACTCCTCACCATCGCCTCGACCCACTGACCAAAACCCCTCAAGTAATTGAGGGGATTGGCTCTTGATGTGAGACTCATCATGATCTCTAATTACTCCTAATTAACTAGTCTTCCTGGTTAATTAGCTAAGGATATGAATATATAAGGGTTAACTATAAAATAAGGGATATATAGTAAAGGACCTTAAAATAAGTTAAAAATGATATTTTATCATTCAATTAATATTATTAACAATCTAATTAATAATTGGACTCGAGATCTTATTAGTCATTCCCTTAATTAATATGTTAAGTAACTTAAACATAATGTATACATAAGTATATAATAACTTAAGTAACTTTACTTAATTTAATTAATTGACCTAAAAAGGTCGAAAATGTAAATTCAAGGTGAAAACATAATAGTTACCTTATTTATAATCATATATAAAAAGTTGAAAAAGATCTAAGTTAAAATAAACCTTTAAAACCTGGGTTTACATTTAGGTCCTTACTACTCACTGCAATTGGGTCCTTAATTTTCATATAGGTCCTTAGGTTTCATCGCACATAGGTCCCCATCTTCTTCTTCTTCAGTTGATTGAACAGCTGACGACAGAGGGTGATTCCACCGCTCAACATCATTCTTCCTTCTCCAAGCCCCTGGAGCTTGCGCTTACCATCCTATCTTCATCCATCGGTCTGGATTACTCTAAAATCCTAATTTTAGGTGGGAGTTAACCTCACCGTCGTTGGAGACGATGCCGAAGGTTAAGCTCTCCTAGCTTCTTCGTCCAGACTCCACCGCCCTCTTCATCACCGTCAGCTATAAATAGAATCCCACCCCCTCGATTTCTATAAGTTGGCTCCCTTCCCTCTTCTAACACTAAGCCGACCCAATAGGCTATTCGTATGTACTCCGACGATCTTCCACACCATTCTCCGACTTCCTCCGTCCATCTTGATCAGCTAAGGAGCTTCGCCGAGGTCAGCTGTGTCTCTGGACAAAGGCGACGACCAAGGAGATCTACTCCATCCAAATTCGCCCGCCGGAGATTCTTCTCATTCCCTCTGATTTCATCTCCGTCATGAGCCGTCAGTGGAGTCCCTTTGACCCCTTCGTCCAGGTAATAGTAGATAGGAGTAGATTAGGAGTAGGAGTAGGAGTAGGGTAGTCTAGGTAGTTAGTTAGTTAGATTAGCATAATTTCATAATTTTCAAGTTCATCTTCTTCGACTCCAGCGAGTTCCTTGAGCTTGCTGGAGATCTGATTTCGTCTTTCTAAGTCACTGATCACCTTCCTATATCACCCATGATCACTTCTAATCCACTAAAACATTAATGCTATCACTGATTCGCTTAATTCACCTTCACCTTCAACAGTTACTGTCACTGTCCATGGCAGCAGTAACTGAGCTTATATCCACATTCATAGGGCCCTCCACCACCTATTCATCACCTAAGGACCCTATTTTACACTTCAATTTGAATAATTACCACCTATAACCTAAACACCTAATTCTATTTAAGCTCCTGAGCTCGTTGTCAATGGTGGTTCAGGAGTAGTTAAAACTTTAAATTAATTATATATTTAAGATCGTAATTACTCTTTGACTTGTCTCAACCACTCAATTGAGTGGGAGACCAAGTCCCATGCCTCAACCAACTCAATTTTCATTCAAACTGAATTTACTGTTAAATCTTACATATAAAGAGATAATGAGGAATTTAATGAGTTTTTGAGGTTCCTTGCAACCTCAGGATCATTTTTAGATCAAAAATGGCATAATTTTTCATTCTGTATACAATTTCCACTTTTTCTGGACTCACCGGAGCTTCAGCGAGCTCCGGCGAGTCAAATCTAGTCTTCAGCCTGTAAAACTTGGTGTGAAGCTCCAGATCAATGATTTGACGATCACTGATTGTTCTGAGAGTGTTTATTCGAGGTTTAAGAGACTGGAGCTTGAGAGAGGTCTTTGTCTTCTTCAACTCCAGCGGAGTTGGAGAAGTCTGTCAGTAAGCTTTAAGTCACAACTAAAGGATCTGGAAGCTTCAGTACTGTGCACTGAACTCATTCCTAGCTTTAGACCAGTGTAACAACCTCTGGGTTGTTCTGACGAACAAACCATTTCAGAAGCTCAGGCGATGAGCCTGAAACCCTAGAATCCTAAGTTCAAACACCTATTTTAAGGGTCTGAGCATATTTCTGGGATTGAGGAAAAGAGATTTAAGGCTTTAATTCCTTGAGAAAGGATTCAAAATAGAAAGTCAAATTTTGAAGCCTTATAGTCAAACCTAAGTCTGATCTTTGAGTTCTGGACTCAATCTGATGAATTAAGGAGTCTGAAGAGTTTCTGAGATTTATTTGAATGATTCTAGAAAGAAATGGTTGAGCTTTGGGAGTTAATTTGTTTGAAATTACAAACCTATCAGTTTGGGTTGTTTTCGAACCCAAACTGATGGCAGTGTCATTTGGATGAGATTTGAAGATTGATCCTGTCCAGACAAGCTTATAACAATCCTTAGAAGCTATCCCAATTAATCAGAAATGTCCTTAGTTGTCTGTTGCACATATTAGAGTTAGAAATTTCGTTCTTTGAGCTTTCAGAGAAGCTTTGAGCTTCTCTGTGCTTCCTGAAGCTCTTGAAGCTTAAAAACTGTACCTGTAGCTGCGGAATTACCTGTATGATCTATTTAGACCCTTAGATAAGCTTAAATATCTACTCTGAAGACACAGTAACTTTAATTTCATTTCTAGGCATTATATTACCCGTAGGAACCCCCTAATTTTGCCTTTTAAATCGGAGAAGAAATCATCCTCTAAACCTCAAATTGACCCTGGAATCATGTAGTGCCATCTTAGAGCTTTCCATCAAGCTTTATTTTGCTTGATTTGGAGCTCTGAGTAGGGAGAAATTGATGCTTGAAGTTGGGTCTAGAGGGGGAGAACAAAATCCCACATCGGAAGTTTCTGAGCGTGCGTCTTGGTATAAAAGCATTTTGTTAAGTAGCTGATTCAGTCGTCAGTGCTCAATGTGAAAAGAAAACCTGACCATTTGAGCATAGCATGTGTGTGTGTGGGCAAGTGCGCCTGCGGGTGTACACCCGAGTGGGCGTATGTGTGCGATGGCCCTGGGAGGGCGAGGCCTGGGAGGCGGTTGAGCCAGTTCGGCTCGAGAAAGGGCTAGTTTGGCTTAAGAAAGAAAAAAAAATCGAAAATGAACCCTAATGAAATTAGGCGAGGATTGAGTAGGGTCTGGTCCCACCCTGATCTCAGGGTGCTGTGTATCATCGAAAGGACCTTACCGTAAAGCAAAAACTAATTTTTGGTTGAGAAGGAAATAAACCCGGTTCAACTGAGAAGGCAAAGTGTCAAAGGAAACTAAGGGTTGAAGGACGCAGGTGTTGGAGAAGCTAAGGAAAGAAAATAAGGGAAAGAAAGGAAAAAGGAGAAAGAAGAAAACAGGCAGAGGAAAATAGAAAGAGAAAGAGAAAAAAATAAAGGATTAAGAAATAAAAGAAAAAGAAGATAAAGAGAAGAAGAGGAAGAAGAGAGGTTGAAGAATAAAGGAAAAGAAATTGATTTTTCTTATTATATATATATTTTTTTGCTCTTAATTGTTGTATTAAGGCATGTATTGACTAGATAAACTCTTTACCTTAAATCATTTGAAATAAATAAAGAATTTACATGTTTTTTTTTAAATATTGAAAAAGAGAGTTCATATGGGATTTTGCATGTTATTTCATTTAAATCAATTTTTGGCAAAATTCATACTTCTATAATTAACTTAAATATACCTCCTATACTTATAAAAAAAAATAAAAGATAACTAGTGAATTCAGAATGAATTATACCTCCCAGCGAATGACCTGAATTCAACTAGTAAAAAAATTTTCTAAAATGTTAGGTTAATTCGACCCCATACTATTAATCGACACAACTTTGAGTTAACTTAAGTGACTTTTCTGTATCATAATTAAGTAAAATTAACTTAATTAACTAAGTTGAGGTAAGGAACGATCATTTTAATGGCACCGTTGCCGTGGAGGCAATCCCTTAATTCACTAGAATTCAGTTGGTTTAATTATCTAATTAAGAGGTATTTGTAATTTTATTTCTATTTTTACCTTTTGTTCTAATTAGTTGTGTTGTGTTTTGTTTTTGTTTTCTGTCTTCTTTTCAGGTTTATCTTTGCGGGTGATCGCAGGAGAAGGTGGGAATCTGTTGCTGTTTTTGTTCCTTCTTTTGTGAATATTTCTAGTCTTAGTCTTTTGTATTGTTGCATTAAAAATTAGAAAATACAAAAATACATCCTATCTGACTAGCAGTAGCATATAATAGGCATACACTCTTAGGAGTGCATTTCATGCTAGTATATTTTTAGCGAAATCTGACTCAGAAAATTTTTACTGATTTTCTCGCATTAGTCGAAAAACATGAGAAAACCGTGTAGATCCCTGTCCTTTGAGATTTAAAAAGACCATATATTTTGTTTGAAAAGACTTTAAAAAGTGGCCATTGTATTTCAGTTGATATATTTTTGTAAAAGATTAACTAAAAAGAGGAAGTTAAAAATTGTGACTAAATTTGATTACTGAATGCAAGCAGGTTTTATCGCTATCGTCTATTGCATGCTATCGTGCACACAACGCGATCACTAGAGTCACACGAGTCTATTTCTCTATCTCTCCTCTTTGCACCTCTTAGGGCTTTGGTCGAAGATCAACAAGTCTGTGTCATTATTAGAGCCCCGGAGAGTCACTAGTGAGCGGTCTCGATCCCATACCTTAGACCTTTGAGCCTTAAGGTTACGCACCTGCGTAGACACAGTTTAGGACGCATATTTTGATACTGTTACTCTATTTGTTTGTGTCAAATTACTTTTGCGTATCCTAGGAATCTCTTCTTTCCTTTGAAAGAAGAGCAAAACCCGCGCCTTTGCACTGTTTTGTGGTTTTTTGTGCCACTGTGTTTTTTTCGGTGGTGTGCATGTGCACTTGCACATTATTTTCCGTTTTATGGACGGGAGGCGATCCTTACATCCGCCTCTTGCACCATCGTTGATAGGTGATCCCAGGCCAGTTGCAGATAAACAACCAATGGTTTTCCCGTCTGATCCATCTACTTCTATGGATCAGATGCAGAATCAAAATCCCAAGATCCCTTCCTCTTCTGGTAAGGGAGAGATGCCGCCTTTTGATGTTCATGAGGCGCTCCTGAACCAGAATCTTAGGATGCTTGAGCAGACTAGACAGATTAATCTTTTAACGGCAACCCTAAATAATTTGCAAACTCTTCAAACCCATCCTCCACCTCAACCTGAGGTAGGTTTTGACATCCCTGATTTACCGATCAATCGTCCAAGGCCTCTACTTAAAGATTACTACAACCCATCTAATGCGCAAGTAGAGCCTAATGTTAGGATACCTATTGGGGAAAATGATCTTGAATTAAAGCAAAATATCATTGGTGTAATCCCTCACTTTTATGGATTTGCATTCGAGGATCCATTTCAACATATAGAAGATCTAAAGAATTTATCTCAAACTCTTGGACCTCGAAATCAAAATAAGGAAATCCTACTTATGAAAATGTTCTCTTTTAGCCTTAAAGACAAAGCTGCTTATTGGTATAAAACAATTGCAAGACCCATCTCAATTTAGGATGAACTTGAATCTACTTTTCTAAAGAAATTCTTTCCAATTGGTCGAACTAATGCTTTAAGGCGAGCTATTACTACTTTTAATCAAAATCAAGGAGAACCAATTCATGTAGCGTGGGAACATTTTCATAAATTGCAAAGGAAATGCCCACATCTTGACATCCCTCGTTGGCAACTAATGCACATCTTCTACTATGGTTTATAAGAGGGCATTCACAATCTAGTCGATGCCTCTTGTGGAGGGAACTTCCTAAATCGTAACGCAGAATCTACCTTAGAATTATTTGAAGGGATGGCGGAAAACTCGATCAATAACGCATCAATGTCGCAATTTATGCGGGGAGCAAACATAAATCATCAGAATCCGCACAAGGGCATTCAGGAGATCGGTAACCCGTCCAGTTCAAAGGATTTAGAGATAATTGCAGAAAAACTGGACAAAGTCGATATCGTAGCAAAGCATCTCAACGAGGTCAGAAATACAATGAAGACTCTTACTCCTCTACTTGCTACGAATCCCGCGCATCTACTTGTTTCGCAAATTCCTGCGGGGAGGGAATTTGTGAATAATCTGGATTCTAGAGATCTATCTTCCTTGGGTTTTCTATATACTCCTTCACCAACCCAAGGAGGGACCTTTGTCCCACAATCTTACCCACCCTTTTCCCCACCCTTACCTGTAGCAGAAAGCATGCCATATATTTTAGGTTTACACGCCATCCAGGAAAATACTCCAAGACTAAACCCTTATTCAAATTCCTATAATCCTTGATGGAGAAGCCACCCAAAATTTTCTTGGGCTAATCAAAATCAAAATCAAAGACCAAATTATCCGAATCAGACCCATTTAAACCTACCTCCATTGCCTTCTCAGCAACCAAATCGAGGCCATTTTATGCGGGTTCACAAAACCCTATAGGGCCTATTAGAGATACACAGCTAGACCAGATTTTAAGAGCTGTGTCAGGAGTCAGCGACAAAATGCTGAAACTCTCACTGAGATCCATAGGCAATATAAGGTAGAGTTGGCTGATTTACGAAATCAAATCACGCTTTTGGCTGAATCTCGTCAGCTAGGTACTCTTCCATCTCAGCCAATTCCGAATCCTAGGAATCTGCCAAATCCTAGGCAAAATCAAGGCCAAGTCCATTTCCTTAATCAGGCCTTTGATTCTAATGACAACCCGTCCTCCATACTACCTGAAAACAATCCACCAAACCCACATCAGCAACCTTTATTGTATCAAAATGATCCACCTATTATTGAGAATCAAAACTGACTCTGTTGATTTTCTGAACTTTGTTGGAATCATTTCTTGAATTGCCTTAATATTTAATATTCTACATCTCAACCTAAATCAGATCTGATCTTTATGAGATTCACTCTGATCTTCCTAAGATTTTTCACGAGAATCTGATTTTGGTTCTGTGAGATCTATTTTAGGCAATCTCAAGACGAGTTGTGACTGAGTAATTTTATCTATTTTTCTATTTTTGAACCAATTCTTTCATAACTTCTATGTTTTTACCATATACCTATTCTTTTTAGGAGTTCTTCACTAGGGTTTATGCCTAGCTGAAGACGTAAAACTTAGCATTTGTATATAACTATTTCCTGTTTTTACCTTTTGATTTTCTTCCACACTTACTCTGAACTTTTACTTCATATTTTACTGATTACCTTCATTTAATCCGACTGACCGCTCTAACCTTTGGTCAGACTTGAAATCGTTCGCACAGAGATCTTTGATCTCTTCTATTCAACTCCTTCCATCATCCTATACTAAATGAAGTGTAATATCTTTTCACCCTACTTACAATGAGGGCATTGTAAAATTTTGGCTTGGGGGTGTTGAAGTGAATTTTCACTTTAAGTGTGTGTAAATAGATATAAAGAAAAAACACATAAAAATTAAATATCCACGAAATTTAAAAAAATAGAAATTCCAAAAAAGATAAAAATTTAAAAAATCAAAAATTTCATAAAAATTTGAAAAATTTTTGAAAAATTCATAAAAATTGGAAAATATTATGAACATAAAAATAAAAATATATAAATACAAAAATTTGAAAATGAAAATTCATAAAAATAATAAGAGGGGTATATTCATCTTTAAGAAAAGAAGAAAAAAATATATAAATATATATTATAATTAAGAGCTTAATTTTCTTTTAGGTCAGAATTTAAAAACGTATATAGAATATATATAGAGTATTTAAGAGCATTCAATTCTTATTTAGATTTTTACTTAAACTTTTTTGTAAAAACACACTTTTGTTTTTAAACAAGATTTTATTTGAATTAGGAATCTTTAAATCTTTTAAAGATTTATTTTTCTATTCTTACCTTGAATTAAGAAACTAAGTGTATTAAGATTTAAACTTAAGTTCTGGGGTTAAATTATAACTTTATAATCAATTAGATTAAGTAATCCTTTTATTTTTTTGAAAATTTTATTTTATCATAAAGTTAAGTAAAAAGGCCAGATATTTAGAGTTAATTAAATAGAGAGTTAATAGAATTTTAGTTTACAAGACTTATAGGATAAAGATAAATAACTAGACTTGGTAAATTTTGTCTTGACGGATCCTATAGGAGGAAACTAAGAATTTAAAGAACCTGAGAGTGAAGGGCTTTGTTGTCCAAGCTCTGGTTTGAGAGTTAAGTAACATAAACATCTAAATTCACACACATAGAATTGTCTTGTTGACATCTAAGACCGAGAAAACACAGAGGTTAAGAGATCAGTTCTGAATCCTCTTTAGTCCAAGGATTTCCACGGGACGATTCTTGAAAGGGTGAAGGATGTGCCACTCACCTAGAAAAAGGATTTGGGGAATTATGTTAGTAAGAAAAATGAGAGGGGGGGATAAAAAAAAGAAGAAAGAAAAAAATATAATAAAACACCCTGCAGTTAAGTGCCTTGTTACAAATGGGTGCTTATGCAGATTTCTATAATAAATTAAGCATCTCAATACAAATGGATGCTACCCTTCCTTCCATCAAATAAAAAGAGCACCTCACTACAAATTGGTGTTCTAACCTATAGAAAAAAGTGAAAAAAAAATATGGAGATAAAAATATTAAGAATAAGAGACCCAGTGGTCCATTGGGGAGATATACAAAAAAAGTGTTGACCTCAGGATAGAAAACTGGTGAGGAGAAAGCAACCAAACCTGAGTAAGGCCAAGCCAAAGGCTTGAATTGGAATAATTGGGATTGGAAATTGATGTCTTAAGATCTGGATTTTTGCAACTTTGGTTGCCTTTAGGATAATTCTCTTCACTAAATACAGATGTTGTAAAATCATAGCTACTGAACCTTGGTATTGGGCAGTGAAGCCTAAGGAATCGAGTTTTAAAGATTTTAAGATGAGACCTAAAGGAGAAGAATTGACAGAATCCTAGGTCTAGAAGTTGTTTTTAGTACTGTAGGCTAGTAAATTAGAGTTTTACTACTCTAAGTTTTATTAATAATGAGTATCTAGTTAATTTGCTTAAACTTATATTGATAAATGTCAAATATCATAAACAAAGGATTGACTTAAATCTATTGAGTTTTTGAGTTAAAATTTAATTCCCAATTTTTAAGCTTTGTTTCCTTAAAACACTTTGTATTCTAATTTAGGTTAAGAATAGTTACAAGGAATAAAAGATTTTTGAGAATTCTAATTCTTAATAAAATTCTTGTTAACAACATTGTTTTAAGTGTGTTTTGAAAATGTTATAAGTAAAAATTTAAGTAAGAAAATTTTCACAAGTGCTCTGTATATTAATCATTTATATTAACTTAAATTTTTTTTGACCTAAGCTTTCCTCTACATAGTTACTATTTATATTAATTTAAACCCAAGTGCTTTAAATCATCATATCTTTGGTTAATTTTGCTAGGGACTAGCAAAACTTTGGCTTGGGGGTATGATGAGAGACTCATCATGATGTTTAATTACCCCTAATTAACTAGTCTTCCTAGTTAATTAGCTAAGGATATGAATATATAAGGGTTAATTATAAAATAAGGGATATATAGTAAAGGACCTTAAAATAAGTTAAAAATGATATTTTATCATTCAATTAATATTATTAACAATTTAATTAATAATTGGACTCGAGATCTTATTAGTCATTCCCTTAATTAATAAGTTAAGTAACTTAAACATAATGTATACATAAGTATATAATAACTTAAATAACCTTACTTAATTTAATTAATTGACCTAAAAAGGTCGAAAATGTAAATTCAAGGTGAAAACATAATAGTTACCTTATTTATAATCATATATAAAAAGTTGAAAAAGATCTAAGTTAAAATAAACCTTTAAAACCTGGGTTTACATTTAGGTCCTTACTACTCACTGCAATTGGGTCCTTAATTTTCATATAGGTCCTTAGGTTTCATCGCACATAGGTCCCCATCTTCTTCTTCTTCAGTTGATTGAACAGCTGACGACAGAGGGTGATTCCACCGCTCGATCATCGCCCTGCCGACATCATTCTTCCTTCTCCATGCTCTTGGAGCTTACACTCACCATCCCATCTTCATCCATCGGTCTGGATTACTCTGAAATTGTAATTTTAGGTGGGAGTTAACCTCACCGTCGTCGAAGACGATGCCGGAGGTTACGCTCTCCTAGCTTCTTCTTCGTCCAGACTCCACCGCCCTCTTCATCACCGTTAGCTATAAATAAACTCCCACCCCCTCGATTTCTGTAAGTTGGCTCCCTTCCCTCTTCTAACACTGAGTCAACCCAATAGGCTATTCATCTGTAACTCTGATGATCTTCCACACCATTCTCCGACTTCCTCTGTCCATCTTGATCAACTGAGGAGCTTCGCCGAGGTCAACTGTGTCTCTGGACAAAGGCGACGACCAAGGAGATCCTCTGCTCCATCCAAATTCGCCCACCGGAGATTCTTCTCATTCCCTCTGATTGCATCCTCCATCATGAGCCGTCGGCGGAGTCCCTTTGACCCCTTTGTCCAGGTAACTGTAGATAGGAGTAGATTAGGAGTAGGAGTAGGATAGTCTAGGTAGTTAGTTAGTTAGTTAGATTAGCGTAATTTCAGAATTTTCAAGTTCATCTTCTTCGACTCGGGCGAGTTCCTTGAGCTTGCTGGAGATCTGATTTCGTCTTTTTAAGTCGTTGATCACCTTCCTCTATCACTCATGATCACTTCTAATCCACTAAAACACTAATGCTATCACTGATTCGCCTAATTCAACTTCACCTTCAACAGTTACTGTCACCGTCCATGGCGGTAGTAACTAAGCTTAGATCTACATTCATAGGGCCCTCCAGTCATTTTATCCTGACATTTTTGCTACATTGATTCTTTGTTACGACCCGGCTCCTGGATCCCTATAGGACACAAGAGTGGCTTGTCTCGACTAATCCCAAGACCCAGTCATCCAACGAGAAATAACCCAAAGCAAGAAAATAAACTACATTCACACATGCAATATAACTAAGCAGAAGGAAAGAACGAAGCAGTACAGAAAGTAGAACAACTGTCTCAAAATAATACATGCCACCACAACAACAACAAGAAACAGAAAGTAACGAGAACAACAATTTAAAGTCTAGTACTCACAACTACAATAGAAACAAAGAATTGGAAGGGAAACTACTATGGCTGGGCTCGGCTAGGCCTAGCTCCCTCTGCAGCTGGAAACTCAGGCTGCTCAACTCCTGGTCCTGAACAGGGTTACGAAAAGACGGAGTCAACGTATGCTGAGTAGAGTGGTGTTTACATTATTTAAGTGCAAGTAAAGTAAAAACAACAAGTAGGTTTTATTCTCATTTCCATTTATCTCATTTATGTATTTCTGGTTCATCTATTTCTCAAAGTATCCAGGTTTTTCTTGATCTTGCCTGTTCCTCGTGGGAACGATCTTAATTACAGTCTTTTCCGTAGAGTAGAAGGTACACGTGGTTCTCTCTTGGCCGGGAGAGTCCCCCGTGGTAGTCCTATACCCAGTCAACCACCCTGAGGTCACTGTTGAGACGTAGCAGTGACTATGACACGCGTGATAAGTGCACGGGTAGCTACCCCACATTGGCACGCGGTCAATCGTTTCCACTAGCGGGTATGCCCAAAGTACAGCACGGAATAGTATAAGGCCTTGCCCTCTCAGAATAGGGGTCTTGCCCCTCCACAGTCCGCATACCCTCATCCGACTACCCTGGTTTGACCAAAGGCCTAACAAAGTCGGTGTAGGGTGGATAGTTGAACCCTGGGCCCTGTGGGGTGGCTAACTCCCTCTCTACACTAGTAGCATGCCTCGATACCACGTACCCAAAGGCCAACAAGAGTCGGTGTAGAGTGGCCAATCCTAACCCCGGATCTCAACCCAAGGGAGGCTAGCTACGCTCTACATTAAAAAGGGATAGTTGCTCTCCTTGGTATCGCGTACACAAGAGCTAGCACACTTCCCGTCTACATTCCAGATTCCTTTCATACACAGGAGTTCTACTCCTAATTCCTCGTGGGGTTCATGCTCATATTCACCTCATTTATATATATTCGGATCTCATGTTTCACAACTCGTTCCTCATCCATATACGGGCAGCTCGTGTTTTCATAATTCAGTTCTCAATCATAAACATGCAACTTATGATTTCATAGTTCAATTTCTCATTTACATACAGGCAGCTTGTATTTTAACATGCATCTCAAGTAAACCAGAGTAGTTCCATATCATGCTCATACATTTCTACCCTAGGGTTCATTCCACATCCTAAAGTTTCAATCAATTTAATCTAGGCAGGCATATTCTTTATTCATGTCTTAATAAATGCATTAAACCACTCTACCAGGTATCACGGGAGGAATGGGGGCCTGTGCTGCAGATTTCGTCATCTCCGCGGGCCCTGAACACGCCACCGGCTGGTAATCTGTACCAGGGACTAATTTACATTAGACGAGGTCAAAACAGTAGATACTCAACACGAACACGTAGAGGAACTTGAGTGGAAAACAACGATACTTCGTTTGCGGAAATCCTATTCCTTTTGGGCCCTAAGCGGGCCAAAAATGCGGTTACTGACCAAAATCAGATGTCTTGGACTAGTCCCAGACATCTTAAAAGACGTCAAATGCCACCTTGTGTTTCCTGCGGTATTCTCAGACGTCTGGATCCCTCTGCGACTGTCTGGGGGGCAGCCCTAGACATCTCACCCTCCTCTAGGTCGTCTGGAAGGACCGTCGGACGTCTGGCGATGCGGTCAGACATCCAAAATCACCTTGAAGTGCACACCCCGCTCCTTCCCGATGCTCTATGCCTGCATACAGAGCACAGATCTATTTTTAACCCAACACCTCCTGCGCTGAAATCTTCTACATGGCGAAAAGCAGCGTAGGAAGGTACATACCTCGTGATATTATGCTTTCAGACGTTCGGCCTCAGCTCCGGATGTCCTAGTGCCTCGCCAGCCGTCTGGACGATACTTCAGATGTCTGATACTGGAAAACTTCTTGTACCAGAACCTCCTCCGAGCAGTTCTTCTCCTCACAGCGCCTCCTGCAGCACGCCGCAGCAGCTTCAGTAGCTGCAAAGGGCCGGGAGGCCTTCTCCCCGAGCCCTTCCCCCTCGCGTGCGCTCCCACCGCTAGCCGTGCGAGCTCCGCCGAGCTCCCAAAGGTCCTCCGATGTTCACACTCTCTTCCTTCCTCTCTCTCTCCCATCCTTTCTCGCTCGTCCTCCCTCTCGTCACTCTCGCTCTCCCTCGCCACTGCTACACAATGAGGAAGAGTTGGAGGTGGTGGTGGCTGGTGATGAGGGGGTGAGGGTGGTGAGGAGGAAGGGTTTAAATAGGATAGGTTTAGGGTTTAAGGGGGTGAGGGTGCGGGGAGAGAGAGGCCTCTGTGCGTTGCCCACGCGCAGAGCTCAAAGCGCAGTACGAAAATCTCACTTTCAGACATCCAGGCACGTGTCCAGACGTCTGACTAAAACTCTAGACATCTTATCCCGCTAAAAATGCAACGAGTCATTTCATTGTTGCTCTTATATATTCATCTTATTAGTGCTTCAATTTGATATATTCCTGTTTAGAATTGTGATCTTGAGATTTATATTTGCCACTTGCTCCCAGCGAACGACCTCGGACTTCATTTCTAATATTTGAGTAATAAATTTTACTATTTTCTGCATTGATTCGACCTATACTGCAACGTTATGATTTTAAAACCTATTTCAGAGCGACTAACATTTTGGCGCCATTGCCGGGAAGCAACGCGCAACTTTGATCTCTTGATTGCAATATCTCATTTGATACTACCTTGCTCTATTTCTTTTGATTGTGATCCGTTTCAGGGGGGATTCATTGGAGGAAGATCAGCCGCACATCAAAACACTCCAGGGGCAGGTAAACTCCATCCAATTTTCCCTAAGCCCCTGATTCTGAAAAAGCTAAAAAAGCAAACAGATCAATTAGGTTCAACTTGCATTCTAGTCTTAGATTAATCATTAAGTTGCCTGATTTGATATATTCTGTTTAGAGAACATCCAAACCCTATTTGTGCACCTACTTAGGGTTTTTAGGTATCTGGGGCTATCACCTTCTTGCTTGAGCCCTAGGTACCACATTTGGACGAATTAAATTGGACCAATCAGAGCCAATTAGGATTTCCAGTTTAGGGTTTTAGAGACACACTTGCTTAATCAAGAAGTAACCTTCCCAAACAGTTTGTGCCTAAGCCTTGGTTGAATTGATCTATTCAAGTAAACCCTAAAATCGGGCTCTTAATTTCATTTGAACATTAAAAGAGGGACCTAAATTTCTCAAAGGAGAAAACAGGTGAAGTTGAGCCACCTTGTTGGGTTAATCAATCTTCAAATTAGGTCACCTTGCACAAAAAAAACATCTTAAAGTTCAAGTGAAAGCACCTTTGTTCTTAACTTAAAACTGGTAGACTTAAGTGGTCAAGTCCCCATTCTGGTCTACCTGGATCCTCAGTGACAAGAAAGGTCAGGTGGGGGAAATCCTGTAACCCGTAGGGGCATTCTACTGTGTAGGGGTGTTCATGGGACTCTCATTTTCTGGCTGCCCAGGTAATTCTCAGGGGGATGACTTTCTGACGAAGGGGTATCATCTGCCCCAAACCTTTATAGTTATCCAAAATTTTTGGGTGTATTAATTGGGTCCATCACCTGCTATCCCTCATCTATTCCATCGGTGCATGTTTAGGAGGAGGTCCTTAAGATCACCCTTGAGGCCTCCATTAGCTATTCACTCTCATAGAGGTCGAGCCTTGACTTCCGTGTTTGTGCAACAACCTGATCACATTGACATATCTTCTGATTCAGAGCCTACTTCCCCCTTATCAGCTATGGATCACCAAGAAGATCAACCTAACCTTGAGCAACAATTCCATGATTTCCAAAATAAATTCAATGCCATCATCAACACACCGCCGCGTCCTCAAATGCGAGATTACTATAATCCTGCAGTGGTGGAGATCGAACCCCGAATCAACATTCCCGTGGGAGGACCCGAGGTGGATCTTAAGCCTAGCATGCTTCATATGACCCCAAAATTTCATGGCTTGAACTCTGAGGATCCTTTCCAGCACATCAAAAACCTAAAACATTTGGCCTACACTTTTTGGGCAGATGTACAGAATCGGGACGGATTACTCTAAAACTCTTCTCATTCTCTCTGGCTAACAAAGCCACTCACTGGTTTCAAACTCAACCATACCTGATCAACACATGGGGAGAACTACAAACCGCCTTCCTACAGAAATTCTACCCCATTGGTCATACAAACACGATGCAGCACCAAATCATGCACTTCTCCCAAGGAGCAGGAGAATCTCTACACAAGGCATAGGATCATTTTTTGGATCTCATGCGTAAGTGCCCCCATCACGGAGTTTCGAAATGGGAACAAGTCCAATCCTTTTACCACTGACTCCGTGAAGACATCAAGCTCTTTGTCAATGCAACCTGTAGTGGTAGCATCATGGGTCAACATGAGGACACGATCTGGGAGATTCTCAAGAATATGTGAGAAACTCCTTAAGCAATGAATCATTGGGTGCATACGAGAGGACGTCCACACGCGCATTGACAAACAATCATGGGGTACACGAATCCTGAAGCCTTTCCGCATCTGTTGATCTGGAGTTGGTAGCCAGTTAATTGGATATGGTCTCCATTATCGAAAAGAAGGTGGACGACATCACTCGTCATCTACACAAATCCACCTCTGCACCTCAAATCACATATGTGCACCCGCCCACAGGAAAGGAGTGTTGAGCATACGGGCTGCTACGTTAACGTGTTTGGTTTTGAAAACCTATCGTCGTAGTATGAAAGCAAAGAGCTCGTGTTCAACAAATAAAATTTATAGCGGAATGGAAATCCCGAGTCGAACATAGGGAGGCGGACGTTTGATTTAAAAAATTCACGTTTGTTTTATTTGTCACGAAGTAATTCAATTGATTAGAACTATCTAACTATTTACAATAAATAGAAGAGAGAGAATAAGAGAGAGAGAGAATATTACAAACAGAAACCAAAATGAGATGTAAAATGAACATGGAATTCATCATTAAAAAAAATTGTTTGTTTCACTAAATATTATGACTAGAAAGCAGAAAACGATTACACTAGAAAGCAGTAAATCTACTCTAGAAAGCAGCAAAAAGAATGGGGAAAGAGATATCCTCATCGACAGTCACTTGGAGAACAAGCCGGACGGGTCGACGCCTGGACGAAAGAGGACGGAGTGGGACGAAGGAGGAAGAAGCAAAAGAACGGGAACGGGGCAGCACGTCGTCGTCGCGGGATCTGCTTCCGAAAGGGGGACGAAAAATTGACTTTATCTCGCGAGAAGCATCCCGGGTATGGGACAAGCTTCTCTTGAGCTTTGGAGAGGGAGAGAAGAGAAGGAAGGGATGAGAATTTCGTATGGAGGGGGTCTCCTTTTATAGTTGCAAGGAGTGGGGGCAATTTGGTCATTACATCTCTACAAACATTAATTCAGGACCTTTAGTGACGGATAAAACCGTCGCTAAAGGTCTGAACGTGGCCTTCGTGGGCTGTGTGCGCGTGCCCACTCACCTCCTCGTGCGTAACGCACGCACACATTGAGCTGATCTCAGCCGTCTGATCGTGAGATTGGGCGGCTTAAGTTGCGCCTTTGCCTACTCCTCAGCGCGCGCCCGCCCGCGTACAATCCCGCGTCACGCACGGCCGTTCGATACTGCGTGAGCGTAATCGAGCGCCTGCAGCCGCTCGATCGCGATCAAGCGGTCGTTCGGGCATGCGCCTCCACTCCAATTCCAGAGCGGCGCGGTTCGAACGTGCGCCTGCGCTTCGCTTTAGCGCGTTCACCCGCTGCGCTACGGAGGAGAGATGGTCGCGGAGACGTTTTAAGCGGTGTGTGCTCATGGCCATTGGATCAAGATCCAACGGCCCAGATCGCACATTGGATTTTCTTTGGAGAGGTAGCGGCAATCCTGAGGGCCAGTTGGACGGCTGAGATGGTGCCACGTGGCGCCATCTTGGCCGTCCATCTTCTGGATGATGTAGATGGTGCCATGGTTGTCGGATTGAGTCGATTTTCACGCCATTAGGCTGCGATCGTCGATCCGAATCCATCCATGCGGTCGGATTTGTCATTTGAAGTGCAGATTCACACCATCTTGGCCCTTGATCTTCTAAGGTTCCCCGGTCACTATCTGATGCTACAGATGTCTGATTAAGGCAATATTGGAGTCGTTGAACTCTAATTGTCGCCTTGATCACATCTATACCATTGGATCTTCGATCCGAGGCCTTGATAAAAAGTTTGCCCTGTCCATGAACATAAAAGGAGACAATTAACCTCCATTTTATTCAAACTACTCTAAATGCAAGATGATGCATGTTATGCAATATTTATAGCATGCAATGCAATCTTATGCTTAAGAACATGCATGAATAGACATCTTAAGTAGTGTAAACATGTTTACATCATACCCCCATGCCTATCTTTTGCTAGTCCCTAGCAAAAACTATATGCTATTTAGAAAAGAATCAGGTTGGATTATTTAGGCTTGAGTTTATTTTCAGTCATTAAGAAAATGTCTACTTAGGATCTAAACTTTCAAAGACACAGCAGTGCCTGAGTATCTGCCAAAATGTAGACCGCCTCAAGCTCTTGCCTTATTCAAAGAAAATTTTCTTTTTCTCTTTTTTCCTCTTTTCTAATTTTTTTGGATTTTCAAGTTTTAGGGTTTAAGAGTGGCTTTCTATGGTCATTCAACTCACCTAAGATTTGATGAGAACCCTAAGTTCTAAGCATCTTATTGTGAATGTGATAGACTCGTTAGCCGGCAGTTAAAACGGATTTCAGATTTCTACACCTCTAGGTGACCTAAAAAAAAGAATTCTACCTAAAGGTCTATCTTTACAACCGGTGGCTTTCTCCCTACTTTTATTTTTTATGGGGTCAACACAAGGGTGAATCCAGTATATATCTCCCCGATTTATTCTACTTCTCAGCTTCTTCCTAAGTGTTTTGGGAATTTTCAGTGTATTTATTGAGCTGGGTTTTGACAATCGGTCGATGAGCTGTTACTACCGACAACTTGTCAGCTATACTCGTGCGGTGAAGTGTGGCTTATTTCTTTTTTTTACTTTTCTCCTTTTCTTTTTTTCTTTTCTTTTCTTTTTGATTTTCTTTTTCTCTTTTTAAGTAGGTGGCTTCCCTTGTCTAAAATTTACCTAAAGGCAGCAAAAAGAGAAAGGTCCAGTGACTGGGCTCTGGACAACCTACCTATGCGCTATTACCCTTGATAATTTGCCAACCATATCACCCTAGAAGGTTCTTTAGCTACCCAATTTCCGTTAAAATCGTCGAACAACAAGTCAGTGACAAGATAGTGTGTAGATGCTTTAGGCTTAAAGTTCCCTCAAATCAGAGGGCGGGTTGGTAAGTCGTGTACTTATCACCCAAACTTATTTACTCCAATTACGATAGAATTAAGATGGCGAGGACTCGAAAGACAAATCCACATTTTAGTGGATACACAGGCTGATTAAGTCCAAAGACCTAAAGGGTCTTTGTGTTCAGATCATAATGTAGTATTTCCTAAGATTGAAAATTTTCTTAAACCCAAGTTCTCTTTCCTAATTCAATTTTTTTTTTTAATAAAAGAAAATAAAACAAATCTATAGAGCTGACGAATAAATTTAGAGATGAATATCCACCCCCCATGCCTATCTAATGCAATGTCCTCATTGTATTAAAAAGACATAAAACAAAGTGGAATAGAGTAGAAAGCACCTGAATTGCGTGAATGTCAGGTCCGCTCCGAGATAAAAACTAAAAAGAACTGTATACGTGCTGAATTTAGTGCCTTCAGCTAGGCACACTATACAAAGAAGAAAAATAAAGAATTTACAGGTGTAGGTCAGAATCAGAATAAACATAAGAAACTTCTGACCTGTCAGCAAATGTCCACATATGTGGACCAGATTGTGGTGCAGACCTATACCCCATAATCGAGAATATCTTAGGTTCTGGATAAAAATTACTCAAAACCTAAAATCAATATGCAAGCGGGGTCGGGCCTGCGATTTATGAGGATGCAACCCAAGACCAAAAAGTCGGGTTATAGAGAATTCAAGCTCAAAAGGATAATCATTGAATGTGTTCTTGGGTTCGACATCCTCAGAACAAATGTCGTAAGGGTCCTGGTTTGATGGTTTCAGCTTAATAGGAACCCTTCGACTCAGTCTTCTACTTCCTCCAGAACTTGCTTCCCAAATCAAAATTTCCCAGCTCCTATCCTCCTCATTCAGCATGTCAAATTCCAGGACCTCTTGCATATTAATCACCCCATCTGAAATCTCCAAGTCTAAATGATGTGCTGAATTAGAATTGACTTGGATCTAATTATCTCAGAAACAGAATCGTCGATAAGCTCAATGTGGTGTAACTGATAATCAAGGCATTTGATTAAATCCTCCAAAAAATGCAATTCTGGATCCATAATGTGAGCCCTAATAAAATCAGTTTCCTCAGTTATTGGGCTATCAAATGATCTTTCAGATTCCTCAGGCCCAATCGTCTCACAAAAATCGTGTTCTGTAAACTCGCGTGAGACTTCGCAACGTGAATCTTCACCATCAGAATCAAGATCCGTATCGATGTATGTCCCAAAATCATCTGTCACTTTCTGATCCATGGAGACATACGTTTCCTTGTACCCTGGCTTAGGGATCTCAGGTGAAGAAATCAGATCATCCTTAATTGGTTGCTCTAATTCAATCTGGTCAGACTCGTAACACGTGTCCCCCCCAACAGGTGCCTGAGCTGGTTCTGACATTGGCTCTCCTGAAGGGAGTTCATCCTGGGAATCATCCCACGACTAAACTAAAGTAACCACAAATCTCATCCTCAATTTCGCTAACTTCTCAAGTAGAAACTCACTCGGGTTCTTATCCTTAACATCCTGGAGCCAATCCAACAAATACTTATTCAAATCATCAATCATCTGAATCAGGGGCTCCAATTTTTCAATGCAAGGTGTTGGCTGAACTTCTAAAGATTGTATGATATTCCTCAAGTTAGCCAGAACCTTTTCTTGAACCTAGTTACCCTGAACCAAATTAGTTGGTTCAGGGTTGGGTGGGTTTGGGGTCAATGCAGGGAAATTAACGAATTGAGATTCGTTATACCCTTCCTGATAATAGGTCATTTCAGATTGTTCAAAAGGTGGTGATGACCTAAAGGCAGTGTAATCAGAGGATGGGTAAAGATCGGTGTATCCTTCTTGATTGTAGATCGTATTAGGTTGTTCATGAAAGGGTGACGATCTATAATCGATGTGGCTGTGAGAATGATAGAATTCACAATCATAGTGTTCAGGGTTAGACCCTAAACACGGAGGTCTGGAACTGTATCCCCAATCCGAGTTATCCCAACAAACTGATGGTTGATTACAGTATGAGTTGGGATAATCGTCATGTTGAGGATAATTCAAAACAGGAGGAAAAGAGCGGGAATGTGTATAATATGTGGAAGGATTCATGAGAGATAGGAGGAAGAAAGGTGCCCTGCAATACAAGCAATCAAACCTGTCCTTAAGTGGGCTAGCCTAAAGACCTACAGACTCCCAAAACCCGTCTTGAGATAAAGGAACGATTTAATCTACTTCTGTCTGTTCAATCAACCAGTTAGAAGGAAGGACTGGGGAGAAGGTTCTTCCTTCGGCTTGCGCCTTCGGTTCTTAGTGTACCCCCCAGCCGCGATCGTTTGATTCTGCTCTCCTAACTAGACATCAGATTAAACAGTAGAAACAGACTAATCTAAAATAATCTCGTTCTGGGCTCTGAAGAGCAAGTTGAATCCTTAAGGCCAATGTCTACTTTGTTTTATTTAGGGCTAGGTTTGAATGTGCTTTGGAATGTGATGGGCCCTTTATTTAGGTTGTGCCCTTAATGATTGATTTGTGTGTGCGTGCGCAACCAGTGATTTTCAAGCAAGATTATTTTTGATGCGGTGAATTTTAAGGTTCAAATCTTGCTTAGTAGCTTTTAGGATTCAACTTTAGGTATTTTCAAACAAGTTTTGTTGGCACACCAGGTTTTGAAAGCACAGGTGAAGATTTTTTCCTTTAAATCTTAAAAAGAATGTGGAGTGCCTGGTAAATCCCTAATAGTTTAACCTAAGTGGCAGCTACTTGATAAGTTGATTTTAATTAAAGTGGTGCGGCCTAATCAACTCAAACAATTGGCCTGTTGCACCACTTAATTAGGCACATAAGTGATCACTTAATCTGATTTCTACTCAATTATGTGTTTGAATGTGTGTACCAGCTCCAAAGATCGGTTTACCAGTTGAGTTTGAAAATCAGATGAGGTTGTGTACCTCTGTGAGATTTTTTTTTTTCTTTTTTAATGTGGGGGTTGGGGCGGGTGTGGGTGTCAAACAACAAACAATCTAACCTTAGAGTTTATAAGAACACCTAGGTTGATTGATGTTTGTGTTATTATGTGGTGAAGTGAAATCTAATGGATGGGAGGTGGGGGTAACTTACAAAACCTTCCACAGCACTTTTCTCCAATCTATCGCTTTTGCTCGTCCCGAAAGAGTTCGTGCAATTACAATAAGAAAGGAGAGAAATGAGGTAAATGATTTGTAAGTTAGAAAACGCGAAGAAAAAAATCAAAGAGCGTCGCCTCCCCGGCAACGGCGCCAAAATGTTGAGTGCACGGGTTGCTACGCTAACGTGTTTGGTTTTGAAAACCTGTCGTCGTAGTATGAAAGCGAAGAACTCGTGTTCAACAAATAAAATTTATACCGGAATGGAAATCCAGGTCGAACATAGGGAGGCGGACGTTTGATTTAAAAAATTCACGTTTGTTTTATTTGTCACGAAGTAATTCAATTGATTAGAACTATCTAACTATTTACAATAAATAGAAGAGAGAGAGAAAGAGAATAAGAGAGAGAGAGAATATTACAAACAAAAACCAAAATGAGATGTAGAATGAACATGGAATTCATCATTAAAAAAATTATTTGTTTCACTAAATATTATGACTAGAAAGCAGAAAATGATTATACTAGAAAGCAGTAAATCTACTCTAGAAAGCAGTAAAAAGAATGGGGAGAGAGATATCCTCCTCGACAGTCGCTTGGAGAACAAGCCGGACGGGACGACGCCTGGACGAAGGAGGACGAAGCGGAAGAACGGGAACGGGGCAGCATGTCGTCGTCGTCGCGGGATCTGCTTCCGAAAGGGGGACGAAAAATTGACTTTATCTCGCGAGAAGCATCCAGGGTGTGGGACAAGCATCTCTTGAGCTTTGGAGAGGGAGAGAAGAGAAGGAAGGGATGAGAATTTCGTATGGAGGGGGTCTCCTTTTATAGTTGCAAGGAGTGGGGGCAATTTGGTCATTACAACTCTACAAACATTAATTCAGGACTTTTAGTGACGGATAAAACAGTAGGTAAAGGTCCGAACGTGGCCTTCGTGGGCTGTGTGCACGCGCCCGCTCGCCTCCTCGCGTGTAACGCATGCGCACGTCCAGCTGATCTCACGATCAGATGGCTTAATTTTCACCTTCGCCCACTCCTTAGTGCGCGCCAGCTCGCGTACGATCGTGCGTCACGCGCGGGCGTGTGATACGGCGTGAGCGTAATCGAGCGCCCGCAGCCGCTTGACCGCGATTGAGCGATCGATCGGGCACGCGCCTCCGCTGCAATTCCAGAATGGCGCGGATCGAACGCGCGCGTGCGCTTCGCGTTAACGCGTTCACTCGCTGCGCTACGGAGGAGAGATGGTTGCGGAGACGTTTTAAGCGGTGCGTGCTCATGGCCGTTGGATCAAGATCCAACGGCCCAGATCGCATGTTGGATTTTCTTTGGAGAGGCAGTGGCGATCCTGAGGGCCGGTTGGACGACTGAGATGGCACCACGTGGCGCCATCTTGGCCGTCCATCTTCTGGATGATGTAGATGGTGCCACGGTTGTCGAATTGAGTTGATTTTCATGTCGTTAGGCTGCAATCGTCGATCCGAATCCATCCGTGCGGTCGGATTTGTCATTTAAAGTGCAGATTCACACCATCTTGGCCCTTGATCTTCTAGGGTTCCCCAGTCACTATCTGATGCTACAGATGTCTGATTAGGGCAATATTAGAGTCGTTGAACTCTAATCGTTGCCTTGATCACATCTGTACCGTTGGATCTTCGATCCGAGGCCCCGATAAAAAGTTTGCCCTGTCCATGAACATAAAAGGAGACAATTAACCTCCATTTTATTCAAACTACTCTAAATGCAAGATGATGTATGTTATGCAATATTTATAGCATGCAATGCAATCTTATGCTTAAGAACATGCATAAATAGACATCTTAAGTAGTGGAAACATGTTTACATCAGGGAGGCTACGCAAACATCTACCACTCCTCGGGGATGGATTCATATCCACCCCCGTCTGATTATGGCTTTGGAAGCAACTCCGGGTCAGCCCACCACAGTTGGGGGAACTCTAAACCCCCGTAACCTAATTATCTCGGAGCTCCTCAGACCTGCGAGGATCTCCACGCCGTCCAGAATAATCCTTTCTCCAACACTTACAACTCTAGATGGCGGAATCATCCTAACTTTGCGTGGTCGGGAAATAACACGAATCTAAGATCTCAATTCCAACCCCGACCACAAAACCAGTGACCATATCAACCCACTCAACCAAGGCCTAATCAAAATTTTCAATCTGGTCCACCTAAAGAAGATTAGACATCTTTGATTCTCCAGACCTTGGTTGACATGCAAAAACAACATAAAGAAGAGATCTCTGAGCTGCGAATCAATTGGTCCAGCTGGCATGTGCTCACCATCCTGGTGCACTCCCTTTCCAGCCTCTTCCAAACTCGAATAACGTGCCAAACCAAAGGCGCATTATGAACCCAAATTAGGGCCAAGCTCACTTTGTTTATCAGGCCCCTTCTACTCCATCACCTGATGGGATGGATGCTTCAACTTCATACTCGGGATTTCAACAGCAAACACCTATTTTGCCCAATCCAAACCAAAATCAAGCAGGATTAAATTCCCCCACCACCCGTAGTGGCAAAGCAACACAAGACCCACCTTTTCCTAGCCACGACATGCCTAAAACGGTAAACCCTAACCCAAGATTGGTCATCCAGGACACACCCATCCCTAATAAGGTTCCATTTCCTTGACCAAGGGAAAGAAGATAACCAAACTCGTGGCACCTGAGGAGGACCTGGTCAAGCTCTTTGAGTAAGTCCATATAAACATCCCCTTGATGGATGCAATTCGCCACGTACCGTCTTACGCACGATTCCTGAAAGACGTATGTACACCCAAGCATAAGCCGCAAACCAAAGGCGGGAACCCAATTGTACTGTCAGAGCAAGCCAGCTCCATTATTTTGAGCAAACTCCCGCCTAAGGCAAAAGACCCAGGTACCCCTCTGATCTCCTATGCTATCGGTGATATATGGTTTGACCAAGCCTTAGTGGACCTAGGAGCTTCCTTCAATTTGATACCTACATCCCTACTAGATCACTTTGAGGAATCTGAACTTAAACTGACAGAGATGACTTTACAGTTAGCTGATCGATCTATTAAGTCACCAAAAGGAGTACTCGAGGATGTCATAGTTAGGATACACGATTTTTACTTTCCTATGGATTTCATCATCTTAGACATGGACGCTCTTGAGAACTTGAAGAATACACCGATCATATTAGGGAGACCCTTTCTGGCCACAACTAGGGCTAATATTAATTGTGAGGAGGGCTAAATTAATTTAAAATTTGGGAGCAAGACACTAAAGATCGATATCTTTAAGGCCCAACAAAGAATTAATTGTGGAGTTATTAAACAAATTTGCGAAGTAGAGGCCGTGGTTGACGACCTATGTATCGAGGAAAACCCGATTAATTTTGATCAACCACAAGAAGATCAAAACCCACAATTAGAGGAGCCTGAACCTAACCTAAACACACCCACAACTCCTTCCTTTTCTCCCGACACCCATCCTGAACCACCTGCTGCTGCTGATAATCCTGTTATGAAAATGAAACCCCTCTCTGACCATCTCAAATACGTCTTTTTGGGTTCCAATCAGATGTTTATTATGATTATCAACTCCCGACTCACACTTGATCAGAAAACACGCTTGATTGTTGTCCTCCAGCAACATTGGAGAGCCATTGGATGGACTCTCAATGATCTGACTGGCATCCGCCCCTCATATTGCATACATCACATCTATACCGAAGAGGGCTCACAACAATTCCATGAAATGCAGAGATGCCTAAATCCAAATTTGCAGGATGTCGTGAAAAAGGAGATCATCAAGTGGTCAGATGCAGGGATCATCTACTCGATCTCCGATAGTCGGTGGGTGAGTCCAATCCAAGTTGTGCTTAAGAAGGCAGGACTCACCGTGATCACGACTGAAACCAGAGAAACCATACCGACCCCTATAGCGAACTCATTGAGAGTCTGCATTGATTATAGAAGACTCAATACCTCCACAAAGAAGGATCATTTCCCACTACCGTTCATTGATCAAATCCTCGAGAAACTAGCAGGAAATTGATTCTTCTGCTTCTTGGACGGGTACTCCGGTTATAACCAGGTTGCAATCCATCTTGAGGACCAAGAGAAGACTACCTTCACCTACCCCTCCGGGACGTACGCTGATGTGCATACATCTGATTAACCTAAAATGTCTATTAATTTATGTTCTTAGTGTCACATTAGCATTATATATGTAAATAGTGCATAACATGCATAATCATGCATTTAAATCAAGTTGTATAAATTATATAGTAATTGTCTCCTTTTTATGGTCAGGGACATAGCGACTTTTTATTAGGGCCTCGGATCGTAGATCCAACCGTACGGATTTGATCAGGGTAGTGATTGGAGTTTAACAGCTCTAAGATTGCCTTAATCGGACATCCGTAGCATCAGATAGAGACCGAGGAATCCTAAAAATCAAAGGCCAAGATGGTGTTAATCCGCACCTCAGACGACAAATCCGACCACACGGATGGGCTCGGATCGATGATCGCAGCCTAACAACGCGAAAATCGATCCAATTTGACACCCATGGTACCATCTACAACACTCAGAAGATGGACGGCCTAGATGGCACCACGTGACGCCATCATAGCCACCCAGCACTGGCCGCAGCTCTTCTTCTTCACCCACTTGACAAATCTCTGCCATTGGATGCCCATCCAACGGTCGAGAATGTGCCACGTCGTCGCTCATCTAGTGCCTCTCCTCATCTGAAAGCACAAGAAATGTTTGATCTCAACCGTCGGATGAAGATCCAACGGCCGAGATTGACCGTGCGCAAAATCCTTAATGCGCCTCAATCGCACGCGTAGTACAGCACTTAAGGCTCTATGTAGGAGGATGGCACAGGTTCGAGTCGCAGGCGTAGTGCTTCTCCTCCCTCGTAGGCACGCAATTGGAGCCGCGCAATTCGCATCGAGCGGTGCAAATCAACCGATAGCGCCCAAGCGTGATTAGACGCGCAGCGCAAACGACTGATAGCATGCGGGCACGCGGTGCTGGCGAGGGCAGTTTAAGCAGTCCGATCTCTTAATCGGACGGCTGAGTGCACATGGTCGCGCGAAGGCGTTGAGAGCGCGAAGGCGAAGGGGTGCGCGAGTGGCACACTCACGTCGGCCATGTTCAGGCCTTTAGTGATGGATAAATCCATCACTAAAGGTCCTAAATTAATATTTTTAGTGTTGTAATATCCAAAATGCCCCCACTCCTTGCAACTATAAAAGGAGACCCCCACCATACAAATTTCTCATCCCTTCCTTCTCCTCTCTCCCTTTCCAAAGCTTAAGAGAAGCTTGTCCCACACCCGGGATGCTCCTCAAGAGCTAAAACCAAGTTTTTGCTCCCGTTTCGGAAGTGGATCCCGCAACGACAACAATGTGCTGCCTTGTTCCCGTTCCTCCTGCTTCGTCCTCCTTCTTCTCGCTCCGTTCCTCGTCTTCCAGGCATTGTCCAGTCCGGTTCGTCCTCCAAGCGATCGTCGAGGGGGATAACTTTTCTCTCCCATTCTTTTTACTGCTTTCTAGAGTAGAATTTTCCTACTTTCTAGTTGTAATAATTTCTTACTTTCTAGTGTAATCATTTCTCGCTTTCTTAGTTGTAAAAATATTATGCAATATCAAGTGGTTGTTCTTTCTCTCTCTCTCTCTCTTATTGTCTATATTGATTCCATTGTGATTGTTTCGCCCTTTAAACAAAAACACAAAAATATAATTACAAATTTTGATCGATGTAGCCCCCTTGTGTTCGACCCGAAATTTCTTTACAGATTTTTCGGTATAAATTTTATTTTTTGAATGGATTTCTTCGCGACTTGAACTACAACGATGGGTTTTTTCAAATCCAATTCTAATAGCGTAGTCATCCGTCATTCAACATACGCATTCCGAAGGATGTCGTTCGGTCTCTGCAATGCATTCGCTACTTTTCAACGGTGCATGCTTGCCATATTCTCAGATATGGTAGGTGAATACCTTGAAGTCTTCATGGATGACTTCTTGGTATTTGGGGAATCGTTTGATGATTGCCTCTTGAAGTTGGTCCAAATCCTCAGGCGGTGCATCGACGTGAATTTGGTTCTTTCTTGGGAAAAGAGTCATTTCATGGTACCTGAGGGAATTGTCCTGGGACATCTCGTCTCTGAAAAAGGCATCCAGGTTTATCGAGCCAATGTGAATCAATATGCCTAGCTCGATCAAGGACATCCGATCATTTCTGGGGCATGTCGGTTTTTATGTCGATTCATTCCCGATTTCTCGAAAATCGCATGCCCCCTGACTAATCTTCTCTCAAAGGATGTCCCCTTCGAAATCACCGAGGAGTATACTCAGGCGTTTGAGATCCTACGTGATCAAGTTACCCAAGCACCCATCCTGCAATCCCCTGATTTGTCTCAACCCTTTGAGATCATAAGCGATGCATCTAATTATGCTGTGGGTGCTGTACTTGGGCAGAAAATAGATGGGAAACCCGTGGTCATCTACTACGCTAGCAAGACACTTGACGAGGCTCAACGTAACTACACAGTTACTAAGAAGGAGCAGTTAGCCATAGTATTTGCCCTGGAAAACTTCAGATCGTATCTTTTGGGTTCCCGTGTTATCATATACTCGGATCACATTGCAGTGAGGCACTGGTGGCAGTTTTCCCAACCGTGGCTAGTCTTAGTTTGTTTTAATGCTTATTATAGAAGTGTCGTTGTGGTATATAATGAGACAGCTACGGTTGTCGTTACCATTACAATTTTACTTGGAAATAGTTTTCCTGAGGTCGAACTCAGGGAGCTACTGGAATTCTAGAAGTACAATGTTTCTATATTACAAAAATAAGAGAGAGAGAGAGAGGGAGAAATAGATTTATGTCTTTTGGCTTTTTCTTCTTCTCTTCTTTCTCTCTTTGCTTGTCTTCCTCTTCTCTTCTTTTTCTCTTCTTCTTTACGGGTCTTCTTCCTTGGTCTTCTGGTTGCCTTTAGTTCTTCTGCTTGTCTTCCATTTCCTTTCTTCTTCAGTTTATCTTCTTTCTTGCTTCTTCTTTCTTTCTTCTGCGGAACCTTTTCTTTTCTTTTTCTTCTTCTCTGCTTTATCTCCTCTGAGGCTTTATCCGTCGTCTGATATCGCAATCAGATGACTTAAACGGCGATCTGCTATAGTGCTTCCCCCCTCTTTTCTTCCTTTGCTGCTCTTTCTTCTTCTCTGCTTGTTCTTCTTCTTCTTCCTGCTTCTTCTTCCTTGGTCTTCTGCCTTGCTCAGCTGCAAGGCTTCTTCAGAGCTTCTTCTTCCACTCCTCTTCTTCTTCTTCCTGCGGCCAAGTGGTGAACCTTCTTCCCTCGTGCCCTGTCCCTGCACAAACCACAGCAAAACCTAACCCTTCCCTCTACCCGCACGTCTCTCTCTCTCTGTAAACCTCTCATGGGAAGCTCTCCCAGAGCTGGGTTATCGGGTCGGGTAGCGTACCCATGACCAGGCGCACCGGCGTGGGTGGTGCGCGAGGAGTGCCGAGTAATTGGGTTGGCCAGGTCCGCGTGGCGTGGGTCGCGGACGAGGCGGGCGAGTGGGCTAGAGGACCTCACCCCGTGTTCTGAGGCGCTTAAGTGAAAACACAAAATTAACTTAAATGGGTGCGGCGCTTCGAAATCCCACGATGTGGGACTAAACTTTGTCCCTTGCGCGCGCGCACCCGCAGGAAGGCACGACCTAGCCTCAGCAGCTGCGTCCTCGTTCCTCTTCGCAAACCAGCTGCCAGCCTTCGCCCAAGTCCCTCCAGTTTGCCTCAGCTGGAATCCTACTGCTTCAGGGCCTGAAGCTCGCTTGGAAGCTCCTCACCTTGTCGCCAATGGCGGCTGAGGCTGAAGATCTGCCGAACACAAACAGGGCCTCTCGGCCTAATCAGACCACAAGGGGACCTTCGCCGTGGCACGGCGAAGGTAATGCGGGTTGTAGCAGGTTGCGGGGCGGTGCCTGGCGGCAGCCCTAGGTCAGACTGCAACCGAAAAAATGGGTTTGATCGGGGGAGTGTTGTGGAGGTGTGGAGTGGCAGTGGAGGGGCGGGGGGTGTCGGGTGAGGTGAGGCGGAGCTTTTGGGGTAGGTGGCGAGTTGTGTGGAGCGGTGGATTGAAGGGGGCAACTCGTTGGAGAGTGGCCGGAGATGGAAAAGGTGAGGGCGGTCAGGCGTGGTCGAGGGGTAATTGAGCGAATTAAGTTAGGGAAAAGAAAGAGGGGAGGAAGGGAAATAACTGTTACTTACCTATAGGGACTAAGGGGGCCGGAGCAGGGCGGTAGTCGTATCGACTGTCGTCGGAGAAGAAACACCCAAAGGGGGAGAGCGGCGGCGAGGAAGAGAGCAGGAGGGTGCGCGCTGGGTACGGCGCGACGCAGGAAGATCAGGCGAAGGTGGCTCTGCTGCTAGTATTGCAGCAGAGCGACGAGATGGAGGAGGAGGGGCCGCCAGAGCTGGTGGGTTTCTGTCAGAGTGGGAAGAGAGGAAGGGTTAGGGTTTTCTCCGTCAGGACCGAGCTGGGAGAATCGGCAGGCGACGCTGGTCCTTATAAAGGCGGTGGCGGAGGGGTGGGCGCAGGGAGGCGACGTGCCTCCCTCGCCGGAGAATGGCCGGAAGTGTGACCCATACCTTCCGCGCGTTTTCACGGAAGGTGTGGGCGTCGACAAATGGCAAGGCGGTGTTCCTGCGACAGCAGACGTTGCAGGGAACACCGGGTTCAATCTGCAGGGCACCTCCCTTACTTTGCGCGGTGCCATGCTCCGCGCAAAGTCACCGGAGCATGGCGCTGCGCAGAGACTTACAGGAGGGACCTGAATGGAAAGAACAACGAAGAAATTAGGGGCCAAAATGCAAGGATTTCGAAAGTTGAGGGTCAAAAAGTAATAGATGAGGACCAAATTGCAAAGTCGGTCAAGAAGGTTTCTTCTTAGGCTCAAGTTTTTATGCATGACTAAATTGGACCTAAGGATTTTAATGGTTAATTTTATTTCTAGGTCTGACCTTATTTGACTGGCCAATTTACGTAAAAACCCAAATTAAATCATTAATTGGGCATGGTTCTCAATGTAGGTCAAAATGGGTTTCCAAGGCCAAATTGAAGGTTATAAACCCTAGAGATTATTTTTCTATGAATTTTAGAGGATTTATTCGATTTTTACCCTACCTCGAACCTCGTGAATTGAAGTGGATTTGTTTTAGGGTTACAGAATGTCATTTAATTCCTTGGAGTTGCCGTAGCCCTTGTTGGATCAGATCATCCTACTTTCCTTCTTATTAGGTTAGTTTGGCCTATGTTTGGACCCTGAGTTACCCTGTTTGCAGATTGTGTTGGTGAAATTACATTTTTACCCCTTATGACTTGTTTTCTTCTTAAACTCAGAATTTTCTGAGTCAAGCCTTTCTTTGAGTTATGTAGGAGCTTTTTCTCGCATATCTAGGTTAGATTGTGCTAGTTATGGTTCATGATGCGATTCTCATCAGGCACCTCCTCGCGAAGAAGGACGCGAAACCTTGACTAATCTGCTGGATCTTGCTGTTGCAAGAATTCAATCTTAAGATTCGCGATAAGGCGTGAAAGCAGAATGTGGTAGCTGACCACTTATCTTGCCTTCCTTATGACATTGTTGACCCTTTCGGACCCATCACAGAGCACTTTCCTGATGAGCACCTCCTGATTATTAGTGAGGGACTTTTTTGGTTTGCTGATTTGGTGAACTACTTGGTATTACATCAGATCCTGTTTGATTGGTCGAAGGCCAAGAAAGACAAATTGCTTTTCGATGCCAAGTACTACACCTGGGAAGACCCGTACCTCGTTCGCATTGGTGTTGATCAGATCATTAGACGGTGCATCCCAGAAGCGAAAATTCAGGACATTTTGTCCTTCTGCCATGATGAGGCCTACGGTGGACACTTCTCCGGACATAAAACTGTAGTAAAAGTCCTCCAATGCGGCCTTTTCTGGCCCACGATATTCAAGGACTCATACGATCACTGTAAGGCATACACTCGTTGCCAGACCTTGGGCAGCATGAGCCACCGTGATATGATGCCTTTACAGCCGATTCTCATATGTGAAATCTTCGATATTTAGGGGATTGATTTCATGGGACCCTTCCCTATCTTGGACGGCTTTGAGTACATTCTTCTCGCTATAGACTATTTGTCTAAATGGATTGAAGCCATCCCAACCCGAACCAACGATCATAAGGTGGTAATCAAATTCATTCATCAGAACATCTTTTCTCAGTTCGGTATCCCACGTGCCATTATCTTTAATGGAGGGACCCATTTCACGAATGCTCAGTTCAGATCATTGATTACCAAGTACGGGGTGTCGCACCAAATCTATACTCCTTATCATCCCTAAACCGATGGTCTAGATGAGCTATCAAATCAGGAGATCAAGAAAATCCTTCAGGTCACTGTCCAACTTGACAGGAAAGATTGGTCGTCCCAACTTCCGGAAGCCTTGTGGGCTTATAGGACCGCCTACAAGACCCAATTGGGCATGTCTCCCTTCAGATTGGTGTACGGGAAGGCATGTCACCTCCTCGTCGAGTTGGAGCACAAAGCCTCTTAGGCAGTACGGAAGTGTAATCTAAATCTTCTAAGGCAGGAACCCATAGACAGCTTCAAATGAGCGAGATTGATGAACTACGCAATGATGCGTACGAGAACTCGTGAATTTACAAAGAGCTGGTTAAGGCCTTTCACGACAAGCACATATCCAAAAAGATCTTTCACCCTAGTCAGAAAGTCTTACTCTTTGATGCCAAACTAAAACTCTTCCCAGGAAAACTCAGATCGAAATGGATTGGACCATATCTTATCCGACGGATTTTTGGAAATGGAACCGTTGAAATCAGTCAACCCAGCCTTGATTCTGAACCTTTTATTGTGAATGGCCAATGACTTAAGGTGTTCATTGAACTCACCAATACAAACTTGGCTGAGGTATCTTTTGATCTCCATTCTCCCTGAGCATATTGCGCCCGGCTGATGGCATTAAACTCAGCGCTTAATGGGAGGCAACCCATCATCTTTTTGAAAAAAATGAAACCCTTCTTGACACATCCTGTGCTAAACTCATATTGCACTTTAGGGTTCGTCCATTAGAACAGCCGACTCCACCTCTGGTACCCGTACAAGAGCTTGAAATCGTCCGCAATAGTCACCCTAACCTGTCCACCCACCTAAAACCTGTTCAAATGTACGATCTAAGCTAACTTCGAACCCACTTAATTTACAATGAAGACTTTGCAAATCATAGGCACAGGGGGTATTAAAGTGTAAAACGCTGTGGGAATCACTTCACAAGAAAGGGTTTCATCAAAAAAAGAAAAAGGGAGGTTGAGGAAAAAGAAGAGCCATTTTTGAAAAGGAGGAAAGAAAATTGAAATGAAAGGAGCACAATGGAAAAAGAAAATTGAGTCCCTTAGAAACAATTTGGAACCTACCTACCTTCTAGGTTGGATCAAATGATGAACTAAGACCTGAAAGGCTAAAACTTAAGGGTTTAGTAGCGAATACCGACCTTAGGCCTCTTAGATCTGTATTGGATTTAAACATTCACATACTTGTCAAGATCTGGATTAATCCTCAAGAGGTTGAGGAAAATGCAATGCTTGTGTATTAGGTCTAAGGCTTAAGGAGTATTTGACCCCGTTAATTGACTTCTGGTTTGCAGGACTCAGTAACTTAACCACCCTAAATCACACACAGTCTGGTTCGGTGAGCTTTAAAGATGAAACCATGCCAAAAGGCATTTGATCTATTCTAGAAAAGGTCTTAAGATCTTGATTAGGAGCAGCTCGAAAACACAAGTTGATTTGGACGAGTTCCCGACACGGAGAGGCGAGAAATTTCCCTCGAAAATACGCAATAACATACCGTCTCCTTGCTGCTTGTCTCCTAAGATATCTAAATATCCTATTGGGGGTATGTAAGCACCTTGTGCTAGTTCATATGCCAAGGGTGGCATTATCATGAAATGTTGATTGCTAAGGTCTGGATTTAGCTACAGAACTCCATGGGAGGGATTATCTTGAAATCTTGAAAGCCAGGGTTCTGGGGGTTGCCATGGGCGGTGCTATCTTGAAGCAATGATTGCCAGGGACCCTCCGAGGATTGATGATGGGGATAAGGAATCCGATACAGATCGTGTTTAGGGCCAATCCAAGGATGGATCTAAGGAAAAATAAAATGAAAAGAAAGAGAAAGAAAGCTCTCTACAACTCAAATTATCCTTCTATGTCTCTCTCAAAATGCACTGGAAAACTAAATCAGACTAACCATGTTTAAAGCACGGGTGCTTTAACCACTGGGTCCAACGAACCTTAGGATAGTTCCTACGGGCCTTAGAAACCTTCGCGGCGGACAGAGGTGAAAGCTAGTCAGGTCTAGATCTAGGCTAGTACTTGAGTACCTTTAGGCCTATTGTTGATATTAAGATCTGATTCCTAGAGATGTGGCCTAGTAAGGCATCCTGACGGTTAAAATCCGACCTGGATAACTAGTTCAATTTAGATGGTTTTACTAAGGGACTAGCAAAAGATAGGCATGAGTGTATGATGGGAACACCATCATGAGCTATAACTAGCTCAATTTGATTTGATTAAGTCAATAAAAGTTCCTACATATCCATCAGAAGGTCTTAAGGGCACAAAACATTGATTTGAGAAGAAGACAAGCATACAGGGTTATTTATGCAAATTTACCATTCTATCACAAAAATAGAATAACTGTGGGTTCTCTCAGGGGTTGAACAAAGGTCAAATGGTCTTAAAAGTCTAATAAGTGGGTTATAACAGACAAAAAAGGATTTTCATGCGTTACAAGAATTAATGGACATTTGAAATCCTAAAAATAGACTCGTTTAATCTACTGAGGTTCTAGTCAGGATAAAATTCACTTAAACCCTCTAAAAATCATATAAAAATATTCTTTAGGGTTTGGTACCTTCAATTTGACCATTGGAACCCATCTTTACCTAAAACAGAGTCTCAGATAGATATTTGGCATAATTTGGGTAATTATGCAAATTACCCAATCAAACTAATTCAAAACCAAAATCCAACTTCACTATTGGATTCTTTATGTCCAAATTAGGTTTTTACCAAAATTTGGGTCCAATCTAAGATTGTTTTGACCTAGTTTGCACTTTGGTCCAAGTCTAATTTTCTTTATTACACATGACCCCTTAGCTTTTAAATTTCTTACAAATAGCCCCCCAAATTTGTTATTTTCTTCACATATAGGTCCCTGATTCCATGAAATCCTAATCCTACAACTCCAAAGAGCTTGATTTGGCATTTTCTTCTTGATTCCTTGACGAATCCTTCTCAGATTTGAATGGGAAGTTTGTCAAGGAATTCCTTTCCTTTTGAGTTAGATCCTAAGCCCTACAACATTCCCAATCTCTCATGCGAACGCATGAGAGATTTGGGTATATTTCAAGCTTCCATCTCCAGTGAACATTCCAAGCTTGGGAAGCTTGCTTCTGGAAATGACCTGTTGCCTTTTTAGTCGGATAAGATGTTTGGAGTTTCAGTCAAACGTCTGTCCAGACGTCTGGACATAGGCCCGAACGTCTGAAAGTGGAAATTTTCTTACATTCCTTTGCGCTCTGCATGCGCGCGGCGAGCGGAGCTTCTCTCTCCTCCACACCCCTCACCCCTAAACCCTAAACCCCCTTCTATTTAAAACCCCCCCTTCTCACCACCCTCACACCACTCTCCAACCACCTCTAGCGTCCTCCCTGTGCAGCTGTGGCGAGGGAGAACGAGAAAGACGAGAGAAAGGGTGAGAGAGGGGGAACGAGAGGAAGAAAGGAAGGAAGAGCGTGAGAGAGGAGGACAAGGTCGGTGGACCTTCGGGGTGCTTAGCGGAGCTCGCGTGGCCAGCGGCGGGCACGCGCACGAGGAGGGGATCAGGGAGGCGACCTCCCGGCCCTCTGCAGGAGACTTCAAGAGACTTTTCCTTCTTGTGCGAGATCTTGCATATGAGGGGACGTCTGTGTGTTCCTAGGGATGAGGGGTTGTTGAGAGAGCTTCTGACGAAGGTGCACAGGTCTAGGTTTACCAAACATTCTGGGAACACAAAGATGTACCATGATTTGTGTTACGACTCGGTTCCCGAATCCCTACAAGACACGAGACCGGACTGACTTGACTGATCCCAAGATCCAGTCGTCCAACGAGGGAGTAACCAAAAAGCAGTAAAAATAAACCACATTCACCATGCAAGCAACTAACAGTAACAAAAGTACAGCAGTAAAGAAGTGAACTACTATAGTACACACCACCACAACAGTAGATAATTTAAATAGGTACAGGAATATAAAGTTTACAATAAAGAGTACGGAAGTGTAACAAAGTTACTCACTACAACAAGAAACGGGGTACAACGAAAAAGTACAACTACTGGGCTCTACTGGGCCCAGCACCCTCTGCAGCCGTAGGCTCTGGCTGCTCAACACCTGGACCTGAAAAAGGTTATGAGTACACGAAATTAGCGAACACTAAGTAGAGTGGCAACCAGCTAACTAAAAGCAGTAAGGGTGGACAGGTAGCTGTTGTTTTCAATTTCTTTCTTTATTTAGCTAATTATTCTTTCTTTTATCATTTGGTTTATTTAGCAGGTCTTTTTATTGATCTCGAATGTTCCTCGTGGGAACGATCTTGATTGCAGTCTTTTCTGAAGAGTAGAAGTAGCACGTGGTGCTCTCCTGGCTGGGAGAGTCCCTCGTGGTGGTCCTACACTCAGTCAACCACCCCAAGGTCGCTGATAGATGTAACAGTGACTACGGCACGCGCGATAAACGAATGGGTAGCTACCCCGCACTGGCAAGCGATCAGTTGTTTCCGTTAACGGGTGCGTCCAAAGCACAGCACGGAACCAGTATAGGGCATAGCCCTCTCAGTAACAGGGTTCTAGCCCCTAAGAACCAAACAGGGGTCTCGCCCTTCCATAGTTCGCGCACCCTCGGCTAACTACCCTGGTTTGCCCAGTGGGCCTAACAAGTCGGTGTAGGACGGCTAGCTGAACCCCGGGCCCCATGGGGTGGCTAGCTCCCTCCCTACACTAATAGCTCTCCTTGGTACTGTGTACACGAGGGCCAAAAAGTCGGTACAAAGTGGCCAGTCCTAACCCCGGGTCCCAACCCTTGGGCGGCCAACTCCACTCTGTACTAAACAGGGGGACGGTCTCTTCCTTGGTACCCCGTACTCAAAGGCCAGCTCATCTCCCCATTCACATTTCCAATTCCATTCCATTTATTTTTCTGGAGCTCTTCTCCTAATTTCCCGTAGGGTTCATGCTCATGTTTCTCAGGCCAAGCCATACTAGGTTTCATCATTTCAGGTTTATTCGCAGGTAGCACATGTTTCCAACGTTCAGTCTTTCATTTCCAATTCATATACAAGCAGCTAGTATTTAATTACAAACAACAGGAATTACATGCAATAGTTGCTAACAACAGTACTTTACATCTCACAGGCAGCTGCTATCCAATTACAGGCAATTGTTATTATTCTATTTACTCATCCAAGACTGCAATTCATGCATTCAATACAATCATTCCAGTGTTTCTAGTCGTAGGATTCATGCCATACCCTAGGATCTAACATTCATTCCAGCTATGCATTCATGTTTGTAATTTACTAGGGGAAGCCACTCTACCAGCAAAATCAGGAGTAATGGGGGCTTGATCGGCAGGTCCACGTGCCTCCGCAACCCCCAAACCCGCAACGGAACGAGGTCCTAACACAAGGATCAACCACAAGAAACCACTCAGAACATGATAAAAGCATTCCAACAAGTAGAGGAACTTATACGAAAATGAATGGAATCTTAAATGCAAAAATCAGACCTCAAACGAACCCTAAACGGGTCAAAAATGACAATCCTGACTCAAATCAGACGTCTGGAACACCTTCCAAACGTCTTAAAAGGAGTCCAGAACCATACCTCACTCTACGCTGCTCCTCAGATGTCTAGGGATCCTACTGAACTGTCTGGACTTAGTTCCAGACGTCCGACCACCTCTCCAGACATCTGGAGACGCTCCTCGTCGTCTGGTGCCTTGCCCAGATGTCTGAACCAGGTGGGAGGGCGTGTCCAGTGCCTTCCCGAAGAGAATCCTACACACACAATGTAAATCTCCTTAATACGGCACATATCAATGCCTCGGCGGAACGGCCTGCATGGCCGTATCCGCAAAGGGAGGCATAGGGCGCAGGATTTACCTCTCAGTCGTCTGGAGCCACTTCCAGATGTCGCCTATGTCATCTAGATGTAGATCCAAACGTCTGATTCTAGGAAAAATCCCAGAACCAGAAGCTGCTTCGTCTTCTTCGCACCACGCACGGCCGTGCCACGCTCGCTCACCCGCTGCTCTAGCTGCAGCAGTGTCGCGGAGGACTTCCCTGACACACCTCTCTGCCTTGCTCACGCCTGACCGGCCGTGAGCTTCTCCGGCGAGCTCTCTCATGGCTCGCGTGCTCCCCTCTCTTTCCTTCTCTCGCTGCTCCTCCTCTCCGCCGCTACACTCGGCTGCACTCGCCGCTCTCACTCTCGCTGGAGGAAGGAGAAGGTGGATGGGAGTGGGGTGGCGTGAGGGTGAGGAGGGGGTATAAGTAGGCATGGGTTAGGGTTCTGCATTTGGCGAGGGGAAGAGAAAGAGAAGAAATGTGGCTGCGTACAGTCTGCGTGCGGCACACGTGCAGACTCAAGGACATGCACAAAAAATTTGGTTTCCAGACGTCTGACCCAACTCCCAGACGTCTTAGAGGGCTTTAATAGCACGGGTCTTAACAATTTGTGATGCGACTTCTAGTGGAGAGGGATGAAGAGGGTTGTTGGTGAGTTTGTTCAGCAGTGTTTGGTATGCCAACAGGTGAAGGTCGAGCACCAGAGGCCTGCAGGGCCATTGCAGCCACTTCCTGTGCCAGAGTGGAAGTGGGAGAGCATCACCATGGACTTGGTCGTGGGTCTACCAGTTACCCAACGGGGACACGACGCACTTTGGGTGATCGTAGACCAGTTGACGAAGACAGCACGGTTTCTACCGATCTGAATCACTTTTGGGCCAGCACAGCTAGCATAGCAATACATCAGAGATGTGGTGCGCTTGCACGAAGTCCCACGTGAGATCGTATTCAATAGGGATACTCATTTTATTTCCCAGTTCTGGGTTGAGTTTCAGGAGGCCTTGGGGACACGTTTGAGGTTCAGTACCGCCTACCACTCCCAGACGGACGAGCAGTTAGAGCGCACCATACAAACACTTGAGGACCTTCTGCGCACCTGTGTACTAGACTGGAGAGGCTCCTGGGAGAAGCATTTGCCCCTGGCAGAGTTTGCATATAATAACAGTTATCATTCGAGTATCGGCATGGCACCTTACGAGGCCCTGTACGGGCGGAGGTGTACTGCACCCTTGAGTTGGGTCGAGGTGGGGAACAAGTGGGAGGTTGGTCCTAGGCTGATCCGACAGAGTCAGGAGGTGATAGAGCAGATTCACAGATGACTCCACACTATTAGGAGTAGATAGAAGAGCTACGTTGATCGGAAGCGCAGAGAGGTGCAATTCGAGGTTGGGGATCACGTCTTTCTCCGTGTTTCGCCCATGAAGGGCTTGCAGCGTTTTAGGGTGAAGGGGAAGCTTGCGCCAAGGTTTGTGAGGCCCTTTGAGGTCCTAGAGTGGGTAGGACCCGTTGTTTACCGACTTGCACTTCTCCCCAGCTTTCTGGAGAGCACGACATGTTCCACGTGTCCAACCTCAAGAAGTACGTCGCCGATCTCAGTCACGTTCTGAGCCACGAGAGCATCGAGGTGTGGGATGACCTGACCTATCCCAAGAGTCCAATACAGATACTAGACAGAGCTATCGGGAGTTTGAGACGGAAGCAGGTACCACTGGTGAAGGTTCTATGGAGAAGCCAGCAGTACGAAGAGGTGACTTGGGAGCCTAAGGCGGCGATGCGAGAGCGGTACCCAAAGCATTTCAAGGGTACGTCTTTCCGGACCTACTTCGATCCTCTTTAAGTTTGTTATGTGTTTTTACGTTCCTTTTTCCTCACCCTAGGTAATTCAAGTTTCGAGGACGAAACCTTTTGTAAGTTTGTTATGATGAAATGACTCGTTGCCTTTTAGTCGAATAAGATGTTTGGAGTTTCAGTCAAACGTCTGTCCTGATGTTTGGACATTGGCCCGGACGTCTGAAAGTGGGAATTTTTGTACGTTCCTTTACGCTCTGCACGCGAGCGATGAGCAGAGCTTCTCTCTCCTCCACACCCCTCACCCCTAAATCCTAAGCCCCCTTCTATTTAAACCCCCCTTCTCACCACCCTCACGCCACTCTCCACCAACCACCTCCAGCATCCTCCCTTTGCAGCCGTGGCGAGGGAGAACGAGAGCGACGAGAGAAAGGGTAAGTGAGGGAGAACGAGAGGGAGAGAGGAAGGAAGAGCGTGAGAGAGGAGGACAAGGTCGGTGGACCTTCGGGGAGCTCGGCGGAGCTCACGAGGCCGGCGATGGGCACGCGCACGAGGAGGAGGGGCTCGGGGAGGCGGCCTCCTGGCCCTCTGCAGCTAGTGAAGCTACTGCGGTGCATTGCGGATGGCATTGCAAGGAGAGCAGCATCGCGAAGGAGATTCTGGTTTTGGAAAAGTTCCAGTATCAGACGTCTGGAGCATCGACTAGACGTTTGGAGAGGCACCAGGACGTCCGGAGCTGAAGCCGGACATCTGAAAGCATAATATCGCTTGAGGTACATATCTTCCTGTGCTACTTTCCGCCACGCAGATTGTAGCACAGGAGATATCGACCTAAGAATGGGCCTGTAACTTTCGTACATAGGTGAAGGGCATTGGGAAGGCGTACTGTGCGCTTTTCTAGGCACTTTTGGATGTCTGATCACATCGCCAGATGTCCGAAGGTATTCTAGACGACCGGAGGCTTTGTCCAACGTCTGGAGCTGCCCCCAGACGGTTGCAGAAGGATCCAGACGTCTGAGGTACTGCATGAGACACAAGGTGAGATCTGACTTCTTTTAAAACGTCTGGGCCTAGTCCCAGACATCTGATTTTTTATGGTAATCGTATTTTTGACCTGTTAGGGCCCAAATGGAATCGGATTTCCACAAACGAAGTATCGTTGTTTTTCACTCAAGTTTCTCTACGTGTTCATGTTTAGTACCTACTGTTTTGAGCCATCTGATGTAAATTAGTCGCTGGTACAGGTTACCAGCCGGTGTCGTATTCGGGGCCCGCGGAGATAATGAGATCTGTGGTGCAGGCCCCCATTCCTCCCGTGATACTCGGTAGAGTGGTTTAATTCATTTGTTAAGATGTGAATAAAGAAAATGCTTGCTTAGATTAAATTGATTGAAACTCTAAGATGTGAAATGAACCCTAGGGTAGAAATGTATGAGCCTGATGCTGAACTACTCTATTTACTTGAGATGTATGTGAAAATATGAATTGCCTATATGTGAATGAGAAATTGAACTGTGAAACCACAAGTTGCCTGTATATGATTGAGAATAGAATTGTGAAAACACGAGCTGCCTATATATGGATGAGGAACGAGTTATTAAACATGAGACTTGAATATGGATAAATGAGATGAATATGAACATGTACCTTATGGAAATTAGGAGCAGAACTCCTG
The DNA here is from genome assembly GCA_037157565.1 of Thalassia testudinum. Classification (NCBI taxonomy): domain Eukaryota; kingdom Viridiplantae; phylum Streptophyta; class Magnoliopsida; order Alismatales; family Hydrocharitaceae; genus Thalassia; species Thalassia testudinum. Next base: position 91,595,499 of record JAZHRO010000012.1, read on the forward strand.
TGTATGAAAGGAATCTGGAATGTAGATGGAAGTGAGCTGGCCCTCGCGTACACAGTACCAAGGAGAGCAACTGTCCCTTTTAGTGTAGAGTGGAGCAAGCCACCCTTGAGTTGAGACCTAGGGTTAGGATTGGCCACTCTACACCGATTCCTGTTGGCCCTCGCGTACGTGGTACCGAGGCGTGCTACTAGTGTAGGGAGGGAGCTAGCCACCCTATGGGACCCGGGGTTAAGCTAGCCACCCTAAACCGACTTTGTTAGGCCTGCTGGGTAAGCCGGGGTAGTCGGACAAGGGTAAGCAGACCGTGGAGGGGCGAGACCCCTGTTTGGTTCTGAAGGGCGAGACCCCTGTTCTGAGAGAGCAAGGCCCTATACTATTCCGTGCTGTACTTTGGGCATACCCGCTAGCGGAAACAACTGACCGTATGTCAGTGCGGGGTAGCTACCCGTGCGCTTATCACATGTGCCGTAGTCACCGCTACGTCACGACAGTGACCTCAGGGTGGTTGACTGGGTGTAGGACTACCGCGGGGGACTCACCCGAATAGGAGAGCACCACGTGTACCTTCTACTCCACGGAAAAGATTGCAATCAAGATCGTTCCCACGAGGAACAAGGAAGATCTAGAAATACTTGGACCCTCTGTGAAATAAATGAACCAGAAATACATAGATGAGATAAATGGAAATAAGAATAAAATCTAGTTGTTTGTTTTACTTTACTAGCACATAAATAATGTAAACACCACTCTACTCAGCGTTCGCTAACTCTATCTTTTCGTAACCCAGTTCAGGACGAGGAGTTCAGCATCCCGAGTTTCCGACTGCAGAGGGAGCTAGGCCTAGCCGAGCCCAGCCGTAGTAGTTTCTTTCCTGCTCTTTTGTTTCTACTGTAGTTGTGAGTATTGGACTTTTAAATTACTATTCCTGTTGCTTTGTATTTTCTTTTCACTATTGTTGTTGTGGTGGCATGTTCTATTTGAGACAGTTGCTCTACTTTCCTTTACTATTTCATTTTTCCTTTTGCTTAGTTATATTGCATGTGTGAATGTGGTTATTTCCTGCTTTTGGTAATTTCTCGTTGGATGACTAGGTCTTGGGATTAATCGAGACGAGCCGGTCTCAGGTCCTGTGGGGATCCGGGAATCGGGTCATAACACTTCGCAAGCTCAAATCATCTTCCAAAGACTATAAAAGATGCCCCAATGCATACCATCGAGCCAAGCTCGATTTTGGCTGGAAATTCCCCACGTTCGTCCCTCCTCTTCCAGCCGAAAGGCTCCTCGAGCTTCGATGATTCCCTCTGAGCTCCCTCATCATCCATCCGCAATACCAGCGGCGGATTCATCTTCCTCATCTTCCTCCACGTCGCGCCATACCAACGGGCGTCTCTCCTTCCATCTTCCTCGCCGTCTTACCCCTACCGGAGCCACCTTTGTCCTTAGAGTCGGTTGTGGTACTAGCGGCGGATTTGTCTTCCTCTGCATCGCGCCATACCAACGGGCATCTCTCCCTCTATCTTCCTCGCCCTCTTACCCCCACCGAAGCCACCTTCTTCCCTGGCGCCGCCTCTACCTTACTTCATCCGCTATCTAGCCCTATCGATGCCTCATCTTCCACTTGTCATTTCCATGTATTCGCAACTCCGATTCAACCGCCAACTCGCCCTAACGCCCTTCGTCTTCCACCTTACCGGCGTACCTTCGATGAGCCCTAGCAGCTTCCACACTCGCCCAACCATGCCACTTCCACGCTCCTCACCGTCGCCTCGACCTATCGACCAAAACCCCTTAAGTAATTGAGGGGATTGGCCTCTCTATCGCCTCCCCCGACTCACGCACTTTCACACACATTCCGCAAGGTCGGCAGGCCTCCACATCCACTCGCATGCAACGCCACCTCCACCGTTACATTCGTCAACGTCCAGCGATCCTCCTAAGAATTTCTAATAGGGCCGAGAGGCCGTATTTTGGATTTCAGGTGCCTAGGGTGCAACCGCCATTACCAGGAAGTTTCAAGCTCACTCGAAGCTTGCTCCAAGTCTCACAAATCCCAGGCATCATCCTCAGGACGTGCAAAACTCTCCCAGGATCACAACCAGCCGGTCAATAGGATTTGCTGATTGCATCTTCATCCGCAATTGACAAAGCTCCTCCTTGCTGCTGTGCGAGAAAAGGGAGGTTGGACTTAGTCCCACCTCGGAAGCACACGGGTTATCATAGCCGCATAAATTGAAAATGTGGTTGGGGCTTATTGCCTCAACACACTTGGGGGGTGAGGTCCCCCGCCACCCCTTCACAAGCGCCTCGCCCATGACACTATGCACGCAGGCCTGGCATTGACCCGACCTGCCTTATCCGCGCACACCTCGGCTGTGACTCACACCTGCAGCCCTGGTCCCGGGTGCGCTTAGATCTGAATCCGATTACTCGGTACTGTGCAAGGCCTTGGGAGGGCGGATCCTAGAGAGAGAAAGAAAGAGAGAGAGCGGGGGTTGGGGGGTTTTGCTCTAAAGATCAATGGTTGACACAAGATCAACGGCTGACACTTAGCCATTTAAAGAAGAAACCCCCCTCTGTGCATGAAAAAGAGAAGAAGAGAAAGAAAAGAAAAGCCAAGGCAAAGAAAGAGAAGAGAGGGAGCTGAAGAAGGAGAAAGAAGAAGAGCAGTGCTAACAGAAGTGCAGTGCACTTATTGTGTGACATTTGATCATCTGATACTGATTGTTTCATTGAATCTCATTGTAAATAGGATAATTGGTGATTCAAATCACCATTTTATTCTGACATTTTTGCTGCATTGATTCTTGCTCTTATATATTCATCTTATTAGTGTTTCAATTTGATATATTCTTGTTTAGAATTGTGATCTTGAGATTTATATTTGCCACTTGCTCCTAGCAAATGACCTTGGACTTCATTTCTGATATTTGAGTAATAAATTTTATCTATTTTTCGCACTGATTCAACTTATATTTCAACGTTATGATTTAAAGACCCGTTTCAGAGCGACTAACACTTCACAAGCCTTCAATTGCAACAGAAGGCATCATCTTCGAGCTCAGTTAGAGCAATCTCAGTAGCAACTACGTACGAGAAGAAGAAGGTGGAACTTAGTCCCACCTCGTAAGTGAAAGAGCAAGATGAGCAGTATAAGCGAAAAAAGTGACGTTGCCTATTTGCCCAATGTTCAACGGGCCAGATAGGAGTTTAATGTTTCGTTGTTGTAGCATACACCTAAATAGCTTTATCAGCAAATAAAATTTATAAACCCAGAATCTACAATAGAGTCCGAGGTCGAACACAGGGAGCAAATGTGGAATTCACAACATTAATCACATTCAGAATCAATGAGCATAATTAATTAAGCATTCAAATTGATATTCAATGAATAATAACATGTCACATTAGTTATTCAATGAAATCCAATGTATCTAGAGATTGCATGGAATAAAAAAAGAGAAGAGAATCAAAACAATGGTGATTTAGATTACCACTAATCCTCTTAATTAAGCATGCATGCAATTACTCAATTATTTCAATTGTAAAATATAATACTTAAATTATTCAATAGTAATTCAAATAATACTCAATCAGCCGACTTAAGTGCACAAGGCTCTTCAGAAGCCTTTCTCTTCTCCTTCTTCTTAGGGCTTCTTTTCTCTCTTTCCCTTTTTCTTCTTCACTTCAGCTTCTCTTTCTTCTCAAAACCTTCTCTTCTTCTTCTTCTCAGGCCTTCTCTTTCATAGCACAGGGGAGCCAAGGCCTTCAGCAACTAAGTGTCGCACAGAGCACAACTACAGAGAGCAAAACCCTCCCCCACTCTCTCACAAATCCTCTTCTTTCTTCTCTCTCACAGACCCAGCGTAACCGGGTATAGTTATCAGGTTATCGAATCGGGTACAGGGACTAGGGCTACCAGGTGTGGGAGGTAGCTGAGGTGTGCGGGTAGGCATGAGGAGGGACCCAACCCCTTGTGTGTTGGGCTATAAGCGCACTTCACAAAAACAATATATGGGCGTGTGGGCATTCTTCTGCTCCCGATGTGGCATTAAAGTGCTCCTTTGCTTGTGCAAGATCGCGGCAAGTACTGAAGAGGTCTCATTCAATTGGTGCAAGCCCGCAGTTGGAGCGTCTAATTGAGGACCTGGGTATGGACCTGGATCCAAGCCGCAGCACCTAGGAGAGGATTCGACGAAGAATGCGACTGGAGCTTGAAGAACAAGGCCGGAGATGATGGCAGCAGCAACGGAGCACGGTGAAGACCTGAAATGCAAGGAACGGCCTCTTGGCCACATTAAAAGTGCTCAGGAGAATTGCCAATGCATAGCAAAGGTGGTGGTTGTTTCGTGGAGTTTGGTGGAGTGTGGAGGGTGGACGGTGACGGAGATGAAGGCGAGAAGGTGGGTTGTTCGGTGGGTCGCATGAGTGAGTGAAAGGCATAATAAGGATGGTGGTTTTGTTCGCGGAGGTGGGGCGAAGGTTATGGAAGTGTTGGCGAGGTATTTGGTGCGGTGGAGCGTCGGGGAAGCCTCGTCGGAGGTGTGGCTGGACATGGAGATGACGGTGGTGTGGAGGGCGTATCGGCGGTCGAATTGAAGGAAACAAGGGGGAAAGGGAGTAGAGGAGAAGGGGAGCCTAACTAACCTAACCTAACTGGACGAAAGGAAAGGAAGGCGTCGGTTGTGGTATGGACAACATTGGTGAAGGAAGAACTTCCGGTGGGGGAGAACGGCAAGGATGATGGAGGAAGATGGCACCTGCTAGTATTGTGAGACGCAGACGAACTTGAGGAAGGAGAATCAGTCGACTATGGTATGTGGCGGCCAACGAAGATGGTGGACAGAGAAGCTCGGCAGAGCTTGTAGAGAATTTGGTCGGAGAGAGGAGAAGACGGTGGAATTCGATCCAAAACCAAGCTAAGTATGTGAGGCAGTCCCTAAGGGTCTTTTATAGGGCATTAGACGAGCTTCCAAGCTTGGAAACAAGCTTGAAAGCTAGAGAAATCAGGGATTGGGATTTGGAACTTCCAAGAGTTCGCATGAGCCTTAGAGGGTGAATTGGAAGGTGAGATCAGGTTCATATTGATGGTTATTTCTTCAGGAGTTCTCCTTTCAATTTTGGAAGGGTTTTGCCGTAAAATCAGGGAGAAATCGCTGATTGAAGGTCGGTGTATGGTGGGTTTTAGGATTCTGCATACATGAAAGTGGTGGGGACCTATTGGTGAATAAGATGACAAAGTTGGGGGCCTATTTGCAAGTATTTTCGAAAGTTGAGGGGCTGATTGAAAGAAAAAGAGTTAGGTTGCACTAAAATGCAAACTAGGTCAAAATGACCTCTGATTGGGCCCAAATTTTGGTAAAAACCTAATTTTGACCAAAGAAATTTAATGGTAGAGTTATATTTCAGGTTTGACTAGGTTTTACTGGGCAATTTGCGCAGAAACCCAAATTAGGGCAACTTCCTATTTGAGACTCTATTTTAGGTCAAAATATGTTCCAATGGTCAAATCAAGGATACCAAACCTTATGGAATATTTTTTTATTATTTTTATAAGGTTTAGATAAAATTTTATCCTGATCAGAACCTCTGTTATTTAAGCAGGTTTGAAATTAGGGTATTAGGTGCTGTTAATTCTTGAAATACGTGAAAGCTCATTTCTGTCTGCATGAACCCACTTATTAGTCATTAATGAACATTTGACATTCAATTAACCCCTGGGAAATACCATCATTATTTTTCATTTATAATATGCCGTTAAAACTGCATATTTAACCCTATTTTAATGTACTCTTCTCAGAAAAGATATTAAGTGAATTACGACTCTCTGGTGATTATGTTGGAGCATTTGTCAATTGATTTTGACTAATTAAAGTTAGTTATGGCTGATGATAATGTTATCATCATACTCCCATGCCTAACTTTTGCTAATTCCTAAGCAAAATATTATGAAAAGAACTAGAGTACTAGACCATACATTGATATTCAGAGTCTTGATTTGTTTCATTTTCTAGAAATTAGGTCAAAATGCCAATGATAGGCCTAGAGGTACTCAAGTATCAATCAAGATCTAGACCTGATCAGCTTCAGCCTGAGTCTGCCATGAAGGTTTCTAAGGCCCACAAAGACTGGCTAAAGGTTCGTTGTGCCTAGAGGTTCGCTATGTTCAGGTTCAGTTTGCCAGTGCATTTTTTTGTAAGAGAGAAGGATAGAAGTATATTTTTCATTTGGAGAGTTTTTTCTCTCTTTTCTTTTTAGATTTCCCTAGATCCAGCCTTGAATTGGCCCTAAACACGATCTGTATCGGATTCCTTGTCCCCACCATCAATCCTCGAAGGGTCCCTGGCTTTCGATGCTTCGGGATAGCACTACCCATGGCAACCCCCAGGACCCTGGCTTTCGACACTTTGAGATAGTGACGCCCATGGCGTTCTATAGCTAAATTCAAGCCTTGGCAATCGACATGTTAGGATAATCCTGCTCATGGCACCTGAACCAGCATAAGGTACTTACGTGCTCTCGATAGGATATTTAGATATCCTAAGAGACAAGCATCGAGGAGACGATATATTATTACGCATCTTCAAGGGGAGTATTTTTCATTCCACCTCTCTGCACTGGGAACTCGTCCAATCAACTTGTGTTTTCGAGTCGCTCTTAAGCTAGATCTTTGGGACAACATTTTTAGAATAGAACACTTTTGACATTATTTCTTCGTTAAGCTCACTGAACTAGAGTGGTGTGTGGATTTTGGGTGCTTAGGTTACCAAGTCCCGCAAACCAAAGGGCAAGCAACGGGGCCGAATAATCCTAAGCCTTAGACTTAATACATTAGCCTTGTAGTTTCCTCAACCTCTTAAAGACTAGTCTGGATCTTAACGAATATGTGAGTGTTTAAGTCCTAAAATGACCCAAGAGGCCTAAGGTTGGTACTCGTCACTAATCTCCTAAGTTTTAGCCTTCTAGGTCTTAATTCATCATCTGATCCAGCTTAGAACTTAGGTGAGTTCCATACCCAATCACAGGCAATTAACTCTTTTTCTTTCTTTTTGATTGCTCCTTTTTCTTTTCTTTTCTTTTCTTTTCTCCTCCTCAATCTATTCAATTCAATTCAAAAATTATCCTCTTCTTCCTCCTTTTTCCATTTTTTTTTAATCGAATACTCTCCATGAATTGATTTTCACAGTGTTTTATACTTTCATACCCCCCCATACCTAAGATTTGCAATGTCCCCATTGTAAATTAGGTGGGTTTGAGTTCAATTTAGATTGTACATTTGAACAGGTGGGTTCAAGTTGGAATGACTGTTGCAGATAATTTCTAGCTCTAATATAAGTATTAAAGATGGAGTCGGTTGTTCTAACGGACGAACCCTAAAGTGCAATATGACTTCAGCGGAAACATAAGTCAGAAGGGTCTCGGGTTTTCAAAATGATGGGTTGCATACCATTAAGCGCTAAGTTTAACGCCATCGGTTGGGCGCAAGGAGCTCAAAAGGTTATGTCATCTACTACACTATGATGAGTGGTAGGAGAAAATATGTGATCATGGTGGATGAGAATCAGATGGCCACAGATGAGTTTTAAATCATGATGAAGAGTCAGTCCAAAAGGTCTATGATATGGATCAAGTTGGTTCATTTCTAGGTGTCTCTTATTGAGTTTTTGCAGAGGAATCACTGGAAAGATGTAGTGATCACGGGGTTTGATAACGGCGTTGTGACTAGGTTTTGTTGTTTTGTTATAGAAATTACGTTGTAGTACAGATAGTCATTGCCATTATTACAATTTTTACTCGGAAATGAAAGTTCTCCCGAGGTCGAACTCAGGGAGCAAGTTGTATTCTAGAGGTACGAAGTTTCTATTACAAAAAAATAAAGAGAGAGAGATTTGTCTTGTTGGCTTCTTCTTCTTCTCTTCTTTCTCGTCTTTGTCTTCTTTTCTCTTCTCTTTGAGTCTTCAGTTTTCTTCCTTCTTATTCTTGCTCTGTTCTTCTTTTCTTGTTTTCTTCTTGCCTTCTCTTCTGTTCTTCTTCTTTCTTCTCTTTCTTTTCCTTCTTGTTCTTCTTTCTGTCCGTCTCTTTCTTTTTCTTCTCCCTTGCGGTCCTGTTCTTCTTTTCTTCTCCTTCTTCTTTGCCTTCAGAGCGTCTTCTGATTTTTCAATCAGACGACTTAAGTAGCTGCTGCTACAGTGCGTCTTTTCTTCTTCTTTCCTCTGTGGCTTTCTTCTTCTTCTTCTTCTCGCAATCCTTCTTCTTCTTCTTGCCTTCTCTTCTTCTTCACCTGTGCCTGCACACTCAAAGTTCGATCAGAGGGCAAAACCTACTCTACCCTCCCCCGCGTCTCTCTCTCTCAGAATTCACTCATAGGATAGCTCTCCCAGAGCTACCGGGTAGTCGGGTACGCGGGTCGCGCCCGGGTCCAGGCCCACCGGCGTGCGGTGGTGGGAGAGGAGTGCAGGACGGGTAAACGGGTCGGGCCAGGTCCGCGGGGCATGGTCGCGGACGAGGCCGGCTCGAGCGGGTGAGAGGGACCTCACCCCGTGCTCAGGAGGCAAAGAGCCTAAGGCACTTTTTGCCTTTATGCGGGCGTGGGCCTCTCAAAAGTTCTGAGGTGGGACTAAATGTCCCACCCCAATTGGGCACCCGCAGCTGAGGGAGCTGCAGGCAGATGCAGCAGCTGCGGGGCTTTCTCCCCAACTGCAGGCCTAGGCGACTGCGTGGCTGCGAACCGCGTGTCCTGGCGAGTCGAACCTGGGCGAAGCGCGCCTACAGCTGCAGGTTGAAGGAGCTTCACCGGCTCAGCAATGGCGACGGAGGGCGAGCAACCTGTCCACAAAAGAACGGCCTCTCGGCCTAATCAGACAAGCGGAGAACCTTCGTTGTGGCACGGCGAAGGCGGTGTGGGGTCTGGCAAGCCGTGGGGCGGAGCGTAGGGGCTGCCCTAGGTCAAACTGTAGCGCGGGAAATGGGTTTGTTCGGGGGATCTGCAGGTGGCGAGTGGCGGGAAATGGAAGGGCGGAAGTTGATCAGGGTGAGGAGGCGGAGGTTCTGTGAGGGTCGGCGAGTCGTGTGGGGTGGTGGAATGACGGGAGTGAGTCGCCGGAGTTTGGTCGGAGATGGGGAAGGTGAGGGCGATTAGGCGCGGTCGAGGGGTGGTTATGCAAATTACAGTAAGGAAAAGAAAGAGGGGAGGAAGAGGAAAGATTGTACCTACTCGGAGGGACGAGGGGGGGGTCGGAGCAAGAGAGAGAGGGCGACGGCGAGGAGAGAGCGGGAGAGCGCGCGCTGGGTACGGCGCGATGCGGGAAGAGCAGGTGAAGGCAGCTCTGCTGCTGGTAGTGCGGTAGAGCGACGAGGAGGAGGAGGAAAAACCGCCAGAGCAAGGGGGCCTCTGTCGGAGTGGGAAGAGAGGAAAGGGGGGGGGGGGGATTTCTCCGTCAGAACCGAGCTCCAGAGAGCGGCAAAGTGTCGGGGGTTTTTATAGAGGCAGAAACAGAGAGGAGGGCGGAGGGAGACGACATGCCTCCCTCGTCGGAGGACGTCGGAGATGGAGATCCATACCGTCGGTGCGTTCGTACGGGCGGTATGGGCGATTGCAGCGATCAGGGGGTGTTCCTGCGACGGCTGACGTCGTAGGGATCCCCTGGTTGACTTGGCAGGGGGTCCCCCTCACCCTGCGCGGCGCCATGCCTCGCGCAAGGTCGCCGGAGCATGGTGTTGCTCAGGGTTTTGCAGGGAGGACCCAAATGCAAAGAACGATGAAGAGTTAGGGGCTAAAATGCGAGGGTTTCAAAAGTTGTGGGCCAAAAAATAAAGTTGGTCAAGAAGGTTTCTTCTTAGGCTCAAGTTTTTATACATGACTAATTAGGGCCTAAGGATTCTGATGGTGAATTTTATTTCTAGATTAAACCTTGTTTGACCGGTCAATTTACGTAAAAACCCAAATTAAGTTATTAATTGGGCATGGTTTTCATTGTAGGTCAAAATGGATTCCTAAGGCCAAATTGGAGGTTCTAAACCCTAGAGATTATTTTTATATGAATTTTAGAGGGTTTATTCAATTTTTTATTTGCCTCAAACCTCGTGAATTGAGGTGGGGTTATTTTTAGGGTTACAGGATGTCATTTAATTCCTTGGAGTTACTGTAGCCCTCTTTGAGTCATCTCATCCCACTTTTCTTCTTATTAGGTTATTTTGACCTATGTTTGGACCCTGAGTTACCCTATTTTCAGATTGAATTGGTGAAATTGCATTTTTACCCCTTAGTTTCTGTTTTCTTCTTAAACTCAGAATTCTCTGAGTTAAGTCTTTCCTTGAGTTATGTAGGAGCTTTTATCCTTTGTATTAGGTTAAAATGAGCTAGTTATGGCTCATGATGAGGTTCTCATCAGGGTTCTGAAGTAAGATCGTGGTGAGTTCAAGACCCAACAGAGGTGAACCTAATCAATGTAGCCCAAATGTTTAGTTCCTCTTATGCAATGTGGTTTAATAGATCTTTATCCAACGAGTCATCTTGATTCTTTTTAAGCAGGTGCAAGATTAATTCCTCAAGAAATGACTTGAAGATTGGATCTTCTAACGAATCTTCTCTATAGTTCTCATCCCAATCAAACGTGAATGTCTGGAGAGTGCCTTTTGGATCATCGAACTCCAATTCTATAAAGGATTCATACTCTGGGTTGTGGTCACTCTCGGTATCTTCCATGTTCGATTCCTGGAGATCCTCTAAACAATCCTCATAATAAAATGTCTCCCGATCCATGGAATAGAAATCCGAATCCCGTTGACTGTTATCATGTTCCCCGAAATCCATGTGTATTGCCTTAAGATCAAAGGTAAATGCCTCTAATACTCTCAATTTGCTGGAATCATGGTCGGCTAAATCGAGATCCTCCGTCATGAGGAAAACTTCTAGTCTTGGTTCTAGGTTTTCTACTACCGAAATGGTCATGAGATCCTGAATCAAGCCTAGTTGTTCTGCTAAGCACTTTTCTTTCACTTTAGAAGATTCCTCAACAATATTGATCTTAATTTGCTTATCTCGAGATAATTATCATGTGCCCTGATTCACAATTGATTATGGCTCCTGCAGTAGCCAAGAAAGGTCTCCCCAAAATCAAGGGAATATCTTGTATTTGTTGTGGCGCATCCATGTCAAGAACTAGAAAATCAGCTAGGTAGCTAAAATCTTTGACTCTAATTACCACATCCTCTACTAGCCTAATTAAGATGATTACGATTCAGTTAGCTAATTGAGAGTAACATCAATGGGTTTTAGCTGTCCTATCCGTAGTTTCTCAAATAGGGCGGTCAAGATTAGGTTGATTGAAGCACCAAGATTCAGTACAACTCGCTTGAAATTTGTACCACCGATCTTGCAGGGGATCAGCGGGGTGCCTGGATCAGATTTCTTAAGAGCTAGATTGTTTTGGATTATGGCACTCACATTTTCAGACAGTGCTACCTTCCCTTGCGAGGATTTGATGGGAACACCATCATGGGCCCTAACTAGTTACATTTAGTCAGATTTGATTGATTAAAGCTCCTACATAATCATCTGGGAGTCATAATCTTGCATTATTTTGAATTGAGAGAAGAACAGGAAATCGGGGTTAATTACGTAATTTTAATAGCACATCACAGGATCACTCAGGGGTTAAATAAAGGTCAAATGAGCTTAACAGTCCAAAAAGTGGGTCAGCACTAACAGAAACGAGGTTTCACGCGTTTCGAAAATAAAACAGCACACCAAAATCGTAATTTTAGACCTGCTTACATTAAAGAGGTTCTGGTCATGATAAAATTCATAGAAAAATATTCTAAGAGGTTTGGTACCCTTGGTTTGATCATCTGAACCTATTTTGACCTAGAATAGAGTTGTAAATGAGATTTTACCCTAATTTGGGCTCCTGTGCAAATTTTCTAGTCAAACATGGTAAAAACTGAAATCCAACTTTACCATTAGATTCCTTGAGTCCAAATTAGGTTTAGGCCAAAATTTGGGACCAATCAGAGTCCATCTTGATTTAGTTTGCAATTTATCCCTTTTAAACTTTATTTCTTACATTTACCCCCTTAGGTTTTGAATAATTGCAAATGGGTCCCTAACTTCTCATCATTTTATTCACTTAGGTCTTTGTTGCCATTGGCAGTCGGAATGCACCTTCAACGAAGATTTGAGGGAGGTTTTCTCCCTTAAATCAGAGCCAATCACCTCCAAACTTAAAGGGAAGATCCGTGGGAAGATCCCCAATCTCCTGAACCACCATTGGATCTCCAAATCAAGCTCTAGATTGCAATTGAACTCGAGATTTTTAGGGATTTTTCTCCTTAAAAATTTGAGCAATCCAAGCTTAGAGCTCGACCTTGACCCTATAAAAGAACTCCCATCTCCAAACTGCCCTCCCTAGCGTGATTTGAGGCCAAAAAACCCTCTTCTCCTTCCTTGGACTGCTCTGGCGACCTTCTCTTTCTGCCTTTGTCGCCCTCTACCACATACGATAGGCAAAGGGAACCTTCTTCCCTCCGTCTTCCGCTACTCGCCGTACCAAGCAAGGGTCACCTACCCCTTCGACGTCACTACTCATCATCGGAGCACTCATCTTCCCCAACGTCGGCCCATCACAACTGACATTGATCTCCCTCAGTATCATCTCTCAACTCAGCTAAATCTCTGCCTCTCACTTTCCTCTTCATTTTTATCCACCTAAACTTCATTTTCAACCACCGTACATGATGAGAGCCTCATCATGAGCCATAACTAGCTCATTTTGACCTAATAAAGAAGATAAAAGCTCCTACATAACCTAGAAGAAGGCTTAACTGAAGGAACAAGTGCTCTGAGAAGAAAACATGAAATAAAGGTTAAAACTGCAATTTTACCATTGCAGTACATAAACGGGATTTCTCAGAAGCAAAACATAGGTCAAATAGTCCAAAGTGGGTTGAATTAATCAGAAATGGGTTTATGTGCAATCTAAGAATTAAATGACACTTGGTAACCCTAAAACAGACCCGCTTAAATTAACAAGGTTCCAGTCAGAATAAAAATCAAGCAAACCCTCTAAAAATCATAGAAAAACATCCTCTGGGGTTTAGAACACTTAATTTGGCCTTTGGAACCTAGTTTGACCTAGATTAGGGTCTTAGCTCTTCAATTAACCTAATTTGGGTTTTTACGCAAAATGTCCAGTCAAACGAGGTCAAACCTAAAATCCAACTTCACCATTGGATTCTTTAGGGCCAAATTAGGTTTGTACCAAAATTTGGACCTAAGGGGAGGTCATCTTGACCTACTTTGCAAGTTAGTACACCCAAATCACAAAGAGGTCCCTATCTTTTGAATATCCTTGCAGAGAGCCCCCTAGGTTCCTCGCCTTCTTTGCAAACCGGTCCTGCCGCCATTGCTAGGGCAGAACCAAGCTCCGACGAAGTTTCGAGAGAGATGGCTCTCTAATTCCTCAGAGATTCTCTCCCAGAAATGGAAGGGAGATTCTCTGAGGAATTCCCTTCCTTCTAAAGCCAATCAAATTCGCTGGCGTGAACCCAATCTCTCGTGCGAACGCACGAGAGATGTGGGTATCTTTCTTCCTTCCAACTCCGGCGAACCGGCTGACCTAATTGCGCGTCTTTCACGCTCTGATAGGAGCGGCCAGCACCTATAAAACACCCCTCGGACCCGGCCACTCATCTTAAGCTTGATTTTGACGGAGATCCCCTCCAAATTTCTTCTCTCCCATCTCCGGCCAAACGACCCACAAGCTCCGGCGACCGCTTTCCCTCCTTCTCGTCACTCTGCTGCCATACCAGCAGCAGAGTCCTCTCCGCCTCTTCCTCCCGCGGCGCGCTGTACCCTGCGCGCAAGCTCCTGACCTCATCTTCGTCGCCTCTTCCTCCCCCAGGGTCTTTCTTCCCCGACGACGGCAGTCACGAGCCGTCCTCTCCACTGCCTCCCTTCACTCCAGACAACCCCAGATACGTTCTCCATCCTCTCCTCTCTCTTTTCCCCCTGTTATCTCCCTTGATCGACCTTCGACAGACGCTAACCACCTCCATCGTCTTCGCCTCCGACCGCACTCCGGCGAGCCGCCCACACCACTCCAGCCCTCCACACGGCTCGCCAACCACCTCGAAAGCTCCGCCTCACCTCCAGGAACACACTCCACCCTCCCACTGCCACTCCAGCCCTCCACAACCACCCCCCGACCAACCCACCATCTCCGGCCACAGGTTGACCTAGGCACGCACGCCTAGGCCGACCTGCGGCCTGCTGCACTGCCCACCGCCTTCGCCGTGCCACGGCGAAGGTCTCTATCTATTCTGATTTGGCCGAGAGGCGCGTTTTGTGTACGACAGGATTCGAGCTGCTGCCGCCATGGACGACCTCTGATGAAGCTCCCGCGAGGCTCCAGGCACCCGGTCTTCCAGACTACAGGTGCTGCATACTAACGCAAGTGCCGCGAGGTGAACGAATCCAGCCGAGGAGCGCTAGCAGAGCCAGCAGCTGCGGGGCAATCGCACGACGAGGTTTCAGCAGGCGCGCGTGAAGGCGAGACCAGATAGTCCCACATCGTGGGATTGCAACCGGCAGGTACCGTATAAGTTGTTTTTACGCTTTATTCTTATCGCCTCAGTAAGCACAGGGGTGAGGTCCCTCACTGACCCCACCCGCCTCGTCCGCGGCCTGACCACGCGGACCTGGCGGATCCGACCCGACCTAGACCTACGCACTCCTCGCGCATCACACACCTGCAGGTGCGCCTGGTCCCGGGTACGATCCGACCCGATTGATACTGTGGCTCTGGTAGAGCGGTTAGAGTGAATTGCTTGAGAGAGAGACACGCGCGGGTAGAGGGAGAAGGGTTAGGTTTTGTTCCCTGTGCAGGCAGGCTGATTGCAGGAGAAGGACTTGGCCGCTGCAGAAGAAGGAGAAGCAAGACAAAGAAGAAGAAGAAGGCAACGAAGAAAGGAGAAGCAAGACAGAAGAAGAAGAAAGAAAGAAGTCTTCGCAGGAGAAGAAGGAAAGCAGAAAGGTTAGAAGTCTTCGCAGGAGAAGAAGAAGAAGGACAAGGGAAGATTGCAAAGAGATCCGAAAGGCAAAGCAGAAGAAGAAAAAGAGAAAGAAAGATCACATTTAAGACGTCTGATACATAAATCAGACGTCTAATTCTATTTTTTTTACATCTTTCTTAAAAACTCTTTGAATCAATTATATTTGCATTTAACAGTTGTATTCTTGGGTTTTACAAAGTACTGAGTTTGCTCCCTGTGTTCGACCTCGGATACTCTAGTTGTTCGAGTAATAAAATTATTTGTTTAAACGTTTTGTCGGTTCTACTGCAACGTAATACGCCTTTAAATCCGCACAGAAACGTTGACAACATTTTGGCGCCGTTGCCGGGGAGCAACGGGCACTTGTAAAGCTTTTGAGTACAACTTTTCTATTTAATATCTGACTTAACTTCTCTTTTGTTGTGTTCAATCAGGGAAAGCAAAACAAAAAGGAAAGAATAGCAACTGCACAACAGACTGGAGCAGGTAATCTCCATAAGCCCTCTCCCTTAACCCTCTCACAATCTAAAAAAAAAAAAGAAAAAAAAAAGGGGAGAAGTCAACTTAGGGCTACCTGTCTTATATTTAGTAACTCATCAAGTTGCCTGATTTTCATTTCAACATATTTTTGTCTGTCATCCAACTAAGGCAACTAGGGCTAAAACTTTCTTGATTGAGCCCTAGGTGCTAAATTCTAAGGCAACTAAATTGGACCCATTAGAGCCAAGTTAGGATTGCAAAGCTAGGGTTTTTAGAGACACATCTTCTCTAAAACAAAGAAACAAACTTTCCAAAAAGAAGTGTGCCTAAACCGTGTTTGAAAATATTTATACAAGAGGAACCCTAAGCAAATCAGGCTGATAATCCATTTGAATCATAAAAGGAAGGACCTAAAAGCTCTCAAAGGAACAAGAGGTGAAGTTGATCCCTCGAGTCAACCAACCTTAATATTAGGTCACTTTTTGCACTCAAAATACTTAAAAGTTCAAGTGGAACATTAAGCACCTTGATCTTAAAATAAAAAAAAGGTAGACTTAAGAGGTCAAGATCCCCATTCTGGTCTACCTGGAACCGCAGTGACAAGAGAGGTCGGGTGGGGGAAACCCTGTAACCCGTGGGGACGCTCTACCGTGTAGGGATCTTTGCGGGACTCTCCCTCTCTGGCTGCCCAGGTATTTCTCAGGTGGACGATCTTCTGATCCAGGGGTCCATCTGCCCCGAACCTCTATAGTCACCCAACAATTCTTGGGTGTCTTGATTGGGTCCAGCACCTTCTAATTTCATCACATCTTCCGTTGCATGTTTGGTAGGAGGTCCTTAAGACCACCTTTAAGACCTCCTCTAGAAATTCATTCTCGCCGAGGCCAAGCCTCGACGCCCTTGTTTGTGCAGCAACCCCACCACATAAATCTTTCATCTGATTCAGACCCTGATTCTCCTTCTTCTCCCATCATGGCACAACCCATTGAAGAGGAGAATAACCTTGAACACCAACTTCAACGCTTGAACGATCTCTTTCAGAACTTTGTAAACCCACCACAGCGACCTATGATGCGAGATCACTATAATCCCGCTGCGGTGGCAATTGAACCCCGAGTACGAATCCCAATTGGAGGACCCGATTCTGATCTAAAGCCCAATATGATTCATGCCATACCAAAGTTCCATGGGCTTAACTCTGAGGATCCATTCCAACACATTAAACAACTCAAGCATCAGGCCCAGACTTTCGGGTCAGATGTACAAAATCGGGATATCCTACTCATGAAAATGTTTTCGTTCTCCCTCTTGGACAAGGCCGCGCACTGGTATCAGACTCAGACCCGCCCGATCAACACTTGGGAGGAATTACAGTCCGAATTTTTGAAAAAATTCTTCCCTTGTTGGCCGGATGAATGCCTTGCGCCACCAGATCACTCATTTCACTCAACAACAGGGAGAACCTCTTCACGAAGCTTGGGATCGATTCCTAGATCTCATGCGAAAATGTCCCCATCACGGAGTTCCTAAGTGGGAACAAGTCCAGTCTTTTTACCAGGGACTCCGTGAGGATATTCGTCTAATCGTCAATGCAACATGTGGAGGAAACATCATGGGCCAACACGAGGACACGGTGTGGGAGATTCTTGAAAACATGTGCGAGAACTCCATAAACAATGACTCCTTGGGCTTATTCGACAGGACGAATGCCCGCGCATCGACGAATCTAAGAGGGACACATGAGACGCAGGACCTGTCCACTTCTGTTGACCTGGAATTGATGGCCAGTCGGTTGGACAAGGTCTCTATCATAGAAAAGAAGGTGGACGAGCTAACTCGACATTTGCAGCAAGCCACCTCTGCACAAAACTCTTTTGCACGACCTCCTCTGGCAAGGGAAACAGTGCAAAACATCTATCACCAACCTGCCAAGGGGATGGGCCCCTATCCACCCCCGTCTACCTCCCAGACCGGAGTGACCTCCGATCCCGTCTACTCGAGTTGGGGGAACTCTGAACCCTCGTATTCTGACTTTCCTGAGGTTTCTCAGAACTGCGAGGACCTCAACGCCATCCAGAACGACCCATACTCCAATACCTACAACCCTGGATGGCGAAATCATCCTAACTTTCAGTGGGCGGGAAACTCTCAAAAACCACCATATCAACCCCGCCCACAAGCTCCTCGTCCATATCAGCCGCCTCAGCCTCGGCCCAATCCCACCTACCAATCTGGGCAAAATCAGGATCAACTGACTCTTATCCTTCAAACGCTGGCTGACATTCAAAAGACGAATGCGGCAATGCAAAAACAGCACAAGGACGAGATCACAGAGGTTCGCAACCAACTGGCCCAGATGGCAAATTCTCGCCAACTTGGCACCCTTCCTTCGCAACCTCTGCCCAACCCAAATAATTTGCCGACCCAGAGGCGCATTATGAATCCAAATCCAGGCCACGCACATTTGATTTATCAGGCCCCTGCTACTCCCTCACCAGACAGGATGGAGGCTTCTACATCTTATGCAGAATTTCAGCAGCAGCCACCTCTCCTACCTAACCCAAACCAAAGTCAGGCTGGATTAAACTCTGTAACAACACGTAGTGGTAAAACAACACAAGACCCACATTATCTGAACCACTCCAAGCCTGATAATCGCCAAGACCCTAGGGTAGTCATCCAAGATACTACTGTCCCAGATCAAGAACCTGGACCTATCCTAGAGGAACCAGCTAGGATCCCATTTCCTGAGGCCTTGACCAAAGGAAAAAGGACAACCAAACCTGTGGCTCCTGAGGAGGATCTGGTCAAGCTCTTTGAATAGGTCCAGATAAACATCCCGTTGATGGATGCAATCCGCCACATACCGGCTTATGCAAGATTCTTGAAAGACATATGTACACCTAAACGTAAGCCGCGAACCAAGGATGGGAATCCGATCGTACTGTCGGAGCAAGCCAGCTCTGTCATCCTGAGCAAACTCCCACCCAAGGCTAAAGACCCAGGAACCCCCTTGATTTCTTGTAAAATTGGTGAAACCCAACTTGATAGAGCCCTACTAGACCTAGGTGCCTCCATAAATTTAATACCTACATCCCTCCTTGACCACCTTGAAGAATCTGAACTTAAACCCACTGAGGTGACATTGCAGTTAGCTGATCGATCCATCAAGTCACCCAAAGGAATACTCGAGGATGTCATTGTTAGGGTACGAGATTTTTATTTCCCAGTGGACTTCATAGTACTGGACATGGATGCACTTAAGAACCCAAGGGACACACCAATCATATTAGGGAGACCCTTTCTGGCCACTGCTAGGGCCAATATAAACTGCGAAGAGGGCCAGATAGAATTAAAATTTGGGAATCAAAATCTGAAGATCGACATTTTCAAAGCCCAACAAGGGATTAATTGCGGGGTTATAGAGGAAATTTGTGATGTCAAAGCCGTGGTTGATGAACTGCACATAGAGGACAACCTGATTATTCCTGATCAACCACTAGAAAATCAAAAACCGCTAACAGAGGAGTGCGAACACAATCTAGACACACCTATGACTCCTACCATTGCTCCCGATACAAACCCTGAACCACCCGCTGCTGCTGACAATCCTGTCATGGAACTCAAGCCCCTTCCTGAACATCTAAAATATGTCTTTTTGGATTCAAATCAAACGTTTCCTGTGATTATCAATTCTCGACTCACACCTGACCAGGAACTCCGTTTGATTTCTGTTCTCCAGCAACATCGTAGAGCCATTGGATGGACTCTAGATGATTTGACTGGTATAAGCCCTTCATACTGCACGCATCGAATCTATACAGAAGAAGGCTCACGACCTTCAAGAGAAATGCAAAGGCGACTAAACCCTAACCTACAGGAGGTCGTGAAAAAGGAGATCATTAAGTGGTTAGATGCAGGGATCATCTACCCGATCTCCGACAGTCGTTGGGTGAGTCCAACACAAGTGGTACCTAAGAAGGCAGGACTTACCATCATCACGACTGAAACCGGGGAAGTCATTCCTACCCGAATAGCTAATTCGTGGAGAGTCTGCATTGATTACAGAAGACTAAATTCCTCCACGAAGAAGGATCATTTCCCACTACCGTTTATTGATCAGATCCTCGAGAAACTAGCGGGAAATAGATTCTTCTGCTTTCTTGACGGGTACTCCGGTTACAATCAGGTGGCAATCCATCCAGAGGACCAAGAAAAGACCACATTCACCTGCCCCTTCGGGACGTACGCGTTTCGAAGGATGCCGTTCGGTCTCTGCAATGCACCTGCAACTTTTCAGCGGTGCATGCTTGCCATATTCTCAGATATGGTAGGTGACTATCTGGAAGTCTTCATGGATGACTTTTCAGTTTTTGGACAATCATTTGACGATTGCCTCCAACACTTGGTCCATATACTCAGGCGGTGCATCGAGGTGAATTTGGTTCTTTCCTGGGAAAAGAGCCATTTCATGGTGCCTGAGGGAATTGTCCTGGGACATTTAATCTCAGAGAAAGGCATCCAAGTGGATCGAGCTAAGGTTAACCTGATTTCCAAGCTCCCTATGCCTAGCTCGATTAAGGACATCCGATCTTTTTTGGGGCACGTCGGTTTCTACCGTCGATTCATCCCTGATTTCTCCAAAATCGCGCGCCCCCTAACCAATCTGCTTTCCAAGGATGTGCCTTTCGGAATTTCCAAGGAATGCACTCAAGCATTTGAGATCTTACGTGACCGAGTCACCCAAGCCCCAACCCTACAGTCCCCTGATTGGTCTCAACCCTTTGAGATCATGTGCGATGCATCTGACTTCGCTGTAGGAGCGGTTTTGGGACAGAAAATTGACGGGAAACCTGTGGTCATTTACTACGCCAGCAAAACACTGGATGAGGCTCAGCGTAACTATACGGTTACTGAGAAAGAGCTGCTGGCCGTAGTATTTGCCCTGGAAAAATTCAGATCATACCTTCTGGGTTCCCGTGTTATCATATACTCGGATCACACAGCTGTGAGGCATCTCCTGGCCAAGAAGGACGCGAAACCTCGATTAATCCGCTGGATCTTGCTGTTGCAAGAATTTGACATCGAGATTCGCGACAAGGCGGGAAAGCACAATGTGGTAGCTGATCATTTATCCCGCCTTCCTCCTGAAATTATTGATCCGTCCGGACCTATTACAGAACATTTTCCTGATGAGCACCTCCTGACTATCAGTACAAGTCTTCCATGGTTCGCCGATATTGTTAATTACCTGGCATCACATCAGATTCCGCCCGATTGGTCGAAGGCCAAAAAGGACAAATTGCGTTCCGATGCCAAGTATTACCTATGGGAAGACCCGTATCTCTTCCGCATTGGTGCTGATCAGATAATCCGACGATGCGTCACGGAAGTGGAAATCAAAGACATACTCTCATTTTGCCATGACCAGGCATGCGGTGGACATTTTTCGGGACATAAAACCGCATCGAAAGTCCTCCAGTGTGGTTTCTACTGGCCCACAATTTTCAAAGATGCATACAATCACTGTAAGGCATGTTCCCGTTGCCAGACTCTAGGCAACATGAGCCATAGAGACATGATGCCTCTACAGCCGATCTTGGTATGCGAAATTTTTGATATTTGGGGGATTGATTTCATGGGACCCTTTCCTACCTCGGATGGCTTCGAATACATTTTACTCGCAGTTGATTATGTTTCCAAGTGGATAGAAGCCATTCCGACCCGAACCAACAATCATAAAGTCGTTATAAAATTCCTTCATCAAAACATTTTCTCAAGGTTCGGGATTCCGCGTGCTATAATTTCCGACGGAGGGACCCATTTTACAAACGCTCAGTTCAGGTCACTGATGATCAAATACGGGGTGTCACACCGAATCTCTACTCCTTACCACCCCCAAACTAATGGTCTAGCTGAGCTATCTAACCGAGAGATCAAGAAGATCCTTCAGGTTACTGTTCGACCTGATAGAAAAGATTGGTCTTCTCGGCTTCCGGAAGCATTGTGGGTCTATAGGACCGCCCACAAGACCCAATTAGGAATGTCTCCCTTCAGACTAGTGTACGGGAAGGCATGTCACCTCCCCGTCGAATTGGAGCATAAAGCCTATTGGGCAGTACGGACCTGTAATCTCGACCTTTCTAAGGCTGGAACCCACAGAAGATTTCAAATGAGCGAGATCGATGAATTACGCCACGACGCATATGAGAACTCGCGAATTTACAAAGAACGGGTTAAAGCTTTTCACGACAAACACATTTCTAGAAAGGTCTTTCATCCTGGTCAAAAAGTTTTACTCTTTGATGCTCGACTTAAACTATTCCCAGGAAAGCTAAGATCCAAGTGGGTCGAACCCTACCTAGTCCGCCAAATCTTCGGAAATGGAGCTATTGAAATCAGCCCACTCAGCCACGATTCTGAACCATTTGTCGTGAATGGGCAGAGACTCAAGCCGTTCATTGACATGACCGATATAGAATTGACTGAGTCATCCTTTACCCTCCTTTCCTCTTGAGCTCATTACGCCCAGCCGATGGCGTAAAACTCAGCGCTTAACGGGAGGCAACCCGTCATTCTTTGAAAAACCTGAAATCGTTTCTGACATCGCTATGCGGAACTCATATTGCACTTTAGGGTTCATCCATTAGAACAGCCGACTTCACCTCAGGTATACCTACTCGAGATTAGAAATCGTTCGCAACAAGTCGCTTCGACCCATTCACTCACCACACACCTGTCCTAATACATGAACTAAGCTGAATTCGAACCCACCTAATTTACAATGGGGACATTGCAAATCTTAGGCATGGGGGGGTATGAAAGTGCAAAATGTCAGAAAATTCATATCAAGAAAGGGTTTCATTTAAAAAAAAAAAGGACTTGATAGAGGGGAGGAACAATTCAGGGTCATACAAATGAGAGGAGGAAAAGAAAGAAAAATGACAAAAAGAGCAAAAATAAAGAAAGGAGCACAAAAGGAAAAGAAAAAGAAAAAGTCATTAGTAAAAGATTAAGGGGTTAACTGAAGTTCTAGACCGAGTCAAGAAAAAGAAAAGAAAAATGCTACGGAGATATAACAAGAGATTAGCGGGAACGCTGGTCTTAGGCCTCTTGGGCTAGATTTTTAGCTTAAAAATTCACGTATCCGTTAAAATCTGGACAATCCTCAAGAGGTTGAGGAAAATGCGAAGCTTAAGTATTAGGTCTAAGGCTTAGGAAGTATTCGGCCTCGTTAACTGACCTCCGGTTTGCGGGATTCGGTAACCTAAGCACCCAAATTCACACACAGTCTGGTTCAGTGCGCATAAATATTCAAAACACGCAAGAGCGTTTAATATTCTGAAAAAGTCACCTAGATTAGGAGCGGCCAATCAACACAAGTTGATTTGGACAAGTTCCCAGCGCGGAGAGGCGGGAAATTCCCCTCGAAGATGCGTAACAACATATCGTCTCCTCGGTGCTTGTCTCTTAGGATATTTAAATATCCTACTGGGGGCATGTAAGCACTCTGCTGGTTCAGATACCATGGGTGGCATTATCACGAAATGTCGATCGCCAGGGTCTGAATTCGGCCACGGAACGCCATGGGCGGGATTATCTCGAAATCTCGAAAGCCAGGGTTCCGGGGGTTGCCATGGGCGGGATTATCTCGAAATCTCGAAAGCCAGGGACCCTTGAGGATTGATGATGGGGACGAGGAATCCGATACAGACCGTGTTGAGAAGCTAATCCGAAGCTAGAAATAAAAAGAAAAGAGAGAGAAAAGCTCTCCAAACAAATAAATCCTCTATCTCTCTCTTACAAAAAAAAAACGCACTGCAAACTGAGCGTAGGCTAAAAATGTCTCAAGCACGGGTGCCTTAACCGCAGAGTCCAACAAACCCTAGGATAGTTTTTGTGGGCCGTAGAAACCTTTGCGAAGGACTGAGGCTAAAGCAGAACAGGTCCAGATTTTGGTTGGTACTTGAATACCTCTAGGCCTATTGTCGGCATTCCTACCTAATCACAAAAGAAGCACTTATCATAACTAAGGACACTTTGGGTCTAGAATGGAAGTTAAAACTTTGAAATTTTGCTAAGGGACTAGCAAAAGCTAGGCATGGGGGTATGATGAGAGCCTCATCATGAGCCATAACTAGCTCATTTTGACCTAATAAAGAAGATAAAAGCTCCTACATAACCTAGAAGAAGGCTTAACTGAAGGAACAAGTGCTCTGAGAAGAAAACATGAAATAAAGGTTAAAACTGCAATTTTACCATTGCAGTACATAAACGGGATTTCTCAGAAGCAAAACATAGGTCAAATAGTCCAAAGTGGGTTGAATTAATCAGAAATGGGTTTATGTGCAATCTAAGAATTAAATGACACTTGGTAACCCTAAAACAGACCCGCTTAAATTAACAAGGTTCCAGTCAGAATAAAAATCAAGCAAACCCTCTAAAAATCATAGAAAAACATCCTCTGGGGTTTAGAACACTTAATTTGGCCTTTGGAACCTAGTTTGACCTAGATTAGGGTCTTAGCTCTTCAATTAACCTAATTTGGGTTTTTACGCAAAATGTCCAGTCAAACGAGGTCAAACCTAAAATCCAACTTCACCATTGGATTCTTTAGGGCCAAATTAGGTTTGTACCAAAATTTGGACCTAAGGGGAGGTCATCTTGACCTACTTTGCAAGTTAGTACACCCAAATCACAAAGAGGTCCCTATCTTTTGAATATCCTTGCAGAGAGCCCCCTAGGTTCCTCGCCTTCTTTGCAAACCGGTCCTGCCGCCATTGCTAGGGCAGAACCGAGCTCCGACGAAGTTTCGAGAGAGATGGCTCTCTAATTCCTCAGAGATTCTCTCCCAGAAATGGAAGGGAGATTCTCTGAGGAATTCCCTTCCTTCTAAAGCCAATCAAATTCGCTGGCGTGAACCCAATCTCTCGTGCGAACGCACGAGAGATGTGGGTATCTTTCTTCCTTCCAACTCCGGCGAACCGGCTGACCTAATTGCGCGTCTTTCACGCTCTGATAGGAGCGGCCAGCACCTATAAAACACCCCTCGGACCCGGCCACTCATCTTAAGCTTGATTTTGACGGAGATCCCCTCCAAATTTCTTCTCTCCCATCTCCGGCCAAACGACCCACAAGCTCCGGCGACCGCTTTCCCTCCTTCTCGTCACTCTGCTGCCATACCAGCAGCAGAGTCCTCTCCGCCTCTTCCTCCCGCGGCGCGCTGTACCCTGCGCGCAAGCTCCTGACCTCATCTTCGTCGCCGCTTCCTCCCCCAGGGTCTTTCTTCCCCGACGACGGCAGTCACGAGCCGTCCTCTCCACTGCCTCCCTTCACTCCAGACAACCCCAGATACGTTCTCCATCCTCTCCTCTCTCTTTTCCCCCTGTTATCTCCCTTGATCGACCTTCGACAGACGCTAACCACCTCCATCGTCTTCGCCTCCGACCGCACTCCGGCGAGCCGCCCACACCACTCCAGCCCTCCACACGGCTCGCCAACCACCTCGAAAGCTCCGCCTCACCTCCAGGAACACACTCCACCCTCCCACTGCCACTCCAGCCCTCCACAACCACCCCCCGACCAACCCACCATCTCCGGCCACAGGTTGACCTAGGCACGCACGCCTAGGCCGACCTGCGGCCTGCTGCACTGCCCACCGCCTTCGCCGTGCCACGGCGAAGGTCTCTATCTATTCTGATTTGGCCGAGAGGCGCGTTTTGTGTACGACAGGATTCGAGCTGCTGCCGCCATGGACGACCTCTGATGAAGCTCCCGCGAGGCTCCAGGCACCCGGTCTTCCAGACTACAGGTGCTGCATACTAACGCAAGTGCCGCGAGGTGAACGAATCCAGCCGAGGAGCGCTAGCAGAGCCAGCAGCTGCGGGGCAATCGCACGACGAGGTTTCAGCAGGCGCGCGTGAAGGCAAGACCAGATAGTCCCACATCGTGGGATTGCAACCGGCAGGTACCGTATAAGTTGTTTTTACGCTTTATTCTTATCGCCTCAGTAAGCACAGGGGTGAGGTCCCTCACTGACCCCACCCGCCTCGTCCGCGGCCTGACCACACGGACCTGGCGGATCCGACCCGACCTAGACCTACGCACTCCTCGCGCATCACACACCTGCAGGTGCGCCTGGTCCCGGGTACGATCCGACCCGATTGATACTGTGGCTCTGGTAGAGCGGTTAGAGTGAATTGCTTGAGAGAGAGACACGCGCGGGTAGAGGGAGAAGGGTTAGGTTTTGTTCCCTGTGCAGGCAGGCTGATTGCAGGAGAAGGACTTGGCCGCTGCAGAAGAAGGAGAAGCAAGACAAAGAAGAAGAAGGCAACGAAGAAAGGAGAAGCAAGACAGAAGAAGAAGAAAGAAAGAAGTCTTCGCAGGAGAAGAAGGAAAGCAGAAAGGTTAGAAGTCTTCGCAGGAGAAGAAGAAGAAGGACAAGGGAAGATTGCAAAGAGATCCGAAAGGCAAAGCAGAAGAAGAAAAAGAGAAAGAAAGATCACATTTAAGACGTCTGATACATAAATCAGACGTCTAATTCTATTTTTTTTACATCTTTCTTAAAAACTCTTTGAATCAATTATATTTGCATTTAACAGTTGTATTCTTGGGTTTTACAAAGTACTGAGTTTGCTCCCTGTGTTCGACCTCGGATACTCTAGTTGTTCGAGTAATAAAATTATTTGTTTAAACGTTTTGTCGGTTCTACTGCAACGTAATACGCCTTTAAATCCGCACAGAAACGTTGACAACAGTACACATCACAACATCTCCATCTTCCACCACGCCGACAAAGCTCTGGCGATGTCATGCGAACACCACATCGCACCACGCCACCAACCACCGAGTCCATGAGCATTGCCTCATCTCACTGATAAAAAACTCCAAGGAAATTTGGGGCTTTGATCTCTCTCACACTCCACCGAACACCACCACCTCCGTTCACCCTCTCCGACTTTGCCACACACCCACACACTCTCAACCACCACAAGAACACCACCAACACCTTCGCCACCACTTGGCGAAGCTACTGAGCTTTCTAATTTGGCAATAAGCCCTTATTCTAGCTTTTCAGTTTGGCTAGATCACCACCGCC
Source organism: Thalassia testudinum (assembly GCA_037157565.1). Classification (NCBI taxonomy): domain Eukaryota; kingdom Viridiplantae; phylum Streptophyta; class Magnoliopsida; order Alismatales; family Hydrocharitaceae; genus Thalassia; species Thalassia testudinum. The sequence goes on from JAZHRO010000012.1 coordinate 91,622,125, forward strand.
TGCCACTGTCTTCTCCAAGACCGACCGCTCGCCTCCGGCCGTCATACGACCTGCTACGACTCACAAATTGAAGCGGCTCCAGATTTTGAAGTGTCTCAGGTCTGCAATTGAAGCAAGAGGTAGTAGCTGCTGCTTCAATTCCTCATCTGCATCCATATAGATAGCAGTAGAGAGGAGCTACTCACTTTAGTCCCACATCGTGTGTGGGAATGTTTATGAAGGTAGATAAAGGAAATTTGTGCGCTCAATCGGTTGCCTCCGAGAGCACCAGGGTGAGGTTTCGCTCACATGCTCCAACGCACGTGCCTTTGCCCGCGGTTCATGCCTCTCGGGTCTAGGCAAGATCCATTTACCTAGTTACCTGGGTTCAATCTGGTTCTGAAGAGAGGAAATCTTAGAGGGAGTAGGGGGTTTTGCACTGTTCACACCTCGGGATTCGTGCCCCCCCTTCTTTCTCCCATGCTCAGACACTTAACCTTACCAAGTTCTGAAAGGTCCTTGTGCCTTGTGCCGAGAGACCCTTGTGTCTCTTCTGAGGTGCTAAGTTAAGGCGTTTGAAGCCTTGTTTTGACGTCTGGTGGGTTGTTTGCTTTGGTTCTGATATTGTGGATACATCTGCTGACGTGGAAATTACTTTTGGTGGCTGGGAATTATTATTGAAATATTTGAGATAATTGCATAGCTTAACATTATGGTTAAATTGGTGGTTCAAATCACCATTTTTAACCTCATCTTTTTACACTTTGACTCTCTGATTTTATTAAAATATTCTTTTGATTATTACTTTTGTTTCAATTGCATATTATTCTTGGTATTGTGATTAGTGGATTGATTTGCCAAGTTGCTCCTTGCGAACAACCTTAGATTCCTTTGTGTTTTCGAGTTTCATAAATTTAAATATTGTCGCAATTTTTGTCTTATACCACGACACATATTTCTAAAAAATGAACTTCCCGTTCCAACGGTATTCCTCCACCTCTTTTTTGGATGAGTCAGGCGAGGTGGAGTTGAGAGTGAGGATATCAAGTGATGGGATAGTGACTTATGCCTTCCTCAATGGTCTTGCTATGTCAGATTTAGATAGTCCTCTACTGTGGAGGTGGGATAGGATTTGGGATAGGGGAATGAATTGGATATCCTAGGGAACAGGTTTCTGTTTCCACCTCTTGGTTTTTCCCTCAACCTTATTGTGTTGACCATGGGTTGGGTGAGATTTGGGAGATGGGCCTCGGGGCCTGGTCTTGTGGTCTTTTCTCATGCCCACAACATTGATCACAGCACAGTCATGATGCGGAGGAGAGAGAATTGGATCTTGTTGTTCACCTGTTGTCGAACAACAAGGTTATTCATTGAAACTTGATTTGGATCAGCTGAGTAGTTGGAAACTCCAAACATGCAAGTATGAGTCGATGGGCTTGGCTGAGTGTAGAAAGATTGGCCCTGGATTTGATTCACCATGTGTTTCTAGGTCAACACATTGTTTGGATTTGGTAGAGGTTGTGAAGGAAGTGCATCAGGCTGGTGATTCCATGCCATCTGTGCAAGTTGATTGCGAACCTCTGTGATCTCATCTTTACGTTGTTTATGCATGGTGGCATTAGTCTTCTGGATGTCAGCCAGGGCTTGCGGAATCATGCTCATTTGATCTTCCTTATTAGGCCCGGATTGGTAATTTGGGTTGGGCTTAGACTAGGTGGGTTGATATTGTTGCTGTGCTTGTTGTTGAGATTGGAATTGAGGAATTGAATTCTGATTATTTCCCGACCACACGAAGTTGGGATGATTGCGCCATCCAAGGTTGTAGGTTTTGGAGAATGAGTCATTTTGGATGGTGTGGAGATCCTCACAAGTTTGAGGAGCTCTAAAGAAGTCAGAGTACAAGGGTTCAGGGTTCCCCCAACTAGAGTAGATAGGTCCAGAGTTTCCTCCGAAATCAGGATCAGACATGGGTGGATACAACTCTATCCCCTGGTGAGAGTGGTGGTAAATGTCATGCACAGCGTCCCTCCTTGGGGCGGTTGAGCATATGTGATCTTGTAACGAACGCGCGCTTCAGACGTCTTTTAAGACGTCTGGGAGGTGACCCAGACATCTGACCAGACGTCTGGAACCACTTCCAGACGTCTGCGAATCGGTTATTTTTGGCACGCGTGATTCGTCTGCGCGCCTGAGCGCCCAGACCTGCGTACGCTCTCTCTCCCTCTCTTTTTCCCTCTCTCCTGTGGCCGCAGACCCACCCTGTCCGCTCTCTCTCTCCTCCTCGCGCGGCCATAAAAGGCCACGCCCTCTCCCTCACTCCCGTCACCTCCGCCCCCTTCCACTTCTCCTTCCAGCCAGTGCGTGAGAGCGAGCGCGAGTGAGCGGCGACGGCGACAGCCACGGTGAGCGTGGGAGGAGGTGCTGCGCGTGGAAGAGGCGCTCGGCCGTGAGGGCGAGCTCGCCGGGGCTGCTAGGGCCGGCCGGCGGGGGGCGCAGTGGGCGCGAAGCGATGCGGGGGGGCTGCTGCAATTTGAGCAGCAGGCGGACGAGACGCGGCGCAGCCGGGCGTCGCGAGCGGAGGGCGAGTCGCGCCCTGGTTTTGGAAACTTTTCCAGAATCAGACGTCTGGGATTTTAGCCAGACGACGGGCACAACGTCTGGAAGACTGTCCAGACGTCTGAAAGGTGAGTTATTTCTATCTTCTTCGTTTTCTTCGACTGACCGTACTGAGAGAGAGAGATGGGTACGCGCAGGTTCGGTGATTCGCCACCCAACACGAATCAGACGTCTGGCTGAAGTGCCAGACGACGGGAGCGACTTACAGATGTCCTGGGTGACCATCGGATGTCTGGGAACTAGGCCAGACGCCCCCGCAGGCTTCTGGACGTCTGAGAGACCACGCAGAGCAAAGGTAACCCCTGATCCACTTTTTATGACGTCTGGAATAAGTTCTAGACGTCTGATTTTGCACTGTTTCGTTGTTTTCGACCCGTTTAGGGCCCGTTCGGGTTCCGTTTTCCGTGTTTCGAGTTGCGTTCGTTTCGGAATTAAATCCTCTACCTGTCTACAGTAGCTGTATACTGTTTTGAGAAATTTCTTGTGTTTGATCCTTGTGATAGGACCCCGTTCCGTTGCAGTCTCGGGAGTTGTGGAGGCACGCAGGATTCCCGACCACACCCCCAGTTCGCCTGTTGTAACCGGTAGAGTGGCTTTAAGCATAATCTGTTAAATTATGAAACCATAAATAGAACCTAGGACATTGCATGAATCCTAGGAATGAGAAATAGATTGAATGGTAGATCCTAGGGTGTTGCATGAATCCTAGGGCTGGAAAACTAGATTGTATGATAGATCCTAGGATATGGCAGGAATCCTAGAACGGGAAAACTAGTGGAATGTATGAATACTGCAGTTTTGGAAAATGTGGAAAGGGATTAATAGCTGCCTGTGAATTGAATTAATAGCTGCCTGCTATGAATAAATAAATGTGATTGAGAACATGGATTGTATGAACGTGAAACTGGAAAGGTGAAACCTGATTTTGTTGAGTTAAAAGAGCTGGAACCCTACGAGGAATTAGGAGTAGAACTCCTGGAAGTGAATGTAATAGAATTGGGGAAGTGAGTTGGCCCTTGAGTACGGAGTACCAAGGAGAGCGACTATCCCCCTGTTTAGTGCAGAGCGAAGCCAGCCGCCCCAGGGACCCGGGGTTAGGACTGGCCACTCTGTACCGACTTGCTGGCCCTCGTGTACGTAGTACCGAGGAGAGCTACTAGTGTAGGGAGGTACTAGCTATCCCACGGGCCCCGGGGTTCTGCTAGCCTCCTACACCGACTTGTTAGGCCCACTGGGGCAAACCAGGGTAGTCAGGCGAGGGTGTGCGGACTGTGGAGGGGCAAGGCCCCTGTTTGGTTACTGTGGAGGGGTTGGACCCCTGTTACTGAGAGGGCTCTGGCCTGTACTGGTTCCATGCTGTGCTTTGGGCGCACCCGTTAACGGAAACGACTGACCGCGTGCCAGTGCGGGTTAGCTACCCGTGCGTTTACCGCGCGTGCCGTAGTCACCGTTACGTCTGTCAGTGACCTTGGGGTGGTTGACTGAGAGTAGGATCACCACGGGGGACTCTCCCGGCCAGGAGAGCACCACGTGCTACTTCTACTGTTCGGAAAAGACTGCAATCAAGATCGTTCCCACAAGGAACATTCGAGATCAAGTGAAGGATCTGAGAAATAGATAAATTGTGAAACAATAGAAAGGCATAAATAAAGGAAGAAAGAAAATTAAAACAACTACTGTACACTTTACTGTTTCTTTAGTTTAGCTGCCACTCTACTCAGCGTTTTGCTGATGTGTTACACTCGTTACCTTTCAGGACCAGGTGTTGAGCAGCCAGGGTCAGCGGCTGCAGAGGACGCTGGGCCGAGTAGGGTCCAGTAGAGTTACCACTGTTCTCTTGTACCACTTTCTTTTTGGTTCCACTGTAGTGAGTAGTTCTTGTTTCCGCTGTACTTTTCTTTACCTGCAGTTCATATTATGTTATGAATGTTGTTCTACTATTGTGGTGGTACATACTGTAGTGGTTTCTTTTCTTACTGCTGTATTTTCTTACTGTTAGTTATATTCATGTTGAATGTGGTTTATTTTACTGCTCTTTTGGTTACTTCCTCGTTGGACGACCAGGTCTTGGGTTTAGTCGAGTCGGTCCGGTTCTCGTGTCTCGTAGGGACTCGAAAATCGGGTCGTTACAGATCTGCTGTGCGGCAGTGGCTCTTTGTAGCTGTCGAGTCAATTCATCTACCTTCTTTTCGATGATAGACCTTATCCAAGTGACTAGGCACCAACTCCAAATTGACAAATGCAGATAGGCCTTGAGTCTTGTGTACCCATCGCGTGTTTGTCAATGCGCAGGTGGTCGTTCGGTCGAACACACCCATAGATTCACTATTTGTGGAGTTCTTGCGCATGTTCTCGAGAATCTCCCAAACTGTATCTTCATGCTGACCCATGATGTTTCCACCACAGGCTGCATTGACAAAGAGCCTGATATCCTCATGGAGTTCCTGGTAAAAAGACTAGACTTGTTCCCATTTAGGAACTCCATGATGGGGGCATTTTCGCATGAAATCAAAAAGCGGTCCCATGACTCATGAAGTGGTTCTCCTGCATTCTACGTGAAGTGCGTGATCTAGTGCCTCAATGCATTCATCCGACTAACTAGGAAGAATTTCTTCAGAAATTCAAATTGGTCTTCCTCCCATGTGTTGATCGAACGGGTCAATGTCTGACACTGATGGGAAGCCTTATCCATAAGGGAGAAGGAGAACATCTTCATGAGCAAAATGTCCCGATTCTGAATAGGAGGCCCGAAGGTCTAGGCTAGATGTTTCAACTGCTTGATGTGCTGGAAAGGATCTTCAGAGTTTAAGCCATGGAATTTAGGGATAGCATTAATTAGATTTGGCTTAAGTTCAGTATTAGGCCCTTCAGTCGGGATTTGCACCCTGGGTTCGATTGCCACTGTAGCGGGATTGTAATGATCTCGCATTTGAGGACGTTGCGGTGGATTCATGAATGCCTGGAATAGGTCATTGAGGCGTTGTAACTGATTTTGCAAATTGGGCTCTTCTTCTTGATTCTCCATGGATGTGGCTTATGGAGATCTGGGCTTAGAAGTAGATGAGTCGGAAGAGATGTCAATCTAGTTAGGGGGTAGCACAAACAAATGGGTCGAGGCTTGGCCTCGATAAGAATTAACTGCTAATGGAGCCCTCAAGGGCGATCTTAAGGACTTCCTCCCGAACATGTGCTAAAGAGACAGATGAAAGACATAATGTGTGCTGGACCCAATTGAGGCACCTAAAAATCTTTGGATGACTAAGGAGGTTTGAGGCGGATAATACTGTTGGATCAAAAAGTTACTCACCCAAGAATTACTTGGGTAGCCAAGAAGGAAGAGTCCCAAAAAGATCCCTACGTGGTAGAGCGTCCCCACGGGTTATAAGGTTTCCCCCACTTGACCTTCCTTATCACTGAGAATCCAAGTAGACCGGAAAAAGCAAGATTGACTCCTAAATCTAACAAATTTAATCTTAATTATTGTGCCTTGAATTTCACTTGAGCTTTAGAATTGCTTGTGATTTGTGACCCAATTTGGACGTTGGTTAACCCACAAGGTGGGTCAACTTCACCTAACCTGCCCAAAAATTTGGGATGAGTTGGGTAAAGAACCCAAAATCACCCTGAGTGGTTTGCAAATAGGTTATTAGATCCCAAATTTTAGTAATTCAAGTGATTGTTAGAGTCTGCTTTTAGGGTTCACTTGATTAAATCAATTCAACTAGGGCTTAGGTAACACACGGTGCAGGAAATCTGTTCTCTTTAAATTAGGCAAGTGTGCTTTCCTGAAATCCTAATTTGCTTCTGTTTTCTAAGTCCAATTCCTTCCAAAGTTGGCACTTAGAGCTCAATCAAGCAGGTGATAGCCCTAGGCACCTTAAGTCCCTAATAGGTGCAAGTATCAGGTGTTGGTGCTAGAGCACCACGATCATTTGTTTTGATGATAACAAAACACGTGTTATTTAACATTTGCACTTGGAGTCTTAGATTTCATGTCAATTGCAAATGGAGACGTGATTAGACGGAATTCGAGCTCGCATCTAGGATGGATTGGAGGAGCTTGATGGAGAATAGAGGAGATTCGCGAGGAGCGATAGATTGAAGATGGAAGGACAAGAAGAATATGATAGAATTCCATTTTATTCCTTTCATGTACTTTTGTCGTTATTTTGTTGCTCTTTATTTTTGTTACTTAGATTCATGTTAAAGAGCCTTAAAGTACCCTAACAGTAGTCCTAGGAACACCGGCACAACCCTAGGATACTTAGGTTTTCTGTAGAGAACTTAGAAAATCAATATAGGGTTCAAACAGCATTTCCAGACGTCTAATTCCAAGATCAGACGTCTGATAATATGTTTTAAGACGTCTGACTGTTGATTCATACGTCTGATAACATGTAGGCTGAACTTACTTAGTTCTGTCTAATGAAATCAGACATCCAGACCTTAGACCAAACGTCTTGGGAGACGTCTGATGACTTTGCCAAACGTCCAATTAGTGGACTGCTGGCTGTCCTAGCATACACTCAAGGATATGACCGTTAGATCCTTATCAGACGTCCTTAAGCCTTTCCAGATGTCTGATAATTGACCGTTTTGCCTCGACTGACCCGAAAATCTCTTCTCAGAGATTTTCTAGCCGTTGCAAATCCATTTCCACGAAAAAGTAGGTTTCCAAACGTCCAGACATAGTGCTAGACGTCCTGTATGTCGTCTGATGGACTTGCGCTAAAACCCTGTTTAGATCTGATTCAAGTCAGGAAGAAACCCGCCCAAAATCAGACGTCTGACCTTATTTTCAGACGTCTTAAAGTGACCTTCCAGACGTCTGATGCCAGGATCAGACGTCTGATCACCCTGTCAGTGTAATCATTGTTCCTGATTTCGGGGTGATTCTCTTGGGCTTTGCACCCAACGGCTATGGAAGCTTTCCTAAGCCTTCCAAAGCCTTCCTAAGGCCTCTATAAATAGAGGGGAGCCTTTGCACACTAAGATACACCCAAGCAACATACTTTCCACTCTTTTGTGTTAAAAAAGAAGCCCTTGCTCTCCAAGCTCAAGCTCTACATCTTGAGAGCATCAAGTCTTTGCTCACCCGCTCTCCTACCGTAGTTCATGAGAGCGACGTTGCGCTGTCGCGTGGCTCACGCACCCGCATCATCAATCCGATGCACTCCTTGCAAAGGGGAGTTTCCTAATTCCTATAGAAGCTAGGTTTAAATTACTTTGTTGGCTCTATAGGATTGTTGTCATTTTTCTTTGTTATTTGGTTGGGTATTCG